>OY015312.1:81088725-82361984 GCA_955612985.1 Cheilosia scutellata | reverse complement strand
CAATCAACACCATGTGGTCTAAGTTCTTTTCGAATAAAGACGTGGATCCTGCTTCCAAATTCAGAGTTTTCAATGCCACCATTAATAGTTGTTTTTGCTATGCGAACGAGACTTACGGTTATCAAAGGCGTGATGAGATCGAAAGCATACAGAGATATTTTTTCAAACGGATTTTTAGGCTTCCACAATCTACACCAAACTACGCAATTCATGTAGAATCAGGGTTACCCTATATATTTACAAAGAACTTAAAGGCAAACGCCGATTACACCACCAAAGTTATGCAAAGATCTAGGAACAACTTACAAAAAAAAGTCCTGCTTATAGCTCTAAGATGCAGCTACTCTCCAATCAAAGACTGGTACGAATTAGCCGAAGCAAACAATGTATCTATTGAGCTAAATGAGAACAACGCTTCTGAGTGGAGGGGTAATCTTTATGATTGCATCGCTGCTGTCGACAGCAATCTCTTTAAGCTTTGCTTGGATAGAGCAAAAGAGTCATCTAGCAGATCAGTATATAGGCAGCTTAATCTTACCTTGGGTTCAAACAATTACTTTAATAATAATTTAACAGTTTTGGAAATGAGTTTGATTTTCAAAATTCGAACAGAAATTCTAGAACTGAACTTCAGACCGCATAGAAGCGATTTGAACCCCAGGTGTTCACTATGCAACCTTGATCAGAACGAGAATGTGTTTCACTTTCTTGCATTATGCCCAATTACCCAGGAAATTTGCAGACTGCACTTTGACTAAAAGCCTGTCAATTTTTTAAGATTCTGTTTTTACTTTTTAATTTTTGTTTTAGCTAAACTAAAAGCCTGTAAATTTTTTAAGATTGTGTTTTCACTTTTTAATTTTTGTTTTAGCTAAACTAAAAGCCTGTCAAATCTGTGAAGACTCTGGTTTCGCTCTTTAATTTTTGTTTTAGCTAAACTAAAAGCCTATGTACTATTTAATACAAAACATTTTGTCCCATCTCAATATATTTTATCTAATTGCAACTCTCTGCTTCCAATTATTGTTATTTTTGTTCACTTTGGATATAGTTGAAAAGCCCTTATATATAAAATTAACTCACTTGTAATGTGTGTAATACATATATATTCCGAGTATAGGGATAAAAAAATGTACTTCTAATAATTGTATTCTCTCTTTTCATAATTTTAATGTTCATAAGTTAAAGCGGCAGACGGCAGATAAGCCAAGCTGTGAATCAAACTTTATTT
Organism: Cheilosia scutellata; assembly: GCA_955612985.1. NCBI lineage: Eukaryota > Metazoa > Arthropoda > Insecta > Diptera > Syrphidae > Cheilosia > Cheilosia scutellata. The sequence continues at coordinate 82,360,753 of OY015312.1, read as the reverse complement.
CAAACAATATTTGTAACCTCAATGAAAATGAAAATAAAGATTACATAATAATAATAATAAAATAGCAAAACTTTAATTAAAAATCACGTCCCACCGACAGTAAATAATTTGACGCCTGCAGTATGTTATACACATTATTAGTGATAGTCTGTGTACTGACACGGATCACAAAAAAAAAAATTATTTTTTTGCCAATCGAAAATAAAAAACAATCTAGCTAAATCAAAAGAAAATGAAAATAATATTTTCCAAATAATTTACATAAGAATATGTAATTTGTAAACTGCTGAAACTTAATTGTATCATTGTATATAAACACTATAGTACTATCATCCCGTCGCATTGAATTACGCGTTTTCGACGATCCAGGTGGCGCTTCAGTTGATTTAGTTTGTACACACTACACTGCCAACTCCGAGCATTGGGGAAATGTGTATAGAGAAAACCAAAAGAAACAAAACAAAATCAGACTGGTTTGCCTCTTCTCTTTCTTCATGCATATCGCCTTTCCCATTCCGCAGTACACAATTATTTCTGATGTGATGTAACAGGGTAGGGAACTGCATTTGGTTTTGTTTTCTTATAGAAGAGAGGAACGAAGGAAAGGAGATGCAATATTATGAGCAAGATAAATTAATAGCATGTACCCCATTTACATGAGGGATTCAATCCGGATTCAATTCGAATTGAATCCCATGTAAACACTGATCGGATCGAAACGGAATTGAGTCAATCCGATCACAAAATTTTCTGTGATTGGATTGAAAATGTTCATGTAAACGTAGATTGAGGGATCGAGTTTATCATGTGAGAGTGTGTGTGTGTTTTTTTTTCGTTCTGTTTATTTGCTTGTGATTTGTTTCGGCTGGTGGATACTTTTAGATTTATTCAGAGTGAAAAAAAATTTATTGCGATAATGGCGACAAGAAATGTATGGACACATGACGAAACTATTGCAATGTTAAAAACGCTGCTAACTACTAACACAACTATACAATACACGTATTCCGTATAACTCAATCCTATTTCAATTCAATTTTTCAATCCGGTGAGAGCGAAAACAGTGATTGACTTCCGATTCAGTTTGAATTCGATCTCTCAATTCGCTCATGTAAACGTAGTAATGGTGTAGGATTTGTGTGTAAGGAGAGGGTGTGGACGATGCAAGGGGTGATCAGTTGGGAGAGACAAATTGAATAATAACTGAATTTGGCTTTCTTTCTGTCATTGCAGAAGATTTGAGGATTGGGCATAAAATAATGTAGACTCTCACTATTATGCCTATATTTTTGTCAAATATGCATCGATTTAAGTGATTCTTTTTTTAATTGATTCAAAAATATTATATGTGTCTACTTTATGCAGTAGGTATATACTGTAGAAACATTTTATGTCGGTACAACGAGCTGCTAACTATTATATCTACTACGTCTATCTCTATATAAAAATCAATTGTTGTGCGCTAGTCTCGCAAAAATCGAAAAAAAGTCTAGAGGCTAGACATTTGGATAGTTATTTTTTTCTTTTGTTCGTCTTGATTCAGGGTTTGGCATAAAAGAATAATAACTGAATTTCCATTTTGTATGGCAATATACACCACCAATGATCGCAAAACTCGAAAGCCACCGACACAAACCAGTAAGAATAGACCGTCGACTCCTCCCACATAACGGACTTTGCCTACAAGCTGCCGGCGGGCCCAGGATTTTTCATGTATTGGTGCCGTACAAAATCAAAGGAGCGCTATTAACGCACGCATACTTGAAAAATCCTAGGCCCATGGTATAGCATGTAAAATCATTACCGCCATTAATTTTGACATTTACACGTATTCACAGACAGGGTAATTTTTTCCGAGGGGAATCGGGTAGGTGCACGGGAAGTCGGCGGTCTATTCTTACTGGTTTGTGGCCACCGAACCGATTGAGCTCAAATTTCCAGGCAGTCTTTGAAGTTGGCCCAAAGTTATTTCCTGTGAAGTTTGGCCATATTAGACAATGCAAAAGAACACAATAGATTTTAAACGCTTTTCTTCGACAGTCATGGGAGCAAAAGTTTTTAAAATTTGGAACATTGACATGCATTTTGCTATAGACAAAAATATAATCATTTCGATAAAACAACTATCGAATTCAATCTGGATAAATGCATACATATTCACGGGATTTATGCGGAACTATAAATAAAAGTGGGCGCAGTAGCGCAGTGGTTAGTGTGCTGGACTACTGTGCGAGGGATCCCAGGTTCGATCCCCGGAAAAACACAAATTACATCTTAAGGTTTTTTCTACTGCGCCACCTCTCGCGAACGTCTGACAAACATCCGAGAGTATAACTGTCTTGAAAAAGCTTCTCAATTCAGCCGTTCGGACTCGGCATAAAATTGTAGGTCCCTTCCATTCGTCCCAAAAAATAGAAACTCACACAAAACGAATGGTTGCTAGAAGCTAGGCCTAGGGTGTCTACCGCCTGTTGCGCCAACTATTTATTTATTTATTTATAAATAAAAGTAGGTATGTATTTTATGTATGTATTTAGAAGAAGTTCTAAGTTTGATTTTCATATAGTATTACTAGCAGCATTGTTTGCGTTATTTAGGGTTACCCGCCTAATGCTGCCATCTCTGGTCTGGAGATAATCTGAGCAATTCGATTTTCCTTGAGTTCGCTCAATAACCCTATATAAGGAGGTAGAGGGTATAATTGTAAGAAATCCTTAACCAGCTATTTCGTATACCTACTGTTTGACAATTGTCTATTCTCCCCTATATTCACTATTACCAAATGTTGGTTTAACGCATCTATATTAAAGACATTAACAAATCCTCTTACATTATCTTATTCCTTTCGATTTTTATTTTCCCTCACTTTCGTGTGATCGTTCATCAGTGGTTAGAAAACGGGCTTAGATTATCCGTTTTGGGCTGTGCGTTGATGACTTAGCTATTTAAAACAAGCACCAGCTTACTTAATTTCGTAGCAAGTTTCTAAATATTCGTTAATTTCCTACATACTATAATCCATATTTCAAATTCATAGGGATGAGTAGGTTGATTGCTGCAATAGCATTCAGCGTAGCACTGCGAACTGCGTATAGCTGCTCGACTATCATCTTAATATGGTTATGGTGGTTTTCATCCCAAGACCTCCCACAGACTCCCCAAGGACTTCAGACCAATTAGTCTGTCCTCTTTTCTTCTGGAAACTTTCGAGAGGATCATCGACCTTCCTAACCTAACCTAGAATGCCTACCAAAAGAGCAAGTCAATCGAAACTGCTTTCCACACAATTGTTGGAACGATGGAGAGGTCCCTTTCACTCAAGGAATGGATGTCTTTCTTGATATACAGGGGCCCTTTAACAATATTGAGACTCGACCGATTATTCAAGCCTTAAATAAGCTTAACATCGGAGAATCAATCTGCCGCGTAGGAAGATTTAAAGCAAAATTTGTAAGTACTGAAAAAAATAATTAATTAATGATTTGTAGTTAATAATTTTTGGTTAGGACTTAAAGCTTTAAATCTTCCTTCTGGTCAAATCACGACAATTAAATGAACTTTAATTTAAAAAAAAATTAAGTCTCTAGCATGCTTGGTTTGGGACCAGTGGGCGATAGAAAACCGACCTTAAGGGGTGTGCTATTCAACTAGCGCGGAGTGTATCATAATTATTAATAGATATAAATTTGGACTTAAAACAATACCTTTCTCATACTACATACCTATTACCTACATTATGAGAAAATTGAAAAATGGGATCGTTCGAGGTATACGTGATTTTATTTCCTAAGATTCAACCAAACTTCACCACTAGTACACCTACCAATCCTACCATGCACCTCACACGCTCACCCATCCCATAACTTTCAAATCATCATACCGTACCCTTAACACCTAAGTCCAAAAGCTACCACCATGACACCATCACTGCTGCCCATAAATCGAAGAAATACAAAATATTGTAAAGAATCTGCGATTTCATATTTTCCTACCGAAGTGGCTATTCGCCCGTTCATTTTGACAGATATTGTACTGAACTGACGTTTACCGATTTTAGAGACACGGGTACGTAATCAACGTAACGTAATCCTATTTTCATTAAAAACTCTTTATAAATATAAAAGTTTGATCCAAAACGTACGGCCTTATGTCCGAAAATGATTATACTGGAGTTTAGAGTCCTTGCCGCGAGCGTAGCGAGCCACATACCCCAACTTGACGCAATATAAACTTTGACATTTCGTTACGTAGCCGTGTCTCGAACAACGGGCGAATAGCAACAGCCTTTTCCTACATTGTTATCCTCTTAAATATCACGAAGTGTCTATTCGCACGTTCATTTTGACAGATTTTGTACTGAACTGACGTATCCTATGTTCGGGACACGGGCACGTAACGTAATTCTATTTTCATTAAAAACCCTTTATAAATATAACTGTTGGATCCTAAACGTACGGCATAATGTCCGAAAATGATTATGGCTGTTGCTATTCGCCCGTTGTTCGAGACACGGGTACGTAACGAAATGTCAAAGTTTATATTGCGTCAAGTTGGGGTATGTGGCTCGCTACGCTCGCGGCAAGGACTCTAAACTCCAGTATAATCATTTTCGGACATAAGGCCGTACGTTTAGGATCAAACTTTTATATTTATGAAGAGTTTTTAATGAAAATAGGATTACGTTACGTTGATTACGTACCCATGTCTCTAAAATCGGTAAACGTCAGTTCAGTACAAAATCTGTCAAAATGAACGGGCAAATAGCCACTTCGAATGATTATACTGGAGTTTAGAGTCCTTGCCGCGAGCGTAGCGAGCCACATACCCTAACTTGACGCAGTCGTGTCCCGAACAACGTGCGAATAGCAACAGCCTTTAAAATAACTACAAACTGCAAATGTTATTGTAAAGGCTGTTGCTATTCGCCCGTTGTTCGAGACACGGCTACGTAACGAAATGTCAAAGTTTATATTGCGTCAAGTTGGGGTATGTGGCTCGCTACGCTCGCGGCAAGGACTCTAAACTCCAGTATAATCATTTTCGGACGTAAGGCCGTACGTTTTGGATCAAACTTTTATATTTATAGAGTTTTTAATGAAAATAGGATTACGTTAGGTTGATTACGTACCCGTGTCTCTGAAATCGGTAAACGTCAGTTCAGTACAATATCTGTCAAAATGAACGGGCGAATAGCCACTTCGTATTGTAAAACAGGCTACAATCGCAGAGAATTTAGAACTTATCATCATACAATAATTTCTCTCCAATGCAAGAATTTCATTACTGAAATCTGGAGGTGCCTATCCATTTAAAGATTCCTTTCGAACAATAATGGTGCAGCTGACTCCTGGATGAAGTAAAAGCAGAACAGAATTATAAAATATCAGAATAAAATTCGAAAAGCCGAGTGAACGATGGCATTATGGAAGTACTTATTTGTCCAATCAAAAACCGCAGAAAAGATAAATTCGCACTCGCAATTCAATTTTAAATAATATTGTACCCACCGAGTGCATATTTATAAGGTATCCTGTTCTTTTGATGTTGTCCGAAATTCGTTTGAACCCGTATCTCAAATCAATTTCGTCACACTTTATCGATTCACTGTAGCCATGATTAGTAAACACTTCCTTGAACATATTAAAACTTTATTAAAAAAACAATACGACTTTCTTTATGTTAGGTATTTTACAAAATTAAAAAGCAAAACAATTAAATTGATACTTTCTTCGCGCCAAATTTCATGAGCGAAATAACAGAAATAATTAACTTTCCAGTGGAAGTGCTGCTGCCTACCACAAACCACTTAAACTAGACCGTCAGCTTCGACCAAAATAAGAGGCACTGCCTACAAGAGTACAAACTGATTTGACCTTGATTCTATTTTTGATAGATGTGTTGGTTCCTTGTGTAATTGAAAGGGCTGTGTTGGGCAAGATTTGGCTTTTTTTCGTTCCATGAGGATGAAATCATTAGGTCTGTTTTTTTTTTCACATCGATCTCAGTGAAGTAAAGTAGGATTTTCAGCACGCAATTACAACAACTGCACTCAATTTGACACCATTGAGTTTCACACAAGCTATTCATTTCCAGCAAGGGCAACTTTTCTTCAATTCTGAACACTAGGGGAACATATTTTTGTTTAATTTGGATCTGTTCACAGAGTGTCTCCTTTTATGATACGTACCATTTTGTAAGCTGTGGTGGGTGTAAATGTATAAGGAATTGCATATTTTAAACAAATTCAAAAAGAAAAACTGGGGTCTAATCGCGTAAGGCTAAAACGATCGAACGACGTCGTCTCGACGATACTTCTACTTCATATAACAAACAAACAACGATAATCGTCGAATCGATAGGACGATCATCGCTTTTTATTGCTTCACGTAAACAATTATACTGTCAAATGGCGTCGTCGAAATGATTCGATTGAACGATGGCTATTTTGCAATCGTTTCATCGTTTTTGGTGTATTTTTTTTATGTTTAGGTTTTTTAAAAGTAAAATAAATATTAAAGGAAACATTTTCCAATCAAAAGCATACATAATGTTCACAAAGGACACTGCATTAGCATTTAGTGTGGTGAAATGTGACAATATAGGACAAAAATCCATTTTCTTCATACTTGTTAAAAGACAGTTCGAACCCTAGCTGTGTTCTCTTTTGAGGATGCAATCATAGAATTGCATTCACTAAATGCTTGGCTGTAAATGATGACAAAACAAAATATACTGTCAACGAGAAAGGAGTCTCAGCATCGAGATATTAGGTATATAAGACCCTAATCATCCCGGTCCTGCTGTATGGTGCAGAAGCATGGGTTCTGTCAAAATCGGAAGAATACCTCCTTGGATGTTTTAAGAGAAAGAATCTTCGGACGATATTCGGTCCAGTTTGTATCAAAAAGCTAAAGATACAACGGCTGATATGGCTGGGGCACGTGGAGCGTGCATGGAAAGCAACGTATCAGCCCGACGAGTCTTTGAGTCCACCCCTGAGGGTGAGGGTCGACGTAGAAGAGGAAGACCCAACCTTAGGTGGAGCGCTTAATTGGACGGCGACCTCAACGAACTTGGTGAGCGTAACTGGAGGCAGCTAGCTAGAGGCTTGTTGGTTGAGGCCGTTGTCCACCCCGGATTGTAAGCGCCCCCAAAAGCAAAGTTAGTAAATGCTTTAAGCAAAATGCATGCACAAATCCTCTTCTTCCTCTTCTTTTTCTTCCTTTACAAACCTTATCAATATAATTTCTCGTGCGCCTATGCTTATTTTCCAACGTATACATGCTTTTTCACATAAACGAGAACAAAACAAACAAAATAATATACCAATTTTATTAGTTTTCAGTTGTCACAGTTTGTTTACAGACCTGCCCAAACTGTTCAAAATGAAAACGATGAACGATTCGATTGATCGACGTGATTGTGATGTTATATGAAGCAAACTTAAAACGAGGTCGTTTTATACAATCGTCTCAACGATGATAGTCTGATAAATTACGCGATTAGAGCCCTGAATATTACGGAAAGTAATAAAGTACTAAATATTTTCTGTTTTTATTTAAGTTGCCTTTTGTTTACAAAATTCCTATATAGTATTAACCTAGATTTATAATAATTTAAAATTAGTGTTGTAAGACAAACAATGTAGTATGCCCTTTAGGCAACACTTTATATCAAACTGCCATCTATCTGCAGATAGATGGCGTTAAATATGTATTTTTATAAAAACCACAACCAACTTCAGATGAAGGGCGTGGTTGTTTTTCGATGTAAAGAACTGAACGAAGATTCATTAAAGATTTTGTGCTCGAACGAACACGTCGCATTAATAAATTCTTTTAAAATAATTTATTTCCGAAAAGGTTTACAATCTCAGATGTGGGGTGATCTGCAAAAATTGAAGAAAGCTGAATTAATGTCAGCATTGCGCGAGATGCAAACTGATTTCCCGGCGTCGGCCACAGTCGCGCAACTGCGAACACTCTTGAGGGATGTATCAGGAAGTGTGGCTGTGGATCAGGATATTTCTTCGCGTGAGTGTGCTGCCCCAGATGGGGAAATGCTTAGCGATGAGGCGTCGTCGATCGAGGTCATCGTGTCTGATTGCGAAGAGGACATATTCTTCAACGCCGCATCCGGTACTGCTGCCACTGTCGAACACGATGCCCCAACTGCCGCCCCATCTGCTGTTGCTGATCTGATTTCTGCTGCCCCATCGGCTGCTGTCTTTGTTTCGGTTTCTACTGCTGCCCCAAATTATGTTTCATCTGCTGCTGCCATGCCGATTTCTTCTGCTGCCTCAACTGATGCCCCATTTGCTGCTGTTTTTGCTGCTGCCCCATCTGCTGCTGCCGAATTAATTGCTGCTGCTCCACCGCCTGGTGGTTTGGTTTCTGCCCCTGCCGCCATTACCGCTGTTGTAACTTCGGCCGCTGCCCCAATAAGTGCTGCTACCTCGCACGAGTCGACACCGAATGCTGACCAGGAGCTGGCTGTATTGGAACAACAGCTAAACATTTTGAGAAAGAAGCAAGAACTTCTCCAGCTCACACGTCAACTTCATCTGATGTCTCCGGAACCCGTGAGTCGTGTGAGAGTGGATGATATTGTCCGAGTGGTGCCAAAATTTAGTGGTGATCGCATGTCGGGATATCACGTAAGATGCTTTATAAACGATTTGGAGCAAATTTGTAGGACGTACCGCTGTGATGATGCGTTCAAATACATCTGTCTGCGTAGTTTGCTAGTGGAGGCTGCTGCTGATTGTGCAAGTCAGAGTGACATACGTGACTATCAAAGTTTGAAGGCGATTTTGTTAGAAGAGTTTGATCTGGTGTTGAGTTACGTTGAGATTATAAATCGTCTCCGTAAACGTCAATGGAACAGAGATACTGAAGACATTTACCATTATGTCCTTATTATGAACGGACTAGCCAAGAATAGTCAGTTGAGGGAACACGAAGTAGTCAGCATAATTGTCGACGGAATGCGGTTGCCATCTGAGGATGCTGTTTTGTTGCTAAGTGGAACGTCCACAATAGCTCAATTAAAAACTGCTGTTGGGATGCATCGGGAGCTCATTCTGGAACACATCAAACGACTATCTGCTGCACGTTCTCGGCCACCATCGAGATCTACTACTTCGGGCACTGCTGCTGCTCTGGACAAAAAGGTCGGAGACCTTGAGCAAATCCGATGTTTCAATTGCAGTCAGATGGGACACTATCAAAGCAAGTGTCCATACGAGGTACGCGCACCTGGCTCGTGTTTTAGATGCTGGAAGTTAGGCCATGATCACCGACATTGTCCTAATCCACCGAAGCTGATGACGCGTCGAAATCTGATTGCTGCTGTTGATGATGACGACTATACCAATGAAGAAGCCGCTGCAAATTACGATGTAGGAGTTTTAGGACATACTAACTATGTAAGTGTTGCTTTCAATTTTAATATTACCGACGATTGCAAATTTACGAAACTTTTCTCTCTGTTTGATACCGGTAGTCCGGTTAGTTTTGTTCGATATTCATCAGTCAACCACTGCTCTTTTAAAGAGAAACAAAAGACATCATTTAGAGGTCTGGGGAATCAACCCCTGTCAACATTTGGCCGTATCAACTGCGTAATTAAATTTAAGAATACGTGTCTTCAACACCAATTGATAATTCTTCCCAATGAGGAGATGAATATTCCACTTATTTTTGGTAGAGATTTTCTGTATAAATGTAATATCGTTTTATATCAAATGAATAAGGATGTTATAAATGTAAACAGTGGTATGGCCAATAAAGAAGAACTTGCATAATTCGTATTTTTGCATCGTCGGTGGGAAAGAGGGTTCATCCGGTGTTTTCTGTCCATCATCGTTAGAAAAAGTTATAGACGGAAAAGAGCCAGCTGTGGCCAAGAGAAATGGGACTGCGTTGTCTGGGGTTGTCAATGTGTTGAATGTTTCTGGAAGGGATTCTGATAGCTCTGTTTCGCCTTGTCCATCAGGGGTGCATACGATTCATTTAAGTGAAAACTCGGAGACTAGAATGCTGTTAGATGTAAATAAATCATTGGCAAGGGAGAGTGTAGCGATTATTGAACGTACTATTCATGAGCAATATTTGTGCCCGATTAATATTATAGTAAGACCGCATGATTCGGAAATGCATCTTAGGCTTACCAATCAAACACCATTCCATACGTCTCCGCGACGCCTTTCATATTTCGAAAGGATAGAGGTACAGAAAATATTAGATAAATTACTCGAAGAGAAAGTCATTAGGCCAAGTCAATCTCCATATGCATCTGCTGTAGTTTTAGTTAAGAAAAAATCAGGGGAACTACGTATGTGTATTGATTTTAGAAATTTAAATAAGGTCACGGCCAGGGATAATTATCCCTTGCCACTGATAGAAGATTGTTTAGGATATCTCGGGGGAAAAAAATACTTTTCCACTTTAGACTTGAAGGATGGATTTTTCCACGTGGCTATGGCACCTGAATCAATCCAATATACTTCGTTTGTGGTTCCACACGGGCAGTTTGAGTATATACGTATGCCTTTTGGGTTGAAAAATGCCCCTGCTGTTTTCCAACGCTACATATGCGAGATTTTTGCAGATTTTATATCTTCGGGACAGATTTCAGTCTATATTGATGATATCGTTCTGGCTACTGTGACTCTTGATGAACATGTAAGACTATTGAAGAGTGTTTTACGCCGCATGACTGAAAAGGGTTTGGTTTTACGTCTGTCTAAGTGTAAATTCGCCTATGAGCGGATTGAGTATCTTGGTTATTCGGTCACTTCAAAGGGTATACGTCCAAATGACGACCATATCGAAGCAATAAAAAAATTGCAATTACCACGGAACCTGAAAGAGATGCGCACAGCTTTGGGGATGTTCAGTTATTTCAGAATGTTTATTGAAGGGCACAGTAAATTGGCTAAGCCATTGACAGAGTTGACTCGTGAGGGAGTGACGTTTTCTATGACAGCCACCCGAGAAGATGCTTTTAATGTATTAAAGAGTAAGTTGATAAATAGTCCAGTCCTAGCGATTTATGACCCATCCAGGGAAACAGAACTGCATTGTGATGCTAGTTCTTTAGGTTTTGGGGCAGCATTAATGCAGCGACAGGGCGATGGGAAATTCCACCCTGTGTCATATTTTTCAAAAACAGCGTCCCCTGCTGAGCAGCGTTATCATAGTTTTGAATTAGAATCGTTGGCTATTGTGTATGCTCTTAGACGGTATCGGGTCTATCTGCAGGGGCTGACCTTTAAGATTGTGACAGATTGTAACTCGCTCAAGTTGACTTTGGAACGAAAACAAATGAATGCCAGAATTGCTAGGTGGGCTCTTGAACTTCAATCATATGATTATACCTTACAGCATCGCCATGGTATTTCAATGGGCCATGTTGACGCTTTGAGTCGTCTTCACCCTAAGGCCGAGGAGGTTTCGGTCTGCGATAGTGGGCCAAATGGTTCAAAAAATTGTGTTGCTGTTGTTGAGCCATGCGATTCGGAAGACGAAGTGAGCCCAGATGCATTGTGTCGCACTATTCACGCAGTCGATGAAAATGACATCTGTTTCCGAATCCAACTTACGCAAAGTCGTGACGAACGAATTGTGAGGATACGCGATCAGTTGGAGGAAGGGCCACTGATTGGTTTTGAGATGAAGAATGGTTTGGTGTTCAAAACCGATGAGAAGGGTAGGCAATTATTGTGTGTGGCAAGTGAAATGGAGCAGAATGTGATCCAGCTGATACACGAGAAGTTGGGTCATTTAGGGGTTGATAAAACTTTCGAGGGTTTGTGTAGACACTATTGGTTTCCTGGTATGAGAGACAAGGTGTGTAACTTTATTCGTAACTGTATCCGCTGTATCATGTACGCGGCTCCTGTTCGTTCATCTGAGCGAAACTTATACAGTATTGAAAAGAAACCCGAGCCATTTGATACGTTTCATTTGGATCACTTCGGACCACTTCCGTCATTAACCTCAAAAAGAAAACACATACTGTTGGTAACGGATGCATTCACCAAATTTAATAAGATATATGCCGTCAATTCGACAAGTACGAAGGAGGTTTTAGCTTGCCTCGAGAAGTATTTTTCGTATTATAGTAGGCCACGTCGTATTATAACTGATCAGGGTTCGTGTTTTACAAGTTTAGAGTTTACTAGTTTTCTTTTGAAACATAATGTAAACCATGTTAAGGTTGCCGTAGGTTCACCACAGGCAAATGGCCAAGTGGAGCGTGTAAATAGGACGCTAAAGACAATGCTTGGAAAGTTGTGTGAACCGATTGACCACGCTAATTGGGTTCAGATGCTTCCGCGGGTAGAGTTCGCACTAAACAACTCGAAGCATAGTTCGACAAAGCATTCTGCTAGTGAGTTATTGTTTGGGGTGGTACAACGTGGCAAAATTATTGATCAGCTTTCCGAATATTTGGATGCGAACTTCAACCCGACCGTTAGTTATGACTTGGCAACTATGCGAGCGAGTGCACATGAAGCAATTAAGAAGTCTCAGGCTTATAATGCCGCTTACTTGGCCAAGAAGTGCTCTCCGGCAAAGAGTTACGCAGTGGGAGAATTTGTTGTCATTCGAAATGTAGATGTCACGCCAGGAACAAATAAAAAATTGATCCCCAAATATCGTGGTCCGTATGTCATTCATAGAGTTCTAGGAAACGATCGGTATGTGGTTCGAGATGTCGAGAACTGTCAGATAACGCAGCGCCCATATGACAATGTTATTGAAGCCGCGAGAATGCGGAGATGGATTGAAAACAGAAACGATGATGAGACTGATGATGAAACCGGGGATGAAAGTGAAAGCAATGCTAGGGTTTAAGTAGATAAGATTTGTCGAAAAAAAAAAAAAAAAAAAATCGAGGTCGATTTGTTATGTAGATTGACCGAAGCTGTAAGACAAACAATGTAGTATGCCCTTTAGGCAACACTTTATATCAAACTGCCATCTATCTGCAGATAGATGGCGTTAAATATGTATTTTTATAAAAACCACAACCAACTTCAGATGAAGGGCGTGGTTGTTTTTCGATGTAAAGAACTGAACGAAGATTCATTAAAGATTTTGTGCTCGAACGAACACGTCGCATTAATAAATTCTTTTAAAATAATTTATTTCCGAAAAGGTTTACAGTGTGTTATCTTTGATATGTCATTATGGGATACATTTTTTTGTAATAGCACATCCTCCCATTTTGTATACCCTGTTGATTTTTTAACTGAAGTATGTAATAAATGTTAAGTATTATTTACATAGCTACAACTCTTTTTTAAAGTGAAGTCATTCGATTTCAGCCAACTGACATTCCAACTTTTGATTTCGATGGAGATTCGTTCTTTGTTCATTTCTCCGCACATTCTCATTTTCGATTGAATTGAGTTAAATGTTATGAGTTTTTTCGTCTGAAAATTTGTGGTCTAAATCTTTATTTAAAAAATGTTTATAGTAAAATTTAGTCGGCTCTCACATTGAGGCAATAATCAATAAGCAACTGGCAATAGGAAACACGCAAAATTATCGCTCACAATTATTTTACATTGAATTAAATTAGAGGTCTCACATCAAAGCTACTAAATATCGTTCGAACGAAAAATGTTGCTGATTGCTTATTGGCAGTTGCCATAGCAACTATAGTTGCTTATTGATTGTTGCCTCAATCTGAGAGCCGCCTTACATAAAACATAAAAAATTGGAAGCAACATTTGTTCGTCTTATGGAGAAAAAATTTTAAATTTAAATAATCGCATGTCACAATCAAAATGAACAAACCAAAAACGATCTGAAATGCTCATTTATTTAATTTTTATTGCATTTTTTCTGTTCAATTTGATCGTTTCTTCCTCCAAGAATGTAGGTATAAATAAACCCATAAAAAATAAAATAAATAAATAGGCGGCGCAACAGGCGGTAGACACCCAAGGCCTAGCTTCTCGCAACCATTCGTTTTGTGTGAGTTTCTATTTTTGGAACGAATGGAAGGGTCCCTTTCCTTTCTCAAATTAAAGTCAAAACCAACGCAATCGACAGTGAAATACAGCTGATTTTGAAAAATAAAATTCATACAATTAAATCATTTGGTAATGAACTTCTTTCCCTCAAAACTTAGATTGTGAGTATTTCGTTCGAGTGAAAGTTTTAAATTAGAGGAATACTCGATTCGATTGTATCTCAGAATTAGCGCGAATACTCTTTAGGACTCACCTAATAAACACACCCACGCATGTTTTTGTTTTTTTTTTTTTCTTGGAAATTAATTTGTGATTTTATTTTGACCATACAAGACGCCAGGAAGAGAAAAAAAGTATTATAAGCAGAAAAAGTAAATATTCTGTAGAAATTGATAATCATTATTTTTTTTGCGCTAAAAGGTTAATTATTCTAGAAAGATTTTGATTTTGAAATTGAATTTTTCATTGATGGCCATTTTGACAGCAATATCAGCTGTTCACTTTTCAGGGGTAAAACCGACTGTTCTGAAAAGTGGTTGGGGACTGTTTTTTTTACACATTTTCTTACTTTACTTAACTTCACTGAGATAGGTGTGGATAAAAACAGACGCAACAATTTGAATTTCAACCGTTTTACTTGCCAAATCCACTAACGCGCAATAGGTGTCTCTAGCATTCTATGGAGAAATCAAAGACGGTTGTGATCATTGGCTTCGGTTTCCAATACCATCTACCATTGACTTATTATATATGGACTGCTAGTAGACGTCTTCGCGTTGGTTCCAACATAACCACTAGCCCTCTTGGTTCGGAGCGGAATAATTTGGAAAATCACACTTTTTTGTAGTGGCATCTATTGTTAACAATGACGCAACAATTTGAATTTCCACAGTTTTACTTGCCAAATCCACTAACGCCCAATAGGTGTCTCTAGCATTCTATGGAGAAATCAAAGATGGTTGTGATCATTGGCTTCGTTTTCCAATGCCATCTACTTTAAACAGTGACTCAACAATTTGAATTTACCTCATAAATTCTCTCACGCCCAATAGGTGCCTCTAGCATTCTATGGAGAAATCCAAGATGGTTCGTCATTTTGTTTCACTTATTTTTCGCTCCGAACCAAGAGCGCTAGTTTATGTTGGCGTCATTTTCTGGACAAAATTTGTATGAACTGACATTTCACTAGCAGTCCATATATAATAAGTCAATGCATATATCCATAACATGATCCATGATACAACAAGACAAGATAGCGCATTGAAGTTTTCATTTTTGATTTGTTCTGCGCATCTACGTCAGCAAAAATTAAAATTATTAATTCAAAGGAACAACTAAAAAATACACATACTATACTGTAGAGTGGATTGAAAAGTACTACTTATTGACACCAGCGCCATTTAATGGAAAATGGACGAACTTATTCAACGGAACTTCGAAACTTCTAATCTTCGAAACTCAACGAATGGTGAATGGTCTAAAACGAAACTAGTACATTCTCAATTGTTCCGGTTGGAGTATAGAATATTCGAGAAGCTTTATAACGTGAGTTTCCAGCCGGGGTAGGTTCAGCGGGGATGTCCGGATCCTAGAGTCTAAGAGCGGGGGAAAACGAACCGATACTTGTGAAACCGAGCGAAGAAACCAGAAAAGAAACGCAGAATTTAACTTCTAATTTAATTCAAACTTTTATTTACTTTCTTAATCCTAACTTATTCTAATTTTAAACTGTCCTGGCTTGGCGGGACAAAAAAATGATCCGATTTTGATGAAACTTTTTTTTATAAGTTAACTGCACTTTTAGGGAATATAAAAAAATTAATTTTACAAAAATTGGACACTCCGTTCTTGTAATTTTGGTACTATTTTGTATGGTATTTTTTGAACTTTGGGGGCGTGCCACGCCTAAACGATGAGAGACACAAATCTGAAAAAGAAGTTGGCGTCTTTTTCAGATTTGTGTTTAGGGCACCGAAATCAATCGGACTGTGCAAAAAAACCGTTATTTTCGAATGGGCAGTAAAGTAAAATCTTGCCGTCTCTGCTGTCTTTGTTGTTGCCTCTGCAGCTGCGGTTGTTGTTGTTGTCTCTGCTGCTGCTGTTGTTGTTGATGTGTTGATTGCTGACTGTCTACTCTACTCATTATTGTTACCACTACTACTACTTCTACAACTACTACCAATACTATACCTACTCCAACGAGGGACGGGTACCTGCGCCGCAATGGACTGCGCACCCTGTGTCCCCACTGACCACTCTTGCTACCCGAGTCTAGTAGTTACCACCAGAGCGCTTCTGCTCCACACGCGTGGCTGGATCCAGCTTCCATGTGTCTGCTCCGGTGGCCACTACCCGACTGATCTGCTTGCTGTCGTTTAGATCGGGCAGTGCTAGTGTGTGGTAGGTTGGCAGCGCATTGGTGTGGTAGGTTGGTGCTGCGGTGATGTGGTACGGTGACTTGCTGTGGTATGGGAGTGTGGTGAGCTGCGTCGTTGGTGTGGGTGTGGGTGTAGCGGTAGTTTTGCTCTGATGTGGTAGGTTGAGTTGACTGTATGTGGCGAAACCCGTTTCGTTACAGCTTTAGTGGGGAGTATAAAAAGAGTTGCGAAATCCGACGAGAGGACAGTTCATTTCTAAACCGTGTAAAGAAAGATAGGTTTTGCTCATTTTATTTGTGAAAAGTTTATAATAAAGTGCCAAATACAAATTGAAAACATTGCAGTCTTGAAATTTAGAGTTTCTTAAAAGTGTTTACAAAAGTTCAATAAATAAATTTGTAGGGATTGATTCAAGAAATCCAAAATTAATTTAAACCCTATCTCCCGCCATATAAAATTTCGTTTGTTTTCCTACAAGTTTTTTTAGCTGTCACTTAGATTTTTTTTCTCATTTGACACTGACGTTGTCGCGAACTACCCTATTGTCTTGTAATAAGAGTGATTTATTAAAGTTTAGTAAACAGAATAGTGTTTTATCTTTTCGAATCCCAGCCGAATGTAACATTGGTGTCAGAAGTGAAATAAAACGTATTCTGTGCGAAAAGTGGTAAAAAAAAAATAAACAGTGAATTAATTTGTGCAGTATAGAAACAAAATCAAATAGAGTGAAGAAAAGTGTAGTAAAGTGAAAAAAAAAGAATTGAATTTGTAAAAATGGTTCGCACATTAGAATTACTACAACTTAGCATACCTCAATTAAAAATTGAGCTGGAAAAACGGAATCTCTCCACAGCTGGGGGAAAAAGTGACCTCATACTTCGTCTGCAGGAAGCTGTCGAAAGCGAGGGAGAAGATCCAAAATCCATGCTATTCGAAGTGGCAGAAGAAAAAGAAGTACAAGTAAGTACTGGCGTTGACATGGCCGCTATGATGCATTACTACTTGGCAAGCTCGAAGAACAGAAGAATTCTATCGAATCTAAGTTGGCAGAACAGAAAAATTCTAAAGAAGAACAGAAGAATTCCATTGTCGCTGCACAAAAAGATGCCGTGGAAGAGTTTAAGAATGTTCTAGAAGCTAAACTCGACGCGATTGATAACAAATTAAACGTGCATGGGACACAACTTGAGAAGGTAGAAACAAAGTTTGACGAGATCAATCAAACATTACAAAAGCATGAAAACTTAGCAAAAAAACTTGAGACAAACTTCGAGAATCTAGCTAGAGAACTGGATAAAGTCAAGAAACAGAAATCCCGAGAATATTCCGCTTATTGCCCTAGAAGGAAGGAGATGCAACCGCCAGTTTTCGATGGTCAAACATCATGGCCAATTTACAAGAGGCAGTTCGAAGCGGCTGCAATGACCAACAGCTGGGGCGAGGAGAAAAAGTCGATTGCACTAACGCTCGCACTACGAGTTACAGCTGCAGAGTTGCTTCAAACTATTTCCGAAGAAAAGAAACGCAACTACGACGCATTGGTTAAGGCTATCGAAATGCGCTTTGGAGATGACCATATGCAGCATGTATACAAGGTGCAACTGCGCAGTAGAATCCAGAAGCGGGGAGAAACGCTCCAGCAGTTGCAAGCGGATATCGAACGCCTGGCGCATTTGTCGTATCCCAATGCCGGCGAGGATGTCATCAACGAAATGGCTGTAGAGGCGTTTACCCAAGCCATAGATCGGCAAACGTCATAGAAGAAAACAGCGCTCACAGGGGACCGATCCGCTGCTGGAACTGCAACAAAATTGGACATCTACAGCGACGGGGATAGAATAGCCCTGAGGTAAGGTATGCCTGTCGTAGAAGGCGACTAAAATCCCCCCGAAGGAGTAGTCTTAACGACGGTATGAGCGATACAGTCTGGAGTTCTCTACTCCTGGTAGGGCCACCCTTGGCAGTAAGCTCGTAGCTGAAATATGAAACTTAAGGCTAAATCCAGGAGCGTCTGATGCATATTGTGCGGCACACCGGTCAGCGTCTGACGCCAGAGGGGCGGCTGAAATCATCAAAGAAAAGTTTCCAATAACTTCTATAAAAAAGTTATTATGATTTGAACAATGCAATGAACAAAACTAGAGGAAATAATACCCCAGGTGGTACTCCAGATTTACTGGAAAATCCACTCTCTTCGGAGGTCGGCTCTACGGATTCTGGGGAGAGCCATTTATTGCGTTTATGTAACCCTTTCGGAAAAAGTTCAAGGGTAACGAGATCACCACCATCGGAATCTCAAACTAATCCGTGCGTCTCTAAGAGCTCAGCGACAACTGTAGTGCCTGCTCTAAAAGAACGAGACCCAGTGAAAAATAAAAGCCTTAAAGACGAAAACGACGAACTTAAAACAAGGCTATCCAATATGGAACGTCTATGCGAAGAGCTTCGCAAAGAAATAAATCAACTTAAAGCCGAAAAAATGGCTATTAAGAACCCATCGAAAGTACGGGATGAATCAAACTCTAGCCCAAGCAATCCCGTAAAAACTGTATACCATACGGACGAAGAAGAACTTAGTCACGGAACTGATTGGTTGCTCAAGAAAAGACCGGGCAAAAAAAGAAAAGCCATTTCCTCACCTGAGATAATAAATCGGGAGAAGGGATCAAATAATAAAGCCAAACAACCAAACCAGCGACCCCCACCGCCAATTAACGTGATCGGTATTGCGGACTACAACAAGTTACATACCATGTTAAAGGCACTGTTGCCACCAGACTACAAAGTAACGTCGCTTAGGAACAATGCGTGGAAAGTCAACGTTAAAGACCCCGAAAGTTACCGTTTATTGTCTCGTAAGCTAAATACAGACAAAATCGAATGGTATTCCTATGAGAATAAGTCGGAAAGACCTAGACGCGTTGTAGCTAGAGGGTTACATCCGTCATGCTCGAAAGATGATGTAGTAAACGATCTTAAGGACAGACACTTTAAGATTATAGATGCCATCAATATCGTCAAACGAGAAAAGCTGATAAAAGAGGGAAATGAAACTATGCTAAACCGTGGTCTCCCGCTCTTTATACTAACCTTCGATAAGACTGAGATATTGAACAAAATTTATGATATTAAAACAATTCTTAATATTGTAGTTAAAATTGAACCTATGCGTAAGAACAAAAAATTGGTTCCTCAGTGCAAACGGTGCCAAGGATATAACCATACGCAAACCTACTGTCAAAAAGAGCCACGGTGTGTTAAATGCGCCGGTAGCCATCTGACGGTTGAGTGTAGTTCAAATAATAAAGCTCCCGCACAGTGTATTAACTGTAAAGGTAATCATCCTGCAAACTATCGGGGCTGCGAAGTAGCTAAGGAGCTCCAAAAAAGACGGTCGCAATCTATGAAGCCACAGAAGCAACGAAAGTTACTCAACACCCCGAAACCGGCAAAAATAGATAAGCCCAACAATAAAAAGGGCAAACGGGCAACAGAAACGCCATCGGACACCGTACGTCAAAAATCAGATGTACTAACATACGCCCAAGCTGCATCATCGGGTAGCGCACAAACAAATAATTCACCAGACCCTGTTTCAAATGTCTTTTCCATTATTCTTTTGAGACTTGAAGAACAAAGCAGAACGAATAAACTTATTATCGATAGGCTTCTTAAGCTCGAAAATAATAATTCGCAACAGGCACACATCCAAATATGAAACGAATGTTTAAAATACTTACGTGGAATGCCAACGGTCTTTGGCAAAAACTCGGAGAGCTAGAATTGTTCCTGCTGGAAAAAGATATCGATGTATGCTTGATATCAGAAACTCATGTGAAGCAGAAATCAAATTTAAAGATCAAAGGTTACATTGACTATCACGCCGTTCACCCGTCGAATAAGGCTAGAGGTGGAGCATCCTTATATATAAAGGAGTGTATCGGCCACTCAATCGACTTAAAATTAGAACTCGAAACAATGCAAGTGAGCTCTGTACAGGTCCAATATAGACATGCATTCTTTAAAATATCTTCTATCTACTGCCCACCACGATGCAAAATAGAGAAAAATGATTATACATACCTAATCAATTCCCTTGGACAACATTTTATAATTGGCGGCGATTTTAACGCCAAACATAGCTTCTGGGGATCTAGATGCATATCACGGAAGGGAAGAATGCTTTACGATGTGTGTATGCAGTACAATTGCGATCATCATTCGACAGGCAAACCAACATACTGGCCGACTGATGTCGCAAAAATACCTGATTCGATTGATTTTTTTATTACAAAAGGACTACCCGCCAATCGTGTTAAAGTTGAAGAAAGTTTTGATCTTTCATCCGACCATTCTCCGGTAATTTTAACAACGACTGAGCCACCTATAAAAAATGAAAAACCGCCGAGGCTAACAAACGGCAAAACCGACTGGATTGGCTTCAAAAAAGATGTCCAAGACAATACTGAACTGAGTGTATCACTCAAGACGCCTTACGAATTGGAAGTCGCTGTCGACGGCTTCGTCGATATCGTACAAAAAGCTGCATGGAATAATACTCCTCACCAGCAGAGAACACCTGACTATAACTGCGCCAAATACCCGCAAGAAATAATAGATATGGTCAATACAAAACGAAAAGCGCGTAAAAGATGGCAACAAACTCGAGCCCCGCAAGATAAAGCGCACTTAAATCGACTGTGTAACTTGCTAACAAAGTTGATTAAAGATTATAAAAATGATGAGGTCAGAAATTATCTCGAAAGCCTAACAGCTGGAAAAGAATCCAATTACTCGCTTTGGAAGGCTATTAAAGCCACTAAAAAGCCGAAGATCGCAGCGCCGCCTATCAAGATAACCCATGACGTCTGGGCAAAAAGCGATAAAGAAAAGGCGGACGTTTTCGCCGCCTATCTAGAAGAAACTTTTAAGCCGTTCGATGGTCAGGCGCTTAATAGAAATATTAATGCGTCGGACAGAACATCTGTGAATAATGCAGTAAGAAACGCTACACTCGCCGAGCTCGTGCAAGAAATAAAGAAACTTAAGCCCAAAAAAGCTCCGGGTTACGACCTGATAACGGGTGAAATCCTAAAAATGCTACCTCGGAAAGCATTAATTAAGTTTCTTCACGTTATAAACGCCGCGATCAGATTACAATACATTCCGAGTCAATGGAAAATCGCGGAAGTTATTATGGTTTTAAAACCAGGCAAACCACCGAATGAAATAAAGTCTTATAGACCCATCTCGCTTCTTCCAATAATCTCGAAAGTTTTTGAGAGGATATTACTCAAACGGCTACAACCGATTATAGCAGAAAACCGTCTTATACCTGACCACCAGTTCGGGTTTAGAAGCAAACATTCGACGATCGATCAAGTGCATCGGATAACTGACGTTCTAGAAGGAAATAAAATCTGCTCTGCCGTGTTCTTGGACGTTTCGCAAGCATTTGATAAGGTGTGGCACGAAGGTCTCAAGTGCAAATTAAGACAAGTTCTCCCCGAACGATTGTGGAAAATCCTAGAATCGTATCTAGAGAAAAGACTCTTTCGTGTCAAACACGGAAACGAATATTCCGAATTTAAAGAAATAACGGCAGGTGTGCCGCAAGGAAGCGTCCTTGGGCCACTCCTATACCTATTATTTACGCGTGATATACCGCAAATAGAAGGTACTACCGTAGCCACTTTTGCCGATGACACTGCCATATTAGCAGTTGGTACAACTACTAAAGAAACAAACAAATTATTACAAGGCGCGCTTAACCGGGTCAATGAATGGACAAAATCATGGAGGATCGCTCTTAACGAAACGAAATCGGTTCACGTGGATTTTACATATAAGCAAACAAATTATTTGCCCGTTTTTATAAATACGGCCCAAGTTCCGTTTGCAAATGAGGCCAAATACCTCGGAATGACTCTCGACACAAAGTTGAAATGGAAACCGCATGTAAAAAAGAAATGCGAAGAACTTAAAAACAAATATAGAGAACTTTATTGGTTACTCGGAAAATGTTCCAAGCTAAACCTCGAGAACAAGCTTTTATTATATAAGCAAGTGCTTAAGCCTGTGTGGACGTATGGTATACAGTTATGGGGTTGTACCAGTGACACAAATCTAAATATTTTACAAACTTTTCAAAATAAAGTGTTAAGATCATTCGTCAGTGCACCGTGGTATATTAGAAATGAAGATCTTCATAGAGATCTCGGAATGCCCACGGTTAAAGATGAAACGAGAAATTGCGCTCGAAAGCATAGAAATCGACTATTAGGACACGTTAGTACCTCGGTCTTGGAAATTCTTGATGAAACAAATTTATTGCGGCGTCTACAACAAACTAAACCTTCCGACTTAGCCCGATAATTATCATAACCGCGTTAAAATTGCGGAACGAGCAGGAACTATCGCCGGAATGTTACCTGCCAAACGTGTATAACTTCGTGATAAAAAAAATTGCTTGATAAGTCATAACTTAGTTGCAGTACGAAACAAATTTGTGGGAGGTGGTTTTAGTGAGTAAAAATCTCACACTACTATGAGCACGCGCCTACTGTGCTCATAGTGTCTTTAGAAGATTTCCACCTGCCTCGGAGAAAACAAAAAAAAAAAAAAAAATCTACAGCGACAGTGCAGAGCTCCACCATGATACACTAGTTGTCCGCTCCGCAGCGCTAGGAATCAAAATGAAAGGGCATCTGAGCGTCCAGCAGATGACTCTTCTCAAAATTATCAGTCGACCACATTTCAAGTTTCCCAGACCAAACGAGGTAATAAGAGTTTGACAGTGGAAGCCCATATCAGCCAGAAAAAGTATGTGGCCACCATCGACACCGGTGCCACCGCTTCCATCATAAGGAGGGACATCGTCCGCCAATCATGGCTGCACAACACCAGCAGCTACTGTCTGAAAACAGCAACTGGAGCAACAGCAAAAGTGTATGGAGAAGTACTACCAATGAGGGTCCTACCAAACCTCTTACATCCACGGAAATGGCAGAGATAAAAAGAAATATATTTGGACAGACTGAGTTGAATCAGGAGCAGCAAGAAATGGCGGGGGAACTAATCAACGAGTTCGCTGATATATTTGCTTCGCAGAGTATGGTCGGACACATCTCGTACAATACCGAATCGACACAGGAGACACAAGACCTATTCGTCAGCCTCCCAGACGACTACCATTGGCTAAACAGATGGAGGTGGCAGAAATGGTGTCGACGATGGAAAAGGAAGGGCTGATTGAAAGTTCGCAAAGTCCATGGGCGTCACCGGTTGTACTAGTCAAGAAGAAAGACGGCAGCACACGATTCTGTGTGGACAATGTCAGCTGAACAACGTCACCAAAAAGGATAGCTACCCTCTGCCAAGGATTGACGATACCCTGGATACACTATCCGGCGCCAAATAATTTTCCACCATCGATTTGAAGAGTGGCTACTGGCAAGTGCAGATCCATCCCGAAGACCGCGAGAAAACAGCTTTTACAGCAGGAAACGGGCTCTGGCAATTCACAGTAATACCATTTGGACTGTGCAATGCTCCAGCCAGGGTTTTGCTGGGACTAACATGGAAAACCTGTTTGGTGTATCTAGAGTCAGAACTGATCCAGAGAAAGTCGATGCAGTGAAAAACTGGCCGGTTCCCAAAGACAAACATCAACTGAGGAGCTGCCTGGGAGTTGCGATCTACTACAGACGCTTTGTGAAGGACTTTGCCGGGTTTGCCAAGAGCTTGTATCAACTGACAGAAAAAGGAAGACAATTCAAATGGTCAGGTGAGTGCGAAAAGAGCTTTGAAAAACTTAAGCAACAACTGTGTGACGCCCCCATACTAGCGTACCCCACTCCTGGAAAAACATTTATTGTGGATGCAGACGCTAGTAATGTGGGAGTTGGAGCAGTCCTTTCGCAAATGCATGATGGCCAAGAAAAAGTAGTATCCTACTTCAGCAAAGTTCTCTCGAAGCCAGAAAGGAACTACTATGTAACCCGACGGGAACTTCTCGCTTTAGTCGTGGCGACAAAACACTTCAACAAGTACCTTTATGGGAGCAAATTTATTCTTCGCACCGATCATGCGTCTTTAAAGTGGCTGCTGCAGTTTAAGAATCCTGAGGGACAAGTCGCGAGGTGGATCGAACGGCTGCAGATGTATGACTACGAAATACAACAACGGAAGGGATCTCTTCACTCTAATGCAGATGCTCTCTCCCGCCGGCCTTGCAAAGCCGATTGCAAACATTGCGTGCGTCAGGAGGAAAAAGATGCCGTTCGCGTACAAAGGCTGAGAGCTCAGCCCATGGATGGCTGGAGTGCGAGAGAGATCCGGGATGATCAAAGGGAAGATCCGGATATCGAGCCGACTCTCGCCTGGAAGGAGCATGAGGGAAAACCAGACTGGCAGGAGATAACCAATAGGAGCCCCGAGCTGAAGGCATACTGGGCGCAATGGGACTCTATTCATGTGCAGGCCGGCATTTTGAGGAGAAGATGGGAATGCTCTCGTTCGTGATGCAACTTATTGCTCCCAGGTCAAAAGTAAGTGAAGTACGAAAGGAGCTGCATGATGGAGTGTCCGGACTCCGGGGGCCACTTGGGAATAAATATGACGCTCGAAAAGGTGCGAGAGCGTTTTTACTGGATCCACTCAAGGGATAATGGAGAAAACTGGTGCAGAAAGTGCGTAACGTGTGCGGGCAGCAAAGGCCCGAGAGTGACAACTCAGAGACGTGCAAAGAAGAACTAGAGATAAGATCAAGATAGCCAGCGACCCCGTGAAGACGAAGTACGATGCCAAAGCAACAACTACAGGATTCGAGGAAGGAAATTTGGTATGGCTGCACAATCCCCATAGAAGAAAAGGTATGTCACCTAAGTTGCAACAAGATTGGGAGGGGCCCTATAGAGTAGTCAAGCGCATCAACGACGTGGTCTATCGAATCCCACGAGGAAGAGGCAAACTCAAAGTTTTCCATGTGGATCGTCTTCATCGTTACATTGGGGAAAATGTTGACGCATTTGTTAGGGACGAACAAGTTTAAGAGGGGGATATTGTAATGTGGATTGAAAATTGCTACTTATTGACCACGGACCACGGAACGAATGTTGAATTGTCTAAAACGAAACTAGAATATTCTCGATTGTTCCGGTTGGAGTATAGAATATCCGAGAAGCTTTAGTGGGGAGTATAAAAAGGGTTGCGAAATCAGACAAGAGGCAGTTTATTTTCAAACCATGTAAAGTAAAGTTCGAATAGTATCGGGAGTGATATAAAATAAGTGGAAAGAAATTTAAGAAGCAGAAAAGTTGATTTTAAGTGAAATTATCTTGTAATAAAAGTTATTTATTAAAGTTTAGTAAACAGGATAGTGGTTGGTGGTTGGGTGTGTATGAATCGGGTAGGCGCTGACTGGCATCAACTTGGCGGTGCCCAGCTGTTGTAACTTTTTCATACACATCAATTGTGCTTATTTTACCTCCGCGTGGTAACCACCGGGTACTGGGCTCGCCCTTCCGGGCTTGGCTTGCTAAACTTATAAGCGCGAGTGTTGAACACGAAGAAAATAGCAACACTATAATGCTCTGTCGGAAAGACTGACTGAACGAGTCTCAGAAGTCTTACATGAGCTCCTCAGAAAGAGGACGTACGGCGGATGAATTCACGCGATTGAATCAACGGTGACGTCAACAGTCGGCATGACAGATACCTTAATGGGCTACTTCGACGTATTTGGAGCTGAGGCCATTAAGGATTTTTTTTTCAATACTAGTCAGGGTGTTGAAATAGAGATGGTGGCGGAAGAGCCCTTAATGGGTCAACGGCAGCACTCAAATCCCCGAAGCGGGTTACTGACTCCGGAATATCCGGCCCCTTTCGTCCAAGGGGTCACAGAAAGGGCCTGGCCCTCCAGGTTGGGGGTTGTGCGTGGGGTTAACTACCCAACCACGGAAAAACAATATGGTTACGAAGCAACCAAGAGCCTCGGATAAGGACGGATTCACTGTTGACGACCCTGCAAAACGAAATATGGACAATGACGTTCGGATCTGCACGTGGAATGTTCGAACCCTGAACAGACCGCGTGCAGCCGAACAACTAGCGGAGGCCCTAAGCTGCTACAAAGCAGATATCACCGCCATCCAGGAGGTGTGGTGGGTCGGGCCGGGCAAAAGAAGGATAAAAAACTGCGACATCTACTACGGTGATTGCTACAGAGAACAGAAGCAGCGTCTATTTGGATGCGGATTCGTTGTAAGCGGCAGACTTAGGCAAGAAGTCTTGAGCTTTCGACACGTTAGTGAACGCCTTACAACTATCCGCATCAAGGCTAAATTCGCCAACATCAGCCTGATATGCGCTCACACCCCTACCGAAGATAAAGACGATGCTACCAAAGAATATTTCTACGAGCTCCTCGACAAAACATATGAGCAATGTCCTAAGTATGACGTTAAAATCATCTTGGGTGATTTTAACGCCAAAATAGGAAAGGAGGACATCTTTGGTAGTACAATCGGGAAGTACAGCCTACACGACAACACGTCTGGAAACGGACTTAGGCTAATCGACTTTGCTGCGGGACGTAATGTTACTATAGCTAGCACACGGTTTCCTCACCTCAATATTCACAAAGGAACATGGCGGTCACCAGACCATCAAACGGTCAATCAAATTGACCATGTTGCGATCGACGCAAGGCACTCCTCCAGTATTCTAGATGTTCGAACCTTCCGAGCGGCCAACATAGACTCGGATCACTACCTTGTTGTAGCCAAGGTACGTATGCGGATATCCCAGACACCACAACAACGAGGAAATACTGTGAGGAGATTCAACGTTGAACGGCTACAAACGCAACAAACCGCCAGAACTTTTGCCGATCGCGTCTCCCTCAACCTCTCGAGAAGTCCTTTGCAGCCTTCATCAAGTGCTGAAGACCAGTGGCATCGATGCCAAGAAGCCGTCAGAAAAGCCGCAACTGATGTGCTCGGTTTCACCCGACCACCAACACGAAACCCTTGGTTTGATGAAGAGTGCCGGCAAGCACATGCAGCGAAGCAACTGGCCTACAAAGCGGCGCTGCAGAGAAGGACGAGAGCAGCTCGTGAGCTCTACGAGCAAAAAAGGAGGGAAGAACACCGGCTTCTCCGGAGGAAAAAGAAAGAGCATGAGAAGCGCGCGATCGAGGAAATAGAGAGGTGTTACTCCAGGAACAATGTTCGGAAGTTTTACCAAAAGGTAAAAGAACGTGTCACGGGAACAAGACCCGAACAGAGACCTGTAGAGACGAACAAGGAAACCTTGTAGTGGAGTCACAGTCGGTGCTGAGGACATGGAAAAACCATTTCTGCAGACTGTTAAACGGCGAAGACGACACATATTCCGCTGTCAGGCAGAATGAACCATTCAACCTGGGCGATGAAAGCCAAGACTTCCGTCCACCTGACCAAAATGAGGTACGGATAGCAATATCCAAGCTGAAGTCCAACAAAGCTGCAGGACCGGACGGTTTACCGGCCGAGCTTTTTAAGGCAGCGGGAGATGACTTGGTAGAGAGCATACACCAACTCGTTTCTAAAATTTGGTCAGAGGAAAGTATGCCTGATGATTGGAACCTCAGCATCGTTTGCCCGATCTACAAGAAAGGAGACCCTCTAAACTGCGCCAATTATAGAGGCATCAGTCTCCTCAACATCGCCTATAAGATCATATCTGCTGTACTGTGTGAGCGCCTGAAACCATTCGTCAACGAGCTGATTGGTCCCTATCAGTGTGGTTTTAGGCCCGGTAAGTCCACAACCGACCAAATATTCACACTACGGCAGATCCTGGAGAAAACCCAAGAAGTCCAAATCGATACTCACCATTTATTTATCGATTTTAAAGCCGCATATGACAGCATTTATAGAGACGAGCTATACAGAGCCATGTCTAGTTTTGGCATCCCTGCCAAACTTGTCAGATTGTGCAGAATGACGATGGAGAACGCCCGCTGCTCCGTAAAGGTCGGAAATAATCTCACCGAGACCTTTGATGTCAAAAAAGGATTTAGACAAGGTGATGCGCTGTCATGTGACTTTTTCAACATCATACTTGAGAAAATTGTGCGAAACTCGCAAGCCAACACCAGGGGCACAATTTTCCAAAAGTCTGTGCAACTACTTGCATACGCTGACGACATTGACATAATTGGCAGAACGCAGCGAGCTGTTACTGGTGCGTTTGCAAGTATTAGCACAGAAGCGGCAAAAACGGGTTTAGTGGTGAATCAGGGCAAAACAAAGTACATGCTGTCAACAAGAAGGGACACACAACATCGGCGAATCGGACAGAACGTCACGATAGACAGCTATAACTTTGAGGTGGTTAGGGACTTTATCTACCTCGGCTCCGCTATAAACTCTGATAATGACACCACAGCAGAAATCAAACGAAGAGTTACACTTGCCAACCGCTGTTTCTTTGGCCTAAGAAGGCAACTGACTAGTAAGGCCTTGTCAAGAAACACTAAGGAGACTCTATATAAGACCCTCATCATCCCAGTCCTACTCTATGGCGCAGAAGCATGGACGTTAACAAAGGCGGATGAAGATCTTCTTGGTCGTTTCGAACGCAAAATTCTTCGAGTGATTTTCGGTCCCGTTTGCGTTGACGGGCATTGGAGGAGAAGATTTAACAGCGAACTCTACGAGCTGTACAGCGACATAGACCTGGTCAGAAAAGTGCGTATCAGTCGACTAAGATGGCTAGGACATGTAGAGCGAATGGACACCAACGCTCCGGCCCAAAGAGTCTTCGATTCCAACCCGGAGGGACAACGCAGTAGAGGAAGACCTCGCCTTAGGTGGAGCGCACAAGTGGAAGGGGACCTCAACCAACTTGGAGTGCGCAACTGGAGGCGGTTAGCCAAAGATCGTGCTAACTGGAGAGGCGTGTTGGTTGAGGCCCAGGTCCACCCCGGACTGTAGCGCCATCTAAGTAAGTAAGTAAACAGGATAGTGTTCTATCTTTTCGAATCCCAGCCGAATGTAACAATATTAACTATGGTTAGCGAAGCAAAGTAAAACCTACTTGGACATTGATGGAGTAAAATTTTTTCCTGCATCTATGCCGAGCTCCAAATTCCTGTCCAGGATTTTTTGTTTTAATGTGAGTGGCATCCACGGCACTATCACACTGCGGGAACCCTGCGGTCCTAAAAAAAAGTCTGTCTTGAGCCGTATTTCACTCTAATTTGACGGATATTTAAGAAATTGGCTCAGTTTGGATGCCAACGCTTTTACAAATTTGCTGACACAATTGCTCACGGATTGTTGCGAAATATTATGTAAGTCTCCTGTAAATAATTACTTTAATTTGTATTCATGAATAATGGGCATTTATTTAAAATGCTATTACCAACATGGCTTTGATAGGAGCCTTTTGCCAGGTATCTTATTGCGATTAAGGCAATAAGTTCAGGAGACAGAGCTCCACTCATCTTCGTTACAGAGCATGACATGACATGACATGACACCATCCAATATTGTTACGGTTAGAGCTCGAAAGTATCTCTCAACCTTTTCGAAGGTCTTAATATTACTCTCAGTTGTTGAGAATTTTAAATTTGATCGCATAATAATCAGTTTCTTTGCACAGTATTTTTTTTGGTTACGCTCAGAGAGAAACCCTTGTTTTTGTTTTGTATGGTTTCGGTCAACCACTGAGAGATATCACTGACAGAAAAAAATTAATCTCATTTATACATTTTCACTATAACTATTGACATTAGTTAGCAGCGCATGCGGAATTGCATTAGTGATTTGAAGAGTCATTGGTTAACACTCGTCTAAGGAAGTTCAGTGCAAGTGAAAGTGTCCCGGCTACACAGGTAATGAGAAAAGATATTGCTAAAACCCTTGCGAGTTTACTTGTAGTCAGACTTAATTCTAAAATTTTTAAAATATTTCTTATTACCCATTCAGATGATGATATCCCGTATAAAGCCATTTTCTTTATTCATAGTTTATGTAATAATATGTCAAGTCGTTATGAAAATTAGAACAGCAAAAACCTTGTTCTATGAAAACAAATTCAGTTCTTTCACTCCTATAACTCTGGAATAATCTAAAAAAATAGGTAATTAGGTTATGTCTAAAGTCTGCGTTACTACGATCCTGTTTCTGCGTTCTCTAAAAGCATATGTGGGTGCTGCCTCGATAGCCTAATGAAATTTCGGACATTGTCCTTCCTGCTAAAAGTCATCGAAACTAAACAACCTGAGTATCTACACAACAGAATTAATTTCCCCCAATCGACAATAGCTATCAGCCTTATTCATAACACTAAATTAAATCTGAATTAGGGTTAATGTTGGTTTAATTGCAGAAAACGTTATTCAACTTTTTTCGAAGTTAATTTCCATTTAATCAAGTGTCAAAAAATTAAAGCCGACATCGGCATTCAGGAGCAAATTAACTCTGAATTACATTTTTCATTGACTCAAATCATGGCATATAATAATTATTATGCTGTTATTACATTGCCAAATATCGTATTTGTAATTGAGCATATTACTAATAATCCGGTGAATTTTGACCCGCTTCTTCCACCTATAGTTAAACATACTACTAAGTTTGTTGACCCCACATCTTCGACCAAAGATCTCGACGGTCGATACGTAATGGCACGACTAAGAGATCACAGACTTTTCGAAAACTTTCGGTTATTCCTAGCTTACTTGCATGATAAGCCTGAATCAGTTTGTATCGATGGCAGGACTAAAACCAACGTACAAATTTCGATTCAAAAGGAAGGTCTCCCTACCGATCTACCAGCATTGAGGGAAATATATGTCCGTTACCACAATAGCTATAATATTTCCCCCACTACTGTGACTAAGGACCTCTCCGCTTATGCTTCTCATATTAACTCCAGACGCATTTCGCATCTACAAAAAACTCGCAATGACCATGAAAATTATTTTCGTCCCTAACTCGAATCCAGTTGCCCGCTCGGCACGAGTACGATAACTACGACGCCAAAAATTGATAACGGTATTTTGTAGAGGGGTTAAATACAAGCATTTTTTACTATGGAAGGGGGGGGTCTATCTGGCTTCGTTTAGGCGGGAGGGGCAATTTAAAAAAAATAATACTTAAAATGTAAAAAAATAAATTGAGAAACAATGGCAACACTTACAATAAAGGACTTTATGAATTTTGTAAGCCAGGAATCTCTTCTTTGATATTATTTTTAAATCAAGTTACAGCTGTTAATAGTTTTTGAAAAAAATACTTTCAAACTTGAAATTTAAGGAAAAAAATTAAAAAATAAAACTTTTATGCAGATTTTTTTAATATTGAGCAAATAGATACTTAACTTGTTTGTAGTTTTTACTGCCTAAATCAATTCTTAATCGAACACTCAAAACCAGATTGATTTATGTCTTCTAATTTTTGAGAAAATTGAAAATTACTTTTATATGTCGCTCCGCTTAGAGAACAAATTACTACCCTTGCGCCTTGAAATGCGTATGGGGGGGCATGCTGCATACTTTCTTTTAATTATATTAGTTTACCCAATATCAACAACATTCTTCAGATACAGTCTCTGGCCAGAAATTTCCCATTGTTAGACAAAATTTTGCTGATTTGCATTTTAGACAATTTAGAACGGTTTTCTGGCTTTGAAAAATACTATAGTTCTTTGTGGTAAGTGTTGCCATTGTTTTTTAATATTTTATTTTAATTTTATTTATAATTTTTTTTTTTAATTACCCCTCCCGCCTAACCGGAGCGAGATAGACCCTCCCTCCCATAGTAAAAAAATGTTTGTATTTAACTCCTCTACATAAATCCGTCATTAGTTTTCATCGCCAAAATTATTTTACTCACCTCAATTTTTGTCCTAAAATTTCAAGTTTGAAATTATTTTTTTCAAAATCTATTTAAGGGAATAACTTAATTTAAAAATACAGTGAAATTCGCCTATAGCGACCTCGGTTATAACGACCATGCGGATATAACGACGCAAATTCTGAGTCCCTTGATTTTACACCATATTTTCCATACAAATTCATCCTGATATAGCGACCTCGGATATAGCGACGATTCCGTATATAGCGTCCGTTTTTTGCTACAATTTGAATATTTTCCTGAATATTTTCCGGATATAGCGACGAAATATAAAAAATAGCTATTTGCCTATGCAAACAAATTGCCGTTGGTTTCGTTTGTTTAAATAGCGTTTGTTTGTTGCTAGAATTGAAATTTTTTCCTCCAGATATAGCGACGAAAAACAAAAAAAAAATTATCTAGTTGACTGAGCAAAAAATACAGTTGATTTTTTTTGCTTGTCCTTTTTCTTTGTTTTTTCATCATACATAGCTAGTTGTTGCAAACTCAGAATCGAAGTTAAAACTATGTATTTTTAATTGTAGTTGATTCGAATGTTACTTTGAATCTTGCAGAACAAATTAAATTCGTTTGATTTAGCTGCATAATATTTAACTTATTATATAGTGACATTCATGACCTAAATCATTTTTTTGTTATAGATGGATTTTGTATTACATTTGTTATTACAGGTTTTCTTTATAACTTTGTCTGAATAATATAACTATGAATACAGCATCTGTACCGTGTAGGTACCTATCTACCTACTAGTAAAGAATAATTTTTTTTTGTAATTTGTCTGACCATCGGTTATAGCGACATTCGGCTATAGCGACCATTTGAGCCCGGTCCCTTCAATGTCGTTATATCCGGATTTCACTGTAATATGAAAGAACATATTCTGGGCTTTCTAAAATGTTATAGTCTTTTTTTAAAAGTGTTGCCATTGTTTTTTAATGTATTTTTTTCCATTTAAAGTATAATTTTCTTTAAATTACCCCTCCCGCCTAAACGGAGTAAGATAGACCCCCCCTTCCCATAGTAAAAAGTGCTTGTATTTAACCCCTCTACAAAATACCGTTATCAATTTTTGGCGCCGTAGTTATCGTACTCTCCCCGCCCGCTCCAATTCTTTGATAAATACCCCTGAGTCGGCCCCCAACGTATCCACCAGTACGCCTTCCCGTAATAAAGCTCCCCTCACTTTTTACTATCAAAATGTAAGAGGACTAAGAACAAAAACCCGATCTGTCTTGCAACAATCTCATGCTCTCCCATTCGATGTCTACGCTCTGACTGAAACTAATCTGATTCCTGACATAAAGAACCAGGAGTTATTTATTTCCCCCTTTTTTTAACGTCTTTCGTGACGACGATCTTATTTGTCCAAAGGATGACTCTCCTTGCCGAGGCGTCCTACTGGCCACCCATAAAGACCTTGACTCGTCTCCAATCGCTGTTTCAAATTCTTCAAAACTAGATTTCGTTTCGATAGTAATAAAACTTCCCAGCAGGTCCCTATACGTTATGTGTTTTTACATCTTACCTGCTCAATCTATCGAATCTTACCACCTCGCTATCGAAGCCATCAACCGAATAATTAACATATCGGATCCTCTAGATGATATCATTATATTCGGCGACTTCAAGTAAGGAATGTCTTTTCTTGGATGGTATAACAGACTCAAGTTTATGCCAAGTTAGTGGGGTATCCAACTATATGGGTAGGCAGTTAGACCTAATTTTCACAACGGACCCTATAAACTCCTCTGTGTCCCTGAGTCCCCTTGCGCTATCGACCATTGACGACCTTCATCCGCCACTTCTTCTTTCTCATTTTCTCGACTCTCCTACCCAAGTTCGACAATTTACCTCTCAATGCTCTCTCCATTTTCTACCGAGAAATATTTAACTCTATATCTCTCTATGTCCCCTTTTCACGCAACAAACCCCTTTCTAAAAGCCCCCCTTGGTATAATCGAAGACTTCGCTCTTTACGCAACAGGAGAAACAAATTATGGGCTGTTTTCATTCGAACCGATTCTTGTTCAGACTATTCCAACTATGTATCTCGGTGCATACCTTCAATTTACCCAACTTTATAACTCCCTCTATCAACAATATCTTAATAGTGCGCGAACCAAGCTTATAAATGACCCGAAATCATTTTTTCAATTCGTCCCCCTCTCATGTCTTTTTCGGCTATCGCTTTCTCAAGGTTTATTTCCTCAAATATTTAAATCCTCTTTCATAACACCAATACACAAAAAAATTAAAGAGTGAGGTGACTAATTACCGCCCCATAGCTAAACTTTCACATATCCCCAAACTTTTTGAAAGTATTTTGTATAAAGCCTTAAGCTTCCAGTGCAAATCTTTCATTTCCCCTAGCCAGCACGGCTTTTTAAAAGGCAGATCAACGACCACTAACCTCGTTGAATTCCTATCCTCAACACTCTCAGCCCTAGAAAGTGGTAATGAAGTCGACGTTGTTACAACAGATTTCAGTAAGGCTTTTGACAAGATTTCCCATAAACTAATAATTTTTAAATTGTCTGCCCTTGGCTTTGAACCCATTTTGCTAAAATGGATATCTTCTTACCTGGAAAATCGTTTTTACAGTGTTCGCTTCAGGTCGGTTCTTTCGGAACCTTTCTTAGCCAGCTCTGGAGTTCCACAAGGCAGTCATCTTGGTCCCCTTTTTTTCATTCTTACAATAAACGATCTTGATAGGGTAATTCAACACGCAGCACTCTCTCTTTATGCTGACGATACCAAATTTGTCAAAACCATTTCCTCCCAACATGACTCCAGCCTCCTTCAAATAGATCTAAAAGCTTTTTCCAACTGGTGCCTTAAGAACTGCCTGGAACTCAATGTCTCCAAATTTCAGTCTATTACGTTCTCACGTAAAAGCACCAAGTCACCTCCCCGAATTTACCTACTCCACGGTCAACCCTTATCCCTCGTCGAATCCATTCGCGACCTTGGCATATTATGTGACAGAAAACTAACTTTCCGTTCGCATATTGATGAGATAATTTCAAAAGCGAACTCATCACTTGGTTTCGTTAAAAGATGGTCAAAAGAATTCTGCGACCCCTACGTGACCAGATCCCTATACATCACTTTTGTTCGGCCCCTCCTAGAGTACGCTAGCCAAGCATGGTGTCCCTTCCAACAAGTTCATGTTTCCAGAATCGAGAGCATCCAACGTCGTTTTCTTCGATTCGCTCTTCGTGGTCTTTCTTGGAACGATCCTCTAATCTTACCTCCCTATCGCGACCGTCTCAAACTAATTAACCTAAATACTCTTGAGGAACGCAGGGACGTAGCAGACATTCTCCGGTTGTCCTCGCGAAAAAAAAAGACGGTAGCTATAGACTTTGTGTCGACTATCGAAAACTGAACTCCAAGATTATTAAAGATAGATACCCATTACCGATAATCGAAGACATTCTAGAGAATTTATATAACGCGCGTGTTTTTACGAGTTTAGACCTTAAAAATGGGTTTTTCCATGTTGATATTCACCCCGAAAGCCGAAAGTTTACATCGTTCGTTACGCCAGAGGCCCAATACGAATTCTGCAAAGTTCCGTTTGGTCTCTGCAATTCGCCGTCAGTCTTCCAACGCTTCATTAATACGGTTTTCAAAGATCAGGTCCACAAGAAACTTTTACTTATGTATATGGACGATTTAATAATCCCATCGAAAAATTAAGAAGAAAATTTAGAAACTTTGAAATTAGTGCTAAATATAGCGGAGGCGAATGGACTCATAATCAAATGGGAAAAATGTAATTTTGTCACGCGAACAATTGAATTCCTTGGCCATATAGTGAAAAATGGTTCGATTCGGCCTTCAATCGAAAAAACTAGAGCTGTTCGAAATTTTCCGGAACCTAAAAGTTTAAAGAATCTACAGAGTTTTCTTGGTTTAGCAGGCTTTTTTAGGAAGTTTATACCTAACTATTCACGTATTGCTAAGCCTTTGTCCGACATGACAAGGAAAAGTTCGGTCGATTTTAGCTTTGGACACGAGCAAAGAAACGCTTATCTGCAGTTGAAAGAACTTCTGTGCCAGGAACCAGTTCTCAAACTCTTTAATCCTGGGTTAGACACCGGGTTGCATACTGACGCAAGCAAAGTCGGTCTTGCTGCAGTTTTACTTCAGCGTCACGACAAAGCGTTGCATCCGGTCTTCTACCTGAGTTTTAAGACTACACCCGTCGAAGAAAAATACAGCAGCTACGAGTTGGAGGTATTAGCGATAGTACGTTCGGTTAAAAAACTACGTGTTTACCTCTTGGGTCTGGTATTCAAAATCTTTACTGATTGCAAAGCCTTTCAGTTGACAATGCAAAAGAAGGAATTATGTACTCGAGTCGCAAGATGGGCATTATTTTTGGAGGAGTTCAACTGTTCGGTGCATCATAGGCCAGGAAAGTATATGCAACACGTCGATGCTTTAAGTCGAGTTTTGACTGTTGCAACCGTGGATACTGGCATTCTCCACAGAATCAAAAAGGCTCAATGCAGAGATGATTCCTGTCAACTTATTCTCAACATTCTTCAACGCGAACAGTATGAGGATTACATAAACCGAAATGGAGTACTATACCGATTCATCGAAGGTATACCTTCTTGTGGTTCCAAAGACTATGCAAGGGGAAGTAATCAGAAGCGTTCACGACATCGGACATTTTAATGTACACAAAGTGGAAACTCGTATAAAGCAAAATTATTACTTCCCGAATATGTGTAAGAAAATCAAAGAAGTTATAGTCAATTGTGTGGCCTGCATTCTATCGGCGAAGAAAGGCGGCAAACAGGAAGGATACCTCAATCCAATAACGAAGGTGGATGTACCGTTACATACAGTTCACATGGATCATCTGGGACCTATGCCGTCTACTTCTAAGAATTATAAGTATCTGTTTGTAATTATGGATGCCTTCACGAAATTCGTTTGGATTTTTCCAGTGAAATCAACGACAACAGACGAGGTTTTAACAAAGTTAATCTTCTTGGAGAACATTTTCGGTAACCCAGCAAGAATGGTAACTGACAAAGGAGCGGCGTTCAGCTCAAACAATTTCAAGGAGTATTGCGACCAACGAAACATTTCACACATCGAAATTACAACTGGTGTGCCTCGAGGTAACGGCCAAGTCGAGAGAATGAACCGGATCATAATCGCAACGTTAACAAAGATGTTCGTAGAAAACCCCCTGAAATGGTACCAACAGGTTACAAAATTGCAAAAGGCAATCAATTCAACGATCTCAAGAGCCACGAATAAAATACCTTTTGAGCTTCTCTTCGGTGTTCCAATGCGAAACGATGAGGATGCCAAGTTAGTCGAAATGCTGGATGAATAGATACGAGAAGAATTTGAGAGCGGAAGAATTGAACTACGGAAACAAGCGAAGACACAGATCGAGCGAATTCAAGAAGAAAACAAACTACAATACAACAAACACCGCAAGGCAGCCAGAAAATATGCTGTACACGACCTAGTCGCAATTCAGCGAACGCAGTTCGGAGCAGGGCTCAAAGTGCAACCAAAATTCTTGGGCCCATACGAAGTCACAAAAATTCAACGTAACGACCTGTACGAAGTATCTAAAGTCGGTAACCACGACGGACCGAACAAAACATCGTCGGCGGCAGATCTGATGAAGCCATGGATACAAGAAGAAGAGGAAGACTCTGACATCTACGAGTCAGATTAAAACAGGATGGCCGGATGTAGGCAGAATGTGCCTATCAGCTTAAACCTAAGTCCATTGTAATATAGGCAGGATGAGGACTAGAGAGGTAGTTGGGACTCAAAAAAAGGTAGGATAACCGGAAGAGGATAATGGATAAGGAAGTTTGGAAAATGGGAGTGAGTGTTGACTTCCGGAAACGTGGCACGCTGGCTCTGCACGGCTGAGCTCGTCGAAATTGGGGGGATTCTTGTTTCCGAAAATCAACATACCTAATTACAACACATAAATCGTGCCGAGCAAAAATTGTTCCCTAACGACATCGGACGGACAGTTGCCACTTTGAGAGGCGCTCCTTGGTGTTATGAGCGCGGCCAATACCCACCCAACCTGGAAATCCTTGGCCAGACTTCCCCATTGAAGCATATGTCCATGCCGCTCACGTCATCCGCCGAGGGAAATGTAGCTTACCTTACTTCACCCCCTGAAAATCAATCCTCAAAAGCACATCATGTACTCATGCACATGAATAAAGAAAATTTAAAACAAGAGGTTTCTTTAAACATTAGGTGACCAATCATATATTTCCAATTTCAATGGTATATTTACTTCCCATTAATCTCAAGATCCATGCATAATAAAATTAATTTGGAACGGTAGACCAATAAAAATCAAAAAAAAAATATTTTATATAATTACAAGAAAAACAAAAAAAAAGAATTTTACAAAAAAAAAAATTAAATATAAGAGCAAGCATCAAAATAAATTTTAACAACAAAAAAAAAACATGAACTGCTTGAAAACAGTCACTCCCTATGCAGACAAAATATAAAAAAAAACCATCACCTCTTTTTACCTTATAAATTAAGTTCTCGCCTGAACCACCCTGTATACCCTCACTCAATTACCGAATTTCCTACCTAGATCGAGCTCAATTTAGGTTTCGGGAGGGGAGCAAATAAAAAATGTAAACAAACTCAAGCTGAACGAAATTAAAATGTAAAAAAAAAAATAAATTTCACTAATTGAAAGGGGAGAATTTCTGCCCTCAAGGAGTTCAACAATTTCAATAACCAAAAAAAAAACGAAATTTAAATGGACCGGGAAGAAAAAAAAATGGATTGTC
Organism: Cheilosia scutellata; assembly: GCA_955612985.1. Classification (NCBI taxonomy): domain Eukaryota; kingdom Metazoa; phylum Arthropoda; class Insecta; order Diptera; family Syrphidae; genus Cheilosia; species Cheilosia scutellata. The sequence goes on along the minus strand of OY015312.1, from coordinate 82,321,659 downwards.
ACGATATTATATACATATACTTATAACTAATTGAACAAGGAATACTTAAAGCAAAAAAAAATTTGTAATTTTCTTTTTTGGTGCCCAGGTCAAATGCTTATGGCACGTTCGGGGTGCTAACTAATTAACGCACCCTGTTGCGTTCAGTTTGGTGACTTCTTCTCGGGACTCTTTGGCTAAGTTATCGGTGGCGTGAAACAAGATCTTGTTGGCGAGGCATACAAATTTGTTGCCGTAGAATAAAACTGTTGGCGGCCTTGACTCGCTTCCTTCAAATTGGAGATAGCGCACGACTGTCAATGACCGCCAACCGACCTCTAGATTTCACTGGTATAAGCCTATATAAAATGCACTAAAATTAGCAACTATAACTATCTACCCATCTAAACCAAAACTCACAGCTTTTTCCTTTTTCCTTCATATACCATATGCTCTGCTTTTAGGTGATCCTCTTTTTGTGTTTCACTGTTTGATAGTCTTTTTCTTTTTTTTTTTTTTTTTTGTAATGCACTGTACTAAATAATATGTACTACACTTTTCTTTTCTTTTTTTTTTTTTTTTTTAGGTTTGGGTTTAAATACTTGTGATATCTTGTATCCCAGAGGTATGACAAAAAAAAAACGATTAATAAATAATAGCACTTGCTATGACTTTATTTCTTTAATTTTACGTGTTTTTAATATGCCTTTTTCTTTCTCTATATAGGTACCGCGGCCACTGGCATGATTTCGGGCCGACAACTGAACGCACAATGACGTTGGTTGCCGTAAAACAGAGGCATCTGACCATTCCTCAGTTGGAACTACCAACAACAAACCAATCCTCCCGCTAGTGGCCAAGGTTCCATCATCCGATTCAGGATATTACCAATCAGAGCCCGCCACAGATTCAAATATCCCGCTGCTCTCAGCAAATATTTTAGGGTTGCTGTATTTGCTACAGCAATTTAGCCTACGATGGTGAACTCACCTTTTGTTCCGAACAGTCCGAATAGTGTCAACTGTCACCCCTCCATACATTTCTTACATGATGCTATCTATTTCTGTCAAAACAAACTGTGCCGACAAGACAAATAGGGCTAGTAAACATTTTGGCTTGTTTTATTAATATTTTATTATTATTAGCAATAATTATTCGGCTACCTCTTTTGTAATTCTATTTTTTTCTTCTTTCAGATACCTGGCTTCTATTTCTCATTGTTTTCCTGGATCTCTCGGATACCTACTCATCGCCGATTCTCATGACTGCAGTCCAGGTAAGTAATGTTGGTGAACATTTTTTTTTTTTTTTTTTTTTTTTTTGCTGATACGGACCTACCTAATGTATTATTTGTTTGTTTTTATAGATTTCTGCATCGCTGACTCAGACAATTTTGCTAGTGGAGCTTTAATTATTTGTGTGTTTGAGTAAAGGAAATCGTTGGACGACATTCCATAATCATAGGCAGTGGTAGTGGGTAGCACATAAACAACGATTCGTGTTTGTTTCTCGTGACATTTACTCTATTTTTCATTGCAGGTGACCATAACAAAACTCTGGACTTGGTGGAGAACATCGACTACAAGGACAGTGACAAAGGACAACTGCCTGGAATACGGGAAGTGCGGTGTGTGACGTGGTGAAGAACCCACACTATGTGCGCCGGGCATAAATATGCTGTGACTGTGAGTGATTTTGTAGAGTAGTGCTATGTGTGTACATCCGAATATATACATATCTATAGGTACGTATACGTAGTGTATCGTAGGAATTGAATTTGCTTTTGATTAATAGCTATAAATATACTTTGATTACATTATATACATAGAATACATATGAGTTTCCGTAAGGATATCATTATGAAATACAATTAGAAATAAATTAACATAGAGATAGACATAATTAATTATAAATAAATAGGATCTTAGGTAGATAGGTATGTACATGAACGTTCAAGTACTACGTAGGACAAGGAACATAAATAAATAAATTAACAAGAAATAGATAAATAAATATGTAGTCTGACACCAAAATATAAATAAATAAATAAGTTAACAAATAACACCAATATATAATATAAATTAGTACTAGATAAATAAATTAATATGACATATAAATAAATAAACAGAAAAATGAGAACCAAACCAAAATAAATTACTATGAACTAATAAATAAATTAATAAATAACCAACAATAGATGAATAAATGAATAAATAAATAAATAAATAAATAAATGATAAATAACTAAATAAATAACTATGAGTAACCTAAGGTGAATAAATAACAAATAATATAAACTATAGGGACGTAATCACACTCATCAGTCGTGACATGTATATCACAGATTGAATGGTGTATGTATTCAGGTACGGAAGAGCAATTAGGTGGATAATATGCATACACTAGGCAATTGATAACAAACCTAGGGTAATAAATAGACATGAAGATGGATAGCACATACATATATATCACAATTTTAGATCAGCACCAGGTATTGTTTATTGTTTTAGGTCTTTAGCATGGAATATACCTATTCGTTTACCTGCTAGGTTTTCTAGTTCATACATGCTGTTCCCTATTGCTTTGACTATCCTACATTTGACAAATTTCGGGCAGAGTTTTGCGGCGAGGTACTTCGAAGTGTCACTGAGGACAAAATTTCTTCGGAAAACCTCTTGCCCGGGTGTAAAGTTAACGTTTCTTGATCGGATATTGTATTTTTTTGCCGAGTTTTCGTTTGCTTTCGCTATATTTTCTTTTATTTTATCGTGTAGACATTGTAGGCGAGTCTGCCGAGAGAGTGTTAGGAGTTCGCTGTCCTCCACCGCGTTAAGTTTGCGCATCAGTGCATAGCAACTAGCGTGCGTCACCATGTTCATCCCGAAGAGAGCGAAATATGGTGACACTCCAGTTGATGTATGGATGGAGCTTCTTAATGCACACGCAATATCGCTCAGGTGTAGATCCCAATTACGTTGGTCTTCTTTAATATAAGATCTTATGGCTGCGAGCAGTGTCCTGTTCACCCTTTCGGATGCGTTTGACTGTGGCGAATAACCTGCTGTCCTAAAGTGACGTACTCCATACTTTTCAAGCAGAATTTGAAACTCCTTCGACAGAAACTGTCGGCCATTGTCCGAGTGGATGACTGCTGGGACACCAAACATGTTAAAGACGTCATTTTGAAGGTACTTGACGACATTTATGGCACTGGCATTTCTTAAGGCCTTCAACAAAACAAATTTTGACAAATGATCGAGGACAACAAGCACATAACAATTACCAGATTTCGAACGGGGATAGGGACCTAGAAAATCAATATAGATTTTTTTAAATGGACGACTGGTACTGAAGGTGTTCTTAATTGGAGGACGTAATACCTGGTTTGACGATTTGCACTGTTTGCACACTGAACAGTTGGACACGTACCGACGAATTTGCACCGTCATATTCGGCCAGTAGAAGTACTGCCGAATTCTGTGCAGCGTTTTCGAAATCCCACCGTGAGCTACATTCGGGGGGTCATGAGCTTTGGCGATGAGCTCCTCAGTTAAGCCGACAGGGACCCACAACCTCCATGTGTGCTCTACTGTTTCGTCTCCTGCTGGTGGTAGCGAACGCTTGTACACAAAATGATCGTCTACTTTTAGATCGGGGAGTTCTTCTGGGTGCGTATTAATTGTAGCAATTAGGCTACGATATTCCTCAGATAAGAACTCCTCTGAATCCAAATCAATTAACGGCACAACATGTTGGACATCGACACTTTCAACATAAATTCTAGACAAAGTGTCAGGTACTACGTTTAATGAGCCTTTCCTGTGTTCAATGTTAAAAGTAAAAGCTTGTAACTTGAGGCTCCATCGTGCCAACCTGCCACTAAGGTCTTTAAGACCCATCAGCCACCGTAAGCTGGAATGGTCGGTTATGACTGTAAAGTCCATCCCCTCCACATATGGGCGAAATCTTTGGATGGCCATTACAGCAGCCATGCATTCTTTTTCGGTGACGCTGTAATTCTTCTGTGCAGCATTTAGTTTTTGCGAAAAATAGGATATTGGTGCTTCTTCTTCCTTTTCGTTCTTTTGGAACAAAACTGCACCAATTCCAGAATCGGAGGCGTCACACTGGATGTAGAACCTTTTGGTAAAGTCTGGGTGAATGAGCACTGGCGCAGTTGTTAGGGCGCATTTGAGCTTCTCGAATGCGTTGAGAGCTTCTTTTGTCATCGTAAACTTTTCATTTTTCTTTTTCAGGGTGTCTGTGATGGGAGCAGTCACGGTAGAGAAATCCCTAATGAACCTTCTGTACCAACCTGCTAGACCGAGGAACCTTCGCACCTGTTTTTGGTTTTTGGGAACCGGAAAATCTGAGATGGCCTTGACTTTCTCAGGATCGGTTTTCAATTTCCCACCACCGACGATGAAACCCAAGTACTTCAGTTCTTTGAAGCAAAACCTGGATTTGCTTACGTTGATGGTGAGATTGGCGTTCCTCAGGCACTCAGCAACCTCACCTAGCAGCGCTACATGGGTTTCGAAGTCCGGGGCAATGACGAGCAGATCATCGAGATAGACGAAAACGCGGTCCCTTAATCGTGCAGGAATTACCTTGTCCATTAGTCGACACATCCGTTGGGCTGCGTTGCACAACCCAAAAGGCATGACTCTAAACTGGTACAAGGGTCTCCCCGGAACCGCAAACGCAGTTTTTTCCCTACTCTGTTTCTCCAGCGGTATTTGCCAAAATGCGTCTTTGAGATCGACACTACTAATATAGTAAGTGTCGGGTAGCCGACTGAGAAGCCCTTCGATATGGGGGAGAGGGTAAGCGTCTTTTTTGGTCAACGTGTTCAGTGCTCGCGAATCTAAACAAGCACGATTCTTTCCTGGTTTTCGTATGAGAACCATCGGCGAACACCACGGACTCTCACTCTCCTCAATAACGCCGAGCCTCAACATTCGGTCTATCTCGTCATACAATAGGGCTTGTATCGCTGGAGACACAGGGTAGTGACGCTGCTTAACTGGGGCCGCATCTCCGGTATCAATAACATGCTCTTCGACGTGTGTTTTCCCCAACCCATGCTTGGTAAAACATAGGAACCTCTCCTTGACCGCTTCCAACACAGACGCCTGTGCAGAAGTTAACTCGTGTGACTCAACCTCCGGTAGGTTTACATCAGCTGACTCTGGCATGCTTATCGCACTAATAACCTGTGGAGCTATTTGGAACGCTTTCCAAAAATCCACCCCTAGGTATAGTTCTTGGTCTAAATTTGGCACTATATAAAAAGTAATTGTTTGTTTTTGATCGTTATAGGTCACCGGCACTTGGATTCTTCCTAAAATTGGCTGATTCTTGCCATCCGCAGTTTTAACATTGGATGTGGACTTAACAATAGGTATTTTCAATGATTCTATTAGTGGCAGGCAGTTTTTGCCTAAAATGCTAATGCTGGCTCCACTGTCTAATAAGCCATATATATCTCTATCTAATATTTTTATCCGTGCATACGGTCTGGGATCAGCTGATGTACTCATCTGAGTGGACGCCACCGCTTTCCTAATTCCTTTCCGTATCTGATATCTATTCCTAGTTTTAGTAATTTGTTTTGTGATGCTCTTCTTGTTTTCCTTAAATATTCTATCCCTAACTAAGTTATAATCCCTAATTCTTATATGTAGTGGTCTAATTTCTAATCTATTACTTTCTGTATCTACCTTCTCTCTTTCTTCTCTTTTCAAGATTGTTATTTTATTGGCATCTTCAGCTGGTCGATGCATTTCTCCCCCTTCCGTCTGTGACTCGCAATCAATGGCTGTTTTTATTCGTGGGTTTGAGTCGAACGCGACTCCCCCACTGACATCGCGTTCGTCGACCGGTTTTCCGGGTTACAACGCCGACACTTAGGTGTTATTACGCCTTCTTGGCCGCATCGGTAGCAAAAAATGTTGCGTACTGCGGACGGACATTCCATATAACTGTGTCCTTCAGCCCTACAGTTCCAACATCTCCACACTCGCGGGTCAACCTGTCTCCGTGAAGGATTCGGGCGAGGACCATGAAATTGCATTGCCGCAAACTGTTCCTCCTGCTGGAAGGGATCATCACCATAGTCCAGCTCATTTACCATAAACTTTGGCTGATGACGATGCTGTTTTGGCGGATCCCTGTTGGGAAACGCATTCTCCGCATCTCTACATACGTCTTTCAGTTGTTCCACTGTGAATATGTTTATTGGGTAGACTAACTTCCCGATCCTCTCGCTCAGGTTACGTTTTAGGATTCGTACCAGATCAACTTCTGGCATCTGGACTCGAAGCTGAGACCTCAACTTTTGGATGGCCGTAAAATAATCGTCGCTCGACTCCCAGGTGCCCTGCCTACGGTCCAAGATGTCGCGAATGATTTCGAAATCGGATTTCGAATTCCGAAACTGTCGCTTCAATGCGTCTCGCAGTGTTGGCCAATCTGGGCGATAATTGGAGCGCTGGTATTGCCAATACCATTCATAAGCAGCACCTGAGAGGAGAAGGTGAAAGTCCCTCATAATTTCTGCCCAGGGGCAGTCGTACTGGCCTTGGAGCGTCTCAAGTCGAAAGATAAAATCCTCGACATCAATACCCTCCGACTTTCCTTCAAAATTGAGGCCCCACTTATCAATTTTTATTGGACCTCCTTGACGAAGGCCTGTTTGCCTGAACTGAAGTAGTGGACTTTGGTGGTATATGCTATGAGAATTTCGAGCATGTTCTTGTCGATGACCTTGGCTTGACCTATAATGATTATTGTTTTGCCTATTCTGCCCTACAGGAACAAATGTCCGTGAGGCTGCGTCCAACTGGGACTGCATTTGACGAACAGGTTGTTGTGGTGGAACGTATGGTTGCTGTAGGACTGAAGGCTGTGGATGAATTATCGGCTGTTGTGGATTTGCTGGCTGAGTTAGAACGTTTGCTCTCTCTTCTATTGGGGGATTTTGACGGAAAAGGTGATTTATTTCACTGGTGAACCCTAAAAAGCTATTTCGCATCTCTGTTTTTAAATCTTCAGAGATCTCTCCCTTTAGCGATTCCTTCAATGACGAAAAGGCGTTGACTAAGGCTAGGTTAACGTATGCTTTCAAGTCATTCTGTACCTTGTTTATTTGCTCATTGGTTTGCTGATTAATTGATTTTTCTTTACCTCTCTCTAGGTCTACTACAGCTCCAGCACTCGGGTTTTGCGACCTAACTGCTCCTAAATTGCTCAGGCTACTGTATGGAGGTGCTTGAATTGATTCAGAACTGGTCGAACGGCTGTGGACAAAGTCAGGTGTTGGTATTTCCCGACGTACATTGACATTGCTGTTGGACGGCATTTGGGCAGACTCTCTGCTGCTATTTGGCGTGCGTTGCACTTTTGGCATTGCACCTAAATTGCTGTAGCTATATTGGGGAGCGGTCTGCAAAGGATCTAACGCCGTAGCGCCGCTCTGATTTGGGTCGAGTGGTGGAACACCGGTGTCACTAGCGGGAGGCCCTTGGGATGGTCTTCCGCCAGCTATCGGGGTGTGCTGTACCCTCTGCATCGCACCAGTTGACTGTTTTTGTTGTAGTGAACTAGACCTAGTAAGCATCCTATTTTCATCAAATAGACTTTCTCTTCTTAACCTATTCTGTTTTTCTCTTTCCGCAGAGTTCATACTGACAATGGGACTATACGATGATTTATGGTAACCGACAATAAGAGCGATACGAACTGAAATGGACTTGAAAGACAAAAAAAAAAAAAAAAAAAAAAAAAAAACCCTGAACGAAAAATTCGGATTCGAACTCAAGGACCTTAACGTAAGTTTCTTTAAATCACCTATCTATAAGTATTGCTATATCTAGGTAATCGATATAAAAAAAACAAAAGGTTATGGCTGATAAATATATATAAAGAACAAGAAAAGGTATTCGTTATGTATAGGTATTATAAAAAAAATGAAGAAAATTTAGTAAAGCTATATATATAATAATAATACGTATATGTGTATGATTGTGTATTGTTGTATGTATATCTATCACACAACAGTAATAACATTCGCAATTGGCGAAGAAAAGGTGTATATTTACTAGATAAGTATGTGTTTTGCTGTGAGTTATGTTAGATTAGTATGTATGTAGTAATTTGAATATATTATCAAATAAATGAATGAAATTCAAAATCAATTGAGTTTTGGGTTTGTATAAGTTATATCGGGGGTGTTTCAGGTAGCTGTCCTCGGCGGCATTTTGTTGACGTGGCCTAGGATGACTTGAGTTGGCTATGGACATAAAATATTTTTGGACTGCGGACGGACTAAATGTTGTTTTTCTCTCAAAGTGGTAAATAGTTCACATAAAGTAACAAGGACACACACCGTTGTTATCCTCTGCTCCCGCAATTCCAGTCTATCCCGAGGACTTTGCTGGAAGACTTGGAGAAGAAGACAACAACACACTAAGTAGAACCTAAAGGATGTGACAGTGCAACATGTTTCGATGATTCTCATCGAACACGGCCACTGTGCACATGAAGCTAAGAAGACAATACAAGATGAAAATGAAAATTGAAATTTGTGATAGGAAAGTAAAATGGTAATGTAAAAGAGATAGAAGTAGAAGAGACGTAACACGAACAGATTCCAATTGTTTTTGTTGTCAACACCAGCGAACTCATCGCAATTCATCTGACCTGTCTGAGACTTCTCGAATGAAGACTTATGGGTTCCTTGGTGTTGACCACAAACACAATTGTGGACTTATACAACATTAAGGACTGAAGACAAGGACAAACGAACGTTGGGCGCCATTTGTAATATAGGCAGGATGAGGACTAGAGAGGTAGTTGGGATTCAAAAAAAGGGAGGATAACCGGAAGAGGATAATGGATAAGGAAGTTTGGAAAATGGGAGTGAGTGTTGACTTCCGGAAACGTGGCACGCTGGCTCTGCACGGCTGAGCTCGTCGAAATTGGGGGGATTCTTGTTTCCGAAAATCAACATACCTAATTACAACACATAAATCGTGCCGAGCAAAAATTGTTCCCTAACGACATCGGACGGACAGTTGCCACTTTGAGAGGCGCTCCTTGGTGTTATGAGCGCGGCCAATACCCACCCAACCTGGAAATCCTTGGCCAGACTTCCCCATTGAAGCATATGTCCATGCCGCTCACGTCATCCGCCGAGGGAAATGTAGCTTACCTTACTTCACCCCCTGAAAATCAATCCTCAAAAGCACATCATGTACTCATGCACATGAATAAAGAAAATTTAAAACAAGAGGTTTCTTTAAACATTAGGTGACCAATCATATATTTCCAATTTCAATGGTATATTTACTTCCCATTAATCTCAAGATCCATGCATAATAAAATTAATTTGGAACGGTAGACCAATAAAAATCAAAAAAAAAATATTTTATATAATTACAAGAAAAACAAAAAAAAAGAATTTTACAAAAAAAAAAATTAAATATAAGAGCAAGCATCAAAATAAATTTTAACAACAAAAAAAAAACATGAACTGCTTGAAAACAGTCACTCCCTATGCAGACAAAATATAAAAAAAAACCATCACCTCTTTTTACCTTATAAATTAAGTTCTCGCCTGAACCACCCTGTATACCCTCACTCAATTACCGAATTTCCTACCTAGATCGAGCTCAATTTAGGTTTCGGGAGGGGAGCAAATAAAAAATGTAAACAAACTCAAGCTGAACGAAATTAAAATGTAAAAAAAAAAATAAATTTCACTAATTGAAAGGGGAGAATTTCTGCCCTCAAGGAGTTCAACAATTTCAATAACCAAAAAAAAAAACGAAATTTAAATGGACCGGGAAGAAAAAAAAATGGATTGTCACGATATTATATACATATACTTATAACTAATTGAACAAGGAATACTTAAAGCAAAAAAAAATTTGTAATTTTCTTTTTTGGTGCCCAGGTCAAATGCTTATGGCACGTTCGGGGTGCTAACTAATTAACGCACCCTGTTGCGTTCAGTTTGGTGACTTCTTCTCGGGACTCTTTGGCTAAGTTATCGGTGGCGTGAAACAAGATCTTGTTGGCGAGGCATACAAATTTGTTGCCGTAGAATAAAACTGTTGGCGGCCTTGACTCGCTTCCTTCAAATTGGAGATAGCGCACGACTGTCAATGACCGCCAACCGACCTCTAGATTTCACTGGTATAAGCCTATATAAAATGCACTAAAATTAGCAACTATAACTATCTACCCATCTAAACCAAAACTCACAGCTTTTTCCTTTTTCCTTCATATACCATATGCTCTGCTTTTAGGTGATCCTCTTTTTGTGTTTCACTGTTTGATAGTCTTTTTCTTTTTTTTTTTTTTTTTTGTAATGCACTGTACTAAATAATATGTACTACACTTTTCTTTTCTTTTTTTTTTTTTTTTTTTAGGTTTGGGTTTAAATACTTGTGATATCTTGTATCCCAGAGGTATGACAAAAAAAAAACGATTAATAAATAATAGCACTTGCTATGACTTTATTTCTTTAATTTTACGTGTTTTTAATATGCCTTTTTCTTTCTCTATATAGGTACCGCGGCCACTGGCATGATTTCGGGCCGACAACTGAACGCACAATGACGTTGGTTGCCGTAAAACAGAGGCATCTGACCATTCCTCAGTTGGAACTACCAACAACAAACCAATCCTCCCGCTAGTGGCCAAGGTTCCATCATCCGATTCAGGATATTACCAATCAGAGCCCGCCACAGATTCAAATATCCCGCTGCTCTCAGCAAATATTTTAGGGTTGCTGTATTTGCTACAGCAATTTAGCCTACGATGGTGAACTCACCTTTTGTTCCGAACAGTCCGAATAGTGTCAACTGTCACCCCTCCATACATTTCTTACATGATGCTATCTATTTCTGTCAAAACAAACTGTGCCGACAAGACAAATAGGGCTAGTAAACATTTTGGCTTGTTTTATTAATATTTTATTATTATTAGCAATAATTATTCGGCTACCTCTTTTGTAATTCTATTTTTTTCTTCTTTCAGATACCTGGCTTCTATTTCTCATTGTTTTCCTGGATCTCTCGGATACCTACTCATCGCCGATTCTCATGACTGCAGTCCAGGTAAGTAATGTTGGTGAACATTTTTTTTTTTTTTTTTTTTTTTTTGCTGATACGGACCTACCTAATGTATTATTTGTTTGTTTTTATAGATTTCTGCATCGCTGACTCAGACAATTTTGCTAGTGGAGCTTTAATTATTTGTGTGTTTGAGTAAAGGAAATCGTTGGACGACATTCCATAATCATAGGCAGTGGTAGTGGGTAGCACATAAACAACGATTCGTGTTTGTTTCTCGTGACATTTACTCTATTTTTCATTGCAGGTGACCATAACACCATCACAGCGAACAACAAACGTTAAACAATAATCAACCGTTCTTTCTAATGCAACTTGTATATTACCATATTTGGTCATCGTCATCATCATTCGATTTATCAAGACAAAAAGAAGAGAGACTAGCAACACAGTTGACAAGCAGCCACGAAGAGCGACGGAAGGTTCTTTGATCGACACGCAACGATACGCTTACCAAAAACTGTCCAACGTTTACTATTATCTAACTTTACTTAATCTAATTATCGAATTTACATAAATTAATTATCGAATTTACTTAATCTATTTTGCTTAATTTGAATTATCTATAATACTAACTAACTAACACTAAAGTGAATTAAACTATGTACATGAACTATTATTAAAGAAACGTGTTTTTATTTAATATCTCCCCTTGAACCCCCTCCCACATATATAAATCAAGCATGGGGTAGGATAGAAAGGTTGATGAATGATTTGTACGTTAGGGGAGGGGGGGGGGTGATGCAGGGTGATCAGTTGGGAGAGACAAATTGAATAAAAACTGTGTTGACGCCATCTATGAATGAATAAGAAAACCACAGTAAAAATCTAGTACAAATAGTACGTTATTTTTTCTTATTCATTCATGGATGGCAAAACCCCAACCAACTTCAATTTCGATCTTGTAAGCCGGCCAGCTTCCGGCATCTTGCTTTTCTCTCTCTCACTTCTGTGACGACCATTATAGCGACAAGGCGTGATTATCCTAACGTTTTAAATAAAGTTTTCTGTATAAACCCAAAGTGGGGAAAATCTTTTAATTTTAATTGGTTTGGTGTCAGTTTCTGGTTGCGTGGTGACCGGCCTCAACATTTGGTCCTAACGAACCGGATAACTATACATCCGTATCACTTCAGCAACAGCGTCGCCTTCATCCCAGCGGAGCACATTCCAGCGGAGCACCAACGCCTGAAAATTCTCTCCATCGTACGATCCACCGCCACACCAGGTCTGCATCCATCCTATCAGAGCGCCAACTGCACCAGCAACAACAGCCAGCCAGTTCACATTCAGCGCTACGTTCATCCAACACGTGCATCCAACCAAATCGCGAGCAAGTCGCTCAAAATCTGTGTCTTCACAAACGCATCGTGTGCACACCAACAGCAAGAATCACACAACTGCGCCGTCTCCTCCGGAGCGCCATCATCGTGATTCATATTTTCCATCAACGCATCGTGTGCACACCAACTGCACAACTCGCGCATTTGCGCCGTCTCCTCCGGAGCGCCATCATCGTGATTCACCACAGTGATTCACTACTTACGAGCTGACGAGTCCACCACAATATCCCATCAGAAGCAACAGCCAGCAGCTGCAACTCAGCGTGTTCACGTCATCTGCGATCTACATCGTCACACATCGACATCGCCATCGTGTGCTCATCATCTGTACAACTCGCACATTTGCGCCGTCTCCTCCGGAGCGCCAACGATATTAAGGGAAACCTACCATCAAAGCACCTACATCGTCCCAAACACATCGACATCCCATCGTGTGCTCATCATCTGCACAACTCGCACCTACCATCAGAGCATCATCTTCATCATCATCAAAAACAACCCAAAGCTGACGTCGTATCATCGGACACGGGCTGACGGCCACCAGCAGCACCATCAGCACAATCAAAAAAAAAAAAAAAAACTTTCGGTATGTACCCAATCAGTGCATTTCTCTTTAGAAAATAAATTTGTTCTTACGTAGTCATTATTTATATTATATTAAATACACATTTGTACATACCTACCTATTCATTTAAATTCATATACATATATATAAAAAAATATTAAAAAATATCTTCAAATAAACAAATTAAAATTAAATGAAAATAAAACTAAAGTTATGATTTTAAATGGTAAATTTAATATGGATAAATTTGAGAACTTTGAAATAGTAAAAGAAACAAAATACTTGGGTATACAAATTGATAATAACCTAACCTTTAAGTCTCACTTTGACTACGTAATAAATAAAATTGCTAACAAAATAGGATTCCTAAGAAGAATTTGAAAAAATGTATCTATATTAACTGCTATAAAAATATATAATGTAATTATTCGTCCATATTTTGAATATTGTCCCACCATTCTTTTGTTATGTCCTGATGGAATTAAAGATAAATTGCAAAAATTACAAAATAAGGCTATGAGATGTATTCTCAAATGTAATAGTTATACACACATTAATTATATGTTAGAAACCTTGAAATAGCTAAGTGTGAACCAAAGAATTGTAATGCTAGTAATTGTTTATATTTATAAGATTAAAAATAATATATTACCAAAATATTTAAAAAATAAATTGACTATAAGAGCAGATTCCCAGCCATATAGCTTAAGAAACAATAATAATTTTAATTTACAATTTTTTAGAAACCATAGAACACAGAATATGCTTTTTTATAAAGGTTTAAAAATGTTTAATGAACTACCTAATGACATTAAGTCAGTGAACAATTTGTTTATATTTAAGTCACTAGTTATTAATTTTGTAAGATCTAACTATAACTAGAAAAATTAACAATGTTAGAAATAGCGATAAGAAATAGCTAAATAAAAATCTATCTATCTATCTATCTATATTACATTGTACTGCACTTGCACAAGACAATAGTAGGGAATTTGCATTTTGTAGTTCGAAGTGTCTATTCGCACGTTCATTTTGACAGATTTTGTACTGAACTGACGTTTCCTATGTTCGGGACACGGGCACGTAACGTAATTCTATTGTCATTAAAAACTCTTTATAAATATAACTGTTGGATCCTACGTACGGCATAATGTCCGAAAATGATTATACTGGAGTTTAGAGTCCTTGCCGCGAGCGTAGAGAGCCACATACCCCAACTTGACGCAGTCGTATCCCGTAGCCGTGTCCCGAACAACGTGCGAATAGCAACAGCCTTTGTAGTTTATATTTTTTTGATTGAGTGCGTTCCAGTCAGCGCAGTGTTGCCGTGCGTTTCGTGTTAGTAATAAAAATTATTTTCGTCTCGCGAATTTGAAAAGTGTTACCATAGGGTATTTCGCGAAGCTATCCCTTTCAGAAGTGTGCTTTCTCTTTCACTGAAATGTCAAAAAAACTTGTAGGAAAGAAAACGAAATTTTACATGGCGGGAGATAGGTTTTGCCCATTTTATTTGTGAAAAGTTTATAATAAAGTGCCAAATACAAATTGAAAACATTGCAGTCTTGAAATTTAGAGTTTCTTTAAAGTGTTTACAAAAGTTCAATAAATAAATTTGTAGAGATTGTTTCAAAAAATCCAAAATTAATTTAAACCCTATCTCCCGCTATATAAAATTTCGTTTGTTTTCCTACATATTTTTTTAGCTGTCACTTTGTTTTTTTTTTTCTCATTTGACACTGACGTTGTCGCGAAATACCCTATTGTCACTTCCTTTGACAAGAAAAAGACGTATTTTTTATTTTAAAGTTATACGGATTAATACTTACTTTTTCATTGCGCCCTTTTTAACTAACATGTTTCGGTTTTTAATAGATGCTCATAGTATCGAGTGCTTCATTAGTTAGCCAGATCTCCTGATCCAGTTTTCAACTGGTTCTTTCGGACATTGCAGTACTTGCAACAGCTTATGATACAGTTGTTATATCACGTGCTCCTCTTTTTTATCACGATCGTTTAACTGCTTTGCTGCTTCTTAGGTCTCTTCGATTATTTGTTTTAATAACAATTAAAGCGTTTTATATCAATTATTTCTCGCACCACCTTTTCCATTACTGCTCATTAGTTCCTAAGACAACTTGTTGGTTCACGTGTAGTCAATTGCGTTGCTACACGCAGATTTCGATCGTGTGGTTTTACAGTGGTCTTAACGGTTTCTTATCCTTTACGATCAACACAACGGAGGTTTATCTTGTGTCTATTCCTTTGTCTAGCGAATTAGGTTATCTTTTTGAGTAATCGAAACAACGCAGCGCCTGCAATAAAATGGCCACTACAGTTTTAAATATTCTGCTGCCGTTAAAGAAATTCCAGAGGCTAAGCATACAATCAATACGCTGACAGCGCGTAAGATAGAGCTCAAAGATTTATGGATGGAAGTAAAGGCCAAATATGCTGATTGCGTTCGTTTGGGAACCGATGACGACTTTGATTCCGAGACCTTCGAATCTAAATATAAGTTGTCAAACGAAATGTACATCTCTTGCTTTGGAACACTTTTAGAATGCGAAAATAATATCAAAAGGGCTGTTGAACCAATTCCAAATCCAATACCATTGCCTAATCATAAACCGGAACTTACTGATATGGGTAGTACTGCGCCTCCACCAGAGCCAGTATCTCATTGTATTAAATTGCCACCTTGTGACACAGAAATCTTCCACGGAGATTATCTCTCATGGCCAGCTTTCAGAGATATGTTTGAGGCAATTTATATCAAACATCCAAGATTAGGCGCTGTAGAGAAACTCTTTCATCTTAGATCCAAAACAAAGGGTGAAGCATTTAGTATCGTCAGTAAGTTTCCGCTAACCAACCCAAGTTTTGAATTGGCATGGGAGTCTTTGCGTTCCACCTACGAAAACAAACGCATATTAATTAACAATCAAGTCAAATGCTTAATGAATCTCAAATCGTGTCACGAAGAGTCGGCTTTAGGGATCAAAACTTTGCAACGCCAAATCAATGACAGCATTGCAGCTCTTAAGGCTCACGGTATCTCGGTTGACACCTGGGATCCTATTCCTGTTTATTCGTGCTCAAACCGGTTACCACCGACCACTCTTTCGCTATGGGAACAGTCTTTGAAAGATCCAACTGAAATTCCTACATGGAAGCAAATGGACCAATTTCTTAGTTTTCGGTATCAGGTGTTAGAAACCATTTCTGATGTGCCTTCAAAGTCCTTGTCTAATTTTGAAAAACGGCCAAATTCATCAGCAAAGAATTATACCAATAAGAACCGTGTGAATTCATTCCATTCTAAAGCGGAAGAATTCACGAGCGCCTTTGTTCAGGCAAGCATTCGATTCGTAGCTGCTCTCAATTCTTAAATATGAGCATCCCTTGCAGCATCCCTTGCAGAAAAGAGATGGTGCAGCAGAAGATTTGCGAAAATTGCCTTTCTTCCAAACACGCAAATCAAACATGTAAGAGTAACTTGCAATACTTGCAAACAGCATCATCACTCCTTACTCCACTTCAGTACCAATCCCTTGGGAACCGCTGCGGCTGTGTCGTCAGCTCCGAATGTCCTACCAAGTACATCAGGAGCTTGATTTGCCACTGAACAATATAACGCTTCAATTCTACAGTCCACTTCACCGGCATTTGTTCCGCAGACGACAAGTCGAACCCATTTTGCGTCTACTGAAAGAAGAGTACTACTTGCTACAGCCATGGTTACAATTTTTGGTCAGGAGACAACTCATTGTATCCGCGCACTTATTGACCCAGGTTCGGAAGTTTCATTTATCTCAGAAACGGTACAGAAACGTTTGAATCTGCTCATTTCTCCAATCAACGTTTCGATTTCCGGAGTCAATTCAGCTAGTGCCGGTAATTCAAATAAACTCTGTTCGTTTTCAATTATCGATAAGGAAAATCCGCGAGTGCCTATTTATTTATTATAAGGAAATTTTGGGAGTTAGAGGAACTCCCAGGGAGTAAGCCCATTTTGTCGAAAGAAGATCAGTTTTGCGAGGATCTATATGCGAAAAAGACTTACAGACGCCAGGATGGAAGATATGTTGTCAGACTTCCTTTTAAACCCAATCAGCCATCGAGACAATTAGGGCTATCCCGATCAATAGCTCTTAAGCAATTTCTACGTACCGAAAGGAATCTGATTCAAAATTCAGAGTTACAATCCCAATATTCAAAAGTTTTGAATGAATATGTCACGCTGGGTCATATGCGCAAAGTCGACCACTCCGAAGTAATCAAGGACGGAATCCCTTCATCATTTTATCTCCCCCCACCATGCTGTACTGAAGCCGGAAAGCGCTTCAACCAAAGTCCGTGTGGTTTTTAACGCATCGAGTTCATCCTCTAGCGGAGTTAGCTTAAAAGATCTTCTGTATCCAGGGCTAGTACTTCAGCGTGATCTTACAACCCTTATTATTCGATGGAGATTTTACAAATTCGTCTTTAACGCCGATATGGAAAAAATTTATCGACAAATCTTGGTTCACCCGGACGATACATCTTTTCAAAGAATTTTATTTCGTAGCGCACACAGCCATATCATAGAAAATTATGAGCTGTTAACTGTCACTTTTGCTGTGAACTGTGCTCCTTACTTAGCCATTCGCACCCTCATACGCTTGGCAGATGACCAGAAAGCTAACTACCCACTTGCTTCACAAATCCTTTTGTCCGAATGTTATGTCGACGATGTTCTCTCCGGAGCTCACGATCTCTCAACAGCTAAAAGAGCCCAAGCTGAGCTGATTGAGTTGCTCGAGTCTGCAGGGTTTCCACTACGTAAGTGGACATCAAATACGTCTGCCCTTTTGGATCATTTGCCACCGAACCACGTGCTCAGTGATCATTTTCTTAAAATGGATAAGGACAGCATGACAAAAACGCTTGGAGTTCGGTGGAATGCCAAGGGCGACTATTTTTATTTCAATGCACCTGCGATTCGGGATCCATCAGCTCCGACCAAACGAGAGGTTTTTTCTCAAATTGCTCAACTCTTCGACCCTGCGGGCTGGCTAGCCCCAGTCATAATTACTGCTAAGATGCTGATGCAAAGTATTTGGGTGGAGCAGACGCAGTGAGACGAGAGCATCCAAAGCAGCAGTTTCTCCAAATGGAAATTCTTCGTCGAAACATTTAAAGATATTGAACTAATCCAAATACCTCGCTGGGTTGAGTATTCTCCATCGTCACAATTGCAATTTCACGGGTTCTGTGACGCTTCGGAGAAAGCATACGCCGCGGCCTTATTCGTGCGTATTTTGTCGGCAGATGGAACTGTGAGTTGTAAGCTGGTCTGTGCAAAATCTAAAGTGGCGCCTATCAAACCCGTTTCATTGCCCCGTTTGGAACTTTGCGGTGCACTACTACTTTCTAGGATGATTAAAGCATTCCTCCCACATTTTCCGCGGTAAGCTCGTCTCAAATATTTTTATGGACAGATGCTGCCATTGTACTTGCTTGGTTCAAAAAACACCCCAGTACTTGGAAAACTTTTGTCGCTAATCGAACAAGCGAAATCATCGATAACGTTGGTAATGATATCTGGGGACATGTCAAGTCAGGCGATAACCCGGCTGATCTTGCCACTAGAGGACTTAGCTCGAGTGATTTGAAGGCGAACTCTCTTTGGTGGAACGGACCGCCTTGGTTACAAGAGCCGCAAGCGCAGTGGCCACAGAACCTCCCAGATATACCGCCATCTGATCAACTTGAAGCGAAAGTAGTTTCGTCCTTTATGGCGCTGGGAGCTCCTGAGGATATTCTGGATAGATTTTCTTCCCTACCGCGAGCTTTGCGAGTTTTAACCTATATCTTTCGTTTTATTTTCACCGAGCGGCAAAAACTCATAATGCCATCTTTACTCACGCTTTACCTCATGCTACTCAGCTGGAAATTAACTTCGTGAAAACGCGACAGACAGACATTCTGGATCCCAAAGCTTAAGAACCTAATAAAGTCATGTATTCGTATGTGTAAAACGTGCACTATTCATAAAAAACAGTTACGTTCTCAACTCATGGCTGCTCTTCCAATCGAAAGATGCACTTTTTCACCACCTTTTACGTATACGGGAATTGATTTCGCGGGTCCTTTCGTTATCAAGAGCGTTAGAGGTCGAGGCTGTCGCACGACCAAGGGTTATGCTTGCTTGTTCATTTGCTTCGCACGGTTTATAGCTAGAAGAGGATTACCAAAGGAAGTGTTCACTGATCATGGTACCAACTTCACAGGGGCTAACGTAATCTTGCGAAAGGAGTTTGACAAATTCCTAACCTCCATATCAAAAAAAACTCAATTAAAGTACAGCGTTCAGGGTCTAAAATGGAATTTCATTCCTCCAGGGGCACCCCATATGGGCGGCTTGTGGGAAGCCGGGGTAAAAAGCTTTAAAAAGCACTTCCGAGAACTAGGTGAAACTAATAAATTTACCTTCGAAGAGTTCGCGACTGTTCTAGCAAGGATCGAGGCTTGCCTCAATGTTGTGATCCGCACAACCATACCCAGAACACCCACATCGTGATCTCTCTCCGATCTTCCAACCAAGCGCCATACCATACCATGTAAATCATTTCTCAAGCGACATAGAATCGCATATCATTTCACAATAATTACTCATATGCCAAAACACACTTCCAGAGTGCGGCTATTAATAGGTCATTCGCTTTGTTTTCATTTTCCACTTATCCAAATGCCAACCCAAGCAAAACCGAGTCAAGTGTCGTATACCTACCTACCCAATGGGATACACACGTAGTAAAACTCCGATATCCGATTGCACAGCGGCACGCCAACATATGGCAAAACTGCAACAAGTGCATATTGGAGGAATACTACGACGTGCCATCCGGGAAGTAAGATTACGATTTATGAATGGGTGACACTTGACACCGGTACAGGGCAATAGACACCAAGATGTCAATTGGACATTTTTAATGGGAACGGAAAACAATTAAGCAATGCCTAAATAGTGCATTTATGCACATATGGTATTTTAATAATGGAAATAATGATACGTGGAGGGAGAAGACAGGAGACAGGTCACGCCCAAATAATAGTATAAAAAGCGATGGTTGTGACCAGGAAAGGCAGAGTTAATCTATAAGCAGAAACTAGGAAGGTCGCAGCGACGCAAAAGACGGCGGACCAATCTTAAAATAATAAATAAAATTAATAAATAAATAAATAAATTAACACAAAGTCGCAGCACTGCTAAAGACAGCGGGCTTTGTAGTTAAACAAAATTAAACAAAAAAAACTCTCTTTTACTTAACTCTCCGCTTTGCACTCTTCCCTCCTAATAAGAGGAAGCACGGTGCAAATCGTAACATTGGTGGCAGCGGTGGGATACCCATAGAGGTCCCAACTACCATAAAACCAAACAAACGAGTCTACTTGCACTCGATGCGTACTGGGGCTAAACACCAGTAAAGTGTAAAATAAAAAAAAAAAAAGTGTAAAAGAAAAAAAAGAAAAAAGTGAAGCGTTACTGGGGCATACACCAGTAAGTGTAAGTGTAAAAGTAAAAAGTGTAAAGTCTCAGAACGTAAGACCTGGCGAATTCCTTTTATAGGACGCCGGAGGCAAACTTGAGCAGTGCCAGTAAAAGACCAGAAGACCTCAGCTCTATGGCGTGAAGCCTGCCTGGCATCGACAACAGCAGCAACCAACAGCAGCAGAAAACATCAGCAGTAATCATCACCGCAAAAGGAATTAAGGTATTTAAGTATATAAGAACTCATTTTTGCCTTTAAAAAGTGTAACACACACCACATTCTTTTTTAATTTTTAATAAATTAAACAAAAAAAAAATATACACACAATACACAAAAAAAAAAAAAAAATTTTTTTTAAATTTTTTGATTCCTTTTCAATTTCAATTTCATCATTCCAAAAAAAAAATTTTTTTTGATTTCATTATAAGACCCTGACATTTTTTCGCATTTTTCTACCCATTTTGTTATCCTTACTCCCAAAAATTACCACAAGAAGGCAAGCTGCGACGGCGCAGCTTTTCGAGCAATTACCTTTTGATTTAAACGAGAGTTTCAATTCTGACACCACCATGTCAGAATATAAAGTTAGTCTTAACGACATATACAACATTATTCCGACTTTCAGCGGAAACCCGGAGGAATTGAACAAATTCATTGCTTGCGGCAATATATTGTTCACTTCCATCAAAACCGAACCGGAACACAAACTCTTTTTGGAGGTTGTAAAAACAAGACTCCAAGGACCGGCATTTGAGCTGGTCCAGTTAAAGTCTTTTACCAAATGGAGTGATTTAGTCTCTGAATTAGAAAGACAGTTCAAAGAACAAAAATCTCGTTCCTCAGCACAGAATGAGTTGCTGAATGCTAAGCAAAAAGCTAGCGAAAGTGTTAAGGAATTTGGTGATCGCATCAATCGATTATTAACCTCCTTAAACTCGGCTACTTTTGCTAGCACTAGCGACGAAGCTGTGAGGAGGTTTCTCTCCCTTGAAAATGACAGGCTAGCCATACAAGTTTTCGAAGACGGTCTTCGAAACCAAAATCTTAAATTTATGGTTCAAGCCCACGGAGAAGGCGATCTAAGGAAAGCCATTGCATACGCAGAAGAACATTCCGTTTGCCTCGAACGTACAACGGCAACACATTCTTCAGAGAATAAAAGCTATCCAACAAAGTTTTTCCCCTCAAAGCTCATTTGTCAAACCTGTAACAAGGTAGGACACACATCTACCACCTGTTACAGAAACCGAAATACAGTCCCCACTTCCAGACCTATCTGCCAAACCTGTAACAAGATAGGACACACGTCCGCAACCTGTTACAGGAACACCAATCTTCCCAACTTTGTTCCACAGGAAATAAAAAGGGAAGTACAATATTTAAGGTGCACTTACTGTAACAGACCTAATCATCATATCGATGAATGTAGGACGCGTTTGGCTCAAATTAGAGCTCCTACGCAACCCAACCCCTTACAACAAAATCGAAACAATAATCATAATAACTCCTCACGCAATATGCGCCGTGATGTCAGACATTATACTACGTCGAACGAAAATAACGCGGGAAACGGGTTGACTCGGGGAGAAGGCGTCGACAATCAGTCCCGAGTACAAACACAAGTCGACATCCACGGAACCCCAAATTAAACTTTAACATATTTGTATCGTTTTGCCCCGAGTATCAGGAGCCAGTGATACAAATAAAATTGCATCCTTCCGACAAAAATACATCCACGTTCTTGATTGACACAGGCGCTGACATCAGCCTAATAAAACCAACAAGAAACGAAACCAACATCTCCAATAAAACCCTATATACTGTATCTTCAATATCAGGAGAAGAATTTAGCACGATAGGAGAAATCATAGGATCTTTGGAATTCCAAACAGAAGATCACTTAATTCTCCTGGACCATCCATTTCAAATAATACCTAACCATTTAAGTTTAGCGTATGATGGCATAATCGGTAACGATTTCTTAAACGAATTCCAGTGCTACATTAATTACGAAAATAGGGAAATAACAATTAAAACCCAATCCAACAGCTTAGTCACAACTAAGCTAAATAAAAAAAACTCAGCAATAGTAAGTAAGACTGAGCAGAATCTAAAAGACTCAGCAATAGTAAGTAAGACTGAGCAGAATCTAAAAGACTCAGCAATAGTAAGTAAGACTGAGCAGAATCTAAAAGACTCAGCAATAGTAAGTAAGACTGAGCAGAATATAAAAGACTCAGCAATAGTCAATAAGCCTGAGCTAAATAGAAGGGACTCAGCAATAGTCAATAAGACTGAGTTACCAAATAAAAACCCAGCTAAACGTAAGACTAAGTCAAAAAAGAACTTAGCAAACAGTAAGACTGAGGAAAATATATATAATAAACAAACTAAAGATGAGAAAGGTGCCTCCACCAGAATACTCACATTGAAACCCCGAACGCAAAACGTGGTAGAAATTCCATTCCTTGAACCAGGTAATATAGATTTGATTATTCGAAAAAAACAAATTGTTCCAGGCATATATATCGGTGAAAGCTTGACTCGATCCAAGGACGCCAAAATAAAGGTGTTAATGATGAATACCTTGGACACAGAGCACAGGCTAAACACCACAGATATCAACCTCGAATGGGATACTCTGGATAATTTCAACTTGGTGTCCAATAAAACAAACGACAAGATCAAAGGCAGACTAGACAAACTAAAGTCAGTCATAGACCTTGAACATTGTAACCAAGAAGAAAAAGAATCAATCCACAAAATTTGCAGAGAATTCAACGATTTGTTCTTCCTCGAAGGTGACCAGCTTACCTTCACGGATGCCATAAGCCACAGGATCATTACTGACCAGAACAAACCACCATTATACGTCAAACCTTACAGATTGCCCAATGCACATACAAGTGAGATCCATAGGCAAGTTAACGATATGCTACAGGATGGAATAATCCAGCCTAGTGCAAGCCCGTGGAACTCCCCCTTACTTCTGGTTCCCAAGAAACCGGATAAAGAAGGCAATAAGCGATGGCGGGTCGTGGTAGATTTTCGTCGGCTAAATGAATTAACAGTCGCTGACGCATATCCACTACCAAATATCACAGATATACTGGATCAACTTGGTAGAGCAACTTATTTCAGCACCCTTGATTTGGCTAATGGTTTCCACCAAATACGTATGAACGAAGAAGATAGGTGCAAAACGGGATTCAGTACTCCATATGGACACTACGAATATAATCGTATGTCATTTGGACTGAGAAACGCACCAGCAACCTTTCAACGCCTGATGAATACAGTACTGATTGGTCTACAAGGATTTGATTGCTTCGTATACGTCGATGATATTGTCCTATACGGATACGACCTGAAGGACCATAATGACAAACTAGTAAGAGTTTTTGATCGATTACGCCAAAATAATTTAAAACTTCAGCCTGAAAAATGCAATTTTATGAAGAAAGAATTAACATATCTAGGTCATATTATCTCGGAACACGGTTTAAAACCCGATCCTGAGAAAATAAAAGCTGCAAAAACATACCCCGTACCTAAATCAGTAAAGGGAGTAAAATCATTTCTAGGTTTCATAGGATACTATAGGAGATTTATTAACGACTTTTCCACGATAGCAAAACCCCTAACAAAATTGTTGAAAAAAGACGTAGAATTTAAATGGGATGCATTCTGCGACTAAGCATTCCAAACGCTAAAACATAAACTCATAGAACCCCCTATCCTATCATACCCCAATTTCGAAGAAGACTTCATAATAACC
This sequence comes from Cheilosia scutellata, assembly GCA_955612985.1. Classification (NCBI taxonomy): domain Eukaryota; kingdom Metazoa; phylum Arthropoda; class Insecta; order Diptera; family Syrphidae; genus Cheilosia; species Cheilosia scutellata. The sequence goes on along the minus strand of OY015312.1, from coordinate 82,297,318 downwards.
ACTGACGCTAGTGATATCGGACTAGGCGCAATTTTGTCACAAGGAATTATCGGTCAAGATAAACCAATTTGCTTTGCCAGTCGAACTCTAAACGACACCGAAACTCGGTATAGCACTACAGAAAAGGAATTATTGGCTATCATCTTCGCCGTCAAACAATTCCGTCCTTACATCTTCGGTCGAAAATTTACAATACGCACTGATCATAAACCACTACAATGGCTTATGAATCTTAAAGATCCAACATCGAGACTATCTCGTTGGAGAATACTATTGGCTGAATATGAATACCAAATAGTCTATAAAGCAGGAAAAACCAATTTAAATGCCGACGCATTAAGTCGCATACCCGAAAAATCGGAAAATATTGCTGAAACTTACAAGGCTGTCATGGTAACTACACGTAGCCAAAACAGAAACAAACAACCTATACAAAACATACGTTCTGACCTTTCAGACATTCAGGTTCTTTCCAGTATTACTCTACACGAACACACAGGATCAATATTTGCTGACAAATTAGCCGAACTCAAAATAATAATATTACCTCTAATACATTCACCCGATGAAGAGATGTTACAAGAGAAGTCACCACAGTTTGTGAAACCTCAATTAGGAAAGAAGATTTTGATACAGTTAAGTAACCAAGAAGAAATCTGTGTAATAACTCTACCAGTACCATTCCGAAGCTCAACCGATCAGAAAATCGCGAGCACATGTCTAAACGATATTAAGGAAATATGCTTTGAAAAATGCTTTAAATGTATCGGATTCTCTTTACCTGTAATAGGGGATGAATTTAAGAAAACTTTCAAAAACCTTCTTGAAAATACATTTCAAACCCTTGATATAGAGATCCATATTTTCGTTGACAACAGAATCCTTCTAACAGACGCCAAGGCCATACAAGAATTACTCGCTGAGTATCACGACTCACCTTTTGGCGGACACCAAGGAGTCATTCGAACACTCAAGAGAATTAAAACCAAATACTTTTGGCCTACAATGACAGCAGACATAACTGAATACATTCGAAAATGTGCCTCCTGTCAGGTTAATAAGAGCAGGCGAAATCCGCCCATACCCATGAAAATTACGACTACTAGTTCAAGACCGTTTGAAAGGATAGCACTAGATATAGTTGGACCCTTGCCAACAAGTTATGGTGACCATAAATATCTTTTAACCTTTCAAGATGACCTTACTAAATACTCAGAGGTATACGCTTTACCCAATGCGGAAGCTCCAACAGTAGCAAGAGTTTTCGTCGAAAATATTGTTTGTCGACACGGCATTCCATTTTCACTACTAACAGACCAAGGTGCAAACTTCCTAAGCAAAATGTTTTTAGAAATGTGTTCTCTCATGAAAATAAAAAAGACAACCACAACATCGTATCACCCCCAAACAAATGGAGCGTTAGAACGTAGCCACAAAACCTTGATCGAGTATTTACGACATTACGTCAACCAAGATCCACTTACATGGGACACATGGATTCCTTACGCGATGTTCGTGTATAACACGACTCCCCATTCAAGTACAGGCTTTACGCCATATGAACTGCTCTACGGTTATCCAGCCAAAGTACCTAGCAAGCTTGCACAACAACCAAGCATTTCGTACAATTATGATAATTATGCGAACGAATTGAAGGCACGATTGCAACATGGATACCAAGCAGCTAAGGAAATACTCAACAAACGAAAGGAAAACTCCAAGAAATATTTTGATGCGAAAACCAATCCCAAAATATTTAACGTCGGTGACAAGGTCTTGCTAAAGAATAACGCAAGAAAGAACAAACTATCACCATTATGGGAAGGTCCTTTCGAGGTGATTAAGATAATATCCAACGAAAACACAATAATCAAGATAAAAAACAAGTCCAAACTAATACATAATAATAATTTACAGTTTTACAACGAATAAAAACACTTATTGAAATTAATAAGAAACCAAATATTAATACTAGAAACAACAGCAAATATATTCAAAAAAAAATCTGAAAATACCATGGAAAACCAATTAAAGGCTATAAATTCAAAATTTGACGACGTTAAGTACATGCTCGAAAATCTAGTAAATCAATCTTCCGACCAATCAACCCTAATAAAAATGGAATCTCTCACATCATTAGTCACATTATTAATAATTAGATACGAAAACACGATTTCAGATATCTTAGACATACTTACCAATGCAAAAAACGGTACACCTCACCCTACCATAATTACGCCTGATCAGTTAAATACGGTATTAGTAAACATTAAACAAGAACTACCCAGTGACACAAGACTCTCGTCTCTAATAGACAACAACAATATACTCCTCTTATACCAGATTAGTAAAATAAGTGCCACAATATTAGAACAAAAGGTAATTTATGAATTCCTAATCCCTCTTCCATCCATTGAAAATTATCACATCTACAAAGTCATCCCATTACCTACTCGTTTTAAAACGAACTTCGTATTCATACAACCAGCTATGAAATATATACTCATTGATTACAAGAAGGAACACTTCTATAATCTCAACGAAGAAGAATTAAAACAATGCAAAACTCGAGAAAATCAATTTTTATGCGAAATAGCTCACCCCTTATTCAATACCAACACTAACAATCCTCCATGTGAAATTCAAATACTCCAACGTACAAACACGTATCCGACCAATTGCGATGTAAGAGAATCAAACATACCAACGGTTTGGATACAATTGTCCCAAACTAATAAATGGTTATTCTCATCCATCAATGAATATTCTTTTGATGAAATATGTCAGGACACCCTTACAACATATTCCCTAAAAGATACAGCTACCTTACAAATTTTTGGAGATTGCTACCTCAAAACAAAAGAGCTGACAATCCGAGCAAACAAACAAAAAGGCTCATATATTCATAACGTTTTCATACCCTCTCTTAACATTTCCACTATTCTAACAAATCATACCAGTAAAAACTGGACTAAAGTAAACAAAACCACCTTCGTAAAATTTTCAAGCCAAGACGACTTAAAATCACTCTCTGAAAGTATAAATTTCATGAAAAATATAGAAGATAACCCTCTCGTATCCCTAGACAAACATAATATCCACCATTATGCATCTACCTACATTATCATTGCTCTAATTATAACATTATTCTGTTACAAACAATACACCAAGTATAAGTTCAAACACGATTCCATTGCACCCAAAACCTCATCCGATACCAAAAACAATCCCGAAAAAATTAATGACATTGAAACTCCTACTATTGTACTTCAAAATTAATAAAACTTAAAGATTGAAAATTGAAAAAGAAATATGTGTGTGTGAATCATAAAAGTCAAATTAGTTTTAAGTACCTAATTTTATAAAAAAAAAATATATATATATATATGAATATCTAATAATAGTATCTAATAAATTTAAAATTACCTTTTAAAATACATAAATACAATATCATATTACAAAAATAGTTTAAAATTGTCTAAAAGAAATTATTATTATCAATAGAAAAAAAAAATTTTCTTTTTTTAATTTTTAATAAATATAAATAAAAAAAAAAATGTTCTCTTTTAACACTCTAATTTAGCATAATCCTTCAAGCATTGTATTTAGGCTAAGTATTTCTTTCTAACATTGTACTTAGTCTATAAGCAATTTTTATAAACATTCAAATATTGTATTTAGTTTAAGCACAGTACTTAAAAATTTAAATCTTTCAAAAAAAAAAATATATACATAATTGTAAACTCCTCGTCACATCCAAGCCTACTTGCAGAAAATTCTAACCCTTCAGGTAAGAATTTTCTTTTTCCAAGGGGGGTGGGATGTTGTGATCCGCACAACCATACCCAGAACACCCACATCGTGATCTCTCTCCGATCTTCCAACCAAGCGCCATACCATACCATGTAAATCATTTCTCAAGCGACATAGAATCGCATATCATTTCACAATAATTACTCATATGCCAAAACACACTTCCAGAGTGCGGCTATTAATAGGTCATTCGCTTTGTTTTCATTTTCCACTTATCCAAATGCCAACCCAAGCAAAACCGAGTCAAGTGTCGTATACCTACCTACCCAATGGGATACACACGTAGTAAAACTCCGATATCCGATTGCACAGCGGCACGCCAACATATGGCAAAACTGCAACAAGTGCATATTGGAGGAATACTACGACGTGCCATCCGGGAAGTAAGATTACGATTTATGAATGGGTGACACTTGACACCGGTACAGGGCAATAGACACCAAGATGTCAATTGGACATTTTTAATGGGAACGGAAAACAATTAAGCAATGCCTAAATAGTGCATTTATGCACATATGGTATTTTAATAATGGAAATAATGATACGTGGAGGGAGAAGACAGGAGACAGGTCACGCCCAAATAATAGTATAAAAGGCGATGGTTGTGACCAGGAAAGGCAGAGTTAATCTATAAGCAGAAACTAGGAAGGTCGCAGCGACGCAAAAGACGGCGGACCAATCTTAAAATAATAAATAAAATTAATAAATAAATAAATAAATTAACACAAAGTCGCAGCACTGCTAAAGACAGCGGGCTTTGTAGTTAAACAAAATTAAACAAAAAAAACTCTCTTTTACTTAACTCTCCGCTTTGCACTCTTCCCTCCTAATAAGAGGAAGCACGGTGCAAATCGTAACATCAATTCGCGTCCCATTTCACCCATATCAAACGATCCATCTAATCTGCTTGCCTTAACCCCAGGTCATTTCCTGCGTGGTAGTCCTTTGTTAACATTTCCGGAGTTGGATACCAACGAAAGCTCTCTGTCTCTTATAAACCGATGGGAAAAGGTCAAATGCCTGCAGCAGCAGTTTTGTCGACGATGGAAAGAGGAGTATCTAAAAGAGCTCCATAAACGTCACAAATGGCAATTTCCGAAAGAAAATGTTAAAATAGATGATTTAGTCGTTGTTAAGCAGGAAAACGTACCGTCCAATGAATGGCGATTAGGCCGTGTTGTTAGTATTAGTCCGGGCGCAGATGGAAAAGTAAGGGTAGCAACAATCAAAACCGCGAATGGCGATATAACTCGCCCTATTGCAAAGCTTTGTATCTTACCGAACGCACAGGAAGCTACAAAATGAATCTTCTGCTACCTAAAAGTATCTACTTAAAAAAAAAAAATTTATTTTGTCTTGTGCCAATTATACATTGTACATTAAAAAAAATATATCTTTAGATGAAGTATCTTTGAACTCTTGAATGAATAGCACAGTATTTTCACTTAAAAACTTTTTGAATTATTATATTGTTAACTTTTTTTATATATATCTAAGCAATGAAATTGGGATACATCCTATATAGATATCTACCTAAGTTATACTTTATACATAAGTAACAAATTATTGTAAATTTTATGGCGTATTGGCTGGCGTTCAACTGATTCAGAAAATCGTTTAATGAGATTTTCTTTCAATTTAATGAATTTGTCCTTGTCTGGTGGTGTACGAATGATGTCAGAAACTTCCTGAAGAACGTCTGAGTCAAGGGCTGCCACCACTGCGTAGTACTACCTGCCATCTGACCTGATGTTTCGTGTCCTGAATTGCGCGTCAATTTGGATGAGGATCTGTTTTCCAGAAGGGAGGAAGTTTGAAGTGGGCGAGTGAGACAATGTCGTCGTCGTTGGTAGCGTTTGCCAAAGGCATTTGGACGATTGCTGGTGGCTCATCAAGATCCCTTCGTTGGGGTGAATTTGAACGAGACATGTTTTAAAAATACTCACTTACGTTGCCCCAGACGTATCACGTCGGGTCACCAATTGTAGCTTTGGTTGTGCGCTACTACACAAAAGTGTGAAACGTCAGTGGAACGATTAGCAAATGAAATTTAATTAACAAAACTCGTTTATTCAAAAATTAACATTAAACATTAACAAAAGGAAATTCACAAAAATAGATATAAATTAGAGAACACGTCTGGTGTCTGGTCAGAATGAGATTGGATAAGATTGCATCTGCCGAATTTGTCGCGCCGAAACCAGATGCATTAAAAATCTCTTTAGCATCTCAAGCGGCCCATGTCGTCAGTATTATATTGATGATAAATTGGTCGCCACATTTTTATTTACAACACTGCCATCTATGAATGAAATTTTTCGACTTTCCTATCTGCACTTTGTTACTGCGTTAATAGCCGCGTTTTATTATCGCTAATAGACGTATTTTTTTGAGACTCTTTACTATACTCACTTTTCGAGTCTCAAAAAAACATCCCTAACTCACTTTAGCACACTTTATTTTTATTTGGAAGTTGGTACGCGTGTTTTCAACTTGACATATTAGTTGGAAAAGGGTATGTTCAAAAAATTGATACTCATTGGAGAAACTGAAAATCGTTCTTAAATTGTATCGACTACAAAGGTTCGTTAACTAATACTGAATGAACTGTATTTCGAAATTACAGCCGTATTCATACTGCTGGCAGAATTCAGGAAAACGTGCAAATGCGTGTTGATCGTAGGTATTGTCTATCGCTCGGTTTTAATTAATTAGTTTACGACCCCTAATGGTGATAGTGCAGATGTTTTATTGCTGGGTGCTACTGTGACTGCTACTGCTACTGCTACTGCTACTGCTACTGTGATTACTTAACCTTTTTAAAAAAATATTTCGTTTGAAGGTGGAATAAAACAAAACAAAAATAGCTTGAAAAAAGTTGTTGGTCTATTTTGTTGATCTAATATGAGCATCAAAATTTAATACGCCTTGTTTACGGGAAAATGCGGTGAAATTATGTGCATACATCAACCCCTGTGCTCAATTCCGGGTGAAATTGAATTCGTGCGGATTTCGAATTTTCGGTGTACCAAACATGCATTTTTGATTACTTTAAGTCGCATTGACTTCTGTTTTCCAATTACCTATTTCTTAATTGAAACAAATCAAGTAAGCTACTGTAAAAAAAAACTAAATATGTATTAAGCGAACTGATCACACAGAAAACTCGAAATCCGCACGAATTCAATTTCGGTCGCAATTCAGCACAGGAGTGATTATCTTTAAAATATTCAAAAAGGAATCGCGTCTATTACATCTATTGAATGTTCACGTTGCATTTTGTTACCTTGAATACAACAAATTGCAGTAAGTACACATTAATATCTATTTTTCAACAAAGTTTACGTAGCATTTTCAATCGTATTTTAAATAATATTATGTAAGAATATGAAGTATTAAAAAGTATAATTGCATTTAAACCAATCAGAGAATTGCAAAATATTTACCAATTCAGACAACAATCAACGAACACAACCCATTAGTGACAAATAGCCGCTCTCAACGTTCAAGGATGAAAAATAATTCCTCCTTATTTACAACACCGCCATCTATGAATGAATTTTTTCAACTTTCCTATCTCCACTTTATTACTGCGTTAATTATAGCCACTTTTATACCCACTTTTGGTTTTGCATGTAAAAGTAAAAGTGAGCTAGCTATAGATTGCCAAAAAAATACGCCTAATGATCCATATGGATCATCCCCTGATAATAAAACGATCCAGATTATAAAGATATATTACTTTGCCAGTTTGGCAGCCCTGATAAATTTTTGACATACTTACGAAGCAAATAGTAAACATAACACCGCGTCTCCACGAGCAATATTTCATAGCTTACCATCTGTCATTTCTTATAGAAAGAAATAATGATAGTATGCAATAAAATGTAGGGTGGGCATTTCATAGCTTACTATTTCCATAGTCATCACACCACAAACCACATACTGGTTTGTGCATCACACGAAAACACATGTGTCAGACAAAGAAAGCACACTCCATAGAATACTATCGATAGCAAGCTATGAGTTGAGCAATAGATAGAATACCATTTTTCATAGAATACTATTTGTGGTCTCCACGAGCAATTCTCATAGCATGCTATATGGCATTCTATGAAAAATTGCTCGTGGAGACGCGGTGTAACTCTGTAATAGGGTAGTTCGCGACAACGTCAGTATCAAATGAGAAAAAAAAAAACAAAGTGACAGCTAAAAAAACTTGTAGGAAAACAAAGAAATTTTATATGGCGGGAGATAGGGTTTAAATTAATTTTGGATTTTTTGAAACAATCTCTACAAATTTATTTATTGAACTTTTGTAAACACTTTTAAGAAACTCTAAATTTCAAGACTGCACGTTTCAGTGAAAGAGAAAGCGCACTTCTGAAAGAGATAGCTTCGCGAAATACCCTATTGATGTACGTTGAATAGGAATGGAGAAAAGTGATTGCTTCAGATTCTTCTTTGTCTTATATTCTTTTCTTTACAACACAAACAATAGTCTGGACGGAGGGATGAAACAATCGCTTTCCTCCATTCCTATTCAACGTACACCAATTACAACTGAAGTCATTTTTACTATTTACTTCGTAGGTGTGTCAGAAATTAATCAGGGGTGCCAAACATGCAAAGTAATATTTTTTCATGATCTGGATCGCTTTATTATTAGGGGATGATGCATAATGGATCATTAGCGATAATAAAACGCAGCTAATTATAGCCGCTTTTATACCCACTTTTGGTTTTGCATGTAAAAGTAAAAGTGACCCAAAAAAATACGCCTGATGAGCAATTGGTCGCCACAGGTACTCTCCTCCCACTGACCTCGAATTCTATGGGCCTTAGAGAGTGGTACCCAATCTGTTTCGTTCGATGCTAACCTGCAATGGCGGATTGGAAACATTCATCTCCCCCATAAAGTATTAGTAATTGTTTTTTTGAGGTAATAACTTTAAACTTAAATAAAACACACAGATTATAGTAATGAACAATGAACATCTTATTGAATTTAATGATAATTAATGCCAAAACTATTCAAGTATGAATTAAAGCCAATGTATAAGCATCGCAGCTTGGTCAAATAAAGCGCAATCTGGAAGTCTAATATTCTTCTAGTTTTTGTGAAAAGGCAAGCATAATTCTAATGCATAAACTAGCATGCATGTAGTATTATATTACTTTCCATTAGAATAGTTGTTGTGGTATCTTTTCCAGAAAAAAGGAATAAATCGAGAAAGGAAGTAGAAAAATCCAAACAGTGCTGCTGAAACCTTTAGAAACAATGCCTTTATTATTCACGCCCTCCACTGGCTTAGACGGTGTCAAGTGTGCGACATTAGCGTAGAACTTCAATTACAACTTCTGAATTTATTCAAAATATATTTTTATTTTTTTAAATTTTTGTATACAAAGTAAAAAAAACAATCAATTTGTACATTTCTATAAGTTTACGAACTATGTACTTACATTTTCTGACATTACATATTCATGTATCATGTAAATTCTAAGTAATTTTATTTGCAAACAGGTACATTATTTGAACACTTGACTAAGTCAATATTATAAACTACAAACTGTTACATACTGAATCCGAGATCCGGTTGAATTTCTGAAATGAAAAATTCCATGTGAAAAATTGTAAAATTGAGGTTCAGAAAAATTACTGACAAAAAGCTTTGAGTAGCTGTAATTTTAAAATCTGAAATTCTGTCTTTGAAATGCTGTTTTCTGACAAAAACTGTTTTTTTACTACACACAAAAGCAAAAACAAGTAATATTGGGCTATTATTAGATTTATTGTTGAAGGGAACAATATCGCTTATGCATAGTATTCAGTTCACGTACTAAATATATATTACACATTTAGGTGCCGTGAATTAAAGTCGAAGGAAATAAGATCGAATCGACTTTATTTCCATTTTGATTGGAAATAATGTCGAATTGCCCCTTTTTTCGTGGATTTTATTTCCATAGCAAAATGGCAATAAGGTCCCTGCCTGTATTTACTATCAGATTTTATATTTATATGTTTCAACATTTTATAATATACCATGATCAATTAAATACATATCGCAAGCTTATGTAATTGTGTGCTCTGCCTCATGATCTGACAGTTTATCCTCATAATGGTGCCAAAATGACAAACTCTAATGGACCAACTGATTTTGCAATACGGTTGAATACCATTCGTAAATGCTTACATCCACTAAAATATAGTGTATACGGTATAACAATAACATTTTTAAAATATTACAAATGAATATAGAAAAAGTCAATAAATCCAAAAAGCAACCACGAAAATATTTTAAGTAAGGACTTACAGCCCATTTAAATTAAGTTAGGTATATTCATTATTTGAGGTCGTTAAAAGAAAGTCATTTAATACTAAAAGAGAAAATAAAACAATGAAACAATAATGGAATTGTATATTAGAGAATTTTGGACTATCTACAGCATTTCATAAAATACATTTTTGGGGAAACAAAACTTTATTGAAGAGAATTGTGACTCACTCAGAATTATGACTCCAATACACTTAACCCATCAGACATTGAAATTCCTGAATCACGATCTTCAACTTTTGGATTCGATGGAACAGTCTTCAAAGTCCGAACACTGGGTGCCACAGAATCGTGTATCCGCTGCTCAACTGACGTTTGCGTTGTTGTAAATTTGATATTGTCCTCTAGGAATACATTGTTTCGTTGGTTGCTCAAAAGTGTTAGTTGAATGTCTTTTAATTCACTTGGTATCTCCGAACTCTTGTTATTGATATTTATCCTTATGTTGCCTTGATTAGCCTAAAAAATTCAAAATAATATTTAAACAATTGAAACATGTTTTCAGAAATATAAGTTACATTTAATATGGAATTGATGTATAATTGAAATCACTATTACACTTGCAATCACACCTACCTAACAATATGCATATTAGTATTACACAACTACACAAACACATGCCCGGGTCTAACTGATTGATTATTTTTCCAATGATTGTAATCTTACGCTTAAAGAATAAACATATAGGTTCAGATCTAACCTAAGATACTAGGATGACTTTTAAAAGAAATACAACAGGAATAACAAAAAAATAAAAACCCGCTAAACACAATCATGCAACTGTGCGGCCAAAACTCACTCTTTTTCTCATATATCAAAATGAAAACTTGCCATATGGGCTAGTTCCCCGGCATTTCTCTCCGGAGGGTACAAATTAATTTTGTAATCTGTCCTTTGAATAAATAAAAAAATGAAAATTACGACTCACTCACTGACTCATCAACGACCAGCTCAGACCCTCCCCTAGAACGCTGAAATTTTGCAAAGATGTTCCGTTTATGATGTATACTAGGAATAAGGAAGGATATTTCACCTTCAAAGGGGTAAAAGGGGCGGTCAAAGTTTGTATGGGAACATTTTTATTTTTCATCCAATCGACTTCAAACTCGGTTTGTGTACAAAGAAAATCAATTTCTCCGATTTTAGAAATTTTGAGTTATTGGCTATAAGAGCATGGCCGCATGGGTTATATTTCTTTATAAATAAGACAATTTAGTTAGTGAGTTAAATTTTTAACTACCAGTTACGTAACAAGTGAGTTAGAGAATGGTTTGAGATCTATTATTAATACGGCTGATAGTGTTTATATACAATGGTTATACTCTCGGATGTTTGTAAAACGTTCGCGAAAAGTGGCGCTGTGAAAAAAAAACCTAAAGATGTAATTTGTGTTCTTCCAAGGATCGAACCTAGGACCCCTCGCACAGTAGTCCAAAACACTAACCACTGAGCCATAATATTTATTTATTTCTAAAAATTTTGTGTTTTGTGCTGTCATAGGCAATCTTTATAAAAACTAAATAATAAATAATAACCAATATTATGTGATAAGGTTTATATATGTACATAATGTTGTTTACTTTTTAAAGGTTTTAAAAAAACGACTACCCCTGAGGATTTTGACAAAAACCAACGAAAAGTAGGGCGCAAGGATTAATTAAACGTGTTTTAATTGCATCAAATCATCAGAATACCATTAGAGCCAAACGATATAAAAAAGATAGCAATGGACATGGACTTAATTTTGGAGCAATTGCTATCATCTACGTCATCTTCTTCTTCTTACTCGTCATCTGTGGATCTCGAATCTTCGTCGATATGATTATCCATATTAAGTTCGTATGTTCCATCGACACACGAAAATATTTGCTCCGCTGATGTGCAATCAAATAACGCACTAATAGATTTACAAAAGCAGATCAATCGGCTTTCATACTCCACAAACAACACATGACGAGTCTTTGAATCTACTTTAAAGGGACAACGGAGCAGAGAATAAATCCACCTTGGTGGCGCGCATAATTTAGCATAACTAGGTGCAACCATGGTAGGTATAGACAGAGCTGGTTGCTTGTGGCTGTAGTCCACCTTGGAGCATAGTTAGTATTGGTAAAAAATACAATACATAATACATAATACAATAAATAATACGGCAAGACTTGTTACTACATTTTATTGGCCCACAAAATATTTAAATGATTTGCTAGAATATGGCTTATGCTATGCAAAATGCGAGATATGGAGTCGAGATACAGAAATGATGAGCAGTGAGGTACCCCATAGTTTATGATGATCTGTCAGTGAGAGTCAAATACACATTTTTAAGGAACAATTGCTTAAGGCAAGAGCTAAATTTTCTAAAGATCACAATTTTTTATCCTACAATTTTACTACCTAATATTTACTGGGAACAGAATTGGACTGCAAAATGCCCTGACATTGTTTACTTCAAAACAGATTGTAGTTCAAATGTAAATAGAAAAATTACCGAAGGCCTGTACATACATAAAAGTATTATTTTGCTGTGAACTATGATTTCAACGTTTATTTATTGAGCTTTTTGCTCTAACGTAAGAGACTATTGTTATTATTTGAACTTTGATAATAAAAGTAAATTGAGTTGAATGCTCACCAATAGAAGTGTTGACAAAAAGTATCTAGAAATCATGGCATTTTCTTTATTTTGCATTACATTACTGAGTGTAACCGTTTCCATATCCTTGAATTGATTAACGATTTCTTTCCCAATCTCTAAGACGTCAAAATGATGACGCCCTTTCGATTGGGCCAATATTGGTTGCAGATGCGTGTGCCATTCTTCTACCTAAATAAAAAAAACGTAAAAAGAAATTTAAACATTATGTATTGTAATTTTGTAATTCAAACACATTTACCTTTGATGTGATGGTTGTATTCGATTTTTCAAAGTCGAACAGTTGGATAGACATTTTTTCTTTAGATTTCGGTTCCACTAATTCATTTTCGACTTCTAAATAGTCCTTAAAGCCTTTGGATTGCAAATTGGTCTGCAAAAACGGTTTATTTTCTTGGGATTCGTCATTAATTTCTCTATCTGGCATATTCTCCATTTGATGCAAACTTATCCCCGAATCTCTGCTTAAAGTACGGTTTTTGTCTGGCGTTTCTTCAGCAAATCCAAAAAAATCTGTAATAATAAAAAAAAATCGTTACACTCCTTTCTGCTGACGTTAATCTAGTATTTAACCTGGTTCATTGTTTATCAATGGCGGTGGTGATAGTGGTACTCCGCTAACATCTTCACTAAGGCGTACCCACGACCGAGGTTGAGTTTGAAGTTTAGTTTCAACCGAACTTTTCTTTTGACGCTGCAAATAAAAAGACAAATATGATCTCTTTACACATCGACATGACTAAATTAGCATAAATAAATTCGAGACAATTACCCCTGTGCTGAATTCCGACCGAATTTGAATTTATACGGATTTCGAATTATGGATCTACATGGAATTCATGTTTTAATTGGTACTACATTTTTATTAATTTGTTTAATTCGACATTTTAAATATTATTTCTCAAAAAATTATCATTTTGGATTTGAAGCAGCAGCTTGATATTGACATTTTGTTGATATTCTTTGATTATTCTTATACTAGTTTCTCCCCGCGGCTTCGCTCGCGCAGCCCTTAGGATTTTAAATATCACGAAGGGAACCTTCCTATCAAAGTACCTAAGAGCAGTTAGTAGATCAGTTATCGAAAAATACGTAGTGAAGTATTGCCTAAAATGGCTTACATTTTTTTTAATATTGATTTAGATTTATATATTATACCTACATATTTTTTACTTCTTTGCTAAATACGCTGCTCGAGCGAAACTAAATATTAGGTGCTCTCCAATTTTTCTCTCCAAACATTAGCTAGAATCCTAGCTAAATTTTGGCATAATAGTGCGCTGTGGACAATAACAGCCTTATTCATAACACTTAATTAAATCTGAATTAGTGTTAATGTTGGTTTAATTGCAGAAAACGTTAAAACTTTTTTCGAAGTTAATTTCCATTTAATCAAGTGTCAAAAAATTAAATGCCGACATCGGCATTCAGGAGCAAATTAACTCTGAACTGAATTTTTTATTGACTCAAATCATGGCATATAATAATTATTATGCTATTATTTTATTACCAAATATCGTATTTGTAATTGATTTGTGCATTAGCACAACAAAAATTAGTCTTTTCCGAATTTAAATAACAAATTTCCGTCAAAAAAAAATCTCACAATTTGCTTAAATTCTCATGGCGTTCTTATCTCATGCACACAACATTCCAGAGAAAAATGTCAGAATTTATCAAATATTTCTACCAATTGCATACTTGTATATGAAATGCTGGTATACGAGCAAAAAATCTTTATGAATAAACATTTTTTAAGTCTTAATTAAAATGACATTTTCGCAATTGACATGAATTAGCTGAGACACTGATAATTAACAGATTAAATGAATCTAATGAATAAGGCTGAAAGTGTAACAAAAAACAGCTGTTTGTTGAAAATAACTTCCTTCACAAATTAATAGACGCGAAAAAGTGTTATATTTTCGTTGTACTTTCTTTTTTCCTTGTCCGCTATTCCTTGATCTCAAATTTATCTCTTTCAAAGTATTCATTGAATCCTTATTAATTTTCCGCAATACAAAAACACAACGGGAAAAAAACCGACATGATCTGTTAAAATTTAGCGTGAAAAAATATGCCGAACAATTAATGGGCGAGCTAAATTGTGACAGATACATGCAGTACAGTCTGAAATGAATTTTCGCTTAAATTTAGCTCAGCCCAGGAGTATTCCTGTGAAGATTGGTGAAAATTGGACAAAGGGGCGTGGCACCTCCCATACAAAAAAAAAAACATTCAAAATCTTATATCTCAAAAGCCACTGAATCGATTGAGTTCAAATTTACATACAGTCTTAGGTATCGGCCCAGTATTCCCGTGAAGATTGGTCAAAATTGGACAAAGGGGCGTGGCACCTCCCATACAAAAAAAAAACATTCAAAATCTTATATCTCGAAAACTGCCAAATCGATTGAGCTCAAATTTACAGATAATCTTAGGTATTGTTTCAGAAGTGCACCTGTGAAGATTGGTCAAAATTGGACAAAGGCGAGTGGCACAGCCCATACAAAAAAACATTCAAAATCTTATATCTCAAAAACGCTCAAATTTATAGATAATCTTAGGTATTGGCCCAGGATTATTCCTGTGAAGATAGGTCAAAATTGGACAAAGGGGCGTGGCACCCCTCATACACAACGGGAAAAAAACCGACATGATCTGTTAAAATTTAGCGTGAAAAAATATGCCGAACAATTAATGGGCGAGCTAAATTGTGACAGATACATGCAGTACAGTCTGAAATGAATTTTCGCTTAAATTTAGCTCAGCCCAGGAGTATTCCTGTGAAGATTGGTGAAAATTGGACAAAGGGGCGTGGCACCTCCCATACAAAAAAAAAAACATTCAAAATCTTATATCTCAAAAGCCACTGAATCGATTGAGTTCAAATTTACATACAGTCTTAGGTATCGGCCCAGTATTCCCGTGAAGATTGGTCAAAATTGGACAAAGGGGCGTGGCACCTCCCATACAAAAAAAAAACATTCAAAATCTTATATCTCGAAAACTGCCAAATCGATTGAGCTCAAATTTACAGATAATCTTAGGTATTGTTTCAGAAGTGCACCTGTGAAGATTGGTCAAAATTGGACAAAGGCGAGTGGCACAGCCCATACAAAAAAACATTCAAAATCTTATATCTCAAAAACGCTCAAATTTATAGATAATCTTAGGTATTGGCCCAGGATTATTCCTGTGAAGATAGGTCAAAATTGGACAAAGGGGCGTGGCACCCCTCATACAAAAAAAAACATTCAAAATCTTATATCTCGAAAACCGCGCAATCAATTGAGTTGAAACTTACAGACAATCCGTGGCACCTCCCATACAAAAAAAAACATTCAAAATCTTATATCTCGAAAACTGCCAAATCGATTGAGCTCAAATTTACAGATAATCTTAGGTATTGTTTCAGAAGTGCACCTGTGAAGATTGGACAAAGGGGAGTGGCACAGCCCATACAAAAAAACATTCAAAATCTTATATCTATAAAACCGCCGAACCGATTGAGCTCAAATTTACAGACAATCTTAGGTATTAGCCCAGGAGTGCTTCTCTGAAGATTAATCAACATTAGACAAAGCGGCGTGGCACCTCCCATACAAAAAAGATCTTCTATGGGGTGAAAATTGATGACGTTGTAACTCGATAACCGCTGGCTGGGGCGATTCTCATGATTCTTTTTTTGTTTTGTTCGTATTGCTGTATTTCAGGTTTACGCACAAATAAAATTCCAGAAAATGGATTTATTCTCATTTTTCGCATTTTACGATAGAACATTATTATCTAAGACCTAAGCAATACAACTTATGTGCACGGGCAAAGCCGGGCGGGTACAGTTATATTACATTACATATATAAAAACGTTGGTGCGTATGTAAGATCGATAATGGCCGCCGAACCACTGAAGCTATCCGCCTTCATTCTTATTAAAAGAAATAATTGTACAAAAATATCAAAATAAATCTTGAAATATTTAAAATAACTATTTTAGGCAGAACAACGTTTGCCGGGTCAGCTAGTATATGATGTTTCAATTTATTGATGAGGAGGAAAAAAAACAACATTAGAGTTTTTTTTTTCTTTTTTTGAAACCTCGCTCAGTTCATTTGGACAATTATTGCCATATGTACCTATACGTAACAATATAAAGCTGCAGCTCGAAGCAACAAACAAGTTCAGGGTCACATCAATATTTGCATTTATGTAAAACCTCACACAATAATGCCCCTATTATGTAAGACAACTCAACTTAGATGAGTTGAGTTGTCTTCAATTCAACTCAACTTTCACACAACACAAACTAACTAACAACTTATAGACAACCACTAATATCTTTGTTGTGTTTTGACAGACAACTTTTGTATCAAGGTTGTGTATTACAATATGGACAATACGGAATTTTGAATTAAATAAAACCAAGTGACAACTCAACTTTAGTTGTAGTTGTCTTACATAATAGGGGCAGAAATTGTCAGACTTTGGGACAAAATCTTACAACCATCTGAACGGACAATTTTGTATTGTAAGGTAGTTGGCTATTGTAAGCTCATTGTCAGTCATTGTCAGAGCACTGACAGATCTGACAATATTGTAAGATCTTACAATCGTGTGTACTTAACTTTAGTTTAGTTTTAAGTTGATTTTTGTTTAATAAACATCTTTATAACGATTAAGTTGTATTTCGTTTTAATTGGTACATTCCCAAAGACTTAACTGGCGCAGTCGGTAGGATGCTGTATTGACATACAATAATTCCATCCATTCGACAACGAAGCTTACTCCTTTCGAGCTTCTTTCAGGACATCTGCATTAAAGCCAATTTCCATCTAACTCAAATTTTAAGACAGAACAAGAATATCTCGGTAACCATAAGGATAACTATGAACACTTAGCAAAAATCGCTCATGATCGAATTTTCAGTAAAAAACAAAGCTACATAAGCAAACGTAATCAATCGCGCAAAGATCCTCCAAGTTATAGTCCGAAAGAGGTTATTTTCAAAAAGGATGATAGACTAAACAAACTTTCACCTAGGTTTAACGATCATATTGTAAAAACAGTCAATAAAGTGACTGTTGAAGCTAACAAACACATAAGCAAAAAATTCGAAAGAAGGGTAAAGTAGTATACTGTTGTAATTAGTAGTACGTTAGAGCGAGCACAATAGCTTATAGAAAAAGAAGGAATGCATTCCTATATCTTGGTCGACTTGAAGAAAAGGGCAAGGACAAATGGGATGACAAAGACAAAGCTTCCTATGAATGGGCAACGAAAGTGGTGGAGGAAAGTAAGAGTCGACCTATTAAGGGACCCTCCACAAGCAGCGAAACAAAGAGGGAACTTGCATCCAAGAGGCAGCGGTATCAGGATGACGCTCCCACTACCTCAAAGAAGAGTAAAGGCACCGCTTCGGAACCCAAGCTCCTAACTGAGGTAGTGAGAGATCATCTGATCATGGCGATCATAGACCGCGGCCATGAGGAGTGCAAGATCAGCCGCGAAAACTGGGAGAAGGTGGAGACGAAGATAAACCTTTATCTCCTCTCTCAGTGCAAGACTGACCCCTCCAAACCGATGACGTCGTATAGGGATAGGGGCTGGCATCATGGAGGCTATAGGCTGATTGCCTGCGATGACGAAATTGCAGTAACTTTTATTAAGGCTACAGTCGCCGGCGCGGGTGATCTATGGCAGGACGCTAAGCTGGAGGCCGTGAGAAAGGACGAAATCCCGCTCAGGCCAAGAGCTCGCGCTTGGGTCCCTATGGTGCCAAGCGACCCACAAGACATTCTGTTTCTGATACAGAGCCAGAATCGGGACATCCCAACACAAAAGTGGAAAGTAGTAAAATCGGAGGTGGTGAAAGATTCAAGGTCTATCACCATACTACTAGGAGGGATAATCAATTAGTGATTTCATTGTTAAATTGCGAAATCTTGCGGAGACATGCAAATTCGGGGATTTCGTTGAGAACTCAGTGACGAACGCATCTGTGTTACGAGGTCTTGCTCTGGAAGATGCTCTCACTGATAAGTTCAATGTTGGTCTTCGCAGTGATCGTATTCAACAAAATATTCTAACGGATGATAGCAGAAAATTCGACAAGTGCTGCGAAATTGCTCTCAATATGGAGATGTCGGAAAAAGATCAGAGAACAATACAGAGAGGGAGTTCGATAAATGCAGTTAAGGAAAGAAGCGATAAGAGCCGCTTCAGGCAGAAGAAAATGCCGATGACACCGCTATTCTAGCAGTAGGTAAAACAGTCGAAGAAACAACTGCAAAACTGCAAACCGCATTAAATAAAGTAAATGAATGGACGAGGGAATGGCGAATCGCCCTCAATGAAACTAAATCTGTTCACGTGAACTTCACATATAAAAAAACGAATGACTTGCCAATTTTTCCAAACTTGGCCAGAATACCTTTTGCGAACGAAGCCAAATACCTGGGAATGACACTCGACGCAAAGCTGAAATGGAATTCGCACGTGAAAATGAAACGCAAAGAGCTCGAACTCAAATATAGAGAAATGTACTGGTTACTTGGAAAACATTCCCAGCTCAGTACCGAGAACAAACTGCTTTTATACAAGCAAGTGCTAAAGCCGGTGTGGACCTACGGTATACAACTTTGGGGTTGCACCAAGAAAACAAATGCCAATATTATACAATCTTTTCAAAATAAAGTGCTTCGAGAAATTGTAAAAGCACCGTGGTATATTAGAAACGACGATATCCACAATGATCTCGGAATACCTACAATCGAAGCTGAAACTAGAAGCTTTGCGCGAAAGCGTAGAAACCGACTAATCGGACACACCAACAATACAGTTCTACAAATTTTGGATGAGAGCAATTTATTGCGCCGACTACAAAGAACAAAACCTTTCGACTTGGCGATATAGGGATTAACCGCGTCAAAATTGCGGAACATGCAGGATCTTTCATTGGAAAGTAACCTGTCAAAAGTTTTCATTTCGTGATAGAAAAATTGCTTGATGTTATATCTTAGTTGCAGTATCTACAATTTACATTGAAGGGTGGTGTTTTTAGTCAGTAAGAATCTGACACTACTATGAGCACTCGTTGTTCTCGTAGTGTCTATGCAAGATTTTCGTCCACCCTCGGAAAAAAAGAAAAAAAAAAAAAAGGCAGAAGAAATACGAAGTAACTAAAAACACGAACAACAAAACCTGTAAGCATTGCGGAAAGTTCCATCAAGAGACGGAGTGCAAAGAAAGAACGTGGATTTGTTTCAAGTGCAACAAAAAAGGGCACACATCAAACGTTTGTTGGTCGAACACGAACGGCGATGCAGTAGGAAATCGGCGGTACTTAAAAACAGTGAAAATAGTAAACAGCATACAAGCACTGTGCGGATTAAAAGTGGAGGTTCGCGTGGATGGAAAGACGTTGTTGATGGAAGTCGATACAGGAGCAGCTATGTCGGTGATCAGTCTTCAGGAATTTAAAGATAAGTTCTCTAATATTAAAATTGTACAGAGTGAATTAGAGTGAATGCACAATTTCAGAAGCCAGGGTTAAGGTTACAGAGGATATATTTGCATGCTTAGCAAATTGTGATGTGTTCTGTGGGTTAGACTTGGCTGGAGCATATCAACAGTTGGGTGTAGCGCAGTGGTTAGTGTGCTGGACTACTGTGCGAGGGATCCCAGGTTCGATCCCCGGAAAAACACCAATTACATCTTAAGGTTTTTTCTACTGTGCCACCTCTCGCGAACGTCTGACAAACATCCGAGAGTATGACTGTCCTGAAAAATCTTCTCAATTCAGCCGTTCAGACTCGGCATACAATTTTAGGTCCATTCCTTTCGTTCCTAAAATAGAAACTCACACAAAACGAATGGTTGCGAGAAGCTAGGCCTTGGGTGTCTACCGCCTGTTGCGCCGCCTATTTATTTATTTTTCTTTTTATATCAACAGTTGGAGCTAACCGAAAAATCAAGGGAATTGCTCACAATAATTACCAGTAAGGGATTGTTCCAATATACTCGTTTACCTTTCGGAGTATGTAGTGCACCTTCGATATTCCAATCAGTTATTGACCGCGTTCTAGTAGGAAGGTGTATTTGGACATGTAAAAGGCGTATTAAGAAAATTTTTGTTGAGCTCAAAATCAGGTTTGCGACTACAAGATAAAATAGATTTGTTCCTCTTAAATCATAGAAATTCTCCAAGTTCTGTGTCAAATGAAACTCCATCCGAAATGATTTTTGCATACAAACCCAAAATATTGTTAGATAATAAAAAAACTAAGTCATATATAAAAAAAGAATATTGTAATAATAGAAGTAGAATAGAAAATTACAAGAGTGTTAAGAATGAAAATAATTTGAAATCAAAATTTAAATTGGGGGAGGATGCTTATATAAGAATCATGTAAAAGATATTAGAAAATGGCTTCCGTGCAAAGTAAAGAAAATCTTAAGTACTATAAGATATATTGTTCAAATTGGTTCACAATACAGAAGTGTAGATTTAAATCAACTAAAAAAAGTTTTTAAGAAATGTAAATTTAATTAATGTAAATTTGAAAATATTTTCGGAAACAATCCTGATCGTTTAATAAGCCTGGGAAGATGTAATATATTAAGGTCGTTGAATGGTTTGACAACCGCAGCTATTACTGCAATCATTTCAAGTACATACTGTCATTGCTATATAGAAAGTGCACTTTGGCCTCCTTCTTCCGGTCGGCTGCAAAACTATCAGTTGGTTTCTCTCCTAATGAATTATTATATTAAATAAATGTAATATTGAATTATCTTAAACATAATAATAGGCATCATATTTATTGGTCGATAATCACAGAATTTTTTTGCACTTGGGATTTTTTTAACAGGTACTATTAGTGACTCTTTCCAGAATTCTGAATAAATACCTAAAGCTAGTGATGTATTTATTATCCTTTGTAGTACTGGTCCAGTTATATTTAAAGAGTCCTTAATCATTTTGGAGTTAATAAAATTAAAGTTTTTCTTTTTGTTTAACATTTATATTGCACGAATAATTTTTTCTACACTAACGACATTGAACTTAAAATCTATATTGTTAATATTCACATATTCATAGGATATAATTGATTGGATATAATTGATTGCGTAATGGTGATCCACACAGCAACCTGGCGCTCTCCAGACGGTCGAACCGCCAACCAAATCGACCATGTGCTAATCGATGCGAGGCACGCATCCAACATCCTCGACGTGCACACATTCCGAGGGGCAAACGTCGACTCTGACCATTTCCTTGTCGCGGCTAAATTCAGAGCTCGGCTGTCCAACGAGAAGAAGCTGCGAACCGCCCAGAAGAAGAAATTCGACGTTGGACGCCTGGAGTTGCCAGAGCCTACAGCGAGCGCCTGAGCATGAAACTCTCCTCTGTGCACTCACCTACCACAGACGCCAACAATCAGTGGTGCCAGTACCGCGACATCATCAAGGAGGTAGCCGAAACCACTGTAGGGTACCAGCCACCCCAGAAAAAGAGCCCGTGGTATGATGATGAATGCGTGTACAGGAAAAAGGTGACAGAAGATGCACACAAGAAAGCGCTGCAGCGCAAAACAAGGGCAGCGAGAGAAGAGTATCGAGCCAGGAGAAGAGAGGAAAAGAAGATCCTACGTAGGAAGAAGAGGGCTTACGCAGCCTCCCAGCTCAAGGAGATCGAAGAGTCGCGCGATCGTAATAACATCCGGAGGTTTTATAAAAAAGCCAAGCAACTGGCTGCTGGCTACAAAACCGGAACGCAGGCTCTTCGAGACAGCGAAGGAAACCTAGTCACCGAAGCGCAGGGAATAGTAGATGTGTTTAAGCAGCATTTCCAGCAACTGCTAAATGGGCATCATGTAGAGAGAGTGATAGGGCAAGAAGAGAACCCGCGTCCAGTCAATGAAGAACTAGTTCCACCACCTAGTATAGAAGAAGTTGGCCTAGCTATAAAAAAGCTTAAGAACAACAAAGCCGCAGGCTCTGATGGTTTACCAGCGGAGCTCTTTAAATACGGTGGTGATGTTTTGGTAGGGAGCATGCACCGAATCATCAACCAAGTATGGGTGGAAGAAAACATGCCCGATGACTGGACTATCAGCTCCATATGCCCCATCTACAAAAAGGGCGATCCTATGTCTTGCAAGAACTATCGAGGCATATCCCTGCTTAATGTCGCATACAAGATCCTATCCAACGTACTGTGTGAACGTCTTAAACCTTTCTGCAACACACTAATCGGCACGTACCAGTGTGGCTTCCGGCCCGGCAGATCGACTATAGACCAAATTTTCACACTGAGGCAAATCCTGGAAAAGACCAACGAATTTCAAGTCGAAACTCACCACCTATTCATCGACTTCAAAGCCGCGTATGACAGCATACATCGTCAGGAGCTCTATATGGCGATGGCCGAATTTGGAATCCCGACAAAACTGATTCAGCTGTGTCGCGTGACGCTGGAAAACACGCGCTGCAACGTGCAGTTTGGAAACAGCTCCTCCGATCTATTTCAAACTTGCACCGGATTTTGACAAGGAGACGCGCTGTCATGCGATTTCTTCAATCTCGTACTGGAGCAGATAGTGCGCAGGGCAGGTGTCAACACGGAAGGCACTATCTTCAACAGATCCGTCCAGCTGCTGGGCTATGCGGACGATATTGACATCATCGGTCGCTCCCAGCGTGCCGTGATAGAAGCGTTTACGGCGATTGAAGAACAGGCGAAATCCGTTGGCCTTGAAGTAAATGAGGACAAGACTAAATACATGCTATCAACAAACAAACAAGCATCTGTCCACCGCCTAGGACAAAACGTCACTATTGATAGCAACAACTTTGAGGTAGTTAAGGAGTTCACCTACCTCGGAGTAAATATGAACTCCACGAACGACACCCTAGTGGAGATCCGGCGAAGAATTACCCTAGGAAACCGTTGCTACTTCGGTTTGGCAAAACAACTGGGTTCAAAACTCCTAACTCGAAGGACGAAATGTGTGCTCTACAAAACCCTCATCCTGCCAGTTCTGCTTTATGGCGCCGAGTGCTGGATGATAAGCAAGAAGGGAGAGCTAATACTGGGCTCCTTCGAAAGAAAAATACTTCGGCGGATTTTCGGTCCTGTGTGCGAGGAGGGCGAATGGAGAAGAAGATATAACCGCGAACTCTATGAGCTGTACCAAGATGTGGATGTAGTCCAAAAAGCCAAAACACGTCGACTACATTGGCTCGGCCACATCGAGCGAATGGACAATAATGCTCCAGCTAAGAGGATCTTCGAATCCCAGCCCCCAGGTTCGAGAAGACAAGGAAGACCGAACCTCCGTTTCAAAGACCAAGCCATCGCGGATGCCAGAGCGCTTGGTCTGGACAACTGGAAGCAGCGTGCCCGGGATCGTAGAGGATGGAAGGCTGCAGTGTCTCAGGCAGAGACTCTTCACGGGTCGGGAGCCCGATAAGTAAGTAAGTAATGTTGGTTATACTTTGAACAAAGGATTTGTTAAACTTATCTGATTTCTTTTCGCAACGCATATTTCTTTAATTTAAACCACATGTCTTTTGGACTGTTAGCATTGTCTATCTGCCTTGGTGGGTTTCCCTGGGTTTAATAAGAATAATATTATCTTTCTCCTTTGCCTTTTCCGCATATGTTTGCACTCGCACTGCTTCCTTTGTTGCTGTAATCTTTGTAAATTTTGATTTGACATAGATCTTTTTAAATTGTCTAGTGATTTTATTATATTGTCACTCACTTCAGATAATTTTGTTATTTTTTCACTGAATATGTTTAATAGATTAGGACAATCCGAACACATAAAGAATAGTCGCGGGTTGGTATTAATTAGATCGAAATCATATTTTCCTAAACCAGCGCACTTCCAGTGGTGTTTTTTTCCACACATACCACTACACGTAACACATTCTTCATTCCGCAATTTTTTTATTTTTGTGCAATCGCGATCACTACAAAGAACTTCCATTTTCACTCAATTTCAATAATATATAGCGTCTTTTCCCGAATTTATTAAATTTAAACTTAAGTTTTTCTTATAATAGTATTATGTTTACTTAGCACAGTTGTGCCACCTTACTAAACAATTGCAATAGTTCGCAATTAATTCAGTTTAGAAGCGATAAACACAATTTCTGACGGAAAAAAATTAAAATATTCGAGGAGTAACATTCGAGACGTCTTTTTCGTTTAAATAATCACTCACACTAGCTTTTCTCCACTGTTGCTGTTGTTGCTGCTTATTACTGCTGTCGCTGCTTTGCTGCGGCCGTTGATGTTGTTGTTGTTGTTTGCTGGTGTTGCTTTGCATAGAAACATTGTCTAAACCAAACTGTTGCTATCTATTTCATCAAATAAATTTGACGTTCATCTAGTTCAATCCGATTGCTGCAAATCGTGCACCATTGGTACATACTATAGTAGCTGAATTATCTGCTTGTATTCATTTTTCGGATCAGAAAACACCTCTAGTACTTTGTATAATAAATACCAAACATTATGACGGACGAGGCTTCTACTAGTTCTACTTCCGCTGCATCTTTGGATGAGTTGAAGCAACAAAGAGCATCCACGAAGGGAAACATGACTAGAATTAGAAACATTGTGGATAAGGCTACATCTCTTACACCCACTGACCTTGAGAGTCGATAAGGGATACTCGAGTCTTATTTTAGACAAGGTATTGCATACCAGACTCAGATCGAAAGATTGCAACCATCGAATACTGGTCGCGCCGACTTGGAGGAGCTTTATGTTAACATAAAAACAAAAATTATTTCGATGATGGGGGAAAAAAGGAGACTAAGCAGAGTCGAACATTCGTTTATGGTACCTCCTCCGCCACCAGCTTCTCCATTGCAACCTTTGCGTCTTCCAAAATTCGATGGAAAACACTATTCACAAATATACATATGTAGGGGCAACTGTCGAGACACCCTGCAATTACATTCAACATTACAATTATCCATCAGAGTTACAGACGCTTGTACAGTTGTTTAGCATTTTCCAAAGCTCATCGTTTTTGGCTATAAATATAGTAAATGCAAATATTAGTACATAGTTCCTTATTTGTATCTGCCGTAAGCCGTTAAGCTATTCTAATTAAGTATTTTACATTGTTACCATTGAATTATAATATTGTAAAATTATTGAATTATTTATGATTATTAAAATCTATTTTGTAATTGAATTAATTACACTCTTTATTAATCATTCTCTACATATTTGGGGGCTCAACGAACTCCAATAATTGAGTTATTTTGCTGATTATGCTAAGCCATTTAACTGTTGAACAACTTAAGAAGAGATTGTCAACTATCGGTCTTGATACGCGTGGGATAAAAGCTGTGTTAGTCGAACGACTAGAAGAAGCAATTAAAGAAGGCAGCATCATTGAAATAGAGAGTAGCTCCAATAGTTCTGAGGAAGACTATTCTGAAGCAGTATCGAGTGAGGTCGACGAAAGAAGTGAAAGTGATACAATGACGGAAACCGTATCTATATTTAGCAACGACGATTGCCTTTCAATAAAATCGTGGATTAAGGAATTTGAAGAGTTTGCGCATATAGGTCCGTTCGTATACTTTCAGCACAGAAAAATGAAAAATGTCAAATCACAAAAATCGAGAGAGAAATCTCTCAATCTCCAGAGAAGTACCTGACCGGTTTTCATACAAAAAGTTTAATAAATGTCATTTCGATATTCGTAAAATAAACGTTAACGGTAGAATCTACAAAATAAGTTGGATTTGAATTTTTTATAAGCTAAAATACCTATTAAACCTACTATTTTAAATGCGCTGATATGTTCTAGGAGAACATTCAATTACAACTTATTCCTCCGACATCGTTGAAGACGAAAATAAATTGAGTTTTATTTGTCAAACTTTTGAGCTGTCACTTAGATGACAGTTTTCATTTTTCAGTAAGTCGAAATTCGGCGAGTAGAAAATTACGAAAAAATCTCCTCATTTTTTTCAATTTACTCCGCACGTGGTCGCATTCGCACAGTTCCTTAGCAAATTTTTAATAATTTTACGATTGCAAAAAAGTACCCGAACGAACCTTATATTTTCGCAAAGAAACAACTGACAGGTTCGGCTCAAAGCTTTATAAAAACATGTGACTGTTCATCATAATGAACAATTGAAGGCTAAGCTGTGTAACGAATTTGAGATAACCGTATGTAATGCCGATATTTACAACAAGTTACAAAATCGCAAAATGCAGAAAAACGAGAAATTTCCCGAATACGTCTACAAAATGCAAGAAATCAGTCAATGCATCAAATCAGCCGATATAGATGTAAAGTTTTTAATTTCATATATCGTAAATGGTATTCCGGGTCGGGAAGAACACAAAATCATGCTGTATAATGCAAAAACAATTACTGAGCTAAAAGAATAGTATGAAGTCTATGAAAAGTTGAAATCTAAAGTCGGTGGTACTAGTTTGGGTGGTCTCGGTGCGGGCGGTGGTGATGGCATGACTTCTACTGACAAACATTTTCCGTCAAAGAATGAAAGCAGACGTTCTTCGACGCACTGTTTCAACTGTGGGTCAAGGGATCATCAGCGGAAGGATTGCAAAGCAGAACAAAATGTTTTGGATGCAGTGGTACAGGACACAGGTACACATGTCCAAAAAAATCTGCTGTAAGTTTGAAACTGTCATTGGAAACGACGTTATTTCCGAGGCAAAGTAGTTTTCGACAAAAAAGGTCCAACATTTTATAAAATGGAAACCGAGAACTTCATTATGCAAATTCAGGTGGACGAAAATGCTGAAATCGACGCACCCTATCCATATGCTGTAGACTGTAGAGGTTAACCGACTAGTTAAAAATTACAAGCCTGTGAAAGCGAATAATTGTCCCATTGAGATGAATTTATTATTGGAAGATGAGAATCCCGTTTACTCTCCTCCTCAAAGACTTCCTATTAACGAAAAGGAAGAGGGCATAGTTCGTAGCTCATCATCTCCGTTTGGCAGTCCCGTTGTTGTTGTGAAGAAAAAAAATGGATCGTCTAGAGTTTGTACTGATTATAGACGACTGAATTCTAAAACTATTAAAGATAGATTTCCAATTCCCCTAATTGACACAATTTTGGATAATCTTACAGATGCAAAGGTGTTCACCACTCTGGACCTAAAGAATAGGTATTTTCATGTTCCTGTGGCTGAAAAGAGCAGAAAGTATAAGGCGTTTGTCACCGCTGAAGGTCATTTCGAATTTAATTTCGTTCCTTTTGGACTTACGAATGCCCCGGCAGTGTTTGTTCGTTTCATTCACATTATCTTCCGAGACTTGGTGAGTAATAATATTTTACAAACATACATGGATGATCTTATTATTGATGCATCAACTGAAGCTGAAAATTTACGAAAGGTTAAAATGGTATTTGATGTAGCGGCACAATTTAATTTGAAATTTAATTGGTCTAAATGCTTCTCAATTCAGCCGTTCGGACTCGGCATACAATTGTAGGTCCCTTCCATTCGTTCCAAAAATAGAAACTCACACAAACGAATGGTTGCGAGAAGCTAGGCCTAGGGTGTCTACCGCCTGTTGCGCCACCTATTTATTTATTTATTTTAAATGTAAATTTCTGCAGCGTAAAACCGAATTCTTGGGACATTTAGTTGAAGATGGGAAAATTAGTCCATCAGCTGAGAAGACGGAAGCCATCAGAAAATTCCACGAGCCGAAAACTGTTAAAGATGTTCAATCGTTTCTTGGAGTAAGTGGATTTTTTAGGCGATTCATATGTGGGTACTCAATGATAGCAAAGCCGTTATCTGACTTAACAAAAAAGGGATCCAAATTCGAGTTTACTGCTACACAGCGGCAGTCATTTAATGCTCTCAAGGAGGCTCTGGTAAACAAACCTGTCTTAGCAATTTACAACCCAGATGCTTGGACTGAAGTGCATACTGACGCATGTCAACAAGGCATTGGTGCTATTCTTTTGCAGACAAGTGACGATAACAAACTTCATCCAGTTTTGTATTATAGCAAGAAGAACAGCGTAGCAGAGGAGACAATGCACAGTTACGTTCTGGAAGTTTATACAGTGTACAGAAGTTTAGAGAAATTTAGAATTTATCTACTAGGGAAGAAATTTAAAGTCGTAACTGACTGTACAGCTTTTCGTCAAACTATATCTATAACAGATTTGCCAAATGCAGTTAAAAGATGGATCATGTATTTACAGGATTTCGATTACTCAGTGGAACATCGACCAGGTAAAAAGATGACGCATGTGGACACACTAAGTAGGAATGCAATTGTTTGTATACTGCAGCCTGAAGTTTTAACGCGATTGAGGAAGTGTCAGGAGAAAGATGATTTCATCTCATCCATTAAAGAAGTGCTCAAGCAGAAACCGTACGATACATTTATGATGAAAGGTGAGTTCTTATTTAAAGAAGTCAATGGATTCGAACTTTTAGTTGTTCCACGAGACATGGAAAGAGAAATAATTAAGATGAAGCATGACGAAGGACAGACACTTTGGTATTTTAAAAACTCAAAATTTAATTTCTCAAGAATTTTATATACCCAGGCTTAAAGAGAAAATCCAATCATGCATAGCGAACTGTGTTAAATGCATTTTAGCGAACCAAAAGAGTGGGAAGCAGGAAGGTTACCTCGAACAGCTAGATAAGGGAGAAAGACCACTTGACACGTACTATTTGGATCACATTTGGCCGATAGACATTACGATAAAGCAGTATAAATATATATTGACAATAGTTGATGGTTTTTCGAAATATACGTGGAAGGAGCAGCAGCAGGTCTTCGGAAATCCGCCCCGCATTATCACCGATCGCGAAAGTGCATTCACTTCAGGAGCATTTGAGAATTACTGCAAAGATGAAAACATCGAGCATATTTTAATAACTACGGTAATGCCGCGAAGTAATGGCCAAGCTGAACGTGCTAATCGAGTTATATTGGAAGTGTAAAAGAGACTATCAGTTGACTCGCCAGACAGGTGGTATCGTTTTGTTGCAAATGTACAAATTGCCATAAATAGCACTTTTCAGCTATTTAACAAGTTATCAGGTTTTAACAAAAAACGCAAGCCAGCACATCAATATGAAATTGGAGACCTCGTAGCCATAAAGCGGACGCAATTTTTAACTGGTAAAAAACTCTGCTCTATATTCGTAGGTCCTTACGAAATTATGTATATCCAAGAGTCGAGGTGGTCGATACTCAGTCAAAAAGTGTTCACCATCTACTGAGGGTCCGAGTAATACCACAACAAGCTGTGAGTTCATGAAGCCGTGGCGAGATAACATTGAGAAACGCTCATCGTCCGAGGCGGACAAACTAGAGGATGGCCGGATGTAGGCGCAACTGTCGAGACACCCTGCAATTACATTCAACACAACATTACAATTATCCATCGAGTTACAGACGCTTGTACAGTTGTATAGCTTTTTCCAAAGCTCATTTTTGGCTATAAATAGTAGCTGCAGATATAAGCAGTTCCTTCTTTGCCGTAAGCCGCTAAGCTGTTCCAATTAAGTATCTTGTTACCTACCATTGAATTACAATATTGTAAAGTGATATTGAATTCTATAATGATTATTAAATCTATTTTGTAATTGAATTAATTACACTCTTTTTATAATCATTCTCTACATGTATTTGTTTTTCAATATCCTTAGCATCGATATATCCTTAGTTATCGAGGATTCCAAATAGGCCCTGTGCCAGATTCCCTAATATGTCCAAAGGTGATCGTATAAATCTAGTTTGACTGACTTTCTCAGCATTTAAGCTGTATAAAAGGCTGTTATTATCTTCTATACTATTGATTCGATGACGTAGCGCTTCAACCGAAGGCATACAATGTCGCTGATGGAAGACTTCATTCGTACAGAATATCTCCAAACGATTGATATATGCTTTTATTTCAGTCAATTCAAGCCAATGTGTAGTTAAATTATAGTAAACGAAAAGGATCCAGTGGTTGGCAAAGGAAGATCGGTATCTTTTGCTGTTAGCAGATACTGCCTTATAATTGAGTACATATATGACTTCTTAGGCATAAAATTACTTTTTAGCTTTTTCTCAAAATCGTCAAAACATGAATAGCTGCTATTCTGCATTTAACTACGAAGGTATTGCCCCTCAATTTAGTTTGTATTAACTGGCAAAATTGAGTTCGGAAATCCGTTTTGCACCGTAACTAAAGTACGCACATTTTTTATATGATAATAACTTTATTTCGTAGCAGTAGTTTGCTTCAGTAAATAATGTGAATACACTTTTTATTGTTTTCTAACAGTAGGGATGTCAATAAGATTTAGATGTGTTTTTTTTTGCACCACGAATCACTGATTTCTCGATTATACTATTTTGTAGACAACGAAGACACTTTTTATTTTTTAGTTATTTTGCACCATGAATCACTTCTTAAACTGATTCAATTATTAGTCGTGGGTTTTTTCCCGGCTGATGTTTCTTGGTGTGCTGCTCAAATAAGACTCACCTGTCCAAAAACGAGAATAAGCCAATGCAGTGCCGATTTTTCATAAACCAGCAGTCGCATCGTATTATCTATTTTCACACGATGTCGATTCTGCTGATTGTGTATATTCACACGAATATTCACGCATGCGTTGCGTATAGCATGCAAACAGTTATGGGATATCCGAGGGAATATCAGAATGACGATATTCAATATTTGGGAACGCGGACGCGCATGTTTGTGGTACAAATATCAGATAATATTCAATATTTGGGAATGCGGTCGCACATGTTAGTGGCACAACATCAAACACTACATAAAATTGGAACTTCCATTGCATTTTGCATACCCATCTCATACACCGCATTGGTTGTGCTCTCGGCTGTCTCATTCCTTCATTGCTCTTTGTATTATTGTTAGTTCGACCAGGGGATTTGCAAGTACAGGAAATGACGCTTATAAGAAACACGCTTATAACAAATGCACGTTTATAAGAAACCTGAACGAAAGCACCGTGTACGAGCACATTTACACCAATGTAAAAAACATACCTTATAAGAAACACGCTTATAAGAAAAACACTGATATAATGAATTGTCTTTACAACACCGAATCTCAGTTTTCCTCTGAAATATGATGTGTATAAGAAACTTTTGTATGACACAAAAAAAAGCCCTGTTTAAATGTTCCTTAAATGTGAATGAACACCGAAATAGGAAATAGATGCATTTCTGAACTCTGAAAAGCCATAAATGTCAGTTCAGTTGTGCTTGTGTTCATTTGTGAAATTGAAATAAAGAATTGAAAAAAAATGTCACGAAATAATATGTCAATTAAAACGCAACTTATACACTCCGCGCCACTTGAATAGCACACCCCCTAAGTCCGGTTTTTTATCGCCCACTGGAAAAATGTGGGGCCCTAATTTTGCGCCACTTGAATAGAACACTTTAGAGAATTCTGCTTCTCTTTAACACAAACTTTACATAAATTTAAGGTAATGGGAGTAGGTATTTTAGCCACCTCCAAGCTAATTCTTGGTAGTTTAGATATAGTCGAATATTGTTGTTCCGATCCATAAACTTGACGTGTCAAGCATCGACAATCATTTTCGATGATATTGAAATCCGGTGAGTAGGGAGGTTAGCTTAATAGCTCCAATTTTGGCTCTATATACATGTTTTAATAATCCGGGCTGTATGTATTGGCTGATAAATCCACGGCAGAGCTCCAAAAAGGTTATAAGGCAAAAAATTGTAATTTGCAGGTGCCATAATACCAAACACCTTCAACTCTGTTATGCAGCCGATCCAAATGATTAGTCTCTTTGTGGAGGTTATGGAAATAGTAGCTACAGCAATCCGGGCCTTTGCAAATTATTTTTTTTTGTCTGAGAAGACCACACAATGCCACTACGAAGTCTAGGTCACATGTGCGCGACAAAAACGGAGGCGTTGCGCTTTTCGAAACGGGTTACAGAAGGGTGACATCTTCTTAATTGTAAGTCTTTTTATATGCTTAGCATTCGAAACAATACGACGAATAGTTGTGAGACTTGCTTTGGTAGTACATTTTTCCCTGATTTTTGGAAAAGAGTCGTTGGAATAAGTCGCCTTTCCGCATTGGTAAGTACACTGTGTAAAAATATGGATATAACGTATCGGCTCCTCTCCAGTTTCTTAGCTAATTTGACAATAAATAGGCGAGCGTCCTTTAAACTTTGATTTGTCCTCGTTCCGTCTCGGTTAAGGCTTTTTCTCCACCCATTTTATTATTTAAATTAAATAGTCGAAATTAACATACAAATTCGATCAAAGAAAAATATGAGTATGTACACGACGCACATAGGCGGATTTTCGAAAAAACATGGCCAAAATTATTTTGTTGTTTTGGATAGCTAATTATTGCATAAATTCATCAGAAAAAGATAGTAGTAAACAAAAAATAATTTTTAGTAAATTTAATTTTAAATTTGATTTGAATAAATCTATACTTCTATACTGTTATATAAATACGTAACTGCGAAAATTATGTTCGCAGTGTTCTCAGAAACTACTGAGTGGATTTTGATGAAACTTTCACTAAAATATTCTGGAAACCTTTTATTTTCAGTGATTTCGAATGTTTTACTTGACGATATTTTGCAACATCGCAAAATATCACAACTTTTTATGGTGATTCCTTAATAAGCAAGTATTAATCTAAAATTTAAGCTATTTAACATAACCAGACTCCACCGGAAAACAAAACTTTTCCTTTATGAAACAAAAAAGTAAGATTTTTTTGTTGTCTCAAAAGTACTTATTTTGGACACTTTTTAAATCTACATATAACTTAAAATTACATAAAAAGTTTGCATTACTTTTCTTCTACTTACAACTACCAACAGGTTCCATATTAATTTATTTTAATAAGTTCTCACAGAAAATTAAAAAAACTAAGCAAATCAACCACCCACCAAACACCAAACTTAGTACTGCACGTGATTCACAAAAGCTTACACTTTAGAAGCATCAACTACCGAAACGGTTGCGAAATAAATAGCGGGATTATTCAGATAATATGCTCATGTAATATGTTAACAACTTGGAATGCAAAAAAAACAACAAATTGGACATTTTTTTTTATAGTTTTGGTCATGTTTTTGCGAAAATCCGCCTGTGTGCGACGTGCCAAAGATAATGGTCAAACTAAATGCATGTTCTATTCAAGTGGGGCAAAAATGTTACCTATTTTTATTTCAGCGAATACTAAAATAAAGTGTAAAAAATACATAACGGCCCTTTTTCAGAACTTGCAATGTGTCAAAGAGAAAGAAGAAGAGTTTACCAAAAATAACGTTCAAAAATACCAAGAAAATAGATGAACGTTTTCTTTCTGAAAAAACATTTTTTATAAGAAACTTCTGTTTCTTATATCCGTGTTTTCTTATAAGAAACTTTTTTCTTATATCCGTGTTTAGGATATAGGAAACACGCGCTTATAAGAAACAAAAATTGTGCCATTTTGGAGTTTCTGATAAGCGTCGTTTACTGTAATTTCTTGCTCGCCCTCGTTATATATCGAAAATAGAAGTACTATAGGTCTACCTTCGAATTGGCGATGTCTGGGAAATTTTGCCTTAACTATGCATGTTTGTATATGTATAATATGAACTGTAGTGACCTATGCTTAGAACATAATCACACAAGTCAATTACGTGCAAAGAGTAACATCTGCTGTCTCTCTATAAAAGAGCTTGATCCTGTACATATAATCACCCCTATTGTCGTCGTCGTCTGTCGCAAACGACTGGCGACGTTTGTCGTGTCGAGTCGTTTGGAATTTGGTATTGCGTAACTGAAACGACTCGACTCTCTGAACTCTCACATCCCACATACATTCCACAAACTATGACACATGGGATTTGACATTTCAGTCGAAGAATTTATATTTGGTCTGGTGTTTTGTTTGTGACTTGGTTAATTATTTAATAAAACAAATCAGAAATGAATAGTGTGACATGTTTTTTGAAAGCAGTGACGAAGAAGAAAACCAGAAAAAAGTGCTGGTAAAGTTAAGGAAGGAAATTCGAACCAAATCCGATCCATAAGTGGGTGGTAGAACTAATTTAAATTGCATACATTGTGTTAATAACAATTATTTTCAAATTTTAAATGTATTTTAGAAGACTATCGAAGTCGAAGGTGGTCCAAGACATTTCAGGGGGAGAGTACGATAACTACGGCGCCAAAAATTGATAACGGTATTTTGTAGAGGGGTTAAATACAAGCACTTTTTACTATTGGAGGGGGGGGGGGTCTATCTTACTCCGTTTAGGCGGGAGGGATAATTTAAAGAAAATAATACTTTATATGGAAAAAAAAACATTAAAAAACAATGGCAACACTTATAATAAAAGACTATGACATTTTAGAAAGCCCAGAATCTGTTCTTTTATATTATTTTTAAATCAAGTTATTCCCTTAAATGGTTTTTGAAAAAAACAATTTCAAACTTGAAATTTTAGGACAAAAATTGGGGTGAGTAAAATAATTTTGGCGATGAAAACTAATGACGGATTTATGTAGAGGAGTTAAATACAAACATTTTTTACTATTGGAGGGGGGGTCTATCGCGCTCCGGTTAGGCGGGAGGGGTAATTAAAAAAAAATTATAAATAAAATTAAAATAAAATATTAAAAAAGAATGGCAACACTTACCACAAAGAACTATAGTATTTTTCAAAGCCAGGAATTCGTTCTAAATTGTCTAAAATGCAAATCAGCAAAATTTTGTCTACCAATGTGAAATTTCTGGCCAGAGATTGTATCTGAAGAATGTTGTTGATATTGGGTAAACTAATATAATTAAAAGAAAGTTTGCATATACTCAGCCTTGCACCCATCCCAAAATCCAACAGTGACCCCAAGCAGGGGGGTTGCAGGGGGGCAGCACGCCTCCCCATACGCATTTCAAGGCGCAAGGGTAGCAATTTGTACTCTAAGCGGAGCAACATATAAAAGTAATTTTCAATTTTCTCAAAAATTATAAGACATAAATCAAACTGGTTTTGAGTGTTCGATTAAGAATTGATTTAGGCAGTAAAAACTACAAACAAATTAAGTATCTATTTGCTCAACATTGAAAAAAATCAGCATAAAACATTTTTTTTAAATTTTTTTCCTTAAATTTCAAGTTTGAAAGTATTTTTTTCAAAAACTATTAACAGCTATAACTTGATTAAAAAATAATATCAAAGAACAGATTCCTGGCTTACAAAATTCATAAAGTCCTTTATTGTAAGTGTTGCCATTGTTTCTCAATTAATTTTTTTTCATTTTAAGTATTATTTTTTTTAAATTGCCCCTCCCGCCTAAACGAAGCCAGATAGACCCCCCCTCCCATAGTAAAAAATGCTTGTATTTACCCCCTCTACAAAATACCGTTATCAATTTTTGGCGCCGTAGTTATCGTACTCGTGCCCATTTCAGAGATACCTAAGGCTATGTCGTCCCATTGCCGATTAACATCACTTTTTGTTAGGCCCTTTGTGAACGATTTTGCCAACGGAATATTTTTCTCCATTTATTTCACTAAATGTTGAAATTGTCTCATTTGTGATTTTCATTTTAAAGAACATGTAACTATCTTTTCGTTAGTTAAATATTAAATACACAAACTTTTCTTTAACACTTGATCACGCAGTTGTTAAAACTTAATGCAAACTATATCAGTTGCAGCTCTTTTTATACCCCTGTGGCACATCCGCAGGGATACAAAAAACGATACCCAGGTACTGCATCCTTCCGCTTTCTGTGTTTTTCATCATATTAATGATTTTATGGCCTTAATTAGGATCGTCGTGTAATAACTCATTACTTGTGCGCGTAGATTTATATGGTCCAAGACAATTCAGGGGGCTTATTCCCAAATGCGCGGCGGATCGCTTTTCATGGCGGATTGGTATTTTTGTATTTCCAAAAGCGATTCGATCCATTCGTCACAAGAATTTAGTTTATTTTTTATCCACAATAAATCCGCCAGCCATCCGTCACATAAATAGCTATCGCTTTTGAATGGATCGAATCGCTTTTTGGAAATACAAAAATACCAATCCGCCATGAAAAGCGATCCGCCGCGCATTTGGGAATAAGCCCCCAGAGATAAGGCTATGTCGTCCCATTGCCGATTAACCTCACTTAATCTTAATTAACCTAGGCCTTCGTGAATGATTTTTCCAAAGGAATATTTTCCTGCATTTCGCTTACTAAATGTTGAAATAGCCTTTTATTTGTTATCTCTAGAGACCGGATTATATGCAATTGCATATGCATTTGCATATTTTGCCCAGTATAAAGGTTAATGGCATATTCTAACTAAAATCTAGTGATGATGCATATTTTCGCCAAAAAATATGAGCCGACTCCAACATTAAAAAAAAATCATTGCTGTAGTATGCATATACCTACACTCATTTTTCTTTCATACCAGCGAGTATTCAAAAGGTGAAAACTCAATGCTTAGTATTGACTGAATCTATTCCGTTAGTAGGTTAATAAAATCAGTCAAATAAAATCCAAATTCCCAGCAGTATTCACACGTAAACTTAAAGAAAGGGTGTAATAACATCCCAGACTTTCAAGCGTTGGGGTAGTGTCAAATAGTTTTATTAATGGGACGGGTGAACTTTTGCCAACAACAAAAATTCCTAACATAATAGCACCCAAATCGAAAACCGCCCAGTGCCCAGTAAACCCAGTTGATGCGGAACTGTCCTTTTACACTTATAAAAATATTTGAAGTGACTTAATCTTTTACCATCACTGAACGATGGCTTACGTTTTCGAAAGTAACAATATGATGTTAAATAATTTTTAATTATAACAAGAATGTTATTCTACTATTTTATGCTGAATTTGAAATAAAAAACTATATAAACTAAAATAAAAATGCTAATTTTTTATTACTTAATCACCCCTATTGTCGTCGTCGTCTGTCGCAAACGACTGGCGACGTTTGTCGTGTCGAGTCGTTTGGAATTTGGTATTGCGTAACTGAAACGACTCGACTCTCTGAACTCTCACATCCCGCACACACATTCCACAAACTATGACACATTGGATTTGACATAACAGTCGACGAATTTATATTTGGTCTGGTGTTTTGTTTGTGACTTGGTTAATTATTTAATAAAACAAATCAAAAATGAATAGTGTGACATGTTTTTTGAAAGCAGTGACCAGGCAGTGACGAAGAAGAAAACCAGAAAAAAGTGCTGGTAAAGTTAAGGAAGGAAATTCGAACCAAATCCAATCCATTGGATTTGCCCGACATTAAGTGGGTGGTAGAAATAATTTAAATTGCATACATTGTGTTAATAACAAATATTTTCAGATTTTAAATGTATTTTAGACTATCGAAGTCGAAGGTGGTCCAAGACAATTCAGAGATAAGGATATGCCGATTAAAATCACTTGTTGTTAGTCCCTTTTCTCCATTTCTTTCACTAAATGTTGAAATTGTCTTTTATTTGTGATTTTCATTTTAAAGAATATGTAACTATCTTTTCGTTAGTTAAATATTAAATACACAAACTTTTCTTTAACACTTGATCACGCAGTTGTTAAAACTTATTGCAAACTATATCAGTTGCAGCTCTTTTTATACCCCTATGGCACATCCGCAAGGATACAAAAATACGATACCCAGGTACTGCATCCTTCCGCTTTCTGTGTTTTTAATCATATTAATGATTTTATGGCCTTAACTAGGATCGTCGTGTAATAACTCATTACTTGAGCGCGTACCTAGATTTATATGGTCCAAGACAATTCAGAGATAAGGCTATGTCGTCCCATTGCCGATTAACCTCACTTTTGTTAGGCCTTCGTGAATGATTTTGCCAAAGGAATATTTTGCTGCATTTCGTTCACTAAATGTAGAAATTGCCTTTTAGGTATTTGTTATCTCCATTCTGCAAAATAATTATAATTGTTTTTTTGTTAACTAAAAATTAAGTATACATACTTTTTTTTAACACATTATCACACAGTCGTCCGCAAAATAGTCGACGTCAGAAATGTATCATTTCCACGACAAACGTCGTTACAAAACGCCTCACGCAATACCGACGATCGTCGTCGAAAAATACAATCCACATTTTTTGACATTTCAGACGCCATTTGTCGATCGTCGCCACGACAAAAGTCGTTTATTTTCAGTCGCCAATACCAAACAGTCGTGTCGCTTTTTTTTAGAGTCGTAAACGACGACGACAATAGGGGTGAATGTTGCATATTTTGACACATTTTATGCATATTTCTAGCATTTTTCATGCATATTTGCATGCATATTTTATGCTTTTTATGTTGCATATAATCCGGTCTCTTATCTCCATTCTGCAAAATAACTATAATTGTCTTTTTGTTAACTAAAAATTAAGTACACATACTTTTTTTTAACACATTATCACACAGTCGTCCGCGAAATTGTCGACGACAGAAATGTATCATTTCCACGACAAACGTCGTCACAAAACGCCTCACGGAATACCGACGATCGTCGTCGAAAAATACAATCCACATTTTTTGACATTTCAGACGCCATTTGTCGATCGTCGCCGCGACAAAAGTCGTTTATTTTCAGTCGCCAATACCAAACAGTCGTGTCGCTTTTTTTTAGAGTCGTAAACGACAACGACAATAGGGGTGAATAATAATGCGCGGAACCTTCGGTGCGCGAGTGACACTCGCACTAGACCGGTTTTTTTTAAAAAAGGGTGCAGTGACCCCTCTCCCTTCCCTATTCCATATTTTTGAACCAATAAATCTCTGGTGATTTTAATGTAAACCAAAAAAAACATATTGTGGTTTACAAAAAGTCAATATAAACTGCAGTTGATTATAAAACAATATAATTATACAATTACATCCCATTTAAATGAAAGGAACTTTACATAAAACCTTACACTTACCTCCTTTTTAAGCAGGTGAAATTCGGATCCCAGTTTAAATGCACGTCTCTTTTTTAAATACTTGTGTTGGATTTTAAGTATATTTAAAGATACCGAGGGATAGTCCAGACAAGAATAGACTGGTAGTGACAACACTTGTTGTTGTGGTTCTTGAATGTTATACAATTGCTTTATTACATCGTCGACTATAACAATGATACTGCTTTTATCTTGTACACAACGAAAAACATCGGTTGCGACTACAGCGGGAGAAAGCATTTGTTGGTCACGTTCATCTAAGTCAGAGAAAAATACTCCTTCATCATCCAAATGTGGAAGTATAACTTTAATGGTAGTAAGATCTTCTTCATCACCTGGAAAATATTATATTTAATTTGATTAAAATTAAATGAAATAGTTTAGACATTCGAAATTCGAAGACTTAAACTTATAGATACGAGGTAATTCTCTACAAAATTAAATCTGGGCACCGCGTATTTAAATTTTTTTTCCCCACGAGTTAAAAAAAGACAATCGGTGAGTTTCTTAATTCTATTGATTGCCTTAAACCTAAAATGTAGTCAAAACAAATGTGTTCTATTTCCATAGCAGGCAAAATGAGTGGAAAAGAGGAATTCATATCACGTGGATTGGTACAAGCGATATAGATACGACACAGAGGGATTAAATGGGACAAGCCCTAGAAAGGTGAATAATTGAGTAGCCTATTACGACGACTGCACATTACCAGCATTAAATGCAGAGGATTAATGACAACACTGCAAACGAGATAAGCATGCCTGTCGTAAGATGCAACTAAAATCTAAAATCTGCAGTCTTTTCGACTGTGGTCGGGAAAGGTATTCTGGAAGCCCTAACAAAGATACGAACAACGAGACTCTTCTCTTCAGGGGATGATACGGGTACAGTGCTCGTTTCTGAAGATTCATAGGGTTTACTCTTCCTCGTCGTAGTGCTTTGCTTTAGATGCTCTGCTTGATAAACCTATCCTTGATACTTCTATCAAAACTTAAGCGGGAAAAAATAAAAATCTATTCTATTCCATACTTCTATCGTTGCCATCAAATCTTTCTAGGGTCTTAGACGGTCTGACTTTTGGTATCAAGCGCACTGGAGTTTCGATTATCTTTCGCGACATTTATTCTACGTCCCTAGTTCCTGCTAAGAATATGTGGCGGGCTCCGGGTATCTGCGTCTGAATGTTGTAATAGTTCCAAGATAGTTCGGAAATAAAATAACTATTTGAATTCGGTCACAAGGCTTAACTCTTTTTTTGTTATTAAGCTACCATTCCTCGAACCAGATGGCAGATTACCTACTCTGAGCTCTCCATTGTGGAAGTGCATTCCAGGCTTGTTTAGGGTTGTGAGTTCATCACAAAAGACTAGGCATCATAGAAGTATGTACCTTCCGATGTGCTTCGTTCTGCTCCGAGCAATGGTTTGACATTGGCGTGCTTCCTCAGAGTGCATGCCCCTGTTCGCTGTTCTTAGCTTTGATCTGCTGAGTTTTATTAACTCTTCAGATTTTCTCCGATCTCACACAGGCCATAAGGTCTTTGAAACCCTGTGCCCCTCTACGTTCTTGGGTCCTCCGTTTTAATGGTTCTATCGTAAATAACTCTCTTAGCCACGGAAATTGGTGATCTTATGACATTAATTATTTCATTTAGTGTTAGTTCTGCTTCTTGTTTTACCAGAACGTCTGCATTTTCATTACACTAAGTGACCAGGTACCCAACACAATCTGACATAGTTCTGCGGGCATAACGCACTGAGCATTGTGCGCCAGCTTACGATTTGGTGACGTAAGACTCTGAGCCTTTAGTGCAGCTTGACTATGAATGTAGATGGCGATATTCTTGTTGTATATTGATCCCATTTGTAGTAGTCAACACAATCTGACATAGTTCTGCGGGCATAACGCACTGAGCATTGTGCGCCAGCTCAATGTAAGACTCTGAGCCTTTAGTGCAGCTTGACTATGAATGTAGATGGCGATATTCTTGTTGTATATTGATCCCATTTGTAGTAGTCAGCTTAAAGTGCGGTCAGAGCATCTGCCTGGTACACACTGCATGTATCCGGAAGTCTCAGAGTCTGTGTCTATATCATGGTGCCGTGAACGAAGGCCATATGAACTAACGCCATAATGGCGGTAATTCACTTTCCAATGCGAATTAACGCCATAATCCACGTATGGCTTTAATTCATTTTCAAATGAGAACTCACATCGACACTCACATCGAATCTTCAACCGTTGGTGCACAGAAGACAAGTCGCTGACCTATGCTATGCTATGTTATATATTGCAATAATTCTATACCTTTTCCTTTTATACTTATTTATCTACTTTATTTTAATCTCTAATTCGTTTTGTTAATTATTTGTTTTTGACTAAATTATTTATTCATTCGAATATCTGAATTCAAATAGAAAATATCAAAATAAATGGATTTGTTATTTTAGAATATATCTTGTTATTTTGGAATATAATATTGGCGACGAGGAAAACCGAAAGAGTTTACAAACATGCCAGGCAATAATCAAATGGAGTCTACATCTAACAATATTGGAGCATCGCAGGCATTCGGAAAACTGGAACAGTTTCATCCTACAATGTCTTGGAATAATTACAAAGAACGGATGGAATTCTATTTCGAAGCAAATGGAATTTCAAATGAAGCAACAAAAAGGGCAATTTTTTTGACTTGTGTGGGGGAGACAACATACGAAATTATTCGTTCTCTACTTAATCCACTTTTTCCAAAAAATGTACTTTTTACATTAATTTTGCAGAAGCTGGATGAACATTTCCATCCGAAACCCAATGAAATCGTGCAGCGTTTTAATTTTCACAAAAGATGTCAAAGAAGTGGCGAAAACATAGCAGATTTTGTGAAAGACTTACGTAAGCTTTCCGAACATTGTTCTTTCTTAGAATTGGACAAAATGTTGCGCGATCAAATTGTATGTGGGGTCTCTGATGAAGGACTTCAAAAGCGTTTGTTTAGTGAGCCGGATTTAACTTTTCAACGTGCCTATGAACTAACCATTGCACATGAAGCTGCAAATCGTAATGTACTTAATGTTCGTAACAACAACGAACTCAATGTAAGTAACAACAATGAAGTCATGGCTATTTCAAAAAATAGTTCGTTTTCAAAAGAAAACGGTCGTTATAATTGTTTCCGTTGTGATGGAAGCCACAGAGCTGATAAATGCTATTTTAAAGACAAAAAGTGTTATTACTGTCAAATCGTAGGACATTCCAGCAGAGCATGTCACAAGAAGAAGTTCGAAAATACTTTAAGGAAAAAAGATTTACACACGATAAATGAATTTTCTTCATCAAACGATTATTCTGAGGTGTTAAACAATGTATCCAGCTATAAAACCAGCTTCCCGAAATTTATTGTCACTCTGTACCTCAACAATACACCAGAACATTTTGAAGTAGACTCAGGTGCTTCTTGTACAGTCATTTCGGAAACAACTTGGAAGCGAATTAATAAGACGAGAAGACCATTATCTTTATCTGAGTTGATTTTACAGACGTGGTCAAAAGAAAAGCTACCTGTTTTGGGATCTGTGACAGTGAATGTAAAATTCAAGCAAGCTAATTGTTTTTTAGTTGCTGTTGTCGTTGCAGGAGATGGTCGCAGTTTGTTAGGAAGAAATTGGTTCAGCTCTCTTGGAATTTCAGTACAAGGTATTAATTCTATGCAATCGAGTTTAAATTTAAGTAGTCTTACAGAAAAGTATGCGACTGTATTTCAAGAAGATCTTGGTGCTCATGTTGGTCCATCTGTCAATGTTGAAATTATGACCGGGGTATCTCCGATTTTTCTAAAACACAGACAAGTACCATTTGCATTAAAAAAAGCTGTAGAAAATGAAATAGAAAAACTGGTACAGCAACAGATTCTGGAACCCGTTGAATTTTCCCGCTGGGCAACACCTATTGTTCCTGTCCTTAAAAAAAATGGAACCATGCGCATTTGTTGGGATTACCGCAGTACGGTGAACTCTGTTATAAAACCAAATTCGTACCCTTTACCATTATACTCCGAAGTTATGGCCGCAATTTCAAACGGAAAATTTTTTAGCAAACTTGATCTTCAACAAGCCTATCAACAGCTGGTGGTCGATGATTTTTCTGCAGAACTTCTTACTTTGAATACTCATAAAGGATTGTACAAGGTAAGAAGACTTCCATTTGGTATTTCCGCAGCTCCAGGAATTTTCCAAAGATTTATGGATAATTTACTTAATGGAATTCCTGGTGTTAAAGCTTTTCTCGATGATATAATTGTTTCCGGTAAAGATGAAGAAACACATTTTGATAACTTAAAAGCAGTTTTATACCGTTTGGCAAAGGCAAATTTAACAGTTCAAAAATCTAAATGTACTTTTGGGCAAAAAGCAATCGATTTTATTGGCTTTCATATTACTGGTGCTGGCATTCTACCCAACAAATCAAGAGTTGAAGCCATTAAAAATGCACCATTACCAAAAAATTAAGAAATGCTTCAGTCTTTTTTGGGAATGTTAAATTTTTATAATAAATTTTTGCCTAATAAGGCTTCAGTAGCCGAAAAGTTGCATCGTCTTTTAGACATGCTAAGTGGTGTTGGACAGAAAAACATACAAGCGTGTTTAATGATTTAAAGGCACTATTAAGATCAGACATGGTATTAACACATTATGATGAAAATAAGCCACTAGTGCTATCGTGTGATGCATCGCCTTATGGAATAGGTGCTGTTCTTGGACACCGTGACGTAAATGGGAATTAGCGCCCGATTGCATATGCATCACGTACCCTAGGGATTAGTGAAAGGAATTAAGCGCAAATTGATAAAGAAGCATTGTCGATCATTTTTGGTGTCAAACATTTTCATCAGTATATAGCAGGAAGGAAGGTCATAATTGTAACCGATCATAAGCCACTTTTGGGAATTTTCAATAAAAACAAACAAATTCCCGTAATGATTTCTCCGCGAATGCTTCGCTGGTGTTTACTGTTAGCTGCTTAT
Organism: Cheilosia scutellata; assembly: GCA_955612985.1. Lineage (NCBI taxonomy): Eukaryota > Metazoa > Arthropoda > Insecta > Diptera > Syrphidae > Cheilosia > Cheilosia scutellata. Next base: position 82,252,505 of record OY015312.1, on the reverse strand, counting down.
GATTATGATTTGGAACACCGCCCCGGAAAATACAATTTAAATGCCGATTGTTTAAGTCGTCTTCCTCTAAAATCATCTATTGATGAAAAAAGTGGTCCTGCAGATGTTTTACTTCTAGAAAGAGTACACGATTTTCCAATTAAAGCTGAAGAGATTGCAACTGAAACGTTGAAGGATAAACATTTTTCTCGAATTTTACGTTGGATTCTTCATGGTTGGCCTGACAAAATAGAAGACCGCGAAAATGTCAATTCCTTTTACCAACGAAGAACTGAATTATCAACGCATAAAGGTTGCATTTTATGGGGAAATCGTGTTGTAATTCCTCCAAAGTTTCACAATCAAATAATGGACATATTACATGCAAATCACCCAGGTATTTCACAAATGAAAGCGTTGGCAAGAAGTTACGTTTGGTGGCCAAATTTAGATAAGCAAATTGAACATAGGGTAAAGACATGTGAACAGTGTCAACAAAATCGTTCTGATCCACCCGCAGCATCCAGACAATTCATTACCCCGGACGAAAATCCTTGGTCGACTATTCACTTCGATTTTGCAGGTCCATATAAAGGAACTATTTTTCTAATAGTTGTCGATTCAATGTCAAAATGGTTGGATGTTAAAATTGTTAAAAATATGACGTTAAATAAAGTTATTAAGAAATTAAGAGAAATATTTGCTATTCACGGAATTCCTAAAAAAGTTATCTCTGACAACGGATCTCCTTTTGTTTCCGATGAAATAAGATTTTTTTACAAACGGAATGGTATTAAGTTCAGCTCAAGCGCCCCGTATCACCCATCTAGTAACGGACAAGCAGAGCGAATGGTGGCATATACCAAATCCTCTCTTGCTTCAATGAAAGAAGGAGACAGACATTTAAAGTTACAACGTTTTTTGTTTAAGCAACACACAACTCCAGATTTTGGAACAGGACGAACACCCGCGGAATTGCTAATGGGGAGGAAACTAAGAACTGTTTTACATTTTACATCCTGATAATATAGTTTCCACACCAGTCAAATCTGAAATGGATAAGAAGATTATCTGCCGAACTTTTGATGTAGGCGATTTGGTATATATTAAAAATTACACCGATAACGGACCAAAATGGCTTAAAGGAAAGATTATAAAAGTTACCGGACCTGTTTCATATATTGTCAAAACTAACGAAAACCAGACACAGCGAAGACACATAGATCAAATTCGTCAAAGAGTTCAAGATAATATAACCAGTTTTCACTATCCAGGTGCCGTGAATACAAACTCTGAAGATACGTTAAGTTATGCTGTCAATCCTATCCAAACATCTGATATGATACCTCGAAATCAACAAACTACAACTCAAAATTTTGAACACCAACAAGCTGAAGACCTAGTTATTCAAGACAACCAGAATGAAACACAACATAGCGAAGACCCTAAATGAATTCCAGTTACTGAGAAAACAATATGTTCCACATCTAATACTGATAATGCAATAACCACTCGTTATGGACGAATAATCAAACCACCATCTCGATTTGGGAACTCTATTTGAAAAATCTAAGAGGGGAGGTGTGTTATATATTGCAATAATTCTATACCTTTTCCCTTTATACTTATTTATCTACTTTACTTTATTTTAATCTCTAATTCGTTTTGTTAATTATTTGTTTTTGACTAAATTATTTATTCATTCGAATATCTGAATTCAAATAGAAAATATCAAAATAAATGGATTTGTTATTTTAGAATATATCTTGTTATTTTGGAATATAATAATGTTCCGAGGAACTCAAAGACATTATCCCTCGAAATGCCACTTTTGGGAGGCCCACAAGACAGGCTGCTAATGCTCATGACCATACAGTTCACTTGACAACCGCGAGGACATCAACTTTCCAAATCTCCTTCTGTTACAGGACAAGCAAACTTTGGAACTCGCTTCCTGGGGACAGAGCTCGAAAATAACTCTCAACCTGTATTTTCAATTGGTTTCTCACTGAGAGATATTACATTCGGCTTCGGCATTAAGGTCTTGCTCTGAGATTTATTTATATATAATTACCTTTTCGCTCTTTGGTTGATTTTTATTTTTAAATTTTAGATTTATCACTCCTTAGTTAACTTTTTCCATAAAAATTAACAGCGGAATTAATAAAAAAGCCCTATCCGCTCTTTAAAACATCTTTTAGCTACCATACGGATAGTGGACTTATTCGTTTGATAACTTTTATTATTAATAAATACATCTTATATCCATATTAGCTATCCACTCTTTATCACTAAACGCACGGCAGCACTGCGTCCAAACTGTACTAAACATGGTTGTAAATCTGTCATATTCCATCAGCTGACACTATCATGCTCAGAGCATTTTCGTTTGCGAATTTTAGATTCTCTCTGAAATTCTCTTCCAGCTTTTAAATTTCTCGCGTCCAATCGAACTTTTTGTTGGTATACGTGTATTTGAAATATGTGTATAGTAAATTAACTGTGTGTGCAAGTTAACCACTCTCTATACGCCGAATTCGTTGAATTAAGTTATCCGCTCCTTAAAACATGTCAGTGAAAGCTAAGATATGTTTATTAATAATATTTACGACTTAAAAGATGTTTTAGAGCTAATTCGCCACTATGCGGTATTTATTAATACGGGGGTAAATGGAAATGATCAACCAAAGACCTCATTCTTCGAAAGTAAGTTTAAAAAGTTAAAATTGTATTGAATTCAGTGTTGTCGTTCTTATTTAACACATATAGATTGGGGGAAATTAATTCTGTTGTGTAGATACTCAGGTTGTTTAGTTTCGATGACTTTTAGCAGGAAGGACAATGTCCGAAATTTCATTAGGCTATCGAGGCAGCACACACATATGCTTTTAGAGAACGCAGAAACAGGATCGTAGTAACGCAGACTTTAGACATAACCTAATTACCTATTTTTTTTAGATTATTCCAGAGTTATAGGAGTGAAAGAACTGAATTTGTTTTCATAGAACTAGGTTTTTGCTGTTCTAATTTTCATAACGACTTGACATATTATTACATAAACTATGAATAAGGAAAATGGCTTTATACGGGATATCATCATCTGAATGGGTAATTAGAAATATTTTAAGAATTTTAGAATTAAGTTTGACTACAAGTAAACTCGCAAGGGTTTTAGCAATACCTTTTCTCATTACTTGTGTAGCCGGGACACTTTCACTTGCACTGAACTTCCTTAGACGAGTGTTAACCAATGACTCTTCAAATCACTAATGCAATTCCGCATGCGCTGCTAACTAATGTCAATAGTTATAGTGAAAAATGTACAAATGAGATTTATTTTTTTCTGTCAGTGATATCTCTCAGTGGTTGACCGAAACCATACAAAACAAAAATAAGGGTCTCTCTCTGAGCGTAACCAAAAAAATACTGTGCAAAGAAACTGATTATAATGTGATCAAATTTAAAATTCTCAACAACTGAGAGTAATATTAAGACCTTCGAAAAGGTTGAGAGATACTTTCGAGCTCTACCTGGGGATATTTTTCCAGAAGTATACAATTTGCAGCAATTTAAGTGCAGAACTAACATACATCTGCAAGCATCTCGGGGCGCTGTTGAAGCGTTATAGGCTCGCCTTTCCCGAGAGAAGTATGTATTAAAAAAAAAAATTTAAGTGATGGCTTTAGTTCTCATTTCAAAAAGAATTAAAGCCATAATTGGATTATGGCGCTAATTCGCATTTGAAAGTGAACTATCGCCATTATGGCGTTAGTTCATATGGCCTTTGTTCACGGCACCTATATCATCGCTAGGATGGTATATGCGATATGCCTGATCCTGTCACCTCAATAGTTTTGGAACCATCGATATATACATTTTCGCTCCATATACAAATGTTCGCTGTTTTTAAAGAGCCAATGCGTTATTAAGCCGATGCGCACTATTGCCTGTTTGTAATTTTACTTATAAGTCCAGTTGACCAGTGGCAAAAGATAGATAAGCCCCTTAACAATCAACATATCGCTTGTATATTCCGTTTGTGACCTTCCACCAAACAAGTAAGGATGGGTCTGACTACCATGATGTAAAGCCAATACATCATTGTTGGTTTCAGATTTCACTTTTGTAAAGGGTGTCCCATAATTCACGCAAAATGTAATTTTGATAGAAAATACTGATTTCTAATTAGAAAGCTTACATTTTTTATTGATTCACAGAGTATACAGATTGGGGTTATGTATGGAATAGCACATCGGATAAATGGCCGCCACGGCTTTGCTGGCAACTACGTAATCTTTTATTGAAATTGTTTATGTGGTTGAATTTCATTAATACACCTCCCAATTTCGTCTTTCAAGGTGTTGGTGGTCGTGGGCTTGTTTGCATAGACCTTTGTCTTCAAAAACCCCAAAAAAGCCCAATGGCGTTAAATCGCAAGATCTGGATGGACAATTCTGATCGCAAAAACGGCCGATTACCCGATTAGGAAATGACTGATGTGTTGTGGTATACAAACGCACTACAGTGAACGCGATCAACGAAACATCTGTCATCTGATGTCATTCCTGTCGCACCTTTTATCTCTGTCGTGTTTTTCATTTGTCTCTGAACAGAACTGAATATTTCAATTAATTTGTATCTTCTTTATTTTACTTAATACTATTATAATAAATACTCGATTTGTATCTGCTGCGTTTAAATGAACTTTTGCTACAGGTTATGGGCTCAGTCCATAAACAAAGCACATATCAAATAATAAGGGTAAAATAAATATTAATAGTAAAAATTTCACACGAGCAAAATGGCGGAGTCACGATTTTCCATACAGAAGCTGAGCAGTGATAATTATTTTATATGGAAATATAAAATGGAAATGCTGCTGATAAAGGAGGGCTTGTGGGGGTATGTATCTGGTGTTGATGTCAAACCGGACCCAGTGACATCAACATGGACTACCAAGGATAACGAAGCCCGTGCTACAATTGCATTATCGGTGGAGGACAGCCAACTCCAGCATGTTCGGAAAGCAACAACTTCGAGGGAAGCATGGATTGCGCTAAAGGATTATTACGAAAGTAATACCCTCGGAAACCAAGTACAGGTAATGAGGAAAATTTGTAGTCTGCGTGTGGAAGAAGGCGGTAATATGGAAATGCATATAATTGAGATGAAAAATCTGTTCGAGCGTCTGGCAGCCATTGGAGAGGAAACACTTTCAGAACGTTGGAGTGTGGCGATGCTGTTGAGTAGTTTACCAAGGAGCTATGATACTCTCATTACGGCTTTAGAGACGCGGTCAGGAGTCCTCAGCTTTGACGTGGTTCAGTCGAAACTTCTGGAAGAATATAAGCGAAGGGTGGATTCACATACAGATCATCACGAAACAGCAATGCACATTCGAAAGAACAATCGTCCAAAGGCCAAAAAGGGTACAGAGTGTTATTTCTGTCATGAGAATGGACATATGAAGAAGAATTGTAAGCAGTATATAGACTGGAAAAACAAAAAGAAACAACATGAGCATGCAAATGTGGTTTTCGGATCTAAATGGGAGGTGAGTTTTCTTTCATCTTTTGGTAATATGAGCGGTTGGATTTTAGATTCTGGCTCGACATGCCACATCACTAATGTAAAGGATTTCTTCGTGGAGTTTGATCCTGCTATCAAGGAAACAGTTTTTGTTGGGGATGGCAGTGAGTTACATTCTGCAGGAAAGGGCACGTGTGATATAAAGATGTTGAATGCTGAGAATTCTGAAATTACAACTACCATCAAGGATGTCTTATATGTTCCTGAGATGAAAGGGAATTTGCTTTCTGTCCCATGTTTAGAAGAAAAGGGTTGTAGGCTTGTTTTTGATAAAGGGCTGTGCGAGATATGGAAGAATGGTGCTTTGCTTGGTATAGGCGATCGATCTTGCAAAATGTACAAACTTAGGCAACCTGAACGAGTTTTTGCAGTTAATCACAAGGGCAACTGTGTGCATCAGTGGCATCGTATTTTCGGCCATAGGGACAAGGAAGCAATTGATTTAATTAAGCAAAAGAATTTGGGTACGGGTATTAAAATCGATAAATGTAATATCAAGGAGACTTGCGAGGTGTGTTTGCAGGGAAAGTCATCACGTTTGCCGTTCCCAAAATCTTCACAAGGTGAGTCAACTGCTGTTCTTGATTTAATACATACAGATGTTTGCGGTCCTATGGAGGTCAGTAGTCCCAGTGGAAATCGTTACTTCGTTACGTTCATCGACGACTACAGTAGATATACAACTGTATATTTATTGCGACAAAAATCAGAAGTCCTAGATCGAATGAAGGAGTACGTGGCAGCTGTAAAGACGGAGTTTGGGCGGAAGCCAAAGGTGTTCAGATCGGATCGTGGTGGCGAGTATACGGGTCATCAAGTTCAGCATTATTTACGGCAGCAAGGTATTCATAGTCAATACACAGCAGCATATTCTCCACAGCAAAACGGTGTTGCTGAAAGACGCAACAGGTCTCTCGTCGAAATGTCCAGATGAATGCTTATAGATGCAGGTCTACAGAAGGAGTTTTGGGCAGAAGCAATTTTAACTGCAACGTATATGCAGAACAGGCTACCATCAAAAGCAATCTCGAACACGCCTTTTGAACGTTGGAATGGAGTGAAACCAGATTTTAAACATTTCAGAACGTTTGGAGAAAGGTGCTATGTGCATGTGCCGAAAGAGAAAAGGAAGAAGTGGGACAACAAATCCGAATGCATGGTGTTCGTAGGTTACGATCAGAATTCGAAGGCATATCGTTTAGTCAACATCGAAACGAAGAGGATTGCGGTTAGTCGAGATGTGCGGTTTCTACAGCCCAAAATGTCAGCATGTGAAGTTCCAGTAAATAATATTCCTATATGTAATGTTCCAGAAAAAGATAGTAAAGACAGCGTTGAGGTCATCGTTCGCCGTAAAAACATTAAGGAACAAGTAGCTGTTATTCCAGAGAAACCCAGCGATTCGGAGGAGTATGTTTTGGATGAGGAGGCATATTATTCTCCATCTGAAAGCGAATTTTTTGGTTTTGATGATACATTGGTGGAGCAGTTTCCAGAGGAACCTTCAGCAGCTGAAACAACAACACAGCGAGTATCAAACAGATCAACAAAAGGAAAGCCACCAGAGAGATTAATCAATGAGATTAACATGATAAAGCATACTAAGGGGAATGATCCAAACAGTTTCAAGGAAGCTCTGAATAGCGGTGAAAGTAAGTTCTGGAAAGATGCAATGAAGGAGGAGATGAACTCGTTATGGCGCAATCAAACTTGGGAGTTGGTCGACTTACCTGTTGACAGAAAAACTATTGGCTGCAGATGGGTGTTCAAGCGAAAGACAGACTCAGGAGGAGACATCAGTGTCTATAAGGCTCGCTTGGTGGCACAGGGTTTTTCGCAGCGTTACGGATTGGACTATGACGAAACGTTTGCTCCGGTAGTTCGTCAGACAACATTAAGGGTTCTTTTGGCAGTGGCAGGACATCGGCAAATGCACGTACAGCATTTTGACGCTAAAACAGCATTTCTCAATAGCGATTTAAAGGAGACGGTGTATATGCGGCAACCACCAGGTTTTGCAATTGCGGGTAAGGAACATCAAGTTTGTAAATTAAAGAAATGCATTTACGGGTTAAAGCAGTCAGCAAGGGAGTGGAACCAGACGATACATACTGTTATTGTGAGCAACGGTTTTCGCCAAAGTAAAATTGACCAATGTTTATATGCGAAAAAGGAGAATGGTTGCTGGATCTTCATTCTGGTTTACGTGGATGACTTGTTGGTGATTAGCAAGGATTTTAAACTCATTAAGGAAACAGAAAAGTGCTTAAGTTCAAAATTCGAGTTGAAGAATCTTGGAGAGGTCAGTCAGTATTTGGGACTTCACGTTCAACGACAAGGTGATGGACATTTTTCTATAAACCAATCAGCATATATTAAAAGGATTATCGAAGACATGGGTCTTCAAGATGCCAAGATCTCAAATGTTCCATTGGAGCCTAGCTACGGTAAGGGGAACGCAGATGCATCTTTACTATCGGATAACGAAAAATATCAAAAGTTCATCGGATGTTTACTGTATATTGCTGTTAACTCTCGTCCTGACATTGCGGCCAGTGTTTCCATCCTTGCAAGGAAAGTTTCTCAGCCGTCTTCAGAGGATTGGAATGAGCTTAAGAGATTGGTTAAATATCTCAAAGGTACGTTGGAGCTTAATTTAATTCTCAGCAAACATAACGATGAGACTAAGTTACTTGGATATGCGGACGCAACTGGGCCGAGGATAGGACTGAACGGAAGTCGAATAGTGGATATATTTTTAAAGTGTTTGGCGGAACTGTTAGCTGGTGCTGTCGAAAGCAAACCTGTGTGGCTCTTTCGTCAACTGAAGCCGAGTTCATCGCACTTGCGGAGGCTTGCAAAGAAGCAGTTTGGCTTAAAAGGTTATTGGCAGATATCGGTGAAGACTTCAAGGATCCAGTTCTTATATTGGAAGATAACCAAAGTTGTTTGAAGATGATATCCAATGAAAAGTTTAGCGGTCGTTCCAAACATATAGATACGAAGTATCATTTCGTCAAGGATTTCGTCTCGAAAGGTGTTGTACGATGCGAATATTGTGAAAGTGGCAACATGTTAGCAGATCTTCTCACAAAACCACTTCCGGCAAATAAAGTAAAGGATCTCAGGACCAGGTGCGGATTACAAGAGCGCGTTTGAGGAGGAGTGTTGTGGTATACAAACGCACTACAGTGAACGCGATCAACGAAACATCTGTCATCTGATGTCATTCCTGTCGCACCTTTTATCTCTGTCGTGTTTTTCATTTGTCTCTGAACAGAACTGAATATTTCAATTAATTTGTATCTTCTTTATTTTACTTAATACTATTATAATAAATACTCGATTTGTATCTGCTGCGTTTAAATGAACTTTTGCTACATGATGCAGTAATTGAATTGTTTCTCTGGCTGTATGGCATGTGGCACCGTCATGTTGGTCACATAAAAAAATAAATAGGCGGCGCAACAGGCGGTAGACACCCTAGGCCTAGCTTCTCGCAACCATTCGTTCTGTGTGAGTTTCTATTTTTGGAACGAATGGAAGGGACCTACAATTTTATGCCGAGTCCGAACGGCTGAATTGAGAAGCTTTTTCAGGACAGTAATACTCTCGGATGTTTGTCAGACGTTCGCGAGAGTTGGCGCAGTAGAAAAAACCTTAAGATGTAATTTGTGTTTTTCCGGGGATCGAACCTGGGATCCCTCGCACAGTAGTACAGCACACTAACCACTGCGCTACTGCGCCCACATGTTGGTCACATACATATCTTCTAATTTAGGCACGAAAAACTGTGTTATCATGTCACGATAACGAACACCATTAATTCTTACTGCCTGACCAGCCGCATTTTCGAAGAAGAATGGTCCGATAATGCCTCCAGCCCAAAATCCACACCAAGCAGTCACGCGTTGTGCATGCATTTGTTTCTGAACAATTACACGTGGGTTTTCTGAACCCCAAATGCGACAACCAAGATGAAAATGAGCTTCATCACTGAAGATAATTTTGTTCGAAAAATCAGCATCCACTTGTTATTGTTCCAAAATCCATTCAACGAAGAAAAATGCGTTGTTCTTTGAGCTCCATTTTTACTAACCCCGAACTGTCAGCGAAGTATGTGAAAGTTGTTGCATGGGAGTATTTCCTGCAACACACGAAGGGCTGATTTGACATTTCGTTTGAATATACATAACATAGGCCCCTATTATCGTTTGCGAAGCGAAAATTCGTCGAGAGGCGAGCGCTTTAGCGAATGTTCTGTGTTTTTGTATTACCGTTGGCGAATAAACTCATTCGCTTAAAACCCAATGCCGCCACAATAAAAAAAAAAAATAACCCAGAATTTTTTGCAATTAGTGTCAAAGTGAAAACAATTATGCTTAAATTTGAATCTTCATTGAGTTACACATTCACATTTTTTAACAAAATGATAAGCTCCATCGACCTGTTTTATGGTGATAATGATGAGAACGAGAATGTAATAGCCACTACCAACATGTTGGGGCTCCGAAGAAATATAAGGGACACATCTAATCCTCTGGAGCTCCCTGATACGACGTTAGTTATTACATAGATAGAAATCAAACTTTTATCAAGCATGTATTTTCAGATTCGTTTCATATTTCAGGCTGAGCAAAGAAGCCTTCATATACTTACTGGACGAAGTAAAGGACAAATTTGTTTCTACGCGTTCTTGTGCCATCCCACCAATACAAATTGCTTGTGCTTTGCGATTTTTTGCTGATGGAAGCTACCAGAAAAGCGTGGGAAATGATTTCAACTTAGGATTATCCCAGCCCACAGTTTCAGTGATTTTGTCTGATGTACTAAGGATTTTGGAGAACGGGATTTGTGCTAAGTGGATAAAAACTGACATGACTGCGTCTGAAAACCAGGAGGCAAGAAACTTTTTCTACACAAAAGCCAAAATGCCTGGAGTTATCGGATGTGTCGACGGAACCCATATAAGTATAATTGCTCCTGTTCAGTTGAAGCATCAATACTTAAATAGAAAAGGTTACTTCAGTCTAAACGCTATGATAGTAAGTAACTATTCTTAGAAATCAAGTTCAATTTGTATATTTTCTGTTTTACAGGCTTGCGATCACAATATGATGATTAGATACATCGATACTAGATACCCAGTGAAATACCTTGTTCCACTCATTGCCTTTTCGATAAGGCGGTCCCAAACTATTGAGTTCAACTCTTCGCAAGGTCCTGGTTACATTCCATCAATTCAACCAGCTTTTTGAATTGATTGGCATTTGTCTTTTTCATACTAAAAACAAATTTCTTATGTTATATTAATGTATGCATAAATTATTGTCAATTACTTACGTTTTTTTAACTATTTGCGCACTCATATTGTTTTTTACAAAATAATTGTGCAAAATCAAGGAATATTCGCGCGATAGTCACAAACTTTTATCATTCGCCGTTTTTTGACTTTTAAAGCGAAGGAAAATGTTTTATTCGCCAACAATAATTCGTTTGAATTACATTCGCTAGTACTTTGACATTTAAGGCGAAGCACTTTTCTAATTTCGCGAATTATAATACCGATTGGAAACATTCGCCTACTTTTGTGTTCGCTTCGCAAACGATAATAGAGGCCATAATATATTATTGGTTACTTAGGTTTTCTCAAAGTATTTTGGGCTAAATATAATTTTATTGCACTAATGGCAATTATGTATTGCCTGGATCAATACTTAAGCTGCTGAAGTCGGTGGCTTAACTAATGCCATTATTTAAGTAAATTTTATCGTTAAGCTTGCATTGTAAAAATAATTTGTGTTAATCCTGAGTTTATCATCGGATCGATACTTAACATAGGACTGTGAAATCGGGCATTAATGACTCTTCCCGGAATATAAAGTTTCCAATAGTGCATAAAATTATACAATCCCATATTAAATTTATTGGGAAAAGTTGGTGGCGGATGAGTCCTTAATTGGCCCACGGATAGGATATAATATGGAACTGGTTCTCCACGTTGATGGTTGTGCATTGGTGTAGCTTCCCTGGAAAAAGCTTCCATGGAAAAATCAAATAGTTGTGACGCAACTGCAACGCTCTGGAAAGGACGAAATAAGGACAATGACCTTCGGACCTGCACATGGAATGTTCGTACACTGAACAGACCCCGTGCAGCCGAACAATTAGCAGAGGCTCTAGACTTCGACTATGATAATCAGACTGTCACCCAGGAAATGCGATGGGATAAGAGCTTACAAAAAAACGCATGAAGAACTATGATTTACAGTGATTGCTATAGGGAGTAGCGACAACGGCAGACTTAGGCAAAAGTCTTGCAATCCCCAACAAGACCAAATTCGCGAAAATCAGCGTTATATGCGCCTAAGTTCACGCGGCCATAATTCGCAGAGCATTTCTGATGCGCCCTAATAAATAGGGATGGACATTGTTCTCATTAGAAACGATTTAAATTACAAATAAAGCGGTTGTGAATGAGACGAAGAAAACGACTTCACTTTCTCATGTCTTTCGTTTCTTTGTTTACAGTACTCCACCCCATCCTTACCTTTTTCGTAACTGCCGAGGAAAGAAATTGAAAATGGGACTTTTTCTACATCCTATTTTACGTCCGAGCTTAAAATAATACTTACACTTAGAGCCGAGAACGGTGGAATCAAGGTTGGTTGCGCTTCTAATAGATACGTCATCTTCATTTATTGACAGGATTTGCGGATCATTTTCTATTATTTGGGATTCCATAAATGTATCACATTCAGCAGAAACATTCTTGGACAACTGATCATCGACTTGCTGATCTACTAAATGATGTTCTACGTTTGACTGAGTACTAATTGATGTTTCTTCCAATGTTGTATCTGTATGTTCCGTGCTGCTTCTATCAAAGTTACTGTTTTCAAAAACACATATTTGTGACAGATCGCTTTCACCTTCCATAACTGGTTTATGATAACTTTTACAATATTCGTTGGTTTGTAAGTCGCTAAGTGTGCCGGATATGTGCGGTAACTGATTTTGATCATTAATTCTTGTTTCTTTAGTATCACTAGACCTCTCTTCGCTAATATATTGGCTTACAGTATCATGGCCTTCTTTATACAACATTTTGTTCTCCAAATTAAGGTAGTGTTCGATATAAGCATCAGATAGCGGCGGCCACAATTCAGAATTTGTGCAATCCTCGCACTCATCATCAATGAAGTCTTTCATTTTAAAATACATTTTAAAGTTGATGTCGGGTATTAAAGTATTATATCGATGCTCCAGGTGATAGGTAAACAGTTTGTAATTTTTCTTAAAATCACTCTCATCACTATAATCGTAATCTTCTATAGTTGAATATTTCCATGTTGACGGATGTGTACAACTTTTGCTTAAATTTGCTATTGAATGTTTCACCTCGTTGTCAATTAGCGAACTCGGTCCTTTCTTGAATAAATTGGAAGGAACGTCGTCAAAACGTTTACTACTGGATAGTGTTTTAAAGCGTTTTATGCTAACATCCGATTCATATGGGCCATTAATTTGATCGAATGAACGCTTTCGTCCTCTTTGTATACTTTTGGGTTGCAAACTAGGACCCTGCCTATATAAATGAGAATATTAAATGAAGAATAACAATTTTTAGTAAATATGAATACTGATATACTATGAATAGATAGTTAACTTAATACTTTCACTTATGATAAGTGAAAGTGAAATAATAATCAAACTAATCAATAGAAGTGAGGCCTATGTCGTAATTGAACCTGCATAACTTTTATTTGTATACCATCCTCAGAAAAGTATATTCATATTCACTTTGTCATTATATTTGTAACGGCAAAAAGGAGTCACCGGAGAGTATGAGTTCCTCGTGTAACGTGTCGTGGGGTACAAACGTGCCGAGAACATTCTCTCTCCAACTTAGTTTTATTTTTACATTCGCCCTATCCCTACTAAAATGTCGTGCAGCATTTGCAATCTCAAAATTGAGCAGATCTGAAAGTGGAGTGAACTGATTGTAAAAATCTTTTTCATGGAAACTGCGCTAACTTAAAGGCCACTGAATTAGATTTTATGAAAAAGAATAAATCTGCATGGAGGTGCATATCTTGCACAAAGAAGCGACGTACGTCTATTTCTGATGCAAACACTGCAATTCACCAACAACTCCAATCATCAGATATAATACCATCATCACTCAACACAAAACAAATTCAGAACATTAACCAGTCAACCACAGCATCTGCATCAACACCAGAACAATCTTTGACACCTGTACAAGAATCCAAACATGCAATAACTCTTGAAATGGTTTACAAAGAAATAATATCTGTTAAAACCATACAAAGCAAACAAATTGATTCACTTGTAACTGCTAACAAACAATACGACGAAAAAATTAATACTCTGAAGCAGAAGGTCAATAACCTGGAACAGCAATTGATTGAGAAAAGTATAGAAATTTGTAATGTTCCTATCGAAAACACTAACAATACGCCAACAACAAACACGGAACTCGCTCTTAAAGTTTTTCCCAACGGGCTGAACGTTGATGTCAGTGAGGGGGACATTGATTTCTGTTACATGAGGCAAATCAAACTTCGTTCGCCACAAGTTGATAATGCATCTTTTTCTAAATCAACGGCAGTGGCAGCGGTGAACAACACAAGAAACGTTTTGCACGTCAAATTTATCTCTCGGAATATGAAGGACTAAATAATGAGAGCCAAGAATGAAGCGAAAGGAAAATTGAAAACGACTGTTATCAGAGCTCACGCAGCAATCGGAAATATTTACATCAACGAAAGCCTGACATATAATTCACGTCAACTTTACAAGGCAGCAGCAGTTAAACATTCTATGAACTTTACATTTTTCTAAGAGGTGTATGAAAGTGAATTTGACTCTTTTAATATTAGTCCGGGAGGCAGGGGTCTTTTTGACCGACTCATCGCATGCCGGCTGATTTTAATGGACATAACAGATACTATGTAGAGAATGACGAAACCGAACGTCAGTTGTTCCGGTAGCGGTGGATGCGGTTGTGGGAGGGTGTGGAACTTGTCGAAAAAAAAAATTTTAAACTCATTTTATGCCGACTGATTTTTTTTTAAATAAATTATTGACGTCATGTAGTGTTGAAAAAACATAGTCAGTCGCGTTGTGGAGGGGGGATTACACGTCAGCTGGTCGCATGAACTTGCAAAAAAATGAATAATAATACGGGGAATATCAGAATCGTTTGTTTTGTGGTGAGGTGAAGACGTTCTTTCTCTATGCTCTTCTGTTCTAGTATTTTGCGCAATCTCTCAAAGATCAATCTCATTAAAAACCAGTTAAATACAATAGACAAACAGTCAGTAATAAAATGCCTTGCATTTGTGCGATTTGTAACAATAAAGTGGAAAGAAATAATTGCAAAGTGAATTGTGGCGAATGTTTATCAATTTTCCATGCTAGCTGCGTTAATATTCATGTTAGTGACGTAGAATATTTAGAAAAAAGCGGTACTCCCTTTCGCTGTGCTACGTGTACTACTCTTCGCCGTAAATCTCTGCGTTTCTCTCCTTTGCCAACTGCACTACCCACCAACATACCAGCCGCCTCCAACTCTACCGCTGCTGCTGTGACTACTACTACTACTACCGACACTGCAACCACCACCACCACCACAGTTAGCGCTGCTACTGTACCCACCACCATACCCTCGGCCACATACGTTCTCAAACCAAACGCTGAAGCTGAGCAGAATACTCTAGCTACGCCAGCCTGTTCTAGCGCGATACACAGACAGCATCACGATCGCGATCACCAGCAGAAGCAGCTACTGAGCGAAAACAATAAATCGATCTCTTTGGAAGCTATTTACAAAGAAATTGTGGAGCTAAAGAAGGTAAATTTTGACTTTCTTTCTGCCCTGCATGCGCTAAAAGAGGAGAAGAACGACATGCAGAAGAGAATTGATTTGCTGCAGTTTAGAGTGAATTCGCTTGAGCAACAGCAACGAGAGAATACAGTGGAAATTGTTGGGCTACCAGATATAAACAAATCAAATGCAATAGACAAAGCTCTTAAGCTTTTCTCGGATGGACTTGGTGAGAATATAGCTGAAGAAAATATATACAGTTTTTACATAAAGAAAATCAGAAGCAATAAGTCGAAAGTGTGTTCTTCTACTGGAATAAACTCGACAGGTGTTGATGTTTTGTGTGTGAAATTTTGCTCGCATAACACCAAACTTAAGCTTATGAAGAAAAAAGTGGAGAAAAGGCGTTTATCAACCAACCTATTCGGAAATAACTACAGCAACAAACCTATATACATAAATAATAGTTTATCTTTTCACACCCGAGAACTCCGTAAAGCTGCTGAGATCGCGAAAAAAGCCAAAGGCTACAAGTTTTTATGGTTACAAAACTCTGAACTTTTAATGAGGAAAAAGGAAGGTGATAAAGTTATTAAAATTAATTGCTTAGAAGACTTAAATAACCTTTAAATTGAATGCCGTTTGATAATTTTCATAACTTTGATCCTGAAGATAATGTAGTATCGTTTTGTAATTTTGATAGGGATATATTACCAAGCGTTTTTCAAAATAGTCATAAATACCCAAATAGCTTTTTTATTATTCATCAAAACATTCGCAGTCTTCGTGTTAATTTCGACTTATTGTTGGTCCATATAGAATCGTGTTCAAATAAGCCTGATTTTATTTTTGTTACTGAAATTTGGATATTTGATGAAGAGAAAGGTAATTATAAAATACCGGGATATGCTTTTTTCCCCACATGTAATAGTTCCTATTCTGCTGGTGGTGTTGGGGTTTTTCTTAAAAATAAATATATTGGCTGTGATATTGTTAATACAAATTTGCAATCCGCGGATATTATAAAAGTTACATTTAATCTAAATAATGAGAAAAACTGTTTTTTGTGCATCTATAGGCTTCATGATGGTAGTAGAGATGTTTTTCTTGAAGAACTTAAGACTTTGTTGTTGGATGAAAAATCTAAAAACCTTATTTTTCTTGGTGACATAAATATTGACCTTCTTTCGAAAACCCACTTCGTGGACAACTATTTAATGCTTTTAGCTGCTAATGGTTTGGAATGTTGTATAAGGGAACCCACCAGAATTGGTGATAATTCAATGACTTGCATTGATCATATTTTTTGCAGGGGTAGTTTATCTCGGAATGTTAGATAAGTGAGTTCAATAGCCGACTTAGGAGTCACGGATCATTGTATGACTAGCCTCCATTATATGGATATTGTAGATGAAGATGAAACTGATGTAGACTATGTGCATGTTAACAAAATTGATTTTGTAAAGCTCAACTTGCAGTTGCGCTTTGAATTTTGGGACAGTGTCTATAGTGAAACTGATCCTTCTATTGCCTATGATAAATTCATAAAAAAATTGGGTACTTTGCTTAAGAGTTGTACTATTAGTTCAGTCAAAACTAACAATAAATCAAAACGCCTTAAAGAGTGGATGACAGGTCACCTATTGAGCAAAGTAAATGAAAAAAATAAGCTTCATCAAAAATGTAAGAAATATCCAAATAATATTCAACTAAAAGCTGAGTACAAAAAAGTATGCAATATTTTATCTAAAGAAATTAATGCCTGTAAAGAAAATTATTATGTAAACGAGCTCGACAAAAATAAAGGCAATGTTAAAGGTGAATGGAGTGTAATTAACAAAATCTTAAATCGAAGTTCTCAATCTGTGAAGCCCTTAGTAATTGAAGAGGATAATATCAGGATTACTGATACTACTGAAATAGCTAATCGTTTTAATGACTTTTTCATTTCTATAGCTGAAAATGTATCTACGGGAGTTTTTGGGCACAACAAAGATAGTTTTGACAGTGCTGGATGTATAGTAGAAGATAGATTTTTAAGTAATAGTTTATTTTTTGATCCTATATCGTCTGGCGAACTACTTAGCATCATTAAATCGCTAAAAAATTCCAGCTCCCTTACTCAAGATGGTTGCTCTAGCATAATTTTCAAAAAAATTGCTTACAATGTTGTCGACGTGCTCGCACATATTTTTAACAAAAGCGTATACGGTGGAATTTTCCCAAGCGCACTTAAAATTGCTGAAGTCATTCCTCTCCATAAAAAGTCTGACCCTTGTGATCTAAATAATTACAGACCGATATCTCTGTTATCTGTTTGCTCAAAAATATTTGAGAAGGCAATCAAAACTAGAATCTTAGCGTTCTTAAATAAAAACAATTTTTTTAGTGAATCCCAATTTGGATTTCGTGCTGGTAGATCAACCGAAGATGCATTGCTGAAATTTTGCAGTGAGATATATGAAAACATAAACAATAATCTGCATACGGCTGGACTTTTCATTGACTTAACCAAAGCTTTTGACTTAGTCGATCACAAAATATTATTGTCGAAATTATTTAATGCAGGTATGCGTGGTTTTATTTATAACTGGCTAGCTTCTTATTTAAAAGATAGGAAGCAAAAAGTTAAAATAAAGGGGTATTTTAGTGAACTACGTAACGTATTGCTTGGTGTTCCGCAAGGTTAAGTACTTGGTCCATTGCTGTTCTTGATTTTTATCAATTCTATATTTAAACAGAATTTTAAGGGCATAATAACAGCATTTGCTAATGACAAAGCCTTCTCCTATGGTTGCAATTCTCGGCTCAACCTAATTTTTGACATCAACTCAGACTTGGATATTCTAAGGCCCTGGTTTGCTGTTCATAAAATGGTATTGAGCAACAAAACCAAAGTAATGTACTTTAGTCTCTCAGAGTCGCCTACTATAGTTGATTGTGATTTATTTTATCATTCTCCTGGCTGTCAAAAATTCAATTTCAATTTAAATGAGAGTATTACCTTTGTTCCTAATAAAGGCTGCTCGGTTAATTGTTTCCAGGTAAATTTTGTCCAGTCTTTCAAATACCTTGGAGTAATACTTGACAGAAAGATGAACTGGTCCGATCACACTACCGCACTGAAAAAGTACATGTTGTGTTGCACTAGACAATTTTATAATCTTAATTTGTACTGCTCTCAAAAATTACTAACTATGATCTACTACGGTATTGTTCACTCAAAACTACAGTATGGGATAACTTGTTGGGGAGGGACTTATTTGAACAAGATCACTCCGCTTCTTATTTTACAAAAACATGTTGTGCGTATTATTTGTAAGAAAAATCGGTTTCACAAAAGTTTCATTTTGTTCCAGGAAATAAAAGTTCTTCCACTAAGGCACCTCTACTATTTTAAAGTTCTTAAAGTATTTTTTATTAGAAGTGGTTATCTTACAGTTAGAAGAAATTCGTTACATAACTTGCGTGTAAATTCCAACAATTTGGTCAATATCCCCGCTTACAATAAAATGCACTTTAAGAAATTTTTTACAGTAGTAGCTCCGTCAATTTTTAACAAATTACCTTTCTCTATCAGAAGTATAAGAAAATTGTCACCATTCCTAAACAAAGTAAAATCTTGGCTTTTTAATCATGATCATACTCAAATTGAACACATATTATCTTCAATAACCCTACAATAAAACAATAAAAAAAAAAAAACTTTTTCCCTTTTCACTTTCCAACAATAAAATTATTCATTTCTTCTATTCGTTTTCACCCTGCACACAATTTTAATACTAATTAATTTTTATATTTTTGAAGGATACTGGCGATGCTAGACGGTCAGAATAAAGACCTGAATACGAGAACGTGGAGAGTTCTGCAAAGATCGGACGAGAAAGACGTCGCCCACATGGTCTTTGCGATTAATGAGAGTACGATGCGTAGGCTTGCGGAGCTCAGGGGGATGGTCTCAACAGGGCATCGTACGCAGGCGTACGAGGCGATAACAAGCCTTATAGGGTACGAAACACTGAGCACGGCAGAAAACGATGACCATGACCACCCTACTAAACGTGCTGCAGGCCAACCTGCACCGCGCTATAGGTGCCTCGGACACCTATAACCAAAGATGTGCCGAAGGGAACATCGCTCTAGGTTTAATCCAGGAGCCATGGGCAACAGATGGTAAGATATTTGGTTTAAATAGTAAAACCAGAGAGCTTATCTTCGCCCGAGGAAATTTTAGACCAAGGGCAGCTCTACTAGTTGCGAAAGATATAAAAATCTCTCCCATTGCAGGTTTCATTACCAAAGATCTGGTGGCGGTCCTTTTAAAAAGACACAACGGCCGAGAGCTGCAAAAAATTGTATGCGCATCGGCGTACTTTGCTGGAGATGACGAAACACCACCTCGACCAGTACAGGAACTCGTCCAGTACTGCCAGACCCAGCAACTACAACTTATCATCGGTTGCGACGCCAACGCGCACAACGAAGTTTGGGGCAGCCGAGATATAAAGAAAAGAGGTGAGTCTGTATTAGAATACCTGTATAGCAATAATTTAGTAGTTTAATTTAATAAGGCGCAGTAGCGCAGTGGTTAGTGTGCTGGACTACTGTGCGAGGGATCCCGGGTTCGATCCCCGGAAAAACACAAACATCCGAGAGTATAACTGTCATGAAAAAGCTTCTCAATTCAGCCGTTCGGACTCGGCACAAAATTGTAGGTCCCTTCCATTCGTCCCAAAAATAGAAACTCACACAAAACGAATGGTTGCGAGAAGCTAGGCCTAGGGTGTCTACCGCCTGTTGCGCCACCTATTTATTTTTATTTAAATAAGGGAAATAAACCCACGTTTAGAAACGTCTTAAGAGAGGAAGTTTCAGACCTTACCCTCTCTACTCCTTTTGTACAAAACATCGTTGAAAATTGGCACGTGTCCGGTGAGGCATCTCTATCGGATCACATGCACATAAGATTCCAATTAAGATGCAACACCGAAGATGCGCCGATCAGATACGATAACAAACTTACATACTGGAGAACCTATCGCGAAAACCTAGCGATCAAATGTGACATGCTTCCAGAACAACCTTCATGCATAAGTGAAGCGGAAGTCGCACAATGTCAACTAAATGACATTATCATCTCATCTTTTACAAATAGCTGTAAGGTAAAACGCACTGTGGTAAAGAGGTGCACACCATGGTGGAACGACAACCTAGAAAGTCTCCGTAAAAGAAAAAGAAAACTTTTCAATAAAGAAACAAGTGAGTTTCATGAACACATGACAGATGACTCACCCCCTAGAAACCTAAAAAGGATTAATAGTTTATCCGGCAAACTTTTCACTCCGGATAAGGTTAAATGGGCGATCAACTCATTTAAACCATACAAGGCACCAGGGACAGACGGAATTTTTCCTGCTCTTATACAAAAGGGCTTGGACTTTTTCTTACCGACTATGATTGCCTTATTTAGGTTCAGTTTCAATTGGGGCTATATACCACAGGGAGGTAAACGTGGTATTTATCCCCAAACCAGGCAAACCAATAGAACTACCTAAATCATACAGTCCAATAAGCTTAACATCGTTTTTCTTGAAAACAATGGAAAGAATACTAGACGTACACATTAGAGAAGGCTTAAATGAAAGCACACCTCTGCACCCCTGTCAATTCGCCTACCAGAAAGGCAAATCTACGGAAGGAGCACTTCTAATTTTAACATCTCAAATAAAAAGTGCATACCAAAACAAAGAAGTTGCACTATGCGCCTTCCTTGACATTGAGGGTGCTTTTGACAACACTGGAAATGACTCCATATCAAATGCTTTGATTCAAAGAGGAATAGATCATCCCACAATCAAATGGATCAAAGCGATGCTTGAAAGTTGGAAAATAACTGCTTCGTCAGCACCGACCTCAGTATCAGTAACAGCCGTTGAAGGCTGCCCTCAGGGACGAGTATTCTCGCCCCTACTTTGGTCTCTGGTTATCGATAACCTACAGGCTTCAATATAATTGGATACGCCGATGACCTAGTCATCATTATTAGGGGCAAAGAACCAAACGAGGTTACAACACGCATGCGAAACGCCCTTAAGATAGTCATAGAATGGTGTAGAAAAGAAAGTCTTACTATAAACCCCAGCAAAGCTGTCATCGTCCCTTTTACGAAAAGGAGAAATTTAAGGTCTGGTCAGGCCCATTATAACATACGCGTCAATAGTATGGTGGAACAAAGTCACCCAAAAAACAACCATAAATAAACTAAATAAGGTACAACGGCTTGCCTGTCTGGGCACTTCCGGTGCCATGCGTACCTGTCCCACTGCGACTATAGAAGCCCTAATAGGACTAACGCCCCTCCACATCTATATAAAAAAAAAGTGGCAATGCTCAGCAAGTTTGACAGAGTTAAATATTGGCGAACACTCAGAACTAATTGAACTACTTTCCGAACTTCCAGAACTTGACATGATCTGTGCGGTTACAGACCACTTACTAAAGACACTATGCTTCAACAAAAGATTCTCAACGGAGATCACAACCAGAGATGCATGGGTTAGCAATAAACCAAATCGGAATGTCTCAATACCTATGGGAAAAAGCCCCAGTGTATTTCAAGCAGAGCTCCATGCCATCCAAGAATGCTACTCTTGGCTTCGTATGGTCTTAAAAGTATAGTTAATGTACCAACTCGCACAAATACCTGTATCGATCATATTTTTCTCCGCCTACACAAGGCCCTTTCGTCATCGAAGGGCGCGACTATAAGATTACTGATCACCACTTATGTGTACTTAAATACCATGTGGGTATCTCATCTACGAAAACTAACGTGAACAGGATAAAGACTCGAGTGGACCATCAAGTCCTGTGCGAAGAACTCAGGTACGAATTTTGGGAACTAGTTTTTTCTGAGAATGATCCTTCTGTGTCATATGATAATCTTATATTTATTTTATCAAATCATATTAATAGTGCAACTTCTGTTCTAAATATTAGCCAGCGTAATACATTTTTAAAACCCTGGATGACATTGCGGCTGTTAAATCATATAAAACATAAAAATTAGTTTGTTGATGCACGATAAGATAATTGAATTTAAATTTGAATTTAGAAGTTTGTATTTGTATTAAAATTAGTATTAGGATTAGGTTAACTATTTTGAATTACAAATTAAGTAGCTAAAGGCTAAGTTTACTAAAACCCAAAGAAAAGGAAAGATATAGATTATAAGTATAAGAGATAATTACTGTAATGTAAAATGAGAATGCCGCTTAATTTGGACATTCTAGTTGAAATCGTTGAAAGTTGCAGACGCAGTTCTGATTAAAGTTAATTAAAAATCTTTATAACGTTTTAGAAAACTTCGTTGTTTTATTTTAATATTGTTCGGTGAAGTACAATCATCGAATTTACTCGACCAGCAAGCGAGACGACAAGTGAATTAAGAGAACCCGAAGTCCAGCAGAGAAATTGCGAAAACTCTAGCAATTAACATTGGTGCCGAAACCCGGGAATAATTTGTATTCCCACCCAATTCAACATAAATTTGCAGTGGAAATCCAACTTATACCTAAATATCTGTAGCTGCAAAATCAATTGCACAGATTGAATATCGGTGGTAAAAATTTAAATTCAACATAATTTCTAAATTCACTTCTTACAGAGTGCAGAGAAAGAAATTTAAAATTGCCCACTAGCAATTTGTGCAAAAGCTCCTCTCATCATCGCCGCAGTGGACCACATCGAAAGAGGATCAAAGAGGACAAGGAAAAAGACCGTAAAAAGGGGAAAATCAACTCAAAGGAGCTTTTCGAACTCGATGAATGCTGATGCTGTGCTGCTGCTAATATCATTACTCAACTCATCTGTCGTGTACCCCAATTAAAGCTGGAGGTGAAATTCAACGATCATCACTCTCAACATCGTGGAGAAAACGTAAGCTTTTCATTTTCATTCGATTTGTCGTATTGTATATTGAATGGTCCACTCGTATTGTTGAAAGAAGCTGTGCTGTGGGGAATTGAGTGAGTGATTTGATTACTTGTTGAAAAACGTTGCTGCTATACCCTTTTTCAAACGGTTAAGACTTTTGTTGCTGTTATCAATTTTAAGTTGCTGCTGGATAGAGGATACATTGAGTGTCGAGTATATTGTTGCTGGGATAGTTCTGTTGTTGTTGCTAGAATTGGTGTTGCCTTGATACACCTTCGAACATACTACGAGGTTGTTGTTGCGAGGAATAATATAGGAAAATTTCGTTGTCGCTGTTGCTAATTCCACAACTCTAGAATTCTAGCACATTGTTTCCTGTATTATAATTCCTTCATTAGTAGAGGTCGTTCTATAAATTAGAAATGTTAGAAGGACAGGAAGAACGTGTGGTAATAGTCGAGCCACAAGGTGATAACACTGCAAGTGTTAATGCGACTAGCAAGACGTTATCGGATCTGAAGGTTTTGAGAGGAACTACGAAGCAAAGTTTGAGTAGAATCAAAACATATATAGCTAAAAAGGGCAAGTCGTTGTCGGCAACTGAATTGGAGTGTAGATTGAGCATATTAGAATCATACTTCAAACAAATTTTAAATGTGCAAGCATCGATTGAAAAGTTTAATGTGTCCAGCGATGTGACAGCAAATTATAATTTCCGAGATGAGATTGAGGAGATTTATGTAAGATCAAAGTCTTCAATATTGAGTTTGTTGGGAGAGGCGAGAAACAATCATGCCGCTGGTACCAATGATAGCTTTAATGCGACGTACTTTTGCCAGCAACCGCCTGCTCGTTCAATATTAGAGCAGATAAAGCTTCCTACGTTCTCAGGACAATTTTCGGAGTATCCGAATTTTATTGGGTTGTTCACGAATCTAGTGGATAAAGATGACACACTTGATAATTTGCAAAAGTTCAACTATCTTAGGCGTTGTCTTTCGGGTGCTGCGCTGAGTGCTGTGAAAGAATTTGATATGATAGGTGCCAATTATCGTAAAGCATTGGATAGGCTAAAGAAGCGCTTTGACAACAAATGTCTTATCTTTCAAGAGCACATAAACTTTTTGTTGGTAAAGTAAAGTTAGTAAAGCTGCAATGCTCTCCATAGGAAATTATAAAAACATATGCAATGCAATTTTAATTTCTCTGGCTCTGGATCGCGTTGATGAGGAAACTCAAGCGAAATGGCAGGATTCTATGGATTATAGCAAGTTGCCGGATTGGGCAGATTTCACTACAGTTCTAGATAGACGTTGCAAGAATTTAGAAGCAAAGGAGTCAACATTTTTGAGTACAGATTCTGGGTCAAAGAGTAGCTTCAAATCGGATTCACATCAAAGAAATCGTAATGCTAGAAGTAAACCGAATAGATCAGGAAGGGGAACTTCTTTAGCAGCACAACAAGTGCAATGTGAATATTGTCATGCGGACAATCACAAGGTAGATTCCTGTGAGGAATTTCAGGATTTAGCTGTGAATAGGAGGTTCCAGGAGGTGAAGAAGTTAATTCTTTGCATAAATTGTCTCGAAAAGGGCCATTCTGTTCGTCGTTGCACAAAGGCTAAGTGTGGTATTTGTTCATTGCCGCACCACAGACTACTGCATAGATTTTCTGCAAATAGCGCATCAACTAGTGTGGCAGTCGAACCTGTAAATCCGTCAGCTCTGATTGGCAGCTCAAATAATCAGGTTATATTGGCGACGGCTGAAATCCTAATTAAAGATAAATTTGGTAGCTACCAACCTGCTCGTGCGTTACTTGACTCAGCCTCTCAATTGAACTTCATCACCGAAAGCATGGTACAAAGGCTTAAATTATCCAAAGCCAAAACTGAATTGGAAGTAAGCGGTATAGGAAATGAAGTTGCGAAAATTCGTCATACCACAACTGCAATCTGTAAATCCAGAATATCCGCCTTTGAGACTGAGTTAGATCTTCTTGTTATGAAAAGCATAACCAACCCTCAACCGAGCCAAGCTTTCGAGATAGATAGCTGGAATATTCCAAAAAATATCATTTTAGCTGATCCCAATTTCAATCGGCCATCAAAAATTGATTTGCTGATAGGCGCAGATCAGTTCTTTGAACTTTTGGTCATAGGGCAGATCAAACTCGATGGAAAACCCACACTTCAAAAGACTCTGTTTGGATGGGTCGTATCTGGCAGGTATGAGCCTAAGACGTCAACAGGATCTGCAGTGTGCTTACTAGGGAAGCAGGTGGTGCAGGATGATTCACACCTGCATGAGCTTGTGGAAAAATTCTGGGAAGTAGAAAGGGTTGATTCCGCTAAAATCTTAAATCCGGAAGAGGAAAGGTGTGAACAACATTTTGTAAAGACTGTCAAGAGAACAACTAACGGACGATTTGTTGTCAGATTACCTTTTAAGGAAAACCCATCCATCTTAGGACACTCATTCGAATCAGCTAAAAGAAGATTTATGTCTCTCGAAA
Organism: Cheilosia scutellata; assembly: GCA_955612985.1. Taxonomy (NCBI): domain Eukaryota; kingdom Metazoa; phylum Arthropoda; class Insecta; order Diptera; family Syrphidae; genus Cheilosia; species Cheilosia scutellata. The sequence continues at coordinate 82,226,634 of OY015312.1, read as the reverse complement.
AAAGGTTAGATAGAAATACTGTGATTAGGGAACAGTATCTGGATTTTATGCACGAGTACGAAAGTTTAGGACACATGAAGGAAGTGAAGCTTGAAGAAATGAGAAATGCCATTTACTTTTGTCCTCATCAGTATGTCCTTCGGCCCGAATCGTCGTCCACTAAGTTGAGGGTCGTATTCGATTGCAGTGCTCGAACTTCGTCAGGCACCTCACTGAACGACATTTTGTTGAAGGGCCCTGTTACGCAAGACGACTTGTACAACATTATATTACGTTTTCGTTGTTATAAATTCGCATTGACAGCCGACATTTCAAAAATGTATAGACAAATTATTGTAGATGAAAGAGATCGGAAATTCCAATGCATTCTTTGGAGAAAAACTGCGAATGATCCATTGAAAATCTACCAGTTAAATACGGTTACGTATGGTACTACCTCAACTCCATATCAAGCCACTCGTTGTTTAAAGTTGTTGGCCGATGAGAATTCTTCAACTTTCCCACTTGGCTCCAAGATTCTCAAAGAGGATTTCTATATGGATGACTTGATCAGCGGCGGAGACTCGGCGGAAGAAATTGAAGCCATTTACAAAGAAGTTAAAACTCTGTTACATAGGGCAGGCTTTGATTTAAGGAAATGGTGGACAAATGAGGATTCGTTGCTAAAAACTATACCAGAAGTTGATAGGGAAAAACCATTACGAATTAATGATTCCGATATTATAAAAACACTAGGAATAAAGTGGAATCCTGCAACGGATCAACTTCAGTACATTGTACCAGAGTTCCCTTTGAAAACAAAGATAACAAAACGGATAATACTGTCCGAATTGTCAACACTGTTTGACCCATTAGGTCTAATTAACCCCACAATTGTAAAGGGAAAAATTTTGCTGCAAAGCCTGTGGGTAAAAAAGACAGATTGGGATGAGTCCGTTCAAGCTAGGATATATAGCGAGTGGGAAAACTTTCGATCTCGATTAAAGGAATTGGAATCGATTAACATTCCTCGATATGTTTTAGCCGACAGACCAAAGTCAGTGCAAATCCACGGATTTGCCGATGCATCCTTGCAGGCATATGGATGTTGCATTTATGTACGGACTATCAACGAAAATAATCAAGTTTGTTGTCATTTAGTGACGGCAAAATCAAAGGTAGCCCCGATAAAAACTCAGAGTCTGCCTCGACTAGAACTTTCTGCAGCTGAGCTGCTAGCGACGTTGGTAGCGAAAATCCTGCCAGACTATGCACATTTGGTTGACTGTGTATACCACTGGACTGATTCGGAGATCGTACTTTGCTGGCTGTCTGCACATCCATCGACGTGGGAAGTATTTGTTGCAAACAGAATTTCAAAAATACAAACCAGTATGCCACAGGCAATCTGGAAACATGTTAGCTCAAAACAAAATCCAGCAGATATTGTCTCTAGGGGAGCCTTTGCGGAAGAGTTAGCAGGTAGCTTTGGTTTAGTGGCCCTAAATTTCTTTATCTACCCGAAGAGCGTTGGCCTGAGAAGAAGGACTTTTCGTTGATAGGTAAAGATACGCCTGGTAGAAGAAAGTTAAATGCATTAATAGCAAGCAAGGTTGATTCAGATTGGGCTAAGAATTATCTACAGCATAATGATTTCCAGAAAACCCTTCGTATCTTTGCTAGAGGACTACGAGCTATAAGAGGAATGCGCAAAGGTAAATCAAAAACCGAAATAAGAGAGTTGAGCGTAATCGCGGAAAAGGATATAGCGTCAGGGATCTGGCTGAGTGCAACAGATTTAGAAGAAGCTCTAATGAGGATTATCTGGCATATACAGCAAGAGAGTTTCAAGGATGAAATTCGCCAACTGAAAAGGAAGGAAATGATCAGCCCAACGAGTTGCGTCAAAAACTTAAATCCTTTCCTTGACGATGACTCCTTAGAACTCCTCCGAGTTGGTGGGCGTCTGCAGAATGCGGACATTCCCTATCTTGTAAAATATCCTATCCTCCCTCCTAAATCCCTCCCCTTCGTTAAATCTCTTTTTGTTTATTTACATAGAAGAAACTACCACGCAAGACCACAAGCATTAGTTGGCCTGGTTAGGCAGCGATTCTGGGTACTGGATGCTCGAAGGCTCGCTAAGAAGGTTGTCGACGGTTGCCTGCACTGCTTCAAATACAAGCCAAGGATGGATTATGGGTAATCTACCAGCAAATAGGGTCCAACCAGCGAGGCCATTCCAAAAAACCGGCGTTGACTTTTGTGGTCCATTTCAAACCACACTGAAGAGAAGAGGACAGCGTACGTGCAAGTCATATGTTGCGGTCTTTGTGTGCTTCGCAGTAAAGGCGGTCCATCTAGAGGTCGTCTCCGACTTGTCCACTGAAGGTTTCCTAGCTGCTCTTAAGAGGTTCGTCGCAAGAAGGGGTCTGTGTCAAGAGCTTTACTGCGACAATGGGACCAATTTCGTCGGAGCCCGAAACGAGTTGAAGGTGTTAAGGGAACAGTTACTGGAGCAACAAACCCAAGCCAGGATTGCCGAATGGTGTGCTGCGGAACAAATTCAGTTCCATCATATTCCGCCTAGAGCACCTCACTTCGGCGGCCTATGGGAGGCGGCGGTGAAGTCAGCCAAAACTCATCTTTACAGGACGGTTAGTGAGGCGTGCTTAACGTTCGAAGAGCTGGCAACGGTGGTGGCAGAAATAGAAGCGGTCTTAAACTCCCGACCAATGTGTGTGATGTCCAACGATCCGAGCGACGAACAGGTGCTCACTCCGGGCCATTTCCTCATTGGGACACCGCTAAATGCAATTGTGGAACCACTGGTGACAGACTGCAAGACGACGTCGTTGAGTCGGTGGCGACTGCTCTCACAATTGAAGCAGCACTTTTGGAATCGGTGGTCAAAAGAATACCTTTTGGAGCTCCAAAGACGAGATAAATGGCAGACTTCGGCCGGAAATGTCAAAATCGATACTGTGGTGCTAATATGGGACGACAAGACACCACCTCAACAGTGGTTGCTAGGCAGAATTGATAAATTGATCACTTCTTCGGATGGCAAGGTAAGAGTTGTCGACGTAAGGACGAAGAAAGGCATCCTGCGACGAGCGATTCATCGATTGGCACCTTTACCGATTGAAGATTGAAGATATCCCGCAGATACTTCAAGGCGGGCAGAATGTCGATGCACGATAAGATAATTGAATTTAAATTTGAATTTAGAAGTTTGTATTTGTATTAAAATTAGTATTAGGATTAGGTTAACTATTTTGAATTACAAATTAAGTAGCTAAAGGCTAAGTTTACTAAAACCCAAAGAAAGGGAAAGATATAGATTATCAGCGGAATTAATAAGAAAGCCCTATCCGCTCTTTAAAACATCTTTTAGCTACCATACGGATAGTGGACTTATTCGTTTGATAACTTTTATTATTAATAAATACATCTTATATCCATATTAGCTATCCACTCTTTATCACTAAACGCACGGCAGCACTGCGTCCAAACTGTACTAAACATGGTTGTAAATCTGTCATATTCCATCAGCTGACACTATCATGCTCAGAGCATTTTCGTTTGCGAATTTTAGATTCTCTCTGAAATTCTCTTCCAGCTTTTAAATTTCTCGCGTCCAATCGAACTTTTTGTTGGTATACGTGTATTTGAAATATGTGTATAGTAAATTAACTGTGTGTGCAAGTTAACCACTCTCTATACGCCGAATTCGTTGAATTAAGTTATCCGCTCCTTAAAACATGTCAGTGAAAGCTAAGATATGTTTATTAATAATATTTACGACTTAAAAGATGTTTTAGAGCTAATTCGCCACTATGCGGTATTTATTAATACGGGGGTATAAGTATAAGAGATAATTACTGTATTGTAAAATGAGAATGCCGCTTAATTTGGACATTCTAGTTGAAATCGTTGAAAGTTGCAGACGCAGTTCTGATTAAAGTTAATTAAAAATCTTTATAACGTTTTAGAAAACTTCGTTGTTTTATTTTAATATTGTTCGGTGAAGTACAATCATCGAATTTACTCGACCAGCAAGCGAGACGACAAGTGAATTAAGAGAACCCGAAGTCCAGCAGAGAAATTGCGAAAACTCTCGCAATTAACATAGTTCCCAACAAATTTTAAAAAAACATCCACATAATACAAGTTTTAAAATGTATTACACTAAATTGTGCAAAAAAAGTAAGAGTATGCACGTGACACATTAGTATGTGTCAATCGGGGTTTAGTACCGGAATCCCGGCAAAACTGATTCAGCTGTGTCGCGTGACGCTGGAAAACACGCGTTGCAACGTGCAGTTTGGAAGCAGCTCCTCCGATCTATTTTAAACTTGCACCGGATTTCGGCAAGGAGACGCGCTATCATGCGACTTCTTCAATCTCGTACTGGTGCAGATAGTGCGCAGGGCAGGTGTCAACACGGAAGGCACTATCTTCAACAGATCCGTCCAGCTGCTGGGCTATGCGGACGATATTGACATCATCGGTCGCTCCCAGCGTGCCGTGATAGAAGCGTTCACGGCGATTGAAGAACAGGCGAAATCCGTTGGCCTTGAAGTAAATGAGGACAACACTAAGTACATGCTATCAACAAACAAACAAGAATCTGTCCACCCCCTAGGACAAAACGTCACTATTGATAGCAACAACTTCGAGGTAGTTAAGGAGTTCACCTACCTCGGAGTAAACATGAACTCCACGAATGACACCCTAGTGGAGATCCGGCGAAGAATTACCCTAGGAAACCGTTGCTACTTCGGTTTGACAAAACAACTGGGTTCAAAACTCCTAACTCGAAGGACGAAATGTGTGCTCTACAAAACCCTTATCCTGCCAGTTCTGCTTTATGGCGCCGAGTGCTGCAAGAAGGGAGAGCTGATACTGGGCTCCTTCGAAAGAAAAATACTTCGGCGGATTTTTGGTGCTGTGTGCGAGGAGGCCGAATGGAGGAGAAGATACAACCGCGAACTCTATGAGCTGTACCAAGATGTGGATGTAGTCCAAAAAGCCAAAACACGTCGACTGCATTGGCCACATCGAGCGAATGGACAATAATGCTCCAGCTAAGAGGATCTTCGAATCCCAGCCCCCAGGTTCGAGAAGACAAGGAAGACCGAACCTCCGTTTCAAAGACCAAGCCATCGCGGATGCGATGTGCACTGTATTATCTTAATAATACAGTGCACAGAGCAATAAATGAACACCCAAGCATAATGCTCTTTGGCGTTAATCAAAAAGGAAAGGTAACAGATGCATTAAAGGAAACTCTATTTGAGGTTCAGGTCAAAGGACAACAAGATCATAGACAGATACGAACACGAGCTGCTATACAACAGGAAAAAAAAAAAAAAAAGCTTACGCTGTGGTTTTGCCAGCGTGGAAGAACACCTCTTCAGAACGATGGGGGAGATACAGTCTGGACCAGCGGATTTATTTATGTTGAGATCATGTAGTACCCTTGCAACTGTGCGAGTGCGAAAATGGATTTGTCCCATGGTAAATTCGACGCTCTCGAGCACAGGCAAAGCGCAATCTGGGAGCATCGAGCTGGCTGCAAAATGTGCAGCAAACAGATTAGCTTTGTCTAAAGAGCTGACAGCTGGAGTGTCATTGTAAATGAGAGTGGCGATCGATGGTGAGGCCGAATTCTTAACATTTTTTACAAATGACCAAAAGTTTTTACTACGCTTTGGACATTGTAGTATTTTTTGCCTCAACTTTTGGTCATATGAGAATTCGACACGCTTTATGAGGGCATTGCAGTCATTTCTGGCTCGTTTAAACTTTTTTCGGTTTTCCTCAGATGGGTTGGCCTTGTAAGGCCGAAAACTCAAATCCCTTAGTCTAATAGCCTCTTTACAGCTCGAGTCGTACCACGCGTTTTCTTTTGGTTTGATACTCTTTATCCTGTGAGGGATAAAGGATTTCATACCTAAGGTGATTATATTTGTTACCATATCAGCGGGATCCACGTCATTATCGAGGAACCATAACGACCAGTTAAAACTCCCAAAGAAGCTGTTAAGTCCGCTCCAGTTGGCTTTCTCGTATTGCCATACAGTTCTTTTCGAAGTTTTTTCTTTAACTTTGTGGTCGGAGTACGAGAAATTAGCTGATACGGTACAGTGGTCTGACGAGCCTAGAGGCGATAATACTTCAATGGAGTATTTATTAGGGTGGGAGATTAGAAACAAGTCCAGTGTGTTGGCATTTTGACCGTCAATGTCTGGTACACGTTTCAGCAAAGATCTGAACATAAATTCCTTCGGGTGTTGTCTGTCCAGAATGACGAAGCCAGTCAGAATTGTGAATATTCAAATCGCCCGCAATGACGGTTTCAGTATGAGGGTACAAGGAATCAATTCTAGTTATGGAATCAGACAACACATCAAACTCGTTACAAGTCGAGTTGCTGTCAAAATTAGGGCTTCTATAAAGAAAACAGTAATGAATTACTTGCCTACGGACATTTAATTTGAGCCATTTGAAATTAAATTCCGGGTTGGAACACTGGCCATAATCTTGAGGAACTTGGTAGGCTCCATCATTACGCACATAAATGGCGAGACAGCGTTGTAAGAAGAATAATGGCACTAAGCGATATCCAGGCAGATCAAATTCTGATGAATCAGATTTTTCACCTAAAATTCTTCATTAGAACAAAAAACAGACACAAAAAACACAACTCCGACGCTACTACTAAGTTGTGAAGTGAAGATCCAAAGTTAAATTTTCCAAATCAAATTACCGTAGGTGTTATGCCCATACGATAATCAGTTTTGGTCCACCAACAAAATCTTCACACACAACCCGCTATCCGCCAGATGATGCTCTCACTCAGTCATTGCAAACGCTCAAATGAAAGAAACATCATAGGGCGCTTGCAATGACTGAGAAAGGTCAACAGCAAACGAATTGGAGTGGGACAAGAGGGACTGCCCAAAGCTAAACACAAGCAGAACCGATTTTTGTTTATTGTTGTTGCAATTGATTTTTATTTTTTTTATTTTTGTTGCACTTGACACTGCACTGAGAATATATTTCTTTTTTTGTTTGTTGGTTAATTTATGCGCGGCGCACTAGGTATTATTTAATTGTAATTGGACTATTGTTTTGTGGGATGTTTTATATATATTGATACTAAGTATGCGCGATTATTAAGGGTCGGCCGGTATTGTTGAACTTGCGTGCGTGCGCGGCGGGATGCAGATCGGAACTGAATACAATTTACCTGAATTTGAAATGAAATGGTCGTATTCGTGTCTTGCGTAAATTGTTCCAATTTGTTCATTAGAATTCTAGCATACACCTTATCCGATCTAAAGAGCTGAGTACAACGCACATTAGGAAGATTAAATGGATTACTATTTAATCTTAGTTCCAGCAAAAGTGATCGGTGTCCTTGTCTAAACCAAAAATATTCATTCAATCATTTTCAATGGTCCGCTTATTCATTAAGTTGGTTGCGGGTGTAGGTTGCTCAAGTGGACCCTCCATAGCTCTCGATTCTCCGCCATCGTCTCTAAATCATCAAGGGTAGAAGAGAGATTATGAACTTGATATAACCATCTCATAATGGGTCTACCTAGAGGACGCCTGCCTGATGATGGTACGGATTTCATAGGACGTCGTGGGATCCTGCTTGGAGACATGCGTTTAACATGACCAAACCACCTCCGCTCCGTCCGGAGAAGTAGCTACTCGACTCGAATTAAAGCAAAAATATAAATTTCCAAATTATTTTCCATTACATACCCACTAGTTTATGCACAAAACTGTATAGCTGTGTTTGCTGCACTGTGTAGCTGTGTTTGCTGCAGGCCATTGCCTACCCGGCATGTACAAGAGTCAGGCAGTCTACGTTCTTTTGTGAAGTTGTTAAGTTGTCAAGTAGTCGTACAGTCGTCCAGTTGTCCATTCGTCCAGTTGTCCAGTCGTCAATTATTAACTATCAGATCATTATGGGCGCAGTAGCGCAGTGGTTAGTGTGCTGGACTGCTGTGCGAGGGATCCCAGGTTCGATCCCCGGAAAAACACAAATTACATCTTAGTGTTTTTTCTACTGCGCCACCTCTCGCGAACGTCTGACAAACATCCGAGAGTATAACTGTCATGAAAAAGCTTCTCAATTCAGCCGTTCGGAATCGGCATAAAATTGTAGGTCCCTTCCATTCGTCCCAAAAATAGAAACTCACGCAAGCGAATGGTTGCGAGAAGCTAGGCCTAGGGTGTCTACCGCCTGTTGCGCCACCTATTTATTTATTTATTTTTTTTATATCATTAATCAATTATCATATATTAAAATCATATTTCATTTCCTATTCTTAATTTTATATAATCAAGGCTATCGGCAATTCCGGGGGGAAAAATTCCCTCCGAATATTTTTTGTTCCCTGGAAAATATTCCTCCTATCGTAAATCTCCATCGGAATTTATTTCCCCCGGAATTTTTCGAAAATATGTTCGAATGCATTAACAGTTGTCAATTGTGATTTATTCAGTTGTCATTTAAGCTCATATTTGGAAGTATTTTGCAAATTATTTGTGTTAAACCAAGGAATTGTGCTAATTTTGCAAATTGGACTTATCCTTATTTAAGTAAAGAAAGTGTTCAATTCAGTGAAATATAAAAGGAAATATTAAGGCTACAAAATTCACAACGTAGCGTTTATTTGCAAATTCAGCAAGAAAAAAATTAAGGGATATTGGAGTTACCACAGGCGTTGTAAGTAGAAATTAAATAGCGTTGCAATATAGGTATTTATTAACATTTGGTATTTATTAGATTTCACCAGTGAGTACTAAGTGTCAAATAAACCAATGATTAAATATTTGCTGGATTATCTCTCGGACAATCTCTCAACAACCAAAAAACCATTAAGTGCATCCCTGCGGTTCTTTGCAGAAGAACCATGAGGTTGAATTATCACAGTCGGCGAAGTCCTTTTCATTCAATAAATTTACACTGAGTAAACCAATCCTATGCCACTTTTATTTCCTTGGTTCAAATCAACCAAATTAAAAAAAGCAACAGACCTTAAACTTATTCCCATAAAAACTGCTTACGTTTTCAATTTCCACCTGCAAATTGACGAAGGAAATATTCCGGGGGGGAACTCAATCAATTTCCGGGGGGAATTTTAGTTCATGATACCAATTTATTCCGGGGGAAATTTATTCCCTTTTTTCGAAATTCATTGCCGATACCTATTTTTGAAAAGTGGTAAATGTTTCGGGGGGAATTTTGTTCACGATAGCCCTGAATACCTACAATAAAACGTTTAACCTAAAGAGCAGTGTTACCCTTCTTTACATTTGGGGGCTCAACAAAAAAAAAAATACATATATAAAGCTTCAGTAGGTACATGAGTGCAAAAAAAACGAAACAAATTGCGATTGTGGAAGCTGACATAAATAATCGAGCACAATCAACAGAAATAAAAGAAGCGCCGTGTACTCGAGCAAGAGTGAAAGCGAGGCAACAATAGGCGTATTTTTTTGGCAATCTATAGCTAGCTCACTTTTACTTTTACATGCAAAACCAAAAGTGACTATAATTAACGCAGTAATAAAGTGGAGATAGGAAAGTTGAAAAATTTCATTCATAGATGGCGGTGTTGAAAATAAGGAGGAATTATTTTTCATCCTTGAACGTTGAGAGCGGCTATTTGTCACTAATGGGTTGTGTTCGTTGATTGTTGTCTGAATTGGTAAATATTTTGCAATTCTCTGATTGGTGGAAATGCATTTATACTTTTTAATACTTCATATTCTTACATATTATTATTTAAAATACGATTGAAAATGTTACATAAACTTTGTTGAAAAATAGATATTAGGCGTATTTTTTTGAGACTCTTTACTATACTCACTTTTCGAGTCTCAAAAAAACATCCCTAACTCACTTTAGCACACTTTATTTTTATTTGGAAGTTGGTACGCGTGTTTTCTACTTGACATATTAGTTAGAAAAGGGTATGTTCAAAAAATTGATACTCATTGGAGAAACTTAAAATCGTTCTTAAATTGTATCGACTACAAAGGTTCGTTAACTAATACTGAATGAACTGTATTTCGAAATTCCAGCCGTATTCATACTGCTGGCAGAATTCAGGAAAACGTGCAAATGCGTGTTGATCGTAGGTATTGTCTTTCGCTGGGTTTTAATTAATTAGTTTACGACCCCTAATGGTGATGGTGCAGATGTTTTATTGCTGGGTGCTACTGCGACTATCTGCGCTGCCAAGACATAGATCCGGTTCTAGACAGATGTTTATAATTTTTAAAACAATAAAATCCATCATCTTATGAAATTAAATTACTTAACCTTTTTAAAAAATATTTTGTTTGAAGGTGGAATAAAACAAAACAAAAATAGCTGGAAAAATGTTGTTGGTCTATTTTGTTGATCTAATATGAGCATCAAAATTTAATACGCCTTGTTTACGGGAAAATGCGGTGAAATTATGTGCATACAATCATACATCAACCCCTGTGCTCAATTCCGGGTAAAATTGAATTCGTGCGGATCTCGAATTTTCGGTGTACCAAACATGCATTTTTGATTACCTTAAGTCGCATTGACTTCTGTTTTCAAATTACATATTTCTTAATTGAAACAAATCAAGTCAGCTACTGTAAAAAAAAACTAAATATGTATTAAGCGAACTGATCACACACAAAACTCGGAATCCGCACGAATTCAATTTCGGTCGGAATTCAGCACAGGGGTGATTATCTTTAAAATTTAATTATGTGCATACAATCATACATCAACCCCTGTGCTCAATTCCGGGTAAAATTGAATTCGTGCGGATCTCGAATTTTCGGTGTACCAAACATGCATTTTTGATTACCTTAAGTCGCATTGACTTCTGTTTTCCAATTACATATTTCTTAATTGAAACAAATCAAGTCAGCTACTGTAAAAAAAAACTAAATATGTATTAAGCGAACTGATCACACACAAAACTCGGAATCCGCACGAATTCAATTTCGGTCGGAATTCAGCACAGGGGTGATTATCTTTAAAATAATCACTTCCTCTGTAGTTGTCCTGCCTTTGCTCGCATCAGGTGGCGGATTTTTGGGGCTGACGTGGTGAGTGCCGAACATCTAAGCTCTTCATCACTGAAGCTCCTTCTTATCTTTCTTCGAAAGACGGGAAAACTAAGTACAGCAATGTAAGGTGTCTGTTTGGCAGTACAATGGACCAGTAGTTGTGTCTGAGTGCTCCATCGGATAGTAACAACCTCCGAAAAAAAAAAAAAAAAAAATAAATCTTTAAAATATTCAAAAAGGAATCGCGTCTATTACATCTATTGAACGTTCACGTTGCATTTTGTTACCTTGAATACAACAAATTGCAGTAAGTACATATTAATATCTATTTTTCAACAAAGTTTATGTAGCATTTTCAATCGTATTTTAAATAATATTATGTAAGAATATGAAGTATTAAAAAGTATAAATGCATTTCAACCAATCAGAGAATTGCAAAATATTTACCAATTCAGACAACAATCAACGAACACAACCCATTAGTGACAAATAGCCGCTCTCAACGTTCACGGATGAAAAATAATTCCTCCTTATTTACAACACCGCCATCTATGAATGACATTTTTCAACTTACTTACTGTACTTACTGCAATTTGTTGTATTCAAGGTAACAAAATGCAACATTCAATAGATGTAATAGACGCGATTCCTTTTTGAATATTTTAAAGATAATCACTCCTGTGCTGAATTCCGACCGAAATTGAATTCGTGCAGATTTCGAGTTTTCTGTGTGATCAGTTCGCTTAATACATATTCGGCCCTAGCGAGGTATCCGTCGGAACGGAAAATTCTCCGATTTTATACGAATCGGAGGATTTTTGCAGCGAGGTATACGTCGGAACTTGGTTCCGACAAATATGTAACGCACACTGGCGTTTTGCGTTTCAGTGCGATGAAGTGCGTTTTTACTGATATTTTTGACAGCTTCATACGAATTTTTTTCCGATATGCTCCGACAGAAATAGGTTGCGGGATTTGTTTACGATTTGTAGTGAAGTGTTGATAAATGAAAGCAATAAAGAAAAATCATTTTAGCAAAGTAATTGATTGTATTTGTTGCTTAATGTGTGTTTCCAGAAAAAAAAATCGAAAAAACAAGCACTAAATAGGAAAATCCCGATGTACCACGAAACAGCATCATATCAAATCAATGCGTTGTCGCATTTTAATTATTCTTTCCGAAAGCGGATACCTCGAATGTAATTTGAGTCTTCGACGGAGTATGCGTTGCGGAGAATTTTCCGTTACGACGGCTACCTCGCTAGGGCCGATTTAGTTTTTTTTACAGTAGCTGACTTGATTTGTTTCAATTAAGAAATAGGTAATTGGAAAACAGAAGTCAATGCGACTTAAGGTAATCAAAAATGCATGTTTGGTACACCGAAAATTCGAAATCCGCACGAATTCAATTTCACCCGGAATTGAGCACAGGGGTTGATGTATGCACATAATTTTACCGCATTTTCCCGTAAACAATTTTATTTAGATGCTCATATTGGATCAACAAAATAGAGCAAACACATTTTTCAAGCAATTTTTGTTTTATTCCACCTTCAAACAAAATATTTTTTAAAAAGGTTAAGTAATTTAATTTCATAAGATGATGGATTTTATTGTTTTAAAAATTATAAACATCTGTCTAGAACCGGATATATGTCTTGGCAGCGCAGATAGTCGCAGTAGCACCCAGCAATAAAACATCTGCACCATCACCATTAGGGGTCGTAAACTAATTAATTAAAACCCAGCGAAAGACAATACCTACGATCAACACGCATTTGCACGTTTTCCTGAATTCTGCCAGCAGTATGAATACGGCTGGAATTTCGAAATACAGTTCATTCAGTATTAGTTAACGAACCTTTGTAGTCGATACAATTTAAGAACGATTTTCAGTTTCTCCAATGAGTATACATTTTTTGAACATACCCTTTTCCAACTAATATGACAAGTTGAAAACACGCGTACCAACTTCCAAATAAAAATAAAGTGTGCTAAAGTGAGTTAGGGATGTTTTTTTGAGACTCGAAAAGTGAGTATAGTAAAGAGTCTCAAAAAAATACGCCTAATATAATTATAATACGCGGTCACAAACACAACAAAATAAATCAGCTATGAGTGATGAAGAAGAAAAAAATATAAACGAACAAGCAACGGAGTCAACTTTAAACGCAGCTAAAAGAAAAGAAGTGGAAACAAAAGTTGCAAAAAGTAGTCATCAGTCCAATATGCAACAAACGTTCGAGCAAAATAACGAAAGCTTACAAAGAGTCATTCAATTGCTCACTTTAAAAATTCAAGCGGACGAACTAAAACAAAATGAACCAAAAGTTTCAGTTGAAAAGTTTGCGAAAATGATCCCAGACTTTGACGGAGAGACGATTCCAGTTAGACATTGGTTTCAAAGTTTTGAGCAGAATGCCGAAGCGGATGGTCTTATGTCGTTTTCGATTTGTAATCCAGAAGCGTCCGGAAGAACTCTCCGCGATTCTGAATTCAAATCCAGAAGCAAATTTCTCTTCTTTTCAGTAGAAGAACTGTCAATTGAGTGCCAATCGAACGCATTCAGAAGCGTTCGGATTGCTTCCGGACGGTTCTGGATTACCAATCGAAAACGACATAAGTGAAAAGCAGAAATATGTGCAGGCACGGGGCAAGATGACGGGTACCGCCAAACTGTTTCTCGAATCTGTGTCTGAATACCGAAAACTACGGTTGTTACTAGAGAATGAATTTGAGCGCATATATGGCAGTGCAGAAATTCATAAGCAGTTAAGTGAGAGGAAAAAGCACAAAGATGAAAGTTTCCACGAGTATGTCTTGCATATGAAAAAAATCGCTGCACTTGGTGTCGTTGACATGGAGTCCGTTATACGCTATGTTGTAGATGGTTTAGACATAAAATGCGAAATCAAATACACTATGTACAGCTGTAAAAAAACACATTAAAATACCTTAAAGAGAAGTACGAAGCGTTTAAACAAGAATGATAGTAGAGTCGTCAATTATTAACTATCAAATCATTAATCAATTATCATATATTAAAATCATATTTCATTTCCTATTCTTAATTTTATATAATATCTACAATAAAACGTTTAACCTAAAGAGCGGTGTTACCCTTTTTTACATAGATATCCCTTGCAATCCAAAATTTTCTAATTACTAAAAATCTTTTATGATAAAAGTCACAAAACTCTGTCTTTTATTCTGTTATGATTATTTATAACAGAATTCATAAAAGATTTTTGCACGCAGAATAACAATTCTGGAGAGCGTAAAAGATTTTTTGACAGTTCGAACTTTTGTATGGAAATTCATAACAGAATAACAGGAAAAATGGATAAAAGATATTGCCGAATAGGCCTAAATAGGTACCTAAGTGGCCCGCTTCATGTGATTAAGGGATTTAAACTCTCTTATCGTATGTCGCAGATCCTGCTCAGGCATATCTATGTGCTTTTCGTCCGGCAGGCGTATTTGACAAGTTTTTTTTTTTTTAGATTTGTTGTCTTTAGGTTGTATTTGCTCTAATTTCCAGACTACTATTTATGAATATTTCACTATTCTAGAGAATTCCTCATTCTAATCGTGCATTTAATCTGCATTCTGCTTTGAACGTAGGTATATTAGCCTAAACTAAACTATTCTCCCAACGCGCACACGCTTTGAATCACCATTTAGTTTTGCAAAATTCTACAACAAGTGTTAAGAGAATTTTTCCTTGTTAACTTTCATAGCGAATAATTTGGTGGTACAGAAACTAACTTCGCCTGCTAAATTTATATGTTAAGAAATTACTTGTTAAAAATTGTTTGTGGTACAGGCCCCCGGTCAGAAGAGGTTACTCTTCTCAACCACTGAGGTGCGAATGGACGCGAATGCTCTGGCCCGGAAAATCTTCGAATCCACACTTGGACAGACGGCGCTGTAGAGGAAGACCGCGTCTCCGGTGGCGCGAGCAAATGGAAGGGGACCTAAACCAACTTAGGATGCGAAACTGGAGACAGCTGGCGAAAGATCGTGCTGGCTGGAGACGCTTGTTGGTTGAGGCCCTGGTCCACCCCGGACTGTAGCGCCACCTTAAGTAAGAAGTCCTTCATTTACTTCATATAAAAATTCATAACGATATTTGTCCACTACCAGTTACAAAACATTTTAAAATTACTTTTGTTAATAGAAATCTGCTTATAGCGGCTGAAATGGCTAGTTTTAGGTAGGGAAATAGTTAGCAAACAAGTGAAGTTAGTTATAATTATACATATTTTTGTAAGGAGGTAGCGGAAGTTGTCAGTCATAGATTTTACAAACCTTTCATTGCCCACACTTTCAGAATTGAAGAGGGACGTTAATAATCTTTCCACAGTAAGATGAACGATGTCAATCCTTTTGCCGTATATTATTGCAGAGTTGAGTAACAACAGACCGGCCTCAGATAATGAAGACTCTTCTGGCAATTCTTCGAACAAATCTAGATACTAAAAAAAAGAGAGTACATTCTGAATTAACTCATTGACTTTGTAATTCACTACATACGTATTTAAGAGATATTGAAATATCGGATGACAAATCAGGATGCTCTGCAAGTTCCATGAGCAACAAAATAATGTTTTTTTGACTTGCTTCGGAATCCACACATTTTATTAATTTAGCTAGTTTAGTGTGGGGTTGGCGTTCCGCGTCTTTGATTACAGCCTTCGATAGCTCCCCTGCTCGAAAGCAAAAATTAGTATTGATTTTATATTATGTACTGCAATATAATAACTATACCTCTGCTTAGTTCCTTCGTCATAATTGAAAATGTTTTTAACAATTTATTGAGACTTATTATTAGAACGGAAATTTAATATTAGATATGTACTTAAAAATTCACAATGTCTTTCTTTATTTTTCTGTTAAAATATCTAATTAAAATTTCCTATCTTCAAGACAACTTAAACTATTAAACCAACTATGTATATATTAACCACCATATTATTTTAACTTTTGAAGACAAATTAAACAAAATTATTGAATGAATTGAACTCCTTTAATACCATACAAAACACAACACAATGGTAGGGTTCCTTTTCCTATGGCATTGAATTTTGCTAGTTTTCTTAACTAAAATATAGAACGGGCTGTTTAGCGAGAAGAGCTCAGGAAAGCAGCAGTTCTCAAACTTATTAAGCTGTGGAACCCTAAAGGACCATTCACATGAGAGCGACCAACTACCTACGAACGAACAAATATTCGCAAGTTTTGACAGTCTATTTACATGAACGCTTTTCTAGGTCTCGGCAGTTAGCGAATTTCAGCCATTTTCTACCCGTAATGTCTAGTTTGAGGTTAAGTTCGAACGAATGTTTTATTCGCTAGTTTGTGGAACGCGAATTAAATGATGTGGATTGCGATAAACTTTGACGATTCGCGCCATGGGTATTTTCGTTCGCGGCAAAAAGTTCGGAATTCCAAATTTTGTCATTTAAACTGTTTATAAGATAATTTTCTTTACATTTTGATGGGATAATTAATTATCCTCCTCTTAGAATAATAAAATGTGAAATTTTCTGTTTATAAATGCATAAAAAGTGGTTTGTTCGCATTTCATCAATTCATTCATTCGTTCCAATGTGAATGGTTCTTAAACAAGGCCCATATTATTTCGGAGACCCCAACTAGAACCATTCACATGGGAACGAACGAATGAATTGATGACAACTAAAGTTGAGTTGGTTTTATTTGATTCATTGTTTTTATTTGATTTGATTGTCCGTATTGTAATACACAAACACAACCTTAATAGAAAAGTTGTCTTTCAAAACACAGTAAAGATGGTAGTGGTTGTCCATAAGTTGTTAGTTAGTTTGGGTTGTTTGAAAGTTGAGTTGAATTGAAGACAACTCAACTCAACTAAGTTGAGTTGTCTTACATAATAGGGGCATTACTTTTACATGCAAAACTGTTATACTCACTTTTGGTTATGTTATACTCACTTTTGGTTTTACATGCAAAATTGTTATACTCACTTTTGGTTTTGTTATACTCACTTCCCAAAAAAATACGCCTTTTCTAACGATTGCTGTTGCTGTGTTGTCAAATCGCTCAGCTGATTGTGTTGGAATACATGAAGCTGTAGATTCGGATCGATTTACCTGTGAATTATCTGTATCTATCGGATTGTCGGCTGTCGCTGTTTTCGTGGTTTTCGTCTTCTTTGTTGTTTCTGTTATTTTGTAAATGGTCTGCTGCTTACCAATAATCAACTTTAGTCTGGCAGCTAACACAAAGACTCAACACTTTCCAAAATGCCCATACCAATAAACAAATTTAGTTGCCAGAATATCGTTAACAGTAGGGTTAAATGCTAATGTTGAGAAAGTCATGTTTATTTATGACCCTTATGTCATTTTCAAGAGGTGTGTTGCCTATGAAATCAAAATTATAGTATCAAAAATTGTAATAATAGTGGATTTAAATATCCTGCATCTGCTCTGCCTGTACAGATTATTTTTTAATTAATTTTGGTAAATTGTAACATGATTCCTTATTTTATTGGTTGGGGTAGAACAATGCAAATGGATTTTGAGCCTGTTATACGCAAAATCATTCAAATATATGTATACGAAAAAATAGAATATTCTATTTCTAAACACAGTAAAAAACAAAAATAAAAAAAAAAAAAACAAAAACATAATTGGATCTTTTTATGTGCAAGGTGTAAACATGTGCTCTTTTCCTTAGTCGACAAAGGAATAATATAATATAAACAGGTAGGTAGTATTTCAACAAAAATATAACATTTTTTGCACTCTTTTCTTTTCTACATCCGAAAAGTATAGACCATTAAATTGGTAGACTATTCAAAGCAATATTATACCTACATTTCTTATGCCACGTAAAACTCAACCAAATACGCAAAATGCAATTGTGACAAATATTCTTGTGAACAAAATTGCTTTATTAAAAACGAAATTTAACAAAACGAACATTAATTTTAAAACACAGAGAAATCAAATTTCTCCATTTAACGAATGTCAAATCAAAGAGATGTGGAATTAAGAATATTTCAACGTGAAGCGTTATCAAACCTATATTATCTGAATGTCTCTTTCCTATAAAACTGTAAGGCTGCGCTTACAACTCGGCCGTTCCTGCACCTTGATCGTCCTCGATCAAAGTTGTCTCATCTCCGGACACCTCGCTGTCAAGAACTTTTGTTATCATAAACGGTCCTCGGTACTTCGGTTCCAGGTTTCGAGAAGTTCCAGTAGCACCAGGTTCGTGCTCCAAAACCACCAGATCATTTTCGGAATACTTCCTCGTCTCAGCATGTCTACTATCATACCTCTCCTTCCACTTAGTGCGTTCATCGTTCAAATTGTCCAAGGCCATCTTATGCTTGTTGATAGCAATTGGATCGTCGGCGTCATCCACATATTCTTCGCTGTCGTTATTGCAAATATCGTCCAACTGCAAGGCATAAATTAGCTGATTCTTGGTGAGATCAATTAGTTTGAAATTGAAAACTAGTTCGTTATGGCTAAATCTAGTTGTTTTGTTTTTTTGTGAGTTAATAGCTCATTGGATAATTTTAAGGTCTTCGTCCCAGCTCCGATCGTTGCCGCTAGTTGTTCGTAGACTGGCTAATAAAGTACGGTTGACCCGTTCGGCTTGGCCATTTGCTCTTGGCGTGCGCACAGCTGTCTTAACATGTTGAATATTATATTGATCCCAGAATGCCTCAAATGTTTTTGAGGTGAAGGCAGTTCCTCGGTCGGTGATCAAACGCATTGGCAACCCAAAGAACGCTGTCATTTCATTTAACGTCTGCAGCACTGGAGCGGTCTTCGTGTTTCGGACCAGCTTTATGATGACGTATTTGCTGAATGAGTCGGCAATAACCAAGACAAATTGGTGGTCCAGGTGCAAAGTACGAAAAGGGATAGGTGTAACTTCGCCCAAATGCATTCGTCCTTCAGCTTTACCGCCAACACACTTATTGTAGCAGCAGGAGATACACGATGATATATACTCCTTTACATATTTCCGCATCTTTGGAAACCAGAACAGCTCTCGTACTCTATCCAACGTCTTTTCAATTCCAAAGTGGCCTAGCTCGTCGTGATAGGCCCGCACAATTCGCCAGCGAACTGTTTTCCGTACAACGTATTTCGGTCCTCGATCAGTTTTGCGATAGAGATGATGATTCATTAAGGTGTAGTCCTGTTGATACTGACTTTCAAACTCCGACTTCCTAACTCCTCGTAAAACAGCATAAACATCCTTTAAAATCGGGTCCTGTAGCTGGGTGGTAAGAAGCCAATCACCTTCGGCTTCCGTTACGTTGAAGATAAAACCACCTGGTTCAGTTGACTTTGCGTCCTCCACTGGTGATCGACTCAGGGCGTCGACATGCGTCATTCGTTTTCCTGCACGATGGGTAAATTCGCAGTCATATTCGGACAGCTTAAGCCACCATCTTGCAATGCGAGCGTTCGATTCCGTTTTATCCCTTGTAGTAGTGATCGCATGACAATCCGCTTGCCACCCTGAACGCCTTCCCCAGTAGATTCACACGAAAACGTTCCAGTGACTCTACCACCGCGAGCACCTCCAGCTCGAAACTGTGGTACTTTCGTTCGGCTTCTGTACATAACCGGCTGAAGTAGAAAACAGGTCGCCAAGATCTCCCATCAATAGACTGCAATAAAATACCAGCAAGACCAACGTGGCTGATATCCGTGTGGACTTCGTGCTGAGCTTCGTATTTGTACAACGCTAGAACAGGCTCACTCGTCAGCTTTGCCTTGAGTTCATCGAGTGCTTGCTGCTGTTCTTCATTCTATAGGAAGGGTTGATTTTTCCGTAGCAGCATTGTTAAAGGCTCCGATATTAGCGAATATTTGGGAACGTATTTGCGGAAGAAACCACTGAGACCCAGGAATCGTCTCACCTCAGTTACATTACGTGGACCCACAAAGTCGTTGATAGCATTAACCTTCCGTTGTCCTGGTGTTATCTCGCCTGCCTTAACTCGATGCCCAAAAAAATCAAACTCTGTTGAAAGAAAAACACACTTGTCCAACCGCAGAGTCAGTCCATGAGATGCCAGTACTCCGAGAAAACGCTCAAGGTAATCGAGTCCTTCTTCGATGGTTGTACTCGGGATTACCACGTCGTCCAGGTAACATACGATATCCATGTTGTCGGCTTCAGATAAAATCCTATTCATTGTCTTTTGGAATACTGCCGGAGCGTTGACAAGACCAAACGGCATTCGATTGTACTCGAAGTGCCCTTCGGTTATGATGAAGGCAGTATATCGTTTTGAACTTTCCTGGAGCTCGATTTGGTGATAGCCTATCCTTAAATCAAGTCGTGTAAAGAACATTTTGCCGGACATTGCAATGCATTTGCATTGGAAACGGCTCCTTAATGGTCACTTTATTGAGTAGGCGGAAATCGACACAAAGTCGCATTCGCTCAGACACAACTACTGGTCCATTGTACTGCCAAACAGACACCTTACATTGCTGTACTTAGTTTTCCCGTCTTTCGAAGAAAGATGAGAAGGAGCTTCAGTGATGAAGAGCTTAGATGTTCGGCACTCACCACGTCAGCCCCAAATATCCGCCACCTGATGCGAGCAAAGGCAGGACAACTACAAAGGAAGTGTTCCGCTGTATCGTCATCCTCTCCACAAGCAGGACAGATGGTGGTGTCGCTCAAGCCCAATACACTTAAGTGTTTGGCAAAAGCTTGGTGGCCCGAAAGGACGCCCACAAGCAGTCTGCAGTCGATTCTCCTGAGAGACAGAAGAAAGGACGCGGACCTTTTGCAGATGTCCGGACGCAGTCGCTTGGTCTGTCTACACCCAGCACAGTCACGCCATCGACACTCGTGTTTACTAGAAACCAAACTATCAATGGATGACCTAACCACAGATGCAGG
Source organism: Cheilosia scutellata (assembly GCA_955612985.1). NCBI lineage: Eukaryota > Metazoa > Arthropoda > Insecta > Diptera > Syrphidae > Cheilosia > Cheilosia scutellata. Next base: position 82,205,634 of record OY015312.1, on the reverse strand, counting down.
TAGACCCAACGCAGGTTCAGGTCCTGAAAGACCTTCTTCTGAACCCAGCCTGGCAAGCTCATCGGCGATCTCATTTCCCTGGATACCAGTGTGACCTGGGACCCAGACAAGTTTGACCGTGTTTAGCCTGCCGACCAAGTTCAAAGCAAGCTTGAGTTCGAGCACTAGCTTGGACGAGGTGAGAGGGTTGAGCAGCGCTTTTAGTGCAGCCTGGCTGTCACTGCAAACGCATATGCTTCTAGCCCTCCACCTGTTTGTCACAATATAGCGCATAGCCATAAGGATAGCGAAAATCTCCGCCTGGAAGACAGTCGCGTGGTTACCTAAAGGGTAGTGTAGTTTAATGTTCTCGCTTTCCACGAAGACTCCAGAACCAGACCCCTGTCCGGTTTTAGAGCCATCCGTGAATACACGATGGCATTCTTTCCCTGGCTCAGAGTCTGGCCGAAGCCATTCCGTTGCCTGAGGAAAGTTGACGTGGTAGTTTTGTCGCAATAGGATTTCTGGAATCATTGCATCAGGCGGCATATAAATAAGACAGGGGTCAAAGGATAATTCTCGCACAAGTTCTTCAAAATTCCAATGCGCGTGGCACCAAAAGCCACCTCTCTTTAATCGGGAGATAGTTTTCAGCGTACACCCCATGATAAAAATATCAAGGGGGGGAGGTTCATCATAGCATCTAGAGCAGAGCCCGGAGTGCTAGGGAAAGCACCTGTGCAGCCAAGGCAAACCGTTCTTTGGAGTTTGGCGAAAGAGGCAGTAACACGTTTCCGCGAAAGCCTGTTCCACCACACAACCGATGCATATGTGAGAATTGGTCTTACCATTGCCGTATAGATCCAAAGGACCCTTTTCGGAGATAAGCCCCATGTATTACCAAAAGCGCCTTTACACTGCCAGAAAGTCGACAGTGCTTTATCGGTTTTCGATTCAACATGCTTGGACCAAAGAAGTTTTCTATCAAGGATTACTCCCAGATATTTGACTTCGTCAGAGATCGGGATAGTGACACCTTTTAGCACAAGCTGAGCCAGACCAGTGAAATTCCTCCTCCTCGTGAAGAGAACAACCGTAGTTTTAAGAGGATTCACTGAAAGCCCATTTCTTGTGCACCAGTCATCGATCAAGCCCAAGGATCTCTGCGCCTGAGAGCAGACAGTCCTTAGGTTCGAGCCGACAGACAGAACGGCGACATCGTCCGAGTAGGCTTGTGTGTAGGTTCCAGGAAGATTGAGTGCCGTTAGCAGAGAGTCTACTACCATACACCATAAAAGGGGAGACAGAACACCACCTTGTGGGCAGCCCCTCTTTACACCTGTCATGACGCATTTGCCACAGTCCGCCTCGGCAATTAACGACCAGGTGGACCTGGGCCTCAACCAACACGCCTCTCCAGTTAGCACGATCTTTGGCTAACCGCCTCCAGTTGCGCACTCCAAGTTGGTTGAGGTCCCCTTCCACTTGTGCGCGCCACCTAAGGCGAGGTCTTCCTCTACTGCGTTGTCCCTCCAGGTTGGAATCGAAGACTCTTCGGGCCGGAGCGTTGGTGTCCATTCGCTCTACATGTCCTAGCCATCTTAGTCGACTGATACGTACTTTTCTGACCAGGTCGATGTCGCTGTACAGCTCGTAGAGTTCGCTGTTAAATCTCCTTCTCCAAAGCCCGTCAACGCAAACGGGACCGAAAATCACTCGAAGAATTTTGCGTTCGAAGCGACCAAGGAGATCTTCATCCGCCTTTGATAACGTCCATGATTCTGCGCCATAAAGCAGAACTGGGACGATGAGGGTCTTATATAGAGACTCCTTGGTGTTTCTCGACAAGGCCTTACTAATCAATTGCCTTCTTAGGCCAAAGTAACAGCGGTTGGCAAGTGTAATTCTTCGCTTGATTTCTGATGTGATGTCATTTTCAGAGTTAATAGCGGAGCCGAGGTAGACAAAGTCCCGAACTACCTCAAAGTTATAGCTGTCTATCGTGACGTTCTGTCCGATTCTTCGATGTTGTGTGTCCCTTCTTGTTGACAGCATATATTTAGTTTTGCCCTCATTCACCACTAAACCCATTTTTGCCGCTTCTGTGCTAATACTTGCAAACGCACCAGTGACAGCTCGCTGTGTTCTGCCAATGATGTCGATGTCGTCAGCGTATGCAAGTAGTTGCACAGACTTTTGGAAAATTGTGCCCCTGGTGTTGGCTTGCGAGTTTCGCACAGTTTTCTCAAGAATGATGTTGAAAAAGTCACATGACAGCGCATCACCTTGTCTAAATCCTTTTTTGACATCAAAGTTCTCGGTGAGATTGTTTCCGACCTTTACGGAGCAGCGGGCGTTCTCCATCGTCATTCTGCACAATCTGACAAGTTTGGCAGGGATGCCAAAACTAGACATGGCTCTGTATAGCTCGTCTCTATAAATGCTGTCATATGCGGCTTTAAAATCGATAAATAGATGGTGAGTATCGATTTGGACTTCTTGGGTTTTCTCCAGGATCTGTCGTAGTGTGAATATTTGGTCGGTTGTGGACTTACCGGGCCTGAAACCGCACTGATAGGGTCCAATCAGTTCGTTGACAAATGGTTTCAGGCGTTCACACAGTACGGCAGACAGGATCTTGTAAGCGATGTTAAGGAGACTGATGCCTCTATAGTTGGCGCAGTTTAGAGGGTATCCTTTCTAATGGATCGGGCAAACAATGCTGAGGCTCCATTCATTAGGCATACTTTCCTCTGACCAAATTTTAGAAACGAGTTGGTGTATGCTCTCTACCAAGGCATCTCCCGCTGCCTTAAAAAGCTCGGCCGATAAACCGTCCGGTCCTGCAGCTTTGTTGGACTTCAGCTTGGATATTGCTATCCGTACCTCATTTTGGTCAGGTGGACGGAAGTCTTGGCTTTCATCGCCCAGGTTGAATGGTTCATTCTGCCTGACAGCGGAATTTGTGTCGTCTTCGCCGTTTAACAGTCTGCAGAAATGGTTTTTCCATGTCCTCAGCACCGACTGTGACTCCACTACAAGGTTTCCTTGTTCGTCTCTACAGGTCTCTGTTCGGGTCTTGTGACACGTTCTTTTTACCTTTTGGTAAAACTTCCGAACATTGTTCCTGGAGTGACACCTCTCTATTTCCTCGATCGCGCGTTTCTCATGCTCTTTCTTTTTCCTCCTTCTCTGCAGCGCCGCTTTGTAGGCCAGTTGCTTCGCTGCATGCGCTTGCCGGCAGTCTTCATCCAACCAAGGGTTTCGTGGTGGTGGTCGGGTGAAACCGAGCACATCAGTTGCGGCTTTTCTGACGGCTTCTTGGCATCGATGCCACTGGTCTTCAGCACTTGATGAAGGCTGCAAAGGACTTCTCGGGAGGTTGAGGGAGACGCGATCGGCAAAAGTTCTGGCGGTTTGTTGCGTTTGTAGCCGTTCAACGTTGAATCTCCTCACAGTATTTCCTCGTTGTTGTGGTGTCTGGGATATCCGCATACGTACCTTGGCTACAACAAGGTAGTGATCCGAGTCTATGTTGGCCGCTCGGAAGGTTCGGACATCTAGAATACTGGAGGAGTGCCTTGCGTCGATCGCAACACGGTCAATTTGATTGACGGTTTGTTGATCTGGTGACCGCCATGTCCCTTTGTGAATGTTGATGTGAGGAAACCGTGTGCTAGCTATAGTAAAATTACGTCCCGCAGCAAAGTCAATTAGCCTAAGTCCGTTCCCAGACGTGGTGTCGTGTAGGCTGTGCTTTCCGATTGTGTTACCAAAGATGTCCTCCTTTCCTATTTTGGCGTTAAAATCACCTAAGACGATTTTAACGTCGTACTTAGGACATTGCTCATATGTTTTGTCGAGGAGCTCATAAAAACATTCTTTGGTAGCATCGTCTTTATCTTCTGTGGGGGCGTGAGCGCATATCAGGCTGATGTTGGCGAATTTAGCCTTGATGCGGATAGTTGTAAGGCGTTCACTAACGTGTCGAAAGCTCAAGACTTTTTGCCTAAGTCTGCCGCTTACAACAAATCCGCATCCAAATAGACGCTGCTTCTGTTCTCTGTAGCAATCACCGTAGTAGATGTCACAGGTTTTCATCCTTCTTTTGCCAGGCCCATCCCACCGCACTTCCTGGATGGCGGTGATATCTGCATTGTAGCAGTCTAGGGCCTCCGCTTATTGTTCGGCTGCACGCGGTCTGTTCAGGGTTCGAACATTCCACGTGCAGATCCGAAAGTCATTGTCCTTTTTTCGTTTTGCAGGGTCGTCAACAGTAAATCCATCCGTATCCGAGGCTTTTGGTTGCTTCGTAACCATTATTTTTTTTCCGTGGTTGGGTAGTTAGCCCCACGCACAACTCCCAACCTGGAGGGCCAGGCCCTAAAATGACCCTAGGACAGCGGGTCGGATACTCCATTGTCAGTAACCCACTTCGGGGATATGAGTGCTGCCTTTGGCCCATAAAGGGTTCATCCGCCACCATCTCTATTTCAGCACCCTGACTAGTGCTGAAAATCCTTAGCATTGTCCTGTACATTAGCATTGCTTTAATCCACAACACCAATGTTTCATCTATACCGTGATGTCTAGCTGCGTTGCACATGCTGTCCAAGGTCGCATTATCAAAAGCACCCTCAATATCGACGAAAATACCCAACGCGTACTCCTTCCGATCAAGAGCGCTTTCGATCCTACCAACAAGGTTCTGAAGCGCAGTTTCACAGGATTTTCCGCGCTGATAAGCATGTTGTATCTCAGAAAGAGGATGCGATCGAAGAGCAACATTGCGCACGTGCAGCTCAACTAGTCTTTCCAAACTTTTCAGCAGGAAGGAAGACAGACTTATGGGTCTGAAACTTTTGGCGAGAGTGTAGTCAGTCTTACCGATTTTTGGTATGAACACGACTTTAACCATACGCCAAAGAGAAGGTATGTAGGCCAAGACCAAGCTAGCGGTGAAAATTCTTTTCAACGTCGGCATCAGCTGACTAAGACCTTGTTTCTGCATAGCCGGGTAAATTCCATTCGGACCAGGTGACTTGAAACTCTCAAAAGATGCAATTGCATATTTGATAGCGTCATCCGTCACCACTCTGGATGCAATATACCAGCTGCGCCGCGTGGTGTTTGTCAGTTCCGTAGTGGCCACCGTTGCCGGTACCACTGAAGAGCGCGTAGTGACTTGATTTCCCGGGAAGTGAGTCTCCAGCAGGAGACTAAAAGTTTCCGCCTCTGTCTCCGTGTAGGTACCATCAGATTTTTGGAGCAATTCCAGTTTACTTGGTCTGTCCCTTTTGAGGATTTTAACAAGTCTACTGGTCGCACTTAGTGATTCGACCTCCTCACAAAATTTCCTATAAGAGTCATTTTTCGATTTACGAATCAGTCTCTTAAATTCTTTTTGCTTCGATCGATACAGATTCCAGTCTACTTCTAAGTTGGTTTTTAAAGACCGATTTAGGAGCTTCCTGGTTCCACCAGGGTACCGGTTTTCTGCAGGAGTTTTTTGTAACCGGACACGCTTGTTCAAAACAACGGATAAGGACGCTGTTCAGATCCTGAGCAGACCTCTCTACCCCTTGTATTGACCTTAATTTAAGTGGAGCTTTAACAGAATTACCAAGTTCCTCCTTAAACCGTGCCCAATTCGTTTTTCTCGGATTTCTCCTTTCTTGCGAAGGTGAAACTTCACAGTAGATTTGAAATTCTATGTATCTGTGATCTAACAGAGTGCGATACTCTCCAATTGATGATAGTCTTGGAATGCCTGTTGGACAGGGTAATATCGATTACTTGCTTTCTCCTGGCTGTAACAAATGTAGGCCGACGACCCACATTGTTGATGGTGATGTCAGACGATCAAAGATGTCCTCCTTTCCTATTTTGGCGTTAAAATCACCTAAGACGATTTTAACGTCGTACTTAGGACATTGCTCATATGTTTTGTCGAGGAGCTCATAAAAACATTCTTTGGTAGCATCGTCTTTATCTTCTGTGGGGGCGTGAGCGCATATCAGGCTGATGTTGGCGAATTTAGCCTTGATGCGGATAGTTGTAAGGCGTTCACTAACGTGTCGAAAGCTCAAGACTTTTTGCCTAAGTCTGCCGCTTACAACAAATCCGCATCCAAATAGACGCTGCTTCTGTTCTCTGTAGCAATCACCGTAGTAGATGTCACAGGTTTTCATCCTTCTTTTGCCAGGCCCATCCCACCGCACTTCCTGGATGGCGGTGATATCTGCATTGTAGCAGTCTAGGGCCTCCGCTTATTGTTCGGCTGCACGCGGTCTGTTCAGGGTTCGAACATTCCACGTGCAGATCCGAAAGTCATTGTCCTTTTTTCGTTTTGCAGGGTCGTCAACAGTAAATCCATCCGTATCCGAGGCTTTTGGTTGCTTCGTAACCATTATTTTTTTTCCGTGGTTGGGTAGTTAGCCCCACGCACAACTCCCAACCTGGAGGGCCAGGCCCTAAAATGACCCTAGGACAGCGGGTCGGATACTCCGTTGTCAGTAACCCACTTCGGGGATATGAGTGCTGCCGTTGGCCCATAAAGGGTTCATCCGCCACCATCTCTATTTCAGCACCCTGACTAGTGCTGAAAATCCTTAGCATTGTCCTGTACATTAGCATTGCTTTAATCCACAACACCAATGTTTCATCTATACCGTGATGTCTAGCTGCGTTGCACATGCTGTCCAAGGTCGCATTATCAAAAGCACCCTCAATATCGACGAAAATACCCAACGCGTACTCCTTCCGATCAAGAGCGCTTTCGATCCTACCAACAAGGTTCTGAAGCGCAGTTTCACAGGATTTTCCGCGCTGATAAGCATGTTGTATCTCAGAAAGAGGATGCGATCGAAGAGCAACATTGCGCACGTGCAGCTCAACTAGTCTTTCCAAACTTTTCAGCAGGAAGGAAGACAGACTTATGGGTCTGAAACTTTTGGCGAGAGTGTAGTCAGTCTTACCGATTTTTGGTATGAACACGACTTTAACCATACGCCAAAGAGAAGGTATGTAGGCCAAGACCAAGCTAGCGGTGAAAATTCTTTTCAACGTCAGCATCAGCTGACTAAGACCTTGTTTCTGCATAGCCGGGTAAATTCCATTCGGACCAGGTGACTTGAAACTCTCAAAAGATGCAATTGCATATTTGATAGCGTCATCCGTCACCACTCTGGATGCAATATACCAGCTGCGCCGCGTGGTGTTTGTCAGTTCCGTAGTGGCCACCGTTGCCGGTACCACTGAAGAGCGCGTAGTGACTTGATTTCCCGGGAAGTGAGTCTCCAGCAGGAGACTAAAAGTTTCCGCCTCTGTCTCCGTGTAGGTACCATCAGATTTTTGGAGCAATTCCAGTTTACTTGGTCTGTCCCTTTTGAGGATTTTAACAAGTCTACTGGTCGCACTTAGTGATTCGACCTCCTCACAAAATTTCCTATAAGAGTCATTTTTCGATTTACGAATCAGTCTCTTAAATTCTTTTTGCTTCGATCGATACAGATTCCAGTCTACTTCTAAGTTGGTTTTTAAAGACCGATTTAGGAGCTTCCTGGTTCCACCAGGGTACCGGTTTTCTGCAGGAGTTTTTTGTAACCGGACACGCTTGTTCAAAACAACGGATAAGGACGCTGTTCAGATCCTGAGCAGACCTCTCTACCCCTTGTATTGACCTTAATTTAAGTGGAGCTTTAACAGAATTACCAAGTTCCTCCTTAAACCGTGCCCAATTCGTTTTTCTCGGATTTCTCCTTTCTTGCGAAGGTGAAACTTCACAGTAGATTTGAAATTCTATGTATCTGTGATCTAACAGAGTGCGATACTCTCCAATTGATGATAGTCTTGGAATGCCTGTTGGACAGGGTAATATCGATTACTTGCTGTCTACTGGCTGTAACAAATGTAGGCCGACGACCCACATTGTTGATGGTGATGTCAGACGATAGCATGAAGTCCAGAAGACGATCTCCTCGTATATTGCATTTGCTGCTGCCCCAAACAGTGGTTTGAGCTTTAGCATCCCAACATAAGACAAGACCAATCTTTTTGACCTCGCAGTACTCTATGAGCTGGCAAACCAAATATTGGCCACAAAACCGTTTGATTTTAACTGCCGTGAGGGATTTCGATACAACAAGACATGTCCTAGGTCTCTCGGACAGTTCATCGTAAAGAAAATGGTATGCACCGCTCAACTCACCAAGGCCACAGATGCGATTTTTCCACACCCATGGTTCCTGGATGGATGTTATGCGGTTTTTTGTCCTACTGACAGCAAGCCTCCTACTTAAAAGAGCAGTAGCAGCCTTACAGTGTTGTAGGTTGATCTGAGTGAACAAAATGGATGTAAACTCTGGGTTAGGACCACTATTAGCACTACTTGACATTGAAGTGGAAATTAATCCTACCAAGGTGCAGATAGGGACGCATGTCGTACTTAGACTTGATGATCTCGGCAGAAGCCTTGTCTATGCTCACAACCAGAGAGCTACCATCTTCATCGTGATGGTTTTTACTCTGCCTGTGAGAACGGACAATCCAGGCTTTTGTGTCGAGACAAGGATTCTGGGCATGCAAACGCGTTAGCACGTCCGCCGATTTCCCCAGTTTCCCAGGGATCCAGCAGACAGCACGCGTGAGCTTGGGTGGTTTGTAGACCTCAAAAATTGTGGTCCCGTGGGGAGGGATCTTCGACACCATATTGCTGACCCATTTCGAGGTAAACTGCTAGGAGGTCTTCACCGTAAAGGTTCCGTCCTTGAACTCACATCCCTCAACCTGGATACAAGCATTAGTTGCCGCGGCAAGCTCCAAAAGATGTGTTTTACAGTGTTTGCACTCTGCATCACTCATGCTATTGTCATTGCCTGCTTTCCCTATACGAACTGCTAGAGAGGAGATAGCGGCATCTTTGTAGGATGGCCTCTTGTCCGGCACCTTAGCTGTTCTGCGTTCGAAAGAAGCACTCTGACCGACAGAGCCATCCGCAACGACAAAGTTCTGTCCGCTGGTACTGCAACCTGGGTTGGTTTCAGCACCTGCATCATTCAGTACCAGTGCACGGGTAGCTCCAACGATTGGAGGGCCTCGGGAGCTGTCGCCAGTAGGTACGATCGCAACGTCCGGTTTCCTTCCGCCAGTACTACTTCCATTGCTGGTAGAAGCACCGTCTTCATTTGGAGACCGAGCGCGGACATACTCACCGGCTTGAGGGAGCCCGTTCAACCAAGGTGTCCCGGGTCTGACCGTCAGTGGCAGTGCAGTGAGCTACAGCTTGTCTCATGCTCAATTTGCCGAGTGAATCGGATATAGAGCCGCATGAGTCGCTTGTGGGTTCAGGTATGAATGTTGGGACCTCCAGAATCCGTGTCCCGGCCGTAGTCGGGAAGACTACGGGTGGATTTTGGCTATTGCCATTACCACCTAGAGTAATCAATTCCTTTTGTTTCTCCATTCATAACGTTTTTTTGAGTGTTAACCACTGGCTCCAGTGGGAGGGATTTACTGAGGATAGGCTAGCTGTTACCTCAAACCCTTAGTTGGATTTAGTCGCCTCTTACGACAGGCATGCCTACCTCGGGTATATTCTAACCCCTACCCGAAAGGGGCTGAGCTCATAGCTTGCTATCGATAGTATTCTATGGGGTGTGCTTTCTTTGTCTGACACATGTGTTTTCGTGTGATGCACAAACCAGTATGTGGTTTGTGGAGTGATGACTATGGAAATAGTAAGCTATGAAATGCCCACCCTACATTTTATTGCATACCATCATTATTTCTTTCTATGAGAAATGACAGATGGCAATCTATGAAATATTGCTCGTGGAGACGCGGTGTTAAGCCTGGATGTGAATAATAAGGGTATTCATGCAACGTCGTAAGTTTACCATTTGCGTAAAATGGTAAGTTTAAAAATAAATAAATAGGTGGCGCAACAGGCGGTACCACCCTAGGCCTAGCTTCTCGCAACCATTCGTTTGTGCGAGTTTCTATTTTTGTGGCGAATGGAAGAGACCTACAATTTTATGCCGAGTCCGAACGGCTGATTTGAGAAGCATTTTCAGGACAGTCATACTCTCGGATGTTTGTCAGACGTTCGCGAGAGGTGGCGCAGTAGAAAAAACCCTAAGATGTAATTTGTGTTTTTCCGGGGATCGAACTTGGGATCCCTCGAACAGTAGTCCAGCACACTAACCACTGCGCTACTGCGCCCACAAAAAAAAATGGTAAGTTTACGACAAACTTTTCATGAACGCCCCAATTTTCTGTTTGTGGTAAATGGTGAAAAGAGATTGTAGAGGTAGAGAGTAATTTGTGGTAGTACAGGGGTCGGTGTCGCTGTCGCTGCTTTGTCGTTTGCCGCTTCTCGACTTACACACTGCAGAGGCGGAGGTGCTCTACCGTGCTGCAGGTATAAGGGAAGGCTGGTGAAAAACAACGAGGGGGCGATGCCTGGGTTACTTTCGATACGCAGAGTCTGAAAATAATTAAATACGCTGACAACGTGTTTATTTTTCGCTAAAAGTCGTTCTTGTTGGTGTGACAGAGGCTGAGGCGCTCGACCGTACTGTCCACTTCGCAAGTTCAACTCGTTTTATTCAAAATTTTCATTGCCTTATATACTATTGTTGACAGAGCTTTTATTCTTTGTTGTGATCGGCTGTGATTAAGCTTTCAGAGCTTTCTTTATTTAATTTCCATACAGCATTGCCAGATCTTATAATATAATAATATTTTATCTAATTGCCAGAAGGGCTTAGTTTTAATTTAATAATAATATAATGAATGAAATAAATGATAATAATATAATAAAATAGGTGGTTGCTACAATCTCCCCCTCTGGAACTTCAGACGTCTCGACGAAGTGACAGACTTCAGTGTAGCTTCTTGGGTCGTCCTCTTCTGCGTAGTCTCTGCATAGGTTCAGCCGTCGTTCTCACATCTCGGTTCATTTTGGTTAGCGCGGAACCGTGATATGTGCCAACTGGAACTTCCGCGTCATCTTTATTGGCAACTTGGTATGAGGAAGCTCCGACTTTGCCGACGACCACGTATGGGCCGTCTCGACGTGGTACGAACTTTGACGCGACGTTTTTAGATGCTTGACTCAGATTGTGCGTAGTAACCAGGACCTCGTCCCCCACATTGATCTCGATTTTTGGCCTTCTTTTTTTGTCTACGTACGTTTTGTTGCGATCTTGAGTACTCTCTGACGTCTCCCTTGCATTTTGAAGAGCTACGGATAGTTCGGCTAGTTTTGGCGTTATTTGCGGGATAAAATTGTCCGTGTCCCCTATCATTCGAAGATTATTTGTGACATCGTCTACTGTCCGACATTCTCGTCCGAAGGTTAGGTAGGCAGGTGTGTACCCAGTGCTTTGACATTTCGACGTGTTCATGGCGAATCGGATGGCTGGTAGATGGTTTGCCCATGTAGAATGTTTATCCCCGACCAGAATGGCGAGTTGACTTTTCATGTCCTTGTTTCTCCTTTCCACTGGGTTCGTTTGCGGATGGTAGACTGGGGTAAGAGTTTGTAGGATTCCCAGACGATGAACGAGTTGCCGCATTAGAGCTGAGATAAATTGAGGTCCATTGTCAGATATCATCCGCCTAGGCATTCCATATCTTAGAAAAATTTCGTCTAACAAGACGATGGCGCAATTTACTGACGTTGCTTCTCTGAGTGGGAAGATCTCTGTCCATCTGCTTGCGATATCTTCTATTATAATAATGCATTGATATCCGTCCTCAGTTTTTGGTAAAGGTCCAAACAAGTCTATGGCTATTACCTCGAATCGCTGGTTGCTCGCAACAGTTTGCAATAATCCCGCTCGTTTTAAGTTGCTGATTTTATATCTTTGGCATGCCAAACAGTTTCCAATATACTTGGTTATATCAGTCCTCATTTTTGGCCAGTAGTATCGGGATGCTATTTTAGAAATGGTGCGCTCGATCCCATAGTGTCCTGCCGTAGGGTTATCGTGGTGACTTTTTAAGCTTTCAGCCCGTTCTTGACTTGGGACCACCAAATGTGCATCCTCGGAATCGGACTCTGGGGAATATCGGTACAGTACTCCGTCGTTCATAATGTACCCTCTAGCTGTCCACCGAGGTAGGTTCTCATTGGATGCTTCAAACGATTCAATGATTGATTTTGTCTCAGAATCCTGTAGTTGCGCTTCCCGAATTTCGCTCGCTTTTCTTGCTGGGACATCAATTTGCACATTACAGATCTCGCAGGATGTATTAGCGTGGTTATTACTTGGGCACGGAGGTCTTGACAGCATATCAGCCACTTTGTTCGTGTTTCCTGGGGTATATTGGATGTCGATATTGTATGGTTGAAGCTGCAGAGCCCATCTCGCTAGTCTTCCGGTTGGAGATTTCAGCGTCATGAGCCATTTCAAGGGTGGGTGGTCGGTCAATAGAGTGATCTTTGTTCCTTCTATGTAACCTCGGAACTTGTTAACAGCCCAGACGATGGCTAAAGCTTCTCTCTCTGTGGTCGAGTAGTTGCGTTCGGCGCTGTTCAGTAGTCTTGACGCATATTCAATTGGGTGTTCCTCTAACTTCTCCCCCTGGACCAAAACCGCTCCGATGGCGTAGCCACTAGCATCCGTTTTTAAAAAGAATGGTTTATCCTCGCGAACCTGTTGTAGAACTGGTGCTGTTGTTAAGGAGGTTTTTAATTTGTCAAACGCCATTTGCTCTTCATGACCCCATTTCCAAGGCACGTTTTTCTTGGTAAGGTTGGAAAGGGGCTTTGATATTCCGGCAAAATTTTCAACGAAGCGGCGATACCAGGAACAAGTTTGCAGGAAAGAGAGGAGTTCTTTGACATTTCTTGGTTCTCTACGTTCGAGGATTGCTGCTGTCTTGTCTGGATCTACTTCTATTCCCTTGCTAGTGATGAGATGGCCCAAATATTTTACGGTGTCGCAACAGAATTTGGATTTCGGTCGATTTACTTTGAGTTTGAATTCATCGAGAAGCGTAAAAACCAAAGCGAGATGATCTATGTGTTCATTGAAACTTTTGGAGCAGATAATAAAGTCGTCTATGAAAATCAAGAGCCACATGTCTACCGCAAGGAGCCTAGCCTGAAATTTGGCCATTAATCTCATGAACGTGGCTGGTGCATTTTTGAGACCGAAAGGCATTCGCTTGAAATAGTAGACTCCATATGGTGTTATAAAGGCTGTTTTCTCAACGTCTTCATCCGCGACCTTAATCTGGTAGTAGCCGCTTTGTAGATCGAGCGTGGTTTTGAACTTCGTGCTTTTCGTATGTTGGATTGTGTCATCGATTCGGGGCATGGGATAGCTATCAGAGACTGTTATCTTGTTTAGGCCACGGTAGTCGACGCAGACTCGTATGCCACCGTCTTTTTTTGGTACTAACACAACTGGAGCAGCCCATGGTGACTCGCACTCTTCGATAATGCCACTTTCTAGCATTTTGTCGATTTCTACCTTGAGTTGATTTTTTCGTACGGTCGAAAGCCTGTATGGTGTTGAAGCGATTGGTGGGTTGCTACCCGTATTTATTTTGTGTTCAGCATACGGTGTTGGCTCAGTTGGGGCTTCGAAGGTGGAGCCAAACTCTGAAAGGAGGCTGTTTAGTTGCCCTGTTTGTTGGTGGGTGAGTTCTATTCCTTCATCTTCCCTCAGGTTTACGTCGATTGACAGAATTTCGGTGAAGAAATCTTCAATCTCCATGCGTGTATCGCTTTTTTGCATTTTAGGAAAAAGATTACCTGATATATTTGTCCTATCTGGACTGATTTCTGGGCGTACGGAGCTACCGAAAATTGAATTAATTGGGTGAGGTGAGTACTCATTGTTTTCGCGATTTTTCGCGATGGCCTTGTTTTCCCAGGGGCCATAGCGTTCATCATTATGAACAGAAGTCATTTTCAATGGCGAAATGGGAGAAACTGGACTGAACATGTTACTCATGGCTGACGATGTTGAGTTCTGTGAATTTCTTTGACATGGGATAATGGTTTGCAGCTTTCCGAACCAGTCTTTATAGTCTCTGACATCGCGCAACATTCTTATCGCTGGTGAAACAATGGTGGTATTTGTGTCGTAAAAATCGAAAGTTTTCTTGGGTTGGTCCTGGAAATACCAGCATCTTTGTCCCAGATTTAAGATGACGCCATTTTCCTCCAAGAAGTCTATGCCGATTAGGGTTCTATTGTCTTTGGCTTTAGGGAGCGCAATAAACGATATTGGCCTTAATCGATTGCCAAAAATTATAGATGTTGTAGCCATGCAGATCCCATCATGTTGAACACTACCATCAGCAAGAGTAACGCTTGCGCTGAGCTGAGTAAATTTGGTTCCGTTTCGCAGCAAATGCTCAAAAAGGTGGCGGCCAGCAACACTTGTTCTCGCTGCCGTATCGATGTATGCGATGCCGTTTTCCCCGTGCGAAGTGATTGGAATAGTTGGTAGATCATTGCCAATAGTGTTTTTTATAAGATTGAAAGAAACTCTTTGTGGACCTTTTGGGAGATCTTTGCACGAAGGGCAGTTGGACCTCAAAAAACCAGGAGCTTAACATTTATAGCAAAAGATGCCTTGATTAGAGGGTGATCTCAACTGGTTAATTGCTTCTAACTCCGCTTTCTTCTTTTTCCTGCATTCGGATGTTGAATGACCTATATTATCGCAGAAATTACATCGTATTTTGGTAGCGCCTTGTTCGGGTCTTAGTTGTAGTTTTTCTGCCATGCTATGCTCTACTGCTCTGGCCTTATCAATCAATTGCTGAAATGATGTTATGCTTTGTCTTGGAACACCGTCACGGATGCTTAGGTGTAGCAAACCGTAAACTAGATCGAGCATCATGGTTTCTGATGGTCTGGGCACAGGCAGTTGTGCGAACAATGCTCTCTTTTTACGAATAAAATTGTCCGTGTTCTCTTTACCTTTCTGCTTAGAGTCGAAGATCTCTTGGTAAATTCTATAGGCTGGTTTACTTGGTGCAAGTGCACTTCTCAGAAGAGACAGAACGTCTACCCAAGATTTCGCCTCCGAATTAACGCCTTGCCAACAACTCCGAGCATCGCCTTCTAGCAGTAAGGGAAATCCCTTGATTGCGTCGGTCTCTGAGATGTGCTCAACATCTTTGAAACAACTAATGGTTGCGATGAATTCTTCCACCTTTAGTGGATCTCTTTCACCACAAAACCGGCTGGTACAATTACTGAAGCTGCCGCTTCGAGTTTGCTGCGTCATAAGCGAGGAGAGCAATTTTTGAACTTGCTCTTCGGTGTAGGTAGTCATTGTACGGGCACGCTCTTTCTCTGCAATACGAGTACTTCTTCGTGGATCCAATGTAAATGATAATTGCTGTTGTGTTGTTGGTATGTATTATTTCCCAAAACTCTGGCCGCGAGGTGGGCGCCAATGTAGAGGTAGAGAGTAATTTGTGGGAGTACAGGGGTCGATGTCGCTGTCGCTGCTTTGTCGTTTGCCGCTTCTCGACTTACACACTGCAGAGGCGGAGGTGCTCTACCGTGTTGCAGGTATAAGGGAAGGCTGGTGAAAAACAACGAGGGGGCGATGCCTGGGTTACTTTCGATACGCAGAGTCTGAAAATAATTAAATACGCTGACAACGTGTTTATTTTTCGCTAAAAGTCGTTCTTGTTGGTGTGACAGAGGCTGAGGCGCTCGACCGTACTGTCCACTTCGCAAGTTCAACTCGTTTTATTCAAAATTTGCATTGCCTTATATACTATTGTTGACAGAGCTTTTATTCTTTGTTGTGATCGGCTGTGATTAAGCTTTCGGAGCTTTCTTTATTTAATTTCCATACAGCATTGCCAGATCTTATAATATAGTAATATTTTATATCATTGCCAGAAGGGCTTAGTTTTAATTTAATAATAATATAATGAATGAAATAAATGATAATAATATAATAAAATAGGTGGTTGCTACAAGATTAAATAACGAAATTTACAATACCAATATTTTTTCCGCGAACGAAAACTCCCTTTGCTTGGAATTGGAAATTTCGTTATTTAATCTCTTTTAAAACTTGTTTTCTTAATACAATTTGATGGACTAACTAATTATCCTACATTTGGAATAGTAAAACGTGCAATTTCTATTTAAAAATGCATCAAAAGTATTATAAATGCATGCAAAGTAATTTTTTTCTGATTTCGTCGTAAGTTTAGCATCTCGGTTTTCCACACAAATTCGCGTAGTAAGTTTACCATCTCGCCGTATCATTTACATACAAATTTTGCCAGTTCTTTACCACGTCGTAAACCTACGACGTTTAACGAGTTTACGACGTTGCATGAATACGCCTAATATACCTGAACTGCGTACTCAGCTATACGATCTGCTATCATCCATAGACTCAAAATCACGCGAAGAGTACATTAATCTTGCAAGATGTTCGCAGCATAGGCAATATTACTCCAGACTGGATTTTAACCTAAGTTTTCTTCTCTGTATAGTACCACTAATTCGTATTATCCTTCGGACCGTTGCTATCCTGGGGTGGAATCGGCTAAGGTGATTTGTGATTATCACAAATGCGACAATCATTTGTGATCAAATAAAATTATCCGTCTGCGTAAGGTGATCACAAAAAATTATTTAAAATTTGGCATCACTTGACACTGACATGTATCATTATTTGTTTTTTTGTATTGTTTTTGATTTGGGTAAAAGCATTTGAGTATGTTATGTACTTTTAGGAAATAAAAAATTACCATTTTAACAATGTTAATGTCTAACATTATTATTTATTCGATTTGCGCAGCCAATAAAGCTCAAACTACTAACGACGTTGAAAAGCACCCGGATTTGGCCAAATCTTTTTCTGCCAGAGGCGCTATAATTAATAATTATTATTAAAAATTAATTATAATAATTAATTTAATTTGCAAATAGCAATTAGTTTTGTATATGTAAACTTTGAATTTTCCAGCTCCATTATGTTTAGCTTATTTCGGAGATTTAATCGCAACAGTCGGACAAAAAAACCCCTATTTATTAGTTATTTTTATTTTGTTCCTATTCACTTTCAGATCCTAAAAATAGTTGCAGAGGTACGTACAAACACGTCCATTTTCGCTTAACACATCAAAAGATAAAAAAGCACTACTGAATCAACATGCAAGTGACAACTAAATTGCTGTCACAAGAAATTATCACAAAAATGTGATTGTCACCGGTGACAATCACCTTACGCAGACCAATTTTGTTGATTGTGACTATCACTTATCACAAATCACCTTAGCCGATTCCACCCCTGGCTGATACTCCGCTAAACTGTCCATTAAAATTCTGAAAATGTTCAATTAACCATTGTTAAATCGTAGGAAATAAAATCGTACTGTATCAAATATACTCTTGGATTTGTTCGGATTTTTATTGTGGAGGTTGCAAGAGGCAGATTCTACTTCACTTTACTTTGCTGAGATAGATGTTAGCACGCCTAATATTGTCTGTGTTACCGTGGTAGGATTTTATTTCAAAGTTTGCCGGGAAAGTGCAAATAAAACTCCAATACTGATGGTTGCAAAAAGTTAGCTGATTTTTATTGATGATAATAAACGAAGTACGCTCGTGAAATTGTGATTGAAATGCTAAATATATTGAATAGAAACAAATAATTTACTCCACATTGTCATCTTCGGCAACGCCAGAGTTCTCCACCTCTTCCATATCTTCGTCTTCACCATCCTTTTTGTCGATTGGTTTTTCATACACATATTCTAGGGGTGAGACGACAACTCCATCCCATACTGACATTTCCCTGGCGATACTAGTGTTACCTTCCAACCCTAAGATATGTTTGTAGCCGCCATGCGCAAGCACACGAAGCAGTGTTTGTGCAGTTAGACAGCATGTATCTTGTTGTTCTAAGGTCATAGCTGTGTGTACTCGAATATGACCCGGTTCACAAGGATCTGTAATTCCAGCCGAGCCTGGGAGGAATAACCCCGCAGATAAAAGCTGAAAAACGCGGCGAAATGCCAGGTTTATTGGCAAAGCTTGCCGGCTTGGGTTATTCATAATGGAGAGATGTGCGATTAAGTCCAACATCCAAGGAGAAAGTGTAGAGAATGCTTCAAAACGTTTGGTAAGATCTTTTAAAATTCGAATTAATACTTTTATCGAAGAATGGTGAGCATTTTCTTCAAACCACCGAGTATGTCTAATTGCAGCTAAATGAGCCTGCATTGCCTTTGAATCTAAATGAATTTCTGGTTCTAGCTTGCGAATATTTTGCGGCAATGTCGCAATTAGCACACGAACTTTTGCTTGCCAATTGGCGACATCGAAACCGCGATCGTGCATTGTAGTTGTAAGTTGATCGGCTTTTGTTAGAACTTCTGTTTTCATCACGTTTTTTAAATCCGTTTCCACCTTTTTTGCCAGTGCCTCGCAAGCTTCCTTGGTGGGTAAAGTTTTCAGAATGACTACTATGTCAGCTACGTTATTTCCAATAATGAGTGTGCCCTTCTTAAAGGACCCCACCTGTCGAACTTCATCTAGCTGCTGAAAAAAAATACAAAGTTGTAAGCAAAGTATTACAGATATAAGATTAGATAATATTAAAATTCTAGATGTTGGGATAAAAAAGATTATTAAATATTATTATTAATAGAATATTATAACGTTTAAAAAGTATTGGTTTGTTATTTTATAAAAATCAAAGAAAACTTTTCATGTCGTCATTAGTCACCGTCTAGCTCTCGTGCTGAACGCATTGTCTACTTTCGCGTGCTTACTCTGAGACTTAAATGTTTTCTTAAAACTTTTAACCTTCCCCAAAACACATACATTTCCCTTTTTGCCGTTCACACCGTTTGCCACTAACGCCGGTCCTCTCATTCTCGCATGTGTAGCAGAATATTAAACTATATTGTTGCAAAAGACGAAATATATTGTTACGATGATGCTTCTGTTTCTATAATGGAACCTGAATGGCTATTTTAATAATTTCTACGAACTGCAACTGTTAATCCACCAAATAAACCCATCAATTATTAAGGCTTAACTACATTCGGCAAAAAGTCAAAAATTGAAAAAGATCAAGCTCACACACAAACGCAGTTGCCCTCTTCTGGTAAGAAATTTATCTAAAAAGCTTGCTCTGACACGAAAGTAAAAAGAAACAAAACACTGCCATTCAGTGCAAAAAGGTTCGTTTACATGGCATTTTGTCCAAAAAACATCCAAAACATCCTCCGAAGCAATACGATATTAGCCGTATTTTATTATGCCCGTGATCTGAACCAGATCACAAGTTAGCACTAATTCGCAACAACAACTCGTGATCCAACTTTCTATCTGGATCATTTTTCATGATCCAAATAGGTAGTATGATAGTATACTTCTAGGCGAATAATTTTATTCGTGTATACAAATAAGTGGCATACAAAATATTGACAACCCAATAACCAATCAAACCACTCCGTTTCTCGCATAAAATTTGTAAGCCACTGTCAAATGTCAAAATATCTGATCTGATCCGGTTCAGATCATGGGCATAATAAAACACGGCTATTGTTAGCTCTTTAACACACCACTGTACTGTTGACGGGAGATGTAGATGCGTCGAGCCCACAATGGGTCTCTCCCAGGGTATTCATTCCGCAAAATTTAAGACGACAGTCGTCCAAGCAATAGTAGTGCACAAGATGGTCTTTTATTTGATTCACGTAACTCTACCACCACCGTGTCGTCTATCATTTATTTTACACAAAGTTTTAAAATTTGCGGTTTCTTTCAGGGGCTGATTCTTGTAAAAGTATGCAATTATTTGCTATATAAAAGTGAAAATTAGTAAAAATATTGGATATTCTGTCTTTTTTTTTCTCTGCAAATTTAAATGTTGGTTTGTGCATAAGATAAGAACGCGAATTGGTATACGTATTGTATATAAACACTATTAGACCGAGAGCCCGCAGTAAATTTTGGACGTGAAAGGCAACCGGATGAATTTTACATAAATACGTTGCTCTAATGCCCAAGATTTCAAATATGCCCGTCTGGCAGCGCTTAATGGCAGCTAAAGCAACATAACTGCATAAGTCCAAGACATTTAACTTGTCGCCAAGTCCTTGCCAGACGCATCAAAAAAAATAAAAATTCACGCTGAAAAAGTATTAATAAAAATGCATTTCATATTTCATTATATTTAATCAAGGACTTGGCGACAAGTGAAATGTCTTTGACTTATGCAGTTATGTTTCTGGTGTTTCAGTCTATGCTTAGGAGAGATTTTGTGTGGTTGCGTCATTTACTTAATGTTCACTTGCGAGTCAATGGTCTCGCAAACCATTATGGTGGTGAGAGGGTGGATGCGCTATGCACCAATAGGGGCATAAGTGGACTTTCGCCTACTCGACAACGGCATCGACTTAGGATAGGCACGTGGAATATCTCTTCGCTCACAGGAAAAGACCTGGAGCTTGTTGGGGAGGCCGTCAAATATCGACTAGATATAGTTGATGTTTCCTCAACAAAGCAAAGGGGTTCTGGAACTGTGGACCTTGCGGATGGGTGGAAACTCTTCATGTCGGGAGTAGCGCCTTCAATGTCTGCTCTGGCGGGAGTGGGGATACTCACAAGTCCCAGGCTGGCAGGCAGAGTATTGGAGTGGATACCATTAGGAGGGAGAGTTGCGATCTTAAAGCTTAAGCTTGAAAGATCAACTCTAGCTCTAGTGCAGGTGTATGCACCGAATCTGGAGTCGGGGTACGCAGCTTTCTTAGATGAAGTTGATGCATCCCTTGAAAAGGTTGCAGATATGGATTCTTATATCCTGATGGGTGACTTCAATGCTCACGTGGGTGTGGATTTCTCGACATGGGGCAGTGCGATTGGGAAACACGGTGACCCCGATCAGAACGCGAACGGAGAGAAGTTGCGGGACTTTTGCTGTTCAAATGAAATGTCCATTATGAACACTTTCTTTCCACACAAAGATATCCATAAATACACATGGTACCGCCGAAGTCTTCAGCAGAAATCGCTCATAGATTTTTTTGTGGTACCGTCGTGTATTAAAAGGATGGTTTGTGATGTTCGTGTGTTGAGAGGGGCTGAACTGTCAACTGATCACCACACGATCAAATACCCATCCTGCCAAAGCGTAAACCAAGGATGGTTACGCGCATACGGTGGGAGGGGCTACAGAACGATGAGATACGGGAGGAATTTGCACGGCAGGTATCTGAAAGGTTTGAACAAATTCCAAATGTTCCATTGAATTTAGAGGAAGAATGGCAGTTGTTTTCAACAGCAGTCATTGTCTCTGCAGGACATGTTTGCGGAGTGAAGCGGCTCAGTGTGGCGGCTGGTGGTGAGAAAAGAACCGCGTGGTTTAAAACGCCCGGAGTTCATGAAGCCATCAGAGAGAAGAAGAAGGCTTTCAAGGTGTGGATTCACTTGGGGGACTCGTCTTCTCGAAACCGGTACATTGAGGCGCGAAATTGGCTGCAAATTGGCTGTTAAAGCAGCCAAAGAACAGTCTTGGAAGGAGTTCGGCGAGAAATTGGACCATGATCACAGATCTGCAAGCAAGGTGTTCTGGCAGACCATCCGTCGTCTTAGAGGAAGGAAGTGGAACATCATTGAAGGATCATTCTTTCTAATGAGGAGGACATCTTGCGCAGATGGAGCGAGCACTTTTCTGAATTGCTCAATCCAATCCAGGGCATTGAGGATGACAGATCCATCGCCTTGAGTAGGGCGGAAAATAGTCCCACGGTAGAGGAAGTCACTTTTGCGATCAAATCGCTAAAAGCTGGCAAATCTGCCGGAGTGGATGAAATCCGGCCAGAAATGCTTAAGGCATTAGGTGAAGAGGGAGTTAAATGGCTCTCTCGTGTCATTAAAGTGGCCTGGGAATGCGGCGGAACTCCCAGCGATTGGCAGATTGGGTGATTGTGTCCCTTTTCATGAAAGGGGATAAAAGGGATTGCTCCAATTACAGGGGTATATCACTTTTAAGTCTCCCCGGTAAAGTCTTTGCCAAGGTGCTGGAAACGCGTTGCAGAGCTGTGGTCGAGGCACGATTAGGAGATGAGCAGTGCGGTTTTCGTCCCGGCAGAAGCACAACCGACCAGTTATTCACTCTTGAGAAGAAGGCTTGGGAGTATGATACACCTGTTTACGCATGCTTCGTAGATTTGGAGAAAGCATACGACCGAGTCCCTCGAGGTAAACTCTGAAGTGTATTGCAGGAGTATGGAATTGACGGTTCTCTCTTGAGAGCCATTCAATCTCTTTACACAAACTGTAAAAGCTGTGTTCGGATAAACGGCGTTAAATACCTTTCACCGTGGGCGTTGGACTTCGCCAGGGGTGCGTCTTGTCTCCTCTCCTTTTCATTACTTATATGGACTGGATGTTACAGCGCAGTCTTGGCGAAGAATGTTTCGAATTGGGAGATCTGAGGATAAGTCATTTGCTCTTCGCTAATGACTTGGTCATCCTTGGGTCCTCTCAGACTGAACTTCAGCGCGCACTCGATCGGTTTGTAGCCGTTTGTGTTGAAGCTGAGATGAAGGTTAACGTGAACAAATCTGAAGTGATGGTCGTCTCCGGAACGCCTGTTCAATGCACTCTGCATTTTAGTGGAGTCCCATTGAAACAGGTGGAAAAGTTTAAGTATCTCGGGGTCTTATTCACGAGTGATGGAAGGAGCAATGCTGAGTTTTCCTGTAGGATTGGTCATTCTGTTATTAGGAGGACTGAACTTGGTGTCAACGCTAAGTTGTCAGTCTTTAATTCGGTGTTTGTTCCAACTCTTACCTATGGTCATGAGGTTTGGGTAATGACCGAAAGAATAAGATCGCGAATACAAGCTGCCGAAATAAGATTTCTCCGTTGTATTGCTGGTGTGACTCGTAGAGATCGCATTAGAAATACCAGAATACGTGAGGAACTCAATGTCGAGCAGCTACTTCTCCGGACGGAGCGGTCCATGCTTCGGTGGTTTGGTCATGTTAAACGCATGTCCCCGACCAGGATTCCACGACGTGCTATGGAATCCGTACCATCAGGCAGGCGTCCTCTAGGTAGACCTAGGATGAGATGGTTAGATCAAGTCCGTAATCTCTCCTCTACCCGTATGGGGATTGCCCTTGATGATTTGGAGTCGATGGCGGAGGATCGAGAGCTATGGAGGGTCCATTTGAGCAACCTACACCCGCGACCCACTTAATGGACAAGCGGACCATTTGAAAATGATGATGATGATGACGATGATTCTTGGTTGTGGTTTACCAAGGAACGAACAACGTACTGGCTTATAAATTGCTCGGAGTGTCGACAGATAAGCCATATTAAGATATCGGAAGTCAGAGGATTTTCATGCTCTACGATTATCCCCATCTTTTTAAGAGCGTGCGGAATATATTACTAAAGCACAAAATAATAACATGAGATATTATAGATTGGAAAGTACTGGTTAAGCTGTATGAAGAAGATTTGAAAGGAATTTTTCAAGTCTTCTTTAAACTAACAAAGAGTCACGTTTGCCCAAACAATTTTGAGAAACTATCCGTGAAGCTGGCCACCCAAATTTTTAGCGCTAACGTAGCTGCCGGCATTTTGTATGCAGTAAAGGCAAACTGCTACAAAACAGACGAAGAAAAGAAATTTCTACAGCAACTTTCATACAAAAAATGAACGACTTGTTTGACAATCTTAATTGCGACACCCTACCTCCTCCTCCTCCTCCTAGATACCCTACAGTCGATTAAAAGTGCACGGTTGTGGATAGCATCGTGGGATGCAGAACCTTTATTGAACGACACAGATCGCGAACAGCTGGATATGGAATTAGCAGTCGATGAAGAGTACGCAATTGAAGATCCAGTGGAGGATCACATCCTAGAGACCGATATTACAAACAATATCGAGTACGATGATCCGAATGAAGATTACACAGGCAATAAAATAGAGACAGTTATATCCAAAGGATGCTCGGATAAGCTACAAGAAGCGGCCCTAACATTTTACGCAGGATTTGTAGCTTTTAAGTTGCGAAAAAAGATAAATTGCGAAGCTTGCACCAAATTTATGATTTATGGGACGAACAAGTATCGGGAACAAGCCTTGTTAATACGTCTTAAGGCTTATGAGACTACAAAAACGGTGTCAGAGTTTGGCCAGCTTACAGTACCAACAACAGAATTTGAAAATACCATCAAAAGAAAACAGGAGATATTCGAAACATTTTTCCCGGAGGACCGTAAACAAGAAAACTTGGTTGAAACTCTCTTGTGGCAGTTTACTAACCAGTTCAAAGTGACAAAAAACACGACGTGTAGCACTTATGGACACAATGAAGAAATAGTAAAATTTATTTTAATCGGGTTGATTAAATTTTCCATTAGAAAAAGCAATAAGGATTTGAGAATGCCGAAACATACGCTTAAGCATAACGCAAATGTATCTAACTTTTATCTTTTATCGGAATTTATTTATTTTTATTGCTTTTATAATGCTTATGCATTTATTTGATATTATGAATTTGTGATTTTGTTTAAGAGCATATTTATCCATATACCTAATCATAAGTAACTACATATTCCCATTAATTACAACTGCGATATTTATATACAACCCTCCTATTTTTTATTAGTTAAGCAGGTAGGTATGTTCTACCCAACCCCCCTAATCCAGGGTGTCATACGACACCGTGCCCATTGGACGTCTTGCAACCAGGGGGTATATCGGCTCCTCCCTGAAACCAGGCCGCATCAGGGTGTAAGTAGTGGCCTTACCATGGTATGCGGGGCTCTGGCATGGTGGACAGTTCGACTGAAAATTGAACTTCTTGAATTGTTATTTTATTCAATTTAATTAGATTCTTTTCAAGGGTTATAAGTACCAAACCAGAAACAATTTAATGGAATTTAATTAATTGGCAAATGGATTTTAAAAGGAGGCTTAAATGATGACCCAGCCTAGACCACCATCAAGAAATGGAAAAGATTTTCAGAAAGTTTTTGTGAGCATCACTTTAAAACATTTTTTATAAATGTAGGCTGTGATCGTTTCGTCCTTAATTAAAATGTTTTCCTACACCATTCTGGTAGCTACCCTCAGTCAAGAATCTCGCAGTCGCATCAAATTATATCGCCTGCACAGACGGCGACGATGTAGGTACTTTCCACGAGCTTACCTTTTATTTCGTCCAATGAAGATTCCCTTACATTCTAAAAAACATTATGGAATCCGAAAATAATTAAACTGAGAATTTTTTTCGAAAAAGATAAACAACAAAACACTGATACAACCAACAACAATTTATCTGTCAGCACTGATTAGCTCGTTTGGATCGTATGTGGAATGTGAACTACTTACCGACGACGTCGTACCCTGTCGTGGAAGTTAGGGAGTAAGTCTTCCAAAATGAAACGCCTCCAATAACGACAAACGTCGTGAAAGTAAAATGCCACTCGGAATAAGGGTGAATGTTAAAACAGAAGTTACAGACTACGTAACCACGGTCCTGGACTTCAATATTAAATACAATACCAGTATTCCCGACCGACAGCAATGGGAAGAAAATACGGTTATAGATGAAATTGTGCTAGAAGTATACACAGATGGGTCTAAGACGGAGGACGGAGTAAGAGCCGGGATTTTCTCAGTTACATTCTCCCTAAACCAGTCTTTTTGGCTACCAAATAACTGTAGTGTCTTCCAAGCAGAAGTTATGGCTATTCGCGAAGCCGCTGAACTGCTGAAGGTGAGATCGATATCGACTTAGACATCGTCATATACACCGACAGTCAAGCAGATATTAAAGCACTCGAATCACCAATATTAAGATCCAAATTGGTCAGGCACTGCCGCAAATCTTTAAATGAGATCTCGGATATGTGAAAGTTAACGCTGCGCTGGGTCATTGGTCATAGAGATATACTAGGTAACTGTAAAGCAGACGAACTGGCAAGGAACGGCACGAAAATGGAACTCTCTACTGGTAAAGGAGAGCCCCATGTGCCAATTGAGACGGTAAGATACAACATCTCCACACTAGCACTGCAACAGGCTAATGAGAGATGGCGCGATCTTGACACCTGCAACCACGCAAAACAGACCTGGCCACGAATAAATCGGCGCAGGACAAAGGTCATGTTAAACGTCAGTAGAAAACATATCGGAGCTCTTGTCGGAGTACTAACAGGCCACTGTGTACTAGGAAGACATGCCGTAAGGCTTGGAGTTACCGCTAATGACTTCTGTCGCAGTTGCATGGATGAGAAGGAGGAAACTCCGTTCCACCTACTATGTAACTGCCCGGCGCTATTCTCGATTAGAAAGCAAACTCGAGGAGAGTACTTCTTCGGGGAGCTTGCTGATATTGCCGAAACGGATATCAGTAAAATACGGAAATTTCTCCAAAATTCGAAATG
The DNA here is from genome assembly GCA_955612985.1 of Cheilosia scutellata. NCBI lineage: Eukaryota > Metazoa > Arthropoda > Insecta > Diptera > Syrphidae > Cheilosia > Cheilosia scutellata. The sequence goes on along the minus strand of OY015312.1, from coordinate 82,179,222 downwards.
GTTCCAAGAGTAGCGGAAATAACCGACTCTGCTTGTGGCATCGCAATGGACCTTACTTGGTCTAAGTGAATTACTCCGTATTAACGGATAATTGCCACCTAACCTAACCTAATGTTCCACCTCCTGGGTGATGCGGAAGAGAACATGGGTTTGGTCTGTATATATATACACAGCACGTGTATTTCATAATATAATATTTTTTGAATCAATTACAAAAACAATCACTTAAATCGATGCATATTTGAACAAAATATATATGTAAAATAGTGAGAGTCGAACATACATTTATGCACAATCTTAAAATGTTCTGTAATGACAGAAAGAAAGCCAAAGTCAGTTTTTATTCAATTTGTCTCTCCCACCGCCGGTTAGTTCATCTACCTTTACCGAAGATTGGACACCTTGTCGGGGTGGGGCGGCTTAAGTAGGGAAACACGAAGCTAGACGAGAGAAGTGGCCAAAACTTCTCTGGTAGAACGGAATGTAACCCGAAAACTAAGATCCAATCCTGGGGTGGACTACGGTGTCATCCGTACCGTGCCATGGTCAATCTGGCTGGGGGCCCAAAAATAGCTCAGTCGCTAACGGTGGTTCCAGATACCGGCCGCCTTCTGGTACTAATTAGCCTTACACCCGTATAGGAGCTCTGCGGGTGCGGACCAACTTTTTCGCTTTACTCGTGGGAATTATATGGACCAAGTAAATAAACAAAAAACAAACTGAAACAAGGACATAAATTCTTGTGGAACTCAACTTGACAGCATCTGTCACTTCGAATATATCAAGACAATTTTCTTTTTTTTTTTAATCTTAACTATTGTACCAATTAGACGTGAAATAAAAACCTCGTGAATTCTTGTATATTATAACCTCAATCGTATATTAATCATACTTTTCCAACAGCATTCTTGGTAATCGTAAAGAATCACAACAGTGGCGACGAGGATTAAAGAAAAAAATTTAATTCAACAATTCATTTTCACTTCGTTTCCCTTTCCCCACCATGGAGGAAGTTTTCCAGAGATTGCTGCAGCAGATGCAGGAACAACAGCATAGCGATAATCTTGCAATGCTATCGCTGATTTCTCAGTTGTTAGCACAACAGCCAGGAAAGACAAAAGGTCCCACCGAAACCTTGAAAGCGGATTACAAGGAAATCAAGAGCCCAGAATTTATCATGGAAGCCCTCGCATCAAACATCACTGAGTTTTGCTTTGACATGGAGCATAACCTCACTTTCGACTCATGGTATGCTCGTTACGAAGACCTCTTCGAAATCGATGCTGTTCAATTGGACGATGCAGCAAAAGTTAGACTCTTACTGAGGAAACTGCATCCCATTGTTGACAGCAAGTATATCAACTACATCCTGCCAAAGCACCCTCGTGACTTCGAGTTCAAACCAACTGTGGAAAAGCTCACTCATCTATTCGGATTGCAAACATCACTGTTCAACATACGCTACAATTGTTTTCAACTCACAAAAGACGCACATTCTGATTTCATCACGTACGCAGGTATGGTAAACAAACATTGCGAAAGTTTTAAGCTGAATGATCTTACCCTAGATCAATTCAAGTGCTTAATATTTGTAATGGGAATGAAATCTACATCTGACTTCGAGATCTGAACAAAAATAGAGGTGCTATCAAGGGAATGCCAACGATTGATTAATTTAAAAGCAGATACATCGCTCATTGAGAAGGCGAAAACTGATGCTCAAGTTAATCGACTGCACACCACAGCTAACAAAAACAACAAAGTAAAAGCTATCCCCAAAGCTCCATGCTGGTTCTGTGGCAACATGCATTTCGTCCGCGACTGCACATACACCAAACACAAATGTGAACAATGCAACACTGTAGGTCATAAAGGAACCCAATCAATTTATTATGACCAACTTCACACTTTACTCGTGCACATAGAGGCGTGCTTGAACTCTCGTCCGCTGGCTCTCACACCAGCAGACTTCCTTAGATATTCGCCGACCTATTATTGCTGTACCTGACAAACCCGTATTGGAAGTACCTACACAGCGACTTCGTTATTGGCGGCAACTAAGGCAGATGCATCAGCATTTTTGGAGGCGATGGCAGGATGAATACTTATCCACCTTACAAAGACGTTCTAAGTGGCATGAATCGACGAACGACATCATGATAGGCGATGTCGGTATCATCAGAAACGGAAATCTACCAGCGACACAATGGCGACTCGGTCGGATTACGCAGGTTCATCCAGCGCAGGGACATAAGTCCCAAATTTTACTTTTGGATTTGGGACTTATGTCCCTGCGCCGCTTCATCCAGGCAATGATGGCCTCATCAGAGTTGTAACAATCAAACATTCGCAGGGTCAATCGAACAAAAAAAGTATTCTGAGCTGTTTTTTGTTGGTGTTGGTGGTGTAGTTGCCATAATTTGTTTACCTTTCTTTTGTTGTGAAGATTTTTTTCGTTGAGTGATTGCAACTTGAAAGTTTTACATACATTTTCAAATATGTACAAGTACATAATTCACCCCTATTGTCGTTGTCGTTTACGACTCTAAAAAAAAAACGACACGACTGTTTGGTATTGGCGACCAAAAATAAACGACTTTTGTCGCGGCGACGATCGACAAATGGCGTCTGAAATGTCAAAAAATGTGGATTGTATTTTTCGACGACGATCGTCGGTATTGCGTGAGGCGTTTTGTGACGACGTTTGTCGTGGAAATGATACATTTCTGTCGTCGACTATTTTGCGGACGACTGTGTGATAATGTGTTAAAAAAAGTATGTGTACTTAATTTTTAGTTACCTAAAAGACAATTATACACCCCTATCGTGGAATCCGCCGGGGGAATTATTCACGGAAAAGAATATTTTGGTATCGTCAAAATAGCAAAGTGAACAGTTCCCCGTTCGGGAAAAATTCGATTTGAACGTTTTTAACGATACAGTGAAACTCATTCACATTGCCCACACGGGGAACTGTTCACTTTGCGATTTTGACGATACCAAAATATTCTTTTCCGTGAATAATTCCCCCCGGCGGATTCCACGATAGGGGTGATAGTTATTTTGCAGAATGGAGATAACAAATAAAAGGCAATTTCTACATTTAGTGAACGAAATGCAGAAAAATATTCCTTTGGCAAAATCATTCACGAAGGCCTAACAAAAGTGAGGTTAATCGGCAATGGGACGACAAAGCCTTATCTCTGAATTGTCTTGGACCATATAAATCTAAGCGCACAAGTAATGAGTTATTACACGACGACCCTAATTAAGGCCATAAAATCATTAATATGATGAAAAACACAGAAAGAGGAATGATGCAGTACCTGGGTATCGTTTTTTGTATCCCTGCGGATGTGCAACAGGGGTATAAAAAGAGCTGCAACTGATATAAGGTCTGTTTTTTTCCACATCTATCTCAGTGAAGTAAAGTAAAGTAGGATTTTTAACACGCTATTACAACAACTATATACTTACTTACTTACTTAGGCGGCTCTACAGTTCGGGGTGAACCGAGGCCTCAGCTAACAAGCCTCTCCAGTTAGCCCGGTCCTTAGCTAACTGCCTCCAGTTGCGCACTTCTAGTCGGTTGAGGTCGCCTTCGACTTGCGCGCGCCACCTAAGGCGAGGTCTTCCTCTACTGCGTTGTCCCTCCGGGTTAGACTCGAAGACGGGCCGGTTAGACTCGAAGACGGGCCGGAGCATTCGTTCCCATCCGCTCTACATGTCCTAACCATCTTAAACGACTTACTCGCAGTTTTTTGACCAGGTCGATGTCGCTGCACAGCTCGTATAATTCGTCGTTGAATCTCCTTCTCCAAAGCCCGTCAGCGCAAACGGGACCGAAAATTCTACGAAGAATCTTTCTCTCGAAGCGACCGAGGATATCTTCATCCGCTTTAGATAGAGTCCAAGCTTCAGCGCCATAAAGCAGGACTGGAATGATCAAGGTCTTATACAGAATCTCCTTAGTTGCTCGGGATAGGGCTCTACTACTCAATTGCCTTCTTAGCCCAAAGAAACAGCGGTTGGTAAGAGTTATTCTTCGTTTAATTTCTTCTGAGATGTTGTTGTCAGAATTTATAGCAGAGCCGAGGTATACAAAGTCCCTCACTACCTCAAGGTTATAGCTGTCGATCATGACGTTTTGTCCGATTATACGATGTTGGGTGTCCCTTCTTGTTGACAGCATACAGTGGGAAGCAAAACTGTCCGGATATTTTGCTTTTTTATGGTTATATTATCAAAATCTGTAAGCCAATAGCAATTTAACAAATATATTTGGTTGATTGATTTAATTGGAAGTTTATCTTAAAATTAATTAACAAAAACTGAAAAAAAATTAGTATATTCTTAAAAAAAATAAACAACAAACAAAAAAATCTCTATTCGGACACTTTTGCACATTAGTGAATTTTTTAGTAATAGTTCTTTAATTGCCAACAACTTATAATATTTAGTACTTTGTCCAAAGTCCTTTATTTTTTAACACACTCTCAATTCTTCTAGGCATACTCTCCACTAATTTTTCTATAATTTCGTGGTCAATACTCTGCCATTCTCTTTGTATTCTTTCCCAGAGTTCGTCGAAGTTTTTCGGTGGATTTTCATACGCACCCAGCTTCCTTTTAACAATAGCCCATAAATTTTCAATCGGGTTTAGATCCGGGCTCTGTGCAGGCCATTGCATCAACTGGAAATTTTGAGTTTGCAACCAATTTTGAACAACATTCGCTGTATGCTTCGGGTCTCCGTCTTGCTGGAACACGATTTCTTCAGCTGGATACGCGCACTAATAAACAAAATCAGGAAGATTGGTTTGGAGAATGTTTAAATAATCTTCCTTTTTCATAATACCTCGGATTCTCACCAATGGACCGACGTGCCACCAAGTAAAACATCCCCAAACCATTATCCCCCCGCCGCCGTGTTTCACCGTTTCCTTTACCTGATGCTTTTGGATGCGCTCGTGAGGCCGATGCCAATAGTACTCCTTGCCATCTGATTGGTAACGGTTAACTTTTGTTTCATCGCTCCAAATAACCCGTTTCCAGTCATCTATTGTCCAGTTTTTGTGCTCCTTGCAGAACTTCAAGCGTCGTTGAACATTTTTATTTGAAAGAGCCGGCTTCTTTTTTTTTAAGCTGACTACCAAACCTACTCTATTTAGCGCCCGTCTAGCAGTCCATGTACTGACATCTTTGTTTATAGCTTTTGCAGCATTTTTGGGTGACCGAATGTCCTTGTTATTGAGCAAACGCTCCATCAACCGTGCTTCGCCATCAGAAATCATTCTTGGTCGACCTCCAAGATTGTTTGAACAAATCACATTTCGGCGTTTTTTAATATCATTAACCGTTGTTTTACTCAATTTTAATTGTTCAGCAATTTTACGGCATGAATAATTCTTTTGTAACAAATTGACGACACTATTTTCAATATCGATTGCAATTTTCTTCATTTTTTATATTTTTTTATTTAAAAAACAACTACACAGCAGATCGACAAATAGTGTACTAAACGCAAAAAAATGCAAACACAAAAGGCGAAATTCCTACGGTTCAAATAACTGTACAATATACGATTACAAATGCATTCTCTTTTTAAACCACTAATGTGCAAAAGTGTCCGAATAGAGATTTTTTTGTTTGTTGTTTATTTTTTTTAAGAATATACTAATTTTTTTTCAGTTTTTGTTAATTAATTTTAAGATAAACTTCCAATTAAATCAATCAACCAAATATATTTGTTAAATTGCTATTGGCTTACAGATTTTGATAATATAACCATAAAAAAGCAAAATATCCGGACAGTTTTGCTTCCCACTGTATACTTGGTTTTGCCCTCGTTGACCGCTAGACCCATTTTAGCCGCTTCCGTTTCTATACTAGCAAACGTACCAGTGACAGCTCGCTGTGTTCTACCAATTATGTCAATATCATCGGCGTATGCAATTAATTGGACGGACTTTTGAAAGATCGTGCCTTGTGTGTTGGCCTGTGAGTTTCGGACAATTCTTTTAAGTATGATGTTGAAAAAGTCGCACGACAGCGCGTCACCTTGTCTAAATCCTCTTTTGACATCAAAGGTTTCGGTGAGGTCGCTACCGACCTTGATGCAGCAGCGAGCTTTCTCCATCGTCATCCTACACAATCGAACGAGTTTTGCAGGGATGCCAAAGCTAGACATGGCTCTGTATAGCTCGTCTCTATAGATGCTGTCGTACGCGGCTTTGAAATCCGTATCGATTTGGACTTCGTGTTTTTTCCAGGATCTGCCTAAGTGTGAAAATTTGATCGACGGTGGACTTTCCTGGCCTAAAACCGCACTGATAGGGGCCAATCAGGTTATTTACAAATGGTTTAAGGCGTTCACACAGTATGGCAGACAGGATCTTGTATGCGATGTTAAGGAGACTGATACCTCTGTAGTTGGCACAGTGATCTCCAGCTGCTCTAAAAAGCTCGGCAGGTAGACCATCAGGCCCTGCAGCTTTGTTGTGCTTTAACTTGGATATTGCTACCCGTACTTCGCTTTGGTCAGGTGGACGGAAGTTTTGTCTATCATCGTCTATATTGAGTGGTACGTTCTGCCTAACAGCGGGATTCTGGTCTTCGTCGCCATTATAGAGTCTACAGAAGTAATCTTTCCATATTCCCAGCACCGACTGTGATTCTACTACAAGGTTTCCCTCATTATCTCTACAGGTTTCTGTACGGGATTGTTTGCCCTGGCACGTTCTTTTTACCTTCTGGTAAAACTTCCGTACATTGTTCCTGGAGTAGCATCTCTCAATTTCTTCGATCATACGTTTCTCGTGCTCTTTCTTTTTCTTTCTGAGCTCGTAGAGCTCCCGAGCTGCTCTAGTCCTTTTTCGCAACGCCGCTTTATACGCTTCTTGTTTTGCTGCGTTTGCTAGTCGACATTCTTCATCAAACCAGGGGTTTCGTGGTGGTGGTCGGGTGAAACCCAGCACATCAGTCGCGGCCTTGATGATGGCTTCCTTTCAGTGTTGCCACTGGTCTTCTGCACTAGCTGTTGCTGCGATACGTGATCGGCGAAGATTCTGGCCGTCTCTTGCGATTGCAGTTTTTCGACGTCATACTTTCTCACAGTATTTCTTTGTTGGGGCGTGTTGGATATCCGCATTCTTACCTTAGCTGCAACAAGGTAGTGATCTGAGTCAATATTGGCCCCTCGGAAGGTTCGGACATCCAGAATACTGGAGGCGTGCCTTGCGTCAATCGCAATGTGATCGATTTGGCTTACAGTTTGGTGATCCGGAGACAGCCATGTCCCCTTATGGATATTGAGATGTGGAAACCTGGTGCTTGCTATGACTATATTTCGCCCAGCAGCAAAGTCAATTAGCCTAAGTCCGTTGCCAGACGTGGTGTCATGTAGGCTGTGCTTGCCAACTGTCCTACCAAAGATTTTCTCCCTGCCTATTTTTGCGTTAAAGTCGCCTAGTACGATTTTAACGTCGTGTTTGGGGCATTGCTCGTAGGTCTTTTCGAGGAGCTCATAGAAACTGTCTTTGGTAGCGTCGTCCTTTTCTTCAGTGGGGGCATGAGCGCATATTAGGCTGATGTTCGAGAATTTTGCCTTGATGCGGATTGTCATAAGTCGTTCACTAACGTGCCGATAGCTCAAGACTTTTTGCCTAAGTCTGCCGCGTATGACAAATCCACATCCAAATAAACGCCGTCGCTGCTCTTTATAGCAATCGCCGTGGTATATATCATAGTTTTTCATCCGTTTTTTGCCTGGCCCATCCCATCGCACTTCCTGGATGGCGGTTATGTCTGCCCTGTGGCAGTCTAGGGCCTCTGCTAGTTGTTCGGCTGCACGTGGTCTGTTCAGTGTACGAACATTCCACGTGCAGATCCGAATGTCATTGTCCTTATTTCGTTTTCCAGGGTCGTCAACAGTAAATCCGTCCTTTTCCGAGGCATGTTGCTGTTTCATAACATGTATTTTTTTCCGTGGTAGGGAAGTTACCCCGACGCACAACCCCCAGTTCCATATCATACCCCTAGGACGAGGGGCACCAGTAACCCACTTCGGGATTTGAGCGCTGCCGTTGGCCCATGAAGGGTTCATCCGCCACCAACTCTTTTCCAATACCCTGGTGTAGTATTGGAGATCCCTATAGACCTGGGATCCGAATATGTCGAAGCAGCTCTTATAGGGATGTTACTATATAATATGTAGTTCAGCCTGACTGGAACTGTGGGCGCCACCGTTGATTCCATCTAGGGAGTTCGTCCGCTGCCGCCTGGAAACAAGAGGAAGTGCTTAAGTGAAGAGTCACTCCTCCCCCCCTCTCTCGTCCGCTGCCACCAACGACCTTCCAAAGGGGTTGGGTACCCAATCTCCAGTCGAGGTACTAGGCACCCGGCTATCACCAACGTGGAGGTGAGAGTAGGAGTTGATAGTGAGAGGCTAGTGTGAGGACGCTTGTGTTCTCATATAATCGCATCACTATCTTTCGGAATAGCCCAACAACAACAACAACTATATAGAGTCTCGAAAGTGTCAAACAGTTAGTAGTTGTTACAATTGCGTGTTAAAAATCCTACTTTACTTTACTTCACTGAGATAGATGTGGAAAAAACAGACCTATAGTTTGCATTAAGTTTTAACAACTGCGTGATCAAGTGTTAAAGAAAAGTTGGTGTATTTAATATTTAACTAACTAAAAGATAGTTACATATTCTTTAAAATGAAAATCACAAATAAAAGACAATTTCAACATTTAGTGAAAGAAATGGAGAAAAATATTTCGTTGGTAAAATCGTTCACAAAGGGCCTAACAAAAAGTGATGTTAATCGGCAATGGGTCGACATAGACTTATCTCTGAATTGTCTTGGACCACCTTCGACGTCGATAGTCTAAAATACATTTAAAATCTGAAAATAATTGTTATTAACACAATGTATGCAATTTAAATTATTTCTACCACCCTGTCGGGCAAATCCAATGGATTGGATTTGGTTCCAATTTCCTTCCTTAACTTTACCAGCACTTTTTTCTGGTTTTCTTCTTCGTCTTAAAAAAAAAATAAATAAGCGGCGCAACATGCGGTAGACACCCAAGGCCTAGCTTCTCGCAACCATTCGTTTTGTGTGAGTTTCTATTTTTTTGGAACGAATGGAAGGGACCTACAATTTTATGCCGAGTCCGAACGGCTGAATTGAGAAGCTTTTTCAGGACAGTCATACTCTCGGATGTTTGACATTAAAGTGAGTGAGATGCGTAATCCGAAGATATTGGGGCATGGAATGAGAGAACTGTTAACGGCAGACCAAATGAAAGAAGCAATTATTGCTCAAAACAAAAAAATTACATTCAAAGAATTAAAATGTGTTAAAGTGTTTCAATCATTAAAGAAGAAAGATATTTATAAAGCAATTATAAAAGTTGATGGTGAAGCCTTCGCCAATATTTTAAAAGTAAAAAAAATATTTATTCAGTGGTACGAGTACGTTTGTTATGAAAGCGTAAATGTTAAAAGATGCTATAGCCCGTCCCAACTTAAGTGAAAATTTCTTGCGCAGGTCTCTTCACATTAGGGATTTATTGTCTTACCTACAACAAAACTACTTTTCCAACCAGAACTACAGCTAAAAAAAATATTTGCGCATTTCAAACAACAAGCATACCCCTGCTTGCGAAGATATCTCACTCGATCGACGAGCGAGCCATGACTGATTGTCCACACAGCAGCAGCACAGCACCGTCGTTTGCCTATGCCAAAGATACACATTTACCCACCCCAAAGGAGAGGGAAATTTGCTGGGGGTTGCACTTCTCAAATAGCTATGTGTATGTGTTTAAAATGGTTGAAATGGAATTTTCGGTATACTTTGTGATAAAGTAGAGAAAAGCATTAACAATTTCATGCGATCAAAAATCCTTAAGAGAAAAAAATTTACCTTAAATAAAGTGCTACTGCGCATGTTGGGATCTTTCTTTTGCTTTGGGACTGGCTATTCAGCGCGTACCAATTCACTTGGCCATTCTACTGCGCAGGTTTCTGTGTATTTTGTTTTTGTGTTTTGTTTTGTGTCGTGTATATTCTCTTAAATCCTCTCTCTGCGCAACCGACGGTTGGCCAAGTAAATTGGTTCGCGCTATACAAATGTTGTGGCTTTAATCATAATTCTGTTGTGTGTAAGAGCGTGAGTGATATATGTATGTGCAAAATGCGGAGGAGAAGGCCATAAAGTAAATGAGTGTAGGAGTGATACGAGCAAATGCATAAATTGTGTAAAGATGGAAGAGAGACTGAACATCGACATAGACGTAGAGCATGACTCCAGGGATGCCATCTGCCCAGTTTTTCAAAGAAAACTCAAAATGGAAAGGGAGCGAATTTCATACTAGCAGCTAAGTACTTTAAAATGTATTTATTTGAATGTACAGGGACTTACAAATAATTTTAATGAAATAGAGCTAATGGCAAGTCAGGCAATGCCTCATTTAATTTGTTAGTGAGACGCATATGACCGACAAAAATAATAAATCAGAGGTAAATTTAGTAAATTACAAACATATTCCTGTTTTGAGTACGTCGAGCCACACTGGTGGTGTATCGGTATATATAAAACAACCATTGCGCTATCGAATTCGGAAAGAGGTTAGGGATAATAATGGAACATATTGTTTGGAAATTGATGTTGGTGATGGGCAAGCAATGATAAAGTTTGTGGTAGTGTATAGAAGTCCTAGTTTTTCAAAGGCCCAATTTTGCAGTATGTTTGGTGAGCTTTTGGAAGACATTCTTGTAGATAAGGAAATAATTGTGGTAGGAGATTTGAATATTGATTGGCTCAGTGATTCTACTTATAAGAAGCAGATACACTCTATTTGTTGTGCAAACAATTTATCCGTTATTAATGATCAACCGACAAGAATAATGGATCAATCGTCCACCCTAATAGATTACGTCATTTCAAATAATAAGCAAATAAATCCAGTAAATAGTAAAAATTTCAAAATAAGTGATCACGACACAATTAGTATTGGCTTAACATTAAGAAATAAAATAATTGTAAATACTAACCTAAAATATAAAACAATTAACTATAATGGAAATGTCTTTTATTCTAAACTCTTGTTGAAATGATAATAGAAAGAAGTGTGCGTAAGAATGAATGTCAATGGTATAATAAAAAACTTGCAATACTAAAAGATAAGAAAATTAAGAGCTACGAATTAGCCAAATATGGAAAGGATAAGCCAGCATGGGATGATTATAAATTAGCAAGAAATGCATACAAGAGTGAAATGCGAGTACAAAAGGATAGCTATATTAGGAAAAAAGTTAACTCATCCCGAAACCAGCAGGACACATGGGAAAAATATTAAGTTTATTTTAAATAAGCAACAAAGTGAGATTTGTAACGTTTCTTTTGATGGGAATGTACTGCATGGTAGTAAAGAGATAGCATGTGAGTTTAATACGTTTTTTGTAAATAGTGTAAAAAATATTATTAAGGATATACCAAAGTTAAGTTACGAAGATAATGTGTTACAAGTTGAAACGCAATTAAAATTTAAGAATATACGCACGAAAGACATAGTGATAGTGTTAAAAAAAAATGGGTACCAAAAAAGATTATAATTTTGTGAGCGCGAATATGTTTTTAGATAGAAATATTAGGTCCAGTATTGAGGGAGCTCTTTAACAAATCAATGACAACAGGTATTTTTCCTAGTGGTTGGAAGGAGTCTATGAGTAGACCTATCGAAAAAGTTGCTAACACGTCTCTATCTGAAGAATTTAGACCAGTTAACATGTTGCCATTTCCCGGAAAGATGCGAATGGCAAAGGGATAAAGTAATTAAACATTGCGAAGTAGCAGTCTATACAAAAGGCTCAAAAACAGCGGAAGGTACTGGATCTGGAATCTACTCCGTAGACCCAGACCTAAAAATGTCTATACGACTGCCGGATACAAGCATTGTCTTCCAATCAGAAGTTCTGGCTGTTCTGAAAGCGGCAGAGCTAATGCGGATGAGATCTGTATCTGGAAGGGATATAGCCATCTACATCGATAGCCAGGCTGCGCTCAAGGCACTGGAATCTACAAACATCAATTCTGAATTAGTCAGGAACTGTCGCATAATGCTCAAGGCATTATGCAGTCAGAACCGAGTGAGACTGTGCTGCGTACCAGGACACTGCGGTATAGCTGGAAATGAGCAAGCTGATGAGCTTGCGAGAAGAGGCGGGGAAATGTTAGATGGAGGGGATGTGGATATTAAACCACCTCCTTGCATCATAAAAAGCGATATTAGGAATAAAATAACTAAGGAAGCCGACCGGAGGTGGGAGGGCCTTATCGGTCACGCAGTATCTAAGGCACTTTGGACGCAATACGACCGTAAAAGATCTAGGGAAATCCTCAAACTAGGCAGGGAACAGCTCAGGACACTGATCGGCATACTATCAGGGCACTGTCTTCTTAGAAAACATGCCAAAAGGCTCGGGCTGGCAGACTCGGACAATTGTAGATTTTGCGATGACCTGCAAGCCGTAGAGGACATAACACATATACTATGTGAATGTGAGGCAATGGGTAGTATGCAAAAAGATGATCACGATCGCAAAGTCAGAGCTGACGAGCTTGAACTCACATGGGAGATCGATTGTGCAAACCGAAACTCGGACTCAGTTTCATATGCAAAAAAAATAGTTCTTTCTCAACAGCTCTAGCTCAACGGATTAGAGATCGATCTCAAAGCTCTCTGGGTAAATAAAAGAAGTGAGTATGTCTTCTGAGAGAAAAAGTGTAAAGGGAGCATGATATTAAAAAGAAAATTGGGTTACTTTAATCAATTTTTGGTTAAATAAGAAAATTTAAATTTTGCTCGAAAAATCACAATTAGGTACCTACCAATAGACGTGTTCGTTTTGCTATCCCATATAGGCTTAAAAAAATTATCTGGGCTAGTCATTTCTACATAAAACCTTATAGCACTCATCATTGATATTTGGAAAATGTAGCTAGCTCAGGACAATAAAAAACACAAGAAAAAAAGATTATGCGAATATGTTATGTACACAAACAAAAACAAACAAAAGATTCGCGAATAAAAACGTTCTCCAAATATGAAAAATGCACATAAAAATTTGTAAATTGTGGGTATATTTTTGGCAAATGCTTTGTTTGCTTTTTTAGTCGTTTATTTAATTAATTTTGTAATATTAAATGTCATTTATGACACAATCGAGAGCATTTTGCGCTAACTTTTGAAGCAATGATAGCTTGCGAGCACAGTTTTTTCGGGGCTTAATTATCCCGGCTAACGTTTGTATGAAAATATTTTGCTAAGACTGGGATAGGATAGCAAAAAAATCACGCCTAATGTTTAGGGCGAAGAAGATTGATTGAGTGATTAAAATTATAGGTAAAATAAATAAATAGGTGGCGCAACAGGCGGTAGACACCCTAGGCCTAGCTTCTCGCAACCATTCGTTTGTGTGAGTTTTTATTTTTGGGACGAATGGAAGGGACCTACAATTTTATGCCGATTCCGAACGGCTGAATTGAGAAGCTTTTTCAGGACAGTTATACTCTCGGATGTTTGTCAGACGTTCGCGAGAGGTGGCGCAGTAGAAAAAAACACTAAGATGTAATTTGTGTTTTTCCGGGGATCGAACCTGGGATCCCTCGCACAGTAGTCCAGCACACTAACCACTGCGCTACTGCGCCCAAATTATAGGTAGGTACTTTAAAAACCAATTTGGTGAAGACATAAAAGTGGAAATATGAAGTTTTAAAAAACAAAATAGTACATAGTCAACAAAACCGGAAAAGAAATATTTCAGTTAGGAAGAAGAGTTGCTAATTTTCATATACCTATAAAAATGCATATAATTTTACGCATTACGGTAATTAGCTATATAGAAGACAAATGAAAAGGAATATAATGATTTCTATTTTCAAATATCTTTTCAAATATCCAAGAAAAACCGTGTGTTTTAGGGTTTTCAGTTAGTAGTTTTACAAAACGACGAAAATCTTCACTAACTTGACTCCTTTTATTTATATAAATTTGATTTGTAACAAAATTTGGTTAAAATTTGGTCATCTTGATTGTTTTATATGAACTGAGTAAGAGAAATACCATGCTTAACTATTTGTGAGATCGAACTCATGCAATCAATCGTTTTGTCATCTTTTTGCATATCAAAACGAGCTCCGTCTCACATCGTGCTTTCAATTTTAGATCGATCTCAGCACTTTGCATACCATGCTAAGAAAGATCTTAGAAAAGTGAGTAAACAGCTTGAACTCATCTTTTTGCATACAACCCAATATGTCGCAGTAGAAGGAAATTTCTGGGCAGGTACTTCTTCCAACATCTAGAGGAGATAGACAGGGGCTGCTTGGTTTTTGCAGGGATATTGGGGCTTTCTCAAGGGCAAGTGTTTAGGTGTTTTTCCATTGTAGGTCACTGCAATTGGTTCCCCCTAGGGATCGCGATGGGCCCTTATGGTGCCTAGTGCCGTATGAGACATCTCTCTCATACCCCTTTTTAACCTAACCTAACCTAACCTAACATGTTGCCGCTATACGAAAAATTATTTGAGAAGGTGGTAGAGCAGCAGCTTAGAAATTATATAAAGGAAAATAGCTACATTATGGAACATCAATCAGGTTTTAGACAGGGTTACTCGTGTGAAACGGCTTTAAACTGGGTGATCGAAGACTGGAAAAACCAAATAGATGAAGGAAAGGTAATTGTAGCAGTCTTTTTGGATTTCAAGCGAGCTTTTGAGACAGTAGATCGGGAAATTTTACTAAAAAAAAACTATTTAAATATGGGATTAAAGATAAAGAGCTAGAATGATTTAAGTCTTATTTGACAGGGCGTACCCAACGAACAGTGGTGGTGAAGGTTTCTGTAACGATTATGACTGGACCAAGGAAGAAGGGCCACTGCCCCTCGCCTTGAGTAGGTCAGAATCAAAGAAATTAGGTGCCAACTCAGCCAAAGACACGTCTCTGGCGGAGGGGACATCGAATTACTGGAAGGAAATCAGGGAGACATTAACGTTTCCAAGATCGTCATACGTGGTGAAGAACCACATCCTGCACGAGGTACCACTGCTTTTACCGAATATGACGGATCTAGAGCGGAATAACTCGATAAAAACCCGTAATCCCGGGTGTGAACAACCGTGCCCTGGGATGTATGGCACAATGTTATGGTGTCTTCTAACGGTGGACTCTAGATACCTGGGGACCTCTAGTTTTAAGTAATTCCCCTTTTCTGTATACAGGGGGTGAGTACAGAATGACATCTCCTACCCCCTTACTCGTGGGACCAAAATTTCTAAAAACAATTCTAAAACAAACAAAGGGACTGGTGTAAATGAATCGGGCACCAAGAACTTACAGATAACCGATTCCCAGACGAATATGACGGAGGAAGAAGAAAACTTCCTACTCCATGAGCCGTCAACAGGCAGGGCAGTTTCGGCTGAGGGAAGCGTGGGAACGGTTGACATCAACCTCGAGAAGCTATTTCTGGAGGATGATGACAGCCGCTCCGTCGCCAGCTCATCCAAATTCTCTATCTCGTCGTGCGCATCTGTTAGGACCAAAATACAGAACTGCAAAAAGACGATCAGGAGGCTAGAGAAAAAACACGCACTAGAGGACAACGAACGGCGAAGGCTTCAAAGCGCTCGGGACTTTCTGGAGAGTCAAACTCAGGATGGAGACAAGCCGTGTGCGAACCCTCCCCCAAAGACTGATTCTCCAAAAGCCATAAGCGAGGGTGTACTTATGCGACCACCATTGCCTGTGATGGGCCATGGCATATCGGGGCAAAGGTCAGTCGCATCTGTCCCCACAAAAGAAGCAGACACAGGGAAGACAATGTCACCGGGAGAGGCAGACTCGACACTAGACAGCATTTGCACAGTTGTTGATAAGCCAAGTAAGCCAAACGACACCGACTGTTCGGAAACCACCGAAGCCAAAGCGGTCAGTAAGGCGGACCCGGCAAACATCAGCACGCAGTCGAGCACAGCGGAAACGGACCCGCTCAAGAAGCGCAAAAATGCGCGCCGACTGCTAGGTAGGTTTAGGAACCGCGACCCAAAGTCCTTCACGGAAAAGGAAGCGGCACAGGTAGAAAGGGCTCGAGCGGTAATAAAATCGACCGCATCGGCGTGGCGCAGCAGCCTCAGTGACAGGAGACAGAACCAGACTGGGAAGGGCAAGCTGACCGGACCAAGGGTGAGGGGCCAATTGCATCTCCCCTTGAGTAGGTCACAACCCGAAAAACCAGGTGACGACTCAACCAAGGACGCGTCCAAAGTTGAGCAGACGCCAGGATGCTCCAGGAAGGTTTTGTCAACAGATAGCGCAGGGCCTAGCACATCACAGGCGTGGACCTCGGGAGGGCTCAGCAGGAGATTGATCGCAGCGAGGACGAAGGGCCATTTGCCTCTCATCTCGAATGCGGCCAATCCAAAGCGCCCTGCAGTTGTCCCAGGTAAGGTTACGACCAAACCTGAGATGACTCCAGGATGCCCGAAAAGAGGTCGACACGATGACACCCTCTCTCCGGTAGTAGGCAGGCAGGCGAAAAAGGCCAAATTTATAGACAAGGTCAAAGAGAGTCTTCGTGTCGCAATAGTCGACCATGGAAACCCAGAACGAAGGCTCACCGAAGACCAATGGAAGCTTATAGAACTAAGAATCCTAGATGGCGTTAATGAAGCCATCCTGAAAGCGAGCAGCACGATCCCATTGTTCGGGCAGCTAACCACTTTCAAAGGGTTCAAGATAGTGGAATGCGACGACAAAGGAACCCTGGATTGGTTGAAAAATTTCGTCTCCAACACGGACGCACCTTGGCCAAATGCCGACCTGCGTGTTGTAGACAGAAAGGAAGTCCTCAACTTTACCAGACCCAAAGGCCGCATCTACATACAAGGCCCATATCTGCCCGTAGAAAGAATTGAACGCAACCTGCAATTCCTTAACCCGGAGTTACAAAGCAGGGAGTGGAAGGTCCTGGAAACGGGCGAACACACCGAAAGCGGTATGGAAGTCCTTGTACTTCTAAGCCACAAATCGTTGCCGTTGCTCAGGAAGCAAAATTTCAAAGTCCGTGTTGGCATAACACGGTGCAAGCTCAGGCTACTGTCGACCAAACACGGCAAGAAGAGCGAAGAAAAACCTGACCGCCATGAAGATAATCCAGCTAAATCTTCACAATAGCAAGGCGGCCAGCGCCAACCTTGTTCTGCTTATGAAGCAACAAGCCATAGATGTCGCCCTAATACAAGAACCCTGGACTTACCGGGGTAAAATAAAAGGGCTGAATGCCAAGGATTTGCTGGTGTACAACACCAACACTCCAAATGATAACAGTAAGAACCGAACATGTATTGTAGCTAGAAAACAGATTAACCTATTTCTCATACCTAGCTACAGCAATACAGACCAAACAGCTGTCACCTGGGAGAGACGAGGGAAAATCACAATGATACTGGCGGCAATATATATGCCGTTCGACTCACAAGATAGTCCACCGTCCGAGCTAACAAGTGCACTGGTAAAGGAAGCAGAACGCAAGAAATGGGACATTGTTCTAGGCTGCGATGCCAACTCACATCATGCTCAGTGGGGAAGCACTGACATAAATGCGCGAGGTGAGTCCCTTTTTGAATTTATTATTGAAAATAACTTGATGATAGCAAATATCGGCAATGAACCAACGTTCATAACCAGGAATAGGCGTGAGGTATTAGACATCACACTATACAATAACTCACAAACTCTCACTGTGCGAGAATGGAAAGTTTCCCTGGAAGCATCCCTATCAGACCACAGGATTATAGAATTCCTAATTGACGAAACGATGAAACCATTAAGCAAATGCAGGAATCCAAGGAGAACAGACTGGGTAAAGTTCTCTGAAGAAGTAGGTAGACATACCAAGAAACTGCAACGGCTTACATTAGGCTCACCGGAAGAGATTGACATAGCCACAGATACTCTAAACAGAGTTCTGAAAGGTGCATTCCATAAAGCCTGTCCTCTACGGACCATAAAGAATAGGAAGTCTCCACCGTGGTGGACAAAAGATCTCCAAAAGATCAGGCAGAAGACAAGAGCACTCTTCAACGCGGCGAAATCCACCAATTCCCCAACAGATTGGGATTCATATAAAGCCAGTCAGAGGAATTTCAAAAAAGCTGTGACAAGTGCCAAACGCATAACCTGGCGCTCGTTCTGTGATGATATAGAAAACACCACAGAATCAGCTAGGCTTAGAAAAATCCTGTCCAAAGAACCTGCAGTCCCTGGATATCTCAAGGACGGCAACGGAAATTGGACACAGTCCTGCACAGAGACTCTTAGTCTCTTACTGAAAACTCATTTTCCGGGATGTATCCCGAAACAGAGTAACACACAGGCTATGTATAATGTCCCGGCAACGGCTTCGACAGTTCCGGAAGAAATCATAACCAACGATAAAATACACTGGGCGATTGACACATTCTCTCCCTTCAAATCCCCAGGAGGTGATGGGATATTTCCAATCATGCTACAGAAGACAAAGACCATTATCGTACCGGTTCTCAATCGACTTTTCATAAGCAGCCTGGAATATGGCTACATCCCAAAAGCCTGGCGGGAAGTGGAAGTAGTCTTCATCCCTAAAGCGGGGAAACCTAGTCATACCACTGCTAAGGATTTCAGACCCATAAGTCTAACATCTTTTATCTTGAAAACCTTCGAAAAACTGGTGAATATTCATATTCGCAGTCGGCTAGACGACAGCGCGATCTCCACAGCTCAACATGCTTACACAAAAGGCCGAGGAGTGGAAACAGCGCTGCATGATGTCGTCAGCACTATAGAAAAATCATTAAAAGATAAAGAATATACACTAGCCGCGTTTCTAGACATTGAGGGAGCGTTCAATAATGTCAAAACGTGTGCAGTGAAGAGGGCGCTGCAGAATTCCAACGTTGAAATATCTCTCACTAACGTGATCATGAGCCTGCTCAATGAAAGGAATATCAATGCGAGATTAGGTGACATTGACCTACAAGTAACTGCCTCCAGAGGCACACCACAGGGAGGAGTCATTTCTCCCCTACTTTGGGTTCTCGTCATCAATGAAGTACTCATGAAACTCAAACACAGTGGAGTAAAAGCCGTCGCTTATGCGGACGATGTAGTACTACTGGCGACAGGAAAATTCCTACCAACTATAAATGAGTTATTAGGAAGCTCACTGCGGACACTTAATCTGTGGACAAAACATTGTGGCCTTGGGGTGAACCCCCAGAAGACCGAACTCGTGCTGTTTTCAAACAGAAGAAACATACCACACTTTGAACCACCAACTATTGAGGGAATACCCCTGCAGGTGGCAGAGAGTGCGAAATATCTGGGAATAATTCTCGACAGAAAACTTAATTGGAAACTAAATGTCAATGAACGAGTTAAAAAGGCATCGAATGCATTTTATGCATGCAACCGTATCTTCGGCAGAAACTGGGGACCTAACCCGAAGATAATTCTGTGGATGTATACGGCAATCGTACGCCCAATACTCACATATGGCAACATAGTCTGGTGGAAAGCCACAGACAAGGTAACCAATCTTAAGGCAATGACAAAAATACAAAGACTGGCATGTATAGGAACAACTAGTGCGTTGAGAACAACACCGACTGCTGGGTTGGAAACGCTTCTTAACCTGCCACCTATAGATCTATATATGCAAGCATCGGCTGCCAAAAGTGCACTGAGAATAAGCCAGACAAAATGCTGGATCCCTAGTCTCTTTGGGCATGCGCGGATTCTCAAGGAATACGTAGGGAGTGACATCAGCTCTGACTATATGTCACCATACCTAGACTTCCATAAACCATTCTCCTGCCGGTTCCCGAGTAGGGAAGAATGGGACAGGAACGAACCCACGGAAACGAAGTCAATAGCCATCTACACTGACGGATCAAAGATGGAATGTGGAACTGGAGCCGGATTATTCTCAGAGGAACTCAACATACATAGTTCAATCAGGCTTCCTGATTACTGTAGTGTTTTCCAAGCTGAGGTACTGGCGGTCGCGGAGGTGGCAAGCATGGTGTCAATAATGGCAATACCACGGAGTGATATTACCATATTCATTGACAGCCAGGCGGCTATCAAAGCAATCTCTACTAATGAGATAAAATCAAAACTAGTTCGCCGCTGTCGCGAAGAGCTCAAGGTTCTTGGCTCGCAGCATAATACGGTTCTCTGCTGGGTTCCTGGACACAGGGACATAACCGGCAACGAGAGAGCTGACGAATTGGCAAGAAATGGCTCTGCAATGGACCTAGACCAGGCACTTCAGTCGATCAAACCACCGATCTGCAGTCTCAGAGAGCGAGTGGAATATAAGATCCGAATGAAAGCCAACATCAGGTGGAAAACACTAACCACCTGCGACATATCACGGAAGATGTGGCCAGAATACAATAAAAGCAGGACCAACAAACTGCTACGATATGACAGAATATCGCTGTCCAAGTTAGTTGGCGCCCTCACTGGTCACAACCTTCTAAGAAGCCACGCAATGAAACTAAATCTCAAGAATGACGACATTTGTAGAGGCTGCGATGATGAGGAGGTTCACGAGGACACACCTCACTTTCTCTGTCACTGCCCAAGTCTCTGTCACTTGAGGAACAGAACACTTGGAAGTTACTACTTCCAGGATATCCAAGAACTCTCTAACGTCTCAATGTCTAATCTTTACAGGTTTCTGAGGACAGCGGGATGGCTGGACAGGGTCGAGTAACCATGGGAAGGATGAAACAAAGCCATTACAACGCGGCTAACCCCATCGAAGGGTATCACAATGGGTCCACGAGGACCTGAGTGGGGTGAAGAAGAGGCTACTCAGCTTCACCAACCCGTAAACCTAACCTAACCTAACCCAACGAACAGTAGTAAATAATCACCTCGATTACCGTTGTCGTTTCCGACTCAAAAATACAAAATCTTCCAAATCGGTATTACGCTTGTCGTTTTTACACGACAAAGGTCGGATGAAAATGTCAAATGCCTTTTTCGTACTAGTTTTGAAGTCGTCGCACGACTTTACTTTAATTACCTAAGAAAAAGCGACACGACTAATGACCTAAAAAACGACCTTTTTTGCCGTTTGCAATTTCGCTCCCGACAGGTAGTCGGGTGGTTCAATTAGGCTGTGTTTTCGCGTTTGTTTTCGGTTTTTTTAAACAGAATTTATTTCTTTTGTATAGAAGAACGCAAACATGCAGGCGTTCGTTTTTGGTGGGAAATTTGCTGTTTATTTTCATTTTCAAAACATTTAGTTTGATTGCGTATGTCCGATAATTGAAAACATAAAAAAAATATGGAAAAAAAATTTAAATAACAAATAAAAAGCAATCAGAAGTTCTTACTTCATTAATGGAGAATACTCATTTGGCGAAAGGATTCAGCAAGGGGTTAAATAAGATCGATTTTGATAGTTCTTGGAATTGTATTGCTACAACGATAAATAGCTATTGCCCTCCTCCCTCAAGGGTTGGCAAAAGGTACTAATTTTGATAGTGAATTGTGTATTTTAGTTTGTTTTGTTTAGGGTTGGACAGATTTGAAATATAAAGTGCAAGGTTCTGTATGTAAAAACTAGTGCACTACAAAAAGGAGACTCGCTCGAGCAACCGGAGGAGGCATCTTTAAACAGGCGATACTTTCGCCTCAAGATGAAGCTATTGCAAATTTGCTCTCGTTCGAAAAAATCTTAAATCCAAAAGGTGTGTCCATAGCGGCTTCAAATAGATACTTCAATAGTTCAGGCGCAATCGCGTGATTGTAATACGAACTATCCATCGACATCGCAGGCAGTTTCCACGCTAATCCCATCACAATGGAATAATTTTCCTGAAACGTCAGCCATATATCTCCTTACAAACTCGCCAACACCATCCACTTCTTTGTCCCATCAGACTGGACATATTCCTGCACAAAATGAATGATCTCTTATTTTTGATCGTGTTCAAATTAATTCCTTTCTTTCTGCCCTTTCACTGATTTGTTCTTCGTCACGATCTGAACTATAAAACATTTCAATGCTATTCATCTTATAAATCTTTTGAAAACTGAAATCTTTCGAGAAGTAAAAACTTATTTCCACAATAATTTATTTTCGGGATAAAAAAAAACAGACTATTTGACAATTCCATACAAGTGCTACCAATTTTACTACATTCTAGTCGTCTACAAATCTGCTACAAATTCGGCGGATCGTTTGTGTTAGGTAATGAGGATTGAAAACCGACACGACTCAAGAAACGACAAAAGTCGTTTTCGACAAACGACAACGGTAATCGAGGTGAATGTATGTGTATGAATAGTAATGAAAATGTAGATGTAAACATTGATAAATAAAGCATTGAGCTCGTCAATGAATTCAAGTATCTTGGGGTCATTATTTTATAAATAAAATTAATTTAAAAGCCAATATAGATTACGTATGCAAAAAAGTGTCTAAGAAAATATACTTCTTTACTAGGTTAAGAAACAAAATATCAACCAGCCAATGCAGCCAATTAAATTTAGTGTACATATTAGTTTTTGTATTTAAAATGAAAAATGACTTCCTACCGAGATATTTGTCCGATAATTTAAGGTATTTAAGTGAAATCCAACCATATAACCTAAGGGGGGGTCAAAACTTTAGGCCGCGGTATAGGTTATACTGGCGACTTGCAACATTGTAAGACGGTTTATGCAATAGTACATTTGAATTGCTTATTTCAGAAACAACATAAGTCAGCTTTTTCCAATTTTTTTGCAAATTTCTCATTTTTATATAGTTATTCATCTGTTAGAGAGAAACTATACATATCAGACCCCTCAAAGT
Source organism: Cheilosia scutellata (assembly GCA_955612985.1). Taxonomy (NCBI): domain Eukaryota; kingdom Metazoa; phylum Arthropoda; class Insecta; order Diptera; family Syrphidae; genus Cheilosia; species Cheilosia scutellata. The sequence goes on along the minus strand of OY015312.1, from coordinate 82,156,289 downwards.
ACGAAAGTTGAGAGTACTATTTCAGTGTTTTGAAGAGAAACGACATAAATCATTGACTTATGCTGTTTCTCCACAATACTTTTTTACTTTGGACGTCCTCAGGTGGATACATATTGTACGTGTGAGGAGCTAGAAGTAAAGATAAAAAGCACTTTTTTGAACGATGTGGCAAAGAGTATGGCAGTTGCTGAAAAAATACTACATCTAAGACGGGCTAATAAGTTCTATTCGACCATTAGGTTAGGTTGAATAGGGTGTGAGCTCATCACATTGGACTAGGCACCATATTGGGCCCATCGCCATCCCTCGGGGCGACCGCCCATCGCCCAAACAATTAATTTCCCTACAAAACCTTGACATTTTTTAAATTTTGTTTGCGAGGCGAACCTCCTTCCCATTGTCGAAGAAGTACCTACCAAGGTATTTCCTCCTGTACCGAGCAATAGCTTGACATTCACAGAGGAGATGAGTTATATCTTCAGCGACATGTAAGTCTTCGCAATACCTGCATGTGTCCGTATCTGTTAAACCTAATCTCATAGCGTGCTTCCTTAGAAGACAGTGCCCGGAAAGTATCCCTATTGCCATTCGTAGTTTTGATCTGCTGAGCTTTAATAATTTTACATATTTTTTCCGATCTAGCTTAGGCCACAGAGCCTTTGAGACCCTTTGCCCTACTATATCCGACCACCTTTGATCTGCCCTATTTTTGTTTTTCCCGAGAATAATTCTCTTGGCCATGGCTTGCATATTTTTTCAGATGGCTGTGTTGGTCAAAATAAAAATCACACAATGATAATGTTTTTGTCATCTTTAGTACCTTTTTTAAAGTTCAAGAATATCGAACAGTATTTTCCTATACAAGTCAAATATTTAACCTGGGAAACCTTCAAAGAGATGAACTGGTAGCTCTGCCGCAAACCTTATCCCTCTGGAAAGGTGCCAATCAATATTAAGAAGATGAATGAAATAAAAAAAACTAAAATCGTATCTACCAGAAGACATTAACATTCAAGAGTACTATGATTAAATTTTTGCTTGGCCAACTTATAAAAAGGATTCTAATCCAATCGATACAGATCAATAGTATTTTTTATATTTTCGTAAACATTTTTTTGTTGTTTAAAACATATAATAAATAATAAAAAAAAATTAAAACAAAAGTTTTACCAAAAAAAAGTTCGTTTATTTCAGATATGACATAAGTCAAGCGACTTTAAAGGCTGAAAAACCAGTTAAGACTTAAAAAAAGCTAAACATTTTAGCGGTTTTCGAATGCATCTTAAGCCAAATTATAACTTCGCATACTCGAAATTTTTAGTGTAGTGGAATTTTTTCATATAAAACAGTTTTTTGTTGCTCCTGAAAAGTTAGTACTCATTGACTTATGTTGTTTCTGAAATAAGCGATTCATTTGTGATATCATCAGAGCCTAATCCCTTGGCATAGCCCGGGATAGGTATTTTCCATCCTCATAGAGGCTGAGAAATTTAGAAACTCAAATAATAATAATAATATATGTTCACCACGTCTTCCACAAAATTGCAAACGCGGATGCTTTTTCTCCCTTACAAATAATAAATACATATTGCAACTGGAGAAATTGCTGGTATGACGAAGACGAACCAGTATTATCCCAAGACGACGACGAGGACGATGAAGATGTGGCACATCATGAATATGAAAATAACATATCTATTATTTGTTCCATATTTATCTAATTTTTTGTTTAAATTATTTTAAAACGTAAACAAACAAACGCGTAATGTCAAATCATATGTACCTAAGGGTATTGGTAAATCTCGAGCGAATCTGAGAAAAAGATCTAGATTCGCAAAGTGCTCTCGAATCTGAAAAAGATTCCTTTTTTTGTACCAAACGAAGAAAAACAGTGATCTCGGGCAAGAAAAAGCGATTTGGCGAATCCAAATCAGCATTACATTCGATTCTAATTTTATACATAGTTCGGTTTGAAAGTAGGTAAAATTAGAACTAACTTTCGAATAGAATCGAAAGTAGAATCGAGTTACATAGTTGGCCCCCAGAAGTATTAAATATTTCAAAACTAATTTTTACATGCCTAAACTAGAAGATAAAACATAAATTGTACTTATGCATATGACTAAAAGATTATTCAAAAAGCTAAATAAATAAACTCATATCTGATTTAACGAAAACAAATGTAATGCCCAGAATGCACACCTTTTCATGACCTTGTAGTTTCAAGTCTTTGGAAATACTGGTTTATTATTAATACTTACACAAGTACTGAAGTCTCCTGGTGCAACTACAAGATTATCCAAAACTCCCTGCACTTTTGATACCAGATTAGCTATGGCCGTCTGTTCCGCCGGTGATGGACAAAGATCTTGATTCCGTTTTAACAATGCCTATATACTATTTAGTTGTATCAATTTATAAGTGAAAATGTAAACAATATATTACAGAGGTTAAAGCAGCATCTTCAGCAATAGGAGAGACCTTTGGGAATAGAACTTCTGTTAAAGTAAGATCAAAAGGATGTCGAGGTATAAATGTTTTCTTGAATTGTGGCCGTATTCCTCCCCTTATTGAGCCACGACCACCACGGATTAAATTTACACCGCGCACCATTTCAGAAAACTTATTTTAGATTTAATACAAAATATCTAAACAGAAGTTTTGGTCGCAAAGTATTCGCAATCGCAACCGCACACCAGCGCAAAACAACGTTGCTACCAAAGATTATTAAATTAAGAAACTAGATCATATTATATAAAAGCCTAGCTTCGTGGGCATATCAGATTTTTCCATTAAATTTTCAAATAAAATCCTCTCACGATTGCTCTCAATTTTCCAGTCAGTGGTGAACATGATGGGGATGGTGAATGTGCATGCAGACATTCGGTAGCCCTGTTCATGTTCATTCGCATGACAATAGGGTAGTTCGCGACAACGTCAGTGTCAAATGAAAAAAAAAAACAAAGTGACAGCTAAAAAAACTTGTAGGAAAACAAACGAAATTTTATATTTTTTTTAAATTAATTTTGGATTTTTTGAAACAATCTCTACAAATTTATTTATTGAATTTTTGTAAACACTTTTAAGAAACTCTAAATTTCAAGGCTACAATGTTTTCAATTTGTATTTGGCACTTTATTATAAACTTTTCACAAATAAAATGGGCAAAACCTATCTCCCGCCATGTAAAATTTCGTTTGCTTTCCTACAAGTTGTTTTGACATTTCAGTGAAAGAGAAAGCACACTTCTGAAAGGGATAGCTTCGCGAAATACCCTATACACCAAAAACCATGATACAACAAGACAAGATAGCTCATTAATGTTTTCATTTTTGATTTGTTCTGCGCATGTACGTCATAGTTACGGAATGAGCATTTTGACATTTGGTACTTGCATGTGTTTTATATGGAACGATTTGTGTTGTTCATATAAATGTTTAAATAAATTCTAAAATATAGTAAATATAGTTTCGGAATTGTGTTAAAAATGTTTGGAAAATATTTAACGTTCGTTTGTGTGTTTTTGTTTTGCTGTTCCAATGGATTATAGTCGTAGATTTACTTCTTTTCTGCTTTGCTCGGTGCCCTGTGTTGTGTTCTGAATTAAATGAAAAGAAAATGATTAAAAAACGAGTAGTTTAGTTAATTATTTATTATATTTTCGTTTTCTTGTGGTTTTTCGTCGACTATTTTGCGATTAAGGAAGGGAATCCAAAAGTAAACATTCGCGAGTGGAAGAAGAGTGTTTTTAGTACGGATATTGTAGTTAAATCAATTCAGTTATTCATATAGCTTTGTTAACTGGTATCATCATAGCTTCAGATGGCTTTGAAAGACCACCCATACGGTGCAGACTCGAAATCCTATCAAAGAAAGTGCATTACTAAGCATAAATGCAACTGCATTAAAATGCCAGTTTACCTACCCATTTCATATTATTTGATTCTTTGCCCTAAAACATTTTTTTTTATAGGAAAGTTATGGAGCTGTTTCTAATGTTTCTTTTTGTTTTTCTTTAATTATATTTGCACTCAAATACAGAGCAAATATCCCTTTTACAAATGAACTATTATTCGTTTAATTAATAACAATAAAATAAAATTAGCGATGAAGTGTTCCTAAAATCTTTATGGGAGCAAGTAATGAAGGCCTCGCGGAACCAGCATTATTCGCCGATAAAATCATGGAAGTTAGCGATTACTCTACGATTTCCACTACGAGTGTAGCACCCAATTACATTCACCAACTGCAACAAAAAATAGATGCACTCACCAGGAGGTTCAAGTTAATCACGAGAGATTTGGAAATAGAGCCGTCGGAAAACGAAGGAGCCAATAGCTAAAAGAGTCGGGTAGCGATGGCATTAAGGTTATAAACCGCCTTTTTATTACCGATTCCACTTCTTTTACCCATTTTTTAGTTGATACAGGCGCCGACGTATTGGTTATCCCTCACCGTGCAAACGATGAACAACAAAGACCAAGTAACATCTGTCTATACGCTTTGAATGGGACACCTATACGAACGTACGGAGAGAAGCGAGTAGTTGTTAATATCGGCTTGGGACGAAAATTCGAGTGGTTATTTACTGTAGCTGACGTAAAAAGCGCTATCATTGGTGTCGATTTTCTGAAGCAATTCGACCTCTGCTTTAAGTGTTAACGCAATGAGTAAGTGTGATACTACATCGAATCCTTGTATATATACATTCCATCCTAACGATCCGTATGCCAAACTCTTTTTGGAATTTAGAGATATAACGTTGAAGCCTAATAGTGGTCCAGTAAAGTCAACCATTACTCACCAAATTTTAACAAACGCTCAACGTTTTTGCTCGCCCGCGCCGATTACCGCCTGATAAGTTGGAGGCATCCCGAGCGGAGATTCGATTTTTGATAAAGAATGGTATCTGCAGACCATCTAAGAGCAACTGGGCGAGTCCGCTTCATTTGGTAAGAAAAGCAAATGGTGATTGGAGGCCGTATACGTATGAACTTGGCGGTCTCCAGATCAACAAACCGTCAACCAAATCGATCATGTTGCGATCGACGCCAGACATGCCTCCAGTATCATGGATGTCCGAACTTTTCGAGCGGCCAACATAGACTCGGACCATTACTTGGTAGTAGCCAAAGTACGGATGCGGATATCCAATACTCCACAACACCGAGAGGATACTACAAGAAGATTTGACGTCGCAAGGCTACTATCGCAAGAGACCGCCAAAACCTTTACCGACCGCGTCTCCCTATACCTCTCAGCAAGCCCATCCTCAGCTTCACCAGCATCAAGTACAGAGGACCAGTGGCAACTCTGCCAGCGTGCCATCAGGAGCGCCGCTACCGAAGTGCTGGGTTTCACTAAGCGACCACAACGAAACCCCTGGTTCGATGAGGAATGCCGCCAGGCACATGCAGCCAAGAACGAGGCCTATCAATTAATGCTGCAGACAAGAACCAGAGCGGCTGAGAGAGCTGCCCGCGAGCTCTACGGGCAAAAAAGAAGGGAGGAACACCGACTTCTCAGAAGGAAAAAGAAAGAGCACGAGAAGTGAGCGGTCGAATCAATTGAGGGACGCTACTGCAGAGGCAATGTTCGAAAGTTCTACCAAAGGGTAAAACGATCCACCCAAGGATACAAGGCCCGAACAGAAGCCTGCAGAGATGAGCATGGGAATACAGTAGTAGATTCGCAGTCGGTGCTGAGGATTTGGAAAGAACACTTCTGCAGACTGTTAAACGGCAGAGACAGACAATAACCCGCTGTCAGGCAGAATGATCTGTTCAGCTTGGACGATGATGGCCAAAACTTCCGTCCACCTGACCTACACAAAGTGAGGATAGCGATATAAAAACTTAAGTCCAACAAAGCTGCTGGAGCGGATGGCCTTCCGGCCGAGCTATTCAAAGCAGCGGGAGATGGCTTGGTAAGGAGCATGCACCAACTCATCTGTAAAATTTGGTCGGATGAAAGCATGCCCGACGAATGGAACCTCAGCATCGTGTGCCCCATCCACAAGAAAGGAGATACTCTGAACTGCCCCAACTACAGAGGAATAAGTCTCCTGAATGTCGCGTATAAGATCTTGTCGGCTGTATTGTGTGAACGTCTAAAACCTTTCGCCAACAACCTGATCGGCCCATATCAGTGTGGTTTTAGACCAGGAAAGTCAACCATCGACCAAATTTTCACACTCCTTCTTTCTTGGAAAAAACCCAGGAATTTCAGATCGATACACACCATCTATTTATCGACTTTAAAGTCGCCTATGATAGCGTATATAGGGACGAATTATACAAAGCCATGTCAAGTTTTGGCATCCCCGCCAAACTCGTCCGTCTGTGCAGGATGACGATGGAGAAATCTCGCTGCTCCGTCAAAGTCGGCAAGAACACCACCGATTCATTTGATGTCGAAAAAGGTTTGAGAAAAGGCGACGCGCTATCATGTACTCTCTTTAACATCGTTCTTGAAGCAATTGTACGAAACTCACAAGCCAACACCAGAGGTACAATTTTTCAAAAGTCCGTACAACTACTTGCCTATGCTGATGATATTGACATTATTGGGAGAACGCGGCGAGCTGTCAGTGGTGCATTTGCAAGCATCGAAACGGAGGCGGCGAAGATGGGTCTGGCTGTTAATGAGGACAAAACGAAGTATATGCTGTCAACGAGAAAGGACTCTCAACATCGGCGACTCGGACAAAACGTCACGATGGACAGATACAACTTCGAAGTTGTTAAAGACTTTGTCTACCTGGGCTCCACTATAACATCGCAAAATGACATCGGCGCAGAGATCAAGCGAAGAATCACTCTTGCCAATCGCTGTTTCTTCGGGCTAAGAAGGCATCTAAGAAGTAAAGCCCTCTCTCATAGAACCAAGGAGATATTATATAAGACCTTAATCATCCCGGTCCTGCTGTATGGTGCAGAAGCATGGACCCTGTCAAAAGCGGATGAAAACCTTCTGTGATGTTTTGAGAGAAAGATTCTTCCAATGATATTCGGTCCAGTTTGTGACGATGGAGTACACACAGCTAGCGAGGGACCGAGCTGGCTGGAGGGGCTTGTTGGTTGAGGCCGTGGTCCACCCCGGACTGTAAGCGCCACCAAAACAAACGAATGGAGGCCGTGCGGGGACTATCGAAGTCTAAACGCGATCACCGTCCCCGATCGCTATCCTATTCCTTTTATTAAGGATTTCACTCATATGCTGCATGGAAAAACTATATTCTCGACGATCGATTCACTAAAAGCATACCATCAGATTCCTATTGATGAGCCCGACATCCCGAAGACCGCCATTACCATGCCTTTTGGCCTTTATGAATTTATGTTCATGACTTTTGGCCTCCGTAACGCAGCGCAGACATTTCAGCGTCATATGGATATGGTTCTTAGCGGCTGCCACCAGTTGTGTGGCATCTACCGATCCGGTTGGGCTTGGGCAAAATCCTCATACTTATGTCCTTCTCGTCCTTCCGCCTGAAAATGGCTAATCAGCTTGTCTGGTTAGTGTCAGCCAAGGGTCTCACTTACGTATCAGCCGTACGCTGTGATTCGTTGCAACGTACGACTGATGTGAAAGCGTGAACCATTAGATGAGATGGGAGTTTGCTGATGCGACTCATAATGATTTGGGCTATACTTAGTTTCTTATGGGCTGCTTTCCTGTAAGGAGTCTGTGTGGAGCTTAAGTCTTTGTGTGCCGTATCGGAGTATCCGGATTCCTGGCGACCTCTGGATTAGACAGCCTTGTCTGTATATGCGAATTTCTGTACAGATGGACCTCCTTTCTTCGCTACTCGTGGGTTCAACATTTTAAATGGATACAAAAAATAAAAACAAAAAACCGGCTCTTCTTTAAAACCGGGCGGTAGTACGGCGATATCCCTGTCTACTGGTTCAGCTCCTGCATCGGTGAGCAGTGGAAAGATTCTGACTATTCATGGTACATCCACTATAAACAGTTGCAGCGGGCCAAGTAAAGTACATCTTCTAGCGGTGGTAGGATTGTGAGTAAACATGGCCCTTCCACTGCTACAAATACTAAAGAGCACAAAGCTCAAGGGACTCCTAATGCGCCAGCGCGCCGTCGCACTCCCTCTAAAGGCACGTACAAAAAACGTCGCTACGCCATCCACATCCTATGTATAGTAGTTAAATAAATAAATAAATAAATAAAGGTCTCTGGAGAAACTTTGGAGACTGATAAGACTGCGGAAGAAAACAGCAAAATCACATGGGCGAAAAAAATGCTTGGGAACGATCCACTAAAGACCAGCAAGGACTCCACGTCTAAGCGCCAGAGAATGTGGTTCGTGCACTCAAGACTCCTCAATACCGGATCCCTATATGTAACTGACAAATGTAAACCCAGAACTTGCATATTAGCGAAACGCAGCCTTAACCTGGTTAGCATCGGCATATCTGGCCTACGACTACGTGGGCCCTCTCCCCGGAAACAAAATGGAGAGAATGATCGCGGAAGCAGAGAGGACCAAAATCAACCTCATTATCGAATGTCTATCAATGCCTATCACTCGGTATGAGGAAGTACAGACATTAACGATAGACCTGAGTCACTTTTTGATTATATCTTAAGTACTAACCTTATTGTATGTAATGTGGGAAATGCACCTGCCTTCATAACAAAAAACCGACAGGAAGTATTAGACATTACTCTTGTCTCCGATACCGTTTGTCAGATGATCACCAACTGGAAAGTATCACCTGAACACTCCTTTTCAGATCACCGGTATATGCAATTCAACTTAGCCGATGACCCTCCCCGCCAACTTCCATTTAGAAACCCTAGGAAAACAGACTGGCTCAAATCTAGTGATATACTGAAACAATCAGTTACCCCTGACCCTGACCTTTTAAATCCCCCCTGCAGCAACAATGAGCTTGATCGTAAAGTCAATGATCTCACCCTGGCTTTCAACAAAGCTATGTCTTCTTCTTGTCCTCTCATTCTACCTAGGGGTAAGAAGATACCGCACTGGTGGAACTCAGAATTGGTACTGCTTAAAACTAAGTGTAGAAAGCTTTTCAATCGTGCTAAAGACACAAGAGAAGCGACATACTGGGACTCCTACAAGGAATCCCTAAAAATATATTAAAAGGAGCTAAGGAAAGCTAAGCGTACATCTTGGAGGCTCTTCCGCGGTAAAATAGAAGAGTCATCTGTGTTGAAAACTGTGTATGCAGGTTATGACAGCAGCTCACCTAAACGGGGATCGACTCTTTTGAGCGGAAACTATGAAACAGCAACATTCCAAGAAGGACGACAAACAGGGATATTATCTTTTAAACACATTGAAGCAGTAAAACAACAGATGTGTCAATAAAAGGTTCAACATTCCAAGAAGGACGACAGACAGGAGTATTGTCTTTTGGACATATGGAGGGATGTGAGCACCAAGCAAGAAGCCGCGGCTTAGGTAGAGAAAATGATATAAATAGTAGTGTTTCGTATCTTGTAAAGTTAGATTTTAAGAAGATAAGAATAAAGGAAGAGCTCTTGCTCTCAAAGAAATTTTAAAACTATTTTTTATTTTTAAAGTTAAAATTGGCGCAGTCGGTAGGATAGCTATCGAAAAATGTACAAGTACACTACATAAAAAATAAAATAGCTATCTAGTGATTCGAACGAAAATCGTCACGCACAAATAAAGTCTTCCGTGAACACTTTAATGAACTTAAAGTTTAAATCAGTGAAAATCTAAATAAGAAACACTTTATAGACCATAAAGTTTAAATTATGAATACCCTATCGAACATAGTATTTAAATTCGTAAAAATCTATACACTCTAGTGAACCCAGAGTTTAAGTATAAAATTTAAATTATTCTCATTGTGAATACCCTATCGAACATAGTGTTTAAATTCATAAAAATCTATACACTCTAGTGAACCCAGAGTTTAAGTATAAAATCTTTAAATCAAATAAAGAACAGAACGAAGTAGAATTCTTTAAGGCAGATAAAGAAAAAACTACAAAGTGAATTAGTTTAATAACCAATGTCAACGTAAATGACTAATTGAGTGGGGAAGCGAGGAGTAACAACGATTCTCGCTTGTTTGGGATTGACCCTGACAATTTCTGTTGGGAAATTATGTCGAATTTCAGTCTCTGAATTATTGTTTTTGAGAGAATTACATTAACAACAACTCGTAGACACAGTCACTTTGGTAGGAATGATAGCTATTTCGAACTACACCACTAATTCATCATCAGACTCCTTTAAGTGATTGTTTGAATACTGAGTGGGGAAGCGAGGAGTAACAACGATTCTCGCTTGTTTGGGATTGACCCTGACAATTTCTGTTGGGAAATTATGTCGAATTTCAGTCTCTGAATTATTGTTTGAGAGAATTACATTAACAACAACTCGTAGACACAGTCACTTTGGTAGGAATGATAGCTATTTCGAACTACACCACTAATTCATCATCAGACTCCTTTAAGTGATTGTTTGAATAGTTTTGAATTCTGACAGTCAATTCTCCGTATATATCCACTTGGGAAGACATTTCTGTCTTTCCCCTGTCAGGAAGTGAACTTGCACCTCGATTTTCTCAATTGACCAAGTGACTACCACTTGCGCTAATTGAGCGACGAATACAAGCCCGCCAACTGGTGATTAGAACGGAGGAGAAGACCAACCTCTGTGCGTTGTTGTTGCTACGAGGTGTTTTTGTTTATTGTCGTTCTCTCGGTTTTCTTCACCTCTTCCTCTCTTTTTTTCCCCGCAAGCTGTGAGATTTTTCAACAGATTCATACGAGTAGAGAGGTATTATTGGGAAGAATTCGTTGGCTAATACCCAGGCCATGGTTTTTTGTTAACTGAGTGGGGAAGCGAGGAGTAACAACGATTCTCGCTTGTTTGGGATTGACCCTGACAATTTCTGTTGGGAAATTATGTCGAATTTCAGTCTCTGAATTATTGTTTGAGAGAATTACATTAACAACAACTCGTAGACACAGTCACTTTGGTAGGAATGATAGCTATTTCGAACTACACCACTAATTCATCATCAGACTCCTTTAAGTGATTGTTTGAATAGTTTTGAATTCTGACAGTCAATTCTCCGTATATATCCACTTGGGAAGACATTTCTGTCTTTCCCCTGTCAGGAAGTGAACTTGCACCTCGATTTTCTCAATTGACCAAGTGACTACCACTTGCGCTAATTGAGCGACGAATACAAGCCCGCCAACTGGTGATTAGAACGGAGGAGAAGACCAACCTCTGTGCGTTGTTGTTGCTACGAGGTGTTTTTGTTTATTGTCGTTCTCTCGGTTTTCTTCACCTCTTCCTCTCTTTTTTTCCCCGCAAGCTGTGAGATTTTTCAACAGATTCATACGAGTAGAGAGGTATTATTGGGAAGAATTCGTTGGCTAATACCCAGGCCATGGTTTTTTGTTAACTGAGTGGGGAAGCGAGGAGTAACAACGATTCTCGCTTGTTTGGGATTGACCCTGACAATTTCTGTTGGGAAATTATGTCGAATTTCAGTCTCTGAATTATTGTTTGAGAGAATTACATTAACAACAACTCGTAGACACAGTCACTTTGGTAGGAATGATAGCTATTTCGAACTACACCACTAATTCATCATCAGACTCCTTTAAGTGATTGTTTGAATAGTTTTGAATTCTGACAGTCAATTCTCCGTATATATCCACTTGGGAAGACATTTCTGTCTTTCCCCTGTCAGGAAGTGAACTTGCACCTCGATTTTCTCAATTGACCAAGTGACTACCACTTGCGCTAATTGAGCGACGAATACAAGCCCGCCAACTGGTGATTAGAACGGAGGAGAAGACCAACCTCTGTGCGTTGTTGTTGCTACGAGGTGTTTTTGTTTATTGTCGTTCTCTCGGTTTTCTTCACCTCTTCCTCTCTTTTTTTCCCCGCAAGCTGTGAGATTTTTCAACAGATTCATACGAGTAGAGAGGTATTATTGGGAAGAATTCGTTGGCTAATACCCAGGCCATGGTTTTTTGTTAACTGAGTGGGGAAGCGAGGAGTAACAACGATTCTCGCTTGTTTGGGATTGACCCTGACAATTTCTGTTGGGAAATTATGTCGAATTTCAGTCTCTGAATTATTGTTTGAGAGAATTACATTAACAACAACTCGTAGACACAGTCACTTTGGTAGGAATGATAGCTATTTCGAACTACACCACTAATTCATCATCAGACTCCTTTAAGTGATTGTTTGAATAGTTTTGAATTCTGACAGTCAATTCTCCGTATATATCCACTTGGGAAGACATTTCTGTCTTTCCCCTGTCAGGAAGTGAACTTGCACCTCGATTTTCTCAATTGACCAAGTGACTACCACTTGCGCTAATTGAGCGACGAATACAAGCCCGCCAACTGGTGATTAGAACGGAGGAGAAGACCAACCTCTGTGCGTTGTTGTTGCTACGAGGTGTTTTTGTTTATTGTCGTTCTCTCGGTTTTCTTCACCTCTTCCTCTCTTTTTTTTTTTTTTTTTTTTTTCCCCGCAAGCTGTGAGATTTTTCAACAGATTCATACGAGTAGAGAGGTATTATTGGGAAGAATTCGTTGGCTAATACCCAGGCCATGGTTTTTTGTTAACTGAGTGGGGAAGCGAGGAGTAACAACGATTCTCGCTTGTTTGGGATTGACCCTGACAATTTCTGTTGGGAAATTATGTCGAATTTCAGTCTCTGAATTATTGTTTGAGAGAATTACATTAACAACAACTCGTAGACACAGTCACTTTGGTAGGAATGATAGCTATTTCGAACTACACCACTAATTCATCATCAGACTCCTTTAAGTGATTGTTTGAATAGTTTTGAATTCTGACAGTCAATTCTCCGTATATATCCACTTGGGAAGACATTTCTGTCTTTCCCCTGTCAGGAAGTGAACTTGCACCTCGATTTTCTCAATTGACCAAGTGACTACCACTTGCGCTAATTGAGCGACGAATACAAGCCCGCCAACTGGTGATTAGAACGGAGGAGAAGACCAACCTCTGTGCGTTGTTGTTGCTACGAGGTGTTTTTGTTTATTGTCGTTCTCTCGGTTTTCTTCACCTCTTCCTCTCTTTTTTTCCCCGCAAGCTGTGAGATTTTTCAACAGATTCATACGAGTAGAGAGGTATTATTGGGAAGAATTCGTTGGCTAATACCCAGGCCATGGTTTTTTGTTAACTGAGTGGGGAAGCGAGGAGTAACAACGATTCTCGCTTGTTTGGGATTGACCCTGACAATTTCTGTTGGGAAATTATGTCGAATTTCAGTCTCTGAATTATTGTTTGAGAGAATTACATTAACAACAGTTTTGAATTCTGACAGTCAATTCTCCGTATATATCCACTTGGGAAGACATTTCTGTCTTTCCCCTGTCAGGAAGTGAACTTGCACCTCGATTTTCTCAATTGACCAAGTGACTACCACTTGCGCTAATTGAGCGACGAATACAAGCCCGCCAACTGGTGATTAGAACGGAGGAGAAGACCAACCTCTGTGCGTTGTTGTTGCTACGAGGTGTTTTTGTTTATTGTCGTTCTCTCGGTTTTCTTCACCTCTTCCTCTCTTTTTTTCCCCGCAAGCTGTGAGATTTTCAACAGATTCATACGAGTAGAGAGGTATTATTGGGAAGAATTCGTTGGCTAATACCCAGGCCATGGTTTTTTTGTTAACTGAGTGGGGAAGCGAGGAGTAACAACGATTCTCGCTTGTTTGGGATTGACCCTGACAATTTCTGTTGGGAAATTATGTCGAATTTCAGTCTCTGAATTATTGTTTTTGAGAGAATTACATTAACAACAACTCGTAGACACAGTCACTTTGGTAGGAATGATAGCTATTTCGAACTACACCACTAATTCATCATCAGACTCCTTTAAGTGATTGTTTGAATAGTTTTGAATTCTGACAGTCAATTCTCCGTATATATCCACTTGGGAAGACATTTCTGTCTTTCCCCTGTCAGGAAGTGAACTTGCACCTCGATTTTCTCAATTGACCAAGTGACTACCACTTGCGCTAATTGAGCGACGAATACAAGCCCGCCAACTGGTGATTAGAACGGAGGAGAAGACCAACCTCTGTGCGTTGTTGTTGCTACGAGGTGTTTTTGTTTATTGTCGTTCTCTCGGTTTTCTTCACCTCTTCCTCTCTTTTTTTCCCCGCAAGCTGTGAGATTTTCAACAGATTCATACGAGTAGAGAGGTATTATTGGGAAGAATTCGTTGGCTAATACCCAGGCCATGGTTTTTTTGTTAACTGAGTGGGGAAGCGAGGAGTAACAACGATTCTCGCTTGTTTGGGATTGACCCTGACAATTTCTGTTGGGAAATTATGTCGAATTTCAGTCTCTGAATTATTGTTTTTGAGAGAATTACATTAACAACAACTCGTAGACACAGTCACTTTGGTAGGAATGATAGCTATTTCGAACTACACCACTAATTCATCATCAGACTCCTTTAAGTGATTGTTTGAATAGTTTTGAATTCTGACAGTCAATTCTCCGTATATATCCACTTGGGAAGACATTTCTGTCTTTCCCCTGTCAGGAAGTGAACTTGCACCTCGATTTTCTCAATTGACCAAGTGACTACCACTTGCGCTAATTGAGCGACGAATACAAGCCCGCCAACTGGTGATTAGAACGGAGGAGAAGACCAACCTCTGTGCGTTGTTGTTGCTACGAGGTGTTTTTGTTTATTGTCGTTCTCTCGGTTTTCTTCACCTCTTCCTCTCTTTTTTTCCCCGCAAGCTGTGAGATTTTCAACAGATTCATACGAGTAGAGAGGTATTATTGGGAAGAATTCGTTGGCTAATACCCAGGCCATGGTTTTTTTGTTAACTGAGTGGGGAAGCGAGGAGTAACAACGATTCTCGCTTGTTTGGGATTGACCCTGACAATTTCTGTTGGGAAATTATGTCGAATTTCAGTCTCTGAATTATTGTTTTTGAGAGAATTACATTAACAACAACTCGTAGACAATGACTAATGTTATGAAGTTCCGTAGAAGAAAAACTAATTAGAGCCGAGCAGAAAATCAAAAAGAAGAAACTACCAAACTCCGATTCAGATGAAGAAGGAAGCACAACGGACGAAGAAAACAACCAATTAAAAAACATCAGAAACACACCGATACCAGAAAGTTGTAAGAATAATTTAAGTGTTAATTCTAAGAAAAATAATTGTGAAAATAGTGAAAGTAGTTTTGATATAGTTATTGAAAAAGAAAAAATTAAAATGGCTTTAACATTGACATTAGACCCGCTAAAGTACATCGAGAAACTAAGTACGTTTGACGGTAGAAGAGAAGACTTATATACGTTCATAGCTAATGTAGAAGGAATTATTCCAACATTAAATAAATATGACGACCAATCACAATTAATGTGTATAAACATATTAAAATCAAAATTGATAGGCAAAGCAAAAAGATGCATAGAAATTCATGCACATCTACATAAATGGATAGAGATCAAAGAATTATTAGTAAGTAATTTTGGAGCATTCAAAAGTAGCTTTCAATTATATGACGACCTTAGAAAAATAAGTTACAAAAACAATGTAACGACATTCTATAATGAGATACAGAAAACGTTATGTGAATTAAATCAGAAAACATTGCAGGAAAAAAAAACACTTGAGATACCTCATAATAACCAAACTGCATTAGATACTTTTAAACAAAAATTACCCATTCATATGAGAACAGTATTATTTTCACTAAAACCAGCTAGCTTACAGGCAGCATTATACGAATTAACTCAGGCAGGATTCATAGAAGAAAAAAAGTGAAGATAGATCTGAACCTAAAATACAGAATTTTATACCACAAAAATCTTATCAAACAAATTTTCAACCAAAAAATCCAGTAAATATCAGACCACCAGTCAATCATTATAATAATAATAATCCTAGTAATAACTATAGAAACCCCAATTACAAAGGTAATAATTACAATCCCAATTATTACAACAGAAGTCAGAATGTAGAACAAATGGAAATTGATCCCACTAGTAGTCAACTTATAAGAGCACAACCTCAACAAATAAACCATTCTAATAACGAAAATAATAATGAATCAGAATTAAGAACAAATCAAAATTTGGTATCCAGCCTGGGAACCCCCGGAACCGGATTGCCCTTTATCAAATTAGTAAAAAACAATCAAATTATTCGAATGTTAATAGACACGGGAGCAACAAATAGTTTAATAAGTAGAAATAATGCCCCACAAAAATATATCATAAAGAGAGAAAAACCTTTAACTATAAAAACTGTAGGAACTCCAGTTATAATAACTGAAGAAATAAAAATACCAAAAGAAAAATTTATTTACAATGTCGTAGAAGATTGTGTATTCCAAATATTATATTTCAATGAAAATTTCAATGGAATTATAGGAAACAATATACTAATCCCTAACCAAGGTAAGGTTGATTTTAAAACTAAAACTTTACAATTAAATAGTGAAATAATCCCTTTATTCTTCAGTATAGACGAAGAAAAAGAATATGACTTCGATATAAGATACTTAGCAGGAAAAGAAAATAAAGTTGCAGATGCACTTTCAAGAATAAAGATAAATACAATAAATGCATTAGAAAAAGAAGAAGATTTAGTTAGTACCAGACATAGTGTAATATCAGATAGTTCCAATCTAATATCAATCACAGAGAAACCCTTGAACACATTCAAAAGACAAATAATATTAGAAAAAGGAGAAAATAACATAGAAGAGATAACTTTCCCTTTCCCAGGAAAAAGAAGAATAAAAATAATCAGAAAAAACTTCGGCAAAGAAACCTATGAATACCTAATAAAAGAATGTGATACGAACATAATAAACTGTATTTATACGACAGAAGATAGATCATTTTTAGAATTCCAAGATTATTGGAAATTACACCATAATAATCAGAAACTTCTTAGGACAAAAATCTATTTAATTGAGGTTAAAACCCCAGAAACCGAAGAGGAAATAAATAAAATACATTTAAATTATAATCATACAGGAATTGAAAAAACATATTTAGAAATAAAAAGAAAATATTATTCACCAAATATGAAAGAACTAATAACAAAAGTGATTAACAATTGCGAACGTTGCAATCTTAAAATAGAAAGAAACCCAATAAAACTCCCATACGAGAAAATCATCACGCCAGAAGGTCCACACCAACATTAGGTCTGTTTTTTTCCTCATTGATCTCAGTGAAGTAAAGTGAAGTAGGATTTTCAACACGCAATTACAACAACTGCACCCAATTTGACACCACTGAGATTCACACAAGCTATTCATTTCCAGCAAGACCAACTTTGGAGCATTCTTCAATTCTGAACACCAGAGGAACACATTTGATGTTGTCATTTGGATGTGTTCACAGAGTGCCTCCATTTATGATACATAATATGTGGCATAAAGTGCATATATTTTAAACAAATTTCAAAATAGCAACTGAATATTACGGAAAATAGTAAAATACTAAATATTTTCTGATACATTTTTTGTAATAGTACATCCTCCCATTTTGTATTCCCCGTTGATTTTTTAACTGAAGTAGATATGTAATGAAAGCATTATTTACATACTCTTTTTTTTAAATGAAAATCATTCGATTTCAGCCAACTGACATTCCAACTTTTGATTTCGATGGAGATTCGATTTATTTGTTAATTCCTCCGCACATTCTCATATGTTTTTTCGACTGAAAATGTGTGGTCTACATTTTTATTTAAAAAATGTTTACAGTCAAATTTACATAAAAAATATAAAATTGGAAGCAACATTTGTTCGTCTTATGGAAAAAATTTTCAAATGTAAATAATCGCTTGTCGCAATCAAAATGAACAAACCAAGGACAATTTAAAATGTTAATTTATAATTTCTTTAATTTTTATTGCGTTTTTCTGTTCAATTTGATTGTTTCTTTCTCCAAGAATATATATAAATAAGGCCATCTTTTCTCAAAATTAAAGTCAAAACCAACGCGCAATCTGACAGTTAAAATATTACAGCTGATTTCGAAATAAAATCATACAATGAAATCATTTTTGGTAATGAACTTCTTTCCCCTACAATTTAGATTGTGAGAACTTCTTTAGAGTGAAAGTTTTAAATTCGAGGAATACTCGATTCGATCGAATCTCAGAATTTGCGTGAATACTCTTTTGGACTCACCTAACAAACACACCCACGTGTGTTTTTGCTTTTTTTTCTTTGGCAATAATTCGCGATTTTATTTTGACCATACCATACAAGAGAAAAAAAGTAAGCAGAAAAAGTAAATATTCTGTAGAAATTGATAATCATTATTTTTTTTGTACTAAAAGTTTAATTATTCAAATTTCAAAATTCAAGGAATTTGATTTTGAAATTGAATTTTTCATTGATGGCCATTTTGACAGCAATGCCAGCTGTTTACTTTTCAGGGGTAAAACCGACTGTTCAGAAAAGTGGTTGGGGACCAGTTGGGGACTGTTTTTTTGCACATTTTCTTACTTTACTTTACTTCACTGAGATAGGTGAGGAAAAAAACAGACCTATTATCACATGGATATATGGATACTTCCTAACTCAATAAAATATCTCACATGCATAGACAAATTCAGCAAATTTGTATGTGTAGAAAAACTTAAAACAAAGAACCAAAAGGATGTATTAAATACCATAACAAAAATCTTTACTTATATGACCAGACCAAAATATATTGTACTAGATAACGATCCCTCATTTCAAACTTATACAGTAAAAGAATACTTTAGAGAGAAAGAGATAGAAATTCATTTCACAACTCCATACAGACACACAGGAAACTCTGATATTGAAAGAGTGCACAGCACGCTAAATGAGCATTTAAGAATTTTAGAAAGATCAGACAACTTAGTCGACAACGTGATACGCGCAGTAGAGGTTTATAACCAAACAATACATTTGACCACTAAAGAAAAACCAGTAGACATTTATTTAAACAGAATAGATATAAAATTAGTGCGCGAAAGAATAGAAAGTAATAAAGAAAAAATATTAAAGAAATTAAATAAAAATAGGAGTGACAAAGAAATTAATCCTAATTATACTAAAATAAATAATCCCGAGCGATTTGACAAACAAAAACAAAACATAAAAAAATAAACATTATAAAACAAAAAGACAAGAAAGTTATTATAAGACCACACGTACGAACACAAGTTTTGCACAAAGATCAATTCAGGAGGAAGAAAAAATTCGCAACCATCCAACATGAAAGCAGTGGTGATAATTCTAATGATTATTCTGAACAAGCAGATAACGGTAGTACAACCGCAGGAAATACAAATTAATGAAATTAAACAAGAATTTTTAATAATAGAAAGTGAAAAGGCAGAACTTATAGAAAAATATAATACCATGATACATTTAATTAACTTAACCGATTATAAAGGACTAACCGAACAATTAAAAGCACAATATAAATTAATGCCAGAAAAGCATTATAAACAATTAAGTGAAATAATTAAATTAGAGCAAAAAATTGATATCCTAATCCCACATCATATATTAAAAGAGGATTAATAAATTTAGGAGGTACCATCTTAAAATTCATATTCGGAACAATGGATGACGATGATAGAATAGAAATAGAAAACAAACTTAAAACAGTAGAAGAAAATAATCATAATGCCATAGATAACTTAAATAAACAAATAAAGATTAACGATCATTTTAATAATCAATTTAAAACTTTAAGTGACTTATTGAACCAAGGTATTGAAACAATAAATAAATTAAAAAATAGAAGAAATGATGTTGATAACCTTCGTATAGAAATAGAATTCAATAACAACATAAGAGAAATTAGAGAAACTTTAGGAAAAATAGAAGACGTAATACTGACTAGCAGAACTGGAATACTAACACAAAACATAATTACAAGCCAAGAAATTAAAGAGAATAAAATCACG
Organism: Cheilosia scutellata; assembly: GCA_955612985.1. NCBI lineage: Eukaryota > Metazoa > Arthropoda > Insecta > Diptera > Syrphidae > Cheilosia > Cheilosia scutellata. The sequence goes on along the minus strand of OY015312.1, from coordinate 82,136,318 downwards.
TTTGAACAATTGAAAGAATTAAAAATCAATTTAGCAACATACAAAGAAAATATTTTAGTAATTGTATTAATTCCACAATATTCCAACCAAAAGTTTAATAAAATATATATTCAAAACTTTCCTATAAATAATAGAATAATAGATTTACAAACTAATAACTTCTTAGAATTAAATAAAACATTAGGTCAGTTTTTTTCCTCATTGATCTCAGTGAAGTAAAGTAAAGTAGGATTTTCAGCACGCAATTACAACAACTGCACCCAATTTGACACCACTGAGATTCACACAAGCTATTCATTTCCAGCAAGACCAACTTTGGAGCATTCTTCAATTCTGAACACCAGGGGAACACATTTGATGTTGCCATTTGGATGTGTTCACAGAGTGCCTCCATTTATGATACATAATATGTGTCGGCTGTGGTGGGTGTAAAATGCATAAAGTGCATAATATTTTAAACAAATTTCAAAATAGCAACTGAATATTACCATATTACGGAAAGTAATAAAATACTAAATATTTTCTGTTTTTATTTAAGTTGTACTTTGGTAACAAAATATATAGGTATATATTATATACACCTAGACTTATAATAATTGAAAATAAGTATGTTATCTTTGATGTTATGTAATTATGGGATACATTTTTTGTAATACATAGTATATCCTCCCATTTTGTATTCCCTGTTGATTTTTTAACTGAAGTAGATATGTAATGAAGGCATTATTTACATACTCTTTTTTTTAATGAAAATCATTCGATTTCAGCCAACTGACATTCCAACTTTTGATTTCGATGGAGATTCGATTTATTTGTTAATTCCTCCGCACATTCTCATATGTTTTTTCGACTGAAAATTTGTGGTCAAAATTTTTATTTAAAAAATGTTTACAGTCAAATTTACATAAAAAATATAAAATTGGAAGCAACATTTGTTCGTCTTATGGACAAAAAATTTCAAATGTAAATAATCGCATGTCGCAATCAAAATGAACAAACCAAGGACAATTTAAAATGCTCATTTATTTAATTTTTATTGCATTTTTCTGTTCAATTTTATTGTTTCTTCCTCCAAGAATATATATTTAAGGCCATATTTTCTCAAATTAAAGTCAAAACCAACTGGCAGTCTGACAGTTAAAATATTTATACAGCCGATTTCGAAATAAAAATCATACAATGAAATCATTTGGTATTGAACTTCTTTCCCCCAAAATTTAGATTGTGAGAACTTCATTAGAGTAAAAGTTTTAAATTCGAGGAATACTCAATACGATCGAATCTCAGAATTTGCGTGAATACACTTTTGGACTCACCTAACAAACACACCCGCGTGTGTTTTTGCTTTTTTTTTCTTTGGCAATAATTCGTGATTTTATTTTGACCATACAAGAGAAAAGAAGTAAGCAGAAAAAGTAAATACTCTGTAGAAATTGATAATCATTATTTTTTTTGCGCTAAAAAGTTAATTATTCAGTTTTCTAGAAGGAATTTGATTTCGAAATTGAATTTTTCATTGGTGGCCATTTTGACAGCAATGCCAGCTGTTTACTTTTCAGGGGTAAAACCGACTGTTCAGAAAAGTGGTTGGGGACCAGTTGGGGACTGTTTTTTTGCACATTTTCTTACTTTACTTTACTTCACTGAGATAGGTGAGGAAAAAAACAGACCTATTATATTATGTAACAAAGGAAATAAAAAATTTACAAATATTAAAAGACGATTGTATAGAACATATATTAATAAACAAACAAATGAAATGCAAAACTAAAAACTACGAAGAAAAAAATGTAATAATAGAAAAAGAAAAATATTTAATAATTAAGAATCTGGAAAAAACCGAAATACAACAAACTTGTAATAATTTAAACTATATATTAGAAGGAAATTACTTAATAAAAGCAGAGAACTGTAAAATTTCAATGAACAATGTAATCTATAATAGAAAGTATTACAAAGAAGAAAAAATAATACCTGTATTAAACTATAACTTTTCAAATGAATATTTAGAAGAAGTCAAGTATGAATCCATTGATAACTTAAAAGAAATAATAGAAATAAAAAATAAAAAGGAAACACAGTATATTTTTAGTTTCTCAACAACTTTATTAATCATTGCGATAATTGTAATTGTAATATTATACAAAATAAGAAGACAAAATAAAAATATAATAAATCTACCTCCAGTCATAAACGAACCGAAGGAAGATTCTAAGGGGGGAGGGGTTATGACAGCAGCTCACCTAAACGGGGATCGACTCTTTTGAGCGGAAACTATGAAACAGCAACATTCCAAGAAGGACGACAAACAGGGATATTATCTTTTAAACACATTGAAGCAGTAAAACAACAGATGTGTCAATAAAAGGTTCAACATTCCAAGAAGGACGACAGACAGGAGTATTGTCTTTTGGACATATGGAGGGATGTGAGCACCAAGCAAGAAGCCGCGGCTTAGGTAGAGAAAATGATATAAATAGTAGTGTTTCGTATCTTGTAAAGTTAGATTTTAAGAAGATAAGAATAAAGGAAGAGCTCTTGCTCTCAAAGAAATTTTAAAACTATTTTTTATTTTTAAAGTTAAAATTTGCATATATAAAAATGCACGCATGTGTATGTGTAGAAAGACGTTATCATATATTATACTGTATTATATTGTAAATAGAATTAAGTCAGTCTTGAATAAACTCTTCAAGTGTACGAACGTTGGTCGTTGCGTTTTATTCTTTAGTTACCACATCCCACCTCGCATACTAGCTCAATAGGTTATGGGCCCAGGTGACGGCCTGTGGTAAATATAAAATAACTAACGCGACGGTACTTGTGCAAAAAAGTTTTTTTTTCGTGTCGTACACATATATGTGCATAGCATAGCACGATGAGTGCAATGTACCAAATAGAGAAGCTGGAGGAGAAGAATTACGATTCTTGGAGCATTCAGATGCGTAGCGTTTTGGTGCATGCGGAGCTATGGAATGTGGCATCAGGTACTTTGAAGAGGGAGGATGCGACTGCTGATGAAAATTGGTCAAACATGGACCAGAAGGCGTTGGCAATGATCACATTGAGTGTAAAACCGTCACAACTGGGTTATGTGAAAAACTGTGTCACATCTTTTGCTGCTTGGACAAAACTCAAAGAAGCTCATCAACCCAGTGGACCTCTGCGCAAGGTATCTCTTTACAAGAAGCTTCTGAGTCTGCGGATGGCAGATGGCCAGAGCATGTCCAGTTATCTAAATGCGTTCGTTGAAGTCTTAGATCAGCTTGCACTTGTTGGGATAGAGATGACCGATGAATTACGATCAATCATTTTACTTTCCAGTCTGCCAAAAGTGTATGAGAGTTTCGTTGTCGCCATCGAAACGCGCGACAATTTACCAAAATTCGAAACTCTGTGCATCAAGTTGAAGGAAGAAGGGGAGCGCCGAGGTAATGAAGAAGTTGAAGTTCACAACGAAAAACCGCAGGCGTTTACGGTTACCACCGATCATCAGCGGCAGAACACTTGTGCAAAAGCCAACACAAAAAGAAAATTGCAAAACGTTATATGTTATAAGTGCGGCGGTCGCGGGCATGTGAAGGCACATTGTCGCAGCAACGAAAGCAAACCAAAAAGAGAACAACAAAAGCAATGCAGCTTGTTGGGTGCATTAGATGCCGGTAGTTTTAACCGGTTGAAGTGGTGCTTGGATAGCGGTGCGACAAGTCACATGTGTTGCGAAAAAGAATTTTTCACGAAATTCGAAACACATTCTGAGATGATTGGTTTGGCTGGTGAAGGCTTCTTACGTGCAGAGGGAAGGGGTGAAGTAAAATTACAAACGGATCTCTGCATATTGAAATTGGTAGATGTGTTGTATGTGCCAAGCATGAAATGCAATTTTATGTCAGTGAGTCGCGCTGTAGAAAATAATTGTGTTGTGCATTTCCGAAAAAATCATGCAAAAGTTGAACAAGAAGGCGAGTGCATTTTAAGCGTAAATAAAGTTGGAAATTTGTACATGTTTGAAGGCCAACGTAATAAATGTTTTTCTGCCGTTGAGACTGATGCGGTTTTGTGGCACAAAAGATATGGTCACCTGAATTACGCCAGCTTGAAGGAAGTCGTTAAGAAGGGGTTGGTGCGGGGGATTGAAAATATCAATTTTTCATCCAAAATGGCCTGTAAAACGTGCATGGTCAGCAAAATTCATACGCAGCCATTCCCAAATGCAACTGAAAATAGAGCACGCGATCTACTGGAGTTGGTGCACACAGATGTATGCGGTCCTTTTGACACAAGGTCGATTGGCGGGTCGAGATATTTCTTGACGTTCATCGACGACAAATCCAGGCGTATTTTCGTGTATTTTTTGAAAGGCAAGGACGAGGTGTTTGGCAAGTTCGTTGAATTTAAAAACCTAGTGGAACGGCAAACCGGCAAAAAGCTGAAGTGTATTCGCAGCGACAATGGTCGCGAATATGTGAACAAGGCATTCGATGGTTTCCTGCAGGAGAATGGTATTGCAAGGCAGCTGACGATGGCATATACGCCGCAACAAAATGGCGTTGCAGAACGAGCCAATCGGACTTTGGTCGAGATGTCAAGGTGTCTTCTGGTGCAGTCAGGACTATGTGAATCATTGTGGGCTGAAGCAATTTATACGGCTGTGTATTTGCGCAATCGTTCACCCACAAGTGCGCTAACCAACATGACACCAATGGAAGCGTGGACAGGTAAGAAGCCCTCTATTAGTCACCTAAAAGTTTTTGGTTCCGTTGCAGTGGCATTGGAAAAGGGGCGTAACAAGAGCAAATTCCAAGCAAAAGGCAAGGAATACCGCATGGTTGGCTACTCGAGACAAGCAAAGGGTTATCGGCTGTATGACGCAGGGGCGAGACAAGTGGTCGAAAAACGAGATGTCCTGTTCGACGAGCTAGGTCAAATGAAACACGCTAATAACAACATTACATTTGATTTAGCAAATAATGCTCCAAGAAGTATCAGTGGCGTCGATATCGAGGTTGCCAGAGATGACTACACCAGGGGTGACGACGATGACTTTGATGCGGATGAGCACTGTAACGACGACGCCGACGATGACTTTGATGCAGATGAGTACAGTAGCGGCGGCGATGACTATTTCGAGGCCGCTTCAGATGAGCGCAGCAGCACCAATGAATTCAAGAGCGCGGTTGAAAATGTTGAAGATAAGGGTTTGGTTGTTGGAAGGCCAAAATTGCTTCGGTCTGGGAAGCAATACAACATACTAAACGCGTTGGTTGCAAGTGACGTACCGATACCCTTATCCTACGAGGAGGCGATGAGCAGCATGTACGTTTCGTCTTGGCGCGAGGCTATGCAGAGAGAGTATGAGGCTTTGATTGCAAATCAGACCTGGACAGTCGCAGATTTACCAAAAAATCAGCGAGCTATTGGCTGTAAATGGGTTTACAGCGTAAAACGAGGTGCTGGTGGCGAAGTAGAACGGTTTAAAGCACGTCTTGTTGCGAAGGGATGTGCACAGCAGTATGGTTTGAACTATAGCGAAACGTTCTCACCTGTGTGTCGACTGGAGAGCGTCCGTTTTATTCTGGCACTGGCTGCGGAGTTGAAATTATACTTGCACCAAATGGACGTATGCACGGCATATCTTAACAGTGATCTCAAAGACACCGTTTACATGAAGCAACCACCAGGGTACGAAGACAGCAGTCAACAAGGCAAGGTCTTATTGCTGAAGAAGGCCATATATGGTTTAAAACAAGCAGGAAGGGAGTGGAACTCCAATCTTGATGGTGTTTTGCGAGGAATTGGATTCATTCCATGCGACAACGAGCCCTGCTTATATAAGCAGCGCGAAAGAGGTAATTTGTCACTAATCCTTGTATACGTTGACGATCTCATTATAGCATGCCAATCGAAACGAGACTTGACTAAAATCAAAACCGCTATTTCAAGCTCGTTTGAGTGCGTTGACAAGGGACCGTTGCAGCTGTTCCTCGGAATGGAGATACAACGTGAAGGTGAACTAGGCGAAATCACTTTGGGCCAGACGCAGTATATTAAAGAGCTGTTGCGACGACATGGCAGCGAAAATTGCAGGCCAGCATCTACGCCATTAGATGCAGGGTATCAGGTGGCACGTGAGAGCAATCAATGTCAGAAGGTGGATGCTGTTTTCTACCAGTCAGCAATTGGCGAGCTGATGTGGTTGGCCTTAACGACCAGACCGGACATTTTGCACTCAGTTGCGAAGTTGGCGCAGCGGAATAAGGATCCGCACAACGAGCACCTTGCTGGCGTAAAGCATATTCTGAGGTATTTGGCATCTACGGCTGACAGGAAGCTGCACTACAAAGAGTGTGGGCAAGCATTTGCGGGTTACGTCGACGCTGACTGGGGCGGCGACAAGGTCGACCGCAAATCCTATACTGGCTACGTGTATTTCTTGGCAGGTGGTCCTATATCCTGGAAATCGGAAAAGCAACGTAGTGTGGCTCTCAGCAGCACCGAGGCTGAGTACATGGCGTTATCGACTGCGTGCAAGGAGGCGATAGCCATACGACGACTCATTATTGAAATTGGCTGTGGTGAGACGGACAGCCCAACAGTTGTGTACGGTGACAATCTAAGCGCGCAGCAACTTGCGAAGAACCCTGTGCATCATGCGAGGACCAAGCATGTTGATATTAGATATCATTTTGTTCGACAAATTGTTAAAGAAGGTAAAATTGTTTTGAAATATGCTTCGACAAATGTAATGATAGCTGACATATTAACCAAGAATTTGCCTAAGAGAAAACATAATGAATTTAGAGAAATGTTAAATTTGAGTTAAATATATATATTTTTTCTTGTAATAATTTTTGCAAAACATGCTTGCATTGAGGAAGGGTGTTGAAAACTGTGTATGCATATATACCAATGCACGCATGTGTATGTGTAGAAAGACGTTATCATATATTATACTGTATTATATTGTAAATAGAATTAAGTCAGTCTTGAATAAACTCTTCAAGTGTACGAACGTTGGTCGTTGCGTTTTATTCTTTAGTTACCACATCCCACCTCGCATACTAGCTCAATAATCTGAGGCATCAAGGCTTAGGAAAATACTCTCCACAAATCCAGCAATGCCTAGTTGCTTGAAAAAGACGGATGGCTCTTGGACGGCTTCTAGCGAGGAATCGCTCAATCTGCTGCTCGACATCCATTTCCCAGGCAGCTCCAGCAGTATAAGTCACTCAAATCCAAACAGATCACTAGAGACAAATTGCTTTTGGCGCTACGTAGCTTCAAACCATACAAATCCCTAGGACCAGACAGCATAATACCAGCCGAGTTACAAAACACCTCAGATATCATCCTGCCAGTACTGGAGATAATCCTAAGTACCTGTTTAAATCTGGTGTATGTTCCCTTGTTATGGAGAGAAGTAAAAGTGGTTTTTATACCCAGGGCAGGCAAATGCTCTCATGTTAGTCCAAAGGACCTCAGGCCCATTAGTCTTTCGTCATTCCTCCTAAAAACTCTAGAACGACTGATCGAAATCCATCTACGCAAAAGCATTGATACAAAACTTCTATCCACTGCTCAACATGCTTACTCTAAAGGTAAATCCGTGGAAACAGCTCTGCATACGCTGACATGATCCATCGAGGATTCCCTCCGTCACAAGGAGTATACTATGGTTGCATTCCTTGACATTTTTAACAACGTTGATGCATCTGCAATCGCGCAAGCACTGTCAGCTCTGAACGTGGACACCTCAGGGGGTTGATTAATCTGATGCTCAATAGCCGGATCATAAACTCTAGTCTGAGCGGAGCATCTGCCAGAAGATCTGTCAGTAGAAGGACCCCACAAGGTGGCGTTCTGTCTCCCTTTCTCTGGAACTTAGTGGTCAATCAACTGCTGACATGCCTGGAAGCGGAGCGCTACAAGGTGATTGCATATGCGGATGATGTTGCTATTGCCGTGTTTTTTTCCCTCGATGTGTCCATTGAAATACAGCACAACAATATGTCACGCCACATTCCGGTTTATAGATAATGTACACACATACATATCTACTTCTGTCTTCCGTTGTATAGTCGTAATTTATCATGCGAGGTGCACGACGGTGAATCGGTGCATTGATTCTTGTGGGAAAACAATTTTTGCGACGCAACAAGCGAGTCAGTTCCTGGCTGATCATTATCGCGCTCGGTTCCTAAAAGTTTCACTGGAGAAAAAAAAAATTAAACCGCTCGCAAGACGCGAACGTCGCGTGGTGCGTCAGTACGTGGCATACAAAAAAAGGGAAAAAGTCATTAAACTGAAAATTAACTTTACGGCCTCTCGATAAACCATCGGTCGGTGAATTCTGCACGAGTGTTTTGAGCATTAGGCTTTACATTTTATGCCTCATTTCGATCGGTAATGTTGGTGGTTCGGCGATTAACAAAAAAACAACAGAAGAAAGCATAGGGCTTTCTATTGGGTGCTGGTAAACAGTTTTACGGCACACGGTAGGGAGGGTATTGACCTACAAGGAGGACTACCATCTGATCCTCCCGTGGCCGTAATGTTAAAGGGTTATGTCTTTTCTCTCTTGGTCTGTAGTACTAGTAAGTACATACTTACCGGTTTCTATTTTCAGTATATCGTTTCATTTACCTACCTTTATCGATAGCATGCATTCTTTTATGTAGTGGTGACTTGTTTGGTCCACGGGTGTAAGAACACACCCACCGTCGAGCTCCAGCTGCGACCAATAAGGCATGCGCCCGCGTCTGTGATACCAAACCTTTTCTATTTTTTGTTTTCTGTCCATCATTTTTCCCATCTTAGTCCAACTTCCTACACATTTCATCGTCTCTCGCGGACAACAACCCACTCTCACCCCTTCTATATACCACCTCCATTACATAAATCGCGCCCAACGTGGGGCCCGCAAGTTTTGCTAATAGCTTAGTTTACCATTCATCAACATTTCGCAAATTTTTGTAGTTTACAGTTCACATTTGACATGCTCTTAGATAATTGGTTCACCTTTGGAATTACGTATCTCGTTCAAAAATATTCGTTGATTGAGAACGACCAGGGACAATGATCCAATTTTTCTAATAAATTCACTATTCATGCACCAAGATTGTACAACAAGCCTTTCGAAATGAGGCCACCTATATGAAACAATATATTATAATTTTTTTTTTTGGTATCTAATATCTGAATATCGCTTATATCGACCTCAATCATTTATTTATAATAGTTATTATTAGATGTTTTTATTCACTAACCTATATTCTTTGCCGGCCATATCTAAATAATCAATTTTGTCCAAATGGCAGTTTAATTCCTCTAGATCACCCATCTAGCAATAGTCATCGTGGGCGCGGCGCAGTCCCAAAGGGTCCGCGCCCAACCACTCGATCAACTACCCAGCAAGTCGCAGAAGATTGGAGCCTGAGAGATTCGAGCATCCTTGACAGCCAGTACCTTGGCAAGTCCCCGGTGCCAATAATCCAGGATCGCGTTCTAATTTAACCATACCTTTTGACGATGTTTGTCAGTCCAACGAACTGAACATTCGTCAACTTGTCCGCGAGGAGATGGGTGAAGATCGTCAAAGAACAATGGTATCCGTTAACCAGACTATTGAGGCTATGTTTCAACGATATTTCAGCCTCCAGAACCAGCGAGTGCAGCGCCTCCCAATAGTCCCATGGCTTGGGTTAGGTGGTACTTGGAAGTTAGTTTGGGTATAAAACCTAACTTCCAAGCACCAGCTCCATCTCAATTCTCTCGTAATGATCCGGTAAGAGCTTCAGACAATCGCGGTACTCATCAGATCCACCCCAGTCCAGACAAATTGTCAAATATTACATTAAACTGGAACGTGAGATTTGACGGTTCCTGTACTGGTATAAGAGCTGAAGAATTCATCTATAGAATAACGGCGTTAACAACCCATACGCTAAACGCGGTCTTTGCATCTCTATGCCGAAACGTGCATCTCCTGTTTACCGGCAAAAAAAAAAACAAGCCGACCTTTTTTTTCTCGTACAAGGAAATTATTGTTGCCATTGTAGTGTGGATTGAAAAGTACTACTTATTGACCACAACGCCATCTAATGGAAAGTAGACGAACTTATTCAACGGAACTTCGAATCTTCGAAACTCAACGAATGGTCTAAAACGAAACTAGTACATTCTCGATTGTTCCGGTTGGAGTATAGAATATTCGAGAAGCTTTAGTGGGGAGTATAAAAAGGGTTGCGAAATCCGACGAGGGGACAGTTTATCTTTAAACCGTGTAAAGTAAAGTTCGAATAGTATCGGTAGTGATATTAAATAAGTGGAAATATTGTAAGAAGTGGAAAAGTTGATTTTAAGGGTGGTATTCACGACCACTCGTAAATCGATTAACTTACGAAGCTCGTAACTTAAGTGTTTTGGTTGGTATTCACCAAGCAGTATTAAGGTTGTGTCTGTACTAATTCGAATGTTCGAAATTCCTCTCATTTTCGAACTCGCTCTTTTTCGCGACAACTGTCATCGACACCGTGCAGTGTTCCTATATCCATTGGATAGTTTTTCCCTCAAGCAGTTATGATTTTTACCTTTGTTCCCAGAACCTCTATAAATAAATCCCATATGTTTACTCTTTTATTATTTGTTTCTGAGAAAAGACAATTGTTTTTTTATTCAACATAACGTTTTGTATTAACCAAATATTTATCAATTTAGTAACATCTTCAGAATATCCAGTTATAATTCATTAAATAAATAACATTCAGAGTTCACGCATAATTGTCCAATGTGTACATTAGGCGTATTTTTTTGGGAAGTGAGTATAACAAAACCAAAAGTGAGTATACCAGTTTTGCATGTAAAAGTAAAAGTGAGCTAGCTATAGATTCCCAAAAAAATACGCCTATTATTACATTCGATGACTTTTGCAGTAGCGTCTGTCTCTAGAAGACAATTTTTTTTTGCCTGAAATTTTATTAGAAAGAAAAAAAATCCCATGATATTAGAACACTGTCCAACCATATCAATGGTCTACTACGAATAAATTATTATGGAAGTTCGAAACTTGAAAATCTGTTACGAAGCTGTCAAAACAAACCGCAGAGTTTTTTTTTTATACATAGACGGTAGGCACCTGATCAATTTTGTGCAAAAAACATATTAAAATGCAGTCTGAAAAAAGTATGTTTTGAATTATAACAAACTAAATAATTGTGTAATAAATACTGGACCATCTTTTTAGGAAAAAGACAACAAAAAACCACGACGAGGCAAAAAGAAGTATCTCTTACATGGAGCAAAATGCAATTAGAAAACTCTATTTCAAATCAGTAACCAACTGAATCGATCTCCATGTACTGGGCTGCAATAAACGAAAAATGTGTTCCTATTGATGCCTGATATGAACTGTATCCGTAAAAATGTAGTGTCGCGAGAAACTTGAAATAAATACCCAACTTTACATCGTCATTAGAAATACAATTTACCTGCATTTGAAATGAAATGGTTGTATTCGTGTTTTGTAAATTGTTCCAATTTGTTCATTATAATTCTAGCGAGTAAAACGCACATTAGTAAGATCAAATGGATTACTATTTAGTCTTAGTTCCAGCAAAAGTAATCGGTGTGGGTGTCTTCGTCTGAACCAAAAAAATTCATTCAATCATTTTCAATGGTCCGCTTATCCATTAAATGGGTTGTGGGTGTAGGTTGCTCAAGTGGACCCTCCATAGCTCTCGATTCTCCGTCATCGTCTCTAAATCATCAAGGGCAATCCCCTTACGGCAAGAGGAGAGATTATGAACTTGATATAACCATCTCATACTGGGTCTACATAGAGGACGCCTGCCTGATGATGGTACGGATTCCATAGGACGTCGTGGGATCCTGGTTGGGGACATGCGTTTAACATGACCAAACCACTGAAGCATGGGCCGTTCCGGAGAAGTTGCTACTCGACATTGAGTTCCTCGCGAATTAAAGCAAAAATATAAATTTCCAAATTATTTTCCATTACAAACCCACTAGTTTATGCACAATTATTACATTTGTCTTCTTTTGTAAACATTTCGTTGACCATAAATTATATAGATTATCCCTTTCAATCCAAAACTTTCTAATTAATAAAAATCTTTTATGATAAAAGTCACAAAATGCTGTCTTTTATTCTGTTATGATTTATAACAGATTTCATAAAAGATTTTTGCACGCAGAATACCAATTCTGGAGATCGTAAAAGATTTTTTGACAGTTCGAACTTTTGTATGGAAATTCATAACAGAATAACAGGAAAAATGGATAAAAGATTTTGCCGAATAGGCCTAATTGTCTTGTAATAAAAAGTGATTTATTAAAGTTTAATAAACAGAATAGTGTTTTATCTTTTCGAATCCCAGCCGAATGTAACATTGGTGTCAGAAGTGGGATAAAACGTATTCTGTGCAAAGTATTGTGAAAAGAAACACAAGTGAAAAACAGAAAAAAAGTGAATTTCGCAGATTGGCATTACTACAACTAAGCAGACCTCAGTTAAAAACTGAGCTGGAAAAACGGAATCTCTCCACAGCTGGTGGAAAAAGTGACCTCATACTTCGTCTACAGGAAGGTGTCGAAAGCGAGGGAGGAGATCCAAAATCCATGCTATTCGAAGTGCCAGAAGAGAAAGAAGAACAAGTAAGTACAGGCGTTGACATGGCCGCTATGATGGCATTGCTTCTTGCTAAGCTCGAAGAACAGAGGAATTCTATCGAATCTAAGTTCGTTGAACAAAAGAATTCTCTAGAAGAACAGAATTATTTTATCGAATCTAAGTTGGCAGACCAGAAGAATTCTCTAGAAGAACAGAAGAATTCTATTGAATTTAAATTTGCAGAGCAGAAGAATTCCATTGTCGCGGCGCAAAAAGAGGCCGTCGAAGAGTTCAAGAATGTTCTAGAAGTAAAATTCGACGCGATTGATGATAAATTAAACCAGTATGAGACACAATTTGAGAAAGTAGATACAAAGTTTGACGGTATCAATCAAACATTACAAAAGCATGAGACAAACGTCGAGAATTTGGCTAGAGAACTGGACAAAGTAAAGAACAGACCTGTTTTCGATGGTCATGGTCAACATCATGGCCAATTTATAAGCGGCAGTTCGAAGCAGCTGCAATGACCAACAACTGGGATGACGAGGAAAAGTCGATTGCACTAACGCTCGCACTACGAGGTACAGCTGCAGAGATGCTTCAAACTATCTCCGAAGAAAAACAACGCAACTACGAGGCATATTGGATAAGGCTATCGAAATGGGCTTTGGTAATGACCATATGCAGCAAGTATACAGGGTACAACTGCGCAGTAGAATCCAGAAGCGGGGAGAAACACTCCAGCAGTTGCAAGCGGATATCGAACGGCTGGCGCATTTGTCGTATCCCAATGCCGGCGAGGATTTCATCAACGAAATGGCTGTAGAGGCGTTTACCCAAGCCATAGAGGACCGATAACTGCAAATGGCTGTAAGAATGGCTGGAAAGAAAACTCTCCCTGAGGCACTGGCATTTGCCCTGACCAAGCATCACAAGGGTTTCACCGTGTGAGAGAGATGACAACTGTCGAAAGCTCGTGCCAAAGGGCAAACGTCGTAGAACAGAACAGTGCTCGTAGGGGACCGATTCGTTGCTGGAACTGTAACAAAATTGGGCATCTACAGCGACAATTCAGAGCTCCACCCAGACACACTAGTTGTCCGTACTGCAGCGCTAGGAGTCGTAATGAAGGGGCATCTGAGCGTCCAGCGGATGACTGACGAATGCATCATCGGAATCGACTTAATGAAGGCTCATGATGTAGTACTGGACATCGGCTTACAAGTACTAAAGTACAGGAACGTCGAGATTCCCATCTTTTACGGGGACGAGCATGTCACAGCTCTAGGGACAGTCATGAGTGAAGACGAGATATTACCACCTTCTTCAGAAACACTTATTTGGACAAAACTGGAAGGTGATTCTGGGAGCCACCGATTCTACCTAGTTGAGCCAGATCCAGAAAATCATTATCAAAACTACGTCGTTGGAAATATGCTTGTAGAACCTAAAAACAACATGGTTCCCGTACGAGTTCTAAATGTTGAACATAGAAGCAAGGGGAAGTGATCGGTACCACTTACTGCGGTCACAAAATCATCCAATGAGGGTGCTACCAAACATCTTACATCCACGGAAATGACGGCGATAAAAAGGAGTATATTTGGACAGTGTAAGTTGAATCAGGAGCAGCAAGAAATGGCGGGGGAACTAATCAACGAGTTCGCTGATATATTTGCTTCGCAGAGCGGCGAGTATGGTCGGACACATCTCGTACAATACCGAATCGACACAGGAGACGCAAGACCTATTCGTCAGCCTCCCAGACGACTACCTGAACCCGAAAAAGTGTGCTCTTTTTAGACCAGAAGTAAAATATCTCGGGCACATCATCTCTTCCGAAGGAGTCAGGACTGATCCAGAGAAAGTCGAAGCAGTGAAAAACTGGCGGGTTCCCAAAGACAAACATCAACTGAGGAGCTTCCTGGGACTTGCGACATACTACAGACGGTTTGTGAATGACTTTGCCGGGATTGCGAAGAGCTGGCATCAATTGACGGAAAAGGGAAAACAATTTAAATGGTCAGGTGAGTGCGAAAAGAGCTTTGAAAAACTAAAGCAGCAACTGTGTGACGCCCCCATACTAGCGTACCCCACTAATTGAAAAACATTTATTGTGGACGCAGAGGCTAGTAATGTGGGAGTTGGAGCCGTCCTTTCGCAAGTGCATGATGGCCAAGAGAAAGTAGTTTCCTACTTCAGCAAAGTTCTCTCCACGCCAGGAACTACTGTGTAACCCGACGGGAACTTATCGCTTTAGTCCTGGCGACAAAACACTTCCACAAGTACCTTTATGGGAGCAAATTTATTCTTCGCACCGATCATGCATCTTTAAAGTGGCTGCTGCAGTTTAAGAATCCTGTGGGACAAGTCGCGAGGTGGATCGAACGGCTGCAGATGTATGACTACGAAATACAGCTTCGAAAGGGAACTCTTCACTCTAATGCAAATGCTCTCTCCCGCCGGCCTTGCAAAGCCGATTGCAAACATTGCGTGCGTCAGGAGGAAAAAGATGCCGTTTCCGTGAAGAGGCTGAGAGCTGAGCCCATTAGTGGCTGGACTACGAGAGAGATCCAGGAGGCTCAAAGGGAAGATCAGGATATCGAGCCGATTCTCGCCTGGAAGGAGCATGAAGGAAAACCAGACTGGCAGGAGATATCCAATAGGAGCCCCAAGCTGAAGACATACTGGGCGCAATGGGACTCTCTTCATGTGCAGGACGGCATTTTGAGGGGGGAAGGTGGGAAAGCTCGGATGGAAAGTCGTTGGTGATGCAGCTTATTGTTCCCAGGTCGAAAGTAAGTGATGTTCTAAAGGAACTGCATGATGGAGTATCTAGGCCACTTGGGAATAAATAAAACGCTCGAAAAGGTGCGAGAGCGACTTTACTGGATCCACTCAAGGGATGATGTAGAAAACTGGTGCATAAAGTGCGTAACGTGTGCGGCCAGCAAAGGTCCGAGAGTGAAAACTCAAGGCAAAATGCACCAATATAACGCTGGAGCCCCTTTTGAAAGAATTGCAGTTGATATTGCCGGACCGTTTCCTGAAACGATTAACGGAAATCGTTATATCCTCGTTGTTATGGATTACTTCAGTAAGTGGCCAGAAGCATTTGCTATCCCTAAACAAGAAGTCAAAAACCGTGGGAGAGCAGATTGTTTTCAACTGGGTGAGCAGAATTGGTGCACCATTGGAATTGCACTCGGACCAAGGGCGAAACTTCGAGTCCAGGATTTTTCAAGGTGTATGCCAATTACTTGGGATTAAAAATACGAGAACAACGCCGCTCCATCCGCAATCCGATGGGATGGTAGAACGCTTCAACAGAACCTTAAATGAACACCTATCTAAGGTTGTACGCGACGACCAGAGGGATTGGGATAAACAGATTCCAATGTTTCTACTAGCCTATCGCAATGCTGTCCATAACACTACGGGACATACACCATCTGAAATCCTATTTGGTCGAACAGTCCGGCTACCTAGTGAGTTGATGTTCGGATCTCCAACTGACGAACCTAAAAATTGGGACGATTATGTAACCGACCTCAGAGAAATCATCAGGGACGTGCACCAAAGAACTCGGGATAAAATCAAGATAGCCAGCGACCGCATGAAGACGAGATACGATGCCAAAGCAACACCTACAGGATTCGAGGAAGGAAATTTGCTATGGCTGTACAATCCCTATAGAAAAAAAGGTATGTCACCTAAGTTGTAACAAGATTGGGAGGGGCCCTATAGACTAGTAAAGCGCATCAACGACGTGGTCTATCGAATCCAACGAGGAAGAGGCAAACTCAAAGTTGTCCATGTAGATCGTCTTCATAGTTACATTGGGGAAAATGTTGACGCATTTGTTCGGGACGAACAAGTTTAAGAGGGGGATATCGTAGTGTGGATTAAAAAGTACTACTTATTGACCACAGCGCCATCTAATGGAAAGTAGACGAACTTATTCAACGAAACTTCGAAACTACGAAACTTCGAAACTCAACAAATGGTGAACGAAACTAGTACATTCTCGATTGTTCCGGTTGGAGTGGGTCTACCCCGATATGTCGAGAAAAAAAATCTCGAAAGCAAAAATCTCGAAAAAAAAATCTCGAATTTTAAAAATCTCGAAAAAAAAATATCTAGAAAGCATAATCTCGAATGACAAAAATCTCGAAAAAAAAATCTCGATGCGTATGGGGGGGCATGCTGCCCCCCTGCAACCCGGGATCATGACGTTAACTAGAACGACTAAAATCTAGAATGGTCAAAATCTCGAAAATGAATTTGATAAATTTTTGATTTTTTTTTTTCGAGATTTTTACATTCGAAATTTTTGCTTTCGAGATATCGGGGTAGACCCCTGCAACCCCCCTGCTTGCTTTTACTGTCTGGCTATGGGATGGGTGCAAAGAAAAAATCTCGAATTTACTTTTTGTTTTCGAGATTTTTTTCGAGATAGTCTTTCGAGATTTTTGTGCTTTCTAGATTTTGACCCATTCGAGATTTTTGCATTCGAGATTTATAAAATTAATTTTCGAGATTTTGACCATTCTAGATTTTAGTCGTTCTAGTTAACGTCATGATCCCGGTTGGGGGTCTACCCCGATATGTCGGAAAAAAATCTCGAAAGCAAAAATCTCGAATTTTAAAAATCTAGAAAGCATAATCTTGAATGACAAAAATCTCGAAAAAAAAATCTCGATGCGTATAGAATATTCGAGAATATTCTTTACACAAATATTGGGGAGTGTAAAGAGCTAATATTAAAGAACCGATTTCTCTATAGTTTACTATCAATTGACTTTTATTTTCCGTATTTTTATTGTATATAGTGCGACTTTATTTTCATTGTTTTACATTTTATATAGTCAAGTATTGGTATCGAACAGTGCCGATACTACAGGGAGTATAAAAAGGGTTGCGAAATCCGACGAGACTGCAGTTTATTTCTAAACCGTGTAAAGTAAAGTTCGAAGAGTATCGGTAGTGTTATAAAAGATTGTAAGAAGTGGAAAAGTTGATATTAAGTGATATTCCTGTAATAAAGAAGATTTAAAATATATCTAATAGGAATACCATTTAAAATAGTGACAGACTGTCACAAGCGCTAACAGTAACTCTCTCAATCCGCGTATTTCTCGTTGGGCACTAGAGCAAAACTTTGAATATAACGTTGAGCACCGCAAAGGAAATACGATGAGCCATGTCGATGCTCTTAGTCGATCGTTTAACATTCTTCATGTCGATGATGAATCTTTTGAGTTTGTGTTAGCAGCAGGACAGAGGCAGGACCCTAAAATACTTGAAATTATTAAAGATTTAGAAAAATCTGAAAATCCTTTTTTTGAAATGAAAGATGGTTTAATATATCGTAAAACGAGGGATATGGTTCTGTTCTATGTTCCTACGAACATGAAACAACAGGTGATCCGAATTCATCACGAGGTAATGTGCCATCTAGGCTTTGAGAAGTGTTTCGACCATCTATCTGGGTGTTACTGGTTCCCAAAAATGAAGTATAAAATACGAAACTATATTCAGAGATGTCTTAAATGTATCTATTTCTCTCCGAATTCGGGTAAAACTGAAGGAACTCTGCATTCTATACCAAAGGGTGATAGGCCATTTGACACTTTGCACATTGACCACCTTGGCCCCTTGTCGACGGCAAATAAAAAACATCTACTCTGCGTGATTGATGGATTTACAAAATTTGTAAAACTCTCCCGGTTAAAACAACCCAAAGTAAAGAAGCAGTAGCTTGTTTAAGGTCGTATTTCGAAAACTATTCCAGGCCAAATAGAATCATTTCGAATGAATCGAGTCCTTGTTCCTTTGTTAGCCAAAGAATGTGATTCCCAAATAACGAGTACATGGGATAAAAACATGGTTAAGATAGAATTTGCCATAAACAATATCTTGAACCGAAGCACAGGTTTTTCGCCAAGTACTCTATTATTTGGAACAAATCAAAAGGGGAGCTTTGTGATCGCGTTAGGGAATTTTTGGAAAGTAGTATAGGAGCCAAAAGAGTTGACTTGGAAGAAGTTAGAATTAATGCTCGACAAAACATCGAAAAATGCCAAACATTGAACAAAATTTATTATGACAAACGCCACAAGAAGCCACAGGTGTATAAGCAGGGGGATTTTGTCATGATAAAAAACATTATAAACAATCCAAGCATTAATAAAAAATTATTCGCCAAATATCGAGGGCCATACGAAATAGAGAAAGCTCTGCCTAACGATAGATATCTCATTAAAGATATCGATGGCCTACAATTGACGCGACTACCATATAGGGGAATCTCCTCGCCAGCTAATATGAGACCATTCATGATGTAATTGTCTGAATCGGAGAAGTATGATGACGTCGTTGAAAGTGAAGATCCTGAGCTGACTAGCTTAATTAGAAGCTAATAAAGTTTAAAAATCGTTTGACATTGAACATATTAGTTTTAGGAACCAAACCAATCTTTTTAATTTTTGCATGTTCTTGTTTATAAAAAGGAAATATAGAATATAAAAAAAAATGTCAATAAACTTAAGTGTTATTGAAGCTGGTTGCATTTTTAATTGATCAAACACAATAAATATGAAAAATACAAATATTTGCGCACATTTTTCTGTAGCTTGTCTTATTGGGGCAGGTTTGAACAAAACAGTCGCTCGGGACACATTTGAACAAGGGGTCTGTAAGTGGCATTGAGCTAAAAGCTAAGCTACCACCAACAATTGCTCCGGGAACATCGAGAACAGCTGTGGTGATAATTTTTTTCTTAATTTTTTCAAAATTTCTGTTCGGTTAATAAAATACATAACTCATTTTTGTTTTTATAAAGTTTATTTCAGTAATTTCAAAATTTCAGTTTTCTTTTGTTAAGTAGTTTTTGTTTTCTTCATTAAAATAATAAAGTTAATTGTTTATTTTATTAAAAAAATACAAACCTTGTAGTAACTTTTTAGCTGCTAAAAGCAGTTACAAATACTGCCGTGACTGCCGTTCAAAAGTGACCCAGCCTAGTTAAAAACTGCCCACATGGTGGGTACCTTTGAACATAACGACCTACTTCGTTTTTAATTAAGAATTAATTACACGCCCTTAGTAAATTTACGTAGTTATTTGTCCAAATCAAAGTTTATTTGCATTTCTTAAAGTGAGAATACTTTACAGTCTAATAATTTAAACATAGGATTTTATGAGACCTCAAAGCTAAAAGGGTTTAAATGTGCCCCAGTCTCCCCTACCTATTGTGAAATAAATTTGAAAATGGATGTAGACGAATGGACCGTCGTAGAAAATGCCGATGGGGTTGTTTTCATGGGGAAGGACGAAGTTCTAATTCAAAACAAAATAAGTAAGTAGTTATTGTACAAGTAAAAAACTAACAAATAACAATTCAATTTTATAAACACACAGCTAGGTTCCAAATTTCACTTTCACTCGAAATTAAATCGAAATCGATCGGAAATTAATTTTTGTGTTCTACATTTCACTTATTCGATTTCGATTTCAAAATTTTCGGAATTGAGGCTAGTGAAATTGTTGTGTTCCACAAATCGATTTTGACGATTTCCAAGTGATTTCAAATCGATCTTGGTCATTCGATGTGAAATAGTGGAAACGAAAAGACGCAATCAAAAATGTAAGTAAAAAATTCAATTTTACAAACTTGGTAAGCTAATTTCACAAAAAATATATTTAAAACAGGGGTAAACGTAAAAATACTGCGAAGGAAGAGATATTTATTTATTTTATGGAACAGCGCATAAAGATCTCGCAATTGGTTTTATGAAGGGTGATCGAGTTTTAGGCTGCAGTTATAGCCATCAGTAAAATCCATCCGTAAAAACACCAAACATAACACATTTAGCCATAGCATATCATAGGAATTCAGTGGAATACTTCGTGAAACTGGTTGAGAAGTTGAACAGAAAAAGTTTTTCGTACGGAAAAATAAAGAAATTATTTTTTTTTGAAAATTTAAGATCAATTGCTTAATTTTTTGGCTGTTGCTATTCGCCCGTTGTTCGATACACGGGTACGTAACGAAATGTCAAAGTTTATATTGCGTCAAGTTGAGGTATGTGGCTCGCTACGCTCGCGGCAAGGACTCTAAACTCCAGTATAATCATTTTCGGACATAAGGCCGTACGTTTAGGATCAAACTTTTATATTTATAAAGAGTTTTTAATGAAAATAGGATTACGTTACGTTGATTACGTACCCGTGTCTCGAACATCGGTAAACGTCAGTTCAGTACAAAATCTGTCAAAATCAACGGGCGAATAGCCACTTCATAATTTTTTTTTACGAATTAGTTTTATAATTCAAAAGCAACATTTTAAGACCAAGATTGAGTTCAACGATTAAGTTTAAGTGCTCCGAAAAGTGAAACTATAACAGAAGCCTTAGCGGAAGATTTGTGGGAAAATTAAAAAAAATGAGCTGAACTGTCACGGTCCACCACAGAAGGATGCGAATGGATGGAAAAAGGCAAAAAATAGAAAAACAAAAGATAGATCACTGATAGGTATATCTCTCAGCCTTCGTCTTTTTATTTTTGCTGTGTATAATTTACTCCTCTCAGTCTGCAATGCCGCAGCAACTAACACAGTACTCATTATAAGATCCGTTTACAATAAAACTTACCTTTTAAGGCACACGAACAACAACATTGTCAAAAGCAAAAAGTTGACAGATAGACGAAATAAACAAATTTATATTTTCCAACGATCACTGAAAACGAATTCAGTCGATTTGCAATTTCGATTTCATTTCACTCGATTTCTGAAACCTTGCTGACAAATTGGAATTTAAAAACAGCTGACTGTCAAATCACGCACCAACACAAATGCAAAAAAAATATATCTCATTTCAATTTCCATTGGGCAGGAAAAATCAGAGATCTGAGAGCAAAACGATAAAAGTCCAATGGAAATCGACATTAGCTTGGCCTATTTGTTGCATTACCATGATACAAATACTACAGATAGCGCAATGGTGATGTTCAGTTTTTTTCGTTCTGCGCACATACGTCATTTGAGCGCAGAATTCATTTGGGCAGGGAGAGATAATGGCGAGAGTATTTAGGTTAGGTTAGGTTAGGTTGAATAGGGTGTGAGTTCATCTCATTGGACTAGGCACCATAGTGGACCCATCGCCATCCCTGAGAAACCTTAACGGTCAAATAACCTAAACCACTTCGCGCAAACATTTAATTTCCCTACAGAACCTGAAAATTGCTTCAATTTTGTTTGCGAGGCCAACCTCCTCCAAATTGTCGAAGAAGTACCTACCAAGGTATTTCCTCCTGTACCGAGCGATAGCTTGACATTCACAGAGGAGATGAGTTATATCCTCTGTGACCTCTGTAAGTCTTCGGAATACCTGCATACGTCTGTATCTGTTAGACCTAATCTCATGGCGTGCTTCCTTAGAAGACAGTGCCCAGTGAGTATCCCTAATTCCCGTTCGTAGCCTTGATCTGCTGAGCTTTAGTAATTCTACAGATTTTTTCCGATCTAGCTTAGGCCACAGAGCCTTTGAGACCCTGTGCCCTACTATATTCAACCATCTCTGATCTGCCCTATTTTTAATATTCTCAAGAATAATTCTCTTGGCCACGGCCATTGGTGGTCTTATGCCCTCAATTGTTTCATTAGGTGGAAGCTCTGCTCCGGTTTTGGGCAGAACATCAGCCCGTTCGTTTCCCTCAATATCGCAGTGTCCGGGTACCCAACATAATCTGACCTGGTTCTGCGCGCATAGTGCTCTGAGCATTGTGCGGCAGCTCCTGACTAGTTCAGATTTGATGATGAAGGACTCTAGCGCCTTTAGCGCAGCCTGACTATCAATGTAGACAGCGATATTCTTGTTGGATATTGATCCCATATCAAGTAGATCCGCAGCTTTTAGCACGGCCAGAACCTCTGCCTGGAACACACTGCATGTATCCGGAAGTCTTAAGAACACGTGTAGGTCTATATCCCTAGAGTATATACCCTCCTTAGTTTTGGAGCCATCCGTATAAATCGAAATTTCTTTATCATTCGAAACATTATTCTTTTGCCAGTCCTCCCTATCTGGGTATTGTACTTCGTACGGTGTGTCGAAGTCAATTTCCCTCAAACTATCATCCGTTTTATGGGGGATGTTGGAGAAGGATTCCATTAGTATGGAGCTATGTCCTACCTGTCTGGTTTTGAAGAACCCTGCGTTAGTTAGCCGAAGCGCACTGTTACCTGTTTGCATTTTTATTTGTAGGTCCAGGAGTAAAAGATATATAAACGCCTCTAGTGCAGCTGTGGGTGTGGTGCGTAAAGCGCCAGTGATGGCAGTGCAGGCTGTTCTTTGTACCCTGGTCAGCATATCCCGTATATAAAGCTTATTTGTGGCTTTCCACCAAACAAGAGCCCCATAGGTAAGGATGGGTCTAACCACCATGATGTATAACCAATGCATCATTGTTGGACTCAATCCCCACTTTTTTCCTGCTGTTATCTTACAGACGAAGAGAGCATTATGAGCCTTTCGGATTCTTTCCTGACCGTTAAGTTTCCAATTCAATTTTTTATCAAGGACCGTACCAAGATCTTGGTATCCGAGAGGGAAAGCTCCACTCCACCAATCCTGGGTAGTTTGAAGGGTGGTACCTTGTATTTTGTACTAAAAAGTACTAGTTCTGTCTTTTTCGGGTTGACACGAAGTCCACACTCTTCCGCCCACTTTCTGAGCTTGTTGAGGGCTGATTCCATGGTTTCACTCAGAGTGTTCAAGAATTGACCCTGAACTAGAATCGCCACATCATCCGCATAAGCGGTTACGCTAAACCCTGCGTTGTTGACCAGAGAACCCAGAGAACCCAGAGAACCCAGAGAAGGGGAGATATAACCCCTCCCTGGGGAGTGCCTCTAATAACCGATTTTCTTATTGAACTGTGTCCGAGAGTGGAATTGATAAAGCCAATTGCTGATGATAAGATCTACATTTATCTTTCCCAGAGCGCGTTTAATAGCCTCTGCCCTAACGTTATTGAAAGCCCCTTGGATGTCTAAGAAGGCAGCTAAGGCATATTCCTTGTGGTCTAAGCTGTGTTCTATTTTTCCTACCACTTCATGTAGAGCTGTTTCTACCGATTTCCATTGCAACACTTGCTTGGATATCGAGAAGCCTTTCGAGTGTCTTGAGGAGAAATGACGAAAGACTGATCGGTCTATAGTCTTTCGCAGAGGTATGGCTTGGTTTACCTGCTTTGGGTATGAAAACCACTCGTACCTCTCTCCATGCCGTAAGTATGTAGCCAAATTTAAGGCAATGTATACAAATTTCCCTGATTCTACCTGTAACCGGGGCCGGGGCCTTTTGCAGCATAGCTGGCAGAATGCCGTCAGGGCCCGGCGCTTTGAATTGAGAGAAGGACATTATAGCCCAACGCACTTTGTCCATTCGGGTTCGAAGCTGTTGGAGTGCCACTTCCTGGAAAGTGAGCTTCAACTAGAGCTTCTAGAACTTCCTCACTGCTTTCAGCCCATGCACCATTAGATTTCCTAATATAGCTGGGGACTTTCGCATCCATAGCAATGATTTTGCGAAGTCTGGAGGCTTCACTGGTGTCTGCAATCGATTCACAGAAAAGCCTCCAGGATTTCCTTTTAGATCACCTGATCAAGTACTTAAACTCTCTCTTGCTCTCTACATATTCATCCCATGTAATACCATCCCCTACCACTTTAGCTCTGTTGTAAAAGTGTCTGACCTGTTTTCTTTTGAAGCTTAGCTCCTTGTTCCACCATTGAGGTCTTTCTGAGTGGACAAACCTTTTCGTAGGCTTTATTCAAAGTTGAACATAGGTTGTCCACCGCCTTATCTATATCGGGGGGATTGGTCATGCAAGTTGACCCCTCCTCCAGTTGTTGCCCTACTAATACCTTGTACCTATCCCAATCGGCTCCTCTTGGATTTCTGTAGGTATTGTTCTCCTTATTTAGGAAGCTTATTTGAAAGCGAATCCACTTATGATCCGATAGGGATGCCTCGTCTAAAACCCTCCATTTACAAATTGTGAGCGAATCAGTACAGGATGCTAGAGTGATGTCTAACACTTCCTGTCTGTTTCGCACCACAAAAGTTGGTGTGTTTCCCTTATTGCATATAGTAAGCTTGATAAGATAAAATCAAAAAGTAACTCACCTCTGGTATTTATATCATTGCTTCCCCACTGAGAATGATGCGCATTTGCATCGCAGCCCACGACAAAGAGCCAATCGTCCCTGGCCATCAGCTGCCTTATCTTGACAGACGGGACTGATACCATGCAGATAGGTTTCTTCTCTTCTCGTTCACAGGAAACAGCTGTGAGGTCTCCATCACTGAAATTATTCAAAAGAAAAGCCCTTGTATTATTCTTTATAAGAATGCATGCCCTGATTTTACCTTCATTTGCCTTGAATAAAGGCGTGTATTCCCTGATATGGAGCCCTTGGATGCGGTTTTTGCTACCGATCCATGGCTCTTGTATTAGTACGACTGAAACGTCGTGCTTGGTTATGTACTCAACCAAGCACGACGTCGCAGTCCTACTGTGATGCAGGTTGATTTGCATCACCTCCATCAGTTGGCTATTCCACCTCCGTTCCCTTGGTCACGACCTTGATCATGACCTTCCCCATGCTGTGCCTCACCATGCCCTTTGTCTTTTTGAGGACCGGGAGCGATTCCTTATTTAGGCTCAGCAAGAGCCTGACTCTTCTCCCTGACTCCCCCAGCTACGGCCTTTTCCCCACATGCTTCCTTACTACTACCTGGTCTAGGTCCACTGGTAGACGCCTGGCTAGTTGCCTTCCCTAATTGTCCGACCTTAGAGTCCCCGGAGGCCGCAGAGTACCTGCCAACTGCGTCCCCGGTTTCCTTGGTCGGTTTCCTACCCTTAGCGGTGTTAGCGAGAGTACCAGCCACCTCGTTACCACCCCTAGCTTTCTTTGTGAGTGTACCAGCCAGCTCACTTTTGCCCTGCACTATATTGGTGGGAGTACCTGCCTGCCCACCGTTACCCTTGTCTACAGTAGTGAGAGTACCAGCCACCTCACTAAATGCCATACTAGTGTCAGTGAGTGTGCAATCCGCATCCGCAGCACCAAGCCGGAGATGGATGACTGAGGTTCCGACTCGTTAGAGTCATCGCCTAGTTCCATCGCCGGCTGGCTAGAGTCCTCCCTGTTGGTTTTTGGGATTTCAAATCCTCTTTTGTCTATTTTGATTTTTAAGTTAATTGTGTCCATTTAGTTCCCACGAGTAAAGCCGGAAAAAACAAGGTCAGCCCAGGCAGCGCCGCTATACCTGGGTAAGGCTAATTACAGCAGACCCGCGCCAAGGCGTCTGAGGGAGCTCGTTAGTAGCCGGATTTACCCCTGGCCGATTGCAACCAGAAGCACGGTTTGCTATACGCTCTCTCCACCTCTGGTATCAGGTTCGATCTTAGGGTTTTTCTCCCACCTCAACTAATGGATCACGACATACGATTAAAGCGTAAGCATAAATCCTTGGCTGACACCAACCAGACAAGATTGGCCATTTTCAGACGGGCGCCCGCGGGAAGGAACAACAAGCTGAGGATTTTGCCCAAGTCCAGAGAGAGTATTTGCCCAGTGAAGTTTTGTTTTCATTTGTTTTGTGTTAATTATAAATAGATTTGCTGAAAATGATTAATTTATTTTATTCGTAATGATGCGATAAATATTTTGTTAAAGTTTTGTTATGATTCAAAAAGCGTATCAGCCTTATTATGGAAACGAAACAAGATGATTTTTTTTTTTCATTTTGTATGCAAAGTCATGGACATTGACCGCATTTCATCTTATCTTTTAGGAAATGCAGATTAGAAACTGTTGCAGTTTTTGGGTTTAGTACATATTTTCTTCTACAGAAGAGTACCCATTGCTCAAGCACATTTTTTTCCTTTGAGAAGCTATGAAAGCTGGTGTCCAATTCTTTTTTTCTGTATTGGTGTTACACTCAAACCGAGCACAAACACCCATTTCAATAAAAATTTTGATATTTAATTATTTTTTTAATATTCACCCCTATTGCGAAGATCAACTATCAATCGGTTGACGATTGACAAAATTTATCAATTAAGATTGATATTGGTATTGCGAAATACGATTGATAAAAATATAAGCTATTGTGAACATAACGCAAAAAATAAATCTATTGTGAATGAAAACTCAATTTTGACAGTTCTAAATTATTTCCTGCGATATGAGAAACAAATTGGTGTAAAAATGGTATCAGAAGGTGGGAAAACTATGTGGCTTTTATCTCTTCTCGAATAATTTTAGTTCAATCACTTCAAACTCTTCCACATACTTGGATTCATACTCACATGCAATTTATGGGAAAAAAAATGCATCTGTCATTTTTCATGATTACTACAAAAGCGTTCCCTAACGTTGTCGTAAGTTTTTCTCTTTGAGAGAAAATTTATCCCCACCATAGCCATTTCGACAGTCTTTTCCATTTTTACTACAAAAGTAAAGGAACAGACCTATTGTTACGACCATTGACTTATTATATATGGACTGCTAGTGAAATGTAAGTTCATACAAATTGACACTCGGTCATACCGCGTCTAGCGGATTTCGGCAGAACCCTAATCACAGGATAAGTCACTCCATTAACTGTCAAATCGTATGAAAATTTGTGTTTCGAAAAATAAAAAAATTAAATTTAATAAGTAGAGACTGTTATTTACCAAATTTAGTAGTGAATTTAAGAAAAGGGATATTAAAAAGTAAATCTATACCAAAAAACAGCTATAAAAACCAACTAATAAATAGATTTTGATTCTTTTAAATATGTTTCGGTCAAATAAATGTAATTGTACCTTTCCCTCGTGAAAACAAATTGTGAAAAATACGTGATAATTGAAATTAAATATGTTGAAGTTAATATTTTCTATGTTGAATAGATTTTGTGGTCAAGTGCAAGAATGATGGCAGAAGAAACTATACATTAAAAACTGGGGAACTCTGTGGAGTTAAATATTGCACATCGTACAGGAATCCAAATAATGTACATCTATGCACCGAATTCCCAAAAAAGTTCATAATGATCGGAACAATCCAAATAATTTTCTTATTTGTAGCCGCCATTTGAAAAGGAACAAATTTTAACTCCTCTTTCACAAGGATATCTTCTTATATTATTTCCTTTTGGACTAAGCATTCTCAACTAAAAACCTGCCGCAATCTTGTATTGCGTGTGGAGAAAATTAAATCCAAATATGAGTTATATTAAATCCTAAAGGGCAACAGATAACACGATAAAAAAATTGTTCTATAATTGGTAACTTCGAGTGCTTTGTTTACAATTTTTTAAGGCATGATTTTATTCACATCTCTTAATTTTTCACAAATATTTTACTTGTTTTATATACTTTGACATTTTCTAGAGGCATTCTGACATCAAATTTGTTAATGTCTATACAATAAATTTAAAATAGAATGTTTTGCGCGCGCTTCCAATTTATAATTTCAGTAGGAACTTCTGTGATGAAATCAACTGTCACAAATCTTATCCTGTGATTCGGGTACGTAAAAATCTTGGTAGGTGGCGTGGAAATCAATTTACCGAGTCACAATTTTGCCCAGAAAATGACGCCAACATAAACTAGCGCTCTTGGTTCGGAGCGAAAAATAAGTGAAACAAAATGACGAACCATCTTTGATTTCTCCATAGAATGCTAGAGACACCTATCGGGCGTTAGTGGATTTGGCAAGTAAAACGGTTGAAATTCAAATTGTTGCGTCATTGTTAACAATAGATGCCACTACAAAAAACTGTGAACTTCCAAATTATTCCGCTCCGAACCAAGAGGGCTAGTGGTTATGTTGGAACCAACGCGAAGACGTCTACTAGCAGTCCATATATAATAAGTCAATGGTTACGACTTTCAAACAAACAATGTTATTTAAACAATATACATAATTACCAGTGTTACAAATCTGCGATTGTGCAATTTATTGAAAAACATATCATCAGTTGAATTACTGTTGAGAAATGTTCGAGTTCATTTCATATCATATCTATTTTGTTACATTTATATCGTTGGTTATTTCTTGTTAATTATTTTGTTAATATTCAGTTGTTTTTGTTTTCTGTAACAATTATGCTTTGCCTCACTGTACTTACATACAGCATATAATTTAAAGTTTTTCAATTACTGTTGAGAAATGTTCGAGTTCATTTCATATCATATCTATTTTGTTACATTTATATCGTTGGTTATTTCTTGTTAATTATTTTGTTAATATTCAGTTGTTTTTGTTTTCTGTAACAATTATGCTTTGCCTCACTGTACTTATATGCAGCATATAATTTAAAGATTTTCATTAACGTTACAACAACACTTGTTAGATCTACACGCACAATCAACATATGCACAATTACGCATTTAATACACGGTGCGAAATTTTTTGTATTATGCTTTGTGCTGCTGTTCGTTGTGTGATGCTGCTGCGCTTGAAACAAGAGAAATTCTTTCACTTGGATTTTAGTCTCATAATTCGATTGGTATCGTATGACAAACTATATAATAAATTTGTTCCATTATATGAATATTTGCTTGTTGTCTATGCTTTCCTCTGGGTGAATTCTTCAAAACCTTCGTTGCAGTTTCTTCTGAAATTTATCCATTCATCAACATAATTACTTTTTGATGATGACGGCGAGATAAATTACGCGGAATTGGCTTCTATACCGAGGAGTTTGCGAGATGCATCTAATCTTTTGGAACTGGAAAACCGAAGGAAGG
The DNA here is from genome assembly GCA_955612985.1 of Cheilosia scutellata. Lineage (NCBI taxonomy): Eukaryota > Metazoa > Arthropoda > Insecta > Diptera > Syrphidae > Cheilosia > Cheilosia scutellata. The sequence continues at coordinate 82,106,871 of OY015312.1, read as the reverse complement.
AATGAAATTTGGCTTATTCTGTCATGTTGTCATAACAGTGTTTTTGAATAGAAGTCTGATCTTCTAAGAGCGTCATGCGATTCTATTGCAATGCTTGGAGGTGTTGCTTTTGCTTTTGTTTGAGGTGTTGTTTGTTCTGCTCTTTGGATGACATAATTTGGGGATCTTCGCTGAATGGAGCTCGGTATTAGCGCTGCATCTGGCTCGTTCAACCCGAATTCATTACGCAAGTATTCAATTCAAGGATACGAATCACAGCCTCTTCCATATCATTAATCTGGTGACATTGGTTTGGGCCACCGCCAGTCGCAGATATTTCGACTTTTTTTAACCTTTTTCTTTTTTGTTTTGCATTTCAGGTCGATCCATACCTAAACAAATGTAGAAATTTAAATTGATCATCAAGTTATTGGAAATGTTGTACAAGGTACCCTTTGCCATTTCTGCCAATCTCGCAAATTGTTCTTCGCCTATCAATTGATAGTTGATCTTCGCAATAGGGCTGAATTATTTTGAGCAATTAAGGCAATCGACTACTAAAATCAACCCAAACCGATCGAACTACACAAATTCTACGCTTAAATGACGTCACGTTCAAAATGGAGGACATGCGTAATGCGTAATCTATAGTAATTGAAAAATGTTGCGTTACCAACATGAGGCAGCTGGCTATGGTTAACCCCAAGTTTGGTGAGTTCCCTTCTGCAACAGCGACAAGATAAAACCAATACAAATAATAAACAATTCTGCAAGATTATTCATGTCTCCAATGTTTTTTCTTTTTATTTGGGACCTATATATTCAATAAAACCGCAGCAACTCTCAGGATCAAAAACAAAGACATTGTAAAGAGGAGCCTCTTTCTGCGATATGACTTTAATAACTTCTTGCGCCAAAACTCCTCCAATAACCGCCGCACAAGGAGAAATTTGGTTAAACACATTAAGAAAGTACCTCGACGGCACAATAAGTTCATTACTCAATTTATCACGAATCTCCTCCAACCGAACAATATCTTCACCGCGATGCTTATACGATGGATCACGATGTGTGCTTTCCCGAAATTTTTGCAAAATCCGTAATAATACAAAAGCGGGACCTGTACGTTTAATTCTTTGTAGATAAACCGGCGAATTGTGGTCGAAATCGAATACCTCTTGTAGGGAAGGAAATTCCAGTACTCTTTTTGTTGTTGTAGTAATTAGTTTAGTTTTACCTTTTTTATTAGATGTATGAATAGTTTTATGTTTTAGTACGTCCCTAAAAATTTAAATGGGTTAACATATATCACAATTTTTATTCAAGTCGACTTACTCAACAAAAGTATGGTTCTGCAATTCAGCGCAACAATACCCAAACGTGCCCCAAACATCACCACATAACAACTTTATGTTATTTAAACGACAAATTTTATCAACACGGATCAGTTCAGATTCGCGTCCACCACTAACAATAATTACATCGAATTGGGTAAAAAAGTTCTCATTTTTTTCACCCAAAGGCTCGATATCTGTCGATATTTCAACCATCGGATTCAAATCCCTCGCTCGTTCTACAGATGCTATGGCCCTATTTATGCCGATAACATTTCTAGCAGCTAGAAATTGAGAACAGAAATCTTCTTCTCCAACTAATTTATCATCATGTAACATAACTGAGTGTACTCCGGAAAGAATTATATTTTTTGTAACTTCTGCTCCAATACCACCCAGACCCGACACGAGCACTTTAGCTGTACGCAACCTATATAAAAGAAACATATGTACATGCATTTCTACAAAATAATGACCAATATGACTTACCGTTTTTGAGATTCTAAGCCCCAAAGTCGAATTTGACGGTCGTATAACTCGTTTTCAACTTCAGTCAACTCGGCATCAGCATGGTCTATACAAACTACACTTTCTACTTCCATTTTTAATTTCCAAATAAAAAGTGTACAAACAAAATTCGCATTACAAACCAACAAAATGCTTTACCATCCAATCCAGGCAAGCCAGTCGACGACCAAAGATTATAAAACAAATAGATCATTGACTACATGTATAAATAGACATCCATTTAGTTTATCCATTGATGCTGGGTTTCTAGACTTGTCGATTTGAAATTGACAATTTGAAATTGAAATAGGGTATTTCGCGAAGCTATCCCTTTCAGAAGTGTGCTTTCTCTTTTACTAAAATGTCAAAAAAACTTGTAGGAAAGCAAACGAAATTTTACATGGCGGGAGATAGGTTCTGCCCATTTTATTTGTGAAAAGTTTATAATAAAGTGCCAAATACAAATTGAAAACATTGCAGTCTTGAAATTTAGAGTTTCTTGAAAGTGTTTACAAAAGTTCAATAAATAAATTTAGAGATTGTTTCAAAAAATCCAAAATTAATTTAAACCCTATCTCCCGCCATATAAAATTTCGTTTGTTTTCCTACAAGTTTTTTTAGCTGTCACTTTGTTGTCGCGAACTACCCTATAATTGACAGTGAAAATTAATTGGAATCGAGTTCCTAAGTTGGTCAATCAACTGACAAATGATTTTTTGCCAATAATTGACATAAGTGGAAATGAACTGACGGCGGTTTCGTTCAATGACATAAACGCGAGAGCTGTCAAAATTTGTCAATCAACCGACATGTGGAAACCCACCTTAACTAATTATCCTACACTTGGAATAGTAAAATGTTCAATTTCCTCTTTATAATTATATCAAAAGTGGTTTGTTCGCATTTTATCAATTCGTTCGTTCCCTCTCATGTAAAACAGCTGATTGGTTTACCACCATTTACCCAATTTGCAGTTTGTGGTAAATGGTGGTAAACCAATCAGCTGATACACATGAGAAGAAATGAACGAATTGATAAAATGCGAACAAACCACTTTTGATGCAATTATAAAGAGAAAATTGCACATTTTACTATTCCAAGTGTAGGATAATTAGTTAGTCCATCAAATTGTATTAAGAAAACAAGTTTTAAAAGGGTTTAAATAACGAAATTTACAATTCCAATCTTTTTGCCGCGAACGAAAACTCCCTTTGTTTGGAATTGAAAATTTCGATATTTAATCTCTTTTAAAACTTGTTTTCCTAATACAATTTGATAGACTAACTAATTATCCTATACTCGGAATAGTAAAATGGGCAATTTCTATTTATAAATGCATCAAAAGTATTATAAATGCATGCAAGTAATTTTTTTCTGATTTCGCGCCTTGATTTCAAGTGTGAAATGTTTCAATAACCTCGTCGTAAGTTTACCATCTCGGTTTTCCACACTAAATCGTGTAGTAAGTTTACCATCTCGTCGTAAATGATTTTCCATACAAATTTTGACAGTTCATTTACCACGTCGTAAACTTACGACGTTTAAGACGAATTTACGACGTTGCATGAACACCCCTATTAAGAAAGGTATTCACTTATGTCGTTTTCGATTGGTAATCCAGAAGCGTCCGGAAGCACTCAACTGACAGTTCTTCTACTGAAAAGAAGATAAATTTGCTTCTGGATTTGAATTCAGAATCGCGGAGAGTTCTTCCGGACGCTTCTGGATTACCAATCGAAAACGACATTAAACGCATAAAAGCCTCATATACTGCGTAAACTGCAGAAATTTACCACCTTGTAAATGAACTGTCAGATTTTGTATGGAGAATAGTTTACGCAGACCTCACAATTTTCCGCGACGATTTGGGCTCCGAAATCAACCGCGGAAAGTTACGCAAATCACAAATGACAAACTCTGACAGACAGTCGTATGGATTGTTTTTTTGATTCCAGATTTACAGGTGATTTACGCGATTTACGCAATTACATTTCCGAGGGGTGTTCACTTAAAGCACCGCAGAAATTTATACATTTACGGGCTGCATAAATTTATCAGATTAAGTGAATACCCTTAATGGCAGAGACTGGTGAAAAGCAGCATTTTTAAAACGAATATCAAAATACTTAATTTTTAGGTAATATGAACAATAATTCGCATTTTATTAAATGTAATAACATCTTTTCTTTCAATAAAGTTTTTCTCTTTCAGGAATACTAAAAAAGTATTAACAATTCTAAAAATTAATACGGATAATTGCCATACAGTCGCCATTATGGAAAATTCAGATTGTATTTCGTGCCAGAGAAGAAACAGCGAAGATGATATGGTACAGTGCGACCAATGCCAGAAGTGGTCCCACTACGGATGTGCTGGAGTTGATGGTGCAGTCGCAGATAGGAATTGGGAGTGCAATGCCTGCACCGAACTAAATGCGACTTTAAAGAACAACGCACAGCTCGTAGAATCTGGGACGGTATTGGCATGCGCACGAGGTCTAGGGCAACGAAAGAGCAACGATCTACAGTCTGATAGATCTAGCTTGAGCAGCGGCAGGATATCAGTAGCATCAACAACAAGGAGTAATAGGGCTCGTAGGATCGAGATGCTGCGTTTAGAGGAGCAGAAGAAACTCGACGAACGTTTTTTAAAAGAACGTCAAATAAAGGAACAGGAGTTTTTCAAAAGAAATTCGATATTATGGCTGAACAAGAAGAAGATAACGAGCTTGACGATGGGCAAAGTGTGGCAAGAAGTCGCACAAATAGATGGGTTCATACTTCGAAGATTACAACTGTTGCGAATGTAAAACCAGCGATAGTTGAGCAGCAGACGGAGGTGACTTCAGCAAATAACAACGCAGTTGTGCTTGAATCTCGTCATATAGCCGCGAGACAAGTACTAGAACGTGATCTTCCTGTGTTTTCAGGCAGGCCAGAGGAATGGCCACTCTTCATTAGCAGCTACGAAAACACAACGAAGTTATGTGCCTTTACACAGGAAGAAAATCTATGGCGGCTACAAAAGGCATTACGAGAGAATGCAATGGAGGCTGTGGGATCCCGTCTGCTGTTGCCGGAGACAGTCCCAGAATCTATTAGTACGTTGCGGATGCTTTATGGATGTCCACAGTTTATGGTACAAACGCTACTGAAACGAATTAGAGCTGAACCACCACCGAAGGCTGACCGGTTAGATACCATAATTAAGTATGCTCTTTCAGTTCGTGGTTTGCATGGTACACTCGTAGCTTCAGGGTTGAATAGTCGCCTGGGTGACCCCATTCTGATCCAAGAATTGGTAGACAAACTATCTACTACAATGAAACTTAACTGGGCGATGGAATGAGGGTCCAAAGATAAAAATTTGACTGCGTTAAGCGAATATGTTTCAGCTCTCTTTTGCAGACTCATCTCCTTCGTCGCTTTGGAACATTGCAAAGCTAGTTATTCATGATTTTTAGTATATGTTACCACAATTCGAAATACTTTTGATTTTTGTAGGTATTTATGTTCATTTCAAATAAAACACAAAACATAAATACCTACCTACCTGTCAATTATCACTCAGTTGTTGGTGTGGAACTCATGTGGAATGTAAAGTAAATGAGAGTGGTGGCGTTCAGGGAATAGAATACTGATACTAATGTCGTTTTCAATTGGTAATCCAGAAGCGTCCGGAAGAACTCTCCGCGATTCTGAATTCAAATCCAGAAGCAAATTTCTCTTCTTCTCAGTAGAAGAACTGACAGTTGAGTGCCTTTCAGAAGCGTTCGGATTGCTTCCGGACGGTTCTGGATTACCAATCGAAAACGACATTAGTTTATTTTTTATCCGCAAACAATCCGGATTTGAGTACAATTATAATTAATGAAAAACAAAAAGAAACATTAGAAACAGTTCCATAACTTTCCTCAGAACAAAAAAAATGTTTTAAGGCAATGAATCTTTATCTTTAAACGATAAGACCGAATTAATAGAAAATAAAGACTTTAAATGCTGCATAACACCAATAAGATCAAATGCTCTGCTGTGCGGTGGTTATACTATTATATAATATCATATATATAAGTACGAGTAAATCCTTTTCGATTGAAATTTCCCGTAGGAAAAGTGTTAGGGGTCGAAAATCCAGATTTTCTTCTTTTTAGTGAAGATGATTAAATGTGTCATCTCGTCGTTAATGGAGGTAAAGATTTAGGCCCCTATTGTGAGTGTCGATGTCGTGGGCGCAGTAGCGCAGTGGTTAGTGTGCTGGACTGCTGTGCGAGGGATCACAGGTTCGATCCCCGGAAAAACACAAATTACATCTTAGTGTTTTTTTTTCTACTGCGCCACCTCTCGCGAACGTCTGACAAACATCCGAGAGTATAACTGTCCTGAAAAAGCTTCTCAATTCAGCCGTTCGGAATCGGCATAAAATTGTAGGTCCCTTCCATTCGTCCCAAAAATAGAAACTCACACAAACGAATGGTTGCGAGAAGCTAGGCCTAGGGTGTCTACCGCCTGTTGCGTCACCTATTTATTTATTTTTATTGTGAGTGTCGATAATTGATCGTTGATCTACAATACTGTCGATCGATAGACAACTGTGGTTGTCGATTGTGATTTATATTTGCCGATTTGACAATCGCTTGTAGTCGATTACAAATGTCTGGACGATGCTTTCTCTTGGAAGTGAAATAATGTTGTGCGTACGAATAGCTAAAATTCGACAATTGTCGGGACGATCGCTGATCAACAATCAAAATAAGGGCCTTAGACATCATTGCTCTGCAATTGGGCGTGCAGTCCTTTCCAACTTGAGTTGAGCCGACCACGGTGGAGTTTTTAATTCCGTTTTAGAATTCTAAGCACATTTTTAATGGCTTAAGTTACAAGCTTCGGTAATTTTTAATTCCGTTTTCCCATCTAAGCTCATTTTTAATGGCTTAAGTTACAAGCTTCGGTAATTTTTAATTCCGTTTATCTCATCTAAGCTAATCTCATCTAAACCCGCAATGAGTTCTGATTAAAAATAAAAACTACGACGCGAGGATAACTATTCCTTAAAAAAAGTGACTTCCGTGGAGTTGCGGTTAAAGTCGAAACGATGTGTTGCAGTTAGCATTGCAGACAAAAGACGACAGCATTCATAGCTCAATTCAACATACAGCAAATCAGCTGCATAACTGTAGCGTGACTGCAGCAACTGACAAGAGTGGACCGCCTCATTAAACAACCGCAACAACCAACAACGTTTTTGCAAACAATATATAACCATACGTACACTTGTACGTTATTTCCTACCACATTTTTAATGTACTTATTTGTTTTATTGTCCTTGCTAATTGCTAATTTTGTTCAAACATTTAACATACCTATTTATGTAACTGTATGTAAAAAGAATCGGTTTGTACTATACCTTAGTAAAACAAACAGCTACAGCTATTACATATAAATCATGTATACATTCCATATTGCCTTGCTTTAAATATTGTCTATTATGTTATATTTATTTATTGCCTAGTGTGACAAATATTCTTGTGAACAAAAATTGCTTTATTAAAAAAAACGAAATTTAACAAAACGAACATTCATTTTAAGACACAGAGAAATCGAATACTTGTCGTCGTCTTCGCCTCCATTTAACGAATGTCAAAACAAAAGAGATCTGTAAGTAAGAATATTTCATAGCGTTGCCAGGGCAACGTAACGTAAAGCGTTGTCAGACCAATGTTATATGAATAAAACTGTAAGGCTGCGCTTACACTTGCTTTATTTACCTAACATGATCATTAAATAACAACAGTAATCGTCAGAAGAAATATACAGTACCATACACTTTGTACATAGTACTATACGTATAAATACTTCTCGCTTCACCACAGTTGTTCTTGTATATTTTTGTATTATAAGCCGTTTTTTATTATCAGCTATGATCCATATAGATCATCGATTTACATGCACTTACAACAACAACATGTGATCCTGTTTTCATCGAGATCACGAAATATGATCTGAAAATTAATTCAACTATTTCTCGTTGTTGTTTCGTGGCGTTGTTTATTTCATTCACTAAAGGTTGGTGTCCATGTAAATTATAGCCACACAGTAATGTTGCCAGACCAAAATGTGAACCACAATTAACAACACAAAAAATCAATTTAGCATTTTTTTCAAATTCGAATAAGTTACTACTCCGACTTTCGAGATGTTTTGTTTCGCTATATAGCATAAAAATATAAATGGAAATATTAGCAGTACAACACGGTTAATTCTAATGCATATTTGAACTTAACATTTGAACATAGTTTCCCCAAAAAAATATTCAATGTATGCAGATTTGTATCCATATGGTAACACCCCGACACAACAAGCGAAATGTCAAACTCAAATATGAGCAAGTGCAATGGAGAAATCATCGCATTGTGACGTCACATTGTACCGTGTGGCTGCAAGATGGCTGGTGGCAATACAAAATTTGTCATAATTGTTATTGGATTTTATATGTTTGTTGCCACAACTCAATCAATGATCCAGTTTGTTTTATTTTCATGATCTGATCCGGATCAGATCACGCTGATAATAAAAAACGGCTATAATTAGTTTTAAGACATTCTCTGTGATAGGCTAATAACGTCAAAAATGACGTAATATGGCTCCTCAAGCAAGAGCAGTCGAACTCTTCTAACAGAAGAAGAAAAATTGTAAGTTGTTGGGCATCGTACTTTACACATATATATATGTATTCTTATTATTGAGGTGGCCATACATTTCCAGCCTCTCTCTCTAACAACTGTAAACGAAAGTGTATCGGCCCTATCGAGGTATCCGTCGGAACGGAAAATTCTCCGATTTTGTACGAATCGGAGGATTTTTGCAGCGAGGTATACGTCGGAACAGCTTTTCGGAACTTCGCTCCGACAAATATTTTTGACAGATTCATACGAATTTTCTTCCGATATGCTCCGACAGGAATTGGTTGCGGAATTTGTTTACGATTTGCAGTGAAGTGTTGATAAATTAAAGCAATTAAAGAAAAAACATTTTAGCGAAGTAATTGGTTGTATTTTTTGCTTAAATGTGTGTTTCCAGGGCAAAATAAAACGAAAAAACAAGCACAAAATAGGAAAAACCCGATGTACCACGAAACAACATCATATCAAATCAATACGTTGTCGCATTTGAATTATTTTTTCCGAAAGCGGATACCTCGAATGTAATTTGAGTCTCCGACGGAGTATGTGTTGCGGAGAATTTTCCGTTCCGACGGATACCTCGCTAGGGCCGTATACCAATGTATTATCGAAACGAAAAAAGACTTAATAAACGAAACGAAAAAAGACTTAAACACTTCACTTTCCAACTTTGCAGAGCTTGGGAGTCTGTTGCATCTTAAAATGCAACATTCACAAACTATTAAATTGACGACTTAATTACAGAGACTAAAGACTTCCATTCCATGTTTTGTTTTTCTTATCAAACTCACTTACATTATCACACAACAGACTTTGAGTATGTATCTTTAATTTGGCAATGTATTGTAGTTTCATCATTATATAAGTTATATAAATACGAATAGCTAATAATAAAAATAAGTATAAACATTAAAAAGTAATGTACGCCGTTTCTCTTGGTACGAGGAAAAAAATATCTTTGTTATTGTACCTAATCATTTATTGTTATTAGTGCTTTCGTCGTTTATTTAGATTTTTTTTACATCCTTTACCATACCAACCTGCTTGTATTCTAATTAAATTCTTATGACAAAAAGATTGAGACTTAAGTCGCGAATCAATATTCTGATTACTATCGCAACATTCACAAAAAATTGAAACTTCGCTCGAAAATTTGTTAACCCTTGTTCCATATAAAACCTTCTTATAAAACTGGCAATCTAGTTCTGCGTAATTGTCGAAGCAAAATTCACACGCAGCCGCTTTGCGATTCATTTGGAAAAAAGGTATTATTTGGCAGCCCCACAAATTTATCTCGGGTGGTGGTGGTCGAACAATGCTATGAAGTCCCGAATATGCATAGCTAACTTCAAACCAAAACGGTAGTTTATTTTTTGGCTTCCAATTTATGTTATCTAAGTTGAAGTCGGAAGATAAACTTTCGCTATTGAAAAGAATATCAAATTTGCTTCTAAATATATCATTAGATGGACGTTTTACATCGAAAACGACGTTTTTTGTTTCACTCTCTAATATCGAACTATCTGCGCGTACAGATATATTTGTTCGGATACAAGAACGATGTCTGAGAGGAGTTCTGGTAAACGGACCGTTATTAATATCAATTTTATTTTGAACAACATTCGGTCGATTTTCCTCTAGTTTTGAATTCTCCCCAGTTTCGGTTTTTAAATCTTCATTTTCGTATTTAAGCTGCGGTTGTGATACGGTGTGGAGTTCTTCTTGAAGTAATCTAGTTGCATGAGCAAATATAGGATCACGATTCCTACTATAGGATGGCACGTTAATATTGAGATATTTCATTAAGAGTTTCATTACGGCATCACATTTACCATTAATTTTTAAGGTAGAAATATTATCTTTCGGAGTCCATTGTAGGTTTACTACACAAATCTTTGCTCGGTTTTTAGACGCACGGTCCATTTGCCAAAGCCAAGTGTACTTTCTCAATACCTTCAGGCTGGACCCTAAGCATAAAATAACGTCAGCCTTGTCGGCATTGTGGCAAGCACCCACCCAATTAAGTGGCCAATTGATAACTCCTTTTTCCCCAAAATGAACTATAGTATCAATTAGAGGACTTTCGCAGATATAGCACCTTCTGTTTGTTTTGTGTGCATATCGAGCAGTGATTTCAGTTGTGTCGAAAAGCCTCCAATAAATAGCGTTAGGTTTACAAACTGTGCACACTTCAATGTACATATTACCGTGAATTTCTGATATAGATTTGACTGGAAGTCCAGATCGTAAATGAAGTCCATCACAATTTTGAGATACAATGTGGCGCAAGAGCTTCATCCTATGAAGCTCAAATAAAGCCATATGAGTAAAAGTAGGGTTAGCTAGCGACAAATCATATTGTCCAATGTCTTGGCCTTTCTGTAATAGCGTCCATATTCCATTGGTACCCCTGTAGTCTGGTATTCGTGCGGATGTACTTATTCCAGCTCCTGTGTAGCAGACAAGGTGCTTTGCTTGAGATAATATTTTCGCTAATTCGGCAACTTTGTTCTCTATTACGCTGATGGGATCTTCCTTTTCTGCTATGCGCTCCTTATTTAGTAGAAATCGTTCTCTTCTTGTTTTTATTTCTTTAACAAGATCGCCATATTTTTCAAGTAAAAAGTGGTCTTCTCCCGTCCTTAATGACTCACATTTTTTCAAAATTAATGAAACCTGAAAAAGAAGAAAAACAAAAATTATTGGAAAGAACTAAGCTTTATTATTTTGTACATATGTATTATAATTAAACTAGCAAACCGGACACTTCGTAGTGCAAAATAGAAAAATAGAATTCAGAATTAAAATTCAACTATCGTGCTTGTGGTCAGGCGCTTGGGGGCTACGTGGACGCGGACTGGGGTGGTGATGTAAGCAATCGCAGATCATATACCGGATATGTGTGTTTCCTTGCAGGCGGTCCAATTTCGTGGAAGTAAGAAAAACAGGATTGTGTGGCCTTGAGTAGCACAGAGGCAGAATACATGGCCTTGTCTTCTGCGGCGTTTCCTTTTTTTTTGTTGCGTGTATCTGGATGTAAAATAGTTAAAAGACATCGCATGCGAGCTTTGCGATAGTGTGGGACTTGACTCACCCACTAAAAACACCCGAGGGAAGCATGGTGAACCATCCTTCCAATAATCGCACCTAGTCGTTAAACTAATCAGCAATTTATATTTGATTCTTTAAAAAAAAAAAATTTGAGAAGATAAATCCGCCGTTTGTCGGATCTCTATGCTTTTATGATTGAAAATATTACCTACTTTCTTGGTCTTAGCTAACTCTTATAGATCAAAAGGTTTTTTTTTGATTAGATTAGATTTGATTAGATTAGATTTTATTTCATAGAAAACTTACACTTTAAGACAAAAGAGTGCATGGTTGAGAAGTCTACTTCTGTGTCTTTGGGCAACTTTTTTAACTTCTTCCTCAACCATTTCAATGTTTAGATCTCTATGTAGATCAGCGTTGCGTATATACCAAGGTGCATGAACTATGTTCCTTAGTACTTTATTTTGGAAAACTTGTTTGGCATGTGCATGTCCACAACTGGAGCCCATAGGTCCATACTGGTTTTAAAACTTGCTCGTATAGCAATAATTTATTGTAATTGGACAGAGATGAATATCTCCCTATAAGCCAATACATTTTACTGTATCGCATGTTCAACTCATCTCTTTTTTTCTTTACATGCGCTTTCCAACGCAGTTTAGCATCTAGAGTCATGCCTAGATATTTGGCTGTACATCTTGAGTTTTATTTATTAAAAAGGAAAATGTCTTTACACGTTTAATGATGAAAAAGGAATGAATACAAAAGTGAATTGAATATCAAAGCTTACATACTAGTTACACATACTATCAAATGTGTCATGCACGTTGTTAGCATGGTTGCCATCTGTTTTCAACACGCCCCCTCAACGTGGATGTCACAAAATGTTGTTAATTAAAATTTAATAGTTGAACACACTTGTTGTGTTTGGGTTTCGCCAAGCTCTTAGTCAAAATGTCAGCCACCATATCTTCTGTCGGACAGTATTTCAAAACGATTTGTTGACTCTTGATTACTTCTTTTATGTGATGATATTTTATGTCAATGTGTTTACTTCGCTTGTGAAGTACTGGATTACACGCTAATTTCTGCGCCCCTTGGTTGTCGATGTGCAATGTGACTGGTTCGCCGTTGGACCAGCCGACCTCCATTAGAATTCTTCGCAGGTAAACAGATTCTTTTGCTGCATCAGAGGCTGCCATGTATTCTGCTTCGGTACTGCTTAGGGCGACAGAGTTTTGTTTTCGCGATTCCCAACTGATCAGCGAATTACCCAAGAAGAAAACAAATCCTGTGTATGACTTTCGATCGGAATCATCACCACCCCAGTCAGCATCAACATAGCCATTTATCGAAGATGAATTGCTTCTTTTATACACCAGCTGCTTTTCACACGTACCAGCCAAATATCGGAAGATGTGTTTTACTGCTTGTAGATGTTCAATGTGCGGATCTGTATTACACTGTGCCATTTTCCCGACGGAATGTAATATATCTGGCCTAGTTGTTATGGCTAGATACATTAAAACGCCAACCATTGATTGATATTGGTTTTTATCCACCCTCTGGCAGTTACCGTCGCAACGTAATTTATGTCCAGGATCTAAAGGAACTGAAACACTTTTGCAGTTTTCCATACCAAAACGATTGAGTACATCTTTTATATATTGTTTTTGACCCAGCTTGATGTCACCAGTGTCGCCATCACGTTCCACTTCGATGCCCAGATAATGATGAAGAGCACCCTTGTCATACAGTTCGAATTCAGCACAAAGTTCTTTCTTGATGTCGGAGATGATGCTTAAATCTTTGCAGCCTATTATCAAGTCATCTACGTATATGACGATCAACAATATTTTTCCATTTCGTCTTGACAGATACAGACAGGGATCATTTTGACTTTGTTGGAAACCCATGTTTTTCAAAACACCATCGAGTTTGATATTCCACTCCCTGCCTGCTTGCTTGAGACCATAAATAGCCTTGTTCAGCCGCAACACTTTCTCTGGATTTCTTTCGTCTACGAAGTGCTCGGGCTGTCGCATATAAATTTCATCGCACAAATCACTATTTAAGTATGCGTTACCCACGTCGACTGGATGCAGATGCATTTGCCATTCTACCGCTAACGTCAATAACAATCTTATTGTTGAATACCTGGCTACCGGTGAAAATGTTTCCTGGTAGTCTAGTCCGTAGCGTTGACTGCAACCCTTTGCTACTAACCTCGCTTTGTAGCGCTCGATATTGCCTTCTTTGTCTCGTTTAACAGAAAAAACCCACTTGCAATTAATTGCTTTTCGCTTCTCTGGTAATTCTGTTATCGACCACGTGTTGTTTTTCATTAACGATGTCATTTCTGCCTTCATAGCACCAACCCATTTGTCACTATCTTGTGATGATAATGCCTGGTGAACACTTTGTGGAATTTTTAAATTCATCAATAATTGCAATTTGTTGTAAACTTTGCCGCTTCTCAAAATTCGCTTGCCATATTCACCAACCGCTTCAGCAACTTCTCTAGCAACCGCATCAGAGACTTTTCCCCTAACCGCTCCAGGATTTTCGGACAGGGTTTCTTCGGCATCATCCTCACTGTCTTCATGAGCAGTCTCAAAACCATCTTCAACTTCAGCAATGTTTTCGTCAGCTTCCGGTTTCATGAAATGTACCTCTTCTGCTTCAGCTTCATTCTCCAAGTCGAGAAGTATATAATCATTTGCCTTTTTATCTTTGACGCTGATGTTGTTGTCGAACTTTGTTTCATCAAAGAGAACATCTCGTCGCTCAACCACTTTTCCTGTATTTTTATCAAACAGTCGATATGCCTTTGAAACTGTAGAGTATCCAATCATAATGTATGATTCCCCCTTTGCATCGAATTTGCTGCCTTTCGGTTTCTTCATGGCTACTGCAACACAGCCGAATGTACGCATATGTTTGATATTTGGTTGTCTACCGTACCAGACTTCAAATGGAGTTTTATTCGCAAGAATCTTAGTAGGACATCTATTTCTGATGTACGATGCAGTCATCACAGCCTCTGCCCACAAACTCTTTTCAACACCAGAATGAATTATCATAGAACGCGCCATCTCTACTAATGTTCTGTTTGCTCGCTCTGACACACCATTTTGTTGCGGTGTGTAGGGAACAGTCAGCTGTCTCTGTATACCGTGCTTTTGTAGAAATTCTTCGAATCCTGCATTCACATACTCTTTACCATTGTCCGTCCTGAGCATTTTTATTTTGCAATCGGTTTGACGCTCAACTTGTAGTTTAAAATGCTTGAACTTACTTAAGGCTTCACTTTTTGCTTTCATGAAGTACACATAGATTTTCCTCGACATATCATCTATGAATGTTATGAAATACTTTGATCCACTGAGTGACTCTGTGTTGAATGGCCCACAAACATCTGAGTGCACCAGCTCTAGCAATTTCGTTGATCGATGTTCTGATTCTTTAGGGAAGGGCAGCGTATGTATCTTGCTGATCATACAAGTTTGGCACTTTGCAGTGTTGTTGTTAACAGCATTCATCCCCTTCACCATTCCCTTGGTTGAAAGTTCTTGAAGACTTTTGTTATTGAGATGACCAAATCTGTTATGCCACATGTCACTTGTATTTTGCAAAGCAAACACCTTCTGAGCACAGCTATCCACCACAAACAAACCATCTTCTTTGTCGGCATGAAGTATAATGGTACCGTCAGCTCGATGTACAGTGGCATGTTGTTTTTCGAATTTGACTGTTAGCCCTTTGTCAACCATTCTGCCCACTGACAAAAAATTCGCCTGCAACTCTGCAGAATACAAAACATTTTGAAGCAAAAAGTCCACATTTTTATATTTAAATTGTACATCACCTTTTCCCTCTGCTGCAATCGATTTATTGCCTGCCAATCCAATTGTTTCGTTGTGCTGTACCAGATACGAGAACATCTTCTTATCATTACTCATATGCGCTGTCGCGCCGCTGTCTATGTACCATGCATTTATTTTTGTTGTTTTTTCTGCTGCTGCGCCTGCGATCATAGTTAATGCTTGTTGTGTGCGAGTACGTGGGTTCTTTTTCTTTTCTTTCTCACACTCACTTGCACGATGTCCAACTATACCACAATTAAAACATTTGCCCATGAACGATTTTTTTTCATTACTCTGTTTTTTCTTTGCATGTGCATTTTTGTTTGTGCGAATGGTAAATGCTTGTTGGTGTGCGTCCTCTTGCTCGTTTTGTCCCTTTCGTCTCTCGGTTTCTTCCAAAAGTTTTTGTTTAAGGAAACTGTATTTGGGTAATATATCTCGTGTTTCCATTGCTATGACGAAGTTTTCGTAATCTTTTGACAAACTGGACAACAACATAATTACTAGAAGTTCATCTTGAAGTTCTATTCCAGCCTCAGCCAACTTTTCTGTCACTTCAACAAACGTATTCAAATGTTGTACCATGTTGTCTCCTTCTCCCATACGAAGACTTAGCAAACGTTTGTAGAGACACACTTTTTGTATTGGACCTTTGGGGGCATATGTTTCTCGTAACTTCGTCCATGCTTCTGATGATGTTTTTGCATTTTTTATATAACCCAATTGCGAAGGTTTCACGCTCAATACCACCAATGCAAGCGCCTTCTCGTCATCGGTGTCATATTTTTCTTTTTCAGCAGCTTCAGTTAATGATTCCTTTTTCAGATCGCCATTCACAATTCGCCATAAACCACCATGAATAAGAATGCTTTTCATTTGGATGCACCACACATCGTAGTTAAAATCATCTAACTTTTCTATTTGAAAATTATTCATTTTGATATGTTGTCTTTTATTTTAACTTTAAACTTTTTAAATTCACAAATTCCTTGAGCACTCCTGGGCCCATAACCTCTTGAGTTTTATTTATTAAAAAGGAAAATGTCTTTACACGTTTAATGATGAAAAAGGAATGAATACAAAAGTGAATTGAATATCAAAGCTTACATACTAGTTACACATACTATCAAATGTGTCATGCACGTTGTTAGCATGGTTGCCATCTGTTTTCAACAGTACATATTTGAGTATTCCACTACATTGTTGTTTATGTATACTGGAATATTATATGGTACGTTTTTAAACGTAAAATTAATATGGACTGACTTAAGGTTATTTAATCTAATCTGCCATTTTTGTTGTCCAATCTGATATATTGTCTATTGCCCTTTGAAGCTTTTTTGTTGCTACTTCGACAGTTTTTCCCACAGCTAGGACAGCGGTGTCATCTGCAAAAGTAGCTATAGTGGTTTCCCCATTTTCAGGCAAATCGCTAGTGAACAGAATGTATAAAACTGGACCTAGCACGCTGCCTTGTGGTACACCAGCTTTAATTTCTCTTAAAGTTGAGTACTCTGTCTCTTGTTTAATTCTGAAGAATCGATCTGATATATGACTCCAGAATCGTCGAATATTGCTTTGGCAGTTGTTGCCTTTGCAGTTTGTGGATCAGACCTTTGTGCCAGACTTTATCGAAAGCTTGTGCTATATCAAGAAATATTGTAGAGCACACTTTTTTCTCTTCAAATGCTTTTTCGATTTTATCTGTGATTCTATGCACCTGATCAATTGTAGAGTGCTTATTTCTAAATCCAAATTGGTGGTTTGCCAACGTTTTCGAGCTTTCCTCTTTTTTGCAGTAATTTCACAGACTTCGCGAGGATAAAGGTTTTGTTTGATATTGTTTGTTGTTTTGGAAGTTGCAGCCCATGCAGCTTTTTGTATGTTCAGTGTACATTTTTGCACTGCTTCTTCTTCTGATAATTGGATACTTTCTTCCAACTTCTGTCTGAAGTAGTTCCATTCAGTCAGTATATTAACTAGTTTTGGGATTTGTTCCTTTATTATTATTTTATCGCCAAGTGCAAGAAGTATTGAAGAGTGATCTGATTGAAGATCAGGCCCTTATTCTACATTTATTTTATTTGAAGATATATTTTTTGATATGAAGAAGTCGACAAGATCTGGGGTCTTATTCCTATCTGTTGGCCAGTAGGTGGGTTTTCCCGTTGAGTGATATTTGACGCCATCTTCTTTAATAGTTTCATATAGTTCTCGGCCTCTAGTATTTGTTAATCTAGATCCCCAATATTTATTCTTAGCGTTAAAATCTCCTCCTGCGATTAATCTATTTTGAAATATGCGAAAAAGGCTTTTAAAATCATTTTTCTTTATTATATAACTTGGAGAGCAATATACTGATGCAATAGATATATGATATATATATTGTCCGTTTCTATATTTATGGAAATTCCTTGGATTGCACATGATTGAAATTTTGCTTCTATATTGTGTTTAATTGTATTCTTTATTAACACTGCAGCCCCTCCTTTTGCACAGTTATGAGGATGTGGGGAGTTTTTAATTTAAACTGCGTCTCTGAAATCAGACAGATATCTATCTGGCTTATGTCAAGAGTCACTTGC
This sequence comes from Cheilosia scutellata, assembly GCA_955612985.1. Taxonomy (NCBI): domain Eukaryota; kingdom Metazoa; phylum Arthropoda; class Insecta; order Diptera; family Syrphidae; genus Cheilosia; species Cheilosia scutellata. The sequence continues at coordinate 82,088,870 of OY015312.1, read as the reverse complement.
ATCTCGTCCTTTCGACTCTCGATACCATTAGCATTCCATTCAAGAATTTTTATTTTATTCATGATATCTGTCTTTTCGATACAGCTCTTTTGTTGCTGTTCTGTTTCTCTAGCAACGATATTCTATCTAATATCGTTTTATTGGATTTTTCCATGGAACCAATCCTGTTTAGGATTTGTTTCATAAGGTTTTCCATTCCAGTGTTTGACTCTATTTTTCGATTTACCGCTTTATCTGCTGGTATTTGAATATTTGTTGATTCTGCCTGAACATATGCCATTTTTGGACCCGATGTCTTTTGTCTCGTGTCCTTTTTTATTATCACTTTGTCCTTTTTTATTATCACTTGTTCTTTAAGGTTTTCTTTATGTGGGCTCTTTTGTAAGTCCTTTTTGACTTTTAGTGTTTCTTTATTTGAGCTCCTTTGTGGTTTCTTTTGTTTTTTGTCCCTTGCAAGTTGGATTTCTTTTGCAACTAAAAAACCTCTGTAGCTAGCAGGGTGGTTTTCATTGCAGTTTGCACATTTAGGATGTTCTTCTCCTTTCTTACTACAGTCTTTAGTGTGGTGGCTTCCTGCACATTTTACACATCTTGGATTTGAGCTGCAGTATTTATGTGTATGCCCATATCTTTGACAATTTTTGCATTGGGGTACAAGTTTCGATCTACGCAGAGTATGAATCTCAACTCGCATACCAAGTATGTTTTTAATGTCGTATATTTTTTTCTTGTCTTCGTCAGGCTTAAAGTTGAGTATAAAATTTGGAAGCGGCAGTTTGCATTTAAATTTAAGAATATTCACAACTTCCAATATCTTAAAGCCTCTGTCTTTTAGCTCCTTTTTTATGCTGTCGGGTGAGCATGAGTAGTGCAGTTTGTTTACTACAACCTTAATTGGTCTGGCCTGCTTATTTTGATAAGAATACCATTGCACCTTTCTCTGGTTTAGTATTTTAGTGAGGTTTCTGTATCCCTCTTCTTCAACCACATTAATTTTAATGTCATTATTGTTAATTAGCGCTGTACTAGCTTTAATTTTGTTTTCCTCCAATAACTTGACTAAGCTTTCATATTTATTTACTTGCAGTGCAATAATTGGTGGAGGCTTGGTTGGATTTTGTATTTTGCTTTCTTTGTTTGAAGCATTCACATTGTCTGTGCAGCTTTCTTTTGGGGATGTGATTTTTGGGGATGTACTCATTTTTCGTTTTTTATTTTTATTCCCCATGTGCCGACGTACTTCTGTCTCTTTTTTAGTAAAACGTTTCCTCATTGAAATCGGCTGTGGTGATTCCGGTACACCGACGGTCTTATATGGTGACAATCTCAGCGCACAAAACCTAGCTAAAAACCACGTGTACCAGGTCAAAGCATATCGACATCAGGCACCATTTCGTTCGAGAGGTTATTCAAAGTGGCGACGTCGAGCTGAAATACGTTTCAACAAATAATATGATAGCGGATGTACTCACTAAAAATTTGTCGAAAAATAAGCATTGTCACTTTGTAAAATTAATGAGTTTAAATTAATTAATGTTAAATGTAATTGACAATTTATACAGATTCACATTGAGGAAGAGTGTTGATTATAATTCCAATGTGACTGTATCCATTAATGATTAATGCATATGTATAGGTGTATCTCCATCTGCTTATTTTGTTTTGCATAACTTATGTTTAACTTGCATAAGTTCTTTATATCATTTTGTTCCTCCGCACGAAGCGCACGCAATAAAGATTACACATATTTTTCAACGCAGTTTGTTTTTACTTTTTTCTTTTGGACTCGTTTAAATAATGCTTTCATCACTAGCTAGTTGGGTGGAGCAGGTGAATTTCACAAAGAAATTTCTTGCTCTGATGTAAATGTAACCTTCGGTGAGCGAGTGACTCGCACTTGGCCGGTTTTTTATTAATGACTGAGTTAAAATGTATCGCGGAAATACCATCAACAAAAATATCTGCGCACAATTATGAGCAGACACGCAGGCAGTGGTAATAAATGACAGGGTCATAAAATTATAAAAAAATGGTACAATCAATATTATTAGGTACTGGCGAGCGACGGAAGTTCAGATGCTGGAAAAACCCCGCGAGCGTAGGGTTAAGAGTTAAGAGTACCTGTAACGAAATTCCGTGCAATTGTGCTGCGCGTCCTACCGAATGGCGTGGCTATAAAATGCAGCTAAGTTCATTACAAGAATATATTCAAGTGCGTGGGCCAGTCCATAAAATAAAAATTGTAAGTACCTATTTGTGCATTTTTGAATGTTAATTGTTCGGTCGTATAATAATATTTTTTTGTGTGCTTTTCGTTTTATTATGTAGTAAAATGAGAGACAACGACGGTATAGCCGATTATAATGGCTTGGAATCGCCAATAGTGAATGTCAAAACAAAAATCCACCCATGGTTTCCGCAAAAAACGGAGCAGCTCGTGGGACCATCAATTGGATTCTACTTTGATTGCGGCTGTTCAAAAATAAGGTTTTCTTTCATAGCACCCCAGAAGAAAGAAATCCATGGGTGTTAGATCAGGAGATCTGGGTGGATAACGGTTGGGGCCAAATTGACTAGGCCACCGGTCGATAAAAATATGGTTGAGGAATGGAGTTACACCGCTGCTACTGTGTCAAGGCGCTACATCTTGTTGAAAAAACATCGCCCTTCTCTGAACCAGAGGAACATCTTCAAGGATCTCCTGGAATAGTTCTCTAAGAAGAACGTGCGGGCTTACTAAAGTATTTGCAAACATTTACTCTAAGCCTCCTCCTTTGAAATAAGCACCCATTCTGAAGAAATTGTAATAATATTGTAATTGTAATTAAATTCTTACCTTTGAAAGGATGTTGTGCTTAATAAATGGGGACTGGGGTCTGACCAATGGTGCATTGTGGAGATATGTAACTTTGTTTGTGAATTACGCTTCGTCAGTGCCCCGAATGTTCTTGAGTAAGTGCCCTCTGCCTGTTTGCGCAAAATTCCACCCTTCTTTGCGCATGTCCTGGTAGTAAATCATGTGCCGGTGTGAAATGGAAAGGGTGTAATCTATTACTCTGTAGATTTCTGTGAATCCTGGGCCGAATCGTCTCATCCGTGAACGAGCAATACGTGACGGAATTTGTTTTTGCTTCATGTGTAAAGTCGGTTAATTCCGTGTATAGCTCGTATAGCTCGTTCACGGAAGTGGCGATTCGACCCCTGGTTTGGTCGGTTCCAACTGCACAGCTAGCCGGCGGACCTGACTCAAGGTTGAACTTCCACAGCACGCAAAATCCCACCCTCAACTTGTTTGTAGCTGCCCAAATGTATGTATCTCTGTATATACAGGGTGTCCCAGTTAAGAAGGACAATTCTTTAAGGGAAGATTCCTGAAGTTATGCCGAACAAAAAATTGTATGGCAGGGGGGGTCTATTTTCATCGTTTTTCCCGTTATAGCCCATCAAAGTAGGTGACCTCTAATTTGGAGGTGTTACCACTTAAAACACTATCAGCCGTATTAATAATAGCTGCGGAACTTCGTGTTATCCCTAACTAATGACTAACCCACTGGTTAAACCCAAATTCCTATTTATAAACTTTTTTAGAAGATAACCAAGCTTTCGTTACTTTTGCATAACTAACTCACGGTGGTAGGTGTGTTAGCGATTTGTTAGCTTTGCAAAACATGTTTCCCGCGCAAAATGACAAATGGTGTTTCGGGTTTAATTTCGTTTGATTGATATGAATGTGGTAAAAGGGTGATAAATAATTGAATAAATTTGCAAAAATTGTGCAGCAAAATTTTTGGATAATTAGAATAAGCTAGACGAAAAAAATGAAAAAATCCTATGAGAATATTTATATTATAAAACATTCAATAATAAATATAGATTTTCAAAAGGAAATATAAAAAAATTAATTGCATTAGTAAGAGTAAGAAAATTCTAATTGCTTTAGAAGAAGAAGATGGCAGCATAAAAGAAGGACGCATTCCTGTCAGTTTTCAATACAATTTGGAGAAGCGTTGCCATCACAAACCTACGATAATAGGAAACACGTCAATTAGTTAATGCATGGGTTATATTTCTTTATAAATAAGAAAATTTAGTCAGTGACTTAAATTTTTAACTACCAGTTACGTAACAAGTGAGTTAGAGAATGGTTTGAGATCTATTATTAATACGGCTGTATAACTTTTAAAGTATTATAAGCACAAAAATTGTTTTATACATTTTGGAAAGCCAATTTAATAGCGCATACAAGTCCTAAGCACTTTGGGTATATCTGTGCAGCTACAAAAAAGTTATGGCTCCATAAACTCAAAATTTTGAAAATTTGTTGTTACAATTTTTTACTTAAAATGCCTTTTTCTCAAAATGTTGACTTTATAAATTTTCATTTTTTTTATGAAATTTTTATCCTTGAGAAATTTCCTAAAAAATTTCTGTGGTTAGTGTGCTGCACTACTACGTCTGACAAACATCCGAGAGTATGACTGTCCTGAAAAAGCTTCTCAATTAAGCCGTTCGGACTCGGCATAAAATTGTACGTCCCTTTCATTCGTTCCAAAAATATAAACTCACACAAAACGAATGGTTGCGAGAAGCTAGGCCGCCTGTTGCGCCGCCTATTTATTATTATTTTTTTTAACTTTTTTACGTACAATCAACAGAATTTATAGTAAAAGCCATTTTTTGTCAGCCGTATTAATAATAGATCTCAAACCATTCCCTAACTCACTTGTTACGTAACTGGTAGTTAAAAATGTAACTCACTAAAATTTTCTTATTTATAAAGAAATATAACCCATGCATTAACTAATTGACGTGTTTCCTATTATCGTAGGTTTGTGATAGCAACGCTTCTCCAAATTGTATTGAAAACTGACAGGAATGCGACCTTCTTTTATGCTGCCATCTTCTTCTTCTAAAGCAATTAGAATTTCCTTACTCTTACTAATGCAATTAATATTTTCATATCTCGTTTTGAAAATCTATATTTATTTTTGAATGTTTTATAAATAAATATTCTCATAGGATTTTTTAGTTTTTTTTTTTCGTCTAGCATATTCAAATTATCCAAAAAGGGTGAGCTCCACAATGTTTGCAAATTTATTCAATTATTTATCACCCTTTTACCACATTCATATCAATCAAACGAAATTAAATGCGAAACACCATTTGTTATTTTGCGCGGGAAACATGTTTTGCAAAGCTAACAAATCGCTAACACACCTACCACCGTGCGTTAGTTATGTAAAAGTTACGAAAGCTTAGTTATTTTCTAAAAATGTTTATAAATAGGAATTTGGGTTTAACCAATGGGTTAGTCATTAGTTAGGGATAACACGAAGTTCGGCAGCTATTATTAATACGGCTGTAAGTAGATTACATTACTGTGCAAAATGTGCAAAAAGTGCACTTTTAAATTTTTCGGGTCCTATTATTTGTTTAATGGAGACAAAAATGTACTTTATTTATGTGATAGCATTTGATTTAGCTGAAACTCATCTGTCAAAATTGGAATCTCTCGTACAGGGACTTGCCAATTTTTTAATTGGCATAAAAATACGTCAATTGTCAATTTTAAATCGACAAGTGGAAATTATTCTTTGATCGATATCGTTTCGACAATAGCAGTCTCTGTCAATGCCACAGATATGATAGGCAGGTTAAGTGAAAAAGAAAGCGGCTTTCCTTTCGTATTTTACAGAATCCCACCCCTGATCTCTGAATTGTATTAGCCAACCTTCGATAGTCTAAAATACATTTTAAATCTAAAAATAATTGTGATTAAAACAAAGTTTGTAAATTTAAACTATTTCTACCAAATATTTTTACAAGCTTTATTTCTTGTTTTCTTCTTCGTCACTGCTTTAAAAAAAAAACATCTCAACGCTATTCATGTTTAAATTGTTTTATTAATTAATTAACTAAAGGAACATTCACATGGGAGCGAACGAACGAATTGATGAAATTGCGAACAAACCACTTTTTATGCATTTATAAACATAAAATTGCACATTTTATTATCCCAAGAGGAGGAATTAATTATTCCATCAAAATGTATTAAAAAAAAAACAAGTCTAAAAATATGTAGTTTAAATAACGAAATTTCGAATTCCAAATGCATAAACAGTGGTTTGTTCGCATTTCATCAATTCGTTCGTTCGCTCCCATGTGAATGGTCCTTAAGTCATAAAAATAACAGACAAGGTTAGGTTAGGTTGAAAAGGGTGTGAGTTCATCACATAGGACTAGGCACCATATTGGACCCATCGCCATCCCTGGGGAACCTTAACGGTCAAAAAACCTAAACCACTTCGCCCAAACAATTAATTTCCCTACAGAATCTGAAAATTGTTTCAATTTTGTTTCCGAGGCCAACCTCCTCCAAATTATCAAAGAAGTACCTGCCAAGGTATTTCCTCCTGTACCGAGCAATAGCTTGACATTCACAGAGGAGATGAGTTATATCCTCTGCGACATGTAAGTCTTCGCAATACCTGCATATGTCCGTATCTGTTAGACCTATTCTCTTAGTGTGCTTCCTTAGAAGACAGTGCCCGGAGAGCACACCTACTGCCATCCGTAGCCTCGATCTACTAAGCTTTAGTAGTTCAGCCGATTTTTTCCGATCTAGCTTAGGCCACAGAGCCTTTGAGACCCTGTGCCCTACTATATCCGCCCATCTCTGATCTGCCCTATTTTTAATATTCTCGAGAATAATTCTCTTGGCCACGGCTATTGGTGGTCTTATACCCTCAATTGTTTCATTAGGTGGAAGCTCTGCTCCGGTCAAGTGCAGCTGTAGGTGTGGTGCGTAAAGCACCAGTTATGGCAGTGCAGGCTGTTATTTGTACCTTGGCCAACATATCCCGTATATATAACTTATTTGTGGCTTTCCACCAAACAAGAGCCCCATAGGTAAGGATGGGTCTAACCACCATGATGTATAGCCAATGCATCATTGTAGGACTCAATCCCCACTTTTTTCCTGCTGTTCTCTTACAGACGAAGAGAGCATTATGAGCCTTTCGGACTCTTTCCTGAACATTAAGTTTCCAATTCAGTTTTTTTATCCAGGACCGTACCAAGATATCTTGCGCTCTCCGAGAGGGAGAGCTCCACTCCACCAATCCTGGGTAGTTTGAAGGGAGGTATCTTGTATTTTGTACTAAAAAGTACTAGTTCTGTCTTTTCCGGGTTGACACGAAGTCCACACCCTTCAGCCCACTTTCTGAGCTTGTTGAGGGCTGATTCCATGGTTTCACTCAATGTGTTCAAGAATTTACCCCGAACTAGAATCGCCACATCATCCGCGTAAGCGGTTACGCTAAACCCTGTGTTGCTGAGTTCTTTAAGTATATCGTCTATGACAAGAACCCAGAGGAGGGGAGAAATAACCCCTCCCTGGGGAGTGCCTCTAGTAACCGATTTTCTTATTGAACTGTGTCCGAGAGTGGAATTGATATTTCTAGTGACAAGCATCATGCAAAGCCAATTGGTGATGCTATGATCTACTTTTGTCCTTTCCAGAGCGCGTTTGATTGCCTCTGCCCTAACGTTGTTGAAAGCCCCCTCTATGTCCAAGAAGGCAGCTAACGCAAATTCCTTGTGGTGTAGACTGTGTTCTATTTTACCTACCACTTCATGTAGAGCTGTTTCTACCGATTTACCTTTTAGATATGCGTGCTGAGCATTGCATAGATTTCCATTGCAACACTTGCTTCTTATATGGATGTCGAGAAGCCTTTCGAGTGTCTTAAGGAGAAATGACGAGAGACTGATGGGTCTATAGTCTTTCGCCGAGGTATGACTTGGTTTACCTGCTTTGGGTATGAAAACCACTCGTACCTCTCTCCATAAATAACAGACAAAATATATAATATAAATTCGTCGACTGAAATGCCATACCACATGAGTCATAGGCCCTTATTGTGATTGTCGATCAGCGATCGTCACGACAATTGTCGATTGCGTCGATTGATTTTAGCTATTCGAACGCACAAAATTGTTTCACTTTCAAGAGAAAACATCGACCAGACATTTGTTATCGACAAGCGACTGTTAAATCGACAAATATTAACCGCAATCGACAATCGAAATTGTCTATCGATCGACAGTTGTCGATCAACGATCATCTGTCGACACTCACAATAGGGGCCATAGTTTGTAGAATGTATGTGGAATGTAAACGTTCAGAGTCGTGTCGTTTCAGTTACGCAATGCGAAATTCCAAACGGCAGACGACGACGACGACAATAAGGGTGATTGTCTCCGATTGTCTTCGTAACGCAAAGTGAAGTCAAGGAGTGCGAAAAAACACGTTCTTATAAAGCGACAAGAAGCAAAGATAAATGGTCACAAGGCAAATATTGAAGAAGCTGAACAAAGGTTTAGAAGTTTGTTGCGTTTTTGGGCGCCTTAGGGGTACATCTAAGGACCTAAGGTGCAGACCCACCTTGTCAGGAAAGTGATTGCTGCAAGCGACTTTTTCACACACACACCATGCAAGCAAAAGCGCTTGCTACAAGTGATGTGTGACTGTGTGTAGACGGGAGGTATTTGCCATATTTAGTTCAGTTATTGGCGATGATAGTGTATTTAAAGAAGAAACTGAATTGTTTGAATTGATCTGATCCAATTGATTTTTTTTGGCGATCGTATTATTGCTAATTCTACACTAAACGTTTGAAGTACTTATGTTCTGCTCTGAGTTTCTTACAAATATGTCCTTTAAAGCTCACGAAGTGTACACTAACCGTCTGTAGAAAAGTGACAAATTTTGACCTCCGAAAATACTGTGTAATTTTTTAAAGTTGTCCGCTCTTTTATTATTCCTCTTTAATAAAGATTGTCATTTTTTGTCAACATGTTTCCAAAGGAATCGACATACGCACAAAATGAAGAATTTTTAGTTTATTGCTTCAACCCACACAAGTCGCTCGATCGAAAAACTTACATGTGGCGGTTGTAGAGGTTTTTACGTTCCATGCATGAGTATATAAACTTCCGGGTCCACTTCCCGGTTGTAGACACAAAAGGGGTTATGGGACACGGGATACGAACAATATGGGGTCATTACATAGTAAGTCTTCCATACTATGATAAAATTCAGTGAATTCATTTATTTTTAAATATATTTCTACAAAGCGACGACGCTGCGCGCCGCAGATTATTCATCACAGCCAGTGTCGACCAAAAGAAACTTGTGTTGGGTTCTATAAAATACAAATTATGAAAAACCATTTGAACGAAAACTGGACGGGCCTAAAACAGTTGTACAAAATAAACTAAATGCTGAAGAACCGTTAGCATTGGTACACCTGTACCTGTACTCGTTTCGCATTTTTGTACATGTACAGAGGAATCAAATTAAAAATAGATATACATATTAAAAAATTAATGCGAAGAATCTTAAAAAAAAAAAATAACAAAAGGACATTGTCTTTTCGCAGCTGAATTCATATTCACAGCCAAGTTTACAGAAACATAATTTTCTTACCTTCTTCATACATTCTTTTTTGCTGTTCTTTTTATCGTGATTTTTTGAAGGATTTAGTGTGCCTCGAGTAATATAAGCCTGCTGACTTTTAAGAGTTGTATCTATATTTTCCATTTTCTCCATTCGTTAAATGTGATGATATATTTCAATATTCAAAGATCGCGAAGTTAATATTATGCATTACCTTTACTTCACTTTTTATTCATAAAATATATTTACATCATGTAAACAAATCGCAGTTAAAATGACAAACAAATATATATTCTGTCACAGAACGGAAAACTAAAACAGATACTTAACTTTCCAATACTAATGGAAAGGCGACTTCTGCCTTTCCGCAGAAACTCACCTAAACCCTAGTTTCCATTGACATACTATACCTGGGCTGCATTCCAGGTTTGACTATTTTAACTAAATTAACGATTGTTTATTTAGTTACTTTTTGGAATCTGGGACAGCTATTGTTACTAATTTCATGTTGACATTTCACTTTTCATGTGGTAGTGAGTAGTTGTTGTTGGAATCCATGTTTGATTTAAAAAAAAAATGAATACGTGAATCCATGACAGTTGCTTTGTTAGTATGAGTGAAATGAACCACACTTTTGCCTCTTGTTAATTTAGTTAACTTCTCCTCCTTCGAACTGTCACAGTTTGTCAACGCTGTAGTTAAAATAGTTAACTACTGCCGAATTTGGAATGCACTCCTGGACTGCTAGTGAAATGTCAGTTTCATACGAACCAGCGAGGAAAAATGAAGCACACACAATGGTGGCTTTACATTACCACGTCACGCAAGTAGGAGCGAGAAGGAGAACACAAGCCTAATGTCGTTTTCCATTGGGCAAAAAGAAGCGTCCGGGAGCGTCCGGAATCAAGAAAATCACTTCTTAAACCGTTCCATTGGCGCAAAAAATACTCTTCTGTTGATTCTGAGGAGAGAATTTCGCTTCTCGATTTCAAATCAGAATCCACTCGAGAAGCACTTACACAAGTGCATTTTATGTATTTTATACAAGCCAGCTGGCAGCAGCCATACAGTAATTTTTGACGTTTCACCAATACGTGAGTGTAGTCGCCCAGAAGCAGTTTTCTTGTTCCATTGGATTTCAGAATGAGTGAATCCTCGAGTGAAACCAATGGAAAACGACATAACAGTTGAATCTAGGCTGCTATAACTTTTTTATGGAGATTTGACAGCTCAGATGTAAACAATTTTTTCATCGGTTTTATTGTGGTACATATTAAATTAAACGAAGTGGCTATTCGCCCGTTCATTTTGACAGATATTGTACTGAACTGACGTTTACCGATTTTAGAGACACGGGTACGTAATCAACGTAACGTAATCCTATTTTCATTAAAAACTCTTTATAAATATAAAAGTTTGATCCAAAACGTACCCCCAACTTGACGCAATATAAACTTTGACATTTCGTTACGTAGCCGTGTCTCGAACAACGAGCGAATAGCAACAGCCTAAATTAAAAGTGAAAAATGGATTGGCTGTTGCTATTCGCCCGTTGTTCGAGACACGGGTACGTAACGAAATGTTTATATTCACCCCTATTGTCGTCGTCGTTTACGACTCTAAAAAAAGGCTGTTGCTATTCGCCCGTTGTTCGAGACACGGGTACGTAACGAAATGTCAAAGTTTATATTGCGTCAAGTTGGGGTATGTGGCTCGCTACGCTCGCGGCAAGGACTCTAAACTCCAGTATAATCATTTTCGGACATAAGGCCGTACGTTTAGGATCAAACTTTTATATTTATGAAGAGTTTTTAATGAAAATAGGATTACGTTACGTTGATTACGTACCCGTGTCTCTAAAATCGGTAAACGTCAGTTCAGTACAAAATCTGTCAAAATGAACGGGCGAATAGCCACTTCGCTAAACAAAAGCGACACGACGATCGACAAATGGCGTCTGAAATGTCAAAAAATGTGGATTGTATTTTTCGACGACGATCGTCGGTATTGCGTGAGGCGTTTTGTGACGACGTTTGTCGTGGAAATGATACATTTCTGTCGTCGACTATTTTGCGGACGACTGTGTGATAATGTGTTAAAAAAAAGTATGTGTACTTAATTTTTAGTTAACAAAAAGACAATTATAGTTATTTTGCAGAATGGAGATAAGAGACCGGATTATATGCAACATAAAAAGCATAAAATATGCATGCAAATATGCATGAAAAATGCTAGAAATATGCATAAAATGTGTCAAAATATGCAACATTAAGTAATAAAAAATTAGCATTTTTATTTTAGTTTATATAGTTTTTTATTTCAAATTCAGCATAAAATAGTAGAATAACATTCTTGTTATATTATAATTAAAAATTATTTAACATCATATTGTTACTTTCGAAAACGTAAGCCATCGTTCAGTGATGGTATAAAAGATTAAGTCACTTCAAATATTTTTATAAGTGTAAAAGGACAGTTCCGCATCAACTAGGTTTACTGGGCACTGGGCGGTTTTCGATTTGGGTGCTATTATGTTAGGAATTTTTGTTGTTGGCAAAAGTTCACCCGTCCCATTAATAAAACTATTTGACACTACCCCAACGCTTGAAAGTCTGGGATGTTATTACACCCTTTCTTTAAGTTTACGTGTGAATACTGCTGGGAATTTGGATTTTATTTGACTGATTTTATTAACCTACTAACGGAATAGATTCAGTCAATACTAAGCATTGAGTTTTCACCTTTGGAATACTCGCTGGTATGAAAGAAAAATGAGTGTAGGTATATGCATACTACAGCAATGATTTTTTTTTAATGTTGGAGTCGGCTCATATTTTTTGGCGAAAATATGCATCATCACTAGATTTTAGTTAGAATATGCCATTAACCTTTATACTGGGCAAAATATGCAAATGCATATGTAATTGCATATAATCCGGTCTCTAGAGATAACAAATAAAAGGCAATTTCAATATTTAGTAAGCGAAATGCAGGAAAATATTCCTTTGGAAAAATCATTCACGAAGGCCTAGGTTAATTAAGATTAAGTGAGGTTAATCGGCAATGGGACGACATAGCCTTATCTCTGAATTGTCTTGGACCATATCAATCTACGCGCTCAAGTAATGAGTTATTACACGACGACCCTAATTAAGGCCATAAAATCATTTATATGATTAAAAACACAGAAAGCGGAAGGATGCAGTACCTGGGTATCGTATTTTTGTATCCTTGCGGATTTGCCACAGGGGTATAAAAAGAGCTGCAACTGATATAGTTTGCAATAAGTTTTAACAACTGCGTGATCAAGTGTTAAAGAAAAGTTTATGTATTTAATATTTAACTAACGAAAAGATAGTTACATATTCTTTAAAATGAAAATCACAAATAAAAGACAATTTCAACATTTAGTGAAAGAAATATGGAGAAAAGGGACTAACAACAAGTGATTTTAATCGGCATATCCTTATCTCTGAATTGTCTTGGACCACCTTCGACTTCGATAGTTTAAAATACATTTAAAATCTGAAAATAATTGTTATTAACACAATGTATGCAATTTAAATTATTTCTATCACCCACTTAATGTCGGGCAAATCCAATGGATTGGATTTGGTTCGAATTTCCTTCCTTAACTTTACCAGCACTTTTTCCTGGTTTTCTTCTTCATCACTGCTTTCAAAAAACATGTCACACTATTCATTTTTGATTTGTTTTATTAAATAATTAACCAAGTCACAAACAAAACACCAGACCAAATATAAATTCGTCGACTGAAATGTCAAATCCCATGTGTCATAGTTTGTGGAATGTATGTGGGATGTGAGAGTTCAGAGAGTCGAGTCGTTTCAGTTACGCAATACCAAACGACTCGACACGACAAACGTCGCCAGTCGTTTGCGACAGACGACCACGACAATAGGGGTGATTGCGTCAAGTTGGGGTAGGTTGCTCGCTACGCTCGCGGCAAGGACTCAAACTCCAGTATAATCATTTTCGGACATTATGCCGTGCGTTTAGGATTAAACTTTTATCGAAGTGGCTACTCTTCTGTTGATTCTGAGGAGAGAATTTCGCTTCTCGATTTCAAATCAGAATCCACTCGAGAAGCACTTACACAAGTGCATTTTATGTATTTTATACAAGCCAGCTGGCAGCAGCCATACAGTAATTTTTGACGTTTCACCAATACGTGAGTGTAGTCGCCCAGAAGCAGTTTTCTTGTTCCATTGGATTTCAGAATGAGTGAATCCTCGAGTGAAACCAATGGAAAACGACATAACAGTTGAATCTAGGCTGCTATAACTTTTTTATGGAGATTTGACAGCTCAGATGTAAACAATTTTTTCATCGGTTTTATTGTGGTACATATTAAATTAAACGAAGTGGCTATTCGCCCGTTCATTTTGACAGATATTGTACTGAACTGACGTTTACCGATTTTAGAGACACGGGTACGTAATCAACGTAACGTAATCCTATTTTCATTAAAAACTCTTTATAAATATAAAAGTTTGATCCAAAACGTACCCCCAACTTGACGCAATATAAACTTTGACATTTCGTTACGTAGCCGTGTCTCGAACAACGGGCGAATAGCAACAGCCTAAATTAAAAGTGAAAAATGGATTGGCTGTTGCTATTCGCCCGTTGTTCGAGACACGGGTACGTAACGAAATGTTTATATTCACCCCTATTGTCGTCGTCGTTTACGACTCTAAAAAAAGGCTGTTGCTATTCGCCCGTTGTTCGAGACACGGGTACGTAACGAAATGTCAAAGTTTATATTGCGTCAAGTTGGGGTATGTGGCTCGCTACGCTCGCGGCAAGGACTCTAAACTCCAGTATAATCATTTTCGGACATAAGGCCGTACGTTTAGGATCAAACTTTTATATTTATGAAGAGTTTTTAATGAAAATAGGATTACGTTACGTTGATTACGTACCCGTGTCTCTAAAATCGGTAAACGTCAGTTCAGTACAAAATCTGTCAAAATGAACGGGCGAATAGCCACTTCGCTAAACAAAAGCGACACGACGATCGACAAATGGCGTCTGAAATGTCAAAAAATGTGGATTGTATTTTTCGACGACGATCGTCGGTATTGCGTGAGGCGTTTTGTGACGACGTTTGTCGTGGAAATGATACATTTCTGTCGTCGACTATTTTGCGGACGACTGTGTGATAATGTGTTAAAAAAAAGTATGTGTACTTAATTTTTAGTTAACAAAAAGACAATTATAGTTATTTTGCAGAATGGAGATAAGAGACCGGATTATATGCAACATAAAAAGCATAAAATATGCATGCAAATATGCATGAAAAATGCTAGAAATATGCATAAAATGTGTCAAAATATGCAACATTAAGTAATAAAAAATTAGCATTTTTATTTTAGTTTATATAGTTTTTTATTTCAAATTCAGCATAAAATAGTAGAATAACATTCTTGTTATATTATAATTAAAAATTATTTAACATCATATTGTTACTTTCGAAAACGTAAGCCATCGTTCAGTGATGGTATAAAAGATTAAGTCACTTCAAATATTTTTATAAGTGTAAAAGGACAGTTCCTCATCAACTGGGTTTACTGGGCACTGGGCGGTTTTCGATTTGGGTGCTATTATGTTAGGAATTTTTGTTGTTGGCAAAAGTTCACCCGTCCCATTAATAAAACTATTTGACACTACCCCAACGCTTGAAAGTCTGGGATGTTATTACACCCTTTCTTTAAGTTTACGTGTGAATACTGCTGGGAATTTGGATTTTATTTGACTGATTTTATTAACCTACTAACGGAATAGATTCAGTCAATACTAAGCATTGAGTTTTCACCTTTTGAATACTCGCTGGTATGAAAGAAAAATGAGTGTAGGTATATGCATACTACAGCAATGATTTTTTTTTAATGTTGGAGTCGGCTCATATTTTTTGGCGAAAATATGCATCATCACTAGATTTTAGTTAGAATATGCCATTAACCTTTATACTGGGCAAAATATGCAAATGCATATGTAATTGCATATAATCCGGTCTCTAGAGATAACAAATAAAAGGCAATTTCAATATTTAGTAAGCGAAATGCAGGAAAATATTCCTTTGGAAAAATCATTCACGAAGGCCTAGGTTAATTAAGATTAAGTGAGGTTAATCGGCAATGGGACGACATAGCCTTATCTCTGAATTGTCTTGGACCATATCAATCTACGCGCTCAAGTAATGAGTTATTACACGACGACCCTAATTAAGGCCATAAAATCATTTATATGATTAAAAACACAGAAAGCGGAAGGATGCAGTACCTGGGTATCGTATTTTTGTATCCTTGCGGATTTGCCACAGGGGTATAAAAAGAGCTGCAACTGATATAGTTTGCAATAAGTTTTAACAACTGCGTGATCAAGTGTTAAAGAAAAGTTTATGTATTTAATATTTAACTAACGAAAAGATAGTTACATATTCTTTAAAATGAAAATCACAAATAAAAGACAATTTCAACATTTAGTGAAAGAAATATGGAGAAAAGGGACTAACAACAAGTGATTTTAATCGGCATATCCTTATCTCTGAATTGTCTTGGACCACCTTCGACTTCGATAGTTTAAAATACATTTAAAATCTGAAAATAATTGTTATTAACACAATGTATGCAATTTAAATTATTTCTATCACCCACTTAATGTCGGGCAAATCCAATGGATTGGATTTGGTTCGAATTTCCTTCCTTAACTTTACCAGCACTTTTTCCTGGTTTTCTTCTTCATCACTGCTTTCAAAAAACATGTCACACTATTCATTTTTGATTTGTTTTATTAAATAATT
The DNA here is from genome assembly GCA_955612985.1 of Cheilosia scutellata. Classification (NCBI taxonomy): domain Eukaryota; kingdom Metazoa; phylum Arthropoda; class Insecta; order Diptera; family Syrphidae; genus Cheilosia; species Cheilosia scutellata. The sequence goes on along the minus strand of OY015312.1, from coordinate 82,072,584 downwards.
AACCAAGTCACAAACAAAACACCAGACCAAATATAAATTCGTCGACTGAAATGTCAAATCCCATGTGTCATAGTTTGTGGAATGTATGTGGGATTTGAGAGTTCAGAGAGTCGAGTCGTTTCAGTTACGCAATACCAAACGACTCGACACGACAAACGTCGCCAGTCGTTTGCGACAGACGACCACGACAATAGGGGTGATTGCGTCAAGTTGGGGTAGGTTGCTCGCTACGCTCGCGGCAAGGACTCAAACTCCAGTATAATCATTTTCGGACATTATGCCGTGCGTTTAGGATTAAACTTTTATCGAAGTGGCTATTCGCCCGTACATTTTGACAGATTTTGTACTGAACTGACGTTTACCGATGTTCGAGACACGGGTAACGTAATCAACGTAATCAACGTAACGTAATCCTATTTTCATTAAAAACTCTTTATATATATAAAAGTTGGATCCCAAACGTACGGCATAATGTCCGAAAATGATTATACTGGAGTTTAGAGTCCTTGCCGCGAGCTTAGCGAGCCACATACCCCAACTTGACGCAATATAAACTTTGACATTTCGTTACGTACCCGTGTCTCGAACAACGGGCGAATAGCAACAGTCGTGGTAGAGTGATTTATTTCATTTAAGTTAGATATTTGGATGTTTTTTCTGACAAGGTCCTTGAAATCCTTATAAAGGTAGGTATATCTTTGTAAAATATCCTAAAAAAAAAATAGTTTCAGGAAGTTTTGCCTAGACGTCCTGGAAAATTTCATTTTTACCAAAATGTCCTTGAAATCCAGAAGGAACTTTTCCAAAATATCTTCTTTCCAGGATATTTTATTAAGTAGGCATAGGTGTTCGACGCGTTCTTACTCCATTTAAGAACCATTGTTCCAATGCCAGAAACAGTGAAAGACCGGTTAAACAAAGGGCGGCATCATCTACACTCTACAGCATTACATTTCTGATATTTTTTTTATTTGTCCCCAAAATTTACAAAAAATGAAAACGCTTCAGAACATTTGAATAATAACATCAACATACCTTTGCCTGAACTTTCAAACGCGATATTTCGTAGGTTTAAAATAGGTTTCCATCGGAATTTATTCACGATACCCCTAAATACTTCAAATAAACCAAAATAACCTCGTATTTAAACCGTATTTTTAACCTCGTATCTTTAAACCGTGTAAAGCAAAGTTCGAATAGTATCGGTAGTGATTTAAAATAAGTGGAAAAGATTGTAATAAGTGGAAAAGATTGAAATAAGCGGAAAAGTTGATTTTAAGTGATATTGTCTTGTAATAAAAGTGATTTATTAAAGTTTAGTAAACAGAATAGTGTTTTATCTTTTCGAATCCCAGCCGAATATAACAGTATTTTGTAAACAAAATGCAACTTAAATAAAAACAGAAAATATTTATAGCCTTATTCATTAGATTCATTTAATCTGTTAATTATCAGTGTCTCAGCTAATTCACGTCAAATGCGAAAATGTCATATTAATTAAGACTTAAAAAATGCTTATTCATAAAGAATTTTTGCTCGTATACCAGCTAATCAATGAATTAAGGCAATAAGCCTAAAAGTATACCAGCATTTCATATAAAAGTATGCAATTGGTAGAAATATTTGATAAATTCTGACATTTTTCTCTGGAATGTTGTGTGTATGAGATAAGAACGCCATGACGATTTAAGCAAATTGTATTATGCAGTTGGCAAGAGATTTTTTTGACGGAAATTTGTAATTTAAATTCGGAAAACACTAATTTTTGTTGTGCTAATGCACAAATCAATTACAAATACGATATTTGGTAAGGAAATAATAGCATAATAATTATTATATGCCATGATTTGAGTCAATGAAAAATTTAATTCAGAGTTAATTTGCTCCTGAATGCCGATGTCGGCATTTAATTTTTTGACACTTGATTAAATGGAAATTAACTTCGAAAAAAGTTTATGAATAACGTTTTCTGCAATTAACCCTAATTCAGATTTAATTAAGTGTTATGAATAAGGCTGTTACAGCCTTATTCATTAGATTCATTTAATCTGTTAATTATCAGTGTCTCAGCTAATTCACGTCAATTGCGAAAATGCCATTTTAATTAAGACTTAAAAAATGCTTATTCATAAAAAATTTTTGCTCGTATACCAGCTAATCAATGAATTAAGGCAATAAGCCTAAAAGTATACCAGCATTTCATATAAAAGTATGCAATTGGTAGAAATATTTGATAAATTGTGACATTTTTCACTGGAATGTTGTGTGCATGAGATAAGAACGCCATGACGATTTAAGCAAATTGTATTACGAAGTTGGCATGAGATATTTTTTTTACGGAAATTTGTTATTTAAATTCGGAAAACACTCATTTTTGTTATGCTAATGCACAAATCAATTACAAATACGATATTTGGTAATGAAATAATAGCATAATAATTATTATATGCCATAATTTGAGTCAATGAAAAAAATAATTCAGAGTTAATTTGCTCCTGAATGCCGATGTCGGCATTTAATTTTTTGACACTTGATTAAATGGAAATTAACTTCGAAAAAAGTTTATGAATAACGTTTTCTGCAATTAAACCAACATTAACCCTAATTCAGATTTAATTAAGTGTTATGAATAAGGCTGTTAGTATTTTATTACTTTCCGTAATATTCAATTGTTATTTTTGAATTTGTTTAAAATATGCTATCCCATCACATATCATATCACATCACAGCCGACTTTACTTTACTTCACTGAGATCGATGTGGAAAAAAAAGAGACCTACTAATGGCGGTTGGTGAATAGGTTTACGAAGCTCTTAACTTACGAGTGGTTTTTTGAATACCACCCTTAGTATCAGCTGTTTTTGCTTTCTCTCTTATTATCTGTTTTTAGACAGAGTTCCACACGGAATTTTCGTTCTTAATTTTGGAAGTAAATGCAATGTTATGGCTTTATTTTGGCTGTGTTGTTTGTAAAGTTCTTAATGCAACAATTTGTCTGCATTTTTACTTATTTTATTAGGTATACGTATATTCGTCAATTTTCGAATGTGGAAAATGGTAAAATTTGCCACTACAACGCGCGTGATCCCAAGAGTTTATTTTGGTTTTTGAAACAATCTCTGCAAATTTATTTATAGAACTTTTGTAATCACTTTTAAGAAACACTAAATTTCAAGTCTCAAATGTTTTCAATTTGCATTTCGCACTTTATTATAAACTTTTCACAAATAAAATGCGCAAACCCTATCTCCCGCCATGTAAAATTTCGTTTGTTTTCCTACAAGTTTTTTTGACATTTCAATGAAAGAGAAAGCGCACTTCTGAAAGAGATAGCTTCGCGAAACCCTATTCTGGAGATCGTAAAATATTTTTTGACAGTTCGAACTTTTGTATGGAAATTCATAACAGAATACCATGAAAAATGGATAAAAGATTTTGCCGAATACCTATGCCTAATTAGTGTAGTTGACGCGTTCGTAAGACTATTCCAGACAAATCTAGTTGATACGCTCCTACAACTAGGTATTCGAACGTTCCCATTTTCTTTTATACAGGTGATATAATAATTTATTTTGTGTTTAGTTGAACTCGACCTTGGGGTAAATAAAACTTTGTGGGCCGATAAACATTAGAACAACTAGTAACAACTAAAATGAGTTCATTTCGATACGTTTTTTCATATTTACGTTTACCTGTTTGTTCCTTTAACTTGAGGTCCTGGAAAGGTAAGAATTCGTCATATATGTATACCAATAATAATCTTTTAACAGCGATTGTCGATTCATGTCATCATCGTATACAATGATTTTTGCGAGCAGATTGATTGCAATTTGTAGTGACCTGTCAAAATAACTGCTCAGTGAATTGCATTTATTGGATGTGTTTTCTGTAGAGAAATACAGACTCGTTGGATCGACAGCTTACCATTTGTTATGTAAAAGCTGAAATCGGAAATATGTTTGATCAACTTGCAAAGACAGGACTGTAAAGTGCATCGGGTTCGAAGGTTCCCCTGTCTGGTCTATGGTCCTGACATGTTATTTCGGATTTGACTGTGACTCAAAGGTGGCCCACAAAGCTTCGTCATTGATTTGGAGAAGCATTGATAAGAGTATAGAGCTTTGGGTTACTTCCGCGTTTATAGCAAAGGATTTCGATGATACCTACACCATCGTGTATATTCCAGATTCGATAAAAAACTTTTGCGATGTTCAATTAATCGCTGGCCTTGGTGGTTGTAAAAACTTTGTTCGTTCGTCAACTTTTCAGTGATTCTCCTTCCGAAGATTTGGACCACATAAGTTGGATATGTACATATATTTCTGAGGTAGTAGGAGAGACAGTGTCATTATTTAGTGATGATTTAGTTAAGGCCTATTTTTTGAGAGAAGGTTGTGGGAGACTTGATTAAGTGTCATCCGTGAGGATGGACCCCGGTAGCGGTATGGGAGGGAGGCAGGACGTCTTTAAGTTGTAAAAAAAAGTGCACAAAATAAGCTGACATTTTTTTTTATAGTAGGTACTCGTCTGGCAGGACAAGTCATTTCATTTCTCTAGATGCACAACTTATTCTGGGAGATCGAAGTGTACCTTGATAATAGAAAGCCCACACAGGAAGAACAAAAATGTCAGCAACAATAGCAAATTCATTTCTATGAAATCGTCATCAGAAGTATATATCTAAGAGTCTCGCCTCATTGAACACAGAATGGCATTCCAACCCCCCATTATCAGGATCCGAACAAGCTCGACCTACCGATTTTATGATGGAACTACAAAATGATAATTTCAAGAAAGCACTAGTTCAGTTTCTAATATATCATTGTGCAAGTGATGAATTTGCTTCCTATATAGAAAACAAAACTATCAATGTGAATTTTGATTTTTGCTGCAACTTCAAAAATAAAAATGGCACTGTGAATTATCATCTGTCCTGTCAATCTCATGAAGAGACAGACACAAAAATGGCACGAGTACGATGACTAACTGCCAAAAATTGATGACGGTAGTTTGTAGAGGGATTAAATACATACAAGCACTTTTTACTGTCGGAGGGGGTGTCTATCTGGCGTGCGTCGTTTAGGCGAGAAGTGTAATTAAACAAAAATGATAGTTAAAATGAGAAAAAAAAAAAATTTGAAAAACAATGACAACTCTATGATTTTTGGAAGGTGGGAATCTGTTCTTTGATATTATTTTTAAATCAGGTTATATCTGTTAATAGTTTTTGAAAAAAATGATTTCAAACTTCAAATTTAAGGAACAAAATAAAAAAAACTAAGTTTTAGGTATGCCGATTTTTCCAATATTGATATGTAGTTTATTTATAGTTTTTACTGCCCAAATCAATTCTTAATCGAACACTGAAAACCAAATTGATGTAGGTATATGTCTTCTAGTTTTTGAGAAAACGGAAAATTACTTATTTGTTGCTCCGCTTAGAGTACATATTTTTTTAGTAAACCACCGACCTTGAAATGTGTATGCAACCCTCCTGCTTGGGGTCACTGTTGGATTATGGGATGTGTGCTACAGTTTTTAATAAAAAGTTCGTAGAAATAGTGGAAAAATATTCTGATCGCTGGAAATTTCTTGCAATAATGTTGCTTTAATGTGGGAATAGTTTAAAAAAAGTTACCTACGTATTGCTTTTTGACAATTGCTAGTTGTTTTGTCGATTATTGCTTTTTGCCTCAATGTGAGAGCACCTTAGAAACTGAACTAGGGATTCCTTGAAATTATCATTTTGTAGTTCCATTATAAAATCGGTATGAAAATCGGTTGAAATGCCATTCTGTGTTCATTGAGGCGAGACTCTTATGCCCAGTTGCACAGTCACAGCCGTATTAATAATAGCTGCCGAACTTCGTGTTATCCCTAACTAATGACTAACCCATTGGTTAAACCCAAATTCCTATTTATAAACATTTTTAGAAAATAACTAAGCTTTCGTAACTTTTACATAACTAACGCACGGTGGTAGGTGTGTTAGCGATTTGTTAGCTTTGCAAAACATGTTTCCCGCGCAAAATAACAAATGGTGTTTCGCATTTAATTTCGTTTGATTGATATGAATGTGGTAAAAGGGTGATAAATAATTGAATAAATTTGCAAACATTGTGGAGCTCACCCTTTTTGGATAATTTGAATATGCTAGACGAAAAAAAAAAACTAAAAAATCCTATGAGAATATTTATTTATAAAACATTCAAAAATAAATATAGATTTTCAAAACGAGATATGAAAATATTAATTGCATTAGTAAGAGTAAGGAAATTCTAATTGCTTTAGAAGAAGAAGATGGCAGCATAAAAGAAGGTCGCATTCCTGTCAGTTTTCAATACAATTTGGAGAAGCGTTGCTATCACAAACCTACGATAATAGGAAACACGTCAATTAGTTAATGCATGGGTTATATTTCTTTATAAATAAGAAAATTTTAGTGAGTTACATTTTTAACTACCAGTTACGTAACAAGTGAGTTAGGGAATGGTTTGAGATCTATTATTAATACGGCTGTCAGAGTTTAAACTCTGTGGAGTGGAGTTCAACTCTCGGTTTAAGTTAAACGCCTGCATTCTGCCGCTTAAACTTTCGTTTCGCATTTTGAGGTTTATTTTGACAGCTGCTATTTCATACGGAGAGATGAGAGAGAGAGAATAAAAAAGATAAATTGTCTGGGTACTACACTTCTTGAATTTATATCAGTGAAAACTAGAGTTATGATTAGTTTCAGCCGAGGTTTCAGCATTATTGCGGTAAGCCCACTGTTAAAAAATGTCAGAAAATTACAATAGATTTCCAACCGATAATGTAGGTAGGTAGGCAGGTAGGTAGATATTAGGATGTTCAAAGATTACGACGTGGTAAAAGCCAAAAGAAAAAGACGATGCAGCTCAAGTAAACGCAATAAAGGAAGTATGTTTAATTCAATAATGGTTAATGCTAAAATGACAAAAGATTAAGTTGGATTTGTGTCGATATTCGATAATTATAGATATGTGCAATATTAATAAGTATAAAATTAATGTACTAGATTCTTAACACTCCTCCACAATATTAGAATCAGAGTACAACTGCATTCCTAATTTGTTGAAACAATAAAGGTGTTTTGTACTTGTAACAGGTTTGGTAAGTGCTTCAGCTGGTATCTGATCGGTTTGCAGATATTTGATCTCAACGATTTTCACTTCGATGGCCTCTCTGATAAAGTGGTATTTATAATGAATGTGCTTTGTTCCAGAATAGTGCGATTCGCCCTTTGCAAGATGGTCGGCGCTCTGGGAATCGCAGAAGATCACAATCGGGTTATTACACGCGCAGCCCAGTTCATTAAGTAGATATTTTAGATAATACGCTTCTTTAGCGGCGCACGATAAAGCTATATATTCGGCTTCCGCGCTTGATGTCGCCACAACACGCTGCTTCTTCGACTCCCAACTTATTACTGCACCTGCAAGTATAAAGCAAAACCCGGTTTGAGACTTTCTATCATTCAAATCTTCAGCCCAGCTCGCATCTACAAAACAAAATAATGGTATACCAGTTTTTCTAAATATGAGTTTTGCATTTGTAGTGTTATTTAGATAACTTAATAAATGGCAAGCCACGTTCCAATGTTGCTTACGTGGATCTTGACGGAACTGAGAGAGCATGTTAACACTGCATGAAATATCCGGTCGACTAAACACAGAGAGATGTAATAGTGATCCAATTAGTTCTTGCTATTTGGATTTATCAACTTTAAAATGTTCCCCTTGAACAGTCGGTCCCTTTTCTAATTTCATTTTCGCTTGCATTGGTATTTTTACGTATTTTGAATTCTCCATTCCATATTTAATTAATAGATTTTTAATATACCCAGGTTGGTATATAGTAATACTTTCGCCTTCGTGTTGTATTTGTAGTCCTATACATGTTGATGGTTGCCCCAAATTTCGTAATTTGAATACATTTCCTAAGTTATTGATTAGGGTTTCGATGCCTTTCTGATTATTAGACGCAACGACAATGTCGTCAACATAAACTGCAAGTATTGTGATTTCGTTGTCTTTTATCTTGTAATAAACGCATTTGTCGTAGTTTGATTGACTAAATTCCAAACGTTTTAAAGCATCATTAAAAGTTTTATACCATTGCCTACTTGATTGCTTTAAGCCATATATGGCTTTCTTTAGTAAACAAACTTTACGATCATCGCCACACACAAAATCTTCAGGCTGTGACATAAAAATTTCCTCTTCAAGATCACCGTTTAAAAAGGCAGTCGAAATATCGAGCTGATACAATTTCAAATCACGTTCCACTGAAATTACATATATTAACAGTAAAGAGCTTTGCCGAAAACGGCTTTTCTTCGGTCTATATTTCCGTCAGGTTTATACTTGGATTTAAACACCCCTTTGCATCCGATAACTTTTCTTCCAGGTGGTAAGGTGCATAGTATCCAAGTTCCATTCTTCATCAGAGCATTATACTCATCTTTCATGGCATTAAGCCATTCCTTAGAAAATGTTGAGTTCTTAACCTCGCATACATTTTTAGGATCATTTTTTCGAACAGCCATGTTAGCCTTCTCCCCAACAATGTTTTTATTCTCTGTACGGTTTCTAAGTCTGTTTTTATAGGTGTTGCCTCAGGATCATTAAAAGTTGGATTCAATTCATTATCATCAACTGAGTCAGTAAATATATCATCATCATCATCGCTTTCGTTTGAATTCAAGTCATTATCCTCAAATGAACCAGTAAATAATTCATCATATCTTTCGTTGTCTCCATTGAATTCTAGGTGCCGTGAACGAAGGCCATATGAACTAACGCCATAATGGCGATAGTTCACTTTCAAATGCGAATTTACGCCATAATCCACTTATGCCTTTAATTCACTTTCAAATGAGAACTAAAGCCATCACTTAAATGTGAACTAACGCCATAAATGTTGTTAATTCACATTCGAATGTGAACTAATGCCACAAACGCCGTACAAACAGTAAAATCGCGGCCGCGAGACATAAGTCCATAATTCCATATTTTGATAATGGACTTATGTCCCACCGAAGTGGGATATAAGTCCATAGAAAAAGTATATGGAATTATGTCTCATCTAACATGTTCACGAGAACTTCCACTTTTATTTTCTTGAATTCTCAGAAGAAAAATCTTATTTAACTTTGTTTCTCTTCGAATATGAGAAAAAGGAAATTCGGCTTTGTCACTTTCCGCACTTCATATCGGAATTAGCATTTTAAGAAGTTTAAACAAAAATGTATTGTATTTTCTGAATTGGGAATATATACATTTTGGAAACCCTCTTTCATTTTTCTAATTCATTCAAGAAAATGCATATCACCCAAGACATCGCTAATAAACCGTTATTACGGTGGGTTTCCTTTCATCCTTTAAATGCACTTATTGCTCAGTTTTAAATATCTGTAAGGTAAGCAGACTTTTTCAAATGGTAGGTCCTGGCACACTGCACAAGTGAGCGATCTAGTTGGGCATGTAAATAAACCAAAGGCGTAGCCAAGAAACTATGCGAAGGGGATGATTGATTTTCAATGAACCTAAATGCGTAGCCGAAAAAAATTTTGAGCAAGGGAGGATCGATTTGGGGTGTGAAAAAGGAAAGACTCCGTAATAACGGTTTCTTTGTGATGTCTTGGGTGATATGCATAATCTTGATTGAATTCGAAAAATTAGAAAGGGTCCCCAAAATGTTAATATTGCAATGAGTGGTCCAATATTAATTCAAACATCAAAAACAATTTTTGTTATGGAAAAATAGCATTATTGGTCTTATGTATCAAAATAATTTAGTCTTATGTCGCTTTCCAAAGCGTCTGATAGTAAAATTTTAAAATTTGGCCTTATGTCACGGCACCCATTTATGCTACCAATAAAATTGTGGACTTATGTCCCATTTTTGAAAAATTAATTATGGATTTATATCCCACTTCGTTGGGACATAAGGTTATAATGGACTTATGTCTCATGGACTTATGTCCCTGCGCCTATATGAAAAGTCGCGGGTACATGAAAAGTTTCTTTTGGATTTAAATAATTTTTTAAATTGAAATAAACTTTGGATATACTAAATCTCGCACCTACTCCAAATCCAACAGTGACCCCAAGCAGGGGGGTTGCATACCTACCTACCCATACCTACCACACTTTCTTTGATTGTGACTTTAATTCACATTCAAATGAGAACTAAGGCCACTTTCTAAAACGAACTAACACCATACGGCTTTATATCTCATTTGAAAATGAATTAAAGCCATAAGTGGATTATGGCGTTAATTCGCATTTGAAAGTGAATTAACGCCATTATGGCGTTAATTCATATGGCCTTCGTTCACGGCACCGAATTCTATACTGCAAGCTTGATCTTGTTCGTCATGATCAGTTTTGGCACTCTCGTTCAAATCCACTTGTTCTCTTTGATTTTCTTCTTGGCTTTTGAAATTAATGCCCCTATTATGTAAGACAACTCAACTTAGTTGAGTTGAGTTGTCTTCAATTCAACTCAACTTTCACACAACCCAAACTAACTAACAATATATAGACAACCACTGCCATCTTTGTTGTGTTTTGACATACAACTTTTCTATCAAGGTTGTGTATGACAATACGGACAATACCGAATTTTGAATTACATAAAACCAAGAGACAACTCAACTTTAGTTGTAGTTGTCTTACATAATAGGGGCATAAATGTATAAAATTGTTGTTTTTTCTCTGATTGCTCCTTGCAGTTGATTTCTTCAATAAATCGAACGTCTCGGCTTTTGATTACAACTCTAGTGCCTCGTTTCCACAAACGGTAAGCTTTGGAATCATCTGAATATCCGATATGTACATATTCTTCGCTTCGTGGCTCCCATTTTGACTTCCCTGATTTTTTATTCAAAGCGAATGCTCTACATCCTATTCGTCGAAGATGCTTAACTATTGTCTTACGGCCTGTCCAAATTTGTTCGGGAGTCTTGTTACGATTGAGTAATGTTTGGGCATCTGTTACGTAAGTAAGCTGCTGTATGTACTAATTCTGCCCAAAGAAACAGAGGTAGATTCCAGGTAGTAAACAAAGACTTTCCGAGAAAAATCGTCGGTAAATGTCGCAAAATACAGGTTTTTAGCTAATGACTACACCCGCATTGGTCACCACAAATTTGTATGGATTAGAACAAAGGGGGGCTAGACGATTTTTCATTCTTCGTTGGGAAAGGTAGTCTGGTTTGCTTTCCTCTTATACATGCAATACAATCTACTTTTAAATTCGTAAAATTTGGCAAGTCTAACACAATTTCTTTGTTTTTTAATTTAAATAAAGAGCGCACATTGAGTTGGCCATACCTTCCATGCCACAGTTCAGTTAAATTTTCATGCATGTTTCTACTATTTTGATCATGCTTATAAATTTGATTACAATTTTCATGCAAATTTTGTACTATTTCACATAAAAACAATCCATTACGCTTGCGAGCTTCAAGAAAAATTTGATTTTGTTTCACACAACAACCACTATCTGTCGCTTTGCTTGTTGATATTAAATTACTCGTCAGGCTTGGAACAAATAGAGTATTTAATAATGTGATTCGTTTGCATTGATTCCCTGATTCACTACTGGTTTTTCGTCAGCAAGGCAAACTGTTCCCATATAATTCTTATCAAGCTTAGAGAAAAATTGTTCATCGCAACACATGTGGGATGTTGCTCCGCTGTCGAAACACCAAATTCTTTTGTTTTTTGCTATAGCGACTACATTATTAGCACTCTCTTTTGACTGATTTGTGTCAATTGCAATGAACCCTACTTCTGTTTTCTCAGCAATATTTAATTTTTCATTTTGACGGTTGACTCGGCAGTCTTTCTTCATATGGGCTTTTTTACCACATTTATGACAATTAAATTGAAAATTCGACATACCTGTTTTATTGTAGCCTTTCTTTCGAGAATTATAATACCTGTTCACTTTCAAGGCATTATCGTTATTTAGGTGCAATTCCTTTCTCTTTTCTCCAAATTCCAATAAACGGGAACAGATCATATCTAATGATGGGAAAATAGGGTAAAGTACCCAGTGACCGACACCCTTAAGAGAAATTCTGACTTTGAAAATTCAGAACTTTTTCTCCGTTGCATCGATTTTAATTGTGTTTATTTAAAATGTAACTGTAAATAATTTGCTGTAAGAGAGTTATAACAATAGATAGCTAAGGAATTTCGTAAAATAAGTAAAACAGGAAATTGTAATACCTTACCACGTTTTTAGTTACGGACACCATTTTTTCAGTAGTCGACACCCTAAAATATTAGTGATGGACACCCGCTTTTTTCTTAACAGGCCAGTGGTCAATTTTGGGAAAATAAAAAATAAAATAAAACATTCTGAGCTCAAGCAAATAAACTATAATTTATTTAAAATTATCTATCAATAAATACTTATATAAAAAACAAACCAAAATATTATGTATTTCTAAATAAAAAAGGAATCCATGTTAGTTAAAGACCCTTCTTGAGGGTATAATCCATTAAATTTTGGGAAAATAAAATAAATTAATATAATAATATACTCTTTATAATAAATATGTTCACATAAACAATAAAACAAACAAAAAACAAAACAAGACACTATATCTAAATACAAAAGAAATCCATATTAATTAAAGACCCATCTTGCGGGTAGGTAAATTATTAACACTTTGAAAGTGATAGGTACTAGTAGCGTTAGGTATGTGGAAACAAATTGAACAAAATACAAGCGATGATAATTAGGAAAAAAACCAAGAAAAAAAAATAAGAAAATACACATAGGAATTAAATAATAATTTGAATGTTGGTTATAGTTAGTAACAGCGTCTGAAATATTGTTGTAAGTTCATAACTGATAAATTAATGTGTCACTAGAAAAGTATCTTATGTTCTACAAGCTGCGCAAATAAAAGTTGTAATGTTTTTTTCTGTTTTGGCAGCAGCACATGCAACATGAAAATTTCGGAAAGTGCATTTACTACATTCAATTGCATTATCAAGTGCTGTTATGTTTCCAACGCAAATAAAACATAATCCTGAATTGACACTCTTATTATTAAATCTTGTCGCATTATTTTCAACATCCGTCAGTTTTTGAAACCATTTTTCTGTTTCCTGATGCATTGTATTTATATTTTGTTTGCCTGCAAACACTTTCTTTTTCGGTTTTGAAACAACTGCTTTTTTGTTAATCGATTTCCCTTTTTTTTCTTTATCTTGCAATTTAGCAGCTTTATTTTGCAGTCTCTTAAATAAGCGCAACTCCTTCTCTTTGGTAAGTTTTTCCTTTTTTAACATTTTGGCTGTTTCGGCTTCTTTGAATTCGGATGATGTTACCACAAAGGACCTTCTTTGACAATTTTGTTTACCTTTTCTCTGAGAATGTGGTGAAATATATAGGAAATCTGTGAATTTGGGCTTTTCTACATCAAATTTTTCAGTTTCAGTTGCTTCTGTTTGTACCATTTCTTCTGAAACCTCAATTGTGTCTGATTCAATAATTTGTGCTTCAACACCTTCTTCTAAAATAATGAAAGGCATACCATCAATATCGAAATCTTTAATTGCGCTTTCAGTCACCGATTCCTCGAACTGGTTGTTTTCAACAAAGGACTGATCTGGATAGGAAATAATTGTGCCGATGGTTTGGTCAACAATATCTGTAGGGGTCTGAATGTAGGTTTCTTGGCACAGATTGTCGTGCTTGTGGGATTTCAACTGGCAGTAGATATCATTCAATAAGCTTATATCTTCCGGAGCAGGAAATTCCAAGTTTTTTAAAGCTATCATATTTTCTGGTCCAATAATGCGTTGAAATTGCTTAATATCAACTGTTTTTGAGGTGTCGTCGTCATCATCGGCTGTTATGTGAACTCTATTACTTTTCCCGAGGCATTTTGAAAAATCTAGCGCATCAGGATTGAATGGATAAAGACCACATGCCCTAAACCCATTTTGAATTGTTTCTTTTTTTATGCTGCTATCCAAAACTTTCTTTAGAAGAGGCCCAACATGCTTTTTGGTCAAATTGTCTTCTGGATTTTCACGTCTCCAATCCAAAACCAATTGCCATCCATTTTTTATGGGTTTAAAGGCCGCGACATCAGCGGGTTGTAAAATCCGTGTAGAATTTGGATAGAGGCAAACCACGATAATATTAAGTTCCGTACAAAGCTCTGACAGGCTGTAGGTCAAATGACTTTTGTGGCCATCCAAATATAGGAGTATAGGAAACTTTGTTCCATTTTTAACCAAGGCAGGATGTAAAATTGTTTTGATATATTTAAAAAATATTTCTCCCGTCATCCAACCACTTTCTCCAGAGGAAATGCCCCAGTCTTTTGGAACTGAATTACCAACCTCAAAAGGAATTCTTACATAGGGATAGATTATCATAGGAGGGGTCACCATACCGGAGGGAGAAAATGTGAACATGACAGTTAGATTTTCCTTAGCAGCGCCTTTGTCTGTTTCGTACACATTTCTTGCCCCCTTTGGAGCCAAGACCTTACCCGTTTTTGGGCAAAGGAGAAAGTTCGTCTCATCCCCGTTAAAAATGCGACTGGGATCTTTTAAGATATCTGAATTACCTGTCTTTAAAAGATAGTCCGCAATTTGTCTGAACCATCCTCGGATATCGTTTTCTGAAACGGTGGCAGATGGAAGGGTCACTGCTTCAGGCGTTCTTACCGCTATTTGTGGATGCCGCTTTAGGAAACTTTTATACCACGTTTCTCCTGGTGTATTATTTTTGAAAGGGGTTTTTCTTGGCGCATTTTTCAGAAAGTCGTAAACACTACTTTGAATGTCTTCCTTTCGTCTTGGAAAACCCCTTTCATGGTTTTCCTTAATCCAGTGAAGGATTTGCGCTTCTTCCTCAGTGGTCAGCACAGTTTCCGGTCCGTATGTTGTCTTTTTTATTTTTCCTGTCGACCAGTTTATTAACGTTGTACGCGGAACGTTAAATTTAGCAGCAGCCGTTTTTTTTTGCCATTCCCCTTTTAACCGCGTCCAAAGCATTTTGCAAATCTTCTTTTTTGTAGAGCTTTTCTTTTGGCATTTTCAAATTAAAGCCTGAAAGATCGACGAACAGTCAGAGATTTAAAACTAACGGTTAAAAAGCAAAGTAAAAATAATGGCATGCAAATACAAAGAAAATACTAGTGGTGTCCATAACTAATTTACTCAAAAATGTCAATTGCGCCAGTAATAGACACCTGTGTCGGTCACCAGATTTATTGAACATTACATTTCAGTTACCGACACCCCGCCTAAATTTAATTTGTTTTATTATTTTAATAATAACTGATTAACAAATAGAACGACTACTTAATTCTCTTAAATAAAATGCACTGCTCACTTTTTTACTATACACGGTTATATTTTAAAATAATGATTTGTACTTACGTGTTTCTTAAGAAAATCACAAGTTTTCTGTAATTTATAAAGGTTTCAAACTAACGTCTTCTATCACAGGGCACTAAACGACTACAAAATATCAAGAAAAGTCATTTCTTATGACATTTGAGTGCCTGAACACTTTAAAAATAGCTTCCGTAACATCCAGCCACAGGAAACCTTAGGAAAACGGAAAAACAGTGGCAGGTGACCATAACTGAAAAGGTGTCGGTCACTAGATACTTTACCCTACTTGTTGCATCAAAGGCAGCTCGAATTTCTTTATATTCCTCTGGGAGACTGTCCAACAGCAAAACAGCAAGCAAGTCTTCATCGAGTTTGGCTTCCATTTCTCGTAGCCGATTAATAGTGCAGTTAAATTCAATTAGGTAGGTAGGTAGGTAGTAGTGGCGGTTTAGGTAAAGAAAACCCAAGTAGCACTAAGTGCCGTTTTGTTACCACATACTCATTTGACCTGGTTGTTGTAGATGTGTAGAAGGGTAGTTTAGATCCAGCCTGTGGAATTCAAAAAGGTTATGAGTTCTTTGATGTTGTTCTTCGCGACCTCCTCGAGGGATGTGAAGAAGGGTTTACCCAGAGCTCGCTGTCTAGTGCTAGCTAGTGCCGGACAAGCGCACAGGTAGTGAATAAGGGATTCTTTTTCGGTTGCGTCGTTGCAACTGCGACAGTGTGTATTATGTGGGATGCCTAATCTGACCGCATGGTCCCCTATAGGCCAGTGGCCTGTGGTAATCGCTGTTATCCTGGCTATATCTTTACGTGTTTTACTCAAGAGGTGGGATGTTTTGTCCCTGCTATAATTTGGCCACATACTTCTGGATATGGCACAATTTGTTAGCCTCCTCCATCTGAGATTGGCTTTCGATAGGAATTCTTCGGAAATTTTTGCTTTGACTGCTCCTATTGGAATTTGAACCGATTCCGCAAGTGAGCAGTGGAGGGTTGAACCCCGCCTGGCAAGCTCGTCGGCCTGTTCGTTTCCATAAACGTTGCTGTGGCCTGGAACCCAGATCAGTGTAATCCGGAACTGATCAAGCGAGGCCAATTCCTCTCGGCATTCTAGTACTAATTTTGAGTTTATGTTGACTGAGGCGATAGCCTTGATGGCAGCCTGGCTGTCAATGAATATGTCTATCTTTTGCCTCGGAGCTATGTCCGTGTGTATTTTGATTAGGCGACAGGCTTCACGGATAGCAAGTATTTCCGCCTGAAACACACTGGCTGTGTCCGGGAGCCTGAAGGATTTTGAGATGCTCAGAGACTCCGAAAATACACCCGCACCTACTCCATAGTCCATTTTTGATCCGTCAGTGTAGATTGTTAAATTCGGGTCCCTGTTCACCCGTCCGTCCTGCCAGTCTAATCTTGAGGGAAATTCTACTTCAAAGTGTTTTTTAAAAAGTATTCTTGGGGAAATGTAATCCGTAGAGGGTGGTACTAGCTCTCTTGCTAAAGTAAGCAGGATGTTGCTATGACCGTAGGGTCGCGCGTACCAGCACCCAGACTCTCTGAGTCTGATCGCGCTATGTATTGTGATGTTTGTGATATGGAGGTCTAAGGGTAAGAGATGCATAAGGACTGTGAGGGCGTCTGACGGCGTTGAGCGCAGGGCGCCTGTGGTGCCTATGCACGCCGTTCTTTGTACTCTGTTGAGCTTGGTTATGTTATAGGCTTTTCCGAGCGCCGGCCACCAGACTACTGACCCGTAAGTGAGGATTGGTCGTACTACGGCTGTGTACATCCAAAGGGTCAGTTTTGGTTGCAGGCCCCATCTTTTGCCAAACGTTCTGCTGCAGGCATAGAAGGCTATGCACGCTTTCTTTACCCGCTGTTCGATGTTCAGCTTCCAGTTGAGCTTGGAATCCAGGATCACTCCCAGATACCTAGCACTGGAGGATAATGAGAGTGATTGGCCGTTTAGGCGAGGAAGGGTAAAATCGGGTATTTTGGTCCTAGTGGTGAAAAGCATCATTTCGGTTTTGCTCGGATTAACACCGAGACCGCACAGTCTGGCCCAGGTGCTAACCTTCGACAGAGCATTCTCCATAATTTCGCTAATTACGGAGAGGAACTTTCCTGACACCAGTATCACCATATCGTCCGCATACCCGACTACCTTAATTCTTTCTCTATCTAAACTATTAAGTATTTTGTTCATTACTATTAGCCATAGCAGTGGTGAAATGACACCTCCTTGGGGTGTTCCTCTGCTGGCGTATTTGGTTTATGTTGCTATTTCCTAGTGTTGTCTGAATGATCCTGTTGTTAAGCATAGAAACAATCCAAAGACTAAGATGGTTTTCTATCCCTAATTCCGTTAAGGACTCCAGAATCGCTTCAGTATGTACATTGTTGAATGCCCCTTCTATGTCTAGAAAGGTCGCTAAGGTATATTCTTTATAGTGTATTGATTTTTCTATTGTACGCACCACTTCGTGAAGAGCCGTCTCTGTCGATCTTCCCTTGAGGTATGCGTGTTGTGATTTGGATAGTAATGTTTCTATATTACTTCGCAGGTGGTTGTCTAAGAGTCGTTCGAGGGTTTTCAATACAAAGGAGGACAGGCTGATTGGTCTGAAATCTTTCGCGCTCTCGTGACCACATCTGCCCGCCTTTGGAATGAAGATCACTCTCACTCGTCTCCATGAATGGGGTACGTGGTTGTTGAGTATACAGCTCCTAAAAATCGGTGTGAGCCATGGAATTGCTATGTCTTGACATTTCTGTAGCATTATGGGCAGAATGCCGTCCAGGCCAGGCGATTTGAAAGGGGCGAAACTGTTTATGGCCCAGGAAATTTTTTCCTCAGTGATAATGGATGTTATGTTTTCCCAGGCACTGGTTCGCGGACGATGCGAGTTGCTACTCTCTGAACTGTCGTCCTTGCATCCAGGAAAATGGGTATTAAATAAGAGCTCTATTGATTCGGCAGTTGACTCTGTCCACGTCCCGTCCGCCTTTCTCAAAAGAGATGGGCTGGAGTGTTCTTTGGATAGTATTTTACTGAGTCTTGCAGAGTCTTTTATTGTTTCGATTGATTGGCAATAATCTATCCATGACTGTTTTTTAGCCACTCTAATAGATTGTTTGTATATTTTCAGACAGTCACGGTAGGGCTGCCAGTATTTACACCTGTGGCAGATATTGAAAGTCTCTCTAGTCAGCTTTCTGAGATTTGAGAGTTCGCTATTCCACCACGGAGGTAGGGTTTTTTTGCTATATTTGACCGGACACGAGACTTTATATGCTGTACTAAAAGCTTTTTCAAAAGTCATCACTCTTGTGTCGAGTTCTGTGGTCGAGGTGATCATTAGGGTTGGTGGATTATGAAGTTTGTTCTTTATAATCTGGGCAAACTTTGGCCAGTGGATTTTTTTGGGATTTCTAAAAGGTTTTGGTTTCTCAAGATCGAGATCCACATCGAAGAGTATCCAGCTGTGATCCGAGAAAGATTTCAGGTTGGATACTCTCCAATTTTCAACTTTCGTATTATTACTGGATTTGCTGAGTGTGACATCTATAACATCCTCCCATCCGTTAAAACTATCCGTACTCGGAAAGATAAAGGTTGGAGTGTTACCTCTATTGTGTATTGAAAGGTTGTTTTCGATAAGGTAATCAAAAAGAGACTCACCTCGTTCGTTGGTTTCAGAGCTGCCCCATAACACGTGTCTTGCGTTGGCGTCGCAGCCCATCAGCAGATCCGACTTAGTTCTGGTTACCAGCTCTTGGACCTCTTCTGGTGGTGACTGACGGTCGTGTGCCATATACACCGACGCGATTAGCAGGTCCGCACCTCCCGCCTTCTCTAATTTAACAGTTGTTAAATCAGACGAGCTAAAATTTGGACATAAAAAAGCTTTAATATGTTTTTTAGCTAGAATGCAGGTTCTTGGCTTACCATGTTCGTTGTTTTTGAGGTTGTACAGTAGGTCATAGTTTTTGTTATTTAGGCCCTTGATGGTGTGGCCTTTTACCCAGGGTTCTTGTACAATACTGATGTCTATGTTTGCTCCCTGGCCAGGATCAACTTGAGCTTCAAGCCGTCCCATGCGTCGCGTATCTCGCGAACGCAGCCAACTAGAAATTCCTTCGAAAAGGCATCTTCGCATTTGATGACCCTGTACCCTCTTACGACCTCGGCTGAGTCAAAGCAGGGGAGTGGTCCTCCTTGGTTGTTTAGGAGATGATCGTTTACCATCTCAGACAGTTTATTTTCTATCGCACCCCACTTGTCACTCACTGTCTTGCCAGTGCGACTTGTAGGTCGTCTCTGACAACCTCACTGACAGTTCGTGTCGATTGGACTGCTGATGTTGATGGAGTGTTTTGGCCTGCGGTGGACAGCCTGGCAACCTTACTCCTTTGAGAGTCGGTCTTGACTCCCTCTAGAGAGCGGTTACGTTTTGTGGCCTCCGTTTTGCGCACTTGTGGTTGTGGTTGTGACTGCGCTTCCTTGCGGAAATTTACGTACTCGTCAACGATGCGCTGATACTTAACTTTATCAGCCAGGTCCCGAGAAGAAGTCGTACCGGCCTCCTCGTTCTTGGTGATCTTACCCAGAATGAAGATGGCCCTCTTATACGCACTTTTTCTGCGGTTGCTGGCCGATTTGTGGCTGGTTTCACTGTTGAGGGCACTAGGTCGAGTGTCCTGGGTTGTGGATGTGGTGGCTGAGGTGGATATTGATGTTTTTGGGAGCACAGCCAGAGAAGATCTCCTCCCTGAGCATGCGCTTCCCACTATAGTCTCCTGGCTAGAGGCTAGAAGGTCATCTTCTGATGACGTGTTGACGACATTTTCTTTTTTGTTTTTATTCATTTTTGTTTTAGTGATTTTGGTCCCACGAGTATTACGGAAAATGGGTCCCTCCCGGCAGAGCCGTTTTACCGGGATAAGGCTAGAATACGACAGACCTCGCCTATGCGTCTGAAGGAGCTCGTTAGAGACTGGTTTCACCCCCAGCCTTGCATTCTTGGGCACGGTTTCGTGCTTTCATGCGCTCGCGCCACCCGTGAAGTCAGGTACCCCTGTCCTATGGTCAAAAAGCATGTACAAAGAATTGAACTATTGAGAAGTTAAGAATTCTATGCAATGCTTCCTGACCTCAGCTAACCCCGTCTTGACATCGCACAAGACAACTGTAGGGTCATTACCAGCCGGCACCCCCGTGGAGGGTTTGGATGAGGATTTTCGCCAGCCATTCAATTAGGTATTCAGAAATATTTTGATTAGTATTCATTTTTGAATTGATAATTTTACGAAACAGTTCCACAACTTGCCGAGTTCCTTTCCTATTATATGTTGCTTCCAAGAATTTCCAAATTTCTACAGTTGTCTTCAAGCCCTTTACTAAAGCCACCTGTGCCGGTTCCATGGAAATTATAAATTTGCACCTGGCGTCCATATCCTTGTTGTTGTATTCAACAGTTAGTGGCTTCTCCACTGAGCAATTTTTAATAGCCGATTTTTATGAAGCACTGCTTCTATCTGAGCTATCCATGTGGAGTAGTTGTCTCCATTAAATAATGGTGTTTTACCCGTAAACGTCGTCATTTTTCCAATAAAATAAGTTTAATTTTTTCTATTAAACTATTTTCCTTGGGTCTGGGCCCATAACCTATTAGGATGTTCAAAGATTACGACGTGGTAACAGCCAAAAGAAAAAGACGATGCAGCTCAAGTAAACGCTGCAATGTAATGTATTAGATTCTTAACAGTAGAAGTGGTGGTTCATGCCATTAGAACCCAATTAGCACTAGGATGTGCCATTTTGTTACCATGCCTTGTGTGACCTACTTTGTGGTGATTATTACGGATGTGGTCCGGTCGGTGCCTATAACCAACCTTTAGAATTGAGGAAGCGGATAAGATCCTGTATCCCTTTACCAGAGATGTCGCTAAGGTAGTCAAAGAATGGTTGGTTCAGTGTGCTCAGTCTGGCTCTTGCTAGAGCTGGACATTTGCAAAGAAGTGAGGGAGAGTTTCTTTCTCGTTTGTATTTCCGCAACTGCGGCAATGAGGGTTGTATGGGATACCTAGTTTGGCCGCATGGTCTCCAATTGGCCAATGCCCCTTGGTTATTGTCGTGATTCTGGCGATATCTGGGCGGGTTCTATTTAGTAGGGTTTTTGTTCTGTTTTGATCGTAGGTAGGCCATATCTTCCTTGATATGACGCAGTTTGTCAACCCCGACCACCGGAGATTGGCTTTCTGCAGAAAATATGAATGTATTTGTCCCTTAACCGCTCCTAGCGGAATGTGGACCCTCGTTGAGAGCGAGGTGTGTAGCGCTGAGCCTTTTCTGCCCAGCTCATCCGCACGCTCATTGCCTGCTATGTCACTATGCCCTGCGACCCAGAGGAGTGTGACCATGAAGCGTTCACTCAGACGAGCAAGCTCGTTCCGGCACTCCTGCACCAGTTTGGAGGATATGGTAACCGAGGCGATGGCTTTGATGGCCGCTTGGCTATCTACAAGGATGGCAATGCTTTGTTTAAGCGTTGTGCCACGCCCTAGTTGCGTGCATGCTTCTCGGATGGCCAGTAATTCCGCCTGGAAAACGCTGGCAAAATCTGGTAGCGGACTGAAATTGATATTTGCGGTGATTCCGAGTTAGTTAGTTAGTTTGTGGTTTATTTAGCTTATTAAAGCCATTTTTTTACATAGTTTACATAGTTTACTATTGTACATAATGATATACGACTTACGAATGTTACAATTTATTTCTTATTTCTTATTAATTATTAATAGTTAGATCTAGCGTATTCAATTAGACATCTCTTAAATGCATTAAAGTTGCTTATATTTTTTATGTTATTTGGTAGGTTATTATATCCTTGAAAACCAGAACAAAAAATATTACGTTGACCTCTAGTCGTTCGCATCCTCTGGATTTGCAAATTTCCTGTACTCCTTAGTTCATATGAGTCACCAATGATGGTTTGTGCATTATTACATAAATAACTAGGGAACATATTGTTTTTTATTTTATATACAAATAACATAGTCATTACATATAATCTCTGATTTACATTTAACCATCTCAGAGCGTCAAGCATAGTTCTAATTGGTGTGTATCTATTACATTTTATTATAACTCTCATAGCTTTATTCTGTATTATCTGTAATCGGTTTTTATAACTTTCTGGACATACATATAATACACTAGCACAATAATCAAAATGGGGTTTAATCAAAACATTATACACATTAATAGCTGAGTTTATGGATATATTGCACCTAATTTTTCTCAAAACACCAATTTTTGTTGATACTTTCTTACAAATATAATTTATATGTTCTTTAAAACTAAGGGAGTCGTCCAGTATGACGCCGAGATATTTAATTTTATTGACGATTTCAATTTGTTCATTGTCTATATGCACACTTATATTCAATGGATTATTAATAGCACAAGGATTTAATATCATACATTTAGTTTTGCTTACATTTAACACAAGTTTGTTCATTTTTAACCATTTATTCACATTATAGAGGTCGGCGTTAATATTGCTTATACAAGTTTGAACGTCCTTACCGGAAGTGTAAAGAAGTCCGTCATCAGCGAATAGCACAAGTTTCGATGTTTGCACTACTTTAGTCATATCGTTGATGAATAATAGAAACAGCACAACTCCTAATATAGTACCTTGTGGTATTCCCACATTAACACAGACTGGCATTGATATTTTTTGATTGACACTAGTTCTTTGTGTTCTACCAGTTATGAAAGATCTAAACCAATTTAACTCCGTAGATTTAATACCATAACATTTAAGTTTTTTAATTAATATTTCATGGTTCACAGTTTCAAATGCGCGTTTTAGGTCTATAAATACTGCAACAATCACATTTTTTTCATCTATTTCGCGTTTCCATTCACTTTTGTAATAAGTGCATAACTGATGCATGTTTCACATGAGTGGTTTGCTCGAAACCCAGATTGATAGCAATCTAGAATACCCTGTTGGTCTAGATGATCTTGAAGCTGCATCATTACAGTTTTTTCTAATATTTTTTCGTAGATAGGCATCATATTTATTGGTCGATAATCACAGAATTTTTTTGCACTTGGGATTTTTTTAACAGGTACTATTAGTGACTCTTTCCAGGATTCTGGATAAATACCTAAAGCTAATGATGTATTTATTATCCTTTGTATGACTGGTCCAGTTATATTTAAAGAGTCCTTAATCATTTTGGAGTTCATAAAATTAAAGTCTTTCTTTTTGTTTAACATTTCTATTGCACGAATAATTGTTTCCACACTAACGACATTGAACTTAAAATCTATATTGCACTCATTTATAATATTCACATATTCATAGGATATAATTGATTGCGTAATATTGGTTATACTTTGAACAAAAAATTTGTTAAACTTATCACAGAGGATTTCATTATCATATATAACTTCACCATCATCTGATTGGATATAATTTACAGTGTCTTTTTCTTTTCGCAACACATATTTCTTTAATTTAAACCACATGTCTTTTGGACTGTTAGCATTGTCTATCTGCCTTTTTATAAATAAAGATTTTGTTGCACATATACGTCGCTTATATCTATTTCTACATTGGAAGTATGCACTCCAGTCGTTAGCATTATTATATAGTATAGCCTTTTTATATAAGTTAATTTTTGTCAACTTGATTTGCTGGAGTTCACTATTGAACCATTCAGCATTTTTGTATGGCACTAGCTTTTTTTTAATCATAGGCTCCACTGCTCTTTTAAATTCAAACACAAATTGATCACATAAATTGTAGAGTAGACACCGGCCCCCACACCACAGCTCATCTTAGATCCGTCGGTGTATACGACCGTGTCGAAGCGCTTCACTACTTCCTCCCTCCTCCACTGAGCCCTTGTTGGGAAACCCCACGTGGAAGCATTTCGTGAAGTTTAATTTAGGTGTGATGTAGTCAGTTGGAGACGTTACCATGCCGTTTGGTAACGAGTCCAGGATGTTACTATGGCCATACGGCCTTGCAGTCCAGCATCCAGACTCCTTGAGTCTTATGGCACTGCATAATGCGGTATATTTTGTGTGTAGGTCAAGCGCAGTGAGGGCATCTGTTGGGGCCGACCTCATAGCCCCTGTAGCATCTTGTCCTATGCATCCTGCTCTCCGCCGATCAAGTCACAATTTTTTATTTTATTTTTATTACTTATTTTACTGACATTTTAGACTACTAGTTGCCAGAATACTACAATTACTTTCTTTTTTTTATATAATATATATTTCTTTATTCATAGCTTATTAGCTAATGTCACTCATGGTCGCAATTATCATCATAGATGGCAATGTGTTTTTTTTTTTATATATATCTATAGCAATAGCAATCATTAAAGTCGCTCTCGCTAATAATTTATTTTGCGAACATTTAAGTCACATCATATAAATTAAATAACAATGCTGTTTCTTGTTTTCCTTTTATTTGCGAACATCAAAGTCGCATCGCACCATTTTGTTTTCGTTTTCTTTTATTTGCGAACATTTAAGTCGCAATTTGGTTTTTTTTTTTTTTTATTTGCGAACATTTAAGTCGCATCACACAATTTTTTTTTTCTTTTGTCGCACGAATCGCACGTACACCATTTTGATATTTTCTGTTTACTTTTATTTGCGAACATTTAAGTCGCATCACACTATTTTGTTTTCCTTTTATTTGCAAACATTTAAGTCGCATCATATTTTTGCTATTGCTTCACCAGGTTTCCTATTTTGATTACCTCAATTTTTCTGTTTTAATCCTCGTCGCCAATGTAGCATCTTGTCCTATGCATCCTGCTCTCCGCCGATCAAGTCACAATTTTTTATTTTATTTTTATTATTTATTTTACTGACATTTTAGACTACTAGTTGCCAGAATACTACAGCCCCCGTGGTGCTTCACTGGCTGTCATTTGCAGTCTTTTTACTTAGTTTCGTGAGATTGTAGACTTTCCTCAACGCTGGCCACTATACTAGTGATCCGTACGTGAGAATTGGACGCACTACGGCTGTGTACATCCACAAGGTCATCTTTGGTTGAAGTCCCCCCTTTCTTTCCAAAGGTTTTGCTGCAGGCATAGAAAGCGACCGATGCCTTCCTTACTCTGTGTTCAATATTGTGTTTTCAGTTAAGTTGTGGATCGAACGTGATACCTAGATACTTAGCGCTGAACGACAGTGTGAGTGGTTGACCAAAGGCGAGATGACGCCACCCTGTGGCGTTCCTCTATAGGCAAATTTGGTTATGTGGCTGCTGCCTAGTGTTGCCTGAATAGTTCTTGTCCTGAGCATAGAGACTATCCATTGAATAATGAATTCCTCTATGCCCAGCTCAATCAGAGATTCAATAGCTTCAATAGCTTCAGTGTGTACGTTTTTGAAAGCTCCCTCTGTGTCTAAGAAGGAGGCTAGTGTGTATTCTTTATACTGTAGGGATATTTCGATTGTCTGCACTACGTCGTGGATAGACGTTTCCGTGGATCTACCCTTTAGGTAGGCGTGCTGTGATTTGGAGAGCAAAGATCCTTCTAGAAAACTTCGCATGTGGATGTCTAGAAAACGCTCTAGGGTTTTGAGTACAAAGGAGGTTAAACTAATTGGTCTGAAATCCTTCGCGGTTTCATACCCACGTTTGCCTACCTTCGGTATAAAGACCACTCTAGCGCGTCTCCAAGAGTGGGGTACGTGGTTTAGTATTAAACAGCTTCTGAATATTGACGCCAGCCAAGGTAGTGTTAAGTCTTGCGTTTTCTGTAGCATGACAGGTAGTATGCCGTCAGGCCCCGGAGACTTAAACGGGGAGAAGCTGTTAATAGCCCATGAAATCTTTACCTCGGAAATTATTGAAGTGATATTGCTGTGGAATGCAGGTTGTACTTGCCGAGACCTCTCGGGTTCTGTACTAATATCGCTGCATCCACGAAAGTGGGTATTTATTATGAGTTCTAGGGTATCCGCGCAGGATTCGGTCCATCCTCCATCTAGCTTTCTTAGGAAGGAAGGGTTGGAGTGTTCCTTGGACAGAACAATCCATCCAGGCTTCCTTTTTGGATGTCTTTATGGCTTTCTTATAAAGTCCTTATAAGGCTGCCAGAAATTGTGTTTGTGGCAGATGTTGAAAAAAGCTCTGGTCATCTGTCTCAGATTGGAGAGGTCTTCGTTCCACCATGGGGGAAGTGCTGCGTCCATTGCATTCTCAAGTGCTTCCAGTTCCTCAATAGCTACCGCTTTTGGTTTGGGTGTGTTTTTGAGTTTTGTCCGAAGGACTTGTCCAAACTTGGTCCAATTTACTCTTTTAGGGTTTCTAAAAGGTTTTGTGGCCTCGACCTCGAGACTCACATCGTAGAGGATCCATCTGTGGAGAGTGACTGTAGATTAGAAACTCTCCAGTTTTCGTCCCTAAAGTTATCGTTGTTTGTTTTTAGTCTTATATCTAGGACCTCTTCCCACCACCTGTGTGTTCCCGTTCTCGGAAAGACAAATGTGGGGGTTGCGCCCTTATTACAGACAGACAGGTTAGTGGTTAAAAGAAAATCAAAAAGTGACTCACCTCTTTCATTATCTTCCGAGCTCCCCCACACTGTATGCCTTGCATTGGCGTCGCAGCCCATCAACAGGTTGTCTTTAACTGCTATTCCTCATGACCATGAGCCATATATATTGATGTGATATATGTTGTCTGGTTCGCACACTCTAATTTAACCACTGTTAAATCGTCTGAGATTTGTCAAAAATACCTTATATCTGATTTAATAATGCCCCAACGTTTTGGGCGAACATTTTCTTTTTCTGTTCAAAGCAAGAGAATCAGGTTATTTTTCAATGCTCCATCTTATGAGCAATCTATTCAAATTTTATTGAATCAGTACATACATATGTATAAAAAAAAAACAACGGTAATAGGCAAATAGGTAATAGGCAAAGTAGATAAGAGACCAACTGTTGGGAAAATTTGTCCAGATAAATAAACTGGCAACATCGCTTTCAATTACACCAAGACAGGGACATACAAAAAAGGAGAGATGAGTCAGTTGACTTTGAAACGAGACGACGAGCAAACGCAAACGCGATAATTCTTGTAAACATCGTATTGAACTAAACTTTTACATTTCATTTTATTTCAATTAAATTACAAAAAATAAAAACAACACTGTGAATTCTTTGTTTTACGTGGCATTTAATACATCTTTGAAAATTAAGAAAAAATTGTAACACCAACAGTGCCGTGAAATAAAGCCTTATGCAAAAAGGTCCAAAACGCAATTTTGGACATTATTGCACTTTCAAAAGTGAAATAAAGTCCAAAACGCGTCCATATTCTACTGTTTATGCATTGTGGATATAATATATTTATGTATTGTACATATATAAACAGTGGGATATGTATGGGGGGACATGCTGCCCCCTGCAACTCACTGCAGGATTTGGAGTGGGTGCGAGGGTCTTTGTATGTAAAGTTCGGAACTGCACCCTTTTTTATTTTGTTTGGATTTTATTTCCACTTCGATTTGGACTTTATTGCACTTTCAAAAATAAAATAAAATCAAAAACTCGTTTTGGGCTTTATTCCAATTTCAAAAGTGGAATAAAGTCCAAAATTACGGTTTGGACTATCAAAATATCAAATATCAAATTCGGCTTCGGAAATATTTAATGACTGCATGCAAAGAAAATTTGGTGATTTACCAGGTCTGTTAATGTATGTTGATTCGGTCAAACAAAATAAGAGCATGACTGCAATTTAAAATTGGTTCTCATAGGGCAAGAAATTTAGGGCTTCAATTTAATAAAACGAAATGAAAAATAGATCTTTCGAAAATTAAGTACTTAGGGCACATATTTGGGCCGGAAAGAATATCTTCTGATCCGTCAAAGATTGATGCAATAAGGACTATGACTAAACCTTCATGTGTTAAATATCTACAAAGATAGTCATGTGAAAAATAGGGACATATTGAGGTATTTGAGGTGGGCGCAGTAGCGCAGTGGTTAGTGTGCTGGACTGCTGTGCGAGGGATCCCAGGTTCGATCCCCGGAAAAACACAAATTACATCCTAGTGTTTTTTCTACTGCTCCACCTCTCGCGAACGTCTGTCAAACATCCGAGAGTATAACTGTCCTGAAAAAGCTTCTCAATTCAGCTTTGGCGCCACCTATTTATTTTTTTTAGTGAGGTATTTCGTAAAATACAAAGAAAGAGAATATTTTCATTAAGTCTGGAGTAGTGTTTTTATTTTTAAATACGCTTATGTTATGTTATGATAATAGTACTTATCTTTATCGACATTCCATCAAATAATTTAATGTGCCGTTTCTAACCAATTTATGGTAATTGAAACAGAATTGTGTTTTGAACAATTTTTATGCAATTGTCCCTATTATTTTTCTCATGACTGTATATTCAAAATCTTTCCGCAGAAACCTTAAATCTACGATCTCTTTTAAAAAAGGGTACTATTTGGCAGTGGAAAAGTTCACACCAAGACCAATCAAGGATTTGCTTTGCAAAGCACCAGTTTTATGTCATTTTGATCCAAAAAAGCCTATCACACTTGTTGATCAAAACAGCCTGTCTGTCATGTGTACTAAAGCCGCCGACAGCATAGCCTGTTGAATCATTACAACTTAAGCCTCGACACTACCAACGCACATAGGAGTATTCGAATCGAAAACCTGGACAAAAGTCGGTTTTCTAAAAAGTAAAATTTTGAAGTAAATGCTTTACATAGCGCACGGCAAGTATACATGGATTCATATGATGCATTGTTTTTCTTTGTTGTAAAGTGTGTGACGTGATAAAACTAGTTCAAAGTCAACTGTTTTTTTCGTAATTTTTTTTTTTGTAATTATTGGTTATTTGGTGAGTA
The DNA here is from genome assembly GCA_955612985.1 of Cheilosia scutellata. Lineage (NCBI taxonomy): Eukaryota > Metazoa > Arthropoda > Insecta > Diptera > Syrphidae > Cheilosia > Cheilosia scutellata. The sequence continues at coordinate 82,043,260 of OY015312.1, read as the reverse complement.
TTGATTAGAGAGTGATTGTGAGTGGCTGTGATTATAAACCTTGGCAAGATTTTACTTTACTGCCCATTCGAAAATAACGATTTATTTTTGCACAGTCCGATTGATTTCAGTGCCCTAAACACAAATCTGAAAACAAAGTCTGGCGGTCTCTCACCGCTTGGGCGTGGCACGCCCCCAAAGTTTCAAAAATACCATATGAAATAGTACCAACATTTCAAGAACCTAGTGTCCAATTTTTGTAAAATTATTTTTTTTTATATTCCCTAAAATGTGCAGTTAACTTATAAAAAAAGTTTCATCAAAATCAAATTTTATAAGTTAACTGCACATAGTGTTTTGTTATACTATACCCTGCCATTCCGCTTTGATTTAAAGACTTATGGTAACTTTGATTATTCTTTTAACTAATTCAAAAATATTTGTTTCCGGACATTTCCGGATAAGAAAATTATATGCGAATGAAATGTTCACCTTTGCGTATCCTCATATGCCAGGACACCCTAGAAATGCTTCTTCCTGAGAATTCAAATGCGACAAAATCAATGTATTTTCGAAACAGTGGGTCTAGAAGTGAAAGTGAAGTAGAAGACGATGGAGACTCATTTGATGAAGAATCATTCGTAATTATTTCAACTAAAAAAATAATTTCTATTCCAATAATTTCTGTTCCAAAAAAAAATTTTTTTTTAAATTTTTCTTTTGAGGAAAATTTAAGTGAATAAAATGTTCCTTTTAGAGTTGCGTTTTCGGCCGTTTTGTAAACCGGAATCTAATTCTAAAATCTTCATGGTCGTGTGTTTCAAAATAATTTGGACTTGGGCGAAATACCTCTGTTCCTACAGGACAATCTACGCTCGTCAACGAAAAAATTTTCTTAAACTATATTTTTTCCAGCCGCTTCAAATAAATATTTTGTTTATATTCCGGATAAAGTATTTAACAGCCACTTGCACCGGCTGATATTCTACCCGAGACTATATCTGTCAGATATCACTATCCGAAACCTTTGATACCAAAAATTGAAGTTTAGCTTTCAGATAAGTTCCAGGTAGTCTATTAATGAACTAAATATTTTTATAATTAATAGTTGAAATGTCCGTTAGGGTCATTGTATGAACAAAATTTTTTTTTTAATATTTCGTCGAAAGGGGTATCAAAAGTTGAAGATTCCGAATGTGTAATTTTTTTTTTTATTGGGGCATAACTTTTGGGCCTCTACCGATGAACGTTTCCATTGAATCTACTCTGTCGACTAGCACTACTCTCTCGACTAAACTTCGGGGGGCAAGATTATTCAATGCACTATGTTTTTTTCGATCTAGTCGCTTTTGAATTTTTAGTCTTTCGGGCCGATCACCATTTTCCTGTCGTTTGCGTTTCTTTGATCCGCTAAAAAAGGATTTTCATTGACAGGAATCACATTTACAGGAGGCAAGCCCTCAAATGCAAACAAAAAACTTTTCATTTGGTAAAATACGCTAACTTTAGAAATTTTAGTATTATTAAAAAAAGATTGAAAAGAAAAAAATGTAAAGAACAATGTTTTTTTTTCGAAATTTCAACGTCCAGTAGAGGCCCAAATAATTTCAGAATTATATTTACTACTATATATTTTGTTATTCAAAAAGAGGGAGATTTGGTATAAGCAAATGAAGTTAAGAAGGTAAGTTCACCCTATTATATAGTTTACATACACTAGTGTAATAATAGCCTTCCATTCCAAGATTCTAATTACACCCTGGGAATCATCACTAACTATGGTTCTCCAGGGGCCTGTAACACAACGTGACAAGTCGACAAGTATAAATTCACTTGTCCAACTATGCTTGTCCGACAAGTCAAAATTAATTCTGTAACAGAACGTAAACCGTTGCACTTGTCAAAAGAATTAAATTTCCCTGACATTGTCGGCATTCTTGGACAAGTGTTTGTGAAGAAAAACAAAAAAATATTATTTTAACTAAAATAAGAGAGGAAAAGATATACTTTTTGGTGCTTTTTGAGATGTCCTAACAAATGAAAATAAATGTGCAAAATGGAAGGAAATACACAGCCTTGCAAAAATCCTAAACGTAGTTCCGCAAAATAAGAATTGAACGTATATAAGGGACGTATTTTGGCAAAATGATAAGAAACGCGCAATTTTAAGTAGTAAGTAAATAAGTAACATTAGAATTAATACGTTAATTACACAAAATAAATGTTAAGCATTCTGTATTACATTAAAAATGCACTTGTCAGCTCTTGACAATATCCAAATCACTTGTCCTCATTGAACCACAGTTCTACAAGTGTTTCTTGACACTTGTCGTGTTCTGTTACAGAAAGAGGGAAATTATATAATTTCCCACTTGTCATCTTCCATCGCGACAATTGTCGAAGTGTTCACGGACTTGTCGCTTTGTGTTACACAATTTTTTACAAGTTGTCGGAATTCACTTGTCCGACAACTACTTGTCGCGTTGTGTTACAGGCCCCAGGTGTATCATATTAAAGTACATGTCGCTGCATGCTCAGTTTTATGCTTGGCCTATGCCGTCAGTTCGACTTGAACCTGAAGGACGAGCGTTTCATTACATGGCGACCGTGACAGTTTTCGAGTAAAATACATATGTATATCGTTTGCAATCGGTGACATATGTATTTTTTTAAAATGGGAACAAAACAATCGAAAGACGTAAAAACGGATAATGCCGGTACTATTATAAACGACGTGATAATTCAACGTGCATCTATCGAAAACGAAGATGTAATATTTCTTGTACATATATTTAATTGGAATAATCCAAGTTTGTAATTTCGTGATAGCCGTGTATAAAATGTGGCATAAAAACCTAAAAAAGAAATACATAAGCCACGCTCAATCTCGTGAACAAATAATAAAATAATAAATAATAATAAAAACACGTGAAATAAAAGTAGGTATCGGATAATATTTTAAAGTGCAATATGTCCAACGACAATGCAAATACAATAAAAGTATCAGATAATATTCTAAAGTGCAATATGTGCAAAGATAATGCAAATGTAGACAAAACAAATAAGATAATACATACCTACAAGTAATGCAATTCAGTTCAATTTAATAGCAGAAAAAAAAAACAAACAAAAAAGAAGGAGAAATTAAAAACAACAGCAATGTATTGTATATTTGTATTTTGATTTTTATATATGACCTTAAATGGACAATTGGTCCAAAATACTAGAAAACATTGTACCGTACACGGTAGAGTTTAGTAAGTCGTATAATTACATCAATAAAAGTGCGACTATTGCACAAAAAACAATCAACTCACACATTTACATATTAATTAAAAACTATAATAGCATAAGAACGCTCGTCAATGCGCATTTGAGCAAATTAACAACTCATCATAATCAGGTAGCAACTGAAACATTCCATTGTTTTAGGGACAAATTACTTAGTCTCTAGTAGACACGGTATTGAACTAGACGTTCCTTTAGGAATAAATGAAGAATTCATTTATGATGAACAATTAAAATTAATTAACAAAGAGGAACAAAATTTAATAATGGTTGTCACACAAATAGAATTTATGAATTCAGCTGCAAAAATCCTGCCGGAATTCGACGGAAACCCAGGCAATTAAAAGGGCTTCCTTGACGCGATATCCCTTATGGAAAAAATAAAAGAAATACGTGAGGATATAGCAGTTACTCTAGTTAAAACTAAATTGATCGTGATCTTATTGTAGAGGAAACTACTCTACAGCAGATCATAAACAAATTAACATCAGAAATTAAGGAAACGTCATCCGAGAATATATTGGCAAAATTAACAAGTACACAGAATGTACAAAGCAACACAGATGATTTTGACAATAAGATAGAGGATTTGACGAAAGCCCTAAATTCTGCATATATTTCAGAAGGCTTCACGCCTGAAGCAGCAAAGAAAATTTCAACACAAGCTGCAGTAAAAACTCTCATAGACAATGCGGTGCGAAAAAATCGAGGTGCATCAAACCACCTATATGACGGTGAGCGAAGAGGGCGCACCAGAAGCTACCAACAATCACGATTTAGCAATCGGATGAGGAAATTATAATGCTAGCCGCGGAACAAACTATAACAATTACAGGGGACAAACAAATCGACAATTTCAACAGAGACGACAAGGACAAGTCCGCCTGGTTAACAATCAGGACCAAGGAAAAGAATTAACACCCCAAGATATTCAGAACTAAATATAAAAATATACCATTTACATCTAAGCTTGAGTTCCTACACTAGTAGGTATGTTACCTAAGTTAAGTTAAGTTTAGTATATAAGTCAATTGTATTTAAGTATTGGTTATTGATGAATAAACGACAGACTGAACTCATCTCTTGTGCCTTTTACATCTTCTTCTCTCTTCACATCACAATAGTTACTTTCAGTCGCAAATTTTTTATCGATAAATTGAAAATCCTCACAGAAATAAAACTGTTTATATTTTCATACACATGCCCCCTTATTTAATATTAGATTCAATAATTTACCTTATTTGCTTGGTTTTTTGCAGGACATTGTTATCCTGTATACCTAAGCTGTAAACAAGTTAATCCATTGCAAACGTCTCGCCATATTCACCTGGCAATTCGAAGAAATAAAGAAAATTCTCCAACATCCGGAGGATCTGATGGTGACAAGGAACCTCCAAACAACAATAATGTGTTATCGTGTCCAAAATGTGGAACACCTTGTACACATGTGGAAACATTTATAAGTTCCACTCGTTTTGTTAAATGTGCAAAATGCAATCACTTTTTTGTTGTATTAACAGAACTCGAATCTAAAAAAACATTTAAAGAAGGAATAAAAAATCAACGAAAACCGCCGCCTCCACCAAAATCGATTATGGAATATTTAAACAAACATGTCATTGGACAAGAGTACGCTAAGAAGATATTGGCTGTAGCTGTCTACAATCATTACAAACGTATTCATCATAATAACCCACAATTGGAAACTAGTACACAGACAGGAGAGCAAATGGGTAGATCAGATTTACTTTATGTATCTGAAATGAGCCATACAATAGTTAGTGGAAATTCAACCGATAACTCAAGATCGCAGTTTCATAACGTTACCGGATCAGATGTTTTGAAGGAAGATTTGCATGAGATTAAGCTAGAGAAGAGTAATATTTTAATGCTGGGCCCCACAGGTTCTGGTAAGACACTTATTGCTCAAACAATAGCTCGATGCCTAGATGTGCCCTTCGCAATTTGTGATTGCACTTCCCTAACTCAAGCGGGATACGTAGGGGAAGATATTGAAAGTGTAATATCTAAGCTCCTTCAGGAAGCTAACTACAAGTAAATATTTTGAATTGTACACATATTCACGAATTTTCAGATATTTGATGGTTTTTAAGTGTTGAAAAGGCACAAACCGGAATCGTATTTTTAGATGAAGTAGATAAAATCGGTGCTGTACCTGGAATTCATCAGCTTCGTGATGTAGGAGGAGAAGGCGTCCAGCAAGGCATGCTCAAAATGTTAGAAGGAACTGTCGTGAATGTTCCTGAAAAAAATTCTCCAAGAAAATTGCGAGGCGAAACGGTTCAAGTAGATACCACAAATATTTTATTTGTAGCGAGTGGAGCATATAATGGCCTAGATCGCTTAATATCAAGAAGAATAAATGAAAAAGTTTGTAAAAGAAGCAAAGCAAAAGAATAATAATAATATATTCTTTTCTATTTTCTCTTTTAGTACATAGGTTTTGGCACACCTACTACAATCAGCAAAGGAAGAAGAGCTGCGCAAGCTTCTGCATCCAAAGATAATGCACAAGGAGCTGGTGATAAGTGCCTTAATAATGTAGAGGCAAAGGATTTAGTAGAATTTGGGATGATACCGGTAAGTAAATGTCTTAAACGCGTATTATGAAAAGCATTTATACATAGACGTGTCGTAAAATTGATGGTAAGACCCGATTTATACTCTACGACCGCGAATTCGCATCCGACTCTTGTATTCTCTTTTCGCCCTCTTCGTAATTTTCTGCGTTTGCTTTATATTTAAACCATACGCGTACTCGGTTGCATTATGTTTGCGCTAGACATCTGCATTTGCTTTATTTTGACCTATCAAAATAGGCAGCTACCCACGATCTGACCGTGCGTCGGCGTCGGTCGGCGTTACAGCGCAGTTACAGAAGAATCAAAATTGAACGTCACTGGGTTAGCTCGATATTCACTCTTAGGCTAGCCGCACATTGGATACGAATTTGCATCGTACGTAAACGTATGAATATAGCCATACAAATTGAGTGCGCATACTGAATACGATTTTCTCAGTTAAATAGACAGTTCCCCGTGTCTCATACACCTTTTTGTGTCCATAAACATCCACTTTTAATGTTTCAATGCACGAACGTGTTTAAAAATCCCAACAAGTTGGGATTGTATTCGGACGTCGGAAGTATACGAACGTATATGTACGACGAACTCGCATCCAGTGTGCGCGCTGCCATACTACTTGGAAGGTCGGGATTGTTCGTGCGTGTGCGTACATGTTCGCACGAGAGAAATTCGTACGAAATCGTATCCAATGTGCCTTATTCTACTTGGCGTTTTTTGAGTCGGGTCGTTTAATGTCGTTTTCGGTTGGTCGTCCAGAACTATGCGGAAGAACTCTCCGAATCAGGATGCCAATCGAACAAACTAACAGATTGTTCGCCGATGCATCACCCTAAACCTTGTGTGTCCACCTTCAGTGGTCACTTGTGCGCTGAACTAATGTCTGTAAAATGGTTGTAATATTATTGTCCCTTTCTATTCATCTCTCGCTCTATTCTTTTTTCTTGTTCAATAAATGAAGTCGTGTTTTGTAATCTAAGGAACGAACACGCGTTTCATTTCGCTCGGAAATTTTAGATTACAGAATTCCTTTCAGCTTGGAAATAACGCCTAAACAATTACGCCTGAAGTTCTGGCAACGCGAAAGAATAAACACAGATCTTATTTGAGTTTTAAGTCTATGTGTCCTGTGTCGTTGTATTTGTTAAACTCAAGCGCAATTGCATCATCACCATCACTACTCGATGACGAGGAAGATGGTGAAGAAGATAAAAGTGAACTACAAAACTCCATCGGAATATTTTAATATTATTTTTCGAATTATGGTGGATTTACATCATCACACCCTGCAATTTTGCATGACTTCAGAGGGAAATATCCATTTTTCCACAGTCAAGGCTAATGATGTGTAAGAGTGAGACCACAAGCCTAACAGTTGAACTTAGGCCGCCATAACTTTTTTATGGAGATTTGTGATCTCACTCTTACAGATCATTATCCTTGATTGTAGGAAACGGCTCTCTCTCTCTGAAGTCATGCAAAATTGCGTGGCGAGGTAATGTAAATCCACCATTAATTACTTTTATCTGATTTAAAATGCAAAACTATCAAATGTGCTGGATCCGACCTTTTGCTCGCCGGAGGTGTAAGGTCCTTCACCCAGGCACGTACAAAAAAAACACCAAGCCAGACTAGGCGACTGGTGTTATTCGCCTGCGAGACGTCAAAATCAAAAATCCCCCTACCATGGCTGTCTTACTCGCCTCGACAGCCCCTTAATTGGCATCCTCATTTTCACTTCAGCATCATCCGACCCTTTTTCATCCTCCCCATCCACTTATACCCCTTTTGGTCAAAGTCCATTATAGTTCATGTGCTTGTTCATATATTAACAACCAAGTTCATTTTATTTTAAGTAAATCGCAAAAATCTTAAAAATATTATTACGTTAATTGTTATATTCTATCAATCGAAATCCGTATACAGGGTGTCCCAGTTAAGAAGGACAATCCTTTAAGGGAAGATTCCTGGAGTTCTGCCGAACAAAAAATTGTATGGCAGGGGGGGTCTATTTTCGTCGTATTTCCCGTTATAGCACATCAAAATAGGTGACCTCTAATTTGGAGGTGTTACGACTAAAAATGCTATAACTTCTAAACTATTATAGCTACAAAAATAAATGTAAAAGTTTTGTACATTTTGAAAAGACAATTTAGTAGCTCATACAAGTCTTAAGCACTTCGGCTACATTTGGGCAGCTACAAAAAAGTTATGCTCCTTAAACTCAAAATTTTGAAAATTTTTGTTGCAATTTTTTATTTAAAATTCCTTTTTCTCAAAATTGGAAGAGGTCATTTAAATTCCGTTTGAATGATACACAACTTTCCTTAACCCATTAAGTACCCATTGAAAATTTTGAACTTTTGTAAAAGTCTACTTTTTTGACTTTTTTCCTCGGTCAAAAAAAAAATTTTTTGATGCAAAAAGTTTCTTCAAACTTCAAAGGAAAGTTTTGTATCATTCAAACGGAATTTAAATGACCTTTCCACTGATGCCAAAATTTACATGAAGTAAGTTAAAATTTATGAGTAGATTAACTTTACTTTTGCGCAAATAATTTCGCCACTGGCTGTATCTCTTCCCCCATTCACTGTCTATGCAGACGGGTCCGGATATTACTCGAAGAATTTTCTTCTCGAAGCAACCAAGAATAAACTCATCTGCTTTTGATGGACTCCATGCCTCTGCACCATAGAGAAGGACCGCGTCACTGCGATGGTCAGGGTCTTATAAAGAGTCACTTTAGTTGTTCGAGAGAGGACTTTGCTACTCAGTTGCTTTCTTAGCCAAAAGAAACAGCGATTGGCAAGAGATATTCTTTGTTTAATCTCAGCGCTGGTGTTATTGACTGAGTTCAGAGCCTAGGTAGACAAAGTCCTTAACCACCTCAAATTTATATCTGTCTATAGTGACATTCTGTCCGAGAAGTCGGTTTTGTGTGGCCTTTCTTGATTACATCATATACATTGTCTTGCCCTCATTGACCGCCAAACCTATCTTCGTCGCCTCCGTCTCAATATTCACGATCGCGCCAGTGACAGTACGCTGCGTTCTGCCGATTATGTCGATGTCGTCGGCGTAGGCGAGTAGATGGACATACTTTTGAAAGATAGTGTCTCTGGTGTTAGCGTTTGAGTTTAGCACTATTCTTTCAAGAACGATATTGAAGAAGTCAAAGGATCGCCTTGTCTTTTTTGGCATTGAAGGTACTTGATGGACCAGTGTGCATTGACTCCATTTTCATCCTGCACAAACGGACGAGTCTTGCAGGGATGCCAAAACTAGACATTCTTCTGTATATCTATATCTATAGATGCTGTCATAGGTGGCCTTAAAATCGATGAAAAGGTGGTGGCTGTAAATTTGGGCTTCCTAGGTTTTCTCGAAGATCTGCCGCAGTGTGTTGTGCTCTCAAAACAGAAACCACACACACGCCATATTGCAAACCTAAGCAATACTGACCCACCGCAGCGTAAGGTCGCCAAGTGGGACATATCTGTTGCATTTTATGTTGCATAAAATATACGGTAACACGAAGTCAAGTGGGACATGTGTAGCATTTCCTATGAAATGCACGGTGTCAAGGGTACGAGTCATTTTGCGTGGCTGACCTGGAAACTGATGACGATCGGAGGCAACAAGGTGGCGATGACGATGGACAGAGGGCAGTTGATAAACATACTCGCATACGCGCAGTTGGAAAAGAAACTTTTTCTAACTCATTCTTTTTAAAACCCGTTCGGTTCAGTAAAAGTGTGAATATTTGATCGATGGTAGACTTTACTGGCCTGAAGCCGCACTGATAGGGACCAATCAAGTTGTTGACGGGCTTGTTGTTGAAAGGCTTCAGGCGTTCGCACAACACGGCAGATAAGATCTTGTAGTTGAAGTTAAGAAGACTAATACCTTTGTAGTTTGCGCAGTTCAGAGGGTCTCCTTTCTTGATCATCGGACATACTTTCTTCCGACCTTATTTTACAGATGAGTTGGTGCATGTTCCTAACCAAGTCATCGCCTACCGCTTTGAATAGCTCGGCGGTTAGGTCATCTGCCCAGCGGCATTTTTGGACTTAAGCTTAGATATGGATATCTTCACTTCGTCCAGATCGGGTGGACGGAATTATTGGTCTTCATCGTACAGGTTGAATGGTTCATTCTGCCTGACAGCGGAACTTAATTCGTCATCGCCGTTAAACAGTCTGCAGAAGTAGTTCTTTCATATCCTCAGCATCGACTGCGATCTACTATGATGTTCCCTTGTTCGTCCTTGCAGACTTCGGTTCTTTTTTACCTTTTGATAAAACTTCCGAACTTCATTCTTTCTGTAACATCTCTCTATTTCCTCGATCGCGCCCTTCTAGGGCTCTTTCTTTTTTCTCCTGATAAGCCGGTGTTCGTCTCTTCTTTTCTGCACGTAGAGCTCACGAGCAGCTCTGGTCCTTCTTTGCAGCGCCGCTTTATATGCCTCTTGTTTCGCTGCATGTGCTTGCCGGCACTCGTCGTCGAACCAGGGGTTTCGTTGTGGTGGTGAAGTGAAACCAGACACATCAGAGACGGCGTCTCTGATAGCTTTTTGGCAATGTTGCCACTGGTCTTCAATACTTGATGCTGTGTGCATAAGACCTCTTGAGAACTTGAGAAAGACGCGATCGGAAAAGGATATGGTGATCTCTTGTGATTTTAGCCGTCCGACGTCAAACTTCCTCACAGTATTCACTTGTCTTGGCGGAGTTCAGGATATCCGAAGGCGTATCTTGGCTACGACAAGTAGTGGTCCGGGTCAATGTTGGGATCCGCGGAACGTTCGGACATCCATAATACTGGAGGAGTGCATTGCGTCGATCGCAATGTGGTCAATCTGGTTGACGGTTGATTGATCGGGAAATCTCCATGTGCCTTTATGGAAATCGATATGCGGGAGCCTTCTTCTTCCTATCTTTGCATCACATAAGACAATATTATTGTCATAGTTACAGCACTGCTTGTATGTCTTGTCTAAGAGCTCAGAGAACCTATCTTTGTTGTCGTCGTCTATCTCCTCCTTGGGGCATGCACGCATATAAGACTAATGTTGGCGAATTTAGCCTTCATGCGGATTGTCGTGAGGCTCTCGTGCACATAGTTAAGTCTGCCGCCAACAACAAATCGACATCCAAATATACGCTGTTTTTGTTCCCAAAAGCAGTCGCCATAAAGGATGTCATCAGACATAAACCCATAGTTTCGTAAACAAACGATAAACCTTTTTCTGAGCGGCTCATGTAAGACTTCTGAGACTCGTTCAGTTAGTTCCGATAGAGCATTATAGCGTTGCTATTTTCTTCGTGTTCAACACCCTCGCTTATAGATTTAATGAGTTTTTTTTTTAGATTAAATGATTTTTTTTATTAATTCCTTTAAATTTCTTTTTTATTTATAGTTATGTATATACAAAATCAATAAAAGCATGGCATTGCCGTCTGCCGATTGACATTATTTTATAAAATACATATTTTGAGTTCTCTATTTTGTGTCTATTATTTTCTACATACAAAGAAAAGAGAGCTTAAAAGCTCTCGGTGATTATCCTGTTTCTGTAATTTAGTGCCGTTTTGCAGTATCCGTATAATTTGGGAACATTCAGCTCATTGATATACTCGATTACTTGTTCTTCTGATAAAAAGTCCACTCCGAAGAAATGTCTTCTTGTTTCCCGCAGAATTGGGCATGTACCCATTGTAACATATTATAGTATTACTAATCCTACATAAAAACATACAGCCCTATTATGGCTATCAAATATCAATTAGTTGATACTTGATAAGATCTATCAATTCATTGATAGTTTGGTATTATGAGTATCAATTGATACATTTTACCTCATTGTGAATACTTATCGAAATTTCATTGAGAATGGGTTCTGTTTTGACGTTTGACGTTTCTGATTTGTAGTTAGTTTTTGTTGTATGGCTGACTACTATTGTTGGTTAAATAATATTGTTGTTTTTTATAAACAAAAGTTGTTTTTTTCGCAAATCAAAAGAACGAACAACACTGTTGATTGTGCAATGCAAATGTAAAAGTTATTCCCAACGCTCAGTTGATAGTTTCCTTATTGAGTAAATAATTTTAAAATCGCTGCTACTCGTGGTTTGAGTACATTTGGGATGTCTACCGAAGACAATTCGCTCTAAAGTCGTTATTTAACAATAAAAACGAGGATATACATTTTTTAATTTGATGCGCCGAATATTTGATACGTATCAACGAGAAATTTGTGGTTGATAGAAAATTTGATGAATATCAAATTTTTTGATAACCGTAATACCAAGTTTATCGATAAAACTATTCACAATAGATCTTAAATCTAATACAATTCACAATTCATCAAAAATGTTGATAGGTTGATAACCATAATACCGATTCATTCATTTTGTTGATACGTATCAATTATTATCAAATATCGTGTTGATATTTGATAGCCATAATAGGGCTGATAGATGGTAACACGTATGATATATTATTTGTAGGTATTGTACACACCACACGTACTACTTTACATGTATTGCATACTTTGTTGAAGTATTATGTAATAAATATGTAAATCATGTATTTTGCCACACTCAATAATATAGTTTAAGTTTGCCTCTTTTGTATCATATTGAATTCCAATAAATCAGTCTTGAAATACAACTCACAAGTTAACATGGTGTCAGATGTCATCTACATCAATGAGTGACCAAGACCAAGAGGATAGTGACAGTGAGATTCAAGTTGAAGAACTAGATAGAGATAAACCTGTGACTAGTAAAATAGCGATAAACAAAAATCTATATCGTGAAATAAAAATGGACAGTGTCAAAGTGTCGAGAGAGTTTAATTTTTAAGCTCTAAATTTATTTGAGGAGTGGACCTTTTGAAGGCAAAAAATGGAATTATATCTCCTAGCAGTTGGCCTTGAAGGAAATGACAGTGACTCAAGGAAAATCGCAATAGTTTTAAATTGCATTGGAGATGAAGGCTTGAAACTGTACAACACATTTAAATTCGAGAGTAACGCAAAATTTAGTGAAGTCATGGCTAAATTCAAAAATCATTTTGAACCGAAAAAAAAATTTGGTATATAACCGATATAAATTTTTGTCAAATAGACAAAAACCGCAACAAAACTTCGATAATCTCTTAACTGAGCTAAAAGTGTTGGTAGCATCATGTGACTACACATCTGAAGAAGAGATGATCAGAGACGCCTTCATTATTGGTGTAGTGGATGAAGTGTTAAAAGAGAAGCTGTTAACGGAAGAGAACTTAACTCTCACAAAACTAGAAGAGTTAGTTAAAGCATATGAAGCCAGCAAGCAGCAAATCTCTGACATGACCACCGAAACTCACAAGCAAGTTCTAGCAGTAAACCAATACAACAAGAACAGGAAACTACCACATCACCATCAAGTGCAGCGGATGACAATGAGGAACAGGTCCAGCAACGGCAGTGAACCATTATCATCACGAAATCAGTAGAACCGTTCAAGCAAGCAGCAGACGTCATCAGAAGGAATATGCTCGAAATGTGGGTACATACATCACTATGCAGGTTGTCCAGCTATGGGAAGAACATGCACACGATGCGGTAAGCTAAATCATTTTGCCAATATGTGCTTATCAAAGAATATTCGAGTGGTGCATGCAAGTTCGCAAATCAGTGAAAGTGGCGAGAAACCAGCAAGTGAGGAAGATGATGTTAACGAGGAGTTTTTATAGGAGCAATACATATTTACAAAGTTAATGAGAAAGACAATAAAAATTAATATGAAATTTGCAACAACAATGTACAATGTCAATTAGACACAGGCGCGCAAGTAAATCTAATTTCACTTAGAATATTGAAAAAATTAAAGAAAACAAATATTAAAATAAACGATTGTAAGGTAAAATTAAGAACATTTAGTGGAGAAAACATACCGGTAATAGGAAAGTGTAATTTAGGCCTTAAGTGCATGAAATCGAAGCGAACTTTTAATTTAGAATTTATCGTAAAAAATCTTTATGCTAACACTATTATTGGTTTAGAAGATTGTGCACGTCTTGCAATTTTAGTTCAACTATGAAATCTTCATCTGATAGTGGTGGTAATAATGGTAATTTGCATGTTATTCATAGTTCCAGTGACTACTCGGTTATTTTCGAAAGGTTTAAAAATGTGTTTGATGGCTTAGGTTGTGTGCAAATGAAGTGTCACTTAGAATTATTAGACAGTATTACACCTAGCGTTGATCCACCTCGTAAAATTCCTTTTGCACTGCATAAACTGCATAAACCATTAAAGGAAGAGTTAGGAAAAATGGAATAGGTTAGAGTTATTGAGAAAACTGTGGGTGCAACTGATTGGGTTAGCACAATAGTGTTGGTCGAAAAGAAAAACAAACAAATAAGGGTTTGTCTTGATCCACGAAAATTAAATTTGGCAATTAAAAGATCCCAATGCAATATCTATTTCCAACGCTCGATTCAATAAAAAATGATTTGAAAGATTCGACAGTATTTTCGGTTCTTGATGCCAACAAAGGGTTTTGGATGATGACGAAAGTAGTAGGGTATGTACTTTTAACACACCATTCGGCAGGTATTCATTCAGGCGACTTCCATTCGGCATCAAATCAGCTCCGGAAACGTTTCAGAGCATAATGGTCAACATATTTGGTGATCTAAATATTCCTATTTATGTGGATGACCTATTAATTTATGGTCGGAATAAGGAAGAGCATGATGCGCGTTTTTTTGCAGTCTTAGAAAGAGCGAAAGAAGCCGGCGTGAAGTTTAATAAAGAAAAAAGTCAATTAGGTCTCACTGAGGTAACATTTTTTGGGCACATTTTTAGTAAAAATTGTGTTTCAGCTGATACATCCAAAATAAAGGCCATCATCGAAATGCCCTCCCCAAAATGTGTGAAAGATGTGCAAAGATTTTTAGGAATGCTTACTTACCTGAACCCTTTCATTTCCAACCTTTCAAACAATTCGCAGACATTGAGGAACCTGTTAAAAAAAAATGTGGTCTGGGATTGGAATGACACATATGAAAAAAGATTCAATGAACTTAAAAGAGAAAATATCATCTCCACCTATTTTAGCATACTTTGATCCACATATCAAAATTACCGTATCAGTAGACGCATCTCAATTTGCTGTAGGAGCGGTCCTAAAGCAAAATAATAAACCCATTTCGTTTTCATCAAAAACATTGACAGAATGTCAACAAAGATATGCACAAATTGAGAAAGAGCTTTACGCTATAGTTTGCGGGTGCAACAAGTTCCACCAATATATATATGACCAGACGGTTACTGTAGAGACCGACCATAAGCCTCTTATATCGCTTTTCAAAAAACCAGTAGCCAAAGTACCCCTGCGCCTGCAAAGAATGATGTTATGCATTCAAATTTATGACTTAAAAGTAATCTATAAGCCGGGTAAACTTATGAAGATTGCAGATACCTTATCTAGAGCTCCATTACCTGAGACAGAAGTCTTAGATAGTGAAAAAAATATAAGTGTTCACGTAGGTGTTATTACAGCTTCTCAATATCAGAAGATAGACTCCAAGAAATCCAAGAGAACAAAGCTAACGATGAGACGCTAAAATTAGTTAAAGAGTAGACACACAATAATTGGCCAGAGCACAGGCGAAAGACCAATGAATTGGTGCTCCCATTTTGGCCTATACGTAACGAAATATTCTTTCAGGATGACATATGCTTTAAAGGAAATGTTGTGGTTGTTCCTAAAAAGTTGAGGGAAAAACTGTTATTGCTCATCCATGAAGGCCATGCCGGTAGTGAGAGTATGAAACGTCGGGCAAGGATGTCTATCTATTGGCCGGGCATCAGCCAAGACATAACTAAATTTGTAGATAGGTGTGATGTCTGCCGAAAATTTCGTAACAATAATCCTAGGGAACCACTTCTTTCACATGAGATTCCTCAGCTACCTTGGGATACTATTGGCATGGATATTTTTCAATTGGAAAATAATTTTTTTCTTTTGATCGTGGATTATTTTTCCAAATATATTGAATATTGCAGACTATCGTCATGTACTAGCTCAGTCTTTATAAATAAGCTAAAAGAAACATTTTCCAAATTCGGTATACCAAGAATCGTTATGTCAGACAATGGACCTTCATTCGTTTCTTTAGAAATAAAAACTTTTTTCCAAAGCTGGGATATTACTCACAAAACCAGCAGCCCATATTTTCCGCAGTCCAATGGGCTTGCAGAGCGATCTGTTCAAACGATTAAAAAAATGATTCATAAATGTAAAGAAACAAATACAGACCCATACATAGCTTTGCTAAATTTAAGAAATACACCCAATAGCTGTGGGCTAACCCCTGCTCAACTACTTCTTGGAAGAACTTTGAGATCAAAAATACCCATGCAGATGCAACAACTTCAGCCAACAGCCATAAACAGTCACTATTATAGGAAAATGTTAAAGAAGAAACAAAAAATAACAAAACAACGTTATGATAATCAGACAACATTATTACCACCGCTTCGCATAGGAGACATAGTACTTTTTAAAATAGATCCAAACGATTTGACATCGACCAATGGTAAGGTATATGAAAAATGTAAAGAACCAAGATCCTTTATAGTAAAGTCCAACAATGGACGTATATTTAGAAGAAATAGACAGCAACTGATTTTAAGAAAGGATTATAGTTTTACTAGTCACGAAACAGAAAAAAGAAAAACCGATAAACCCGAAGATTTCATGCGTTTAAGGTCTGGAAAGTTAAAATTTGCATAAACTAGTATTTAGATGTTTTTGACAAAGTTTCCTTAAAGCTGTTACACAAAAATTTAAAAATAAAAATATGTATACCAAAACAACATTCTAATAATTAAATAATAATAATAATAAATAAATAAATAAAATATATAATATAGGTATATATATATTTATGTAAAAGGGGACATGTAACATATTATAGTATTATCCTACATAAAAATATAGATTGTAACACGTATGTTATATTATTTGTAGGTATTGTACACACGTACTACTTTACATGTATTGCATACTTTGTTGAAGTATTATGTATTAAATATGTAAATCATGTACTTTGCCACACTCAATAATATAGTTTAAGTTTGCCTCTTTTGTATCATATTGAATTCCAATAAATCAGTCTTGAAATACAACTCACAAGTTAACACCCATGAAATGAAATACATATTCCCTTTCAGTTGTATTGCATATACCACAAAGGACAGGCAGGACACTCCTATGTGGTATATAATTTAATTGCATCAATTCTCCTCGAAGCTTTACCATCATTGAAATCACCTCTGTACTGTGTTCGTCCCGAAAGTAGTTAAATCTAAGATCATAACATAATCGACTATACACTCGTCTATGAGTTGATTCCGACGCCTCACTACATATCTCTAAATTGCAGATCCAACTTTTGCACAAGGTCCTCAAGAATTGGTTTCCAGTTTTGGGGTGTTTACGGTTGAGATTCAACTCCATTCCACAACATTGTGCCAACTCTAGACAGTCTCCGTACCAACTAGACCTGTTACTAATTGCCTTAAGCGCCACTTTTTTGGGTAGACGGTGGTTTTCCATCTTAAGAACCTTGAGTACGTAACCGATTTGTAATTTGAAGGTTTTTATAAATAGAGGAGATAGCCTCGTTTCAATCGCCAGCAAGTAGTTCGGCGTACTAGGGGGAAGGTGGAAAATGCGCTTAATATAGAATCTTAGCAGTTTCTCAACCGTATCGTACCTTTTACTTCCCCATACTTGAGCTGCATAAAAAAATAGAATGGACTCGGCGACTGCTTCAAATACTTTGTATTTACTACTATGAGCAATATCTTTATTTGCGAAGCATTTTTTCCATGTCGTATTTATAGCTGTTTTTGTTTTTTTTTGTCGGAGGTTGTTACTCTCCGATGGAGCACTCGGGCACAACTACTGGTTCATTGTACTGCCAAACAGATACCTTGCTGCACATTGCTGTACTTAGTGCGGTAGTGCAACTCCTCTTCGCACGAAAACCGGACTGGGCGGGACTTAAGAGGTTATGGCTGGTTAGGTATACTTGCATCTGCTTTAGGATAGCCCTTTCAAAAACTTTGGATAAAAAGGGTAGTAGAGCAATAGGCCTATACTCGGGGTCGTTCGATTTTGTGGCTTAGGTATCGGAAGTATTTTTGCATTTTTCCACAAAAGAGGGTACTCACAGGTGGTTAGTATGGAATTAAATATGTAGTAGGAGTAGTAGTATTTATTAGTAGCTCCTTCTGAGCTATTGAAATTAAAACATTACACGTTTACAATATTCATTAGTACTTAAGTCTAGCGAAATCATTACACTTACTTTTAAAAGTTAACAAATTTTGTTCGTTCTTTGTGGTACTCGGAAGCTCGTTAAATAATTTAAATCCTTTATAAATCAACGAATTTTGTGAAGAAACGTTTAACATATTAGGCAATCTAAAATCGTTACAATTTCTTAATGCATAAGGCTGGATATCTCTTATATATTGCACATATTTCCCTAGGTATTTCGGCATTAAATTATTCTTAACTTTATATAAAAACACTAATACATTCATCACCACTCTTTGCTTTACAGACAACCACTTTAACGAATTTAACATAATACTGATAGGTACATATCTATTGCATTTTAAAATACAGCGCATAGCCTTATTTTGTAAAAGCTGGAGCCTTTTAATTACATTATCACTACATAGAAACAAAACGGTAGAACCGTACTCAAAATATGGTTTTACAATTACATTATATATATGTATTGCACTTAAAGTTGAAATATCACTTCTTATTCTTTTTAAGAAACCTACTTTTTTAGCTACTTTTTTACATATATGTATAATCAATATGTTTTGTAAAGCCTATTGTGTTTTCAATAATTATTCCTAAATACTTTATTTCTTTTACTTTTTCGATAGTTTCACCATCAATCTCCAGTCTTATGTCCTCTCCTGCTCTCTCGTTCATTATCATTCTTTGAGTCTTCTTAACATTGAGTTTAAGTCTATTTTGTTTTAACCATTTATCGACAGTTTCTAGATCTTCTTGTATTTTATAGTGGCACTCGGAAAAGTTCGTTCCCGTCGCGTAAATCACCGCATCATCCGCAAATAGAGCCAGCTTGCTATTTTTTACCGCACTTTTCATATCATTTATATATATAATGAACAATAATGTTCCTAAAACGGATCCTTGGGGAACACCTAATAGTAATCCTTTGTTTCGGATAGCTCACCATTCACTTTCACTATCTGTGTTCGATCTTTTAGATATGATTTAAACCACGACAGTTCTTTGTTTTTAACACCATATTTTTCTAGTTTATTTAACAGTAATTCTCTATCTATAGTCTCAAATGCTCTTTTTTGGTCAAGGAATACACAGTACACACGTTTCTTTTTGGCAATTTGCTCCTTCCATTCAGTAACGACTAAATTTATTGCACTTTCACATGAATGCGATTTTCTAAAACCCGATTGCTCGTCTATTATTAAATTATTTTTTTTCGAAATACTCGTTTAACTGACAAAACACTAGTTTTTCAAACACTTTCTCACATAATGGTAACGAATTGACAGGACGGAACTCTTCACATTTTTTGGTATTTTTCACTTTCTCAATTGGTGTTACTATAGACTGTTTCCATGATTTTGGAAATAAAGCCGTTTCCATCGATTTATTGATTACAGAAAACAAAGCTGGTCCAACGCAATTAGAGTTATCACAGTATATTTTGGGACACATATATTCGAAGTCAGTCTTATTTGTCATGTTTTTTAAAGTTCTTTGTATATCTCTTATTGTTATTCTTTTATGTGCGTTATGTATGTCAAAACAAAAGAAAGAAGAAGTTTCAAGAATTTGGGATTTACTTCATCCAAGCCTGTTGCATTTGATTTGATAGACAGCAAAACTTCGACTACATTTTCGTCTATTAGACGAGTAAAGTTAAATTGATATATATCATCGTTGGCTATGTTTGAAGAAGTAGTGAATCGCGTGGGACCATGTATTTGCGTGGTGGTGCAGAGGCTGCAACAAATTGCGAGTTGAGCAGATTACAGTCGGTCCCAGTAGGTAAATCTAATCGCTGTTTCCCATTTCCTAGTCTGCGTAGCTTTTTCCATAAATCCTTTCCAGACTGAATGTCAGGATTCAAAAAAAATGTTCGTAGTAACGTCGTTTTGCAGTTTTGATTCGCAGGATATGTTATAAAGCATATGGAGTTTATAACGCTTCCATCGAGAATAGGCAATATTACGTTTCAGTATTAAGTCTGAGATGTCTCTGTTGAACCAAGCAGGGGAATTATTCCTGTGGGCCCTATGTCTTAGCGGAACATGTAGACCGAAGAGTGTAATCAGGTTATTTTGGAGAAATTGCACCTGCTGATTTACAGACGGCATATAATAGATGCTTTCCCATTGGATTTCAATCACGTCAGATCGTAGATTATGGTAATGTTTGTTGTTAAAATCTCTGTAAGTAATAACGGTTTCAGCTAGTTCCAATTGCATGTCATATGTGAAGTAAATCAAGTCGTGTTTCGAAAAACCGGATGCTATCAGCTGGCTGTAAAATATAGTCTTATCAGCGTCACCTACGAAAAACACATCAAGTAAAGTGGCGGGATCATTCGAAAAGTGAGTAGGGGTCGACACATTAACTGGCGTTTAGTCGATGCTCTTAAAACTGTTTAGCAAATAGGCGGAAGATCGTGTGTTTAGCAAATTACAATTCAGATCGCCGCAAACGATGATATCAGATGTAGAACAGGATATCTCTTCTAATATGCTGAAAACAGGTGAGATATCTATATTCTTATTTGGCCTGTAAATTACACCAAATAGTAGACGTTCCGCACAAACAAACAAGTAATCAGAAGTACTATTTGCATTCGATTTGCAAATCCTCTTAATCCGTCGCGCACATATGCTGCTACCCCCCACCCACTCGATCAATGCGATCACCACGAAAAAGCTTGTAACCCTCCACTTTATACGCGGCATCTTTTAACTCAGGATTGAACCATGTCTCGGATACACAGACAATATCAACACCAGAATTGATAAACAACTGACGAAATTCATCCAGTTTAGGACCCAAGCATTAATTAATATGGCATACATGTAGGCATTTTCTTTACGAACGCAATATCCTAATCATTTGAAATAAATTTCCATCCACAAAACTCTCACCCGAACTGAACCCATTACTATAAACACCTGTTTGTATAAAAGAGTTGCAAAAAATTGACATCAGAGAAACGAAAACGCAAACCCTAACAAAACAAATAACGGAGGGTTGGTTGGTTGGTTGGTTGAAAGTGGCTGTCAGCTAAAAACGCCAACACACTTAGACCAGTATAGGTCCATTGTGATGCCACGAAAAGGATCTAAGATCTCCCTACTAGTTGAACCATTTTGAGGTCTTTATAAAGCGTAAGAGGCTTCTGATGTCTATGCTTGTCAGATCGCCCAAGTCGTTGTAATGGAAGGCTCCTAAGTGAAGCTTCCTTCTGCGGGAGAGAGCTGGGCAGGAACAAAGAAGGTGAGGGATAGTTTCCTCCTCTTCCTCGTCCATGCAGCTTCTACAAAAGTCGTTTGCAAAAAGGCGCAGCCTTGCGGCATGTTTGCCTATCAGGCAGTGTCCAGTAATGACACCTATTGTAGTGCCGATATGCAATCTGTTGAGAGAGATCAATTTCTTAGAGCGTTTCAAATCCAGCTTAGGCCAAATTTGTTTTGTCGCTAGACAAGTGGTTAAACTCTTCCACCTAAGATTTGTACTCTCGATAGCATTCAGCTTCAATTTTTGTTTGCGAGTAGCGATTGGTATCCCTAGGGTGCCTTTATCCGGCAGAATGGGTTGAGTTGTTCCTATTCTAGCGAGTTCATCGGCCTTACAATTCCCTGGAATGTCTCTATGCCCCGGCACCCAAATTAGGTGAATGTTGAACTGTTCGGCCATCTCCGTAAGAGACGATCGGCAGTCGAGGGCTACTAGAGAAGTTATAGAGATCGAATCCAAGGATTTGATGGCTGCTTGGCTGTCCGAAAATATGTAGATATCCTTAACGGATATGACGTTTTTCTTGAGCCAGGATAAGACCTCTTTAATCGCCATAATTTCCGCCTGGAACACGCTACAGTAGTTTGGTAGACGGAAGGAGAGCTTAAGATTAAGACGTTCCGAGAAAACACCCCCACCAACTCCATCATTGGTTTTTGAGCCGTCAGTATAGAAGTGAACTGATTCATCTTCCGGGAAGGCATCTCCATCCCAGGTTGCTCTGGATGGGATTGTGACGAGATAATTCTTGTCTAAATTTAGAGATGGGGTGGTGTAGTCAGTGTTTTCAGTTGAGATCTCGAATTTTTTCAGAATGGAGGCGTGGCCAAAGTCTTTGCTTGACCACTGTGAGATGGCTTTAAGGCGAATGGCTGCACTCGCTGCCATTTGTTTGCTAAAGATGTCAAGGGGTAATATATGAAACAATATGTCTAGTGCCGAAGAGGGTGTTGTGCGTAGTGCACCGCTTATGCACATGCAAGCTGTGCGCTGGACCTTGCTTATATGGTCGCGGTTTGTGGCCTTCTCCAAGGCTGTCCACCAGACAATTATCCCATAGGTGAGTATCGGTCTTATAATTGAGATATAGAGCCAGTGGGTTACTCGAGGTTGTAAACCCCATTTATTCCCAATAGCTTTTTTACAAGAGAAGAGTGCTACTGTAGCCTTCTTGACTCTTTCTTGGATGTTAAGTTTCCAACTAAGCTTCCTATCCAGGATAAGCCCCAAATATTTAGCTTTGTCAGAGAAAGTTAGGTTGATACCATTGAGTGAGGGAGGGTCGACTGTCGGGATTTTATATTTCCTGGTGAAAAGCACCAGATCAGTTTTGTGGGGGTTCACACCTAAACCACAACGACTCGCCCAACTGGCTAGCTTATTTAAAGCATTTTGTAGGAGTTCTTTTAGAGTATTTAAGTGCTTTCCTGAGACGGCTATAGCAACATCATCTGCATAAGCGATCGCCGTGCATCCTTCACCTTCCAGGATCATCAATAGTTCATTGACCACCAAATTCCAAAGAAGAGGGGATAGAACACCACCTTGCGGAGTGCCTCTACTAACAGATCTTCTTGCGGACACCTCACCCAGCTTTGAGTTGATAATCCGGCCATTAAGCAGTAGATTGATCAGTTCGCCAAGTGAGCTGTCGACATTCAGAGCTGAAAGCGCATCTGCTATCGCTGATGTATTGACATTGTTAAAAGCGCCTTCTATGTCAAGGAAGGCAACCATCGTGTACTCCTTATGGAACAGGGAGTATTCGATATTACGTACTAAAGTGTGTAATGCCGTCTCCACTGATTTACCTTTGCAGTATGCGTGCTGGGCCGCTGACAGTAGTTTTTTATCGATACTGTTGCGTAAGTGGGTATCAATCAGTCGTTCTAGTGTTTTTAGAAGGAATGATGATAGACTAATAGGTCTGAAATCTTTAGAATTTGTGTGGGAGCATTTACCTGCTTTGGGTATGAAGACAACTTTAACTTCTCTCCATATCTTTGGGATATAAACTAAATCGAGACAACTTTTGAAGATTGTCTGAAGCATCGGCAAGATTATGTCCGATGATTTCTGCATTTCGGCAGGTATTATGCCGTCAGGTCCCGCGGATTTATATGGTTTGAAGCTATGGATTGCCCAGTTTAGTTTTCTTTGTGTAATTATATCTGAAGGAGTGGTTATTGGTTGCGATGGACTGTTGAAGTTCGAGTTGTTAACCACATGGGAGCTGCCTGGGAAATGTGTATCAAGCAGTAGATTGAGCGAATCTTCGCTGGAGGTCGTCCAGGACCCATCGTCTTTTTTGAGGGAGCTGGGTGTTATTGGATTCGTGGAGAGAATTTTCCCAAACCTTGAGGCCTCAGAGGCTTCTTCTATTTTGTCACAGAAGAGTCTCCAAGAATTGCGTTTGGTTTTTCTCAATTCTTTTTTATATATATTTAGTGATGCCTTGTACAAGTCCCAGTCTAACGCGTTTCTCGTACTTTTGGCATTATTGAATAGTTTTCTACATTTAGTTCTAAGAGGGCCTAGACCTGCATTCCACCAATGCGGCTTCTTCTTGCCTCTGGGTTGGACCAGCGGACAGGAAGAAGTCATTGCTTTATTGAGAGCGAAGGTTAGGGTCTCAACCATGCTGTCAAGTTCTTGGGGGTTACAGGGAGGATTAAGGTTATCGGGGGAAACTGTATTAATCAGAGTTGTCCTATATTTGAGCCAATCAGTTTTGCGGTAATTCCTGAAGACTGGAGGGCTTATGGAGTCTACATATAAAGAAAATTGGAGATACCTGTGATCCGACGAAGAGGGTTCGTCAGATACCTTCCAGTTCCGTATACGCTGCACGATATTATCGGAAGCAAGGGTGATATCCAACACTTTTCCTGTTTCTGGTCACGAATGTTGGTTCGTTGCCTATATTGCACAAAATGAGGTTTGTACCTAAAATGTAGTCAAACAGTATCTCACCTCTTTTGTTGATGTCGGAGCTGCCCCATACAGTGTGGTGAGCGTTAGCGTCGCAGCCTATAACGAGGCCGGTTTTCTGCCTCCCAGCATCAGCGACCAATCTTTCCAGGTTGTCCCCAAAAAGAGAGTCCATGTTTTCATGGGCGAGATACGCCGAAACCACGTAGTAGGAGCCACCTGGTGTTTCCAACCTCGCCGCCGTTGTATCTCGATCGCTGTAATGAGGGAGTAAAGTTACTTTTAGGTTCCTTTTCACCAGTATGCACGATCTGGGCTTATCCACTGCCGGCTTATACAGGTTGAAGTAGTTTGGAGTCTTGAGTCCACATACCAAGTTTTTAACAACCCAAGGTTCTTGGACCAAGACTATATCTTCCCTGTCTTTTGAAAGACGGCGAAGAAGGTCGGCAGATGCCGTGATGGAGTGATGGAGATTAATCTGGACCAACTGCAGCATTGGAGCTACAATCAGGTAGAGAAATCTCCCTCACGGCGGAGTTAAGGTCTTCCGAGTCTGAGGACGATTTAAGTAATTCGTCTTCACTCAAAAGTAGTGGGCGCATTTGGTTGAACTTCTCATCCGTCTCCATGTCCGACACTACGTCGTCCTCGACTAAAGACGGATGCTGTCCGGTGAATGACGTTTGGGAGTCATCGCTCTCCAGAGATGGAAAGGAGATAGATGGCTCCGTCTTATCGGTTGTGGGGGCGGGAGTGGGGTCCAATGGATGGGAGGGCATTTTTCCCAAATCAGACTCTTCGTCCTTTTTGTATACCTTGATGGTGATGGTATCGAAGCCGTAATATATAACGCCTCCAGTCTTCGCCAAAGAAGCCAAAGATTCTTTATTGATGACAATGATTGCACATCTGTAAAGACCCCTTGGCTCGTCCAGCTTTGCGACCTGGCAGCTCAGGATTACTGGTCTTAATGATCTCGAGGATCTTCTCGGTGTCGGAGGGTTCGGCTGGGATCCAAACGCGAGTTCTCGGTCGGCTTGGGATGTCTTCCTTCGCAACAACCTCGAGCTTAGCGCCTGGCCATACCTCACCCAATTTGCTTATAGCACTTTTATATAAGTCGTAAGACCTTTGTTCGTCGCAGGCGATTAGCTTGACATGGCCTTGATGCCAGCCACCATCGCAACAACGGGGAGGAGGACCTGGATTCTCCTTCATAATATCCAGAAAAACGGATGAAAGTTTAGGTGGAATTAGTTTCCACTTGTCTGGTGCGATGGATCCATCAACGTCGCTTCTGTCGATGACCGCCAGCACTAGTTTGTCTTTAAGGACTTCGCTGTAGGACTTCGATATAGGGTTGGATGGCCTGGAGGAGGAACTGGTGTTGTGTACCTTGGCCCTTTTTGGTTCCGACACGGATTCTTCCAACGATCGCTGTCGCTTTGACGTAGAGTCGCTGCTCGTCCCAGCTTCTTCGCTGACGATCTTCTGGGCCCATGCTAAACGGGCGTTCATCTTGCCTGTTCTTTTGCCCTCCGGTATATTACCAAAGAACTCCAGAAAGCGGATGGCTGTGCGACGTTCTTTATATGTTTTTTTTGAGGGAGCAAGGGTAGGCCTTATTCCCGAAGAGTCCCTGATGGAACGTGGGAGGGTAATAGTACCCTTGGGCTCCTCTCGGCTACTGGAGGTAGTTGGACCATGTGGATCCACAATCCTCCTACTTTCCAGCGCTTTCAGAGCATTCCCGGTAGACAGCTGAATCGCCGTGCTACCGCCCGGTTTTAAAGAAGAACCGGTCTCATTTGTGTTTTGTTGTTTTGTTATTTTTGTTTTATTTGAATTCATAAGTAAGTCCCACGAGTAGCGGAGAAATGAATGTCCGTCTGCGCAGAGATCCGCAATACACAGATAAGGCTAGCTAATCCGGAGGTCGCCAGGTATCCGGATACTCCGTTTGCGACTGAGCTATGGCCCCCAGCCAGGTTAACCCTCGGCACGGGTCGTATGACACCTTGGTTCGGCCTTGATTTAGGGCCGTTTGCTGATACGACACACAAAGACTTAAGCTCCTCACAAACTCCCATGTTGTGCCTTGCGAAAGCAGTCCCATGAGAATCTAAGTAGAGCTCAAAACGTTATGAGTCGCATCAGCAGACGACCTTAGGGTTGTCTCCCACCCCATCTAATGGTTCACGCTTTCACATCAGTCGTACGTTGCAACGAATCACAGCGTACGGCTGATATGTAAGTGAGACCCTTGGCTGACACTAATCAGACAAGCTGATTAGCCATTTTCAGGCGGGCGCCCACGAGAAGGACGGAAGTATGAGGATTTTGCCCAAGCCCATAACGGAGGGATAACTCAAACGAGAATATAAATTATCTTTGGCCATTGATAAAGAAAAATATTTACATATTATTTTATGCTGTAAAATGAAACAGGAGTTATTGTAAAAATGCAGATGTTCGGCACTCAACACGTCAGCCCCAAAGATCCGACATCTGATGCGAGCAAAGGCAGGACAACTACAGAGGAAGTGTTCCTCTGTATCGTCGTCCTCTCCACAAGTAGGACAGATGGTGGTGTCGCTCAAGCCCAATACATTTAGGTTAGGTTAGGTTCGGTTAAAAAGGGGTATGAGAGAGATGTCTCATACGGCACTAGGCACCATAAGGGCCCATCGCGATCCCTAGAGGGAACCAATTGCAGTGACCTACAATGGAAAAACACCTAAACACTTGCCCTTGAGAAAACCCCAATTTCCCTGCAAAAACCAAGTATCCCCTTGTAGTTGGTATTGTCCATCTCCTCTAGATGTTGGAAGAAGTACCTGCCCAGAAATTTCCGTCTACTACGACATATTGCATCACATTCACATAGTATATGTTTTATGTCCTCTTCGGCTTGCAGGTCATCGCAGAATCTACAATTGTCCGAGTCTGCCAGCCTGAGCCTTTTGGCATGTTTTCTAAGAAGACAATGCCCTGATAATATGCCGATCAGTGTCCTGAGCTGTTCCCTGCCTAGTTTGAGGATTACCCTAGATCTTTTACGGTCGTATTGAGGCCAAAGTGCCTTAGATACTGCGTGACCGGTGAGGCCCTCCCACCTCCGGTCGGCTTCCTTAGTTATTTTATTCCTAATATCACTTTTTATGATGCAGGGAGGTGGTTTAATATCCACATCTCCTCCATCTAACATTTCCCCGCCTCTTCTCGCAAGCTCATCAGCCTGCTCATTTCCAGCTATACCGCAGTGTCCTGGTACCCAGCACAGTCTCACTCGGTTCTGATTGCATAATGCCTTGAGCATTGTGCGACAGTTCCTGACTGATTCAGAATTGATGTTTGTGGATTCCAGTGCCTTGAGCGCAGCCTGGCTATCGATGTAGATGGCTATATCCCTTCCAGATACAGATCTCATCCGCATTAGCTCTGCCGCTTTCAGAACAGCCAGAACTTCTGATTGGAAGACACTGCTTGTATCCGGCAGTCGTATAGACATTTTTAGGTCTGGGTCTACGGAGTAGATTCCAGCTCCAGTACCTTCCGCTGTTTTTGAGCCGTCTGTATAGACTGCTACTTCGCAATGTTTAATTACTTTATCCCTTTGCCATTCGTATCTTTCCGGGTATGATACCTCGTACGGAGTGTCGAAATCGACCAGAGGGTGAATTTCATCAGTTTGCACCTGTGTGCCCAAAACTGCCCTCTTTAAAATAGCCCAAGGTTGTGAGCCGTAGCGCACTGCTTCCCGCAAGTTGCTTAATATGGAAGTCAAGTGGCGTGAGGTGTAGAAAGGTGTCCAGCGCTGCCGTAGGAGTGCTACGAAGTGCACCCGTTATTGCTATGCTAGACGCTCTCTGCACCGACGCCAGTTTGCCGACTACTGTTTTCTTCTTTGTCGCCTTCCACCATACTAGTGCGCCATATGTGAGTATGGGCCTGACCACCACTGTATATAGCCAGTGCACCATAGCAGGTTTTAGGCCCCAAGTCCTGCCTACTATTTTTTTTACAAATAAAAAGAGCGTTATACGCAATTTCTCCGGGACCACTACCTCAGAGTTATATGGGAGGTAGGCTGATGTCAAACATAGTGGTTTACCGTCTTCCCTTTCGCAGAGTACTGCAGTCAAGTCTCCTGAACTGTAATTATTCAAAAGAAAAGCCCTTATATGGTTTTTAATTAGGATACAAGTCCTGATTTTACCTTTTCCCTTATAGAACAACTCGTAATTCCGGTTCTTGAGCCATTGGATCACGTTGTTCTTGTTGATCCAAGGCTCTTGTATCAGTACGGCTGCGACGTCCTGCTTGATGATGTACTCCAGCAAACAGGCCGTCGCTGCCCTACTATGATGCAGGTTTATCTGCAGCGCTTCCATCATTAACGGGGGGTTCCTCCTCGTCCTTGCCCTTGGTCGGTCTGACCATTACCCTTCCCATACTATACCTTACCATACCGTTGGATTTCTCCAGGTATGGCAGACTTTCCTTGTTTAAGGACAGAAGGAAGTGCTGTCCATATTGCCGCCTTGGTCCCGTCTTTAGGACCCTCCATGTGTCGGCTTTAAGTTCCCGATTTTGCACATGTAGGAGCCCTAGTAGCTTCTCAGGGTAAGTGTATGGGCACGGAACCCAAACCCATGCGGTCGGCGGAGTGTACTGTGCCAACTCCGCCACCGTCATGCATTTCAGTTTTATGCCTTCCCATGAGTCGCTACTCCCCAGGATGAACCCTCTCAGAAATTCTACCGAGGAAGTGTTTCCACAAGCGACAACCTTGCGCCCTCCTTCCCAACCAGCACCGTCGAATAGAAGTTCCACGTTTCCCGTGTCGGACAATTCCTTCCACAGGGCGTCTTGGAACTTTTCTTCGACGTATTTCCACTGGTCGATTGTCAGGCGACCGCAAGGTTCCCGCTCGTTTACTACAGCAACGAGAAGCTCATCTTTCGGGTCGCTTTGCCCTCGGCGGATAGCGGATGAAGTCCCAGCCTTCATCTTCTTCGCATCATTAGGCTCCGAGACATCGGCCTCTCTTGCTGCTGAAACCCGTCTCAGCAGAGTTCTTCTCCCTCACCTTTGCTGCGTAAGACGTAGAGGGCGCCGGTCCGGCTTCCTCCCTCGTCTGCACATTAGCCCTCCCTTTTGCCTTCTTTTGACTGAGCAGTGGAACGGCCAGAATAGCCTTTGCTCTTTCAAAAGAGGATTTTTCCCATTTGCTGAGAGTGCTAGGATCGCAACCCTCATACTTGGCCACCTTGCGCATAGCGCCTCGAAGTGCAGCCTTTGCCTTCTGGTGCTCATTATGCTTCGCACCCTTGCTGTTAATACATTTAAGTGTTTGGTAAAAGCTTGGTGGCCCGAAAGGACGCCCACAAGCAGTCTGCTGAGAGACAATATAGCGCATAGCCATAAGGATAGCGAAAATCTCCGCCTGGAAGAAAGTCGCGTGGTTACCTAAAGGGTAGTGTAGTCTAATGTTCTCGCTTTCCACGAAGACTCCAGAACCAGACCCCTGTACGGTTTTAGAGCCATCCGTGAATACACGATGGCATTCTTTCCCTGGTCGCAATAGGATATCTGGTGTCATTGCATCAGGCGGCATATCCAGAAGACAGGGGTCAAAGGATAATTCTCGCACAAGTTCTTCAAATTTCCAATGCGAGTGGTACCAAAAGCCACCTCTCTTTTTTCGCGAAAGCCTGTTCCACCACACAACCGACGCATATGAGAGAAGTTGTATTACCATTGCCGTATAGATCCAAAGGACGTTTTTCGGAGATAAGCCCCATGACTTACCAAAAGCGCCTTTGCACTGCCAGAAAGTCGACAGCGCTTTATCGGTTTTCGATTCAACATGCTTGCACCAAAGAAGTTTTCTATTGAGGATTACTCCCAAGATAATTGACTTCGTCAGAGATCGGGATAGTGACACCTTTTAGCACAAGTTGAGTCAGACTAGTGACATTCCTCCTTCTCGTGAAGAGAACAACCGTAATTTGAAGAGGATTCACTGAAAGCCCATTTCTTGTGCACCAGTCATCGATCAAGTCCAAGGATATCTGCGCCTGAGAGCAGACAGTTCTTAGGTTCGAGCCGACAGACAGAACGGCGACATCGTCCGCGAGTCTTGAGTGTAGGTTCCAGGAAGATTGAGTGCAGTTAGCAGAGAGTCTACTACCATACACCATAAAAGGGGAGACAGAACACCACCTTGTGGGCAGCCCCTGTTTACCCCTGTCATGACGCATTTGCCATGTAGGCCAAGGCCAAGCTTGCGGTGAAAATTATTTTCAACGTCGGTATCAGCTGACTAAACCCTTGTTTCAGCATAGCCGGGTAAATTGAATGTCTCAAACGATGCAATTGCATATTTAATAGCGTCATCCGTCACCACTCTGGATGCAATATACGCTGCGTGGTGTTTGTCAGTTCTGTAGTGGCCACCGTTGCCGGTACCACTGAAGAGCGCGTAGTGACCTGATTTCCCGGGAAGTGAGTCTCCAGCAGTAGACTGAAAGTCTCAACCTTTGTCTCAGTGTAGGTACCATTAGATTTTTGGAGCGATTCCAGTTTACTTGGTCTGTCCCTTTTGAGGACTTTAACAAGCCTACTGGTTGGTGATTCGACCTCCTCACAAAATTTCCTATAAGAGTCAATTTTCGATTTACGAATTAGTCTCTTAAATTACACTGCAGTTCAGTATTCCACCAAGGTACCGGTTTTCTACAGGAGTTTTTGTAATTGGACACGCTTGTTCAAAACAACGGATAAGGACGCTGTTCAGATCCTGAGCATACCTCTCTACCCCTTGTAATGATCTTAATTTAAGTGGATCTTTAACAGAATTGCCAAATTCCTCCCTAAACCATGCCCAATTGGTTTTTCGGGGATTTCTCCTTGCGAATGTGAAACTTCACAGTAGATTTGAAATTCGATGTATCTGTGATATGACAAAGTGCTATCTGGCGATACCCTCCAATTCATGATAGTCTTGGAATGCCTGTTGGACAGGGTAATATCGATTACTTACTGTCTCATGGCTGTAACAAATGTAGGTCGAAAATCCACATTGTTGATGGTGATGTCAGACTATAGGATAAAATCCAGAAGACAATCTCCTCGTTAATTTGCTGCTGCCTCAAACAGTGTTTTGGGCATTAGCATCGCAACATAAGATAAGACCTATCTTTTTACACTCGCAGTACTCTATGAGCTCAACAACTGCCTTTGGTGGTGGAGGAATTAGAGAGTCGTAGGGAAAGTAAGCCGATGCAACAACAAAGGTTTCCCAATTGCCGTTTGCATGGTAAGTGATAGTTGCAGCAACCAAATCTTGGCCACAAAACCGTTTGATTTTAACTGCCGTGAGGGATTTCGATACAACAAGACATGTCCTAGGTCTCTCGGACAGTTTATCGTAAAGAACGTTGTATGAACCGCTCAAACCACCAAGGCCACAGATGCGACATTTCCACACCTATGGTTCCTGGATGGATGTTATGCGGCAGCAAGCCTCCTACTTAGAAGTGCGGTAGCAGCCTTACAGTGCTGTATGTTGATCTGAGTTAACAAAATGGATGTAAACTCTGGGTTACGACCATTATTAGCACTACTTGGCATTGAAATGAAAATTGATCCTACCAAGATGCAGATACGGACGCATGTCGTACCTAGACTTGATGACCTCGGCAGAAGCCTTGTCTATGCTCACAGCCAGAGAGCTACCATCTTCATCGTGACGGTTTTTACTCTGCTTGTGAGAACGGACAATCCAGGCTTTTGTGTCGTCGAGACCAAGATTCTGGGCATGCAAACGCGTTAGCACGTCCGCCGATTTCCCCAGTTTCCCAGGGATCCAGCAGACAGCACGCGTGAGCTTGAGTGGTCTGTAGACCTCAAAAATTGTGGTCCCGAGGGGAGGGATCTTCGGCACCATACTGCCGACCCATTTCGAGGTCAGCTGCGAGGAGGTCTTCACCGTGAAGGTTCCGTCCTTGAACTCACATCCCTCAACCTGGATACAAGCATTAGCTGCCGCGGCAAGCTCCAAAAGATGTGCTTTACAGTGTTTTTGCTTTGGTAATAGCTTATAAGTTCAGCAAGTCAAGCCCCGATGAGCGAGACCAGTACCCGGTGGTTACCACGGAGAGGTAAGTTAAGCACAATTCATTTGTACGAAGAAGCTACTAAAAGCTGGACACCGCCAAGTTGCTGCCAATCAGAGTTTACCCTCTTCATACAACACCCCACCAACAAAAAAAGCCATTTATAATAAGGGTGATTATGTCATAAACTTTGAGAATTGAGCACTTTTTTTTATCTTAAATCTGGCAAACATTTGGCTAACATCTGAGATCATAATTTCTTTGTTTTTATAAAGCTTCTTATTTCAGATACCTACAGTATAAAATTCTAGTTCCCTTACGAACGAATGTTTGTGAAAAGCTTGGGCTAGGTTCCTATATGGACATATAGCTATATTTTTTTTTATTTTAGAGACGCTATGTAGACAATCAATAGTAATGAACATTCCATTTTTTACAGGAATTTGTGGGTCGTTTTCCAGTGATAGTTCCTTTCCATAGCCTTGATGAAAGCATGCTTATACGAATATTAACGGAGCCTCAAAATGCTCTTATACCACAATATAAAGCGTTATTACGATTGGACGAAGTTGACCTTACGTTTACAATGAATGCTATTAAATCGATTGCAAGCCTTGCTTTAGAGAAGCAAACTGGGGCTCGTGGACTTCGATCTATAATGGTAAGTTTTTTTTTTTTTTGTTTTTTACGTAAAAAAAAATATAAATGTTGCAAGCGATATTAAATTATGCAATAATTTCAAGTAACCTGTAGCAAAAATATATGCATTAAGCCTGGTACGAATACTGAACAGTAATAGATGGTCGGTTTTTAAATTATGTAATGAGTGCTATAACTTTGGCGGCGCAAAAAAAATTCATTTGTGTTTAAGGACATAATGTAATACAAGAACTTTTTTTAAATTTGAGTTTATAAAAATTTTTTCAAAAGCTATTGATCGTGGGTGGAGTAGCGCAGTGGTTAGCTGTGCGAGGGATCCCAGGTTCGATCCCCGGAAAAACACAAATTACATCTTAAGGTTTTTTTCTACTGCGCCACCTCTCGCGAACGTCTGACAAACATCCGAGAGTATGACTGTCCCGAAAAACCTTCTCAATTCAGCCGTTCGGACTCGGCATAAAATTGTAGGTCCCTTCCATTCGTCCCAAAAATAGAAACTCACACAAACGAATGGTTGCGAGAAGCTAGGTCTAGGGTGTCTATCGCCTATTTATTTATTTTTTATTGATCGAAATAACTTGATTTAAAAATGAGTCAAAATAACAGATTTCTGTCTTTCAGAACAGGGGCATATTTCATAAAACTACAAGTGTTGTACTTGTAGACTAGTAACTACAAGCGCAAATAAAGTATGGAGTTGTAGTATATTGTGTTCCATAAAACATTTTCCGCACTTGTAGTACGGCAGATTCAAATTTTGTTGGTCAAAACAAAATAAAATGTGCTCAAAAGAAATCAAATTGTTACTTTTGGAAGAAATTGAGAAAAATAAAACAAATGTTTCAAAAAAAATGTTTTGATGCAAAAAGTTTCTTCAAACAATTCTATGTAATAGTAACTGCAAAAAAAAATGTCAAAAATCTATTCGCTAATATTTTTTATGATGTTTTGAAAATTGCTAAAAATGACTATTTTAGCCACTTTT
Source organism: Cheilosia scutellata (assembly GCA_955612985.1). NCBI lineage: Eukaryota > Metazoa > Arthropoda > Insecta > Diptera > Syrphidae > Cheilosia > Cheilosia scutellata. The sequence continues at coordinate 82,009,068 of OY015312.1, read as the reverse complement.
TCCTCCTTTCCTCATAAAAAATATTAGCGAAGAAATTTTTGAAAACATTTTTTAGAATTGTTTGAAGAAACTTTTTGCATCAAAACATTTTTTTTTGAGACCGAGGAAAAAAGTCAAAAAAGTAGACTTTTACAAAGTCTAAATTTTCAATGGGTACTTAATGGGTTAAGGAAAGTTTTGTTTTGTTTTCAAACGGAATTTAAATGACCTCTCCATTGATGCCAAAATTTACATGAAGAAAGTTCAAATTATGAGTAGAATTAATTTAATTTTGTCCAAATACTTATGTCCACCATTCTACATGCGCGATGTTTTTTGGACTAACGTGAAGCGGTGTACTATGGCAAGTACATCACTGTGTGACATCACTAATAATGCTCTTTAAAAAATCGCGGTTCATGTGTCCGGTAGTCTTCTTAGTCACTGTCATCACTGCTTGAGATCATTTTTCTTTTAAGCTTTTTAAGGACACATTGTTAGCACTAAATTCTTATCGCGAATAAGCCAAATTTCCCGGGTACTTGAATTTATTAGTCTCTCTACTCTTGTAAGAAATTCGCTTGTAGCTACAAGTCCGTCACTAATATTTTTCTGCGCAAATACTTTTATGAAACAGAAAAGTTCGCCGCAGTTGTATATTCGCTTGTAGCTACAAGCCTGGCATACTTGTAGTTATTAGTGAATTGATATTATTTATGAAACAAAAATTTTCAAGTTACAAGTGAATTCACGGATAATTACAGTAGAAGTTCGGAAAAGTTTACTATGCAGAAAAGTTGACCAAATTTTAGCTACCATACCTTACCTTAAAAAGTTGACCAAAAGTGACTCTTTTTTTACTTGCATTCGGTTTTTTATATATCAAATTTAAATAAATGATGTAAAATACATAACACAGCAGCTACGAGTTCCGAAGAAATGTATATATTTCCATGGCAGCTGCCTGCCAGTTACAGTTTTTTTTAGATTATTACTGACTTTTTCTGACGTGTATCGTCCATTCGCATATTTAATTTTATTTGTTGTCCGGTAATTAACTAAATTTTGGCAAAAAAAATGGCACAATGGAACAATATGCCTACTAATTTTCTACAGGTCTTGAAGTTTCCAGAAAAGTTGACAAGCTCTGGAACATTTCGATCAACTTTTCCGAGCTTCCACTGTATTAGTGTTGTAGTTTTATGAAATAGGCCCCTGGTATAGTACTTGTAACTTGTAAGTGTTGCTGTTCTTTTCAAACTTTTTTTCATTTTAAATAATTCAAAAAAAAATTGCACGTTTCGCAAAAACTTTGATCAATCTTCACGGAAGCACTCTAGGGCCGATACCTAAGATTATCTGTAAGTTTGAGCTCAATCGATTCAGTGGTTTTCGAGATATAAGATTTTGAATGTTATTTTTTGTATGGGAGGTGCCATGCCCCTTTGTCAGATTTTGAATTTGTTTAGCCTATTGACCTACCACCGTAATTACCGACATTTAAAAAAAATCAACTAAATTGGTTTGTGATGTGGATGGGGGTTGAAATATGAACTGATGCACATGCTTAAATGGCATTCCGATGCTCAAGTGGTCTCTTAGATTACGTGTGTATCGCTTGGTCATAAACAGTGATATTTATGATTTCCACATTATTTCGTTGGTTTGATGTTTGTTGCTGTCGTTCGTCCAGCGTTATCTTTGAGTGGACCGAAGTGTTAACTTACATTATTGTTATCTTAAAAATATATGCACTTCGACTTATGGTCACAGCTGCATCTGGCTGGTTCTGATAACACTTCAAAACCATGTGTTATTCGGCGCAGGGACATAAGTCCCCGGGACATAAGTCCCAAATTTTACTTTTGGGACTTATGTCCAATAAGTGGACACATTGCCTCAATCAGAATGACATGTTTTAATTGATAGCACATTTAATGTTCTTCCCTCCTGTTGGTGCAGGCAATTATTAATTGTGTAGATAGATTTTGTGTAAGGTATATAGATTTTAATTGAAGAAAGATTTTCTGATGTTTCTGACTCATCATCGACTATTGTAGGTGGTAATTTCTGGCACACACCACCCCACCATATTTGGGGTGTGAAAATTAAAATTAATCGATCCTCCCTTGCTCAAAATTTTTTTCGGCTACGCTACGCATTTAGGTTCATTGAAAATCGATCATCCCCTTCGCATCGTTTCTTGGCTACGCCTTTGGTTTATTTACATGCCCAACTTGATCGCTCCTATTGTGCAGTGTGCCAGGACCTACCATTGTAAATAGTCTGTTTGCCTGGCAGATATTTAAAAGTGGACAAGAAGTGCATTTAAAACATGAAAGGAAACCTACACCGAAGTGGGACTAAGCTAAGATGAGTTATGTGTAGTATCTGTTTTGCAAAGATAAACGAAGAAGCAATGGCTAATAAAAATGAATTTATAGGGGTATTCACGATTCGGTGTATCTAGGTCTAGTAAAATTGTGAAATTGTATTTTTTTTATCACATCGTGAGCACACTTTTTCTAACCTCTATAGCAATACTAGACATTTTCTAATCTATAGCAACACTAGAAAATAACAAAAAACATTGGAAATCGAACTGACATTTACGAACTAATACATTTTACACTGTTGTATTTTTTTGTTACTATAGGTCTGGGGTATAGTAAAAGTGTAAAAGTGTAGCAAGTATATTTTGTTGTTATAGTGTAAGAAAACTTCACACTTTTACACTTTCACAATGATACTATACCTGATACACCGAATCGTGAATACCCCTTATGTGTCCATTTTGCCGGTAGATAATTAAAAACATACCTTTGTTTACTTGTGAAGTTTGTTTGTTGGATGCCTAATAGAAATCCGGAATATTTTGCTAAATATTATCTCTCCGAAAATTTGGGAGTTATGCCCCATAAACATAAAAAGAATTAATTTAATTTGATTAAACTACCAAAGTGGGGAAGAAGAAAAAAATTATAAATTTTAAGAAATTGAATAGAAACAAAAATATAAAAGAAAATCATAAATTGAAAATTTTAGTAAGTATACGCCAGAGTACACGAATTGTGTATGCTTGTATTGATTTGAAGTGAGATAGTAATCGAGTGGTGACATTTTTATTTTATTTTATTAAATTGTTTTACTTAATGAGTGTGGTATGCGGCTATAACATACATATATTGAGACTAGGGTATCTATACATAGATACATTTGAATATTAATTACATTTTTTTTTTGTTTTGGTATTTTGAAATCCGTTGTACTATTATTAGATGTAGCTTGTTTAGGGTATTATTAAGGTATTATAGTTCTTGTTGTCTAGTTTTTTTTGATTGTTTATTTTAGGTATTTTAGGTTACGGTTAAAAAAAAAGGGAGTAGGAGTAATTCGTAAGAATATTTAACTAAGCGAATAAAATGGATAACGATTTTAGAAATTTTCGAGTTTTCTATTCTCTTTTCTCTTTTTTTGGTTGATGAAGCACAGTACAAATGAGCGAGTTTAAATGCAGTTGGAATGCTTATACCTTGCAGATTAAGATTATCATGACGTGTTAGGTTTTCGGATTTGGTGGATGTGACGAAGTTTATGGATAACCTTGGTAGCTTTGGGAGAACGTTTTTCTGATTAGGGGTTAATATAAAGAGATGGTGACATATTAGCCATGGACGCATAGTAGGGCTAATAGTCCGAACTATGTAGGGGTGGGTACACCAAGGGAGCAAATAACAACTCGAGTTCCCTCTTTCTTTCAACAAGGTTAGCTGCTACTGGGTATTAAGAAGACATTTCGCGCCTCTCATTTTAAATACTTTTCTAGGGATTACACCAACCTAAAGGCATGAATTACGTAACGACCGTCTACTTCATCGGGGCAAGAACCACCCCACCCGACGAGTTGGCAAGTGCAAACTAGCATGCCTACGCCATGGTGAAGTGGACACCCTTCCTTCTCAGCTGCCCGGACTGCCTCAAGGAGTCCTGTGGCCTTGGGTCATATGGGTAGCAAGAGGGTTGGAAGGTTTTAGATCTCGCCGCTTAATAGTTATTACCAGCTTTTGTTACGTCGCGGCTGAGTAGGGGTAGGAACATTCAGTGGTCGGAGGGTCATCCTTCCATCAAGGGATGGGGTCATCCCAACTCATTTATTCCGTTATAGATGGACGGTTCGAACATTTCATTGACGCGCATAATAACAATGAAATTTATAGTAATCAAGCTACACTTCCAATTCCAAGTAATTTTGAAGGAAATTGCATGCCAGATTTTAATAGTCCAGATATGAATAATAACAATCTGACAGTCCTTCTCGTACAAGGTCAGGTACTATTTACAACTAAATGAGAAAAAAAAATTTGTAATATGGAATAAATATCTAATATATAAATATGTTAAATACATAATCTATATGTATCAGTGGCGTGGCGTGAATAATTTTAAATGGTAAGTCGAAGTCGAAAAATATCAAAATGTCGAAGGGAAGATGTAGGTAGTACCTATCTATGTATACAAAACCTTCAGTTATTTTTTAAAGCCATACAATCGAAAACTCCAGGAAGAAATTAAATTAATGAAGATATTTTTCCATCTTGAGTGCAAAACTTTCATATGTATTTCGTGTAAACATGATTTATATCATGTCTTATAATATTGCCCTTTATTTCGACATAAAGGTTCTTTAAATGAGTATTTAAATCGATCATTTGGAGTTTTTATGGAGCTTCAGCAAAATCATCTATGTACTTACTCTTTGAAACATTTCTTCAAACGTATTTACATAGGTACGAAGATCATACCAAAGACTCAAAACACTTGATTTCTCACTTAGCGACTTGTTTATAAACTTTGTAAACACATCAGTATGTTTATTTTTTAAAAGATATCTACAAAATTCACCAAATAACTCGGAGAAAAGCGTGTTATTTTGTTGCATAAGAAAGCGGCCTTTGAACAGAGGATACTCCCCTCAGAAAAACTCAGAAAATGATTAGGTAAAAAAGGGAACTGACTATTACTATGACTTCATCACAGTGCAGCGATAGGAGATACACACACAATTCAAATTCACCAAATATGTCGGAGAAAAGCGTGTTATTTTCCAGATACATTATACTCAATTGCACCACAGCGCAGCGGTAAAAGATACACACAAAACCCACCAAATAACCCGAAGAAAAGCGGGTTATTTTTTTTGCATAAGAAAGCGGGCGTTGAACAGAGAGGACTAAACTCAGATAAACGCAAGTGTACAAAAGAGAAAGGAGACAAATTTGTTCTATCCAGTGAGAGATTTTATAACCCGTCATATTTCGGGTTATTTTAGATTTGGGTTATGCTCAGAGAGTGTGAGCAGTTATAATACTAATAATAATGAAGGCGAAGAAGGCCCGAAGGGTGTGTGTTTCCGTGTGTATAAAGTTCAATTGAGTTGGTGGGGTCGGGGTATGTAGCTTGCGCAGATGTATAGATACATATTATTAAGTTTATCCCGTGGGTTTTATGTTGCTCGTTTTTAAGTAAACATTGTTGTGTAGCTGAAACTGAAACTTTTAAAAGGTAACACGGTAGGAATCGGGTTATATGGACGCCACGCCACTGATATGTATATAAATATAAAAGAAAGTGTCCGAAGTGCGATGTAATCCCATAACTCGAGATTGGCCGAACCGATTTTGATGATTTATACTTTGTTCGAAAGGTATTTTCTCAATACGGGTTTTAGAAAAAAGAAAAATTGGACAAAGGGGCGTGGCACCTCCCATACAAAAAAAATCTTATATCTCGAAAACAACTGAATCGATTGAGTTCAAATTTACATACGATCTTAGGTATCGGCCCAGGAGTATTCCTGTGAAGATTGGTCGAAATTGGACAAAGGGGCGTGGCACCTCCCATATAAAAAAAACATTCCAAATCTTATACATATCTCGAAAACTGCGCAATCAATTGAGTTGAAACTTACAGACAATCCTAGGTATTGGCCAAGGAGTGTTGCTGTGAAGATTGGTCATAATTGGACAAAGGGGCGTGGCACCCCCCATACAAAAAAAACATTCAAAATCTTATATCTCAAAAGCCACTGAATCGATTGAGTTCAAATTTACATACAATCTTAGGTATCGGCCCAGGAGTATTCCTGTGAAGATTGGTCAAAATTGGACAAAGGGTCGTGGCACCTCCCATACAAAACAAACATTCAAAATCTTATATCTCAAAAGCCACTGAATTGATTGAGTTCAAATTTACATACAATCTTAGGTATCGGCCCAGGAGTATTCCTGTGAAGATTGGTCAAAATTGGACAAAGGGTCGTGGCACCTCCCATACAAAAAAAACATTCAAAATCTTATATCTCAAAAGCCACTGAATCGATTGAGTTGAAATTTACATACAATCTTAGGTGTCGGCCCAGGAGTATTCCTGTAAGGATTGGTCAAAATTGGACAAAGGGGCGTGGCACCTCCAATACAACAAAAACATTAAAAATCCTTTATTTCGAAAATCACCGAATCGATTAAGTTACAATTTTTGGACAATCTTAGGTGTTGGCCTGGGAGTATTCACTTCTCTTCGACAGTCATGGGAGCCAACGTTTTTAAAATTTGTAACATTGATATGCAATGTCCTGATAGACAGAATACTATGTAGGCAATACGATTCCTGGAAAAACAAATCATGTACAGTGTACAGAGCATTACAACAAAAACTTTTTGTCACTGAATTAAATGAATTTGCAATTGATTTTTTTATTTTTCTATTTTGCACTACGAAGTGTGCAGGGGGTCCGCTAGTTGTATATAAACACTATAGTACTATCATCCCGTCGCATTGAATTACGCGCTATCGACGATCCAGGTGGCGCTTCAGTTGATTTAGTTTGTACACTGCCCACTCCGAGCATTGGGGAAATGTGTATAGAGAAAACCAAAAGAAACAAAACAAAATCAGACTGGTTTGCCTCTTCTCTTTGTTTACATTCACTATCGCCTGATGTGATGTAACAGGGTAGGGAACTGCAACTGGTTTTGTTTTCTTATAGAAGAGGGGAACGAAGGAAAGGGGATGCAATATTATGAGCAAGATAAATCAATAGCATGGTGTAGAATACGATGACGTAGGATGTGTGTGTTATGAGAGGGGGGGACGATGCAAGGGGCGATCAGTTGGGAGAGACAAATTGAATAAAAACTGAATTTGGCTTTCTTTCTGTCATTGCAGAAGATTTGAGAATTGGACATAAAATAATGTAGACTCTCACTATTATGCCTATACAGGGTGTCCCAGTTAAGAAGGACAATCCTTTAAGGGAAGATTCCTGAAGTTATGCCGAACAAAAAATTTTATGGCAGGGGGGTCTATTTTCATTGTATTTCCCGTTATAGCCCATCAAAGTAGGTGACCTCTAATTTGGAGGTGTTACGACTAAAAACGCTATAACTTGTAAACTATTATAGGTACAAAAATAGTTTTGTACATTTTGAAAAGACAATTTAGTAGCTCATACAAGTCTTAAGCACTTCGGATACATCTGGGCAGCTACAACAAAGTTATGGCTCCTTAAACTCAAAATTTTGAAAATTTTTGTTACAATTTTTGACTTAAAATGGCTTTTTCTCAAAATTTTGACCTTATAAATTTTCATTTTTTTTATGAAATTTTTAAGTTGCTTAACATGATTTTTAGTAAATTTCTCAAGGATAAGATTATCCGTTTTGGGCTGTGCGTTGATGACTTAGCTATTTAAAACAAGCACCAGCTTACTTAATTTCGTAGCAAGTTTCTAAATATTCGTTAATTTCCTACATACTATAATCCATATTTCAAATTCATAGGGATGAGTAGGTTGATTGCTGCAATAGCATTCAGCGTAGCACTGCGAACTGCGTATAGCTGCTCGACTATCATCTTAATATGGTTATGGTGGTTTTCATCCCAAGACCTCCCACAGACTCCCCAAGGACTTCAGACCAATTAGTCTGCCCCCTTTTCTTCTGGAAACTTTCGAGAGGATCATTGACCTTAATACCCTAACCTAAAATGACTACCAAAAGAGCAAGTCAATCGAAACTGCTTTCCACACAATTGTTGGAACGATGGAGAGGTCCCTTTCACTCAAGGAATGGATGTCTTTCTTGATATACAGGGGCCCTTTAACAATATTGAGACTCGACCGATTATTCAAGCCTTAAATAAGCTTAACATCGGAGAATCAATCTGCCGCCTAGGAAGATTTAAAGCTAAATTTATAAGTACTAAAAAAAAATTATTAACTACAAACCGTCAAAATGTGGGGCATTAATTTTGCGCCACTTGAATAGAACACTTAAACGAAAAAAACATTTTATAGAATTCTGCTTCTTTTTAACACAAACAATACTTAAATATAAAGTATTGGAGTATTTTAGATTTAAAAAAAATTTTTCAATTGTGTTTTGAGCCACCTTTCTGCTCCAAAACTCACACATCCGGGTTGAAAGGGTTGCATTTACAAATTGACCAAATAATTTAGCGAAATCGAGCTCCAAGCTAATTCGATGGCTTGGACTAGTTTAGATATAGTCGAACATTGTTGTCCCAATACATAAACTTGACCTGTGAACCATTGCCAAACATTTTCGTTGATATTCACATCCGGTGAGTAGGCCGGTCAGCTTAATAGCTCCACAATTTGGCTCTATAAATACCTTTTAACAACCCGTGCTGTATGTATTGGCGCTTTATCATGTTGTTAGATCCACGGCAGATTTTCGTTATGAAAATGTGTTAAAGCCTTATCAGTAAGACAACGCATTCATTGTGGTTAACAAAAATTGTCCCACATTCAACTCTATGGTGGGAGCCGGTCCAAATGATAAGTATCTTTGCGGAGGTTATGGTAATAGTAGCTATAGCCATCGGGGCCTTCCAAATTATTAATTATTTTTTTTTCTGCGGAAAACGCCACACGGTGCCACTACGAACACAAACCACAAAAACGAAGGCGTTGCGCTTTTCGAAACGGGTTAAGGGGCGTCTTCTTGATTTTTAGTCCTTTTATATCCTTGGGATTCAAAATATTACGACGAATAGTTGTGAGCCTTGCTTTGATACCACATTTTTTCCTGGTTTTTGGAAAAGAGTCGTGAGAATTTGATGCTTTTCCTAATATAAGTCGCCTTTCCGCTGTTGTAAGCACACTATGTATGCGGCCTTTCACGTTTTTATCAATAGACTCATTACTTAAAAATATGGATATAACGTGTCGGCTCCTCTCGATTTTCTTAGCTAAATTGGCAATAAGTAGGTGAGCGTCCTTTAAGCTTTGATTTGTCCTTTTTCCGTCTCGGTTAAGGCTTTTTCTCCACCCATTTCATTTTTTTTCAAAATTAAATAGTCGAAGCTAGCAAACAAAATCTATCAAAGAAAAATATGGGCACACGTGCCAAAGATAACGGTCAAACTAAATGCATGTTCTATTCAAGTGGCGCAAAATTAATGCGCCACATTTTGACGGTTTGTAGTTACATAATAATATTTTGTTAGGACTTAAAGCTTTAACTTTAAGTCTTCCTTCTGGTCAAATCACAACAATTCAATTAACTTTAATTTAAAAAAAAAATTAAGTCTCTAGTATGCTTGGTTTGGGACCAGCGGGCGATAGAGAACCGACCTTAGGGGGTGTGTAGTGTATCGTAATTAATAGATATAAATTTTGACTTAAAACAATACCTTTCTCATACTACATACCTACATTATGAGAAAATTGAAAAATGGGATCGTTCTAGGTACGCGATTTTATTTCCTAAGATCCAACCAAACTTCACCACTAGTACACCTACCAATCCTACCATGCACCTCACATGCTCACCCACCCCACATCTTTCAAATCATCATAACCTACCCTTGACACCTAAGTCCAATAATAATAAATATAAATTTAAACAGGAAATGGGAAAACATACTTTGAAGTGTTTGGTCTGCGGACGGGAACAAAAAGAAAATGCATGTATCAAATATTTTTGTGTGCCAGTAATGGAGGGCATTCAAATGGTAACCTTATTGGTCTTTTAGTGAGAACTCCTGCAACTATCCCTGTTTTGGCTACCTTTTTGGAGGTGTAATTTTTCATTAAACATTTTTTACGCGCTGTATATTTTACTTTTTGCTCGAACACATTTAAAAATACTTGCTTTTGTTTTTTAAATTAATAGTATTGCTTGTGGTCGAACATTGACCTAAGTTATACGACACTTTTAATTCATCTAAATTTAAAGACCTTAACAAAATCAGAAGACCACTTTTTGGAAATGAAGAGCAAATCAATTTCTTACGAAATGAATTTCTTTAAGTATAGTTTTTTTCGATAAGTCTGCCAATATAACTAAAGGGATGCCAGTAGAATATAAATGGTCTTATTGGTATTTCAATTAACTTAAAGGCTGTTTTACGCAACCGAGGCGGAAACAATAAGTTGCTGACTCGATTTCAATTCATTTGTGAATTTAAAAGATCTTTTTCAGCAAAGTAGCTACATAGAGGAAATAATTGCGAGCCAACTGCAAATTTAGAGCTTTCCGACGTTGAAATAAACGCTTTTAAAACTGAATCTGACTATAAAACATATGATTTCGGTAGTAAAAATGCGTTTTATTATTTGGCATGCTGCCTTAAAAAAAAAACTTCGAAAACGCAAATGTGAGTTGGAATTAAGTCAGCAACCTTACAGATTTTAAGGAATGTGACTGTGCGCATTTAACACGTTCGCCTAAAGAATTTTTAGATGCATTAGAAAGTTTATAGCAAAAATTTACTTCACGTTTTCCCTATTTGTACTTTTGTAACAATTTTGAAATGTTTTACATAATAAAGAATAAATGTGATTTGGCTGTAAATATCAAAACAAAGAATTTCTTATAAAATTATATGTAGGTATCTACGTGTTAGAGTGCATGACATTATCAAAAAATTCAATAAAATAATAATAAAAAATAATAAAAGTATCTTAGCGTAACACACATGTAATTATATTTTTATATTTAATAAAAATGTATGACAAGCTAAAAATTTCCTTTTTTTAACGGAGCACCCTGTGCCATTTTCCGAAAAGATACTCATCGTCGTGTGCTCTCTCTGTTCATTTGTATTATTACGAGTTGGGTGGGGGTGGGGCCGATAATTTTGCAATGAAATATCCTTCTCGCATTTTTAGGGGGTAGGTCAGTAAAGGTATGCATATAGGTACTACATAGTTAGTTTTCGAAGATCCAAGTAGGCATAGGTCGAAACTGACGAGTGACGACGACCGACCGACGTTAGGGAACAATACCTTAACTATGCATGCATATTATTATGAACTAACGTACGGAACCTTCGGTGCGCGAGTGACACTCGCACTTGGCCGGTTTTTATTAAATCAGTATTGTTTTATCATACTAGTTTAAAGAAACAAATGAGCTTGGGTTTGCCGTCTGTCAGATTGACATTATAATTCAGTTATGATTAACTTTATGGTTGTAAAAGATAGGCTTTTGTTTATATTTAAAATGTAAGAAGAAATGTAATTTAAAAAATCCCACTCATAATTCTTTATATAAGCTAAACCGGTTTTCGAAAAGCTAAATAGTTTGCACAAATCGAATCACATTTATGGTTTCTTCATCTGTAAGATAGTTTTTTCCAAATACTAGCATTCTTGTCTCATGTAGTATCTGTCATTTTTGAACAAAGTGTAAAACATTTTCTCGTTCTCTCAAGTTACATAATTCACAGACGCATGGTAGATCCTCCCTGTGTGCTATGCAGTTTAGATTCACCAAGTTCACGTAGACTTATGATCATTGATATTTCCTGAACACTGTTCGTACCATGGAAATAATTTTTCTCTGAAAAATTCTGATTTAAACGACTGTAAATCTAGAAATTGACTATTCGGCTTCCTCTCTGTATTTCAGCGCATAAAGTTCATCTGCTATCGAATCAGCCCATATGAGACTGATTTCCAATTTGCCACACTTTCGATACCCAAATCGACTTTCATGCCACATTGAATTGCAAGTTCCAGCCACCAAAAATAATTAATCAATCTATTTTTAAGGTGTGTCCTAGAAGGGGCTAAGGGCTGCTGTCCACGTAGCCCTGTAGATCAATTGATCACCGTAATTATCGACATTTAAAAATAATCAACTAAATTGGTTGAAAATTACGGGCGACAGAGGGAAACATACACTTTTTGCCACTTTGTTTTATATATAATAGAGTATAGAGATTATTTAAGTGTAAACTACACAAATAGAGCTTATGGCCAATTCACAATACAACGTATCGTCTGGCGACCATTTCGGAAATTTGGAAAAATCTCGTCCGAGACACCGATGACAATTTACTCTCTGAGTGGGAAGCGAAGCCATTTCATAGAAATGTACTTAAGGTTGCCACTTGTATTTTCTCAAGCAAACAGGGCGGCACTTTTATCGTTGTTTTTATTTCGTATTTGTTTAAACAAACATTGCCCCGAAAATATATATGTTTTTAGTGGGTATGGTTTGTTTCGTCATTTTTATCTCGTTTTTTAGTTGTTTCGTTTTAGTCGTTTCGCATTTTGTTGCTTCAGCATTTTTATTAATATGTTTTTCAATTATCTGGTTTATATTTGTTTCGAAAAAAAATAATTCAGTTTTTTACTTAGTTCGTTTTAAGCTCATTTCGCCTTTTATTGTTTAGTTTTTCGATTATTTCGGTTTTTGTTTATTTCGATTTCAATTATTTCGCCATCATTTGTTTCGTTTTTTTTTTGGATGTAAAGAGCCTAAGGGCATTCAAATTCGCGCGTAAACAGTAAGATGCGTACTGCTACCCCCCTGCTTGTGGTCACTGTAGGATTTGGAGTAGGTGCAAGGTTGGGTATATGCAAAGTTTATATTATGTTGTTTGCTAATTTTACCGCCAAAAACTACGAAAACGAATTTCGAAAAGAAATCCACACGCCAAAACAATAGATTCTAATAAAAATAAAATGCGAAATAAACCATTAGTGAGATAACATTGACCTAAATAACTCATTGCACTTTTAACGAAAATGCAAAACGAGTAAAAAGCGAAAGAAAGAAATGCGAAATTATTGTAGGGCAAAGTGATTGAAAAACAAAGTAAAACAAAAACAAACTATGATATTACGAAGTAAACAGAAATAATTGTAAGAAAAGCGAAACAACAAAATGCGAAGTAAAAAAAACAAAACAATAGGCACCCGTTTTTAGTGTGTTTCTTTTTGATTTCTTGGTTATTGGGGGTCATTTTCTTGAGCAAGTTTTATTAGGATGTAAGACAATAAACTTTTCATAGGAATTCACTGGAACCTGTTCTGGAATTGACTAAGAAATTCAACAGAAAAAGTTGTACGTACGAAAAAATTAATAAATTCATTTTCTAGAAAATGTAGACTAGATTAAACAACATGTTTTTGATTCGAAAGTCAAAAAATCTTTTTTTATTTGAACACACACCAAGCGAAACAGAATGTAACAAAACAAAACGTTTTGTTTTCTTGTTTCGTTTGGTGTGGAATTTACCTACGACTTGCTTTTAGTGTTGGTCGGACTCAGACAATGAAGTTGTGCAAATTTTATTTACATATTAAAAACAACGACATTTAAATTTTGTTTCGCAAAAACAACAGGTTAACTATCGGCAACGAAACATGTTTTTCTGTTTTGCTTTGGTTTTTATGTTTTGTTTTCTTTGGTGTGTGTTGCGCCCTAAGAAAGTAGGCAATTATCGTCAACGATGCTGGTTCGAAACAGTTTTGTTGCATTCGGTGTGTGTTATGCTTGTTTACAATGGCATGTATTTTCGACAACCACCACCGAAACACTTAAAATTAAAAACGTGTGTTTTGTTTCATTTGCTTTGGTGTATATTGCCTCATAAGGAACAATGTGCTCTTGTTTCACGAAACAAAAAAACACGTTTTGCTTTATCCGGTGAGTTTTCAACCTAAAGGCTTAACTACATTCGGAAAAAAGTCAAAAAGTGAAAAAGTGCAAGCTCACACACAAACGCAGTTGCCCCCTTCTTGTAAGAAATTTATTTAAAAAGCTTGCTCTGACACGAAAGTAAACCCAAACTAAACACGGCCATTTTGTTAAAATAGGTTCTTTTCCATGGCATTTTGTTTATAAAGGTACGTTTCCATGATAAAACGGAAACGGAAAATGCGACATTCTAGTCGCATCAGAGCCCTCTATTTGGGAGATCAGTAATTGACGCAAACTTTTTTGTGTATGTAGTAGTTTTTTTCCGCGCTTTCAAGTAACACACTTTGTTTTTATAGCTAACTTTCAAGTAACACACTTTGTGAAAAGTTGAGAGAAAAATACAGATTTGAAATGGTGTGGAAAGGGAAAAAACATTTTCGTGCAAGTACTTTACTTTGTGCCGAATGTAGTTTAGCCTTTAGACAACAATTGCTTAATTTTTGTTTAACTAACTTTATAATTCATAAGCAACATTTTAAGACCAAGATTGAGTTCAGTCATTAAGTTTAAGTGCTCAAAAAAAGCAACCGAATTTTTTTCGGTTGCATTTTACTGATAGTTATATAAGCGACGCCTAAAAACTGCGAATTGGATGTTTTTAGAATATTCAAACTGCATGCAATAGTGCTACAAAAGCAAAAAAGTGCAGCTCTGTTTTGTAAAAAAAATCGAAGTGGCAATGTGTTTTTGTAGTTTCAGTGGTCCCTCTATTCGTTGTCAAAAAACTCGCCGACGTACCACGTTTCATTGTGAATTGCCGGACGAGGTTAAAGCGTCCGAGGATTCTCGCCTCGCTCTCGTCTAGTTAACACGCCCGCATTGTGAACGGGGCATTACTCTAAAACCATTCCAGAATAAACCTTAAATATAAATTGGTTAATTATTTTAATATTAGTTTTTTAATATTGTTGTGGTATGTTGGGCTTTAGGTCAATTGAAAATAAAAACAGTTTTTTTTTTTCACGACGTTTCGTCCATGTCTATCCATGAAATCTATATATAACTCGAAATTGGCCGAACCGATTTTGATGATTTATACTTTGTAGGAAAGGTATTTTCTCAATACGGGTTTAAAAAAAAGAAAAATTGGACATAAGGGCGTGGCACTTCCCATACAAAAAAAATCTTATGCATATCTCGATAACCACTGAATCGATTGAGTTCAAATTTACATACGATCTTAGGTATCGGGCCAGGAGTATTCCTGTGAAGATTGGTCAAAATTGGACAAAGGGGCGTGGCACTTCCCATACAAAAAAACATTCAAAATCGTATATCTCGAAAACTTGGTCACAATTGGACAAAGGGGCGTGGCACCTCCCATACAAAAAAAAACATTCAAAATCTTATATCTCGAAAACTGCCAAATCGATTGAGCTCAAATTTACAGATAATCTTAGGTATCGGCCCAGGAGTATTCCTGTAAGGATTGGTCATAATTGGAAAAAGGGGCGTGGCACCTCCCATACAAATAAAACATTCAAAATCTTATATCTCGAAAGCCACTTTATCGATTGAGTTGAAACTTACAGACAATCCTAGGTATTGGCCCAGGAGTGTTGCTGTGAAGATTGGTCAAAATTGGTCAAAAAACATCTTCTATGGGGTGAAACTCGATGACGTTAGGTATAACTCGATAACCGTTGTTGGGCCGATTTTCATGATTATTTTTTTGTTCTGTTCGTATTGCTGTATTTCATATATTTACGCAGATAGGCAATTCCAGAAAATCGATTTAGGCCTTCCGCACACGGCTCGTATCGTCATCGTCACATCATGAATTTGCCGTGCCGCTACGATGACGATAGGCGTATTAAACCGCACACGACGCCATTTCCAATCGTCAAAATAAAATGTCGCCTGACATATTTTTTTTTTAATAAAATACGTAGGTATTGAAAAATGTAAACAAACTCCAAGCGTACTCGTACAAATACGATACGCGGCCGACACTGCTTGACGATAGTCGTCATGTAGCATGCATGCTGCGACGATTACGCGTAGCAGACGAGTCGTATGCGGTTCTCCATTTAAATTCAAGTGTGCGACAACAAATCGTATGCCTCTAGTACATCGCACCGTATACGCTACGATGACGATACGAGCCGTGTGCGGACAGCCTTATTCTCATTTTTCGCATTTTACGAAAGACCATTATTATCTAAGATCTATAAGCAATACAATTTCTATGCACGGGCAAAGCCGGGCGGGTACAGCTAGTGAATCTATATTTGTGTGATGAAATAACATATTTATAAATTGCTTACAAACGTAACATGTATATAAAACTTACAAATATAACATTTATATTTTTCATCGATATTACACAGGATTGTAAACGACAACTTAAAAAGTGAAACTGGCACGTATATGCAAGAGACAAACAACAAGACCAAGGGAACATGACACAGTGACACAGATGTTGTTGACATTTTCAATTTTTAGGGAAAACTCTCTTCTCTTGAAGATGTTTGTAGTGTGGAGTAACATTCTCCATGTCAGTGCGTCTGTTCATCATTTTGTCGGTGTCTATTCTATATCTAGGAGTGTCTGTCTTTGTTTTTAGTCTGGTGTATAGTTGTGAAGCTCGTTTTGTCGGTGTCTGTTCTATATCTAGGAGTGATCATCATTTTGTCGGTGTCTATTCTATATCTAGGAGTGTCTGTCTTTGTTTTTAGTCTGGTGTATAGTTGTGAAGCTCGTTTTGTCGGTGTCTGTTCTATATCTAGGAGTGTCTGTCTTTGTTTTTAGTCTGGTGTATAGTTGTGAAGCCGTGTTTGTTGATCTCATTGCAATTTTGAAAATGTTTTTGTTTATTTATTTGGCATTTTTAAACCGGTCCGCAATTTGTTTTATGTGGGTAAAGGACTTCTATATTCTGTTTTCTTGCTGTTCGGTTGGATAAGTTTTCCTGTTTTCGTGTTGTCTTATAAGTGATTTTGTAACGGTTTCTGGCAATCCGTTTTTCATAAGCATGTTTTTTATTTATTTATTTTATTTAGGATGAGGGGGTTTCCGGAAGACTAATTATTTTCCTACCCCAACACAATAAACAGACAATTTTCAATACAGCCAAAAATTTAATAAATAGAGTCCTCTCAATAAGTGATCCCGCATTCCACAAACATAATAAAGCTAAAATAAAAAACATACTTATGAAAAACGGATTCCCAGAAAACATTACAAAATCACTTATAAGACAACACGAAAACAGGAAAACTTATCCAACCGAACAGCAAGAAAACAGAATATAGAAGTCCTTTACCCACATAAAACAAATTGCGGACCGGTTTAAAAATGCCAAATAAATAAACAAAAACATTTTCAAAATTGCAATGAGGTCAACAAACACGGCTTCACAACTATACACCAGACTAAAAACAAAGACAGACACTCCTAGATATAGAACAAACACCGACAAAACGAGCTTCACAACTATACACCAGACTAAAAACAAAGACAGATACTCCTAGATATAGAATAGACACCGACAAAATGATGAACAGACGCACTGACATGGAGAATGTTACTCCACACTACAAACATCTTCAAGAGAAGAGAGTTTTCCCTAAAAATTGAAAATGTCAACAACATCTGTGTCACTGTGTCATGTTCCCTTGGTCTTGTTGTTTGTCTCTTGCATATACGTGCCAGTTTCACTTTTTAAGTTGTCGTTTACAATCCTGTGTAATATCGATGAAAAATATAAATGTTATATTTGTAAGTTTTATATACATGTTACGTTTGTAAGCAATTTATAAATATGTTATTTCATCACACAAATATAGATTCACTAGCTGTACCCGCCCGGCTTTGCGGGTTCCAACAACCCACCTCTCTTACATATAGTACTGTTTCACTTTTTGAGTTGTCGTTTACAATCCTTTGTAATATCGATGTAAAATATAAATGTAATATTTCAAAGTTTTATATTATACATGTTACGTTTGTGAGCAATTTGTAAATATGTTATTTCACCTGATGATGTCCATAGACATGGACGAAACGTCGTGAAAAAATAAAAAAAAAACAGTTTTTATTTTCAATTGACCTAAAGCCCAACATACCACAATAATATACAAAGAAAAAGGTTCAACATATACATACATGATTCGTTTTTTAAACTATTATTTTATTTTTATGTTTTGAAGTTTTTATCAGTAAAGTTTCTCAATTACTTGAATTATGTAGTGTTTTTTTTTTCTCTCGTCGCCAATGTTTTATTCTATAGACGAAATACGACCAATTAATTCAAAGACGAAAACTGTCTTCATTCATGACTCAGTAGTAAGTAAGAGCTAATATCCTGCATACACATAATGTATGTAATTTGTTGTTAATGTTGAGAGATATAATACATAATACACAACATTCATCACTTCCAGCGTCATCGATATCGTTATCCACTCCACCAACTACACCAGTAATAATTAATTCCAATTCATCTGCCCCCTTTATATGCAATCCAGTAGTATCCTCTTCATCCAATTAATTTAAAATATTTAAAATCGCTTCTCCAATCTCCATCAACTTCAGGATTGAAACTGAAAAATAATTATTCTATCACGTACTATGTCTTTTTTTTTTTTAAAAATACTTCTCCCGGGAAAGGCGAACCTATAACGCTTCAACAGCGCCCAGAGATGCTTGCAGATGTATGTTAGTTCTGCACTTAAATTGCTGCAAATAGTAGCCTTCTGGAAATATATCCCCATGAAGCGAGTTCCAAAGTTTGCTTGTCCTGTAACAGAAGGAGTTTTGGAAAGTTGTTGCCTCCCTAAGGTATTAAATTTCATAGAACACTGTTTCATCACATAAGAATAACTTAGAATAACTGTGCTACGGGATGAACATCATCTCCTAGTAGTCTGTCACTTGGGAATACGTTCCAAAACTGATCAGGACCTAGTGGGATTTCGATAGCTGAAATTTAAATGTATCTATGTGGTCTAATTTCGACCATTGGGCGAGGCTAGTTTAAATTTATTAGTCGATAGAAAAGTAGTTTTTTTTGTATCTTTCTAAGAATAATTTTTATATTTTTTATTTTAGAGTGTTCATAGTTTTTACCGGGAAATTGACTTTAAAACCTACTAAGATCTAAAAAAAAGTTAGTAAATAATGAAATATACTACTTACTTACTCAGGGGTTAACCTGGGCTTCAACCAATTCGCCTCCCCAGTTAGTTCGATATTTGGTTAACTGCCTCCAGTTGCGTTGAGGTCCCATTTCACTTGAGCGCGCTCTAAGGCAAGCCCTTCATCTACTGCGTCCTACCTCTGAGTAGGAGTCAAAGACTCTTTGGGCCGGAGCGCTGGTGTCCATTCGCTCTACAACCTAATCATAAAATCGAACGGAACCGAAAATCAATTGAAGAATTTTGCGTTCAAAACAACCAACGACCTTCTGCGCCATATATAGCAGAACTGGGGTTTCATTTTCAAATTGCTGTCATTTAAAATGTTTCTACTAGAGTATGCTAGTTTTTTTTATAGATATCAAGTAGTAAATTTAAAAACAAAAATATAAAAAAAAAACATTTTATATAGAAAAATATTTTTACTTTCTTAGGAACAATTATTGCTGGATCCAATGTTTACTGTCCCGGCATCGGATATCAAAGGAGTCCATATTACAGAGGAATATGTGAAAGGAAAAACAGGGCCTGTTTACATAAAAAAACATTTAAAAACAAAAGAAAGTGCAGAAGAAAGCTCGGATGTGCAAACCAATGCCAAGGTTCGTATTACGCAATAAAAAATATAGGGGAAAACAAATAGCTAATAATATCTGATAAGTACCTATGTGAAATATAATTACAATTTTATGATCTAATAAAGGTTTTATTTCTATTGATTTCTTTATTTTTCACTGAACTGGAACATTGAAAGCGCGTACTCGTGGAACGCTAGTGTGCAAGTCTAAAGTTACATTTATTGATCCCAAGGAGCAGCGGCATCAAGCTTGAATTATTGTCCAAAAATCTTTCGCTTCTGTATTGGTTTGGCCAAAACTAGGCTGGATTTTGCAATATGCCTATGCCTACCATTCAGGTCAGGGTGCTAAAAAAAATGGTGACGGAAAAAACAATAATTAATGGGCCTCCGAAGTGGGTTATTGAGACCGAAACATATGTCACCTTTCGTCATAAATATTTAGCAAAAAAATGGTTACGATAGAACGATAAGCCTTAGATATACATAGACTAGTTTCTCCACGCGGCTTAGCTCGCGCAGCCCTCGGGATTTTAAATTAGAAGGAAACCTTCCTATGAAAGTACCTGAGATAGTAGATCAGTTATCTAAAAATACGTAGCGAAGTATTGCCTAAAATGGTTTAAATTTTTTTTAGTATTGATTTAGATTTGACTACATATTTTTTACTTCTTTGCTAAATATGCTGCTCGAGCGAAACTAAATTTTAGGTGTTCTCCAATTTTTCTTTCCAAACATTAGCTAGAATCCTAGCTAAATTTTGACATATAGTGCGTTGTGGACTTTAAGTGTCACAAAAAACAGCTGTTCGTTGAAAATAACTTCCTTCAAAAATTAATAGACGCGAAAAAGTGTTATATTTTCCTTGTACTTTCTTTTTTCCTTGTCTGCTATTCCTTGATCTCAAATTTATCACTTTCAAAGAATTTCACATCGAAGTATTCATCGAAGTATTCTGAAATGAAATTTCGCTTAAATTTAGCTAAGCAAAATTTTGGGGAGCATTTTGTATGGGAGTTAACATTTAGCTCGAGCAGCGTACTAAGCTTTATCAATGTACAAAATTTCAAATCGATACGACGAAGGTCGTGAGGTCTCATTGGGGTCATTGGCAATAACTCGGGGCAAAGCAAAATTTCCAAAATTTAAAGGTAACCTCTGTGCAAAATTGCAGCTTTCTAGCATCAGTTTCATTAAGTTCGGACGTTTGAACCATGAAGAAAATGTATATACAGTTTGTCAAGGAATTGTTTTTACAAAGGAAAACAACTGGAGTGCATTCCAAATTCGGCAGTAGTTAACTATTTTAACTACAGCGTTGACAAGCTGTGACAGTTCGAAGGAGGGGAAGTTAACTAAATTAACAAGAGGCAAAAGTGTGGTTCATTTCACTCATACTAACAAAGCAACTGTCATGGATTCACGTATTCATTTTTTTTTTAAATCAAACATGGATTCCAACAACAACTACTCACTACCACATGAAAAGTGAAATGTCAACATGAAATTAGTAACAATAGCTGTCCCAGATTCCAAAAAGTAACTAAATAAACAATCGTTGTTAATTTAGTTAAAATAGTCAAACCTGGAATGCAGCCCTGGTAATTTAGACAGTTTCTTTATAACACAAAAGAGCTTCTTTCATGTTTTACTTCATTTTTTTAATAAATTTCTTTTTATTAATATATCTACTAACGAACAGTAGCAAAAAATACTACACTATGAAAGAATGTAATAAAAAATACGCAAAAATGAGCTTGACAAGAAATTTGTAAAAACAATTTCGTAGGCGGTGGGAATTTGAATAATGAGATAAATAAATAAATAAATGAGATACATTTTGAAAAATTTAAAATTTATTCAAATACCCACCGCCTACTTTTATTTAATATAAGAAAAATATATGAAAAGTAAGGAGCGTTACAGATAGAGCTCGAAAGTATCTCTCAACCTTTTCGAAGGTCTTAATATTACTCTCAGTTGTTCAGAATTTTAAATTTGATCACATAATAATCAGTTTCTTTACAGCATTTTTTTTGTTACGCTCAGAGAGAAACCCTTATTATACCCTCCACAGGAAGGTATATTCACTTTGTCATTACATTTGTAACGCCAAGAAGGATTCACCGGAGATCCTATAAAGTATATATATTCTGAATCAGGATCACATTCTAAATCGATTTAGCCATGTCCGTCTGTCTGTCTGTCCGTCTGTTGAAAGCACGATAGCGTCCAAACGAATTGACCTAGGGGAATGCAATTTTGTGAGAGGACTTATTTTTACCGTCGTCAGGTTGGTATTGAAAATGGGCTATGTCGGTCAAGTAGTTCTGGTACCTCCCATACAAAACCACTATTAGACCCATGTGTATCTACGTCTGTTGAAATCACGATAGCGTCCAAACGAATCGACTTAGTCAACTGAAATTTTGTGAGAGATCTTATTTTTACGGTCCTCAGGTTGGTATTGAAAATGGGATATGTCGGTCAGGTAGTTCTGGTACCTCCCATACAAAACCACTATTAGACCCATGTGTATCTACGTCTGTTGAAATCACGATAGCGTCCAAACGAATCGACTTAGTCAACTGACATTTTGTGAGAGATCTTATTTTTACGGTCCTCAGGTTGGTATTGAAAATGGGCTATGTCGGTCAGGTAGTTCTGGTACCTCCCATACAAAACCACTATTAGACCCATGTGTCTCTACGTCTGTTGAAATCACAATAGCGTCCAAACGAATCGACTTAGGCGACTGAAATTTTGTGAAAGATCTTATTTTTACGGTCCTCAGGTTGGTATTAAAAATGGGCTATGTCGGTCAGGTAGTTCAGGTACCTCCCATACAAAACCAACATTAGACTGGCAAACATTTTGCATTACTTTTATGCAGTGGAGGGTATCAAAGCATCGGCCAGGCCGATGATAACACTTTCACTTGTTTTTGTTATGTATGGTTTCGGTCAACCACTGAGAGATATCACTGACAGAAAAAAATAAATCTCATTTGTACATTTTTCACTATAACTATTGACATTAGTTAGCAGCGCATGCGGAATTGCATTAGTGATTTGAAGAGTCATTGGTTAACACTCGTCTAAGGAAGTCCAGTGCAAGTGAAAGTGTCCCGGCTACACATGAATGTGTAATGAGAAAAGGTATTGCTAAAACCCTTGCGAGTTTACTTGTAGTCAAACTTAATTCTAAAATTCTTAAAATATTTCTTATTACCCATTCAGATGATGATATCCCGTATAAAGCCATTTTCTTTATTCATAGTTTATGTAATAATATGAAAATTAGAACAGCAAAAACCCAGTTCTATGAAAACAAACTCAGTTCTTTCACTCCTGGGAAATAACTCTGGAATAATCTAAAAAATTAGGTAATTATGTTATGTCTAAAGTCTGCGTTACTACGATCCTGTTTCTGCGTTCTCTAAAAGCATATGTGGGTGCTGCCTCGATAGCCGAATGAAATTTCGGACATTGTCCTTCCTGCTAAAAGTCATCGAAACTAAACAACCTGAGTATCTACACAACAGAATTAATTTCCCCCAATCGACAATAGCTATATGTGTTAAATAAGAACGACAACACTGAATTCAAAACAATTTTGACTTTTTTAACTTACTTTCGAAGAATGAGGTCTTTGGTTGATCATTTCCATTTAACTTTTATGGAAAAAGTTAACTAAGGAGTGATAAATCTCAAATTTAAAAATAAAAATCAACCAAAGAGCGAAAAGGTAATTATATATAAATAAATCTCAGAGCAAGACCTTAATGTCGAAGCCGAATGTAATATCTCTCAGTGAGAAACAGAGCCAGTAAGGGTAAATATACATACTTATATATGATGATTATCCAAATATTGACGACATCATAGCAAGAGCTCGGAGTGCTAGGGAAGGCACCTGTGCAGCCAAGGCAAACTGTTCTTTGAAGTTTGGCGAAAGAGGCAGTAACACGTTTTCGCGAAAGCAGAGAGTCTACTACCATACTCATACACCATAAAAGGGGAGACAGAACACCACCTTGTGGGCAGCCCCTGTTTACCCCTGTCATGACGCATTTACCACAATCCGCCTCGGCAATCAACGTCCTGTACATTAGCATTGCTTTAATCCATAACACCAATGTTTCATCTATACCGTGATGTCTAGCTGCGTTGCACATGCTGTCAAAGGTCGCATTATCAAAAGCACCCTCAATATCGACGAAGAGGATGCGATCGAAGAGCAACATTGCGCACGTGCAGCTCAACTAGTCTTTCCAAACTTTTCAGCAGGAAGGTAGACAGACTTATGGGTCTGAAACTTTTAGCGAGAGTGTAGTCAGTCTTACCGATTTTTGGTATGAATACGACTTTAATCGTACGCCAAAGAGAAGGTATGTAGGCCAAGGCCATCAAAGTAGGTGACCTCTAATTTGGAGGTGTTACCACTTAAAACGCTATAACTTCTAAACTATTATAGGTACAAAAATTGTTTTGGGCATTTTGAAAAGACAAAAAGTAGCGCATAAAAGTCTAACGCACTTTGGTTACATCTGGGCAGCTACAAAAAAGTTATGGCTCAAAATTTTGAAAATTAGTTGTTACATTTTTTTACTTAAAATGCCTTTTTCTCAAAATTTTGACTTAATAAATTTTAATTTTTTTTATGAAATTTTAATCCTTGAGCAAGTTACTAAAAATTATTTTAAGCAACTTTTTTACGTACGATCAACAGAAGTTGTAGTGAAAGCCGTTTTTCGCCAGAAAAAAAGATCCATGGGTGTTAAGGAGGTCAGGAGATCTGGGTGGCGAATTGTTGGGGCCAAATCGACCAGTCCACAGTTCGTTAAAAGTATGGTTGAGGTATGGAGTTACCCCGCTGCTACTGTGATAAAGTGCCCCATCTTGTTGAAAGAACATCGCTCTTCTCTGAACAAGAGGAACATCTTCAAGGAGCTCCTGCAATCGTTCTCTAAGAAATTCCAGACAGTAATGGAAATTAACTGTTTGTAGAAGAACGTGCGGGCCTACTAAAGTGTATTCAAACATTTACGCTAAACCTCCTTTTGAAATAAGCACAGATTTTGAAGAAGTTGTTCACTGTTGAGCCAGATCACCCCATATCTACCTAAACCTAGGGACTTTTTCCCAAATGCGCGGCGGATCGCTTTTCGCGATTCTATCCATTCGTCACAGGAATTTAGTTTATTTTTTATCCACAATAAATCCGCCAGCAATCCGTCACCTAAATAGCTATCGCTTTTGAATGGATCGAATCGCTTCCATGAAAAGCGATCCGCCCCGCATTTGGGAATAAGCCCCTTACATTCTATGTACATTAACTATTTTAAAACATAAATTAAGAAAATGAATTAAAACTAAATTATGCTATTGTGAATTACACTTACATTAATCATACATATACATAACTCACTCATTCATTTATTATTTAACTCATTCATGCTTTACTTATACGTATTATATACACTGACATAAAGAAAATACCACTCAATGAATTTGCCTAATGTAAAACCCTTCACATTTTCAATTTATAATGTTCGACCGTGACAGGACCGTTTTAGAAAACAGTTTTTTGTTTCTTTCGTCAAAGTAAAGAAAATAAGTGAAATTAGTCGATTTGTGTCTATGGTGTCGAATTGAGGAGAAATTCTAAACGTTGGCCATTGTCAGAGATTTATCTGGTATCCAATCGCTGCTGTTTTTTTTTTTTTTTTTTTTAATACTTCTCTCGGGAAAGTCGAACCTGTAACGCTTCAACAGCGCCCCGAGATGCTTGCAGATGTATGTTAGTTCTGCACTTAAATTGCTGCAAATTGTATACATACACATACATACATTTTCAATGGCGCTCATATATATTTTGTTTGTCGCTGGTGTAGGTTGCTCAATTGGACACTCCATTTCTCTCGATCTTCCGCCATCGACTCCAAATCATCAAGGGCAATCCCCATACGGGTAGAGGAGAGATTATGAATTTGATCTAACCACCTCATCCTGGGTCTACCTAGAGGACGCCTGCCCGATGGTACGGATTCCATAGCACGTCGTGGGATCCTGGTCGGGGGCATGCGTTTAACATGACCAAACCACCGAAGCATGGACCGCTCTGTCCGGAGAAGTAGCTGCTCGACATTGAGTTCCTCACGTATTCTGGTATTTCTAATGCGATCTCTACGGGTCACACCAGCAATACAACGGAGAAATCTCATTTCGGCAGCTTGTATCCGCGATATTATTCTTTCGGTCATTACACAAACCTCATAACCATAGGTAAGAGTTGGAACAAACACCGAATTAAAGACTGACAACTTAGCTTTGACACCAATTTCAGTCCTTCTGATAACAAAATTCCCAACTGTCTCAAAATTGATCCAGCTTGACCAATCCTACAGGAAAACTCAGCATTGCTCCTTCCATCACTCGTGAATAAGACCCCGAGATACTTAAACTTCTCCACCTGTTGCAATGGGACTCCACTAACATGCAGAGTTCATTGAACAGGCGTTCTGGAGACGACCATCACTTCAGATTTGTTCACGTTAACCTTCATCTCAGCTTCAACACAAACGGCTTTAAACCGATCGAGTATACTGTATACTGTATATATTGTATACTTCTGGAAATATATCCCCAGGAAGTGAGTTCCAAAGTTTGCTTGTCCTGTAACAAAAGGAGTTTTGGAAAGTTAATGTCCTCGCGGTTGTCAAGTGTACTGTATGGTCATGACTAATGAGCATTAGCAGCCTGTCTTGTGGGGCGCCCAAAAGTTGGATAATGTCTTTGAGTTCATCGAAACATCTACCATGGAAGTACCTATAGAATAAGCATAGGTCAGCGACTTGTCTTCTGTGCACCAACGGTTGTAGATTTGATGTGAGTGTAGTGTCTCCAATAAGTCGAACTGCTCGTCTCTGTATGCTGTCAAGTAGGTTAAGTGAATGTTTCGGGGCGGAGCTCCATATATGGGAACAGTATTCCAGGCCTGATCTAACCTGTGCTTTGCAGAGAAGGAGAAGTTGCTTTGGGCTAAAGTACCTTTTTGCTCTAAATAGGTAGCTCAGCGGACGCCGATCTTGCGATATAGGATATGATATGCCATGTGATTCCTGAATTCTCTGTGACTCCTAGAAGGTGCATTGAGTCCCTGGGATGGATTGGATGGTCATCCATTTGGATCTGAAGAACTGTTGAGCTGTATATCATGATGGTAAGGCCCATTATCATATACGGCGCAATTGTCTGGTGGCCGAAAGTTCTTCAACGGACAACAGCAAATAGGCTACAAAAACTACAGCGTATTGCCTGTCTCGTCATCACGGGTGCGATGCGCAACTGCCCTACTACAGCATTAGAAGTTATTATAGGGCTTTCACCCGCCCTACATATATTTATTAGGAAAGTGGCGGCTAGATGTGTGAATGTTACAGTGCTTTTACTGTATTTAGTTTGATATTTCACGGTTCTTGTACCATGAATTATCTTGATATTACCAGTGCATGAACTAGAATATCTTTGGTTAAGTAGCCCTCCAAGCTGACTCACTTGGAGAAATAAAAAGTCTTTGAATGGCGGTTTAACAAGTGAACAATTAATTTTATTGAAGTTCCATTTATACCTAAAATTAGCTTAGCCTAGCAATATTAGAAACAATAATCAAATCAACAGGAATTGCTGGTAAAAGCAAATTATGTATTAATATAAATGAATAATAATAAAGTCAACAGGAAGTGCAGACGAAAGTAAATTTTTTATACATACTACAATGAAGTCAACAAAGTGCTGACATCGGAAGATAAGTTAATTATATTAAAAAGACGACAATGCAGAAAATCTACTGTTTTCAGTGAGGTCATTGCCTCAGTGTTGTTTTGGTTTGGTGCCGGGTATTGGTTGTTGTGCCAGAGCTGACCTGCACTAACAATATGCTATTAAGCTACAGCTAGAATACAAGTTTAAACCAGCTGACCATGTGGGACACCTGGAAATACTTAACTCAATTCCAAATATGGACATGTTCTGTTGCACGACATTATGGTTAGGGAATACAGTTTTAGGAAATTATTTGAGGTAGAAATACTGGACCGCACGAAATGGGACAATGTTGTCCCGACACTAGACCCCATAGAATGGTTATTAAAAAGCTGAAGGGTAATAGGTCCCCTCAAATAACATGTCCAGTTATGTTGAAAGCTATTGTCGAGCACTTGTTCCCGCAAAGGATGACGACTGCATGTAATATTTAGAACAAATACAGCGCAGGATACACCAATGTAGAAAGATAGGCGATAAGAAAGCCCCTGGATCCGATGGCATCCCAAATAAAGCACTGAAAGTCACTGTTCAAAAACGGCCGGAGCTTTTTGCAAAAACAATGCAAAAGTGCCTAGACGAAGGTATTTTGCCTGATTCGTGGAAACTACAACATTTAGTATTGCTACCAAAAGGGAACAAACCGCCTGGAGAACCATCTTCATACCGTCCAATACGTCTACTGGACACAATGGGAAAGATCCTTGAGCTTATAATATACAACAGATTGCTCACTGTTGCAGAGGAAAAAGGAGCACTGTCAGACTACCAGTTCGGATTTAGGAAATCGCGATCTACCGTAGACGCCATAAAATCGGTAGTCGATATAGCTGCTAAAGCGATAGAAGGAGAAAGATGGCGATTTGGAACCAAAGTATATTGTGCAGTAGTAACGCTGGATATAAAAAACGCTTTTAATTCGGCTAATTGGACATTCATTAGGAGATCACTAGCCAGAATGGATACACCATACTACCTGAAAAAAATAGTTACAAAATATTTCACCAACAGGAAGCTAAGGTACGGCAGCATGGCAGCATTAGGCGGGTAACCCCAAATAACGCAACCAAGGCTGCTAGTAATACTATATGAAAATCAAACTTAGAACTTCTTCTAAATACATACATGAAACACATACCTACTTTTATTTATAGTTCCGCATAAATCCCGTGAATATGTATGCATTTATCTATGTACTCTTCAGATTGAATTCGCTAGGTGATTTATCGAAATGATTGTATTTTTGTCTTCAGCAAAATGCATGTCAATGTTCCAAATTTTAAAAACTTTTGCTCCCATGACTGTGGAAGAAAAGCGTTTGAAATCTATTTTTTTCTTTTGCATTGTCTAATTTTCCCAAACTTCACAGCAAATACCTAGCTTTGGGCCAACTTCAAAGACTGCCTGGAAATTTGAGCTCAATCGGTTCGGTGGCTTTCGAGTTGTGCGATCATTGGTGGTGTATATTCCCATACAAAATGGAAATTCAGTTTTTTTTTTCGATTTTTCGGCTTTTCATTTGGGGTTTTCCCAATTTTCTTTTATGCCAAACCCTGAATCAAGACGAACAAAAGAAAAAAATAACTATCCAAATGTCTAGCCTCTAGACTTTTTTTGACTTTTACGAGACTAGCGCACACCAATTGATTTTTATATAGAGATAAAGGGGAGAGTACGGTAACTACGGCGCCAAAAATTTATAACGGTATTTTGTAGAGGAGTTAAATACAAGCACTTTTTACTATGGGAGGGGGGGGGGGTCTATCTTACTCCGTTTAGGCGGGAGGGGTAATTTAAAGAAAATGGTACTTTAAATGGAAAAAATATATTAAAAAACAATGGCAACACTTATAATAAAAGACTATATCATTTTAGAAAGCCCAGAATATGTTCTTTCATATTATTTTTAAATCAAGTTATTCCCTTAAATAGTTTTTAAAAAAATCAATTTCAAACTTGAAATTTTAGAACAAAAATTGGGGTGAGTAAAATAATTTTGGCGATGAAAACTAATGACGGATTTATGTAGAGGAGTTAAATACAAACATTTTTTACTATGGGAGGGGGGGGTCTATCTCGCTCCGGTTAGGAGGGAGGGGTAATTAAAAAAAAATGTATAAATAAAATTAAAATAAAATATTAAAAAACAATGGCAACACTTACCACAACGAACTATAGTATTTTTTAAAGCCAGGAATCCGTTATAAATTGTCTAAATGCAAATCAGCAAAATTTTGTCTACCAATGTGAAATTTCTGGCCAGAGACTATATCTGAAGAATGTTGTTGATATTGGATAAACTAATATAATTAATAGAAAGTTTGCATACACTCAGCCTTGCACCCATCCCATAATCCAACAGTGACCCCAAGCAGGGGGGTTGCATACGCATTTCAAGGGGCAAGGGTAGCAATTTGTACTCTAAGCGGAGCGACATATAAAAGTAATTTTCAATTTTCTCAAAAATTAGAAGACATAAATCAATCTGGTTTTCAGTGTTCGATTAAGAATTGATTTAGGCAGTAAAAACTACAAACAAATTAAGTATCTATTTGCTCAATATTGAAAAAATCAGCATAAAACGTTTTTTTTTATTATTTTTTCCTTAAATTTCATGTTTGAAAGTATTTTTTTCAAAAACTATTAACAACTAAAACTTGATTTAAAAATAATATCAAAGAACAGATTCCTGGCTTATAAAATTCATAGTCCTTTATTGTAAGTGTTGCCGTTGTTTCTCAATTAATTTTTTTCATTTTAAGTATTATTTTTTTTAAATTGCCCCTCCCGCCTTAACGAAGCCTGATAGACCCCCCCCTCCCATAGTAAAAAATGCTTGTATTTAACCCCTCTACAAAATACCGTTATCAATTTTTGGCGCCGTAGTTATCGTACTCGTGCCGAGATAAATGTGGTAGATATAATAGTTAAGCTAATATCACACGATATGTGTATACACAAATATTTGTGTATAATTTTGGGAATTCTTGTCAAAAAAATACACAAACAGTCTGAACCACAAATTTTATAAACACAAATGGCATACACAAATGATTTGTGTATCATTTGTGTATTGAAAACACAAATCGAATTTGTGTAGATACACAAATCGTTTGATCGGGTATAGAAAATAATTTATGACGATTTGTGTACCATTTGTGTATGTCCTATAATTTGTGTATTCTGAAAAATTTCGCATACACAAATTTCGTGCGCATACACAAATTGTTTTGATAATATAATTAAATGAGGATGGACATGGATAATGGGCATGATTTATGACATGGTAATAAGATTTTTGTCATTTGGTAATGAAACTACCATTCAAGTTTTCATACTCAAGAACCCAGATAGATATGTATATACATTTTAGCATCTGCACTTTCAATGGAAATACCAAATAACTGGTTTTGAAATTACCGTTACCGTTTTTGTGGGAAAACATGCTTGACCATGTTATCCATATTATCTTGGTCCATCGACCGGATATTGAACCAGTATACAGGGGTATTGGTGCGCTGTTCCGTGCATGATTAATAAGAACAGAAAGCGCATGGAACTATCCTGTGGCAGTGAAAGTGACGAATATGACCATGGTACGGTGGTCATGGAGAGAAAGTATAAAAATAAGGCCGATAAAGAGTGGTTCATGGGTGCCTGAAAGCTGCCCAACGATAAGCAATATTTACCGGAACACTGCTGTGTTTTCGGTTTTATATCTGTGAGATTCTGCGCTGCTCTTGAAATGTTGAAATGCAATTGGAACTGAGGTTTTTGTTTTGTGGCACTAGCGCAATTTACAATTGAATTTCTGTGCTATACTGCACTGTACATGGAATATGCAATTGCATCGTTTGAGAGTCACCTGGTCCAGATGGAATTTATCCAACTATGCTGGAACAAGGTTTTAGTCAGCTGATGCCGACGTTGAAAATAAATCGGTAAGACCGACTACAATCTCGCCAAAAGTTTCAGACCCATAAGTCTGTCTTCCTTCCTGCTCAAAAGCTTGGAGAGACTGGTTGAGCTGCACGTGCGCAATGTTGCTCTTTGATTGCATCCTCTTTCTGAGATGGAACATGCTTATCAGCGCGGAAAATCCTGTGAAACTGCGCTTCAGCACCTCGTTGGTAGGATATTGAGGGTGCTTTTGATAATGTGACCTTTGATAGCATGTGCTATGCAGCCAGACATCATGGTGTAGATGAAACATTGGTGTTGTGGATTAAAGCAATGCTAATGTACAGGACGTTGATTGCCGAAGCGGATTGTGGCAAATGCGTCATGACAGGGATAAACAGAGCCTACCCTCAAGGTGGTGGACTGACTGCTCTCTGCAACTCGACGACTTGTTGGCTTTCGTCTTGCGTTTCACTTTTGAGTTAATACGCGGCCAAAATAACCGCAACACATTCTATTTTCAACTTTGTTAAATTTGAAACCTGACCGAATCCAATCAATTTTTTTATTTATTTTTATTGAATATACGTCAAACACGAGCGAATAAAAAACAATCTGACCTGAAATTTCCACAAATTCCATTTGTGTAGAGATACACAAATGGTCTGAACGACAAATTTGTATACACAAATTGATTTGTGTATGAGACATTTGTGTATGTTCATACACAAATAAAATTTGTGTATTTAGAACAAAATATACAAATCGTCTGAGCCACAAACATTTGTGGAATACACAAATCGCTTTTGAATACGATTTTTTTAGAATTTGCGTATTTTTTAAACAAATGAAATTTGTGTATATACATAAATCGTCTGATCTAAGCTTTAGCAGCTCGTTGTACAGACATAAAATGTTTCTACATTATATACCTACTCCATAAAGTAGACACATATAATCACCCCTATTGTCGTCGTCGTCTGTCGCAAACGACTGGCGACGTTTGTCGTGTCGAGTCGTTTGGAATTTGGTATTGCGTAACTGAAACGACTCGACTCTCTGAACTCTCACATCCCACATATATTCCACAAACTATGACACATGGGATTTGACATTTCAGTCGACGAATTCATATTTGGTCTGGTGTTTTGTTTGTGACTTGGTTAATTATTTAATAAAACAAATCAAAAATGAATAGTGTGACATGTTTTTTGAAAGCAGTGACGAAGAAGAAAACCAGAAAAAAGTGCTGGTTAAGTTAGGGAAGGAAATTCGAACCAAATCCAATCCATTGGATTTGCCCGACATTAAATGGGTGGTAGAAATAATTTAAATTGCAAACACAATGTTAATAACAATTATTTTCAGATTTTAAATGTATTTTAGACTATCGAAGTCGAAGGTGGTCCAGGTTAATTCAGAGATAAGGCTATGTCGTCCCATTGCCGATATACATCTCTCTTTGTTAGGCCCTTTGTGAACGAAATATTTTTCTCCATTTCTTTCACTAACTGTTGAAATTGTATTTTATTTGTGATTTTCATTTTAAAGAATAATCTTTCGCTAGTTAAATATTAAATACACATACTTTTCTTTAACCCTTGATCACGCAGTTGTAAAAAATTAATGCAAACTATTGATATAGTTGCAGATCTTTTTATATCCCTGTGGCACATCCGCAGGGATACAAAAAACGATACCCAAATACTGCATCCTTCCGCTTTCTGGGTTTTTCATCATAAATGATTTTATGGCCTTAATTAGGGTCGTCGTGTAATAACTCATTACTTGTGCGCGTTGATTTATATGGTCCAAGACAATTCAAAGATAAGGCTATGTCGTCCCATTCCCGATTAACCTCAATTTTGTTAGGCCTTCGTGAATGATTTTGCCAAAGGTATATTTTTCTGCATTTCGTTCACTAAATGTAGAAATTGCCTTTTATTTGTTATCTCCATTCTGCAAAATAACTATAATTGTCTTTTTGTTAACTAAAAATTAAGTACACATACTTTTTTTTAACACATTATCACACAGTCGTCCGCAAAATAGTCGACGACAGAAATGTATCATTTCCACGACAAACGTCGTCACAAAACGCCTCACGCAATACCGACGATCGTCGTCAAAAATACAATCCACATTTTTTGACATTTCAGACACCATTTGTCGATCGTCGCCGCGACAAAAGTCGTTTATTTTCAGTCGCCAATACCAAACAGTCGTGTCGCTTTTTTTTAGAGTCGTAAACGACGACGACAATAGGGGTGAATATTTTTGAATCAATTAAAAAAAGAATCACTTAAATCGATGCATATTTGATAAAAATATAGGCATAATAGTGAAATTCTACATTATTTTATGCCCAATTCTTAAATCTTCTGCAATGACAGAAAGAAAGCCAAATTCAGTTTTTATTCAATTTGTCTCTCCCAACTGATCACCCCTTGCATCGTCCCCCTCTCATAACACACAAATCCTACACCATCGCACCATCGTATTCTACACCATGCTATTGATTTATCTTGCTCATAATATTGCATCTCCTTTCCTTCGTTCCTGCCTTCTATAAGAAAACAAAACCAAATGCAGTTCCCTACCCTGTTAGCTGTTACATTACATCACATCAGAAATAATTGTGTACTGCGGAATGGGAAAGGCGATATGAATGAAGAAAGAGAAGAGGCAATTGTGACTCGGTAAATTGATTTCCACGCCACCTACCAAGATTTTTACGTACCCGAATCACAGGATAAGTTTTGTGACAGTTGATTTCATCACTGAAGTTGCTACTGAAATTATAAATTGGAAGTGTGCGCAAAACATTCTATTTCAAATTTGTTGTATAGACATTAACAAATTTGATATCAGAATGCTTCTACAAAATGTCAAAGTATATAAAACAAGTAAAATATTTGTGAAAAAGCACTCGAAGTTACCAATTATAGAACAATTTTTTTATCGTGTTATCTGTTGCCCTATAGGATTTACAAATAATATATCTCATATTTGGATTTAATTTTCTCCACACGCAATACAGGATTGCGGCAGGTTTTTAGTTGGAAATTCTTAGTCCAGAATATAGATATTTTTTTCTATCCTTGTGAATGAGGAGTTAACATTATTTTTCAAGTGGCGGCTACAAATAAAAAAATTCTTTGGAAAGAGATCCTTTCGATTATTATGAACTTTTCTTTGAATTCGGTGCATAGATATACATATTTGGATTCCTATACGATGTGCAATAATGTAACTCCACAGAGTTCCCCAGTTTTTAATGTAGTTTCTTCTACCAACATTCTTGCACTTGACCACAAAATCGATTCAATACATACATATATGAAAATATTAACTTCAACATAGTAATTAATTTCAATTATAACGTAGTTTTTACAAATTGTTATCACTAGGGACAGGTACGAGGTGCAGGCAAAATCTTTACAAGACTCAAAATTGATTTATTAGCTTGTTTTTATAGCTGCTTTTTGGTATAGATTTACTTTTAAATATTTCTTCTCTTAAATTCACCAATAAACTTGCTAAATATCAGTTTCTACTTATTAAATTAAATTTTTTTATTTTTCGAAACACAAATTTTCATACGTTTTGACAGTTAATGGAGCGACTTATCCTGTGATTAGGGTTCCGCCGAAATCCGCTAGACGCGGTATGACCGAGTGTCAATGCAGTTTGACTTTGTTTTGTTTCTTTTGGTTTTCTCTATATACATTTCTCCAATGCTCGGAGTTGGCAGTGTACAAACTAAATCAACTGACGCGCCATCTGGATCGTCGAAGACGCGTAATTCAATGCGACAGGATGATAGTACTATAGTGTCTATATACAATGTCCGGGATATGCAAGAAGAATTCTCCTATCCAGGGTGGTTAGTTCAGTGTTGCTATATGCCGCACCAGTTTGGGCAGGTGCCCTAGCAATAAAAGAGACAAGGAGGAAACTAACATCATCATATAGACTTTGTGCATTAAGAACGATTAGCGGCTTTCGAACTATTTCGGACGAAGCAGCTTTTGTTATAGCCGGAATGATTCCTATCGACATCCTCGCAGATGAAATGCAGCGAATTTACACCAGAAGAGTATTAAGTCAGCAAGAGGCTGGTGACATAAAATCAATAAAGAAAGAAGAGAGATCAGCTTTAATAGCTATGTGGCAAGCTAGATGGGACAATACTACAAAAGGCAGATGGACCTATAAGTTGATTCCTAACATCGAAGTGTGGACAAACCGAGCACACGGCAGCTGCAGCTACCACCTTACGCAGTTCCTGTCTGGACACGGCGGCTATCGGAAATACTTGCACCGATTTGGACACGATAGCTCACCCCTTTGTCCAGAAAGCTCAGAAGAAGAAGAAGAAGATACCGAACACGCTGTGTTCTATTGCGAACGCTTCCACAATGGAGAAATAACCTGCCCAGTCCCCCACTAATTATAAACGACATGGTGAACTCGGAGGATACCTGGACGGAAATCAGCACACTAGTTATTAGTGTACAAAATGAGCTGCGACGAATAGAAAAAAGAAGGAGAGAAGAAGCACATTGGCGTTTTGCGTTTCAGTGCGATGAAGTGCGTTTTTACTGAAATTTTTGACAGCTTCATACGAATTTTCTTCCGATATGCTCCGACAGGAATTGGTTGCGGGATTTGTTTACGATTTGCAGTGAAGTGTTGATAAATGAAAGCAATAATGAAAAAAACATTTTAGCAAAGTAATAGTTTGTTTTTGTCGCTTTAATTTGTGAACAAACGAAAAAACAAGCACTTAATGGGAAAACCCATATGTAGCACGAAACAACATAATATCAAATCAATGAGTTGTCGCATTTTAATTATTCTTACCGAAAGCGGATACCTCGAATGTAATTTGAGTCTCCGACGGAGTATGCGTTGCGGAGAATTTTCCGTTCCGACGGATACCTCGCTAGGGCCGCATACCTAACGGCAGTCCCGCGGTGAGAGTGGTTGAAGGACGTAGGGTGTGGATTAGTACGTAAGGCGCACTCCTGGCATCGATTATTCGGGTTTGCGAATCGTGCATGTTGATAGCACGGGCTACCGCATCTTTAGAAGATTACCACATCCGTTGGCGCAACCAAAAAAAAAAAAAAAAAACTAGACCCCAAAAGCTTGGTCTGGTACACTGACGGATCGAAAATGGAATCTGGAGTTGGTGCTGGTGCCGCGTTCTGTGGACCAGAACCTTATTCAGCTCTATCATGAATTCCATCGTAATCGAAAATGCGCTACGAATCCCGAAAAATACATCATGGAATCCATTCATAGGGGAAAATCTGCTACGAATTTCGAAATTCGTAGAATTAGGTATCTCTGAATCCGAATGAAACGGAAATTTGACCTCTTTTTCTACGACAAGTAATTAGTGTCGGGGACGTTGGGAAAAACGATGTTTGCACAGCAATAGGTTGTGTTTTGTATAATAAAAATAAGTATTTACCATTTTTGTTGGTCCTTAATAATATTTGTTGCTTTAATAGGGCAAACACAACTATAATAAGGCACATATCGAAGTTATTGATCACAAAAGCACACCCGGGGCAAACTCATGTTCCAGTTCCTCTAACATATATTTAAATGCCGGTTTACTGAGTCGAAAATTTCTTTGAAACCTTTATTATTCTTTTTAAAACATAAAACGAATTGATTCACTATATTCGTTCGTGACTCATCTAAGTCAAAGGGACCACAAGAGACAAGAGTCGCGAAATACTATTTTTCTCTGAATTTTCAGATTTCGCTTTCGTCTGGAGGTTTCTGTTCGACCAGCAATTATTGCGAAGGCAATTGAATCCATTTTTAAACTACAGAAAATGACGCTTATAAGAAACACGCTTATAAGAAAAGCACGTTTATAAGAAACCTGAACAAAAGCACTGTGTACGAGTACATTTACACCAATGTAAAAAACACACCTTATAAGAAACACGCTTATAAGGAAAACACTGATATAATGAATTGTTTTTACAACACCGATTCTCAGTTTTCCTCCGAAATATGATGTGTATAAGAAACTTTTGTATGGCACAAAAAAAGGTCCAATTTAAATGTTCCTTAAAATTTGAACAAACACGTCCTTAGGAAATAAATGCATTTCTGAACTCTCAAAGAAAAACCATAAATGTCAGTTCAATTTTGTTTGTGTTCATTTGTGAAATTGAAAAAAAATATGTCACGAAATAATATTTCAATTAAAACGAAACTTATACACTCCGCGCCACTTGAATATATATTTTTATAGCCCACTGGTCCCAAACCAAGCATGCTAGAGGCTTAATTTTTTTTTAATTAAAGTTCATTTAATTGTTGTGATTTGCCCAGAAGGAAGATTTAAAACTGAACCTTTAAGTATTAACAAAAATTTATTAGCTAAAAACCGGAAAAATGTGGGGCCGTAATTTTGAACCACTTGAATAGAACACTTAAACGAAAAAACTTTTTATAGAATTCTGCTTCTTTTTAACACAAACTTTACCTAAATTTTGTTGAAATATACATCTTGATACGGCAACACTGAGATGATTTCTTGTTGAACGCAGCCATTACTTACTTCGTTATGAACATTCTCTCTGCGAACAACCTTTTTAACTTTTCCATTTATACTGCGAATTAAACTGTTTTTCTTTTCAATAAAACTAACTACATTTTATACTTATCACCATTATAATACTCGCGTCTCATTTAATACATTAACAGGTTATGGGCCCAGACCCTGAGAAAATGGA
The DNA here is from genome assembly GCA_955612985.1 of Cheilosia scutellata. Taxonomy (NCBI): domain Eukaryota; kingdom Metazoa; phylum Arthropoda; class Insecta; order Diptera; family Syrphidae; genus Cheilosia; species Cheilosia scutellata. The sequence goes on along the minus strand of OY015312.1, from coordinate 81,970,863 downwards.
GGAAGATAAGTATAAAGTAAATTTGTTCGATGGCAGCAATTTTAATAATTGGAAATTTCCTGAATTTGATCAAAAGTGTGACGAAGACGATGAAGCGGAAACGAATGAACCTCAAATATCACAGGAATCCAAGGAGGACGACGACTCAGACTACGCAGACGCAAATTCGGATAATCTGGAAATCAATGCTGATGATGACACTACACGTCGTGGTAAAAGACCTATTAAACTACCACTAAGATTCAATGAATACGACATGTCAAGCAATATTGCGTATGCATTGAGTGCGGAAAACTACGTGGATGATATACCAATCAGTCTAGAGGATGCCAAGGCAAGTAGCAATTGGAGTGATTGGAAATGTGCCATTGAGGAGGAGTTAAGTTCCTTGGAAGAAGCGAAGACTTGGACATTGACGAGACTTCCGGAAAACAAGAAAGTCATTGGGAGTAAATGGGTCTTCAAAATTAAAAGGGATGAACATGGTGAAATTCAAAAATTCAAGGCACGTCTGGTAGCGAAAGGATTTTCCCAACGCAAGGATTTCGACTATACAGAGACTTATGCTCCTGTAGCCAAGATGACAACACTTCGAGTTTTACTGGCTGTGGCAAATAGATATGATCTGATTGTTTATTTTATTTTTTTTTTTTTTTTTTTGGTGGGGGCATAATGCCCCCATTTATTAGGCTTAGTACAAGCTAGAAACAACAAACTTACAATACTAGAACTAAAAACTAGGACTTATAACTTGGACTTAAAGCTAGGGTTTAGAGTTAAGGAGGCGGAGCTTAATGGAGGGAGTGCTGTGGTTAAAATCAAAAATGGAAATGTTTGAGTTTACCTTCCGTAGCATACGGGAAATTGGTTCGTTGGAGCCGTAGGACGTGCGGTGGGTTGGAAGATAGAAGAGGCGGGGGTATCTTAAATTACGAGGGTTTGTATTGAAGGAGATGGAGTTGTAAAGAGACGGGCAATCGATAGAGCCTGATAGGAGTCGATGAATGAAGAGAATGTCAGCAGCATCCCTGCGATCCTCAAGGCTATTCAAGTCAATAAGTTTGAGCCGGCCTTGATAGGGAGGAAGAATAAGGGGATCATTCCAAGAAAGACCGCGGAGTGCGAATCGAAGAAAACGTCTTTGTATGTTTTCGATTCTGCTTATGTGAATTTGCTGAAAGGGTGACCATGTTTGGCTAGCGTATTCAAGGAGTGGGCGGACAAAAGTGATGTAGAGAGATCTGGTCACGTAGGGGTCGGTGAATTCTTTTGACCATCGTTTGATAAATCCAAGGCATGAATTGGCTTTACGTATTATCTCTTCGATATGCGAGCGGAAATTAAGCTCGCGGTCGTACAATATGCCGAGGTCACGAAGAGACTGAACGGTGGATATAGGTTGATCATTAAGTAGGTATATACGGGGTGGGGACTTATTGTGCTTACGTGATAAGGTGATAGATTGGCATTTGGAAATATTGAGCTCTAGGCAGTTTTTCAGACACCAGGTAGAAAAACTATCTAGATCTAATTGCAGCAAACAGGGGTCTTGTGATGAAGAAATGTGTTTGAAAAATTTGGTATCGTCGGCGTAGAGAGAGATAGAGGAGTGTTTAATAACCCTTTCAAGGTCGTTTATAGTTAGGATAAAGAGAAGGGGGCCTAGGTGACTGCCTTGTGGTACACCTGAGGTTGCCAGGAAAGGGGCGGATAGGGTGGATCTGAAGCGAACACTATAAAAACGGTTTTCCAAATAAGATGATAACCATTTCAGCAGTATTGGTTCGAAACCAAGGGCAGACAATTTGAAAAGAATTAATTTATGCGATATCTTATCAAAAGCTTTACTGAAGTCGGTTGCAACAACATCAACTTCTTTACCACTTTCTATAGCCGTTAGGGCAGAGGACACGAATTCAACGAGGTTAGTGGAAGTTGATCTACCTTTGAGAAAGCCATGTTGGTTTGGGGAAATTAAAGATTTGCATTGAAAGCTTAAGGATTCGTATAAAATACTTTCGAGGAGTTTGGGTATATGCGAGAGTTTGGCTATCGGGCGATAATTAGTAACTTCGCTCTTTGATCCCTTTTTATGAATTGGTGTTATGAAGGAGGACTTCCATATCTGAGGAAAGTCGCCTTGGGAAAGCGAGAGCCGAAAGAGGTGCGAAAGAGGATAGGAGAGAACAAGGGAACACTTCTTGAGAAATATAGCGGGAATACCATCTGGGCCAGGTGAATATTCGTCATTAAGTTGTTGTAATTTATTTTCAATTACAGTAGGTTCAAACGTTTGAGAGAGGGAGGGGCCAATGGAGTAGTTGAGTAGGTATTTGAAATAGGAAGAATCTGGTACAAAGGAGTTGTCGGCAAAAGATTTTTTAAAAAAGGTGACAAAAAAATTAGCAATGGTGTGTGGATCACTTGAAGCTGTATTTTCGTAAGAAAGGGATGGTGGGTAACCGTCGGATTTTTTCTTGTAATTAACGAATCGGAAAAAAGATTTGGGGTCGCTTATAAGATTCACTTGCGCGTCGTTTATATATCGTTGACCACTAACGATAGTTGACCATTGCAAGGTTATGCAGATGCAGATTGGGGAAATGTTGTCAATGATCGAAAGTCTATATCTGGGTATGTTTTTAAAGTTTTTAATTGTACGGTTTCTTGGTGTTCCAGAAAGCAGCAATCGGTCAGTCTCTCTTCGACGGAAGCTGAATATGTGGCTCTATGTAATGCCACCTGTGAAGGCATCTGGCTAAAGGAATTACTTTGTGAGCTGGGTGTACAAGTAAACACGGTACCTATTTTTGAGGACAACCAGGCATGCATTAAAATTGCGGAAGAACCTCGGGAGCACAAAAGAATGAAGCATATTGATATCAAGTAAGTACAACTTCATCAGAGAAGCCGTTCAACTTGGAAAGGTGAAAGTGTCGTTTTTGCCAACTAAGAAGCAGATAGCAGATATTATGACTAAGGCCTTGCCAAAGCCTCAGTACATTGAACTCCGGAAGCAGCTGGGCTTACTTCATCAAGCTGAGGAGGAGTGTTCAAATATACATCTTGATACGGCAACACTGAGATGATTTCTTGTTGAACGCAGCCATTACTTACTTCGTTATGAACATTCTCTCTGCGAACAACCTTTTTAACTTTTCCATTTATACTGCGAATTAAACTGTTTTTCTTTTCAATAAAACTAACTACATTTTATACTTATCACCATTATAATACTCGCGTCTCATTTAATACATTAACAAATTTAAGGTAATTGGAGTATTATAGATTTAAAAAAAATTGTTCAATTGTGTTTTGAGCCACCTTCCTGCTCCAAAATTCAAACATCCGGTTTGGAAGGGATGTATATACAAATTGGCCAAATAATTTAGCGCAATCGAAAACGGCCCCTACATCATACCTTCAATTCTGTTATGCAGCCGGTCCAAATGATTAGTCTATTTGTGGAGGTTATGGAAATAGTAGCTCGCAATCCGGGCATTCCAAATTAATTTTTTTTTTTCGTCTGAGAAGATCACACAATGCCACTACGAAGTTCAGGTCACATGTGCGCGACAAAAACGGAGGCGTTGCGCTTTTCGAACCGGGATAAAGGGTGACTACTTCGCATTCGAAATAATACGACGAATGGTTGTGAGACTTGTTTTGATACCACATTTTTCCCTGATTTTTGGAAAAGAGTCGTTAGAATTTGACGCTTTTTTTAATATAAGTCCCTGTAAGCACACTGTGTATGAGGCCTTTCATGTTTTTTTTTTTCATAGTTAGACTCATTACTTAAAAATATGGTATAACGTGTCGGCTCCTCTCTTTGATTTGTTCTTTTTCCGTCTCGGTTATTTTATTTTATTTTTTTTTTAAATTAATAGTCGAAATTAACAAAAAAAAATCAATCAAAAATATGAGACCACGTACCAAAGATAACGGTCAAACTAAATGCATGTTCTATTCAAGTGGCGCAAAAATGCTGCCTATTTTTATTTCAGCGAATGCTAAAATAAAGTGGAAAAAACATATAACGGCTCTTTTCCAGAACTTGCAATTTGTCACAGAGAAAGAAAAAGAGTTTCCCAAAAATTGCGTTCAAAAATACCAAAAAAATAGATGAAAGTTTTCTTTCTGAAAGAACATTTTTTAAAAGAAACTTCTGTTTCTTATATCCGTGTTTTTCTTATAAGAAACTTTTTTCTTATATCCGTGTTTAGGATATAAGAAACACACGCTTATAAGAAACAAAAATTGTGGCATTTTGGAGTTTCTGTATTAATATTTTTAATTTGTTGTTAAAGAAGAATTATTTAATTATTTGAAAGTTTACTCACAATTCATTTCAATAATTTTCACACATGACCGATGTTTGACACAAAACAGCTGATTTCGAAAATGAGAATGAGAGCGGTTAATGAGGCAATGCTTCTGTCGATTCCATTCGGATTTTGTGAAGTAAATTCTTCGTAGTTCGTATCGTAGCTTTCCTTCGGGGAATTCTTACGAATGGATTCTGTGATAGGGCTGATTGCAGAGTTAACTTTAGGGAAGGGAACTTTAAAAAAAATCTTTACGTCCAATAGTCTTTCTAGTGTTTTCAAAAGAAAGCAAGAGAGACTTATTGGTCTATAATCTTTCGCTGTGGAGTGACTGGGTTTCCCAGCTTTGGGGATGAAGACAATTCTCACTTTTTTCCAGCTGTCTGGAATGAATCCCAGTTTCAGACAACCTATGTATATTGCCTGGAGCCACGGGATAGACGTTTCGCTCGTATTTTGTAGCATGATTGGTATAATACCGTCCGGTCCCGCAGTTTTGTAGGGTTGGAAGGATTTTAAAGCCTATGTTTTATCTTTACTAGTACACTCCATAATGCTTACCAGTTCCTCTTCCCGAAGTGAAGGGGGATTGGTAATAGGATTGAAAGGCTGATTCCCTCTATGTGTACCACCCGGAAAGTGCGTTCCTAGAAGTTGTTCTAAGGTTTCCTGGTTGTTTGATGTCCAGCTGTTGTCATCCCTGTAGTGGTTCTTAACCTTTTAGTGATGAGGGGCCTTTTGACAAAATTCCTGTCTTGTCATGGACCACCAACTATTCATTGTTAAATATACACTAAATGGAAATGAATAAAGCATTGTTCTATCTATAAATATAGCACGAATACAATTGTTCAAAGCCAACAGAAATTTAGCTTTTTTACGACAATTTTACATTATTGTTACTGCGTAGGTACTCTTTACTAACTTCTGAATCCTTAGTTCAGTGTTACTTAACAGTGAAACGCATGTCGGCACTGGCATCCAACCGATTTCGGTGCTTGTTTTTAATTATCAGAAGCGCCGAAAACCCCTGCTCGCATAGATATGTCAATGAAAACAAAGTTACGTGACGTATAGCAATTTCTCGAATCTTTGGAAAAAAAACCTTTTGGCTCCATAAATCTTCAGAAATAATACCTGTCTATGTTTTTACAGTTACTTTCGTGTCACTTTTTCTTGAATTCTATCAGGCACCCCAGAAACGTTTACCACAACGTTTACAATGGAAGGATTGCGGATCAGTTTCACAATATCGTTGTCCTCGCAGTTTGGAAAAAAGCAAGTGAATTTTTAAGTTTTTCAAACGGAGTGTAATATTATCTGTACATCTTCTTTAATCTCAGCACACTGTCAGCACAAATTACAGGATTCAGGGTATCAAACGCAGAAAAATTTCCTCTTATACTTTATTGATCCATAGCTTAATTTTCGCAATAAATACACTGATTTTATCTTCATATGAAAATATATTGCTAATGCTTGCAACTTAAAATTTCCTGATCGTTGCAGTTGAAGATCCAATTTATTTAGTTGTGCGAAATCATCGAACCAATAAGCAAAACGTTTTTGAAATTTTGACTCATAGAACTGACCCAGCAACCCTTTGTTCTTGTCAGTTAAGAATGTTTGTACTTCCTCTCTCAGTTAGTACAACCTGGAGTCTTGACAGCATGTTTCCTTTGAAAAGCAAACGCACTTCCATGTGAAAAAGCAGAGTTTCGCATTCAGAATTCATATCAGAGCACAAATTGTTTGAAGAGACGAGTGTTCAGTTCAGTGCACTATTTTTCATGAAGTTACAAAATAGTTTTATAGCGGTTTTCATCGCAATAGCCAAGCATTCCGGGACCGTTTTGGAAGGCAGGAGCTGGTATATACATTTATTCCGTCCGTAACATCTGCACTTTTCGACGTCGTTACCAGTTCTTGAGAAAATAGTAAGTCCTCTTAAAACATTTTATTGTCATTCAAAAATCTAATAAATACAAGTAATTGACAACATTGTGAAACGTCGCGTCGGACTACATTTTATCTTGTTAATAATTGTTCTTCAATATCATTTGACATTTTTTGGATGGCTTCGCGGACCACTTCGGGTGCTTCCAGGGACGACCAGTGGTCCGCGGACCACCGGTTAAGAACCACTGCTGTAGAGGTAGCTCATGGTGGAAGGGGCTTTGGCTAGGATTTTCAGTAATCTAGCCGCCTCTGTGGTAGATTCGATGCTGGAGCAGTAGTTTGCCCAGGTTGTTCTTTCTGCTGCCCTTGTTTCCTTTTTAAACTCGCAGAAACTGGTGCGATATTCGCGCCAGTCTTCTTCGTTCTATGTCAGTTTTGCTTTGTTGAAAAGTTTCCTGGTTTTTTGCCTGATAAGTCGAAGTTCCGTATTGCACCGGCATGTGATTTTTTGGAGGGACGACTAACAGGACAGGATTTTTTAAAAGAGTGAACATGTTGACTGTTTTGTTGACCAGAGTCGTGTTGACCAGTCGCCTTTGTGAGATCGCTAAGCGTAGCAGTTCCGGATAAATTAAAGCAGAAAATCTCTTTGTGTATTAAAATTCGTCTTTTATAACTAGGCCTAAGTAGGTATATGTGTTGTTTAAAATTATAAAAAAAAAGAAAGAAGAAAAAGAAAAAAAATCCTAAAGATCATTTTAGTTTCTCTGCCGTAAAAGAAAAAAAAAAGGAAAAGAAGTAAATAAATGAAAAAAAAAAGAATACTTAATAGCTACTAAATTCGAATTACAACAGAAGTTAATCGTGTTTTCCTTTATATATTACCCGCCATTTCCTAATAAATCTAATACCCCAACCCGAATTCCCGCGCGAATTAAATACACTCGCGTATATTTCGTAATTAAAACAAATTAAATTTTTTAGGATTTTATAGTCCTGTTTATTTATATTTGTTTTAATTATTAGTTCAAGTTTATTATCACCGAACTGTGGTCTAAGTCGATGTTAATTCTAGACTGCCTCACTGCGTGTTCTTTTCTTATATTTATATCCTACTTAGTAATCTATGTATTTGGTTCAAATAAAACCTTTTCTTTATTCTTAATCTATCTTTTCTTATCTACTGTGTGTTCAAATACAATCTTTCCTTTATTCTTAATATGTATATCTTTTCTTATCTACTGTGTGTTCAAATACAATCTTTCCTTTATTCTTAATATGTATATCTTTTCTTATCTACTGTGTGTTCAAATACAATCTTTCCTTTATTCTTAATATATCTTTTCTTATCTACTGTGTATTTAAACTATATGGTTAAGGGTCCTTAACTCCCCCCCTTCTTTAATAAAATCGTCCCGATTTTCTAATTGTTTCATTTTAATTTTTGCCATTTCTTTTTCATATGACTCAATGAATTTTTGCTTAGTTTTTAGTTTTCTGTATTCGATTATAAAATTCATGATTTTCGTTATTACATAAGTTATAACAATAATTATCACAATGATTATGATTGTATTTATAATTGATAATATAGGATGTTCCTCAAATGGAATCATTATTTTGTTTAGGCTATCAATATTATTGAATGCATATAGCCCTTCTGTTTTTATAACAGTATTTATAAAAAATTCATTATTATGTTTTCTTGCTATTATTTCTTTAATGGTTCCATCCATGTTTTTATAATTTTTTCCATCTATATTTACAATATCTTCGTATGTGATTAATTTCACATTGTTTATGGTCTCGTTATTTATTTTATGATTTCCATGAGTTAATATTACTCCTGGTACTATTTCTAATATGTCAAAATTATATTCTTGTTTTATATTACATTTAGATTTTTTATTTTTTAATAATGGAATTATACATTCTTCTTTTTCAATATTTTCTTCGCAAATATTTTTTCCTAAATAGTTTTGGCAATTTTTTACTCTAACGTAATTTTTACAAAATGCTATTAATTCGTCTGTTTGTATTTTTCCATGTTTAAAACTAATCGGGGTTACCTTATAGCACTTACACCGTATTTTTAGTATTGGGTATTTATATATTATTATAAAAAGTTCGTCTGTTCTAGCAATTGATATGGTTGCATATTCTAAAATATTTATTATTGGAACTTCTTCTAACTCATGTTGGTTATTATTAGATGGGTTATAGTTGTTTCGCTGAGGTTGATGTTCTGCTTTCCTCTGTGCTTGAACTATTTGTCTTGAATTTATTTCCATAGGCATTTGTATTTCTGTACAAATTGGTTGGTTATGCTTGTTTATGCTCCTCTGATGGTACGTACTTGGTACTGTTTCGTAATTTGGTCGGCGTTGATGTTCTTGATAATAAGTATTTGGGCGTTGTTCGCTTTTATTTTGTATACGTGGTTTATAGTCGCTTCTTTGATTATGTGATAGGTGCAGATTTTGATGACGATTATCATGGTCTATTGTACGTGACACTGCGAAAGCGTGTTCCAGGTCTTTAAGAACACTTCCGTATAATGTGGATCTTATGAAATTATTATTTATACCCGAAATAAATATTCTCACAGCTTCTTCATTTTGATTATTAATTAGTGCTTGTATTACACTTTGTGGTTCACCTGACATTGATAATTTTGAATTAATTAGATTTAATGCTTGATTTACTTTGTCGTGGAATTCGGATAATGAACTATTTCCTTGAGTTAGTCTCCTCATTTCATCTTGTAAAACGTACAGTGGTCTCATATCGGAGTACGTGTAGTCCAATCTGCTTCTGATTGCTTCAAAGTTAAATATGGTATTATTATTTGTGAGTACGTTAGCTGCGGCTCCTTGTATTTTAGATTTTATTATCGATAATGCTTCCACGTTTCTTGCTGTATTTCTAAAATCCTTGATGCTATCCATCAATCTAGTGGCATCTTCTCGCCATACTCTGTATTTCGTTAAATCTCCTTCGAACACTGGCAATGCCTTAAATACATCCAAATGTATGTCGTTAGCGTCTTGGTAGATTGCCACGGCCGGTTCTAGTTTTTGTAGTGGTTGCGTACTTCCTATAGGGTTTATTCTTATTTGCTCTATTTGATTTCTTAGCACAAGATTTTCTTCCTTCAGATTTTTGTTGTCGACTCCATGTTGTTTTATTATGTTAGACAATTGTTCTGTTTGTCTATTTGCTTCTTGCAGTTTATTGTTTAACTGTGTGCAGTACATCTCCATTTGTGAGAATCTTGCTGCTAAGGTTGCTAGATCAACTGGTTCTGCCATCTTGATGACTACTTCTTTATTTTCACTTTCACTTTCACTGATTATCTCGCGACGTTTGTCGTGTACATTTTTTCTTTTCTTAAATCTATTCATAAAACTTTTACGTTGGATACGTATGTATCTTTGTTCAGGTTGCTTCGTATGAAGGAACGTTTGATGGGTGCCACTATGTGGATCTGATTCCCGATTTTCCCTTGGTCCGCTCCGTGAAGATAAACAATATATTTACCTCCTGGCAGGATCGCCAATTAAATACACTCGCGTATATTTCGTAATTAAAACAAATTATATTTTTTTAGGATTTTATAGTCCTGTTTATTTATATTTGTTTTAATTATTAGTTCAAGTTTATTATCACCGAACTGTGGTCTAAGTCGATGTTAATTCTAGACTGCCTCACTGCGTGTTCTTTTCTTATATTTATATCCTACTTAGTAATCTATGTATTTGGTTCAAATAAAACCTTTTCTTTATTCTTAATCTATCTTTTCTTATCTACTGTGTGTTCAAATACAATCTTTCCTTTATTCTTAATATGTATATCTTTTCTTATCTACTGTGTGTTCAAATACAATCTTTCCTTTATTCTTAATATGTATATCTTTTCTTATCTACTGTGTGTTCAAATACAATCTTTCCTTTATTCTTAATATATCTTTTCTTATCTACTGTGTATTTAAACTATATGGTTAAGGGTCCTTAACTCGCGCGATTCTCGAACCTAAAACTTTCCCACCATTACCCTATTACAGCTGATCCTGTTCGTGTGCACACAACAATTGGATACTCAGGTAATTTTTTTTTGGTTTAATTTCTTATAATTTCTTTCGTTTACATATATCGTTTTGTTTACCTCTATCGGTTTTGCATCAACGTCAAGAGAAGTGATTTGGTTTGGGTTAACATTAGGTTAGGTGGTGTAATATAAACATACGCACATACATATTAACTTTATTTATGCTTTAGCTTACTAGCCTCTCTGGTATAGCGTCTTGCTTTGTTATCAGGAGTAAGCGAAAGGCCAACGTTATTAAGGTTTCTCTCTAGTAATATATAAGCATTATGCAAGCGAGTCAGTGAGCCGCGCTTAGGGCTTACAGTAATATTCACATTGCTTAGTTGTTTTGACAGTTCTTCTTTTTTTCCCCTTCGTTCGGCAAACTCGGAGAAAATATCACGTACAGTTTCATGAGAACCGTAGAGTTATTTTGTTTTGTTTTGGTTCTTTTTTTTCTGTTGTTTACATTCCTCGATGATAAACAGTTTAACAAAAATTTATGAATTAAGCCTGAACTACATCCAAACAAAAGTGGAAAAAAGTACAAAAAAGTAACCAAATTCATTTGTCCTACTTCATCATATAGTAAACTCTGTATATTTTCTCTTAATTTAAAATTTTGTGTGTGGCTGAAAGCTTGAACATGTTCCAGCTTTCAATTTTCACAAAGTTCTTATAACCAATACAATCAAAAAAATCGTTACGGACTTCCCGCCAGATCACGTTCAAATCACATAATTCCTATGAGTTTCACAACCAAAAGCTCTTAGATTTATTAGTTCAGATTTTACTCATAGATGTTTTATCAATAGTCATGTGTTTTCGATGAAATAAATAATAAAAAGCTCAGAGCTTTAGTAGTTCAGATTTTACTCATAGATGTCACGTAAATATGCGTGTGTTTTCTATGAGTTTCGATATTTTCACTTTTTTGTACTTTTTCCACTTTTGTTTGGATGTAGTTCATACTTTAAAATTTGAACTTTTTTGAAATTTTTTTTCCCTTAATAATTGAATTAAGTATGAACTACATCCAAACAAAAGTGGAAAAAGTACAAAAAAGTGAAAATATCGAAACTCATAGAAAACACACGCATATTTACGTGACATCTATGAGTAAAATCTGAACTACTAAAGCTCTGAGCTTTTTATTGTTTATTTCATCGAAAACACATGACTATTGATAAAACATCTATGAGTAAAATCTGAACTAATAAATCTAAGAGCTTTTGGTTGTGAAACTCATAGGAATTATGTGATTTGAACGTGATCTGGCGGGAAGTCCGTAACGATTTTGTTGATTGTATTGGTTATAAGAACTTTGTGAAAATTGAAAGCTGGAACATGTTCAAGCTTTCAGCCACACACAAAATTTTAAATTGTTTTAAATTGAGAGAAAATATACAGAGTTTACTATATGATGAAGTAGGACAAAATGATTTTGTTTACTTTTTTGTACTTTTTTCACTTTTGTTTCGATGTAGTTCAGGCTTTAGAATTTTGGAATTAGAAAATAATTTGTTAGGTTAAGCGATAAGTTGTATGTAGTTTATTTTTTTTTTTTTTGGTTTGTATTTTCAATAAATGGTATATATGTATGCTTAATGAGCAATGATAATTTGGCTGTTTTGAACGTGGTTCGCTTTTTTTTTTTTTTTTTGATTGGATGTTTTTAGAGTTTTCTCTAGGTCGGCGGACAATGGCCATTATGGCGTGTTAAAACTGTACGAGCGGTGAACTGAATGGCAGGGTCAGATAAGATGGAAGGCGAAAACTAAGGTGAGCTGAAAACTTATAATTAGGGGTTGCCACACACACAGGGCGAGTGGCAGCCATGGTAATGCTTGGCGAGATTGCTATTTCCCTTTAAAATCATTTTCCCATTCCGATCCCATCCTTTTTCCCGATCCCTACTCCCGTTCCCTATCCAAATTTTGCTGTTGTTATAGATTAAGGCATGTAATAGTACGGTAGTCCGCTAGACTGGCGTAAGACCCCACCCCACGACGAGCTATGCACGTGCAATTACTAGCATGCCTGCCACGCTTTAGTCGACCGGACACCTCCCACCCACTACATCGGTAGGTTCCTGGCCTATAGGGTGGAAGGGTTATATTTAGTAGTTTAAATACCGTTACAAAGTCAATAGTGAATGTTATCCTGAAGTGATCCGAAAAGGAGCAATCCGGGGAGACCATCCAGGCATTGACCTTAAAGCTTCCGATTGGTAGTGCTAAAGTTAGATCTATTACCTCATCTCTATTTTTGTTGTGAAAAGTAGGGTGACTACCTCTGTTACAAATATGTAGGTTGGAAAGAATAATAAAATCTAAAACAGACTCACCTCTTTCATTTATGTCCGAACTACCCCATTGGGTATGGTGTGCGTTAGAGTCCATACCTAAAAGCAAGTTGACTTTGGTGGTGCTTGTGTGCTGTACCAGTTCCCTTAGTGATAGAGGTGGTGGGTGATCTAGGATCTACCGTAACTCGCAAATCCAAGCCGCCCCCTTTCTCCCGCGTCTTCGAATTTACGACCTTCGATTCCTCCACCTTCAGTGTTCAGTTCCTTGTTCAACATACCCACTAGCTTGAGTATGGATTGTACATACATCCAGAACCGGAGGAGGTATCCATACGTACGCCGGTGTACGAAGAGGTAGGACTGAGGCAGATATCGTGTCCAGTTTAGGGCCGGGAAGATTTCACCAAGGCTGAGTATGCAGCGCGTTAGGAAGCCAAGACTCTCTGTTGCCACATCCTACAACCTTAACGCCTTTACGCCAACCCGCTCCGTCAAAGTCACAGATATCTCTGTTGCCTTCTTTAATCATGGCTTTGAGAATCTCGGCCTCCACTTTTAGCCAGTTATCGGCTGACAGCTTGCCATCGGGGTTGCTGCGGTCGATGATAACTAGAGTTAGCTCCTCAGCGGTCTTGAGACTAGAATTCACTTTCTTAGCCACATTACCTTTTACCTCGTCAGCTGAGCGTATTCTTTTTTAAGCCGACCGTGTTGCTAAGTTCTTAGACTTGCCGATCGGTTCCTTGGGAATGGTGCTTGACTTCCTTGGTGGTGGTAATTTGGAAGTTGACGCTTTGGATGTCGAGGGAGTAGGGTTTACCTCTTCAATAGGCTGCTCCCCGGCCCTCTCGACATTTTTAGCTTCACCTTCACAGCTAGTCGATGAGTCAGTAGCCTTGACTGTGAACAGTACGGGATGTGTCACGTTGCATGACGTTTCTCGTACTGCTTGACCTTCTTGGCATGCTTCTTCATCAGAGCCTTGTCTCTTTCCGAGAGCTTAGCAGCATCTCTGGTGTTCATTTTCTTCAGGAACTTAAACGAGCATTTGTAACCGTCTCTGGTTTTCTGCTCGAAGGTTCTGGGAGTGTTCTTTTGATCGGTGGGAACGAGCGTGTCTTCTAGAAGTCTGTTCTCTGTCTCGGAGTCCATGGATTGAACGTTACTAGACTGGGAGGAGAACATCTCCCCCAGTGCAGCCATGTCCGGCCAAGGTGTCTCCGACAGAGTGGTGACTTCCAGGGTGTCACTGGTTTCCTCCTGCCGATTTAATTTTGGTTTGTCAAGTAGTGAGCTCCCTCCACACCCTTGACTAACAGTGTGATCGCCCATGAAAGTTGAGCCCTCCAGACTCCGTGGCCCTGCCGCCTCTAAAGAGACGAGTGGTTTTTCACTGACGTGCATTCCACCTGGAGTAGTCAAATCTTTTCGTTGTCCTTCCATGTTTGGTTTTCTTCGCGTTAGTAAGTTCAGCTACATTCTAGGATGCATTGCCCGGTCGCTACCCCTAGGACGTAAAAATAACACTTGAGAGTGACCCGATGAGAATCACCATACCTAGAAGGCTTTCAGCTCCTCGAATCACCCCCCAACAACCGGATTCACTGTTATTTCAAATCGTTTTGTCTAAAACAAGTTACAAACACTGGCTAGGGGTGATTTATTACTTGAAGACGCAACTTAAAAACAGAGAGAAAACGAAAGCAAATGATAAAGAACTATGCACTCCTCGGCGGCAATTAGAGTTCAAACCAATAGAGCAGCAAGCAGACAAACTCTGATGTCCGAACCAATATTGTGATCCCCAATTAAGCGGATCAAAACCAATACAGTAAACATGTTAAACTCGTTATGTATAAGTTCTTTAATGTGGGAAGGGGTATTACAACAAAGTAAAGAAACGTGCAAAATAAAAAAGGGACGGAGAATTGTGCTAATAAAAAAATGCTGGGTTACAAAGTTAAAAAAATGCTATATACATACATATGTCCTTAGATCCAGGTGCTTAGGATAGTAGAACGGTGGTGAATGAGTGGCCCTTTGCCTTTTTTTTATAGTTATGTATTATTCATCATTGAGCATTTCAAATTATAACAATATTCAATAGCGTAATATATTCATTTTTAAAAGGAATAGTTTAAAAATACATACACATCGTTATATGTAGTTCTGATTAAAATATCAATATATTATTTCTCTACTACTACCCATTGATTTAGTTAACATTGACATGCATGTACACAACTTTACTCGTTTTGTGAAAAAGAAACAAATAACTAAATAAAAATAAGTTAACGATAATACATTTAATTTAAAATTATACTTTGTATAATAATACTAATGAAAACATTTTTATTATTTTATAGTTCGTACTCGAAATACAAATAGACTACCTTTGTTATTCAGAATAGGTATTTTATTAGAATAGACGTAAACTCCTCAAACCAAATCAAAGGATTATTTTTTTGTGCGTTCTCGATCATATTTTGTTTATTAAATCGTCTTAAATGCCTTTAATATATTTTAACTTGCACAAATGTTAAGTGTTTATCAAATATCAAATACAATAAATTAAGTTCTTAACACACTTTTCGTTCTGGTCCAAAATCAGGATTGACGAATGAAAACCCAGCAAATTCTTCTTGATTAATACACCTTATAACGTCTTTGGCAACATGTGTAAGGACAGGATCTTCTTTAGTAAATTCTGTATCAAAATTCATGACATCACGTATATTTTTCTGTAAAAAGAAATTAAGGTTATTTTTTAAATCAAAAGTGTTTATTATCCGTTTGAAGTACATATCTTCTTTATATAATATAAAGCTTTTAGAATTTTCTCGCAAAAACTACTACGACAGATTTCAATGATTTTTTTTTTAAATGCTTCTTAAGACTGTGAAATGATTCTAGGCTATGTTGTAGCCACGTGCCAGTGTTGTTCCACGACGCGTCGATTTTAATTGTCGACAATAGCGTCGTCTATGTCGTCAATGTCGTCAATATGATTGCCGAACGACTTTGAGTTGGCCAAGTTAAATAATAAACAAGCGGCGTGTTGCAATAATTGCAAAATAAATCTTTTAAACACACCTGGGGCCAGTACCACGAAACAACAAGTATTGTTAAACAGTAGCTATTTAACGGAGCAATATGTTAAAATGCTCCCATTGAACAATACTTGTTGTTTCGTGGTACAGGACCGTGATTGCCTCAGACACTTTTTCTTTATTCACCTATTTAAAAATGTATGCAAAGTTTCAAATAAAAAACCTTTACCCATTTTAAAATAAAAAAGTTACCTATATTTTATATTTCGATTGTCTTAATTTTATAAAAACTATAATGTATTAATCTTGAATTAACGACACGTAATTGACAACGCGTCGACAATTGCGTAGTCTACATGGTGCAGTCTACGCGTTACAACACTGGCCACGTCGCTGAGAATAGTTTTTAACCAAAATGTATTCTTGACTGTTCTCATATATACCTACTTATTCAATGCAAAGAAAAAATAGTTGTATTGAAACTACATATAACAGTTTTCTCAATTTTGGTGTTTCCCCTTTGTTACTGTCTCTTAGAAAAAAAAAAAAACTTGAAGGAGAAGCATGCGATGTGCATATTATGCCAATGCAATCAATGGCAGCAATGTTTGTCTGGGCAGATGCGCAGATATAAATGCTCCAAATAATATTAAAAAAATAATTAAATGTCAATATTTTTATTGAAATGGGTGTTTGTGCTGGGTTTGAGTGTAACACCAATTTAAGGGGAGAAAACCCTTAAATCGTACCTGATACCAGAAGTGGAGTGAGCGCATAACAAACCGTGCTTCTGGTTGCAATCGGCCGGGGGTAAAACCGGCTATTAACGAGCTCCTTCAGACGCCCAGGCAAGGTCTGTCGTATCCCTGTTGCCTTACCCCGGTATATCGGCTCTGCCGGGATGGACCTTCTTTTCCGACCTACTCGTGGGAACAACATTAAAATTTTCAAACATGCAAAACACTAAAAACAAAAACGAAAACCAAACAAACCCACCTAAACTAACGAGACAAGACAACCCAACCCAACAAACCCAGGACAAACGCGACGACCAACACACAACCAGCGATTCGGACCTACTGACGACAACTCTCCCCATCTTCAAAAACCTCAATATTGGAGGTGCGGAGGAAGTATCCCAATCCTCATCCACACCTGCCAACATTGGATCTGAGACTAAGATTTCTGAGAGAGACCCATCCTCTATCAACGATAGAGACAGGGCGTTGATCAGGAAACACAAGAGGGCGATAAAGAGCTACGAAAATCTGGGGGCTTATAAACCCAAAGAAACTACAGCTCCTATAAAGCCAAAGAAAACCGCAGAGAAGGGGGTACAGGACAAATCCAAAGGTCACCCTAACAAAGCAACCAAGGAACAGTCCAAAACCTCGAAGAGAACACCAGAGGCAAAGAAGGTGCAGACTTCCAGCAGAGTCTCCACAGGCACAAAAGCCGGAACCTCGGGCAACGGTCAGAGGAGGAGATCAAAGAAAGTCGACCAAAGAGAACAAAGGCCTCAACAAGCCTGGACAGCACTCCGAGCGACCTCATTGCAGCAGTCATTGACGAGCAAGATCCCGATGGCAGGATCACGGCTGAGCGCTGGCTGCTTGCGGAAAAAGAAATCCTCAAGGCTATGATGGTCAATATCCAAAAAGGCGGACCGGAATACGCCTTTGATGGAGCCGGATGGCACAGAGGAGTCAAGGTAGTGGGATGCAGCGACAGGCAGACCCTTGAGTTTCTCTCCAAAACCATCGCCAGTTTTGGCGAACTGTGGGAGGGAGCCAAACTTAAGGTGTTACCAAAGTCTGCACTACCACTCAGACAAAAAGTGAAGCTGTGGATACCACCCCCCTTCGATAAAGAAGAGGACGAAAACATCGTGGTTCTCCTCGCAGGCCAAAACAAGAGCGTCGGTATAGGCGAATGGGTAAAGGTCTATACTCCAGAAGAAGTGGTGACGGCAAGGAGCTCTGCTTTACAATAAACCAGACCTCTGCAACGACCTTATAGAAGACCCCAGACAGGAAGCTAAGGTTCGGACTGGGTGCCGTGAGGGCACGACTAGACGACGATGAAGAGCCAAAGGCCGGAAAAGCTGCTGGTGGTGCAAATTAATTTGCATCACTGTAAAGCAGCAACAGACGACCTACTGCTGTTCATGTCTGAGGTAAGTGTGGACGTGGCACTAATTCAGGAGCCTTGGATTTTCAAAAACAAAGTTCAAGGCCTGAATTCCGTTCACTACCATTTATTCCACACCAAAAAAGAAGGTAAAATTAAAAGCTGCATTCTAGTTAGAAAGACTATTGCTAATATATTTTTTCTACACAGGTTCAGCAATGGAGACACAGTGGCTGTAAAATTCGAGGCTCCAGGTAAGAACCTTATCCTCGCCTCAGTTTACATGCCACATGAAGAAGAAAACCCACCACCTGATACAGTCCGTGAACTAGTGGACTACGCTGACACACGGAACACATCAATAGTGCTGGGTTGCGATGCGAATGCCCATCACATGCTGTGGGGCTGTATGGACATAAATAAAAGGGGTGAGTCTTTGTTTGAATATATTATTTCTACAAATCTAATTTTGTGTAACAGGGGAAACCATCCCACTTTCCAAAATAGAAATAGGGAAGACATTTTAGACATAACTCTTAAAAGCAATAACGAGCAGGTAAGGGTAGAAAACTGGAGAGTCTGTCCGGAGAACTCCTTCTCGGATCACAGTAGAATACTCTTTACAGTAAACCTACATCCCAAGACACAACGTATCTTTAGGAATCATAGGAAAACGAATTGGGCAGACTATGCGAAAACGATTAGGGAGAAGATACAACATCCAAAGGATGAAAATCTCACTGACACTCACTCAATCGACAACGCAGTCCAATTAATCACAGAAAACATGCACAAAGCCTTTGTTAAACACTGTCCCAGCTCTCGCAATCGCAAACCCAAAAAGGCAACTTGGTAGACCAGCGAGCTCAAAAAGCGGCGAACTGCTGTGAGACAACTGTTTAACAAAGCAAGACAGAGTAGAGCAGAAGAAGACTGGACTACGTATAGATCCGAACTTAGGCCCTTATTGTGATTGTCGATCAGCGATCGTCACGACAATTGTCGATTGCGTCGATTGATTTTAGCTATTCGTACGCACAAAAATTGTTCACTTCCAAGAGAAAGCATCGACCAGACATTTGTAATCGACTACAAGCGACTGTCAAATCGACAAATATCAATCGCAATCGACAATCAAAGTTTTCTATCGATCGACAGTTGTCGATCAACGATCAACTATCGACACTCACAATAGGGGCCTTAATCTGTATACGAGAGAAATTAGGAAAGCGAAATTTGAATCCTGGAACACGTTCTGCGAATCCATGGAGAGTACAAGTGAGGCTGCCAGACTACGTAAAGTATTATCCAAAGACCCCACGGTCCCAGGATATATTAAACGTGCTGATAACTCTTGGACAGAGACTAGTCAAGAAACACTACAACTCTTAATGGACACGCACTTTCCGGAGTCCAGTGAAATCACTAGGTATGAGAACAATCACACTCCTACTCCATCAGGTACTGAACCGGAAGTAGCCACGGAAAACATTATAACAGAGCACACAATCGCTTGGGCAGTCCACTCGTTCAACCCCTACAAATCAGAGGGACCAGACGACGTCATCCCAGCAATGATGCAACATGCTCTCAGTGTAATACTGCCATGGCTGAAAGTAATCTTCAAAAGCTGCATAAGGCTCTGCTACATACCGCAAAGCTGGAAAGAGGTAAAGGTGATATTTATTCCTAAAGCAGGAAAGCATATGCACTGCACCGCAAAAGATTTTAGGCCGATAAGCCTCTCCTCGTTTCTCTTAAAAACACTGGAGAGAATAATCGACTCATACATAAGGGATCTACTCAATGAACATAACCTATGTAGCACTCAACACGCCTACCTTAAAGGTAAGTCCGTGGAAACAGCTCTGCACGAAGTGGTGTCAATCATTGAAAAAGGCTTACACCATAAGGAATTCACTCTGGCAGCATTTTTGGACATTGAAGGAGCATTTAATAATGTTAAAACAGTGGCCATAAAAACAGCGCTCGAAGACCTGGGAGTGAAACAAGAGATTACACACTGGATTTACGAAATGCTTAACAGCAGAGTAATTAACTCAGAAATCGGTGAGAGCAACATAAGGAGAATAGTGACCAGGGGTACTCCACAAGGGGGCGTCATATCTCCTCTCCTAAGATCCTTACAGCTCTAAAGATAAAAGGGACAAAAATTGTAGCTTACGCAGACGACATTGTAATCCTAATAAGTGGAAGGTACCTACCCACTATTAGCGAACTCATGGAATCGGCTCTAAAGGAATTATCCTCGTGGGCAGGACCAAACGGCCTCGGAGTAAATCCAAGCAAAACCGAAACTGTCCTATTTACTAGGAGAAGAAAAATTGAGAAATTCGATCTGCCGAAGTTGAACGGTATTCGTCTGAAACTTTCCTCAGAAGCTAAGAAAGAGCAAAGAAAGCACTATGTGCTTTCTACGCATGCAAGAAAACCTTTGGTAAACGCTGTGGTATGCGCCCTTATATAATCCATTGGATGTATACGGCAATTATAAGACCCATACTTACCTATGGGTCCATTGTATGGTGGAAGGCAATAGAAAAGGTAACCTATCTCAATAACCTATCCAAGGTACAGAGATTGGCATGCATCGGAATAACGGGAGCAATGAGATCAACACCTCAAGCCGGGCTGGAGATGATTCTTAATCTTCCACCCCTAAGTGAATACATTTGCAGCATGGCAGCCAAGGGAGCCCTCCGCCTAAAGGAGGCAAAAACCTGGAAGCACAGCTCCTATGGACACGCCTCCATAATTCAAAAATACTCGAGTACCGATCTGGCTAGAACAACGGACTACATGATTCCGTACCAGAGCTTCAACAAAAACTACTCTACCTACATACCCCAAAGACAGGATTGGATTACTAACACGCACGCAAGCGTACAAGAAATACAAATCTACACTGACGGGTCAAAAATAGAAGTAGGCACAGGAGCCGGAGTTTTCTGCGAATCCTTATGTATAAATGATTCGTATAAACTCCCAGATGAATGCAGCGTCTTCCAAGCTGAAATCGTCGCCATCGACAGGGCAGCAAGTACCATATCTACAAAGAATCTCGACCCTTCCAAGATTACAGTCTTCGTAGACAGTCAGGCGGCCATTAAAGCAATAGAGAGCGCAACTATTAAAGCAAAGACAGTCAGGGACTGTCAAAAAGCCCTAAACAAAATAGGCGAGAAACACAAGGTCACTCTCTGCTGGGTTCCCGGACATAGTGACATTGATGGAAATGAAAAAGCAGACGAGCTAGCAAGAACTGGGTCGGAGCTTGATGCTGTCAATATCATTGCATCAATAGACATCCCAATTAGCGTAGCAAAAAGAAATATCGACCAAAAATCAAGGGAAAAAATTAACACCACCTGGTCTAACAGACACGACTGTGTTATATCCCGTAGCCTTTGGCCAAAAATTGATGAAAAAAGAACACGATGTATTCTGAGAATGAATAAACGAGATATTCGAATCTTAACGGGTGTACTGACAGGCCATTGCACCATTGGTACATTGGCCACAAGACTGGGCATTAACGCACCAGACTACTGCAGGAGCTGTCAAGACATAGAAGAAACGGAGACCATCAAACACCTGCTCTGCGAATGCCCAAACCTCCAAACTAGTCGACTCCGATATCTGGGAGACAGACTTTTCGGAGACCTAGAGGACATAGTGCAGGTACCATTGACGGACACAATCAGGTTTATTAAAAGTACGGAATGGTTTACTTAGTAGACCATCACCGCCAAGGAACAACTCCAAGAAATCAGGTAAAGTGTTTATGCATGTTTTTTGTGTTGTCCAATAAAATGTAAATTTTAACCACGACCAAAAACTAAGGGATCACAATGAACCAAAAGGCCCCCGTGGTAGCACAGCACATAAAGCTGTGCACTTCCTTCTAACCTAACCTAACCTAACACCAATACAGAAAAAAAACATTGGACACCAGCTTTCATAGCTTCTCAAAGGAAAAAAATGTGCTTAAGCAATGGGTACTCTTTTGTAGAAGAAAATATGTACTAAACCCAAAAACTGCAACAGTTTGTAATATGCATTTCCTAAAAGATGAAATGCGGTCAATGTCCATGACTTTGCATACAAAATGAAAAAAAAAATCATCTTGTTTCGTTTTCATAATAAGGCTGATACGCTTTTTGCATCATAACAAAACTTTAACAAAATATTTATCGCATCATTACGAATAAAACAAATTAATCATTTTCAGCAAATCATTCATAATTAACACAAAACAAATGAAAACAAAACTCCACTGGGCAAATACTCTCACCATTATCTCTCCCTGTCAAAATTAATTCTGCGCTCAAATGACGCAGGTGCGCAGAACGAAAAAAACTTAACATCGCTATCTGTAGTATTTGAATCATGCCTATTGGCTTAGTTAGATATATATATGTAATGTATCTCCCTTTCCCACACCAATGTACATTATTTGTATGTTAAGTCCAATGAGGACACGAAAACAGAAAGAATGGGCAACAAACTATGTGCTCGAGAGTGTGAATGAAACGTGAAGCATCCGAGCGACGACTATTGGTATTTATGTTTCATTCAATCATTTTCTGTGAACTGCAGCATTTTAATATGTGTGACGTCGAAAAATTAGTATTTTTGGTTAAAAATCGGCCGGCAATATATACACATCGAATGAATTGAAACTAATTTTTGTGAATTTTTTAAATATTCCTTATACTGACGGAGTGCATTTATAAATTTGGGTAGGGGTCAACTCGCGGAATATTTTTGGCAATTTATCATTTCGCCATAATCATTTCGCAATTTGTTGTCTTGCTTTTTAATTATTTCGCATTTCATCAAATCGCAAATTTTGTTAGGCAATATTTCATTTCACTTTGTAATCATATCGCAAAAACATAATTTCGCATTTGTCATGTCGCAAATTTATATCTTGCGTTGTGATTTGTTCGCATTTTACTATTTCGCATTGTATTATTTCGCGAAATGTTTTGTTTTACAATCTATTGCATGATAACAAATTTCGCCGCGAAATTTCATATCATGTAATAGATTGTAAATCTATAATAATACAATGCGAAATAGTAAAATGTCAACAAATCACAACGCTTTTCTTTGTTTATATACTCAAAGTCGTAGGAAAAACCATCAACACTAGACCTATATTTGTTTCTTATTGATTTAAATAAGAAACAGACGTTTTCCGGACTATCCATTTTCCTAAAGAGCGTAACCTCACTTAACAAAAATAAACAATATCTAATATCCATATGAACATTGAATACATATGTATATAATATGTAAATACAAATTAATATAGTTTTATATTAGCAAGTGCTTTTAATAAGCCAAGATCGGAATAGTCATCTTTTTTTTCTAAAATACTCCTTACTCCTAATTTTAGCAACAGTATAATATCCAAAGTGCTTCATAAGCGAAATGGAAAAGCGCGGGAAAAACATTGCGAAACAAACACGTTGCAACATAATTCAAAGACGGAATGGGAATTTGCGAAACAAGTATTGCGAAATAAACACGTAGCAACATAATTCAAAGACGGAATGAGAATTCGCGAAACAAATATTGCGATATAAACTAAATTTATTTCAATAAATGCGAAATAAAATTTGCGAAATGAATTTTGTCGAAAAGACCGGCACCCTATAAATTTAATGAACAAATTTTTATTTGTCTAATAAAGAATGACTGTCAATAATCCACACCAAATTAGGCAAACCAAAATCAACGTTTTTGTTTTGCCTTTTCTGGTGTGGGTTAGCAACAGTCGTTTTTGCTTTGTTTGACCCATTTTACACGCACCGAGTTTTCACTCACGATACTCCTTAATTTTCTTTTGGGCACTTATGGTGCATTTATACGTTGAGTGTTTTCTTTTTGCCTTTATTGTCAAAATGTCTTTGTTTCCTTTTTTCTCATTCGCCGTTCGCGGTGGTAGCTGCATCTTCGAAGCGCAGACCGCACACAGTTCGAAAATAGAGCAAATGCAGACGTCTATCGCGGCTAAGTACGGTTTGAGAATAAAGCAACGCTGAAAATAACGAAAGAGAGCGAAAGAGAACACAAGAATCGGATGGGAATTCGCGGCCCATCCGTGTTTGGCTATCCCCTGCACTTTTCATACCCTTCACCAACACATTCTCAACACTAAAGTGAAAAACCGGTGCGTGTAAAATGGGTCTTTGTTTCTGCTTTATTTGGTGTGGGTTCAGCCTTAGTGAGTAACGTACACCAAACTAAACAAAAAATCATTTCAAGCAAAACAAACAAGTTAGGCAAAAACACTAAGGGTATTCATGCAACGTCGTAAGTTTACCATTTGCGTAAAATGGTAAGTTTACGACAAACGTTTCATGAACGCCCCAATTTGCAGTTTGTGGTAAATGGTGGTAAACGAATCAGCTGTTTCACATGAGAGGGAACGAACGAATTGACAAAATGCGAACAAACCACTTTTGATACAATTATAAAGAGAAAATTGCACATTTTACTATTCCAAGTGTAGGATAATTAGTTAGTCCATCAAATTGCATTAAGAAAACAAGTTTTAAAAGGGTTTAAATAACGAAATTTACAATACCAATATTTTTGGCGCGAACGAAAACTCCCTTTGTTTGGAATTGGAAATTTCGTTATTTAATCTCTTTTAAAACTTGTTTTCTTAATACAATTTGATGGACTAACTAATTATCCTGCACTTTGAATAGTAAAATGTGCAATTTCTATTTATAAATGCATCGAAAGTATTATAAGTGCATGAAAGTAATTTTTTTCTGATTTCGCGTCTTTATTTCAAGTGTGAAATGTCACAATAACCTCGTCGTAAGTTTACCATCTCGGTTTTCCACACAAATTCGCGTAGTAAGTTTACCATCTCGTCGTAAATGATTTTCCATACAAATTTTGACAGTTCATTTACCACGTCGTAAACTTACGACGTTTACGACGTTTACGACGAGTTTACGACGTTGCATGAATACCCCTACTATCAAACAATTATTAACAATTGTTTAGGCGAGAAACACGTGTAATGAAATGAGAGCGCACACACCAAACTAGTCAAACAGACAAAACAAAATAAAACGCTTGAAGCATGCGAGCGACGACTATCGGAATTTATGTTTCATTCAATCATTTAATGTGAAGTGCAGCATTAATATGCGTGATGTCGAAAAATTAGTATTTCTGATTAAAATATTAAAAGTGAGCTAGCTATAGAAGAATCCGCCTATAGTAGTCTTTTATTATAAGTGTTGCTATGGATTAAAAAATTTTTTTTTTTTATTTAGACCACCCTCCCATAGTAAAATATGCTTATATTTAACCCCTATACAAACAACCGTTATCAATTTTTGGCGCCTAAGTTATCGTACTTTCCCCAAAAAAAATACGCCTTATATCATTTTTGAAAGCCAGGCATCTGTTCTTTCATATTATTTTTAAATCAAGTTATTACTGTTAATAGTTTTTGAAAAAAACAATTGCAAACTTGAAATTTAAGGACAAAAATTGGGGCGAGTACAATAATTTTGGCGATGAAAAGTAATGATGGATTTATGTAGAGCGGTTAAATACAACCCTTTTTTGCTCGCTCCGTTTAGGAGGGAGGGGTAATTAAATAAAAATAAAACTTCAAGTGAAAATAAAATATTAAAAATCAATGGTAACACTAACAACTAAGTACAATAGCATTTTTCATAGCCAGGAACCGGTTCTAAATAGTCTATAGTGCAAATCAGCAACATTTTGTCTATAATGTGAAATATTAGGATAGAGGCTCTTACTGAAGAATGTTGTTGACATTGCGTAAACTAATACATTTAAAGAAAGTTTGCATATACTCAGCCTTGCACCCATCCCGAAATCCAACAGTGATCCCAAGCATGGGGGTTGCAGGGGGTAGCATGCCCACCCCCTCCCCATACACATTGCAAGGTGCAAGGGTAGCAAATTGTACTATAAGTGTTGCGACATATAAAAGTAATTTTCCATTTTCTCATAAAATTAGAAGACATAAATCAATCTGGTTTTCAGTGTTCGATTAAGAATTGATTTAGTCAGTAAAAACTACAAACAAATTAAGTGAAAATTTCTTGCGCAGGTCTCTTGGGATCTTTCTTTTGCTTTGGGATGGGCTATACTAGAAGAAAACTAATAAAGGATGACTGTCAATAACCCACACCAAATTAGGCAAATCAAAGAACACGTTTAAAACTTAAAGATGTAATTTGTGTGTTTTCCGGGGATCGAACATGGGACCCTTCGCACAGTAGTCCAGCACAATAACCACTGAACCACTGCGCCTACCCTGTTCTTTTAATACATCTGGAATTATGTCGAATTTTGCTTTTTATGAGGCACTTATAGTCTGTCCAAACCTGAAGGAAATTTTGCGCAGAAATAACTTCTTTCCACCCATCTGCCAACCTTTTCGGAGGTCCCTAGCGTTTACCACTTCCGTTATTTCTTTCCACAATTCTTTTCTTTTGCCCCTAAATTGTAATTGACAATTTAACAATCCTTTCGCCGGCTGTTGGTGCTCTTTCATGAATTCAACTGAACAGATACAAACTGTTTATATGTTGTGGTTTGTTTTTCTTCCTAAATGCAAGAAAAATATAAAAAAGCAAACTAATTTTCGTTGTCGCTTATTTATGCGCTTCGCAGCGATGGGCATAGTTAGCCCCCAGGTAGTAGACAAAGTACGGATATGCACAACACCCAGCGTATGCTGCAAAAGGATTTGAAGTCGCAAGAACTTTCTAAGACCTCTTCTCCCTTAATATATTAGCCAGCACAACTCAAGCTATTGCAACGCCAACGGCCAACGGTCCGGGCGGACCTGGAGCTCAACTTTCTTATGGGAACTTTCAATAGTTAAATACGTATGGGGGGCCATGCTGCCCCCCTGCAACCCCCCTGCTTGGGTTTACTGTCAGACTTGCAGTATATGTGCGAAATTGGTTATATTGAAAGGGAAATAAAACCACTCAGAGTTTTCGGAATTTATTTCCCACCTCACACGGGAACTAAGTCCACTTCACGACAGTGGTTTTATTTCCCACTAGGTGGGAACTGAGTCCCTCAGTGGACTTAGTTCCCGGGGACTTATTTCCCTGCACCATCGCTAGCTACCTCCAGTTTTCGCACGCCATGCTGCTGTGGCATGTTATATTCTTTATTGAGCATACTCATTTACTTTATTTTTTGTTTGTGGTCACACTCCTCCGAAACGCCTCGACCGATTTTTTTTTTAATTTTTTGTGTATATTTGGTAGGTATGAGAATAGGTCGTTAAGTATATTTCGGCAACATTGGGCAAAGGGGCGTGGCACCGCCGAATCGATTGAGTTCAAATTTACAGACGATCTTAGGTATTGGCCCAGGACTTTTCCTGTGGTCAAAATTGGATAAAGGAGCGTGGCACCTCCCATATAAAAAAAATACACGCCCTACAAAAAAAAACAAGCGAAATGTCGTGTATCAGAAAGCATTGTAATGAACGAAATGCTGTTCTTCAAGCAAACAATCAAAACAATGACATTGCAATGGAAATATAAATAAAACATTTTCAGATTCGTTGCGATTTTAAATTTAATATTAGAAAATAAATCTGTTGGTTAACGTTTTTTCTTAATTTATACTTTGTTTATACATTTCCAATAGCTGTTCACAAAGTCCAAAACGATCAACAAAGAACAACATTTTTTTGGACAGGACAACGTCTGTCGGGTGAGCTAGTTATGTATAAATATTTATTTCCTAGTAGTTAGAATTTCAACTAGTTGAAAAATATGTATTATGGACTATGGTTGAGCATATTCAGTCGAAGATGGAGACCAGAATGATGCAGAATCAGCTCACATATTAACACATGCATGTCCCGCGGTCTGTTGAACCAGTCAGTCATTGTGATACAGCAGCAATAAGGAACACTTCTGCAGACTGTTTAATGACGGATACATTCAACAATCAGCAGTTAAAGCAGTATGATCCGTTTAACTTTAAATATGATAGTCACTATCACAAAGATGATAGCAGTATCCAAACTTCTGCCGTACTTTTCAAGGCAGCGGGATATGTCTTGGTAAGGAGTATGTAGGTACCAACTTATTTCCAAAATTTGGTCAGTCCCGATGAATGGATTTCAAATGCTCAATTATATGGAGTGCAGCAATTGGAAAAACCAAAAATATTATTTATCCACACATAATATGTACTGTACATATTGTAGAAACGCTACTTTTAAAAATGAACAATGCATTTAGGGAAATATTCATTTTAATAAAGATTCACGTTTAAAAAGCGATAAACTAGCATTATTATGCTTCGGCTAATTGAAATAAGGCCTGAAGCCAACAGCGCTTGTCTTCGATAATTAACCGACTCAGAAAATAATTTAGTTTGTCAAAAGCTTCGTAATAAATAAAAAAATACATACCATTTTTGGTCTGAAAGGTGGTTTAACAGCGCGATTTTCTAGTTCGGTCCATTCTAATTTTGAAAAAAATGGATGCCTTTGTATTTCATTTTCGTCACCACTGCATCCCAACCGATGTGTGGGAATTTTTGTTAGAAATCCTGTAAACAAATTTAATATATTAGGACACTTCTTTAATTAAATAAGAATAAATTTTTTATTGCATGCTCATTACTAATCAACAAATATAATAATTTACTTAAGACCGAAATTGGGGTTTCGTATTAAAAAAAACAATCACCCTTATTACCAGTGGCGTTTACGACTATTTAAGATACATCAATTTGAATTTACTATAGGCGTATTTTTTTGGCAATCTATAGCTAGCTCACTTTTACTTTTACATGCAAAACCAAAAGTGGGCTAAAAGTGGATATAATTAACGCAGTAATAAAGTGGAGATAGGAAAGTTGAAAAATTTCATTCATAGATGGCGGTGTTGTAAATAAGGAGGTATTATTTTTCATCCTTGAACGTTGAGAGCTGCTATTTGTCACTAATGGGTTGTGTTCGTTGATTGTTGTCTGAATTGGTAAATATTTTGCAATTCTCTGATTGGTTGAAATGCATTTATACTTTTTAATACTTCATATTCTTGAGTACATAATATTATTTACAATACGATTGGAAATGCTACATAAACTTGAAAAATATATATTAATATGTACTTACTGCAATTTTTTGTATTCAAGGTAACAAAATTCAACGTGAACATTCAATAGATGTAATAGACGCGATTCCTTTTTGAATATTTTAAAGATAATCAAAAAACCCTGTGCTGAATTTCGATCGAAATTGAATTCGTGCGGATTTCGAGTTTTCTGTGTGATCAGTTGGCTTAATACACATTTAGTTTTTTTTACAGTAGCTGACTTGATTTGTTTGAAATAAGAAATAGGTAATTTGAAAACAGAAGTCAATGCATGTTTGGTACACCGAAAATTCGAAATCCGCACAAATTAAATTTCACCCGGAATTGAGTACAGGGGTGAATGTATGTACATAATTTCAACGCATTTTCCCGTAAACAAGGCGTATTAAATTTTGATGCTCATATTAGATCAACAAAATAGACTAAAAACATTTTTCAAGCTATTTTTGTTTTGTTTTATTCCACCTTCTAACAAAATATTTTTTAAAAAGGTTAATTTCATAAGATGATGGAGTTTATTGTTTTAAAAATTACAAACATCTGTCTAGAACCGGATAAATGTCTTGGCAGCGCAGATAGTCGCAGTCGCACCCAGCAATAAAACATCTGCACCATCACCATTAGGGGTCCTAAACTAATTAAGGATTCTCATTACTGGCGACATATGGGATAAAACCCAGCGAAAGACAATACCTACGATCAACATGCATTAATTTGCACGTTTTCCTGAACTCTACCTGCAGTATGAATACGGCTGGAATTTCGAAATGCAGTTCATTCAGTTTTAGTTAACCAACCTTTGTAGTCGATACAATTTAAGAACGATTTTCAGTTTCTCCAATGAGTATCAATTTTTTGAACATACCCTTTTCCAACTAATATGTCAAGTTGAAAACACGCGTACCAACTTCCAAATAAAAATAAAGTGTGCTAAAGTGAGTTAGGGATGTTTTTTTGAGACTCGAAAAGTGAGCATAGTAAAGAGTCTCAAAAAAATACGCCTTATATCAACAATACGACGAACGAAAGTGTGAGAAGTTTCACTATCACTATTTAAATCATTAAACGCCAACGACAAGCAAAACGACAGTATTTGTCGTTAACAAAGCAACTAAATTAAATTAGATTTATTTCTAAAGTTAAAAATAGCAAACAATATACAAAAAAAAATACTTCGCTGGCAAAGGGTTTTATAAGGAGAGTCTCAAATGTTGACGCCAAATCAAATTGAACTACCTATATATTGAAGTTACCAAAACACCGGAGGATTAATAGAGGAGACCATTGAAAATCCCTTTCAAGGAGGATCAAAGATGCTGAGGTCACCAGTACCACAAAGAAGTACCGAACGGCGCGAGTCACCCACAGTACGAACAAGGGCGGCCGAATCCACCGTCCAACAATCAGCCTTCCACAAGCTAGGCGAGCAAATAAGATGGCTGGTAGAAATGCTGGAAGATGGCAAAAGACGCTCGATCCACCTACCTATGAGAGACGCAATTGAAAGTATCAGAGCTCTTTATGAACTCTCGGCGATTCAATTGCATGACGAGAAAGCAAAGGAAGTGATTCGTAAGAACAATTCCTCGCAAACTTCGCCATGGTTAAAGGCAACAACAGAGCCCAAGAAGAGGCAGGTTGCAGACGATGAACCCCCGGAGCCCAAACGGAAGCAGCATAACTTACCAAATGGTTCTGCAGACAACGTACTACCAGAACCAAAAAGGAGACAAGTTAATGCTGAAAACAGCATTGCAAACACAAGATACCCGGAGCAGAAACGGAAACAAAAACACCCACCTGCGAAAATAACCAAGGAGAAAGATGGGAATACCGGCGTTAAGACTCCAGTGACCAGGCCCAAGCAAACGAAAAATGCAGGCACTGATAAGAAGCAGGCGAAAGGAGAGGAAGAATGGCAAAATGCTGCGAAAAAGAAGGTTGCCAAAAAGAAGCAGATAGAGGCCAAAAAACCTAGACCTGACGCTATCGTCATCCAAGCGACGGGGACCCTATCATACGCGGAGATCCTGCGCAAGGTAAAGACAGACCCAAAATTGGAAATAATGGGAAGGGCGGTGTCAAGAATTAGGAGAACACAAAAGGGAGACCTCCTTATACAACTCAGGGAGACGGGTAGTAAGACCTCTGTTCAAAGGATTTCTTAGTGAAACGTTAGCTGACCAAGCGAATGTAAGATCACTTACACACCACTCTGTCCTTGAGATTAAAGACATTGATGAGATCACTGCTGTAAACGACATAACCGATGCCATCAAAGCCCAGCTCGAAGTGACAGTTTTACCAGCAGACGTCTTGTCCTTGCGAAAGGGTTACGGAGGAACTCAAACAGCAACAATCAGCCTCCCCGCAGAAGACGCAATAAACCTTTTAAAAGCCGGAAAGGTTAAGATCGGCTGGGTTAACTGTCGCATACGCGAACGGACCCTGCTAAAAAAATGCTTCAAATGTTTAGAGTTTGGCCACCTAGCTCGGCAATGCAAAAACAAAGAAGACCGCTCCAAACTATGTAGGAGATGTGGGACCGAAGGCCACATAGCAAAGAACTGCGACAAAGAACCACTCTGTATGCTCTGCAAGAGAGACAACCCAGATGACGCGAAGCATGTAGCTGGCAGCAACAAATGCCCAGTTTTTCGGAGAGCTATCACTATCAAGAGACCATGAAGATTCTACAGATAAACCTCAACCACTGTAGAGTAGCCCAGGACATCCTAGCACAAACGGCCAAGGACGAAAGGCGGACGTAATCATGATTAGTGAACCCTATAAGTGTCCCGACGAGAACAATAACTGAATCTGCGACAAAGCAAAACAAGCGGCAATTTGGATATGTGGACGCTACGCTTTCGAAGACACAAGCGACCAAACAGAAGGCTTCGTGCGGGCGAAAATAAACGGGATTCATTTCTACAGCTGCTATGCCCGCCCAGCTTAACGTCCAATGAATACCAACAAATGCTTGACAATCTAACCTCGGACGCTCTTCGGAGAACCCCAGTGTTTATAGGTGGCGATTTTAATGCGTGGGCTACGGAATGGGGCAGCAGACTCACTAATACCAGAGGACAGGCCCTACTGGAAACATTCGCTCCCCTATCGATAAGTATCGCCAACAAGGGTCGAGCAAATACGTACAGGAAGGCTGGGATAGGCTCTATCATCGACATCACCCTCGTGAGTAGTTCTATCCTGAGAACCATATAGTGGAGAGTCAGCGAGGAATACTAATGGAAATAAAAGGAAAGAAACCAGTCGTACACCATAAACGTACGGGCCCAAAATGGAACGACAGAAACTTCGATAAGGAAACATTCGAAGAGATGTTGAACGGCAACCTAATGCGAAATGGAACAGCGGAGACCCTCGCACATCGCCTCACAAACACCATCACCACCGCCTGCGACGCATCTATGCCTAGAAGAACAAACAGCAAGAAGACACCACCATGTTACTGGTGGAACGAGGAAATAAAGACGCTTCGGAGAAAATGTCTGCAAGCTCGACGCAAGGTTCAGCGTTCAAGAAGAAGACCAGACTTTCTACTAAATAGAACCATTAAGGAGAGCAAAACCACGTGTTTTAAACGCCTTTGTTAGGAGACCGACATTAACCCATGGGGATCGGCATACAGAATGGTAATGACCAAACTGAGGGGCTGCAGAACCCCTCCAATAACGTGTCCAATAATACTGAAATCCATAGTAGAGCATCTTTTCCCCCAAGTACCAACTACTATGTGCAATATCGTGAGAGAAGTCAGTGCAGATGACATTCCACTAATTACCCAGGAGGAGCTGCTCCAGGCATGCAGCAAGATAGGCGACAACAAGGCGCCCGGACCCGACGGCATCCCAAACAAGGCAGTAAAAGCGGCTATAAAAAATAGACCAGACCTCTTTATGATGACGATGCAGAAGTGCCTCGAAGAAGGAACGTCCTGCTACCAAAAGGAAAGAAGCCTCCAGGAGAACCATCGTCCTACCGCCCAATATGCCTATTGGACACCATGGGAAAGATCCTCGAGAAGATAATCTACAATAGATTACTCGCAGTAGCAGATGAAAAAGTTGCCCTTTCAGACTACCAATTTGGTTTTCGGAAAATGAGATCCACTGTTGATGCCATAAAAGCAGTAGTTGATATTGCAAAAGGCGCCATCGAAGGGGAAAGATGGCTCTATGGGACAAAGGAGTACTGTGCAGTAGTAACTTTGGACGTTAAAAATGCTTTTAACTCAGCGAACTGGTCTTTCATTAGAAGATCCCTCGCTAGAATGGATACCCCGTACTACTTGCTACGTATAGTGACGAGCTACTTCAGCAACAGAAAGCTGAGATATAATACAGATGAAGGTGAAAAATACTACAACGTCACTGCCAGAGTTCCACAGGGATCGGTCTTAGGGCCGTTGTTGTGGAACATCATGTACGACGGAGTCTTACGATTGGCGCTGCCTGAGGGAGTGACGATAATTAGATTCGCCGATGACATTGCCGTTGTGACAGCAGATTCGTACAGTTGAATCCGTTACAAACGAAACCCGGATAAAGGAGTGGCTAGCAACCGCCAGCCTGGAACTAGCTGATCATAAAACAGAAGCTGTCCTCATAACCAGCCGAAAAACTGTAGTTTGCCAACTTCCAGGTTGGTAACCGAAGAATCAGGTCCAAAGAAGCTGTTAAATACCTTGGAGTAATGCTGGACAATAGATTGCGGTTTAAAACACACGTGGACTATTTAGCCAAGAAAGAATCGCAAATGCAGGGAGCTCTCTCGCGCATAATGCCTAACATTGGTGGACCTGGATACGCAAGAAGGATCCTACTTTCCAGAGTTGTTACATCTGTCCTGTTGTATGCAGCTCCAGTCTGGGCGCAGGCACTGAGGACAAAGGAGACCAAAAGGAGACTATTGTCAACATACAGGCTCTGCGCGCTAAGGACAATCAGCGGCTTCCGAACCATCTCGGACGAGGCCGCCTTTGTTATAGCTGGAATGGTTCCCGTCGACATTCTTACAGACGAAATGTTAAGGATATATAACAAAAGAGCCTTAAACCAATACGATGCCAGTGAAATCAAGAGGATTAAATCTGAAGAAAAGGCTGCGTCAATAGCTATGTGGCAAGCTCGCTGGAATAACACAACGAAAGGCAGATGGACATACAAACTTATACCGTCAATCCAGGAATGGATAGAACGTAACCATGGAGACTGTAACTACAACCTTACACAGTTCCTGTCAGGCCACGGTGGCTATCGGAAGTATCTGCACCGTTTTGGGCACGACAGCTCACCATCTTGCCCCGAATGCGTAAATGAAGATGAAGACACGGAGCACGCAGTATTTTATTGTCCACGCTTCATGGCATGGAGAAATACTTTGCCCAGCCCGTCACTAATCATCGACCACATGTTGCAGTCTGAAGAGAATTGGGCGGAATTATGCAATTTTATAACCATCGTACAAAACGAGCTACGGAGAATAGAAAGGCTAAGAAAAGCCACAGGAGAAGCCTCAGAGGCCACAGAAACACCAGAAGCAGGTGACACAACACCAATAGCTTGAATGCTAACCAACCCCGCGAAGTAATACCTAACGGCAGTCCCGCGGGGAGAGTGGTTGAAATGTGTGGGGTGTGGATTAGTACGTTTAGGCGCACTCCCGGCATCGATTATTCGGGTTTGCGAATCGTGCATGTTGGTAGCACGGGCTACCGCATCTTTAGAAGATTACCACATCCATTGGCGCATCAAAAAAAAAAATATATATATTGAAGTTATTAAGTTAGCTATGCTTAAATTAAAATAGTTTTCTGACCGTTCTGGTAGTTACCCTTAGGTGGGTTTCCACATGTCAATTGACAATATATGACAGCTCTTGTTTATTTCATTGCCAATTATTGGCAACAAATCGGTTGTCAGTTCATTGACAATTAAATTCTGACAATTTAATTTGTCAGTTCGCTAAAAGCGATTTCCAATAGCGCTGCCGAAATTGTCATCTCATTGTCAATTGTGGCTTCACGTGAACAAATACATCTATACCTACTATGTAATGTACATAAATCAAATAACATTTTCCAAATCAAACAATTTTAAACAATTTTAAAAAAGAAATGAATTGATCTCGCTTCCTGTGTTTCGTTGGTCGAATCTGAGTTGTAGCTGCAGGGAGAAGACGAAGAAAGCCAAACGTTTCAGGCGCAAAATGCGTATGAAATAATTAAAACTGACTTCGCATTTATTTTACGAAGGGTAAAGCCATCCAGTCTATTATATAAACGTCCGTCTGTTCGTCCCTCCACAAATTCGTCCTATAAGGGTTGAAAAAAGGGGTCGACCTTACTACGCTCAACTTGCCATTGTACTCATAAATCTGTTGGTAAGTTTAAAAAAAATACTTTTAATCGTTAGACGATACTTCACCGAGTATTTTGAGCTAACATTTATCTTTCTGGTTCATCCAGAGGGTGAGATATAATATATTCAAAATAGATCTTATTTGACAAAGTGCGAAAAAAATTGCAGTTGTGCTTAGGCGTAATTTTAATTTGCGTTCTACAAATAGAACTATCACTCGCACGACGGGCATTCAGAATGTGCATTGTACAATTTTACATGTACGACGTAGTTGATGTAGCGAATGGAAATCCATAAAACAAACGATGTACTATATTAGACCAAGAGCCCGAAGTAATTTTTCGGTCTGAGAGGTAACCGAACGATATTTGCATTACTGTGTAGCCTGAGTAGAGGGTATATCGAAAAGTCTGGCAGCAAAACGTGGCAGCCGAAGCGTGTGGCAGCGCATTGAATATGCATCATTTTCCACAATAGTAATAATAAGTATAACCACTTGATTATAGCCCTAAGCAACAGAGTAGATCAGCTTAAACATGAAAATATGAGTCCAAGACGTTTTGCGCACAGCCAAATCCTTGCCAGACGCGACCGAAGTAGCGGATTAAACCCATTTTTTAATATTTGACATAACCGAATGTCATTTTCCATAAACACAAAACATGCCCTCTTGAACATGAAAACATGAGTCCAAGACGTATTACACGCAGCGAAGTCCTTGCAAGACGCGACCAAAGTAGCGGATTAGACCCATTTTGTAATATTTGACATAACAGCCCAATTTCTTTTTCTAAGTCCAGGGAAGACTCTGCTGAACAAAGAAATGTAAGTCCAAGACGTTTTACACGCAGCGAAGTCCGTGCCAGACGCGATCAAAGTGCGTAAAGTATTAACAATATGGTTAGATCCATTTTTTAATATTTGACATAACCACCCAATTTTTTTATACGTGTAGAGAAGACTCAGCTGAACACAAAAATATAAGTCCAAAACGTTTTCCTCGCAGCCAAGTCCTTTCCAGACGCGACCAAAGTAGCGGATTAGACCCATTTTGTAATATTTGACATAACAGCCCAATTTCTTTTTCTAAGTCCAGGGAAGACTCTGCTGAACAAAGAAATGTAAGTCCAAGACGTTTTACACGCAGCGAAGTCCGTGCCAGACGCGATCAAAGTGCGTAAAGTATTAACAATATGGTTAAATCGGGTACTTTGATCGCGTTCTGGAAGTTCGGAAAGTAGTTCAATTAGTTTTGGGTGTTCGCTAATATTTAACTCTTCCGCTTGTGTCAAACTTGCTGAGCTGCGAATTGCCACTTTTTTTATAATTATATATGTGGAGGGGCGTTAGTCCTATTAAGGCTTCTATAGCCGCAGTGGGACAGGTACGCATGGCTTCGGAAGTGCCTAGACAGGCAAGCCGTTGTACCTTATTTAATTTATTTATGGTTGTTTTTTGGGTGACTTTGTTCCACCATACTATTGACGCGTAGGTATGTTATAATGGGCCTGACCATGATCGTGTAGATCCAGTGTGTGATCTTTGGAGAGATCCCCCAGGTTCTACCATACATGCTACGGCAAGCCCAGAAAGCTTTGGTTGCTTTTTGGATTTTACTGTTTATGTGGGAGTTCCAGCTTAGTTTTTTCGCAACGTCATTACTTGTCAATTGAATGCAAGTTCGGTGGTTGAATAGCCGGTTTCCCCTGACGACAGGAAAGTCTGATGGTGTGAGACGACCGCCGGCTGCACATAAGTCTGAGTGTGTGTGTGGGAAACTAAAAGCTCACCGGTTCCACCCAGCAAACATTTCATTCAGCAAAAATGAAGAATCACTTTATATTTAGTAAAACTGAGGAACATACGTTCAATTATCATTCTATTATATGTGAACCAAATCTGGTTTCAGATTAAAACGAATACTGACATTGGATTTTCATTCACATAAATGAACAAAAATGATTATTTATTCACTTAAGTGAATATTGACTGAATAATTTTTGAATCATCATAAAGATTCATAAATGATATCAATAAATGCATTGATTTATCCCTAAAATGAATATAAGTGAACATGCTTATATTCATTTTAGTGAATGTTTCTCCAATCATTTATGAATCATTTAAAAGATTCATAAATGAAGGCCGATTTCTCAGGAAAATGGATTCAAATTGAATCATAAATGAATTCATATCGGAAGTTTTCTTCATTTAAATGAATCATTTATGATGTATATGGATTTGAGATCTGCAGGCATGGAAATGGAAAGTGTATCGATATAGGTTAGGTAGACGGGTTGACCTAGCAGGGTATATTCTGCTGTGCCACATTTAGGTCCTTGTGGACCCATTGTGATGCCCAAGTGTATCGATATAAACGCGTAGTATGTATAAATAATCGCAAAGTTTTTATTTATGTGGAATATGTCCATTGACTTAGGACTTTGAAATTCTGTGTGCTGGTTCATTTCTACAATACAATAAAATAATAGCACAACGCAAAAATTAGAATTATCTATTTTCAATATTTCAATATTTATCCCGCAAGGGTGTTAGTTTAACCCATGTTTTATTAGTTTTTAAACTAAGTATGATGTATTTTATTTTTCTCATTTATAGATTTGATGTCCATTTAGGTTTTAGTGTAATGGTAGAGGAGTAAAAATAAAGGGGGTGGGGGTGGTAAAGGGTATATTTCGAAATTATTTTTAAAAATTATTTTACCGTTGTCATGGTAACACCGTTCAAATCAGTACTGGTTACGTAAGGACTAAGTTGGTGACGGGGGAGGGATAAGGGGTGGAACTATTTTGCTGGGCCTGCCTTGTACACTGTCAATTAAGGACAAAGTCACATGTTGTGTGACAATTCAGCTTTTTCCATTTGTCATGTGAATTCTTTGTCAGTTATTGGCCGCGGTTCATTGACAGATGACTAGCACCATGTCAAACTCCATATAAAAAAAACTGAATTTCAGAATTTGCGCTAGAGGTCTAGAACAAATTGTGAAATATATTTTTCCGGTAAATTTTTCAATCTAGAGCGAAATTAACTGCTAGATTCAAAAAAACATAACGAGCTGCAAGAACAACTTTATCAAAGTCTAAAATTAATATAATAAAAATCAAGCAAAAGTGTAGTTAAATTTGAAATAAGGTAAGTAAAATAAGAATTCAAACTTCTATGTTATTAATACACATTCGGTTTTCCGAACAGCTTTTCGGAACTTCGTTCGGGCAAATATATAACGCACACTGGTGTTTTGCGTTTCAGTGCGATCAAGTGCGTTTTTACTGATATTTTTGACAGCTTCATACAAATTTGTTTACGATTTGCAGTGGAGTATTGATAAATGAAAGCACTAAAGAAAAATTCATTTTTGCAACGTAATTTTTTTGTATTTATTGCTTCAATTTGTGTTTTTAGGGCAAAAGCAAACGAAAAAACAATCACTAACCCCCAGTTTCACACTGGAAGTTTAAACTAAAGTTCAACTGAACCTGAACGTGAGTTTAAATTTGAAGTTCAAATCGTCCGGTTTTACAATATAATCTAAACTTCAGTTCAATTGAACTCAGTTCAACTAAATTTGATGAATGAATTTGATAGTATTGTACAGTACTTAGCTTTTATACGACTTTTCCAAAATCGTTACTTGTCTTTTTTTTTTCAAAGAATACGCAAAACAACGTCAAATATATGTGTTTTTGACACTCGGTTGATCTGAGGTTTAAACGGCAGAGTACTGTAGTTTAACTTAAACTACAAAATGAACTCCGTTCAAGGTTTAAACGAACCTGTGAAACAGAATGAATTATTGAACTAAAGTTTAAACTAAAAGTGTAGTTTAAAT
Source organism: Cheilosia scutellata (assembly GCA_955612985.1). Lineage (NCBI taxonomy): Eukaryota > Metazoa > Arthropoda > Insecta > Diptera > Syrphidae > Cheilosia > Cheilosia scutellata. Next base: position 81,931,652 of record OY015312.1, on the reverse strand, counting down.
TTTAAACTCCCACTGTGAAACTGGGGGTAAATAGGAAAACCTCGATGTAGCACGAAACAACATCATGTCAAATCAATGCGCTGTCGCATTTTAATTATTCTTTCCGAAGACGGCACTAAATACATTTATCACACATTTATAATGCTCATGACGATGAAGTAATCAAAATTCAAACTGGTTCTAATGTCACTCTGCCGCTGATGCTACAGATCTAGCGTCAAAATGATGACATTCAGATTTCTAGTTTAATAAGTTCAACAGCAGTCTGAGAGCATTTTTTGTTTTTCAAAGTCCGATTGATTTTAGTGCCCTAATCACATATCTAATAAAAAAATCCGGTCATAAAAACTGTAGATATAGGGTAATTAACTTTGCATACACCAAACCTTGCATCTACTCCAAATCCTGCAGTGACCTAAAAGCATTTTTTTCGAATGGACAGTAAAGTAAAATCTAGCCGAAAATTCGTATTCGTGCACACAAAGGATTCTTGCAGTATCAACAACTTATTTCAAGTTCCCAATTACCTATATATGCAAACTTCAAAACAGGGATAAACTTTAATATGTAGGTATGTTCTATTGACCTATGGCTATGGTTGAGCGTAGATAAAATGTGTTAAAATTATTCGTACTCGTATATGTATGTAAATAATTAATGAACCCATAAATAATAAGTAAGAAACAAAAAAAAAGCTTAAACAATAAATAAATATGTACATACATTTAATAATATTAATAACTAAAAAAGGAAAAACGGTACGGAAACAGTAGAATTTGGTAAAATATTTTGTGGTAATAGGTTACTGAACTTTTTGGAATCACATTTTTTTTATATGTAGGTACAAAGATACCCTACTTCGCATACCCAACCTCGCACCTACTCCAAATCCTATAGTGAACACAAGTGGGGTCTGGGGTGTTACAAATCGGCAGCATGCTCCCCTTACGTATTTAACTGTTTATGCGGTTTTCGTAAAAAAAAATATTATTACAAGTAAAAGTGTTATCATCGGCCTGATGCTTTCATACCCTCCACTGTATGTACTGTACAGGTACACGCATGTGTCTAATATTGGTTTTGTATGGGAGGTACCAGAACTACTTGACCGACATACAATTTTTAATACGAACCTGACAACCGTAAAAACAAGTCCTCTCACAAAATTTCATTCACCTAAGTCGATTAGTTTGGACGCTAAGGTGCTTTCAACAGACGGATAGACAGACAGACAGATGGACATGGCTAAATCGATTCGATATACCTTGTGGAGGGTATACAAAAAATTATAAAAAAAATTATAAAAAAAAATTATAAAAAAAATTATAAAAAAAATTAAGCATATGACGGTATGACACTACATTTTTGTCTTTTTCTACCTCATTTTTATCACATTAAATCATGTAGAAAAGTCAGCTGCGTGTGAAGGAGATATAAAGTGTAGGTATTGCGAAAGGGGTAGCAATTGTTAGCAAAGGAACAAAAATGTTCAAACGAATTTTTCAAAAAGTTAGACTTCAGAGTGCCGGTAGTTTCATTTTAAATGCATGAAATATGCAAAAAAAAAGCAGTAGGTATCATAAAGGAAAAAATTAAAATTTGAATTTAATGCAAGTTGTGAATATCGTTTTTTTTTAAGCTATTGCCGCCCCCAACAGCTTCGTTATTGAGGAGTCCCACTGTACCTACCCTACATATTATATTTTTTTAAATTAAATCTTGAAGTTAGTTCAAAAATGCCAATATTGTTAAGTTTATTTGTGAACAAGTACTGTACATGTACAATTTTATCATAAGATATATATAAGATAGATTCTTATAGCCTAAAAGTTTACGAAAACGCGTCGATGCATTCGCACCAAACACCAACTAGTTTTCGTTTGAACTCAATTAGCTGTGAAACTATCTATGAAATGATTGTGGAGACTAAACTTTTATTTTACTAACTAAACTCTGCTCCTTTTGACATAATATACAAAGAAAATTAATTAAGCTACTTGCATAAATGCATAGAATAATTAACATAAGCAACAATCAAAATCAAATCATCTGAAAATACCATTTAGCTGGGCAGGTAGTGCTGCCGTTCTAAACTGATAGAAAAACTGAATAATTTGCTGTTTATGGTGCAAAGATAACAAGAGATTCCAAATTGTAAACAAAAAACTAGACGAAACGACAGCACTGAGTGAGAGCTATCCTCAGCAGCAGGTGTGACTGCGTCAACAACCTAACGATTGGAAGTCGTTTTCGTGGCGTTTCCTTGGAAAACGACTTCAAACAATTCGTTTTGAAAACTGCAATATACACGGGAAAACGTCTGTTTTCCATGAAGTTTTCAAGTGTTTTCGCGAAAACCGAGTTTTTGACTCGGTGTTGTATATACACACCCCTGTCGTGGAATCCGTCGGAATTGAGTTTCAATTCACCTATTCGATTCCCTTTCACTTTCTAATGCTATCGTGGAATCCGCCGGAAACGTCTCCTTATCGACGCGTTTTTGGGAAAGGTAGTTCCACTGACAAACGGCTGTCTTTCATTTGTCAACACAAATCTGCAGTCGTAAGGATCGAAAATACCGGGTATTTTGATTTTTTTCTACAAAAAAGGCCAGTAGTAGTGAAGGTTGTAAAATAAAAAGTTCGTCTGGTTGATGCTGATGAAGCTGCCTGTCGATTCCTGTTATGCCTTTAATAACTTAACCCATTTTGAAAATGGGCCACATAAAATTAGTATTTTTGGCCACATAACATAAGTGGTGGCCAAATGAACCAGTTATTTCAACCATTTATTTTTTCTAGCCGAAACAAAAAAGTTTATTTGACCCAATATTATTTCTAGTGAAAATAAATCTATTTATTAGTAATAGAGGCTTTTAATTTTTTTGGGTGAAATATTAGGTCTCTTATTATTATGATGATATACAAATTTTCATCTGCTAGTACATCACACATATGTATAATACATTTATTTTACACTTCAGTGCCTGGTAGAGGGAACAAGGAAAGAATTTACGTTTTGACAAATAAAAAAATTAAAAAATGTAATACTAAAGCTACGAGTACACGACATGCCAAACACGACATACGCATGCCACTCTGACGTCACGATAATTACTCGACATATTGTAGAATATGTCACGTTTTATATATTGTGGCATGTGCGAAAACTATGCCGAGTACACGGCATGCACGTTTTGTCTCAAAGCTGGCATATTCGTATGTCGACTGTGACTGGCATGTGTTTTGCCGCAGCGGAGATGCATGTAATATGTTACAATATGTAAGGTGTTGAACAAAAATATTATTTAACTTATATTAAAGCGTCAGTAAATGACGCAATTCCATCGCTATCAAAGGATGGCTACGATGTCAATGGATTAAAAAAACGTCCAAGAAATCATCAATTCAAACGATTTTTTTTATTCTCCAAAATTTACATGCCATTCTGAGTTGGTCATATGGGTGACAGACGCATGCCAACATATGTCAGCGTTAATAATATCCCGAGTAGACCACATGCACCCTTTTATGACATATTCTAACATCGAATTGACGTCAGACTGGCATGCGTATGTCGTGTATGGCATGTCGTGTACTCGTAGCTTAATTCACATTTAACTACACATATATTATCTACATACATGTATGTGCATTTGTGCAAGTACGTTTGACCCAATCGTGCCCTTGATTACTTTTTTGTTAGCTACGCAGCTTAATTTGCCGTTAACTATTTTTATGACTTGCATTCTTTTGTTTCTTTATTTCGCTTTTCTCGATTGAATTAGAAAGAATGGAAACTGAATGTGAATAAAACTAATAGTTCAGGCTATTCTAATAGAATAAACTTGGGGCTTAATCCAAAAAAATATTGTGTTTATTGGACCCATTGAAATCAGAGCTAGCGACAGTACTAAAATAAAATAAAATTGAAATAAGAAAAAAGGAAGGGATTTTGTTGAAGTCTGATAAAAACATAACAAAAACGGAACGGTTTTGTTTTTGCCGTTCTGAAAGCATTACGCGAAGCCAGACAGTGCCAACCTCCCAGTTCCTATATATACACTGGTCGGCATAAGTATTTTGACAAAACTAAAGTTAATTTTGCTCATAATTTGAAACTTACTTCATGTAAATTTTGGCACCAATGGAAAGGTCATTTAAATTCCGTTTGAATGATACAAAACTTTCCTTAACCCATTAAGTACCCATTTAAAAATTTTAGAATTTAGAACTTTTGTAAATGTCTATTTTTTTTTTTACTTTTTTCCTCGGTAGATATCAAAAAAAAAATGTTTTGATGCAAAAAGTTTCTTCAAATAATTCTAATAAAAAAAAAAAATAATTCTAATAGTGACTGGAAAAAAAATTTTCAAAAATCTCTTCGTTAATATTTTTTATGATTTTTTGAAAATTGCTAAAAATGACTATTTTAGCAACTTTTTCCTCCTTTTCATACAAAATTTTTCTGAGATCATCCCATTCAAAAAATCATAAAAAATGTTAGCGAAGAGATTTTTGAAAATTTTTTTTTGCAGTCACTATTAGAATTGTTGGAAGAAACTTTTTGCATCAAAACATTTTTTTTTGGGATCGAGGAAAAAAGCCAAAAAAGTAGGCTTTTACAAAAGTTCTAAATTTTCAATGGGTACTTAATGGGTTAAGGAAAGTTGTGTATTATTCAAACGGAATTTAAATGACCTTTCCATTTACATGAAGTAAGTTCAAATTATGAGTAGAATTAACTTTAGTTTTGTCAAAATACTTATGCCGACCAGTGTATATATATGTCGAAGAATGGTTCAGTGTGTGTCCCGGATTGTACAGCATTCTACTGTACAGTGTAGGTACATTAGAACGTTAGGTTTACTGTATTATCAGTTACCTAAATGAAATCAGAAAAGAAGAGACGTCGTTGCAGAACAGCTCCGAGATCATTACGAAATCCCGACCCGACATTGTACCATTTGTTAAGAAGAATGGATACGAATGACGATTCGATATATATATTATATCTATTATAAATTTTTTGGGTGAATTAAGAAACGAGAATCACACAATCAATATATATATATATGTATTTTATTTCATAATAAATTGACAATAATTCTTTCAATTGTTTTAAATAATAATTCAACATTGTTTTAAAAGCCAATTCTGCTTTGGATTTATTTATAGGAATTGTAAAGGTTTTAAGGCCTCTTATCTTTATAAGTATTCAAGGGCGTTTGACTAAACAATTTTCTTTCAAAATGCGATGGAACTTCTGTCCAGGGTATTTCGCCAAGAGCCAATTGCTTGGAATTAAATTCTTAAAATCGAGTCGAGCCGGTAATGATGTAATGTTTGTATATGTACTTCTTTCTCAATACGTGCACAAAACTAAATGCGGAAGCAATGAACATCTGTCTAGAGAAATCATATCTTTTAATGAAGTCTGTAGTCATTCATTCATTTATGTTCGTCTAGGGATACATTTAAGGCAATGCTAGAGTATGCCACTTATATTAATGAATTATTCTAAAGATAGGTATATAGGTATAAAACTGTTAGCTTGTAGATTAATTAAATAATAGTTATGTATTTTTGTATACTAAGTACATATTTAAAATAATGTTGAAAAAAGAAGCCAAAAGGGCTTCAACAAATTTCAAATATTATGATTCTGGTGACCCTATTATAACAATTTACATTATCCAAATGTTAAATTCAGCAAAAATTAAATTAGAACAACAGACTGAACAAAAAAAATAAATATGTAATTTACTACCCATAATTGACCTTTTTAAGATTTAATGACTACAAATATAATTTTGACCAGCGAACTAACCAAAGCACTAGGTGTCCACATAATAGGTTTACGTTATATTTTTCGTAAGGTATGTTTCCGCAGAACTAACTACAATTCCAGATTGTGGTTTGGAACGTTTTTCGCTTAATTCGAAGACGTGCCTAATTTCTGTTGGCGAATTTTGTCGAGTTTTCATGTGATGATGAATGAGTGGTGATGATCGAAATAGCTATAGTTCCAACCGAAGAGTTTGTTTTTTGAAAGATCGTTCCTTGTGTGTTGGCCTGTGAGTTTCGGACAATTCTTTCAAGTGGGATGTTGAAGACACGACAACGCGTCACCTTGTCTAAATCCTCTTTTGACATTGACCAAATTTTGAAAATGAGTTGGTGCATGCTCTCTAGCAAGTCATCTCCAGCTGCTTCGGCAGGTAAACCGTCCGGGTCGCAGCAGGGTCGTTAAACAAAAAAGTCATCCCGAGCAGACAGACAAGCTAAGCGAACTATTTGCCTTCAAACGCACACAGTTCGGTGCAGGAATAAAGCTGAGACCCTAATATTTAGGACCATACAAGATCGGCCAGCTACGTACAAAAAGCAAGTAATCAGGAAGGTGTAACCCGTCATTCGGGGCGAATGAATAGTCAGGATAGCCAATTGTGGGACAGGGCAAGACAAAACAACGATACCCTACAATATACAACGAATACAAGTTACATAAGAATAACAGTATGATCATCGGACGCAAACCAACCAACGTTAATCTCGTAAAAAAAAAAAAAATAAATAGGCGGCGCGACAGACGGTAGACACCCAAGGCCTAGCTTCTCGCAACCATTCGTTTTGTGTGAGTTTCTATTTTTGGAACGAATGGAAGGGACCTACAATTTTATGCCGAGTCCGAACGGCTGAAACGTTAATCTCGTACTCGAGATAAATTAAGATAGTTTTTTTTTTTGTCCCCAAATATTGAAATATAAATAACAAGTTATTTTGTATTGGGTACACATTAGGGTGTGTCACTTTAGTATGGCGAAAAAAAAGTTGTTAATTGTTTAATCTAATACATGCCAAAAGTTGAATTGGGATCTTAGGCTTCAGAATATATAAAAAAAGTTGCGATTTTTATGAACTTTTGGCTCCCTCAAACCACCTGATGTTTCGGAAAAAATGTTTTTAGTACTTTGTTGGTTTATTGTTCAGATAATGTTTAATGTCAATTTTTGTAAAAAAAGTAATTGAAATCATTAAACATAAATTGCTTTTAGGAAAAAAAAAATGAAAAACATAGATATAGCTTAATGCATTTATTATTTATTATTACTAGCTGTAGCTACCCGGTTTTGCCCGTACTCAGGAATTGCCTATGACGACAATCTACATCTATGTTTTAAATTTAAAACTTATGTAAGCTCCCACGAGTATCGAGCAATAACGTTTGCAGTTTTTTATTGGAAGTGCCACGCCCCTTTTCTCAATCCCTCCCATATTTTTTTATTGCTTTCTAAAGGTAATAAACCTCTATTTACCAAATTTCAAAGCTAAACCTGCCGCAAATGTCAAGATATAGTGTAATTTGAAGATTTGGGTGTTCAGCGCCATCTATCGGAAAACTCGAAAACTTTTGATCCTCGTGCACTTTTTACTTCCTAACCGATTGTGTAAGTTTTAGCTTAATCGACCGATTACTTTTCCAAATATCGGGAAAAAGCGTTTGCATTGTTTTTTTTGTATGGGAGGTGCCACGCCCACTTGTCCAATTTTTGACCAAACTTCACAGAAAAAAACTCCCGGATGAATATATTATTTATTGACATGACAAAAGCCTTTGATATGGTTAATCATACCATTCTTCTGGACAAACTCTACAAAGCTGGATTCAGGGACTCAGTATTAAATTGGTTTAAGTCCTATCTATCAGAAAGAACTCAAAGAGTAAAAATTGACGGAGTTTTTAGTAATATGTTGCAGTTACGGATTGGTGTGCCTCAAGGTTCAGTTTTAGGCCCTATTTTATTTCTTATTTATATAAACTCTATATTCAAACAAAATTTCAGTAGTAATATAACAGCTTTTGCTGACGATATGGCATTTACATACGTAAACAGTTCAGTGTTCGAGTCGGTGATAAAATTAGAGACTGACGTGCAACTGTTAAGGCAATGGTTTGCAAAACACGAACTAATTGTAAGCGAAAAAACTAAGCTTATGGTTTTCAATTTAAGAAATCCAAGTCTGCTTGAAAGTAATGTCATTTTTCACTCTGCTATTTGTCCGAAACTCTCAATGTCCGCTCATAACTGTGGTAAAGTAAATTTTCATATGGATGTATCCTGTTGTTCTAACTGTTTTAAAATAGAATCTGTTGAACGTTTTAAGTATCTGGGAGTATCAATAGATAAGCATTTGAGTTGGAAAATTCATGCAGCTGACTTGAAAAAGTATATGATGTGTGCGACGCGTAAAATATTTCTGTTACAACCTCATTGTTCTAAAAAACTTCTCACAGCAATTTACTATGGTCTTGTTAACTCAAAACTAAAATATGGTTTAACGAGTTGGGGTGGAGCTTACAATAATACAATTGAACCACTTCAAATAGCACAAAAGCATATTGTCAGAATTATTTGTAAAAAAAGTAGATTAACAAGCAGTTTGCCTTTATTTCGCCTCCTCAAAATTTTACCAATAAAACATTTATATGTTTACAAAGTTCTTAAAGTGTTTTTTATGCGTAGCGGATACAGTTCAATCTTAAGAAATTCAAATGTTTACAGTTTAAGAATAAACTGTCAGCAACTAGTTAAAATACCGGTGACAAACAAGACAATTTTTTCCAACTTTTATACTGTTTCAGCACCTACATTGTATAATCGATTACCATACGAAATTAGAATAATTAATATACAAAGCTATAGAATGTCACCCTATCATTTTATTCCTCAACTTAGTCGAATTTATAATATGTATTAAAGCATCATCCCTGGAATAAAATATACAAATAAAAAAATAAAAAAATAAAAAAAAAAAAGATAATACTTCAGATGGTCTGAAAATTTGAGGTAAATTGGTTCGGTTGTTTTCGAGATATAAGATTTTTTATGTTTTTTTTTTTATGGGAAGTGCCACGCCTCTTTGTCTAATTTGTTTCCCCTATTTGCTTTTTTGGGCCAATACAAATCCATCAAGCTCAAAATCGTGAAAATCGAAGGATCCGTTCTCGAGTTATTAGTGCACACGCGGACAGCAGTCTCTTTTATATTACATATATAGAAGATTTTATTACTCGAAATGCGTTTGCCGGTGTACAGGACGATTAGTTGTAAAATATATTTATCTTTAAATGTGTCGGTATTTGACAAACAGTATAAAATTAATGCATTTACATTATTTGAGCATGACTTAACTTTAGATTTGGATATAGAATTACAAAAAAATAGAGCACCAATAGCACGTTGCCTAACAATTTTTTCGAAACTTCAAGGCCATTGAGGGAGCCAAAAGTACTAACCAAAATAAAAACCATAAATGTAGTTTTTCATTTAACTCAGCAATGTAACTTTTGAAAACTATTAGACATTAAAATTCTAAAGTTAAAAAATATGACACACCCTAGTACGCATCCTAAGTTACAGAACCTTGGTACTAAATACATAGAAATATGTCGACGGCAGAGTTGAAAGGGTCTGTTATATGTAAAGTAATAAATAATAAAAATAATAAATAAATAATATTTGAATATGATATCCAAATATACATACCTTTTAATATGGATACTGCTTCACGGGATAACCACACTGGGTATAGAACATCGTCATGTAGTATTGAATCAAACAGTTCATCTTCGTTATCAGCTTCAAATGGGGGCTGCCCGGCCATCATTTCATACATAAGTACACCTAATGCCCACCAATCAACGGATGCGCCATATTCTTGTTCCTTGAGAATTTCAGGTGCGATATAGTCAGGAGTACCACAAAAAGTTGAAGTGAGCGCACCGTTTAATATACCTTCCTGCAATCGAAATTATATTTAATAAACTATGTAGAGAAAATAAAACGTATTTTATTGGGACGGTCATACTTTGCACATTCCAAAATCTGCTAGTTTACAATGTCCTTCTCTGTCTAATAGAATATTATCCAATTTCAGATCGCGGTATATAACACCATGAGAGTGAAGAAACTGCAAAGCTAAAGTGACTTCTGCTGCATAAAATGCAGCTCGAGGAGCTTCAAAACGACGCGCCTTTTGTATTTGGAACATTAGATCTCCCCCATTAACGTATTCCATAACGAAGAACAACCGTTCCTTAAATTAACTTTTAAAATATAAGGAAATTAATAAAATGCAAAATAATACCGGAGTTTGAAAACACGAATGTAGTGCTGTCAAAAATGGATGTTTAGCTGCTAACGCCAAAATACGTTTTTCTGTCATTGTGCAATCAACATCATCGTCCTGAATAATGGCATCTTTTTTAAGAACTTTAATGGCGTAGACTTCATCGGTTCCTTTCTTTTCGGCTAGCATGACTTTTCCAAATGAACCTTTTCCTAATACTTTAATAAAATTAAAATCCTGAAGTGTTGATTTTCCAGAACGGTTTTCAAAATACTGGTAAGCATTCGAATTTTGTGGCTGATTAGGCAATGTACTTCCACGTAATGAAGTTTCACCTTCCGCATAATCCTTCCGTTCAACGGAAAAATTTTCTTCTCCAGCAGGCTGATTCAAATACTAAAGGAAGAGAAATAAATAAATTTAAGTATAATAGCATTAAATAAGAGTAACTAATATTATTTTTTACCCTTGAACGACGTGGCTGCGATTGTTTGTCTGGAGAAATACCTAATGAATTCAATATCTCTGCCATGTACTTTGTATTTACTCCACACGTGTTTGCTACATTTTTTTGACACCGTTTATGTACATTCATATAGCAAGCTTCGCATTGCAACCCCTGCTTGATCAAACCGTATAGAAGAGATCCACAATGGTCGCAAAATGTAAATCGTTTGTAGCTATGTACAACAAAACGGTGAGGTACATTGACGTTAAATCTTTGCCCAGCTGGAACGCATTCAGTTTGGTTTTGCTTAAAGACAAAAATAAACATTCATATTATGTTGTAACAGTTCAATTTAATAAGATAAAAACATACTTCTTCACGCATTCCAGGGCATTTTGTAACAACGGAACCATGACATCTTTTATGTACAACGCAAGTACAAACTATAATTTAAATAGTAATTCGTTATTGCATTTATTTCCTAACAAATAATATTAAAAACCACAATCTTCTGCGTGAATCACATTAGAAGTACATTACGAATCATGCATGTGCGTCAAAAAGATAATGCAAGCATATGCAAGGTGATAAATAAAAACAAAACCACGTTCCGTTAATTAGTCAACGTCACACATTTTAACCTTGTTTATTAACATCGTATTAGCCGTTAGTAAGGCAGTAGAGTGAGTGCATTTAGTGGTAATTAATTTAAGAAATATGTATATATTTTACGTATCTTAGGGTTTGTCGAGAAAGAAAACATTTTAAGAAAATACATGTTAGCAGTCGTTAAATGTTCAGAAAATTATAACCGTTTAGCTTAATTAAGTAGATAAAAAGCGTTATTATAAGTAACATATTATATTGAGTTCTCCGAAGATGTTTTACACATAATGTAATGGACACATACATTATACCACATACTGAATGGCTACTGAATTTTAACCTGTGACGAGTCAAGTTAAACCTATGCGCGAATCAATAATTTAAATGCTTAAGAAAACAGTCTCAGCTTTTTATACCTATGCAAAAGGTGTTTCGGTTTCAGAAACGAAAAAATTATAAAATATAATGCAAAAATATATGTATGTAACTTATCAATGCTTTGAGCAACAATTTTACAGTTGCTCCAAGAAAAAAACCGGCCAAGTGCAAGTGTCACTCGGGCACCGAAGGTTCCGTACGTTAGTTCATAATAATCTATCACAGAATCCGTCGTAGTGGAAATTTTTGCTACGAATTTAATCCGTCGTAGTGGAAATGTTTGCTAGGAATCTAATTCGTAGCAAAAATGTCCACTACAACGGATTCTGTGATAGTTCTTTCGGGGTTCGTAGCAAAATTCCGAATACGACGGATTCTGTGATCACCCAGAATATGCATGCATAGTTAAGGTATTGTTCCCTAACGTCGGTCGTCGTCACTCGTCAGTTTTGACCTATGCCTACTTGGATCTTCGAAAACTAACTATGTATGTAGTACTTATATAAATACCTTTACTGACCTACCCCCTAAAAATGCGAGCAGGATATTTCATTGCAAAATCATCGGCCCCACCCAACTCGTAATAATATAAAAATGAACAGAGAGAGCACACGTGCAACAAAAATGACATGAGAGGAGATGCACAACAAAAATATTCATCATGCTCTCCCATCAAACCTCACAAAAGGTATTTCTCCTCAAGCACATCTGCACATCTCATATGCAGAAACCCTATCTGAATTATGGCCCGTATTGTGATTGTCGATCAGCGATCGTCACGACAATTGTCGATTGCGTCGATTGATTTTAGCTATTCGTACGCACAAAAACTTTTCACTTCCAAGAGAAAGCATCGACCAGACATTTGTAATCGACTACAAGCGACTGTCAATTCGACAAATATCAATCGCAATCGACAATCAAAGTTGTCTATCGATCGACAGTTGTCGATCAACGATCAACTATCGACACTCACAATAGGGGCCTATGTCTCTCACTTAAGATCGCCTCCTATGACCGCTTTTACACGCAGAGTTTTTTCACTCTAGTGTCGAGAATGTGTTGGTAAAGGGGATGAAAAGTGCAGGGGATAGCCGAACACTCATGGACCGCGAATTCCCATCCGATTCTTGTATTCTCTTTCGCTCTCTTTCCTTATTTTCAGCGTTGCTTTATTCTCAAACCGTACTCAGTCGCGGTAGACGTCTGCAGTTGCTCTATTTTCGAACTGTATGCGGTCTGCGCTTCGAAAATGCAGCTACCACCGCGAGCGACGAATGAGAAAAAAAGGAAACAAAGACAATTTGACAATCAAGGCACTAAAGTGAAAACACTGAACGTATAAATGCACCATAAGTGCCCAAAAGAGAATTAAGAAGAGTCATGAGTGAAAAACCTCTGCGTGTAAAAGGGGTCTATCCAACAAAAATAATTTTCTCCCACAGCAACCACCACTGCCAGGGCCAGCCACGACATTCCACTCATATCCAACACGAAATCTCCCCATGCAATCCAACTACGCATAATGCATCGAGAGCGATAAACACACAAGCCACACTCTTTTCGGAGTAATTCTCTCGGTTTGCTTGCGCGTGCGCGTGCCGCGTGGTGTAGATCGTGTTCAACCAAACACCAATATGGTATGCGTATGGCCGTGTGGGTGTGGTGACATTGACAATGGTGTATGAGATGGGTATGCATTGGGATTGGAATGGAAGTTCCAATTGTGGCGTATTTTATGTGGTGATAGTTTCTTGTAAATATCTTCTAAAATATTAACTTTTCGACATAACAGTCTTCAGCGCATATAGCTATATATGATGATCTACAAGAAAGGATTACATGTATTTTTTGTAAATCTGAAAATAAACAGTTTTTTGTGCGAATGAACATATTTTTTCCACGAAATTAAGAATAACTCCAAAACCAGCCGATTTATTGTTAATATTGGTATTTGTCGATTATATAGAGGTTATACCTGATACTGTGTGCAAATTCCAGCTTTCTACGTCAATAAGTTCTTGAGATAGACCTAGGTACAACATTTTCTTATTTTATTCGGGCAGACATCGTAGCGAAAGCAATGAGGTTCCTCCATATGGAAACGGAACCTTAAAAACGCACTGCTCGAAAAAAACAACTACCTAGTCCAAAAATGCCTCTACTTGTTTTCTCTGTATGACTTTAAGCGTTGTCGCTAAGTGTTACTTTCAGTAATTGATTTCTGTGACTACGTTATTAATCGTGATTACCATGCCCGGTTCTTGGCATCATAATGGATAACAAAAACGGAGTAAGAGCAGTAAATTAGCTTCAGGAGGGAGAGTTTCAAATGTCTGTTGATTTTCGTATCGGTGTGTCGCGGCGAGCTATCCGAAACGTCTGGGAACACTTCCAAGAAATCGGGAGTGTAACAAGTATACCTGGATCAAGACGAATCAGAGCCACAACTGCGCTATATATACAAATAATTGCACTTCGGGGGCGTACCGTAACCGCCCAGGCCTTAGGAAATCAATTGCGGCAATCTTCTGGCACTCAAGTAAGTGATCAAACGGCACGTAATCGACTCTACGAAGATGGTAAATGGTCCACAGTACGTATATTCGACCCAAACTGGCAACGGCACATCAGATCGAATTGGACTATGGATAACTGAGTCCTTCAGACGAATGTAAGGTCAAGTTCGTTAGTGACGATAAACCAGTACGCGTGTGGAGAAGACAAGGTGAATGTTTTATACCGACCCATGGATTCACGGAACTGACCGTTTTGGGGGCCCAAATGTCATGGTATGGGCTGGAATAAGCTTGTTCGGCAGAACAGAGCTGTAACCGTCGGCAGTTACTTTGAAACAATGACCTGTTGTGATTCCATTTTTACAGAAAGTGGGTCCTGACTCCTCACTTTGTTCTTATGCAAGACAATGCTCGCATATGGCCCGTATTCTTTTTCTGATGACAATATTACAGTTTTGTCATGACCAGCAATGAGCGCATAGCAGACCTCAACCGAACCGAGCATTTATTAGGCGGAGAGGCGACCGTCGGATTACTTAGCTCATCGAGTTAAAGATTCTTATGCCAGTTAGTCGATAAAGCTACTCGAGACTAAAAAAAAACGCACCAGGGTTGCCTAAAATATTTTGGTCCGATGACGTCTAAAACGGGTCACTTCCGGTGCGTTTTTTCGACCATAACTTAGTCCATCGAGTTAACGGTTAAAACTTCTCCAAATTGTAGAGCTCGACGAGACTAAGCGAAATATATAGGGTTGCCTAGTTTAAAATGGTCGAATGGGGTTGGCAACCCCTTTTTAAGGGACCTGTTTTTCGACTACAACTTAGCTCATTGAGTTAAAGGTTGCCATTAGTGCCAAATGAAAGATACGGCGCGCGGTGCGTTTAACAGAAATATACGGTTGCAACCTTTAAAATGGTAGGATGGCCTTGGCAACCACATTTCAATTAAATAAAAAAAGTATAACATAACATGGAATGTCCATTATGAACACTTTCTTTCCACACAAAGATATCCATAAATACACATTTTTTTTTTTTTTTTTTTTTTTTTTTTGTCGGAGGTTGTTACTATCCGATGGAGCACTCAGACACAACTACTGGTCCATTGTACTGCCAAACAGACACCTTACATTGCTGTACTTAGTTTTCCCGTCTTTCGAAGAAAGATAAGAAGGAGCTTCAGTGATGAAGAGCTTAGATGTTCGGCACTCACCACGTCAGCCCCAAAAATCCGCCACCTGATGCGAGCAAAGGCAGGACAACTACAGAGGAAGTGTTCCGCCGTATCATCGTCCTCTCCACAAGCAGGACAGATGGTGGTGTCGCTCAAGCCCAATACATTTAAGTGTTTGGCGAAAGCTTGGTGGCCCGAAAGGACGCCCACAAGCAGTCTACAGTCGATTCTCCTGAGAGACAGAAGAAAGGACGCGGACCTTTTGCAGATGTCCGGAAGCAGTCGCTTGGCCTGTCTGCACCCAGCACAATCACGCCACCGACGCTCGTGTTTGCGAGAAACCCAAATATCGATGGATGACCCAACCACAGATGCAGGCAGACCCAGCGCGGGTTCAGGTCCTGAAAGAGCTTCTTCTGAACCCAGCCTGGCAAGCCCATCAGCGATCTCATTTCCCTGGATACCAGTGTGACCTGGGACCCAAACAAGTTTGACCGTGTTTAGCCTACCGACCAAGTTCAAAGCAAGCTTGAGTTCGAGCACTAGCTTGGACGAGGTGAGAGGGTTAAGCAGCGCTTTTAGTGCAGCCTGGCTGTCACTGCAAACGCATATACTTTTAGCCCTCCACCTGTTTGTCACAATATAGCGCATAGCCATAAGGATAGCGAAAATCTCCGCCTGGAAGACAGTCGCGTGGTTACCTAAAGGGTAGTGTAGTCTAATGTTCTCGCATTCCACGAAGACTCCAGAACCAGACCCCTGTCCGGTTTTAGAGCCATCCGTGAATACACGATGGCATTCTTTCCCTGGCTCAGAGTCCGGCCGAAGCCATTCCGTTGCCTGAGGAAAGTTGACGTGGTAGTTTTGTCGCAGTAGGATTTCTGGTGTCATTGCATCAGACGGCATATCCATAAGACAGGGGTCAAAGGATAATTCTCGCACAAGTTCATCAAAATTCCAATGCGCGTGGTACCAAAAGCCACCTCTCTTTAAACGGGAGATGGTTTTCAGTGTACACCCCATGATAAAAATATCAAGGGGGGGGAGATTCATCATAGCATCTAGAGCAGAACCCGGGGTGCTGGGGAAGGCCCCTGTGCAGCCAAGGCAAACTGTTCTTTGGAGTTTGGCGAAAGAGGCAGTAACACGTTTCCGCGAAAGCCTGTTCCACCACACAACCGATGCATATGAGAGAAGTGGTCTTACCATTGCCGTATAGATCCAAAGGACCCTTTTCGGAGATAAGCCCCATGTCTTACCAAAAGCGCCTTTGCACTGCCAGAAAGTCGACAGCGCTTTATCGGTTTTCGATTCAACATGCTTGGACCAAAGAAGTTTTCTATCGAGGATTACTCCAAGATATTTGACTTCGTCAGAGATCGGGATAGTGACACCTTTTAGCACAAGTTGAGTCAGACCAGTGAAGTTCCTCCTCCTCGTGAAGAGAACAACCGTAGTTTTAAGAGGATTCACTGAAAGCCCATTTCTTGTGCACCAATCATCGATCAAGCCCAAGGATCTCTGCGCCTGAGAGCAGACAGTCCTTAGGTTCGAGCCGACAGACAGAACGGCGACATCGTCCGCGTAGGCTTGTGTGTAGGTTCCAGGAAGATTGAGTAACGTTAGCAGAGAGTCTACTACCATACACCATAAAAGGGGAGACAGAACACCACCTTGTGGGCAGCCCCTGTTTACCCCTGTCATGACGCATTTGCCACAATCCGCCTCGGCAATCAACGTCCTGTACATTAGCATTGCTTTAATCCACAACACCAATGTTTCATCTATACCGTGATGTCTAGCTGCGTTACACATGCTGTCAAAAGTCGCATTATCAAAAGCACCCTCAATATCGACGAAAATACCCAACGCGTACTCCTTCCGATCAAGAGCGCTTTCGATCCTACCAACAAGGTTCTGAAGCGCAGTTTCACAGGATTTTCCGCGCTGATAAGCATGTTGCATCTCAGAAAGAGGATGCGATCGAAGAGCAACATTGCGCACGTGCAGCTCAACCAGTCTTTCCAAACTTTTCAGCAGGAAGGAAGACAGACTTATGGGTCTGAAACTTTTGGCGAGAGTGTAGTCAGTCTTACCGATTTTTGGTATGAACACGACTTTAACCATACGCCAAAGAGAAGGTATGTAGGCCAAGGCCAAGCTAGCGGTGAAAATTCTTTTCAACGTCGGCATCAGCTGACTAAAACCTTGTTTCAGCATAGCCGGGTAAATTCCATCCGGACCAGGTGCCTTGAAACTCTCAAACGATGCAATTGCATATTTGATAGCGTCATCCGTCACCACTCTGGATGCAATATACCAGCTACGCCGCGTGGTGTTTGTCCGTTCCGTGGTGGCCACCGTTTCCGGTACCACTGAAGAGCGCGTAGTGATCTGATTTCCCGGGAAATGAGTCTCCAACAGAAGACTGAAAGTCTCCGCCTTTGTCTCAGTGTAGGTGCCATCAGATTTTTGGAGCGATTCCAGTTTACTTGGTCTGTCCCTTTTGAGGACTTTAACAAGTCTACTGGTTGCACTTAGTGATTCGACCTCCTCACAAAATTTCCTATAAGAGTCATTTTTCGATTTACGAATCAGTCTCTTAAATTCTTTTTGCTTCGATCGATACAGATTCCAGTCTTCTTCTAAGTTGGTTTTTAAAGACCGATTTAGGAGCTTCCTGGTTTCTCTGCGAAAACGCTGCAGTTCGGTATTCCACCAAGGTACCGGTTTTCTGCAGGAGTTTTTTGTAACCGGACACGCTTGTTCAAAACAACGGATAAGGACGCTGTTCAGATCCTGAGCAGACCTCTCTACCCCTTGTATTGACCTTAATTTAAGTGGAGCTTTAACAGAATTGCCAAGTTCCTCCTTAAACCGTGCCCAATTCGTTTTTCTCGGATTTCTCCTCTCTTGCGAAGGTGAAACTTCACAGTAGATTTGAAATTCGATGTATCTGTGATCTGACAAAGTGCTATCTGGCGATACCCTCCAATTGATGATAGTCTTGGAATGCCTGTTGGACAGGGTAATATCGATTACTTGCTGTCTCCTGGCTGTAACAAATGTAGGCCGACGACCCGCATTGTTGATGGTGATGTCAGACGATAGGATGAAATCCAGAAGACGATCTCCTCGTATATTGCATTTGCTGCTGCCCCAAACAGTGTTTTGAGCATTAGCATCGCAACATAAGACAAGACCAATCTTTTTGACCTCGCAGTACTCTATGAGCTCAACAATTGCCTTTGGTGGTGGAGGAATTAGAGAGTCATAGGGGAAGTAAGCCGATGCAACAACAAAGGTTTCCCAATTGCCATTTGCATGGTAGGTGATAGTTGCAGCAACCAAATCTTGGCCACAAAACCGTTTGATTTTAACTGCCGTGAGGGATTTCGATACAACAAGACATGTCCTAGGTCTCTCGGACAGTTCATCGTAAAGAACATGGTATGCACCGCTCAACTCACCAAGGCCACAGATGCGATTTTTCCACACCCATGGTTCCTGGATGGATGTTATGCGGTTTTTTGTCCTACTGACAGCAAGCCTCCTACTTAAAAGAGCAGTAGCAGCCTTACAGTGTTGTAGGTTGATCTGAGTGAACAAAATGGATGTAAACTCTGGGTTACGACCACTATTAGCACTACTTGACATTGAAATGGAAATTAATCCTACCAAGGTGCAGATAGGGACGCATGTCGTACCTAGACTTGATGATCTCGGCAGAAGCCTTGTCTATGCTCACAACCAGAGAGCTACCATCTTCATCGTGACGGTTTTTACTCTGCCTGTGAGAACGGACAATCCAGGCTTTTGTGTCGAGACCAGGATTCTGGGCATGCAAACGCGTTAGCACGTCCGCCGATTTCCCCAGTTTCCCAGGAATCCAGCAGACAGCACGCGTGAGCTTGGGTGGTTTGTAGACCTCAAAAATTGTGGTCCCGTGGGGAGGGATCTTCGGCACCATGTTGCTGACCCATTTCGAGGTAAGCTGCGAGGAGGTATTCACCGTGAAGGTTCCGTCCTTGAACTCACATCCCTCAACCTGGATACAAGCATTAGTTGCCGCGGCAAGCTCCAAAAGATGTGCTTTACAGTGTTTGCACTCTGCATCGCTCATGCTATTGTCATTGCCTGCTTTCCCTATACGAACTGCTAGAGAGGAGACAGCGGCATCTTTGTAGGATGGCCTCTTGTCCCGCACCTTAGCTGTTCTGCGTTCGAAAGAAGCACTCTGACCGACAGAGCCATCCGCATCAACAAAGTTCTGTCCGCTGGTACTGCAACCTGGGTTGGTTCCAGCACCTGCATCATTCAGTACCAGTGCACAGGTAGCTCCAACGATTGGAGGGCCTCGGGAGCTCTCGCCTGTAGGTGCGATTGCGACGTCCAGTTTCCTTCCGCCAGTACTGCTTCCATTTCTGGTAGAAGCACCGGCTTCATTAGGAGACCGCACGCGGACAGACTCACAGACTTGAGGGGGGTTTATTCTCTTTTCGAGCTTGGGTCGCTTCTTCTTGCTTTTCGGGTAGGCAGAAGAGGAGGCAGCGTCAGATCCAAGGGGTTGGTTGGCTTCAGTTGGTGAGACTTCCACCGACCGGTTCCTTTTCAAAGGCGCCGCCGAAGAGCTGACGGATGTGCTTGCGCCTTCAGCAGGTGCAGCTTCTTTGCGCCGCAGATCCCTCAGCTTCTTCCTTTTCCTTTTCCGCTGTCCCTTAGACAGTACCTCGACGGTAGGT
This sequence comes from Cheilosia scutellata, assembly GCA_955612985.1. Lineage (NCBI taxonomy): Eukaryota > Metazoa > Arthropoda > Insecta > Diptera > Syrphidae > Cheilosia > Cheilosia scutellata. Next base: position 81,911,650 of record OY015312.1, on the reverse strand, counting down.
ACACATGGTACCTACCGTCGAAGTCTTCAGCAGAAATCGCTGATAGATTTCTTTGTGGTACCGTCGTGTATTAAAAGGATGGTTTGTGATGTTCGTGTGTTGAGAGGGGCTGAACTGTCAACTGATGAGCCCCTCAGAAAGAGGACGTACGGCGGATGAATTCACTAGACTGAACGGTGGCGGCAACATTCAATTTGGCAGATACCTTACTTGAGCTACTTCGACATATTTGGAGCTGAGGTCAGTGAGGATTTTTCGTGACTAGTCAGGGTCCTGAAACAGAGTTGGTGGCGGATGAACCCTTTATGGGCCAACGGCAGCTCTCACAACCCCGAAGTGGGTTACTGACACCGGAGGAATCCGGCCCCTCTCGTCCAAGGGGTCCAACAAAGGGCCTGGCCCTCCAGGTTGGGGGTTGTACGCCGGGGTAACTGCCCGACTGCGGAAAACCAACCCCGTTCCGAAACGACAACAAGCCTCGGATACGGATGATTTTACTGTTGACGAACCTGGCAAACGAATAAAGGAATTCAGCTGTGAAAAGAAAGATTCTACGAGCTCTTAGACAAGACGTACAAGCAGTGCTGTAACTATGACAATAATACTGTCTTATGTGATGCAAAGATAGGAAGAAGAAGGCTCCCGCATATCGATTTCCATAAAGGCACATGGAGATTTCCCGATCAATCAACCGTCAACCAGATTGACCACATTGCGATCGACGCAAGGCACTCTTCCAGTATTATGGATGTCCGAACGTTCCGAGGGGCCAACATTGACTCGGACCACTACCTTGTCGTAGCCAAGGTACGCCTTCGGATATCCCGAACACCGCCAAGACAAGTAAATACTGTGAGGAAGTTTGAAGTCGGACGGCTAAAGTCGCAAGAGATCACCAGATCCTTCTCCGATCGAGTCTCTCTCAATCTCTCAAGAGGTCGTATGCAGCCAGCATCAAGCATTGAAGACTAGTAGAAACATTGCCAAAAAGCTTGGTTTCACAAGACCACCACAACGAAACCCCTGGTTCGACGACGAGTGCCGGCAAGCACATGCACCGAAACAAGAGGCATACAAAGCGGCGCTGCAAAGAAGGACCAGAGCTGTTCGTGAACTCTACGCGCAGAAAAGAAAACAAGAACACCGGCTTCTCAGGAGAAAAAAGAAAGAGCACGAGGAGCGCGCGATCGAGGAAATAGAGAGATGCTACAGCAGGAATGAGGTTCGGAAGTTTTACTAAAGGACAAAAAGAACCTGCCAAGGCTACAGAGCCCGAACCGAAGCCTGCAAGGACGAACAAGGGAACATAATAGTAGAATCGCAGTCGATGCTGAGGATATGGAAGAACTACTTCTGCATACTGTTTAACGGCGATGACGAACTAAATCCCGCTGTCAGGCAGAATGAGCCATTCAACCTGGACGATGAAGACCAACAATTCCGCCCACCAGACCTGGACGAACAAAGACAAATAGTTGCTATTACCAGATTAAAATTAAATTTGGACCAAAATATTCCGATTATGTACTCGCAAAAAACCGGTAAATGTGGATTAATGTCCCTATTAATTTGGCAACCCACTGTATGTATGTAACATCATAAAAATATTGGTAGTTCATTGAGTTAATGGTTCAAACTTCACTAAATTATAGAGCTCGTCGAGACTAACCGAAATATATAGGGTTGCCTAGTTAAAAATGGTCGGATGGGCAACCGTGGTATTTAACCCCTCTACAAAATACCGTTATAAATTGTTGGCGCCGTAGTTATCGTACTCTCCCCAGTATAACATTTTTCTTTTTAACATCATAAAAATATTGGCAGTTCATTGAGTTAACGGTTAAAACTTCGCCAAATTTAGAGCTCGTCGAGACTAACCAAAATATATAGGGTTGCCTAGTTTAAAATGGTCGGATGAAATAAAAAAAAGTATAACATTTTTCTTTTTATCATCATAAAAATCAAAATTATGAAGGACTTCCTGCCCTCCTAGAATCGTGAAATTTGGCAGAATGCTAGATTCTATGGTGCAACCACTGGGAATAGTCCAAAACTTCAGATTTTCCATTCAGGGGGCATGGTATACGTCCACTTTTAAAAATTGGTTATTATTTATTTGAAGCACTTTCCATTGCCGTAGAATGTTATAATTTGGTAGAGCGGTTGGACTTGCAGTGTACAGAGGTAGGTAGTATGTATATACAAAAAAAAAAGTGTTTAACTAGTCAGTCACGAAAAGTAATGGGGATCTAAACGTACGCCATGTTCTTAGTTTAGAAAAGTTCAATGTTCAGGAACCTTCTAAAACTAAGAACTTGGCGTACATTTAGATCCTCATTACTTTTCGTGGCTGACTAGTTAAACACTTTTTTTTGTATATACCTACATAACGAACTTGGCTGTTTTTTTACATTTATGTTTTTGGTATGATTTCACTACTTTTTGCGAAGTTTTTTTTTATTAAATTTCACAAACAACGTTGAAACGTCTTCGATTTTTAATATGTCAACAGACACTGACTGCCATCACTTTGGCTTTCTTTCTTATAAACTATTCAGTAAAATCATATTCAGCAGGTAGATTAACTTCTATTCATATTTTAAGTGGGCAGATTCCACGCCCCTTAAATGGAACATTTTTAATGTTTATATTTCTCCTTTCGTACAATGCAGGTCCTACCGCTCTACCAAAATTTCAACAATCTACGTCAATGGGAAGTGGCCAAAATAAATAATAACCGATTTTCAAAAGTGGGCGGATACCACGCCTCCTGAATAAAGAATATACAATTTTTGATTTTTTTTTCCATCCACCTGTCGCCCGGTGAGATACCACCACATCATGCTATACGCTCCATGAAGTAGTCTTGACTACGTTTCGGAGTTTGGCAGATGGGCCGATGCAACACGGATGGGACACAAAAGCCATGATGCAACTTCCTGAGATAAAGAATTCCGGAGGTAAACTAGTCTCCCATTCGGATCTCCGGGGGGGACTATCTCAGAGGTTTCAACATGAAAATAATCACTTGCAAGACGACAGACAACAACGTACACAAGGACAAAAGAGACAAAACACGGAAACACACGTGAAAGAAAAGAAGAGATGGAACCTGCGGATCTCGAGATAATATGGCTTAAGGTCGTACTACAAAGCTGTACCAAATTCTTTTGCTGCCTGTACCGCTCTCCAAAAGTTAACGAACCATCTAAATTATTTATCCGATAAGGTAAACTGGATACAAATTCATCACCCAACCGCTGAAGTTATTATACTTCGTGACTTCAATGCCCATAACATGGATTATTCGAGTTTTCTGAGAAAAATTAAGTACGTGATCATGTTTTGATCAAAATCGTTGGAGCGGTTTTTTGTAAAATTATGCAAACATATGGTACAATGTTGGGTTCGAAAAACCTAAAAACTGAGTACGACGTATTCTTCAGGATATAAACGTTACCCAGCAGTTACATTTTATTCCAAATTGAAAATGGCGTTTTCGAGATATGAGGAGTTTTTAAAGTAGATACCATTTTAAGGGATTGGGGTGGAAATCGAAGGACCCATTCATGGTTCAAAAAATACTGTTTAATGGTATAAATGAGTAAATGGTATTACTATGGATTTAAGCATTACCTGCCAGTTACATTTTTATCATGATCGAAAATGGCGTTTTTGGGATATGAGCAGTTTTTTAAAGTACTATTAATAGCTATTTGGGTGGATTGGATATCAAAGGGCGCACTCATTTTAGAGAAAAACTGAGTTTGCTATCAAGTTAAGAATGACGATAGTACCTTAAAAAAAAGTTTTTTTTGTTAAAATCGCGTTTACCGTTTTCGAGAAAAAGCAAATTTCAAAAGTGTCGTTGTTGGACTTTTTAGCGAAAAACTGAAGCAGTCATGTTAAGCATGCCTACATTAACTCAACGAACAATTTTGGTTCAAATCGTTAGAGCCGTTTTCGAAAAAAATCTAAATTGTTTAAAATTTTGTAAAATTTGTATATGGGAGGTACCGTTAATGTTAGGGCTAGAATATAAAAAAAGGCCTCCTAGCGGTGAGCCTAAATACGAAACAAATCCGTCCAAGCGTTTAGATTTCAGAGCTATGGGTTAGACAGATATACGGACGGACAGAATTGTGAGACTCACTTTTTTGAGTTCCCCTATCATCGTAATATCAGAATTGATCACAATATCGAGTTCGAAATTTTGTACGAAAACAATATCTTTCTCTTACTATGTACGTATACGAGAAAGTTAAGTTAAGTAGGCCGATGCCAAAAAAAAGTATATGACTATGAGTGAACATAAGTACATATGTACTTGCTGCTATATAGTTAGGAATCAATGTTTTATGTTATTACATAGTATTTATTTTGTATACCATGGACGTAAGTAACTAACATGTCTAACATTTTGCATAATTGTGACTTAAATGCAGTGGAGGGTATCGAAGCATCGGTCAGGCCGATGATAAACTTATTACTTGCTTTAATTGTTCTGAACTTGGACGCTTTATTTTAGGATATTAGGTATGTTAAATATTGCTCAAATTTCAGTTTGAATCGAAATTCATAGAGTATTAGAAAACAATTTTTTTAAACCCAACAAACAATTTTACGACAAAAAAACTTGCTCTATATTACGTGATGGGTGCAATTAAATAAACAAACATCAAACATACACGCATATGTTTTTCACTTTGCAAATTTGCAGAACACGATTATAAATGCAAAGTTCTCCTTTTAATTGGTGAAACACTTACTTTTCACTTTGCAAAAAAGTCTGGAAAAGTGAAAAATGCAAAGTCGTGAAAACTTTGCATTTTTAGTGAAACACTTTGCAATTTTACTTTGCAGGAATTATTTTTTTTGGCAAAATTGCTAAGTGCAAAGTGAAAAGCGGTTGGTGAAATAGGGCCCTAATCTCATGGCGTGCTTCCTTAGAAGACAGTGCCCAGAGAGTATCCCTATTGACATTCGTAGCCTTGATCTGCTGAGCTTTAGTAATCCTACAGATTTTTTCCGATCTAGCTTAGGCCACAGAGCCTTTGAGAACCTGTGCCCTAATATATTCAACCATCTCTGATCTGCCCTATTTTTAATATTCTCGAGAATAATTCTCTTGGCCACGGCTATTGGTGGTCTTATGCCCTCAATTGTCTCATTAGGTGGAAGCTCTGCTCCGGTTTTTGGCCAGAACATCAACCCGTTCGTTACCCTCAATATCGCAGTGATGAAGGAGTCTAGCGCCTTTGGCGCAGCCTGACTATCAATGTAGATAGCGATATTCTTGTTGGATATTGATCCCATATCAAGTAGATCCGCAGCTTTGAGCACGCCCAGAACCTCTGCCTGGAACATACTGCATGTATCCGGAAGTCTTAAGGACACTTGTAGATCTATATCCCTAGAGTATATACCCGACCCTGTACCCTCCTTAGTTTTGGAGCCATCCGTATAAATCGAAATCTCATTATCATTCGAAATCTCATTCTTTGGCCAGTCCTCCCTATCTGGGTATTGTACTTCGTACGGTGTGTCAAAGTCAATTTCCCCCAAATTGTCATCCGTTTTTTCGGGGATGTTGGAGAAGGATTCCATTAGTATGGAGCTATGTCCTACCTGTCTAGTTTTGAAGAACCCTGCGTTAGTTAGCCGAAGCGCACTGTTACCTGCTTTCAGTTTTATTTGTAGGTCCAGGGGTAAAAGATACCTACGCCTCCAGTGCAGCTGTGGGTGTGGTGCGTACAGCACCAGTGATGGCAGTGCAGGCTGTTCTTTGTACCCTGGTCAGCATATCCCGTTATATATAGCTATATATAGCTTATCTGTGGCTTTCCACCAAACAAGAGCCCCATAGGTAAGGATGGGTCTAACCACCATGATGTATAAAGTATAAGGTATGTATAACCAATGCATCATTGTTGGACTCAATCCCCACTTTTTTCCTGCTGTTCTCTTACAGACGAAGAGAGCATTATGAGCCTTTCGGACTCTTTCTTGAACGTTAAGTTTCCAATTCAATTTTTTATCTAGGACCGTACCAAGATATCTTGCGCTATCCGATAGGGAAAGCTCCACTCCACCAATCCTGGGTAGTTTGAAGGGTGGTATCTTGTATTACTAAAAAGTACTAGTTCAGTCTTTTCCGGGTTGACACGAAGTCCACACCCTTCCGCCCACTTTCTGAGCTTGTTGAGAGCTGATTCCATGGTTTCACTCAAAGTGTTCAAGAATTTACCCCGAACTAGAATCGCCACATCATCCGCATAAGCGGTTACGCTAAACCCTGCGTTGTTGAGTTCTTTAAGTATATCGTTTATGACAAGAACCCAGAGAAGGGGAGATATAACCCCTCAATGCGGAGTGCCTCTAGTAACCGATTTTCTTATTGAACTGTGTCCTAGAGTGGAATTGATGTTTCTGGTGTCAAGCATCGTGCAAAGCCAATTGCTGATGCTATGATCTACATTTATCTTTTCCAGAGCGCGTTTGTTTGCCTCTGCCCTAACGTTATTGAAAGCCCCTTCGATGTCTAAGAAGGCAGCTAAGGCAAATTCCTTGTGGTCTAAGCTGTGTTCTATTTTTCCTACCACTTCATGTAGAGCTGTTTCTACCGATTTACCTTTTATGTATACATGCTGAGCATTGCATAGATTTCCATTGAAACACTTGCTTCTTATGTGGATATCGAGAAGCCTTTCGAGAGTCTTGAGGAGAAATTACGAAAGACTGATGGGTCTATAGTCCCAGAGGTATGGCTTAGTTTACCTGCTTTGGGTATAAAAACCACTCGTACCTCTCTCCATGCTGTGGGTATGTAGCCAAATTTAAGGCAATGTATACAAATTTCCCTGATTCTACCTGTAACCGGGGCCGGGGCCTTTTGCATCATAGCTGGCAGAATGCCGTCAGGGCCCGGCGCTTTATATTGAGAAGGACATTATAGCCCAACGCACTTTTTTCCAAGGGAAAAGGTGTTCAATTTCCGCTTCGTCAGCGTACTCATAATGCCCATTCGAGTTCGAAGCTGTTGGAATGCCACTTCCTGGAAAGTGAGCTTCAACTGAAGCTTCTAGAACTTCATCACTGGTTTCAGCCCATGCACCATTAGATTTCTTAATATAGCTGGGGACTATCGCATCCTTAGCAATAATTTTGCGAAGTCTGGAGGCTTCACTGGTGCCTGCAATCGATTCACAGAAAAGCCTCTAGGATTTCCTTTTAGATCGCCTGATCAAGTACTTAAACTCTCTCTTGCTCTCTACATATTCATCCCATGTAATGCCACTACCACTTTAGCTCTGTTGTAAAAGTGGCTGACCTGTTTTCTTTTGGAGCTTAGCTCCTTGTTCCACCATTGAGGTTGAGACCTCTTAGCCGTCTTTCTGAGTGGACAAACCCTTTCATAGGCTTTATTCAAAGTTGAACATAGGTTGTTCACCGCCTTATCTATATCGGGAGGATTGGACATGCGAGTTGGCCCCTCCTCCAGTTGTTGCCCTACTAATACCTTGTACCTATCCCAATCGACTCTTCTTGGGTTTCTGTAGGTATTGTTTACCTTACTTAGGAAGCTTATTTGAAAGCGAATCCACTTCCACTTATGATCCGATAGGGATGGGATGCCTCGTCTAAAACCCTCCATTTACAAATTGTGAGAGAATCAGTACAGGATGCTAGTGATGTCTAACACTTCCTGTCTGTTTGGCAGCACAAAAGTTGATATGTTTCCAACTCACCTCTGGTGTTTGTATCAGTGCTTCCCCACTGAGAATGATGCGCATTTGCATCGCAGCCCACGACAAAGAGCCAATCGTCCCTGGCCATCAGCTGCCTCATCTTGACAGACGGGACTTCCGTAGACTCGTACGGGAGATAGGCCGACACCATGCAGATAGGTTTCTTCCCTTCTCGTTCACAGGAAACAGCTGTGAGGTCTCCATCACTGAAATTATTCAAAAGAAAAGCCCTTATATTGTTCTTTATAAGAATGCATGCCCTGATTTTACCTTCATTTGCCTTGAAGAAAGGCGTGTATTCCCTGATGTTGAGCCCTTGGATGTATTCTGATGTAGTAGGGCATGTTACTTTTATAGGAATCCCAGAAAAGTAGGTTAGGCTTAATATACAGAAGTAGTTAATCAATAATCACCGTCTTGCCACCCAGCTAACTCCCTGTAAGGCTGATTAACAAAACATTGACAACAGCTTTTGAGAAAGCATGCCCGAAAAATAAGACACCAAAAAAGGCCTAAATTGTGCAAAATATTAACTGGAACAGCCTGTAATGCGTTCATAAATATGCGCAACAGGAAGGAAGCAGAAACGCAAAACAAAATCGTTGCATCGCTACATAGCCGCAAGAGAAGAGAGCCGAACGATTTTTATTTTTATTTTTTGCTATTATTTGACGGCTGAGGTCACTGAACCATAGAAACAAACGAATTCGGTGATTAATTGGCAGAAAAGGGTAGAGATATTATAACGAGAAAACCCTGACGTCAACCCAGCCTTGATTACCTTTAAGGAAATTATCAAAAGGAAATTTAAGGAAATTATAAAAACTAGCACCCCGAATATCATCGTATATCTAAGGCCTTGTGGACAGATATGGGCCACATTTTTGGGAAGCTACTTTTTTAACTAAATAGAAGGGATAGGGCTTATCGACCATGTGAATATCTTTAAATTCTGCAGGCTAGAAAAATGATTCAGGGAAAAATGATTAAGCTTTTCTATCTATTAAATGACGTTTCCCCGGGACACTAAGGTGACCAGTGTCTTGTATCAGTACTCCTCATAACCCTGCGTTTAACCTAGCCTTAAATAAATACCTATTCTATAACTGCTAATGGTTTCTTTACAGTTCTTCCTTTTTATATACGTACTAGCTGTGCTCGCAGCACAGCACAGTTGGTATAAAAAAAAAAAAGTTGGTCAACTGCGTTTTCATTATGGTTGCTTCATACACCCCTATTCTGGTTGTCGTCTGGCGACATTTGTCGTGTCAAGTCGTTTGGAATCTGGTATTGCGTAACTGACACGACTCGGCTCTCCGAACTCTCACATTCCAAGCTATGACACATGTGGTTTGACATTTTAGTAGTCAAATTTATATTTGGTCTTTGTTTTGTTTGTGACTTGGTGCAAAACAGATCAAATATGAATAGCGTTGAGTCGTTTATTTTTAGTCGCCAATACCAAACAGTCGTGTGGTTTTGTTTTGATGGACGCGTTGATACCCTCGTACATTCAATCAAGCATCACTTGTTGGGCAGCGCGTTGATCAAACTTTTAAGCTAACATTTATTTTTTTTATTTCAATCCATTTGTGACTGAAAGCAATAAATACTTCGCTTTGCTTTGCTATAAATATGATTTCCCGTGAAAGACAAAGAAAAGTGGCTGTCGCGTTAATAATTTTAATAGATACCTAGTGAACGCCAAAGACAGAGCGAAAAAAAGAAGACACGATTCTGGGTGGATGAAAATGGTTTGAGTTGCGATGACACTTGTTTTTATTGAATGTATGAGAAATTTAAATCAATTACTACCCGATAGCCCTGGTAGAACTAGTACTCCGCTTATGAACTAGAGTTCAACCGTATTTTTCGATGATTTTAATTTGCTTTTTGAACTTGTGTCACCGTTAATAACCAAGCAAGATAACCGGTTCCGAAAGGCATTTACACCTGACCTGGTCAGCGCCTTGCAGTGACTCATCGCTATTTGGCTAGCTGGATGCAAATGGTAAACCGTACACAGTTCATGAACAGATATAATTTGATTGATTTCAATGGCTCACCTAGCACAGGCACGCAAATTTCGTCGCACCCAACACAACTTGAGTCAACAAAAAATTTCAGAAGTTGAGCAACGGATTGAATAGATAATGCTGAGCACATTATTGTATAATTGTTTCTCAACTCGTTGCACAGGCATTATCAACGAACGCGTTGCGTTGGTTCCATAGAATTGAGAGCATCGTACATTAGAGTTGAATGTGTTAAATTCGAAATTGAGAATTGAGAACCAAAAGGCTGTTTAGTCTTCGTCACTCTGGTCGGTCAACCGAAAATATTAAATACGAATATACTTAATCATGCGAAAATTATATAACCAATCACTTAAACATGCAGAAAATGAATTTTATTAATGACTAGTAATTGGTATGTTTAGTTTACCCTGTTTAATCCCATAGTAGAAAGAGAAACATGTATATGATGTGATCTTTTTGCTTGTATATTGTTGGGCTGTGTTGGGCTTTAGGTCAGATAAAAATAAAAGTTAAATTTTTTTCCACGAAGTTTCGTCCATTTGGACATCATCAGGTGAAAGGAAATAAATATTACATTTATATTTTACATCGATTAATATTACGCTGAATTGTATACGATGAATTGAGAAGTGCAATTCACTTAAATACCAGCTAAAGCCTAATACGCTGCTTTTGTGGAACGAAAAATTCCATACAAAAACGAAAAATTTTGCTCTCCTTTTCGTTTTGCAGTATGTACGCTGCTGCTGCGAAATGATGGCAAAAAGTAGATAATTGTAGTAGATTGCTTGGTATAATTCTCACTTCTTTGTCTGGGACTTTAATTGCTTGCGAAAATTTGACATTTATTTTTTTTTTTCGGAGTTGTTTTTTTGTAATCTCACGAAGTGGATGATATTGAATTTTTATATTCCGAAGAATTGGAGCAGCAATAACAGGAAGATGACCTACCACCATTAGCACAGCGCCATAATTGAAAACAGAAAATCCGATTTGACATCAGATGAAGAAATAAATGCGGATGCGGAAGATAGTTTTGGTTTTGTAATGTTATCACTTTTAATGTCCTCGTTTTATATTTTTATAAAATTCTATAATTTTAATTAAAATTGCTTTTAATTACAAAATAGAAATTCTGGCTGTTATCAAATGTCACTTATCACTTGTGTAGCAGCTGATGGAATTTTCCACAAATTATTTTGCGCAGTTGGATACCACCGGAAAATTTCGTTTCACAACAGCAGCGTACTAGGTTTAAATAATGAGTTAAATTCACTTTTAAAGTTATCGTATACAATTCATCGTAATATTAATCAATGTAAAATATGAATGTAATATTTATTTATTTCCCCTGATGATATCCATAGACATAGACGAAACGTCCTGCAAAAAAAAAAGTTTTATTTCTATTTGACCTAAAGCCCAATACAACCCAACAATATAACGAGAACCGGCCATGTTTGACATTTCGTTGCAAGAATAGTCTCAATCCCCAACCTTGAACACCTCCAATTTGTACACAAAGTTGCCTTTAACGAAGTATACGCAAATCCATAATTTGTTCGCATTTATTGTTTGCATTAGTCCCTATTAGGGACTATCGTGGAATCCGCCGGGGGGAACTATTCACGGAAAAGAATATTTTGGTATCGTCAAAATCGCAAAATGAACAGTTTCCCGTTCGGGAAAAATTCAATTTGAACGTTTTTAACGATACAGTGAAACTCCTACACATTACCCACACGGGGAACTGTTCACTTTGCGATTTTGACGATACCAAAATATTCTTTTCCGTGAATAATTCCCCCCGACGGATTCCACGATAGGGGTGAATATATCAAAGCTGGGGGAATGTGCAACCTTCAACAACGCTTCGACAAAAAGTTCACACCAAACGTCAACAAAGTAGCCAACATGATTGGTCCTAAATAACTCTTAATGGTTCAAACCATATGTTTGATAGTAGATAGTAAGCTTATTCTATATTGTCGGTTATGAAATTGTTTATGAAGCTAATATCGATAAATACCAGCTAAATACCTAGTGGGCTTTATGTGAGTAGTACAACTACAATGGAATCCTTTACGAAATAGTGGCCCGTTGGGGTAGTTTAGGATCTTAATGGAACTTTCGTTGGACCTTCATCCACCAGATACAAGTTAGATTCAACATAAACCTTTTGAAGATGACGAATGTAATATACTATGTATAAAGTATAAATATAACATTGACATATTACACATTTTGCAGTTACATATGTCACATGAAAAAAAAAAATAGTCAATCCATTGGTCATTAAACCACGTTTTTATTCTATTCCGTCATACATTCCTTACTGCCCAACATTTTTCGTTCCAACTAACAATCAATAATAACTAAGGGATCGGGTTTATGCTGAATAGAATGGGATTGCAAATTATTTTAAGAATGGAAAATAATAGATTATATAAAAACAAACGCAACAATATTAATCTACAGACACCGAAAACAATGAGTATTTAGGTAATTCTCAACATTACAAACATACCTTGACACTGATAGCCTTGTTTACCAATACCCCTGGAAAGGCAAAAAATGTCCGATTCTAATATATTCTTTTCAATCACCATAAATATTATTTGAATTTACATGTGCAATATTGTTTGTTTTTATACTATGTAGTAGCAAACCCGTTACAGCAAACATAATTGCTGTTATCCGTACCCTTTATTAAACCATCGAAAATTGTTCCAAACATAAAACAAATGTTAGAACTAAACTAAACCCCAGTGTTACTTTTTTTTATTTATGATAGGTGGATATTATAAGCACAATTATTACAAAATAACTTACCAAATAAATTCACGGCAATGTGAACAGAATGTCGGCTGCCTTAAGAAAGTGGCCATGAATTTATGACCATTGACCTGAACGAAAAAAAAATATTAAAAATCAACTAAATCCAACAATTATAAAAGAGAGTTTGAATAATATGGTGAAGGTGCTATAATAGAACATGTTATCTGAGAGTTTTTTTTCCAATCATATGTTATTTGGACACTGACAGCATTTCGAGAAAAATAATCAGATGTGATCCATTGATCGGAACCTAAAACAAAATAAGGAAAGGTTTCTTTCCGACCAAGAGCGGAAAAAGTACGCTGACACAAAATCGGCTATTAGGTGATCTTATTTGAAAATTTCAACAACTTGGACTTCATTAACATTGCATACAGGTCTTCAATGCCAAGGAGTCAAAATCGACACTCATTACCGTTTCACTGGTGTCAACACCTGGGGTGGGATTCTGTAAGGCGAAAACGCTTAAACGTTTTCGTGCGCACGAACGGTTTGCTTCATGTAACATAAAAAAACAAAAGAAGAAGGTTCTTCAGCAGTTAAAGCGTTTGATCTAAATTGGACAATCTTATGAGTAGCCAAGAAATCGATGAATTCCCGTGCCAAGCGAAATAATTTCATAAATTTTGTGTCGGAAAGTTCAAAATAGTCTTATCGGATATCTCGGTCTATTTGACCGTTGCTCCAACTGCTCCATTGCCAACTGAACAAATGCTAATCCCATTGCGCCCAATGTAGCCATTGTAAAAACACAATTAATTATTATTAACTGAAATTAGAACCAATCGCACACAATCGCTAAATGTTTTTTTTTTGTTTTGTTTTTGTTAATCGGAAATCAAAATCCCACATCCACGATTTTCTTAGCCAATTTGAATTGAATATTCTTTTTCATGCTTCTTTTGCACAAATAGTACGTACATTTCGACGAACCTTTTGCACAGAGGTTACCTTCAAATTTTGGAAATTTTGCTTTGCGCCGAGTTATTGCCAATGATCCCAATGAGACCTCACGAACCATTCTCGTAACAATTTGAAATTTTGTACATTAATAAAGCTTAGTACGCTGCTCGAGCTAAATTTTAATCATTTTAGACTGTACTGCATGTATCTGTCACAATTTAGCCATTAATTGTTCGGCACATTTTTTCGCGATAAATTTTAACAGATCATGCCGGTTTTTTCCTGTTGTGTTTTTGTGTTGCGGAAAATTAATAAGGATTCAATGAATACTTCGATGAGAAATCCTTTGAAAGTGATAAAATTTGGTCGCATGCCCGACGAATGGAACCTCAGCATCGTGTGCCCCATCCACAAGAAAGGAGATACTCTGAACTGCGCCAACTACAGAGGAATAAGTCTCCTGAATGTCGCGTATAAGATCTTGTCGGCTGTATTGTGTGAACGTCTAAAACCTTTCGCCAACAACCTGATCGGCCCATATCAGTGTGGTTTTAGACCAGGAAAGTCAACCATCGACCAAATTTTCACACTCCGACAGATCTTGGAAAAAACCTAGGAATTTCAGATCGATACACACCATCTATTTATCGACTTTAAAGTCGCCTATGATAGCGTATATAGGGACGAACTATACAAAGCCATGTCAAGTTTTGGCATCCCCGCCAAAAGTCGTCCGTCTGTGCAGGATGACGATGGACAAATCTCGCTGCTCCGTCAAGGTCGGCAAGGACATCACCGAACCATTTGATGTCGAAAAAGGTTTGAGACAAGGCGACGCGCTATCATGTACTTTCTTTAATATCGTTCTTGAAGCAATTGTACGAAACTCACAAGCCAACACCAGAGGTACAATTTTTCAAAAGTCCGTTCAACTACTTGCCTATGCTGATGATATTGACATTATTGGGAGAACGCGGCGAGCTGTCAGTGGTGCATTTGCAAGCATCGAAACGGAGGCGGCGAAGATGGGTCTGGCTGTTAATGAGGACAAAACGAAGTATATGCTGTCAACGAGAAAGGACTCTCAACATCGGCGACTCGGACAAAACGTCACGATGGACAGATACAACTTCGAAGTTGTTAAAGACTTTGTCTACCTGGGCTCCACTATAACATCGCAAAATGACATCGGCGCAGAGATCAAGCGAAGAATCACTCTTGCCAATCGCTGTTTTTTCGGGCTAAGAAGGCATCTAAGAAAGCCCTCTCTCATAGAACCAAGGAGATATTATATAAGACCTTAATCATCCCGGTCCTGCTGTATGGTGCAGCAGCATGGACCCTGTCAAAAGCGGATGAAAACCTTCTGGGATGTTTTGAGAGAAAGATTCTTCGAATGATATTCGGTCCAGTTTGTGACGATGGAGTATGGAGAAGAAGATTCCATAACGAACTATACGGACTATACAGCGACGCTGACCTGGTCAAAAAGCTAAAAATACAACGGCTGAGATGGCTGTTACACGTGGAGCGTATGGACAACAACGCACCAGCCCGACGAGTCTTCGAATCCAACCCTGAGGGACAAGGCAGCAGAGGAAGACCCCACCTTAGGTGGCGCGCACAATTGGAGAACGACCTCAACCAACTTGGTGTGCGTAACTGGAGGCAGCTAGCGAGGGACCGAGCTGGCTGGAGGGGCTTGTTGGTTGAGGCCGTGGTCCACCCCGGACTGTAAGCGCCACCAAAAGTAAGTAAGTAACTAATTTTGAAAATTGTGAGTTTAAGGAGCCATAACTTTTTTGTAGCTGCCCTGCTCAGATGTAACCGAAGTGCTTTAGACTTTAATGCGCTACTTAATTGTCTTTTCAAAATGCCCAAAACAATTTTTGTACCTATAATAGTTTAGAAGTTAAAGCGTTTTAAGTGGTAACTCCTCCAAATTAGAGGTCAGCTACTTTGATGGGCTATAACGGAAAATACGATGAAAATTGACCCACCCCCTGCCATACAATTTTTTATTCGGCATAACTCCAGGAATCTTCCCTTAAAGGATTGTCCTTCTTAACTATGACACCCTGTATATGTATTCCGAATATAATGTTTACCACGTCTTCCACAAAATTGCAAACGCGATAATTTATCCCTTACAAATAATTTATTATTATTATTCTTATTTATTATTAACAAAATAATTACAGAAATTATTAGGCTAATATTAATTAAGGAGCACGAACTGCAGAGACATCGGCCATAATGTAAAAGGAAAATAATATATACATATATTATGTTTTAATGTTAGATAAATTGATGAATTTACAAATTATAGATATATTTTGAATAGTAGGAGTTTTAAGAATTGTAATAACTGAGTTGTTTTTAAAGGTGTCAATGATGGAGTTTGGCAGAGAGCATTGTCCTGATCCCAGAATGTGTTTGTTCTCAATAATTGTGTTGCATATTGTGCAGAGTGGAGGGTTTTCTTTTCTAAGGAGGTGTTGATGCGTGGTAAGATCTCCCTACTAGTTGAACCATTTTGAGCTCTTTATAAAGCGTAAGAGGCTTCTGATCTGATGTCTTATCAGATCGCCCAAGTCGTTGTAGTGGAAGGCTCCTAAGTGAAGCTTCCTTCTGCGGGAGAGAGCTAAGGAACAAAGCAGGTGAGGGATAGTTTCCTCCTCTTCCTCATCCATGCAGTGTCTGCAAAAGTCGTTTGCGAAGAGGCCCAGCCTTGCGGCATGTTTACCTATCAGGCAGTGCCCAGTAATGACACCTATTGTAGTGCCGATATGCAATCTGTTGAGAGAGATCAATTTCTTAGAGCGCAGCGTTTCAAATCCAGAGTGGGCCAAATTTGGTTTGTCGCTGGTTAAAGTGGTTAAACTTGTCCACCTAAGTTGTACTCTCGATAGCCTTCAGATTAAATTTTTGTTTGCAAGTAGCGATTGGTATCCCTAGGGTGCCTTTATCCGGCAGAATGGGTTGAGTTGTTCCTATTCTAGCGAGTTCACCGGCCTTACAATTCCCTGGAATGTCTCTATGCCCCGGCACCCAATTTAGGTGAATGTTGAACTGTTCGGCCATCTCCGTAAGAGACGATCGGCAGTCGAGGGCTACTAGAGAAATTATAGAGATCGAATCCAAGGATTTGATGGCTGCTTGGCTGTCCGAAAATATGCAGATATCCTTAACGGATATGGCGTTTTTCTTGAGCCAAGATAAGACTTCTTTAATCGCCATAATTTCCGCCTGGAACACGCTGCAGTAACTTGGTAGACGGAATGAGAGCTTCAGATTAAGACTTTCGGAGAAAACACCCCCACCAACTCCGTATTTGGTTTTTGAGCCGTCAGTGTAGAAGTGAACTGATTCACCTTCCGGGAAAGTATCCTCATCCCAGGTTGCTCTGGATGGGATAGTGACGACAAAATTCTTGTCTAAATTTAGAGATGGGGTGGTGTAGTCAGTGTTTTCGGTTGAGATCTCGAATTTTTTCAGAATGGAGGCGTGGCCAAAGTCTTTCCTTGACCACTGTGAGATTTCTTTAAGGCGAATGGCTGCACTCGCTGTCATTTGCTTGCTAAATATGTCAAGGGGTAATAGATGAAATAAAATGTCTAGTGCCGCAGAGGGAGTTGTGCGTAGTGCACCGCTTATACACATGCAAGCTGTGCGCTGGACCTTGCTTAGATGGTCGCGGTTTATGGCCTTCTCCAAGGCTGTCCACCAGAAAATTGCTTCATAGGTGAGTATCGGTCTTATAACTGAGATATAGAGCCAGTGGGTTAGCAGCAGCAGTAGCAGAGCAGTAGTTTAATCAGTTCGCCAAGTGAGCTGTCGACATTCAGAGCTGAAAGCGCATCTGCTATCGCTGATGTATTGACGTTGTTAAAAGCACCTTCTATGTCAAGGAAGGCAACCATCGTATACTCCTTATGGAACAGGGAGTATTCGATATTACGTACTAAAGTGTGTAATGCCGTCTCCACTGATTTACCTTTGCAGTATGCATGATACTGCTGCGTAAGTGGATATCAATCAGCGTTCCTCATTTAATTCAGACGAAAACTGAGCAAATAAAGCATTCCGTAACAAATGTGGCTAAGTTTTCCCGTTTAAATGCGTTACCCGGTTAATTGCGCTACTAAAAATAACACTTCTCGTAAACCTTCATACAAAATCTTGACACTTGTCAAATCAATTGCCATATTGACATGCCATGGAGAAGGCCCCTCTGCTGATGTAGGAGGTGCCGAAAATGTTCATTCAAATGTTCTCTCAAATTTAATTAAAAACTATGCAACCAAAGATAATTTCAATGTCGATGAAAGCGGTCTATTTTACAAAGCCCTGTCGACATCATCTCGTAATCGAAAAGGACATCAAATAAGTTATTTACAACTGCGAACCCCCTGCACACTTCGTAGTGCAAAATAGTAAAATAAAAAAATCGTATTGCCTAGATAACATTCTTGCCTATCAGGATAATGAATATCAATGTTAAGCATTTTTAAAACCTTGGCTTCCATTACCATCGAAAAATAGAGTTTGCAATGTTTTTGTTTTGTATGAGATGCACCACGCCCCTTCGCCTAATTTTTCCGATATTCACAGGAATACTCCCGGGCCAATATCTATGATTGTCTGTAATTTTGAACTTGCAGATTCGGTGGTTTTCGAGATATAAGAGTTTGAATGTTTTTTTTTTATAGAGTGCCACGCCCCTTTGTCTAATTTTGACCAAACTTCACAATTACCAACTCGGTCCAATATCAAAGGTTTGAGCTGAATCGAAGCAAAACTTTTCGAGTTTTGGAAGCGTACACAAACGAACATTGTTCGTGTTCTTCAGTTTTTAATTTGAACATGCTAAGAAAAACGCTTTATAACGTTTCCAAGGCAAAAAAGCGGGGGTTTCCTTATTGCATCGATAGATAGATAGATAGATAGATAAATTCGATTTATTAATTGTTTCATCTTTACATATTCATTTTTACATATTTTAAATCGTTTAAGCTTGGCTTTGCCGTCTGCCCGATTGACATCAATTTACAATTACATAATTGATATTTATTAGATATTTGTAGAAGTTGTTTAAATCAATAATATTTGTTTGAGATATATTGTAAAAAGGATTTTGTTTTCTTATGTTTTTTTTTAAAAAGCTTCATTTACAATTTGGTTGCGATAAGATATGGCGGTTTGATAATAATTAAAGAGTTGGTTAGCACTGTTTTCGCAGTTAAGAAGAGCCAGTACTTCTGCTTCAGATATAACGTTACTGCCTAAATAGTGTTTCCTTGTTTCATATAAAACTGGACATCTCCCTATGAAGTGGATGATATCCTCCCTTTCCCTTAAGTTGCATAAGCTGCAATAAATAGGCAGATCCTCACGATGCGGCATGTAGTTAAGCCTTACTAGCTCCCCTCTCATTTTAAAGATTGCTGAGATAAGTTCATTCTTATTTTCGTTGCGGAAATAGTTAAATTGTGGTTGAGATGACTGTATATTGATCTGTGCACAGAGGATGTAGCCTCATTGATACAGTCAGTTCTATATTGCTCATCTACCTTCGAAATAAGAGCCAAGAGGTCTTCTTTGCAGTATCTTCCATTTTCTTCCAGTATACGAAAATTAGTTTGGCAGTAGGCACCATATTCTTCTAGCGTTTTATACCAGAGGTTTTTCTTTCGTAATGTTTGTACTGCTATTATTTTAGGAAGCCTTTCATCTGGCATATCAAGTTCTTTCATGATATAATCAATATGATATTTAAGACTTTTAATAAAAAGTGGTGACAGACCTGTCTCAATTGTGATCATGTAGTTAGGGGTATTTTTAGGTAAAAAAAGCATCTTTTTATGAAATACCTCAGAAGTTTTTCGACTGTTTCATACTTTCTGCATCCCCAGACTTGTGCTGCATACATCATAATAGATTCAGCCACTGCAACAAAGACCTTATATTTAACACTATGTGATATTAATTTGTTTGAAAAGCATTTCTTCCATGTTGCACTTATTGCACTTTTGGCTTTTGTTAACTTGTCTTTGAGGTGGGTTTCCATATTTAGGTTGCTAGTTATCGTTACCCCCCAGATATTTGTAAACTTTAACTATTTCGATTGGTTCTCTGTTCAAGTGCCATTTCTCATTTCTGGCAGTTCTACCGGACCCTTTCCGAAAAATCATCACCTTCGATTTGCTCAAATTTACCCTTAGATTCCATAATCGGCAGTAAACTTCGAGTCGATTAATCATCAGCTGTAAGGTTTCGGGTGAATTAGCAAATAGTACCACGTCATCAGCAAATAAAAGAGCTTTTATAGAAATTCTCGAAAATTCAATTCCACCTGGAAGAAAGTCTATTAGGTCGTCTATGAATAAAGCAAAGAGATTTGGACTAAGAGTGCATCCTTGTTTGACTCCCATCTTAGATTCAAACCAATCTGAAATTTCGGATCCGTTCCATACAGCTGACTGGTTACTATCGTAGAGGTTTTCAAGAACCTTTCCAAACTTTTCTGTCATTCCAAGATTGTATAATTTAAAGAATAGTGCTCTACGATCCACTGTATCAAAAGCTGCTTTGAAGTCGATAAAAAATACGTACAGCTTCTTTTTCTGTTCGATATAAGTGCCAGCTATGCTTTGCAGTACGAAAATATTATCGACGGTCGAATAACCACTTCGGAATCCAGCTTGAAATTCACCGAGTAACTTGTTACTATGTATCCAGGCTGTTAATCGATCATTGAGTAATGTTGTAAATATCTTGTAGGAAGCGTTAAGGAATGAGATTCCTCGATAATTCGCTGGCTCTGAAATGTTTCCTTTTTTATGGATGGGAAAGATAATTGCTTCTTTGAACTGTCTTGGTATTCCTCCAGTATCCAAAATTGTATTAAATGCAGACACCAATTTCTGAGTGAGATTTTCCGTTCCATATTTAATAAATTCAATTGGTATCCTATCTGCTCCTGGTGTTTTTCCATCCTTAAGTTTCCTCAATACTGTCCGTACTTCTTCCACTGTAATAGCAGTATCCAATATTGCATTTGTGTATGCAGGTTTGGCATAATGAATAGGAAGAGTAAGGCTTTCGGGATTCAAAAGCAATTTAAAATGATCGTGCAGTAGCTGGATGTTCAATTTTGTACTTATTTGCAAATTTTTTCCATTCAATTGGTTCACCCTCCTCCAAAATTCCCTAGATTCTTTGCAAAGTGCTAGATTTAAAGCTTCGGTTTCATAAAATAAAGATTTTTTCCTTTTACATATTTTTTTGAATGCGCTGTTAGCTTCTAGATACATTTTTTTGAAGTAATTACAACAACTATATTTTCTGAAGACTTTCAGCCACCCAAAGGATTTTTCACGTGCTTTGTCGCATTCTGCATCGAACCATTTCTCTTTTCGTCTCATATCCTTCCCATGATATTTTCTGCATTTAGGATAAGATGTTTTGATAATATCTTCGATGTCTCCTATAGTATATTGGCCATCTGTTGTAGTGTTTCGCTCGAGATTGAGTCTATACTCTTCCGCTTTATTTCCTTCCCATTTTAGTTTAGGGGGGAACTTTAAATAAGTCGTTTCGTCTTGGCTTATATAATCTATTCCAAATTCTATAGTAATCGGTAAATGGTCAGAATATGGAGCACTAATGACTTCAAAATCTGATATTTTAGGAATCCAGTTTCCCCTTACTAGGCAGTAATCGACGACTGAACATCCTTGCTGACCTATGAAGGTATACTCTCCACATTTATCCGACTTGGAGATGCCGTTTATTACTCGAAGCAGTTTGATTCCTCTTGAATTTACTGTTGTATCTTTTGATTTTCGAACAAATCCCGCAAATCGGTTTTCTCTTCCTTCATCAGTTCCTATTCTCGCATTTAGATCGCCAATTATCATAATATTATCATTGTCATTGTGTTCTACAAATCCAGAAAGTGCATTAAAATCGCGATCCCAATGATTACAATTTAAGTACGATGGTATTATAATGTAATTTATTGCTCCCATTTCTATTTTGAGAAAATTAATTTCGTCTTCAATCTTAAATTCACACTTAATATTTGAGAGCGTTTTTTTGTAGCCGAAAAAGCATCCTCCACTTGCCCTTCCTCTCGTATTTTGCCTTATTGCAGGAATCCACTTAAATTCGAAGTTCTTAAAACTATTTGTGTGAAAATTACATTCCTTTTCGATTAAAAATGTTTCATACAGAAAAACGAAATCCTGTTTATTGATTAAATTGAAAAAGTTTGTATATAGATATTTATTACTTAAGCCTGATATGTTATAACTAATTATTTTAAGTTTTCCAAATTCTGTAATTTTTTTTTTTTTTTTTTACATTTTGGCAGACGGCGCCTTTACTTTATGCTTTATACGAATTAATTTGGGTTGGTGTATATGATGAACTGCTTCCATCTGCATAGGTAGGTGGCGCGCGGAATTCTGTGTTGTTATTATTGACACCATCTGAAACTGAAGTGTGATCTGTCTCCATAACAGAGGACAGTTGTTGTGCTAGATCTGCTTTATAGATGTCATTTAAAACATGAATTCCATCGGTGGACTTGTGTAGAAAGCCAAATGTAGGGCTCCAGCGGAAAACATGTTTGTTGATAAACATTTTATCATCCCTTACCAGCACCTTAATTTCTGAATTAATTTCATTGAGTCGTCTTTTGATACACATCAATTTACTCCGCTTCAGTCGAATCGATGCGGGAAGATCTTTTGCCATTGTGACTCCAGTGTTACGCAGTGTTTTGGATGATTTCAGTGTAGCAATTACTTGCTGTTTTGATTCGAGTTTGATTACAAAACTCTTGAAATTCGTATTTCTCGTTCTAATTTCGCGAATTTGTAAATTTTCGGCAGAAGGTGGTGGCTGAACTATGTTTGTGCAAATGTTTTTTGCAAACTCCCTTTCGTCTTGGCTTTCCCGGGCCGCTACTCTCAGCATTAAATTGTTTTCAGTGTTCTTTTTTTGCTTTTCTTCCATATGAATCTCCATTTGTTCGTATAGAAGGTTCGCTTCCACCATTTTTTGGTTGGCGATAGTGATAGCCTCGATATCACTTCTTTTTGCCACCTCTGTCATTTTCGAATCAAAGAGCACCCCCAGCATATTGCATAGATCATTTTTTGACATATTTCCCACTAATTCTGAGGACATTGTAATGGGTGTTTGTGCCTTCTTTGATCTAGGTGTCTCTGGCGAAATTTCGTTCACTCTTCTCTTATTCATATGTTGCAAACAATGAGGTTATGAGTGCACGTATTTATGAAACTTATAGAATAAACCTTAATGCTCTATGACTCACTTGGCCTTTAAAGTGTCGTTGGTTTATGCGTCGTTAGCTTCACTTTAAATAAGTTTTAACTCCTCTGTTTTATAAAAACTAAACGAAATTTTATATTTAAAGACCGGTCACAAAATAAGACAACTTCTCAGCTTTTTTGACAGATGTCAAATCATTGCATCGACAACGCACTTAAGCGGGATTCTCGTAAGTGCGTTCCTCGGATAAATGCGTTTAAAATATGTTTGTCCGTTTATAACTCTAGTTTGGCTTCACTGAATTTGATGATTCTTTTTTTCTGGAAAGGTATTCTTTCATAGCAGGTTTGTATGTAAACAAAATTGGACAAAGGGGCGTGGCACCTCCCATACAAAAAACAGCTCGAAAACCACAAAACCGATTGACCTCAAATTTCGAGAAAATCGTTTTTGGCACGAAGGCTATTCTGTAAAGTTTGGTCCAAATTGGACAAAGGGGCGTGGCACTGCCCATACAAAAAAAACATTCAAAATCGTATATCTCGCAAACCACCAAATCGATTGAGCTTAAACTTACAGATAGTCTTGGTCATTGGGCCTGGAGTGCTCCTGTCAAAATTGGACCAAGGGGCGTGGCACCGCCCATACAAAAAGACATTCAAAATCGTATCTCGAAAACTACCAAATCGATGAGCTCAAACTTACAGACAATCTTTGGTATTGGCCGTGGAGTGCTCATGTGAAGATTGGTAAAAATTGGACAAAGGGGCGTGGCACCGCCCATACAAAAATAACATTCAAAATCATATATCTCGAAAACCACCAATTCGATTGAGCTCAAACTTACAGACAATCTTTGGTATTGGCCGTGGAGTGCTCATGTGAAGATTGGTAAAAATTGGACAAAGGGGCGTGGCACCGCCCATACAAAAAAAACATTCAAAATCGTATATCTCGAAAACCATCAAATCGATTAAGCTCAAACTTACAGATAATCTTAGGTAATGGCCGTGGAGTGCTCCTGTTAAGATTGGTCAAAATCGGACAAAGGGGCGTGGCACCTCCCATACATAAAAAAACATTCAAAATCTTATACCTCCTATACAAAAAACATCTTCTAAGGGGTGAAACTCGATGACGTTATATCTCGATAACCGATTTTCATGATTCTTCTTATGATTTGTTCGTATTGCGTATTTCAGCTTTAGGCAGAAAGAAAATTGAAGCAAATCGATTTATTCTCATTTCTCGCGTTTTACGAAAGAACATTAGGTGTTAGTTTTTTTGGCTATTCTATATAGCTTTACAAAAAAAAAAAAACAATTATCGGGGCTTAGCTCTTTCTTCATAAATGCTTGGCAGCACTCCCATCACAGACATTCGTAAAATGTCGCTCACAAAAAAATAAATCACAATCACAAGAAATACAAATCCACAAACACTATATACGCGATTTAAACGAAAACATAGAAAATGCACGGAAAAATAAAAATGGCATATTTTTGCCAAATGCTTTGATTTTCTTTTAACTGAATTCTGTGATGTTACATGTCATTTATGACAGAATCGATAGCATTTTTCGATAACATTTAAAGCAATGATAGTTTGGTCGCACTATCATCAATCGGGGTTAAGGAATAAGCCCCGATAATTATCCGGGCTAAAGAATGTATGAAATTATTTTTCTAAGCCTATGCGTTATAGCACATATATAGCACACATATTAGGTGCGTTTTTGTTTGCAATCCTATAAGGGCTTAGATAAACCACAAAAAAAAACGACTTACTGTGACTTGGCAGCACTTTGCTAGTTGACATTTGACTTTTCAGCTGTTCTATTTTTGTTTACACCAAAAAAAATTTGCAGGCAGTCAATTAGTTTTTAAATTGATAAAAGTCGAGAACAAGTTAGCTATATGCATAATCAAATAGTTCACAGGTGAGAAGAAATTCATTTAGTTTCATATGCATTGTTTATTGCTGCAGCAACAGCAAGTTCCAGCCGTAAGAGCGATTTGCAGGACGTAATGAATGTGCTTGCACTTTTAGTGGATGATTAAGAACGATTCAATTTCCAGCGGCGAATCAGTGACAATCAGTGACAGTGAACAACTCCTTACGTGCACTGTAGCATTTCAGCAGTCCCAGTCTGGTCCCGGTGTCTCTTCCTAAATCCAAATTTTGAGTTGCAATCTTTCTTGTCCATATTTTGATTGTTGATGTTTTTTTTCTCTCTTTTTTTAGGGGAGACTGGGGCACCGTGGTTTTGTAATTGCTTTTGGCAGCTAAGCAGCTAATAAGCTACTACAAGCTTTGTCATTTTTTAATAAAATAAATTAACTTAATTTTTTCAACAAAAAAAAAACACTTAACAAGCAAACTGAAATTCACAAATTACAAAATATTTTAGAAATGACTGAAGAAACTTTATAAAAACAAAAATAAGTTAGCTGTTCAGGAATTTCGGTGTGCTCGATGTTCCCGGAGCGTTGATTGGTGGCTTAGCTTTTATTTCAATGCCACTTACAGACCTATTTTTATCCAAAAGAAAAACTCACCATAAAATGTTTACACTCTTAAGGACCATTCATATGAGAGCGAACTAACGAATAGATTAAATGTTAACAACCCACTTCTGATGCATTTATGAACAGAAAATTGCGCATTTTACTATTCCAAGAGTACGATAATTAATTATCCCATCAAAATGTATTAAGAAAATGGGTTTAAAAACTGTTTAAACAACGAAATTTCGAATTCCAAACTTTTTGCCGCGAACAAAAACAGCCTTGGCGCGAATTATCAAAGTTTATTCGAGATCCACAACATTAAAACGCGTTCTACAAGCAGCGAGCGAATAAAACAGTCGTTCGAACTTAACCTCAAATTAAAAATGTTCAGTCGAAACTGATGGCTGAAATTCGCGTACTGCGGCGACCTAGAAAAGTGTTCACGTGAACGGACTGTCAAAACTTGCGAATATTCGTACGCACGTAGGTAGTTTGTCGCTCTAATGTGAATGGTCCTTAAAGGACAGTTCGCGAATTTCAGCCATCAGTTTTTACCGCAATATCTAGTTTGAGGTTAAGCTCGAACGAATGTTTTATTCGCTTGTTTTTGGAACGCGAATTAAGTGATGTGGATTGCGAATTAACTTTGACAATTCGCGTCAAGGGTCTTTTCGTTCGCGGCAAAAAGTTTTGAATTCAAAATTTCGTTATTTAAACTGTTTATAAACTTTTTTTCTTAATACATTTTGATAGGATAATTAATTATCCTCCTCTTGGAATAATAAAATGTGTAATTTTTGTTTACAAATGCATAAAAAGTGGTTTGTTCGCATTTCAACAATTCGTTCCTTCGCTCCCATGTGAATGATCCTTTACAAATAGAAAATTAATATTATGCAATTTAAGCATAAAAACCGCCACATGCGGCTGCTTCCAGGCGAAAGGATATCCGAAAGTCGTTGACGACTAAAGAAGACGGTATTACCAAGTTTAAATTTTGGTTAGTATGTACTTTCAAATATTTTTTTTAAATGTTGCCTTATTAGCAATGTTCAAAAGCCCACGTTCAAAGGTGCCCCAGTCTCCCCTATTTATTTTGGTTGTCAAATTAACGTCATTTATGACACAATCGATAGCACTTTCGATAACATTTAAAGCAATTGTAGATTGGTAACACAGTTTTTATCTGGGCTAAGGCATAAGCCACGATGATTATCCGGGTTAACGATTTGTATGGAAAACTTGCTAAGCCCATATAGGATTGCAAAAAAAAAAACGCGCCTATTATTATCTAAGACCTGAGCAATACAATTCCTGGGCACTGGCAAAGCCGGGCGGGTACAGCTAGTATATTTATTAATTGTGAGAAAATTGAAATTCATTAGAACTCAATAGTCCCACCAATCTGTTATTTGATACATGGATATGCATACATTCAAAATGGTGAAAATAAAAACAATAATGCAAACATGTATAATTGTATAACTCTATTCCCAAATGCTTAAAACATCATTGTAATGTAAAAGTAATCAAATATATTAGGGGCATTCACGATTCGGTGTATCAGGTCTAGTATCATTGTGAAAGTGTAAAAGTGTGAAGTTTTCTTACACTACAAAATATACTTGCTACACTTTTACATTTTTACTATACCCCACCTATAGTAACAGAAAAATGCTACAAAGTAAAATGTACAAGTTCGCAAATGTCAGTTCGATTTCAAATGGTTTCTGTCATTTGCTTCAGTGTTGCTATAGAGATTAGAAAAATTGTGTTTACGATGTGATAAAAAAAAATACAATTTCACAATTTTACTAGACCTGATACACCGAATCGTGAATACCCCTATTCTATCTATTTCCATAAATATACCTGGTGAACACGCCTGCGCATAGCTCCACGGCGACGATTAAATCCGGCCCTTTCTTTAAACTCATTTTTCGTTGACACCGACAACAGTTCAACTTCGGCAACGTCTTTGCTTTGATCTAAAAAAGAATAGATGTAAAGCAGTCAGTATTATGTTTTATTTTGTTCATACACTTCTGCAATCAGAAATGTAATCATAATTATACGTATGAAATCTAATTATGCTAGAAATACACAATACATAACGGTATGTACATTTCGCGCCACTTGAATAGCACACCCTGTAGGTCAGTTTTCTATCGCCAACTGCTCCCAAACCTAGCATGCCAGAGACTTAATTTTTTTTTTTAAATTAAAGTTAATTTTATTGTTGTGATTTGAGCAAAAGGAAAATTTAAAACCAAAGCTTTAAGTACATATTAACAACAAATTATTAATAAAAAATTATTAACTACCTTCAAAATGTGGGGCCCTAAATTTGCGCTACTTGAATAGAACACTTAAACAATAAAACATTTTAGAGAATTCTGATTCTTTTTAACGCAAACAATATTTAACTTTAAGGTATTTGCAGAATTTCAGTTATAAAAAAAATTAGTGAATAGTCTGTTGAGCCACCTTTCTGCTCCAAAACTTCGCACATCGGACTTGGAAGGGATGCATCCAAATTGGTCAAATAAATAATTTAGCTTAACTGAGCTCCAAGCTAATTCGATAGCTCCACATTTTGGCTCTATATATACGTTTTAACAACGCGGGCTGTATGTAACGGCCCACACACCATCACACTTTCAACTCTGCTTTGCAACCGGTCCAAATTATGAGCAGGTTATGGAAATAGTAGCTATAGCCATGCCCATGCCCATAGGAGCCTTCCAAATTAATTTTTTTTTCGTCTGAGAAGACCACGCGATGCCACTACGAAGTCCAGGGGCCTATAACACAACATGACAAGTCGACAAGTCTAAATTCACTTGTCTAACTATTCTTGTCAGACAAGTACAAATTAATTCTGTAACAGAACGTAAACCATTGAACTTGTCAAAAGAATTCAATTTCCTTGACTTGTCGGCATACTTCGACAAGTGTTTAACATGTGAAGATGGCAAAACAAAAAAAAATATTTTAACTAAAATAAGAGAGGAAAATATATCCTTTTTAGTGCTTTCAATGATATCCTAAAATCATTGTGCAAAATGGAAGGAAATACACATTACATTAGGCTTTAAATAAGCCTAAACGTAGTTCCGCAAAATAAGGGAGGTATTTTGGAAAATGATAAGAAACGCGAAATTGTAAGTACTAACTAAATAAGTAGATAACATTAGAAATATTAGGATGATTACACAAAACAAATGTTAGGCATTAGGTATTACATTAAAAATGCACTTGTCAGTTTTTGACAATATTCAAATCACCTGTCCTCATTGAACCACAGTTCTACAAGTGTTCCTTGACACTTGTCGTGTTCTGTTACAGAAAGACGGAAATTATAAAATTTCCCACTTTTCAACTTTTATCGCGACAATTGTCGAAGTGTTCATGGACTTGTCGTTTTGTGTTACACAATTTTTTACAAGTTGTCAAAATTCACTTGTCCTACAACTACTCGTCGCGTTGTGTTACAGGCCCCAGGTCACATGTGCATTGTGCGTGACAAAAACGGAGTCGTTGCGCTTTTCAAATCGGGTTAAAGGGTGACTTCTTCTTGATTTTTAGTCTTTTTTAAATGCTTAGCATTTAAAATAATATGACGAATAGTTGTGAGACTTGCTCTGATACCACATCTTTCCCTGTTTTTGCCAAAGAGTCGTATGAGAATTTGACGCTTTTCTTTTAATATAATTCTTCTTTCCGCATTGGTAAGCACACAGTTTGTGCAGCCTTTCTTGATTTTTTTTTTCCAGAGTTAGACTAATTACTTAAAAATATGGATATAACACGTCGGCTCATCTCAATTTTAGCTAATTTGGCAATAAATAGGCGAGCGGCCTTTAAGCTTTGATTTGTCATTTTTCCTCCTCAGTAAAGGCTTTTTCTAAATAGTCGAAAATAAATAAATACACCCCTATTGTCGTCGTCGTCTGTCGCAAACGACTGGCGACGTTTGTCGTGTCAAGTCGTTTGGAATTTGGTATTGCGTAACTGAAACGACTCGACTCTCTGAACTCTCACATCCCACATACATTCCACAAACTATGACACATGGGATTTGACATTTCAGTCGACGAATTTATAATTGGTCTGGTGTTTTGTCTGTGACTTGGTTAATTATTTAATAAAACAATTCAAAAATGAATAGTGTGACATGTTTTTTGAAAGCAGTCACGAAGAAGAAAACCAGAAAAAAGTGCTGGTAAAGTTAAGGAAGGAAATTCGAACTAAATCCAATCCATTGGATTTGCCCGACATTAAGTGGGTGGTAGAAATAAATTAAATTGCATACATTGTGTTAATAGCAATTATTTTCAGATTTTAAATGTATTTTAGACTATCGAAGTCGAAGGTGGTCCAAGACATTTCAGAGATAAGGCTATATCGCCCCATTGCCGATTAACATCACTTTTTGTTAGTCCCTTTGTGAACTATTTTGCCAACGGAATATTTTTCTCCATTTCTTTCACTAAATGTTGAAATTGTCTTTTATTTGTGATTTTCATTTTAAAGAACATGTAATTATCTTTTCGTTAGTTAAATATTAAATACACAAACTTTTCTTTAACACTTGATCACGCAGTTGTTAAAACTTAATGCAAACTATATCAGTTGCAACTCTTTTTATACCCCTGTGGCACATCCGCAGGGATACAAAAAACGATATCCAGGTACTGCATCCTTCCGCTTTCTGTGTTTTTCATCATATTAATGATTTTATGGCCTTAATTAGGGTCGTCGTGTAATAACTCATTACTTGTGCGCGTAGATTTATATGGTCCAAGACAATTCAAAGATAAGGCTATGTCGTCCCATTGCCGATTAACCTCACTTTTGTTAGGCCTTCGTGAATGATTTTGCAAAGAAATATTTTTCTACATTTCGTTCACTAAATGTAGAAATTGCCTTTTATTTGTTATCTCCATTCTGCAAAATAACTATAATTGTATTTTTGTTAACTAAAAATTAAGTACACATACTTTTTTTAACACATTATCACACAGTCGTCCGCAAAATAGTCGACGACAGAAATGTATCATTTCCACGACAAACGTCGTCACAAAACGCCTCACGGAATACCGACGATCGTCGTCGTAAAATACAATCCACATTTTTTGACATTTCAGACGCCATTTGTCGATCGTCGCCGCGACAAAAGTCGTTTATTTTCAGTCGCCAATACCAAACAGTCGTGTCGTTTTTTTTTAGAGTCGTAAACGACGACGACAATACGGGTGATAAATAAAAATAAATTCGATCAACGAAAAATATGAGTCCACATGCCATAGGTTAACGGGTTGACAGAGCAGGGTGTATCCTGTCGTGCCACACTTAGGTCCTTGTGGACCCATTGTGATGTCTTTTTAGATGGGGACGCTATCCAGCAATCCTGATATCCTAAAAAACCTGTAAAGATTAGAAAGTGAGACATCAGAAAGTCCTTGTAGTTCTTGTAATGTAAGTAATGACTTCCACGTGTTCTGTTCCTCAAGTGACAGATGCTCGGGCAGTGACAGTGACAAAGGAAGTGAGGTGTGTGCTCATGAACCTCTTCGTCTCCGCAGCCTCTACATAGATATATCGTCATCTTTGAGATTTAGTTTCATTGTATGGTTTCTTAGATGGGTAAAATCGTATCGTCACCTCCTAGTGGTGCCCGCTGAATAGCCGAAAGGTGAACAAAGGAAAGGTGAGCAAAGGAGGACACGGGTTTCCCGTCAGCATCACGTCGACAAGAGAAGGGATGAGAACCGCTTGCTCAGAAAAAAGAAAAAGGCCCATGAGCAGCGTGAAGTCGATGAGATCCAGGGATGACGGAGCTTTTATAGAAGAGTCAAAAAGAAAACAACGGGATTCTCTAGCCGCCCTGGAGCCCTCAAAGATAAGGAGGGAAATACCGTAGTTGAGACGCAGTTAATGCTAAAAATCTGGAGAGATCATTTCAACCAGTTACTTAATGGCGATGAAGTCCACGATCCCGCCAACGAGCAGACACGTCAAGTCCTTCTCATTGATGATCTGGAGGTCCACCCACCCGACCTGATTGTGTATTTTCGGGATTGTGGTTTTTCGGGATTGTGGCTTTTCGGGATTTCGGATTTTCGGGCTTTCGGGATTACATTTTTCGGGATTCTGTCCGACTCCCCTATTTATCCTATCCAAATGTAAAGACAGAAACCAAACAAGAGTCACTTCCGAAAGGCTCCTCCACGAACTTCTTCATTGGTGTACCCAATCTGGGTCTAATATTTCGTCTAGTAAAAGCAAACTTCTGCACATATTCAAAAAAAGAACTGCTCCAATGCAGATATTTCTCTTAATAATATCCAGATCCCGACTGCCTAGATTTAAGAAAAAAATTAGACTCTAATGTCCAGTTGCACAGTCAGAGTTCAAACTCTTGTTTTCGTTTAAACCTTCGTTCAACGTGGGCGCAGTAGCGCAGTGGTTAGTGTGCTGGACTGCTGTGCGAGGGATCCCAGGTTCGATCCCCGGAAAAACACAAATTACATCTTAGTGTTTTTTTCTACTGCGCCACCTCTCGCGAATGTCTGACAAACATCCGAGAGTATGACTGTCCTGAAAAAGCTTCTCAATTCAGCCGTTCGGACTCGGCATAAAATTGTAGGTCCCTTCCATTCGTTCGAAAAATAGAAACTCACACAAAACGAATGGTTGCGAGAAGCTAGGCCTTGGGTGTCTACCGCCTGTTGCTATTTATTTATTTATTTTTCAACAAATTTTCGGTTTCACTGTGTTCGTTTAAACCCAAAATGGAGTTCAACTCTCGGTTTAAGTTAAACGCCTGCATTCTGCCGCTTAAACTTTCGTTTCGCATTTTGAGGTTTATTTTGACAGCTGCTATTTCATACAGAGAGATGAGAGAGAGAGAATAAAAAAGATAAATTGTCTGGGTGCTACACTTCTTGAATTTATATGAGTGAAAACTAGAGTTATGATTAGTTTCAGCATTACTGAAACGCACTGTTAAAAAATGTCATCAGAACATTTCAATAGATTCCCAACTAATATACTTTTCAAGGAGAAACCCTTTTTTCAAGTGAATATCAGGTAGATCTTAGCCCAAACATAATGTAGACAAACGTAAATTGTATTGAGGTTTTTCAATACAAATTAATTATTTTAGTATGTGGAAATGACGATTATTTTTTTGTAATGCAACTAGTGATTTCTTTAGATTCTTGGCGAACAAAATATATCTATACATTACATATACTCAAATCTTTCACATTGTAGCTCGATTTCGCTAAATTATTTGGCCAATTTGTATATGCATCCCTTCCAACAGGATGTGTGAATTTTGGAGCAGAAAGGAGCAGAAAGGAGCAGAAACACAATTGAACAATTTTTTTTTAAATCTAAAATACTACAATTTACCCTAAATTTAAGTAATATTTGTCTTAAAAAGAAGCAGAATTCTTCCCCACATTTTGCTGGTTATTAGTTGATAATTTTTTGTAAATACTTAAAGCTTTGATTTTAAATCTCAACAATTACATCACAACAATTAAATTAACTTTAATTAAAAAAAAAAATAAGTCTATAGCATACTTGGTTTGGGAACAGTGGGCGATAGAAAACCGACCTTAGGGGGTGTGCTATTCAAGTGGCGCGGAGTGTATGTCCAATCAAGTAAAACGAAAATCTGTAATTATTTCCTTTTTTTCTTAGGAAAAAAGTTCAGACTGATGATAGAAACGTTTCTACCATTTACAAAAAAAAATCATTCGTAATTTACTGCCTTAAGTTTACTTTCAAATGGAAATAAAACCACACTATTCTGCACGTTTTCCCAATTATAAAATATGTACATACATACATTTTCCAGCATATCTACATACATTTTTATTTTTTACGTTTATTAGAAAAAATAAATAAACGGTATGTATACTAGGTGCACATTTTTTCTAGAAAAACGAAGTGAAAGTCAAAAATTTGTTCTGGGCAAGAAAAATGTAATTGACTTAAAAATAAATATCTGGAAAATAAAAAATGATATCGATATCTAAACGCAGTTAAAAGAAGTAACAGTTCTTCTAAAACTAAACCCTAAGCAAAGTTCCTGCTTAAGAAAATAGTGTTAGCATGGTTCGCCTTTTCTTTAATTATCGGTAAATAATGTTCACATCGGAGATAGACTCTTACCGTAGAACAATTGTTCTTAGATTATACCAAAAAAGCATTTCATAAAGTACTGCCATTTAAATTGGGAACATATTGTATATATGATATTTTCTTTATTTTTTACGTATTGACAAAAAAAAGGACCGACGTAAAATACATAAGGCGTTTTATTATAATTATAACTATAACAAAATAAATAACTTACCATTACTTTTCAGTTCAATTACTATATGGATTTTTCCTTGGGGCTCTAGATTTATCTAGAAAAGAAAATAATAAACAAAAAATGTGTAATTTTATATTGTAGCAGTATAGCAGTAAAATAGCGAAAACAATTTGAATTTGTATAACATTATGTAGTATATATGTGTCAAGTTTTATCCACTGTCACTTTGGGTATACCGTATACCTATAAGGTACAGTACATATCATACAGTTGAGATCCTCTTCTCATTCACTCGAACTCGGTAGTTAGTAGTTCATTAACCGCCCAACCGATCATGACATAGTTCTAAGCTATTATTAGTAATAAACGGTAAAAACCGAAACGCGTGTTTTACTCGGTTCATCACAGTGGCGACGAGACCAAAAAAATTAAAATAAACTATTTTGAGACTCTATTGAGACGCAAGGCGAAATAGTCCGGGAGGCAGTGGTCTTTTTGACCGACTCATCGCATGCCGGCTGATTTTAATTGACATAACAGATACTATGTAGAGAATGACGAAACCGAACGTCAGTTGTTCCGGTAGCGGTGGGTGCGGTTGTGGGAGGGTGTGGAACTTGTCGAAAAAATAATTTTTTAAACTCATTTTATGCCGACTGATTTTTTTTTAAATAAATTATTGACGTCATGTAGTGTTGAAAAAACATAGTCAGTCGCGTTGTGGAGGGGGCATTTTACGTCAGCTGGTCGCATGAACTTGCAAAAAAATGAATAATAATACGGGGAATAAAGATATTCACTTCAAAAAAATTAGGAGAAAGCTGAATTTTTGCATGAAACTTCCTTTTGTGGTTCTAAACAATATCCCAAAAGTCCCCAGTGATACATGTGCCGCTAAAAATGTTACGCGTGACAAATCATTCCAAAGTTATTTCTTTTATTATAACTACATATGTGTGCAGTTAACTAATAAAAGACATTTTATCAAAATCGGATCATAACGACCTAAGATATGATGTAATTCAAATTTAACCACTGAATTTTTGAATAATTATTTTATATCTTCGGTCCTTATGATCGGATTTTGATGAAACTTCTTTTATTAGTTAACTGCACACATAGTTATAATAAAAGAAATAACTTTGGAAAGATTTGTCACTCTATTCCTGAAATTTTGGTACTATTTGATATGGTATTTTTGAAACTTTGGGGGCGTGCCACGCCCAAACGGTAAGAGAACGCCAAATTTTGTTTCCATATTGGTATTTAGGGTACTCTAATCAATCGGACTGTGTAAACAAAAACCGTTATTTTTGAATGTGTCGTAAATAAAATCTGGACGCACGCACGTATGTTTAAACTTTTTAAATCAAATTTTCTCGAAAACCGTTAGTCTTACGAAAAAAAATAATATGATCTTTTTTGTAGGCAATTTCCTAAGCTACAAATTCACTACAAATACACTATTTTTCGATAAAAGTATCTGTTAACGAGATATTCACGAAAAACTGTTTTTCATGACCTTTGACCCCGCGTAACATTTTTAGCGGCACATGTATCACTGGGGACTTTTGGGATATTGTTTAAAACCACAAAAGGAAGTTTCATGCAAAAATTCAGCTTTCTCCTAATTTTTTTGAAGTGAATACCTTTATTCCCCGTATTATTATTCATTTTTTTGCAAGTTCATGCGACCAGCTGACGTATAATCCCCCCTCCACAACGCGACTGACTATGTTTTTTCAACACTACATGACGTCAATAATTTATTTAAAAAAAAAATCAGTCGGCATAAAATGAGTTTAAAAAAATTTTTTTCCACAAGTTCCACACCCTCCCACAACCGCACCCACCGCGGGTGCGTCAGCTGACCTTCACTTTACTTATCAACTAAAGCCTATCAATGAGTAAAGATAATAATTTATCGGCATAAAAACGGTGCTCAAAATGGACCCCTGCCTCCCGGACTAAAAGTGTAATTATGGCTAATCAATTAATTGGCAATGTGCCAAATCATGACTCCGATAATTGGAAGGTGTTTCAAAATGAAATGCATAGAACAATTTTTTTTAACGCGAATGATCTATCCGAGCCGACCAAAAAGAAGGCAATTTTGCTTACATCATTGTCCGAAAGACCGTGTATACTCTTACAAAATTTAATAAATCCGTTATTGGTAGCGAGTTCAGGCACAACCTGCGACATGTGTGTGAACGCTATTCGAACTCATTTTTTTTCTTTCCAAAATAAAATTTTTATCTATTATAATATTAAAATCCGACCCGATTTCTTGTGACAGTCATTTACCCTACTTAAAGAATACAAAATCCATTTTTCTTTTTACCAAATTGAAGCTTACCACTCATAGATGTGTTATGAAGAATAATTATTTGAAAATAACATTTGTAAAATAGGTAAATTAATATTTTTAAATTGCATTAGTTACAACAACAACAAACAAAGAAAATTAATATTTCCCCTTCGCTCAATCGAAATTCTACTTTTTGCGATCGTGCGACAGGACAAACAAAAACAAAACCACATCGTCATACGTGGGGGTGGTGTGCCTGTGTACCTCATTCGAAAAGGGTTGATTTGTTTTCTCAGTGAGTGCTATGGTCAGCAGTATGTACATAGTGATCGTATGTCCAATGCAGGATGGGGTGCGTGCTGCAGTATAGCATGGGGTAGGTATATTAATAATCTTCATAAGAGAAGAGACGTACAAACCAGGTAACAGGGTAAGGTTGGGTTGGGGTAGTTGTTTGGATTTCATATGAAGAGGTAAACAAAGGAAATGAGAAGCAGTATTGTATGAACAAGTACCATGGTCATGGAAAGGGAGGGCGGTGCAGAGGGTGCACATTATATTTGTTGTCTTCCATTCTCCATTGGCGTAGGTACATAGCGATCAGATACTTTTTAAGAAGTTTCACTTCTTTCACGCGTACGGACTTGCACGGTCCCTGGATGGTTTAACTTTAGATTCACAACTGGACCCGGTAGGTGGCGCTGCAATCGGGTTCCAGGAATTTTATTTATTTCCTTCTAAACGCCTTGACCGATTTTGCTGAAATTTGGTGTGTGTGTTTGAGGGGATCCCTGGATGGTTAAGGACCCGGTAGGTGGCGCTGCAATCGAGTTCCAGGAATTTTTTTATTTCCTTCTAAACGCCTGGACCGATTTTGCTGAAATTTGGTGTGTGTGTTTGAGGGGATCCCTGGATGGTTAAGGACCCGGTAGGTGGCGCTGCAATCGAGTTCCAGGAATATTATTTATTTCCTTCTAAACTTCTAATTTTTTTTTGTCGTTCTACAGCATGTTGCGTTGCTTTGTGTTTAAATGTATGGTGGTCGAATTTCGACCACTGGGTGAGCCTAGTATTAATTAAATGTGCAGTTAACTAATAAAAAAAATGTTCATCAAAATGGGATCATAAACACCGGAGATACAAAATAGTTTAAAAAAAAGCATAGTTATTAGCGGTAAAATTAAGCAAACGACATTATATAAGCTTTGCATATACCCAACCACAACCGGAGGGGTCGCAGGGGGGCAGAATTGGACACTCCGTTTTTGTAATGTTGGTACTATTTCATATGGTATTTTTTTAAACTTTGGGGGCGTGCCACGCCGAAACGGTAAGAGAGCGCCAAATTTCCGTTAAAAAAAACCTTATTTTCGAATGGGCATTAAAGTAAAATCTTGCCAAATTCCATAAGGGTACGTCCTAATTGGACTGGCATCGCACGACCGAACGATGAACTTTGGTCGGTCGCATCGCTTGTTGGTAGCGCTATCAAAATGTGTGTCCTATTACCGGTCGCTCATAAGCGCTTTGTAAACACCATCCCGCGACTATCCCAGTTCTTTAAGACAACTCTTACCCACAGTACACCTGTTTTTAATCGGTTTTTTCTAACATTCCGCTCTTTTATTCCATAAAAAATCTTCGTACTCCATTTTACACAGTCAACGACCGACGACCACATAGGAGTAAATGCATGCAAAACCCGGACAAAAGTCGATTTTTCAAATTGCAAAATTGTGAAGTGAAGTTTTGCCAAACGGTAGTATGATTCCCAATAAAAAATAAGCTGTAATATTTTTTTTTATCAATGCATTCTTGCATGACATTAGTTCAAAGTTATTGATTGCAAATATATCGTTGTTTTTTGTACTACCAATCGAAAAATTTCTTACATTTCACTTAATTTTTTCTTTAACATTTTTAACTTGTGATACATTTATTGATATGGATAATTCATCTGCAGGTGTTTTGTTATCTAAAGTGATTTTTATGTATTTTTTTTTTTAAATTTAACATTTATGTGATTTAATTGAAAAAATTGCATAAAAATCTATTTTTTTCCTGTGTTTCCTTCATTTGAAAGTTATTTTGTTGTAGTATTCGGTAATAATTTATATGTAATATGATAAATAGAACCTTTAGGGTTCGATTGAAAAAAATTGGCTGCTTTTACTTGCCAACTCAGTTTTGTTTTCGTCATAGTCAATGTGAAGTTTAATGCGTACTTTATTATGTAGCTAACAAAGAAATTTTCTAACGTTTAAAGGATCATCTGGTTTGAGAGTTTTAGCCAGAAAACATTTATATGAAGTTATGAATGAGTGTACAGAAACGGATTTCAAGGCAAAGTTGGATTATTTAGAAAAATATTTGCTAAGTAGAGCTTGTTGTGAGCAGGATCAATTAGATGATTTTAATCAGAAAATATTTTGTTTTTTTTTATTTATTTATTTTATTTATTCACATTTATGTATTTACAAAAGTATTACCCGCAAAGCAAAATGCTTATCTGCAGGTGGTTACAAACAATATTAAAATTAAAATTTTTGAAGTAGGTAGTTTCAGTTTCCGATTTTTATCAGATTTCAGCTTAACATTATTACATTTATGAATATGTTTTAAGTCAAATTCAAAGTGAACAATTTAACAATCAAATTCAATAATTTTGCTACTGTACATAGTAAAAATCAAGCAAATATTTTTTTATTTCTTTTTTTCTTTTCTTAAAATTTAATAAGTTTTTTATGTTTTGTGGGATTGAATTCATTGTTTTAGGAATCACGCATCTCAATTCGCGTTTTCCGTATATGTTAAAATGTGCAGGTACTTCAAGCATCCCCTGTCTTATGGTGTTTTGGTTGTGTCTTATTGGCTGAAGAAATCTTGGATCATCCATGTAGTGTTGTAGTAATGTCATCTGGTATATCGCACGTTTAAGGTTTGAGTTTTAATTATAAAAATAAATTGATATGCAATTGAACCTCAAGGGAACCTTTAATCTACCGAACGCACAACACAGGCCAGGCCGACCAACGAAATCATTTGAAGAGCTTTGCGTGCGTAGTAAATGCAGAAGAACTGAAACCCTACGTGGCAACTTTAAAACAGAAGAGCTTACCTTTGCAGGTCAAATGAAATTGCGGGAATCTGGTAAGGCAGATTCTTCAAAAGCCTTGAAAGAAATAATCTAGTCTCCTGGAAAAGCAATTAAATGTAGAAAAGTACTGAGTGACAAGCTTTGCGTAAAACGAGAAAAATTGTCAACGCTTAAAGCGCTTTCAATTTTCGTTGAAGCAGGCTTATCGAGAAAGCAGTATGAAGTAATAACTAAAATTGATAAAAAACTGTTCTCTAGCTACAGCACACTTAAAAAAGCTAAAATGAATTGCTATCCTGCTTCGGAGTCATTCACAATAATGGATACTTTAGCTGAGGTAAATTTGCAAGACTTGCTAGATCATACTAAAAAAAAAAAATAAATAAATAGGCGGCGCGACAGGCGGTGTAGACACCCAAGGCCTAGCTTCTAGTAATGTGCAAAAAGTAATTATTCGGTATTTAGTATTCGATACTTGAATTGAGTATCGATACCGAATACTACTCAAAATAAGTATTCGATACTAATACTCATTTGCTTACTACTAACATGCAGCACTAACTCCATAGAAACAATCAGTATCAGTATTTAAAATACACATACATAATGTTACCTGCAAATACAAAGCAACATACACAACACACCCAGCAAACCTCGCCTCCCTCGTTCATTATGTCTCGCAGATGCAGTCACATACTCATATGATCTTCCATTCTCTTACAATGTACTTGATACTCATACAGTTCCAATTTGATTACTTTTCTCCACACATATTCTAGTATTCGATGCAGACTCAGTAATCAATAGGTTAGGTAGGTAGGTATATACATACTTTGATTACTTTGATTACTTGACTACTGAGTACTGATTCCTAGGGAAATATGGTTTAAAATATGTGTGGAGAAAAGTAATCAAATTGGAACTGTATGAGTATCATGTACCATTGTAAGAGAATGGAAGATAGTGAGTGAGTATGTGACTGCGCGACATAATGAACGAGGGAGACGAGGTTTGCTGGGTGTGTTGTGTATGTTGCTTTGTAATTTGCGAATACAAAGCAACATACTCACGCAGTTCCAATTTGATTACTTTTCTCCACACATATTTTAAACCACATCACAGGAATCAGTAGTCAAGTAATCAAAGTAATCAAAAAGTACCTTGTACCTAATCAAAGTATTGATTACTGAGTCTTATACGAATACCAGGACTCGTTGTATGCAAGCATTCAAGTAATTATGTATATTAACTGATCTTGAATACTTTTAAGAAACAAGATTCAACGAATTTATTGATTACTGATTACTGAGTTTACTTTTTTGCAGGTGAGTAGATTTGAGTACATTTCATTTGTGAATATGTAGGTACAAACAAACATTTAATTAATAGGCTTAACAATCGCTGATAGATGCGAATGTGTATAAAAGAAAAAGATGTAGCTCTACATGTATACCTATAGCCTATAAACATTTGACTGCGAGACAAAGTACTAGGTATCGAATACCAAATACCGAATACTGAACTTGAAGTAATCAGTACTCATTCGTTACTCAAAAGTAATCAAATTGCACACCACTACTAGCTTCTCGCAACCATTCGTTTTGTGTGAGTTTCTATTTTTGGAACGAATGGAAGGGACCTACAATTTTATGCCTAGTCCGAACGGCTGAATTGAGAAGCTTTTTCAGGACAGTCATACTCTCGGATGTTTGTCAGACGTTCGCGAGAGGTGGCGCAGTAGAAAAAACCTTAAGATGGTAATTTGTGTTTTTCCGGGGATCGAACCTGGGATCCCTCGCATAGTAGTCCAGCACACAAGCCACTGCGCTACTGCGCCCACTAGATCATACTGCCAAGCGATTAATGTTGTATTTGGACGAGATTCTGGAAACGTTAAGTGAAAACGAGCTCAGTTCCTTAGAGCTTGTATCAAAGTGGGGCTGTGATGGATCTGAACAACGCAGTATAAACAAAAGTTTGAAAACCGTTCTGATTCAGATGCAAACATATTCCAAAGCTCTATGGTACCTTTGCGGTTGTTCTGCGGTTCAAATGGAAAAATCGTTTGGCAAAACCCAACTCCATCATCACCAAGATATTGCCGACCAATAAGAATCGCTTTTATAAAAGAAATCACGCAAAGTGAAATAAATTATATAGAATCGAAAATCAATTCGCTTATAAAAACAAAAATTGAAGGTATTGGATGCTCTGAAGTTAAGCACACATTGGCGTTTACCATGGTTGATGGCAAGGTCTGTAGCGCTGCAAGCGATACAAAATCAACTATGAAGTGCTATATATGTGGATCCACATCTAAAGATTTTAATGATTTAGAAAAATCTAGATATACTCAACCAGGTACATGAAGGTTCGGTTTGTCAATTTTACATGCTCGAATACGTCTTTTTGAAAGCATACTCCATCTTGCATATAAACTTTCATTAAAGAAATGGCAACTTCGAACGCAGGCAGATAAAGATGTTGTCAAACAAAAAAAGACGGAATTGCAAGAGAGTTTCAGGAGCAAACTGGGTCTTATGGTAGATGTACCAAAACCAGGTTTCGGTAGCACTAACGATGGCAATACCAGCCGGAGATTTTTTATATCTATATGTGAACCTATACTCCTGGCATCCTATGACACCCACAATGCACAAAATTTTAATCCATGGAGCAACTGTGATCGAAAACGCTCTGTTGCCGATCGGGCAGCTATCAGAAGAAGCAGCAGAAGCTCGTAATAAGCATTTCAGGTTATATCGGCTGAATTTTGCGAGAAAATTTTCGAGCAAAGATTGTAATGTAGATGTTATAGGTTGTTGTAAATAGGTTGTTATTAACATCTGACCCCCTAATAACAAGTCGTAAACCTGTACCGGTTAAAAAAACAAAATCATTCACAAAAGAAGTACTGGAAATGCTTACTTCTGAACTTCCTCTTCCATTTTTATCAGCAGATAGAACTTTAGCTGGAGAATCCAGTGACGCTGAAGAATTAGAAAATAGTAGCGATTTTGATCAAGATTCCTTAGACGAAGAAAAAACTTGTTCTGAATCTGAATCCGATTAATTTAAAATAAAAAAAATATTGTTGAATTAAAACTTATAAAAAAAATTGTTGAATTAAATCCTATTTAAAAAAAAAACATTTCTATTGTTAAAGAAGAGAAGAAAATATTTTAAATTGTATTAATTATAGTTTCAGAAGGAAAACTAACCATTGAGACAAAAAAAAAAGCTTGTCCGGTTTTTGCATGTGGCGACGGCGCGACAAAAATCAAACAACAAAAAATTCGTCGGAAACCAACAATAAATGGGCGGTACGAGTGCGGTCCCTAGCCATAAATTACGAATTTAGTAGATTTTTAGATACTGCAATTAGAGATAAATTTGCAATGGCGTTGGGAAAAGGTCCGGCACGCCAAAGTCTTTGTGGAAGGTATTACTTGTGGGTGTGGCATGAACAAAGAGGTGGAGATAGCAAGCACAGCGGAATTCAGCATCAGTATGAGACCTCATCAGTTAAGCAAGAATCGCGTGATTCTTTTCTTTACATGCAAAAACATAACAAAGGAAAAAGCCAGCAAGTTAGCGATCACTCGCACCAGCAAGTGGACCGTCATCGGCAGACCAATCATCAGTCTTTACGTCGACATCAGCAGCAAGTGAATCAGCAACAACAACATCCTCAACAGCAGCAGTAGCAATGCACCGTTTGCGGATATACGAACCATACATACTAGTTATTGTTGTAAGTTTAAGAATTATAAATATAATAAATGTAAAAGAGGACATTTGAAAAAAATTTGCGGAACAGAGAGGGAATTAAATCACATAAATAATGATGATGTTAGTTTATATTCTTTTGTTAGGAACCATTATGGAACCACAATCATTTAAGTTTAGTTTAAGTTTATTAATTCCATAAATTTCCATACATATAAATAATTCAAAAAATTAAATTTAATTAACATTAATTAATAATATTAAATTAATAATAGAAATTCATTTGACATTCTGTATTTTCTATACAAAAGTATTAAAAAATAGTGTTGAATGCCTTCACACCGTAAATCATATCTCTTATCTCTATTCTCTTTCTCTATATAAATAAAACAAAGTGGAAAAAACTGTATGTTTGCCTCTGTCGCCCGTAATTTTCAACCAATTTAGTTGATTTTTTTTATAAATGTCAGTAATTACGGCGGTCGGTCAATAGGCTAAACAAATTCAAAATCGGACAAAGCGTGGCACCGTCCATACAAAAAAAAAACATTCAAAATCGTATATCTCGAAAACCACCAAATCGATTGAGCTCAAACTTACAGATAATCTTAGGTATTGGCCGTAGAGTGCTACTGTAAAGATTGGTCAAAATTCGACAAAGGGGCGTGGCACCGCTCATATAAAAAAAAACATTCAAAATCGTATATCTCGAAAACCACCAAATCAATTGAGCCCAAACTTGCAGGTAATCTTACGTATTGGCGGTGGAGTGCTCCTGTGAAGATTGGTCAAAATTGGACAAAGGGGCGTGGCACCTCCCATACAAAAAAAACATTCAAAATCATTCATTCAAATTGATAGGCCAAAAAAATTTAAATTTAAAAAAGCAAAAAAGGCCTGGCGAAGCCGGCGGGGGTTATGGTAATTTATTATATGGGTGGGGTGACCCTTTAAAAAAAATCACAATTTTACTTAATTATTTCAAAGCTTAAATAGTTTCAAGAGAGAACAATTTACTCTA
This sequence comes from Cheilosia scutellata, assembly GCA_955612985.1. NCBI lineage: Eukaryota > Metazoa > Arthropoda > Insecta > Diptera > Syrphidae > Cheilosia > Cheilosia scutellata. The sequence goes on along the minus strand of OY015312.1, from coordinate 81,867,816 downwards.
AAGTAGAAATCAAACAATCAGCTTATACAAAAAAAACTTATTTCTAAGGTTACACCAGATAGTCAAAGAGAAAAGATTCTACACTAGCGAAATTTAAATTGAGAAGCCAGTTTTTTACAAGTTTGAGAAACATTTCAGGTATAGAGATTGACCTGAATGACTGAGGAAGTTTATTGAATATACGAATAGATGAAATATTATAAAAATTACGATAAGCAAAAGTATGGAACTGAGGAACTATAAAATTATAATTAGAAATCAGTCGGAAATTGCGGTTGCCAGACTTCATAAAGAAAGTTTTTGAAGTCTTTATAGCAGTGCAAGTGACGCACAGGAAGAATTTTTAAGTCACAGAACAAAGGATAAGAAGGATGTCTAACAGGCTTGCGGCATAATTTTCGTACGAAATATTTCTGCATAATCAATAGTGGTTGTATTTTATTCTTATAAGCGCCGCCTCAACAACTAATACCGTATTGTAGTTTCGATTGGACAATACCATAGTAAATCATTTTTAACAACGTAGTTGAACAGATATTACGCAGATAGAAAAAATGCCTAAGGGCACAGCGAAAATATTTCCTCGAAGCTTCTATATGATTCGAAAAGCTAAACCTTGAATCTAAAGTAAGACCCAGGTATTTGAATTCACTAACATTTTCGATCTGGAAACATTTATCACTGCAGTTCAGGTAATCATAAAAAGTAGGATAAGAAGAAATAGATCGACAGTTGCAACAAGTAAGTTGGAATCTTTGGCACTCAGATGCATGAAAGTCAATGTTCACATCAAAGTCAGGAATAGCCGACAAACTAACAATCATAATTTTTGTTTTGGAGCTAATAACCAAGTTGTGTTTGGCAAACCAGATCCTTAAAAGGTTAAGGTCCCAATTTATGTCGGAAACCAGACCAAGGCGACTGACCGAGCCATATGCGAAGCCTACATCATCAGCAAACGCGGTTGGAACACCTTTAAAATTTAGAGTAAAAAGCGAGTTTATGTACACAAGGAACAGAATCGGACCCAAAACAGAACCTTGTGGTACCCCTAAGTTGAGAATCATATGATTGCTCTTTATATCATCAACTTTCACTCTTTGTGACCTATTTTTAAGATAAGATTCGAACCAGTCTAACATAAAGCCGCATATTCCTGCATTCAAGTTTTTTGAGAAGAATGTCGTGATTTACCATATCAAACGGTTTGGTGATATCGATAAATACCCCAGCAGTACACTTTTTACCACAATGAATACATAATGCTTAAACTTTGTATGTAGGCTACTATAAAAAAATATGTACATAGTTTGTGTTTTCCGGGGGTTGAGCCTAAGACCTTTCGCTTTAGGCTATTTTAAAATATTCGATAGCCATTTCCGTCTGTCTGTCTATATCTCTCTTCAAAACACTATAGCGTACCCGTATTCGGTTATAAGAGAGTCCGCTTATTAGAGAATAATTTATATGAAATATCTGGTGTCCCCTTGTGAGAGGTGTTCGCAAGGACATTCGCGTAGCATTTGCTAAGTTTCGTATGAATAAAAACTGATTTGAGTTAACTCAAACTTCTGACATGTTCGAAAAGTGGCGGCACCTACCTTTTACCTTCAGATTGGTATGAATAAAACGCGGAAGAGAAACTTCTACGAAAATTCCAAATTACCTATTTTGTTGACTCAGAGCATTTGCTAAACATTTTTCACGTTAATTTTTTATAAAAACACTAGCCTTGTGCGTTTTCGGTGTTTTTTTATAAATACTAATACATATATACAAACGGGACCTTGAATGTTTGTTTAATGAAAGCATGTTTAAGCAATTAGTTCAAGAACTTACCTACACTGTATGCATGTATGTATGTATGTATGCGATTAGAATTCTGTACTCCATATGAGTTGGAAAAATGAATGGCGTCACGTAGTTTTTTCGGATTAAAATAAGTTTAATTTTGAATTTTTGATGTCCCTGATGGGTTTCATTAATATTTCCACGATGTGAGGAAAGATGAACGTTTTTTAGCGCGGCATCATAGTCGAGAAGGTGGTGTTATGGTATAGGGAGCAGTTAGCTATTACGGCACTGTTGAGCTTGAGTTCTAAACCTCAAAAATGACTGCAGTAAGTTATAAAGGAATTCTGGATAAACATTTTTCTAAAATTTTCGGACATTTTTGGAACCCAAAATTTGAATTTTCAGCAGGACAACGTCCACACGACGCGTATAGTTAAAAATTGGATAGACAAGCAAAATCTGGAAATCCTTCAATGGCCGCCGTTCTTTCCTGACCTGAACTTATCGAAAATGTTTGGGGATGGGCAGTACGAAACGTTTATGAGTCTGGCCGTCAGTTTGAGGTCAGAGAATCCCATTAAATTAGCATGGAGGGAAATTTTGCTGGACTACTCTAAGATTCCATGCTGGATCGAATTTATGAGGTCATAACCGCTAAAGGCGGCAGTACCCACTACTAAAACTACCAAATAAAAAACTGTTTTAAGAAAAACTTGTTTCACTTCATTCCATTAACTTTTATTTCCAATTTCAATATTTGTGTCTATTCAGTTGACGCAAAAAAATTAGCATTTTTTCATATGGAACGCTTTGAAAGAGAGCCAGAGAAAAAATAACAGTACTTTTGGAATTGTTCTTTCTGATTCCTTTTCTCAACATCATAAGCAAACATTTATCATCATCAAATGATACATTTACGAACAATGTTTGGAAAAAATGCACAATGTACCTTAGAAAATGTTTGTGCTTATTCAGTTGAAGCGAAGTGTACATACCCAAAATCTCCATTGAAAAAAAATATCCCATTTGAGCCCGATCGTATGTATAGTGACAGCAAAAACATTCCGGATTTTTTCTTGATATATGTAATATTTTTCTTAACATCAAGGAGAAATCCTTTAACTTAATACAATTAATAATTTTAAGAATTCCATTAGAAACCTTTATAGTTACCTTTAAAATATAATACCTTTACAATATACCTAATATAAGGAAAATATTATACAAAAAATCCGGAATGTTTTTGCCGTCACTGTACATAATATCTGAGTCGTAACACTGCTTATTCTTGTTTTTGGAGGTGATACAAACCAATCCAATACTAAATATTTGACTGAAACCAGTTTACCATAACTATTATTTTATTTAATGCAAATGCACGTGGGACAAAACAATTCTCAATTCTATATTATTTGCCATGTCACACGTTGCTGTGATATGGAGGTAGAACACAAATTTGTTCCAAACGCCAAAAGATGGAACAATTTTACAAACCCTTGATTTTGATGGATATGGGCATCAAAAATTGCCTTATAATCAATCGATAACTAATAAAACAGGAAAATGGCGTATGGGACAAAACAATTCTCAGGCGACGACATTAGGACCTCTTTTGTTTTTATTGTATACTAGCTGACCCGTGCTCGCCTTGCGTCGCTCGCCTTTAGCAAACAGACATACTTATATTTGGTCCATTTAAGATTACACTTTGAGTCAGTCATGAACTGTAAAAAAGTTAGAAAGATGAAATGAAATGATGCTTCCCTGATGTGCTGGGTGCTTCATTTCGTCCTATAGATTTTGCATGCGTTTATTGTTTTTTAGTTTTCAGCCGAGAGATATCTATTACAGGACGTGTTCATGCTCATGTGCCAAGAAATAATAATCTTAAAAGAATTACCCAAGATAAAGATAGCTTTTCTTGCTTTAAATTTTTATTCTCAAAGAGTTTACATTAAACCTTCGGGATAAACAACATTTAAAGTCTTGTTATTATTCGGATAAAGCAGGTATTGATTAGATCTTGAACCCACGCGCGATATTGCCACATATAGTTGCCCGTGGGAGAAAACACTTTCCCGAAGGACTGCCCCAATCTATACTACAATAAATAAAAAAAAAAATTTGGCACATGTCACCACTTGCTTATAATATAACAACAGAAGATGAAACATTTAGTAAATAATATCAGGAAAGTGTATACGTTTGTTGGTTCTATAAAAAAACAATTTATTAAGGCCTTGTGCACTTTCCTGTTGAAAAAAGAAGAATTAAGTCCACTAAATAAACAGACAGACCAACAGATAGAATTTCGATGATTGACATAATGTAACGACTTACCGGAAAAATATATCACGCATTTGGATAACTTCTGTTTTTCACTTACTTCACTGCAGTTTATGTGCTAAATAAACGTTAAATATATTCGGCCTTACCATTAAACAGTCACTAAACTCGAGTTTTACTAATTTTGAAACAAATTTTAATTTCTACTTTTAATTTTGCCCTACCAATAACCAATTTAATCGAAGGGTTTACTAAACACGACAAATTCTAGTACAATCGAAGTCAAATCTTCTACGAATTTCGCAAAATTAACAGATTCGAGCACAATCATCTTTTCACATTTTTTTGCTGAAATACAATAATTGTTTCACACAATTTCTTGGTATGACGTATCAGGAGTCAGGACGCAAATACTCATATCGGAAATAAATTGAGCAGATATTTCTGGACGCATAATGAAATGTACAAAACACATTTTTGGTTTTTTGGTAAACATTTCATTTTCAAGTGTAGGATACATCCATTAGGTCAAAAAGACGAAAAATGTTCCGTATAAGAGCCATAACAATGAACTTCGAATGACTTCAATAAGAAGCTTCATAAAACAAAAACCAACCATGAAAACAAAATTAAAGAAAACGTTTCTTTTGCTTGACGAATCGATTTATTTTATGTTATCAAAAAATAAAGTATTCCGATTTCATCCTTCCACTCCGCTAACACATTTATTCAATTTTAATACAAATTATTACCTATTGGACAAATTAAATCATATTAACGAATTTTAAATGAAAAATAAAAATATATTGGCTGGAAAACTGACATTCCACCTTTGAATGACACTACTACGATGACACTTATACTTAAACTATTGAGTTAGACACGATTTTCTCAGGATCGAAAGTTAGAGTCGACATTAGGGTTAACTCGAGGATAAATTGATTATTGGTACGCAATTTTTTTAGTTTCGACTTTTGCGTTAAGTCGAGTCTAAATTTGATTGTTGGTAAGGCCCATTGCCTTGAAAGTTTCAACACAATAATTAACTGTAGTAAAAAATGTGGCATGAATTCTTTCTACCAAGCGCTATGCATCGTACAGTCTTCTCGCACTTCGAACATAAGCCACATCAAATCATGATCATGCTTGCGATTTACGCCCACCACCCCAAAGCAGAGCAACAACAGAAAATTATTGATTTAGCATTGATTTCGCAATTGATCAACTCAGATGTTATATCTAACTTATTGTTTCTCAGCTTCTAGATGGAGTAGAAATATGAATGATAGCTCAAAATACTCTGGGAAAAATTGCCTATAAACAGTTAAACGCTTTTTTGTATTGATTGAGATTTATGAATATTATAGCAAGTTGAATGAGGCAAAGTCAAAATAAAAGATAATTTTATGGAATACTAGCGAGACCTCTGCACACTTCGTAGTGCGAAATGAAAAAATTAAATCAATTTCAAATTCATTTAAATCAGGGATAAACAGTTTTTATTATAATGCTCTGTAGTACACATCATTTTACAAATTTTGGTTCCCATGATTGACAGAATAGGGTTTGCAATGTTTTTTTTTTTTTTTTTTTTTTTTTTTTATGTGAGGCGCCACACCCCTTTGTCCAACTTGCCCAATCTTCACAGGAACGCCAAGACCTAAGATTGTATGTAAATTTGAACTCAATCGATTTGGTGGCTTTCGAAATATAAGATTTTTTAATGATTTTGTTGTATGGGTGGTGCCACGCCCCTTTGTCCAATTTTGACCAATCTTCACAGGAATACTCCTGGGCCAATACCTAAGGTTGTATGTAAATTTGAACTCATTCGATTCGGTGGTTTTCGAAATTAAAGATTTTGAATGCATTTTTAGTATGGGAGGTGCCACGCCCCTATAACTCATGAACCAATACACCTACAAAGACCGTTTATATTTACAAACCATGGTATTAACGTCACCTTTCATGGAAAATTTCCAGAATCAAAATCGTTTCACGCATTACAGAGAACATTGGCGACAAACACAATACAACTTATTTTTATTTTATGGAATATGTATAGCGTACAAAAGGAAATTCGTCTTTTCTGCATAATTAAAGGAATAAAACGAAATTAAATATAGCCTACTGCACGCAGAGGTGCTTAAAGAATATTTTAGTGAAGGTGTCATCAAAATCCGTTTAGTAGTTTCTGAGAACACTGCGAACATAACTTTATCAGTTACGACTTTATATAATTTTATTATTATTATTATTATTGTATATAAACGATTTTAAAAAGGTTGTAACAAATTGTCAAATTAAGTTATTTGCGGATTACAGACTCATGTATGTAGAAAAAAAGGTGCGAAACTTTCTCGTTTATTGCGAATCTCGCAGAATCTCAGTCATTTCAGAAATTTTACGTTTAAAATCATAAGATGTACCTACACTTAAGATGTTCTCAGGTTTAATATCTGAACCCTTGTTAATTAAATAAAAAGTAATACATACTACATAAACACACGTATTAACTACACACGTTACTTACTTTCAAATTTCACCCCGAACAACTGACACTTACAGGAGGCGATGAATTTCGAATTCCCATTTTTGATTATTTAAAAAAAGTGGTCTCAATGGTCGGGATTTCGGTCTCGATTTGGGTAGTCATTTTTGAGAAATATTCATAAAACGGGTATATTCGAGTTTTCTGAGAAAAACTAAGTAAGTGAACATGTTTAGAATGCTTATGTTGTCTTATATTTGTATTTTGATCAAAATCGTTGGAGCGGTTTTTTGTAAAATTATGCTGACAAATGTTACATTAGAAAAGCATGGCCATGGCCAACGCTAACAATCTGATCTCGGGTGAATATTACCCGAATTTAATGTATAACGAGAGTACGCTCCGGTCTGGCTGTGTCCCGCCTGAGGCATTCCTTCATGCAGACACGAAAGGCTTAATCCAGATAAAGATGGTGTGCCGGTATTGTACCACAGCCACCGCGGCGCACAGTGGGCCCAGAAGAAGTTTTCCGTCTCAAAAATGTTATTTTTTAAATTATTGTTAAAGCCTATTCTCTCTGAAAATGAATAAGGGAATAGTCAAATTATATAGTACAATAGAAAAACATTTTCTAAAAATACTTGCTGCATTGTATATCTCTGACTAAAGTGTTCGCTAGATATCAAACTATCATGAATATCCTAATGAAGTTACTATTTAACTGATTTTATTAAATGATTTGCTGATGCGATTACACAAGTATTATAAACTGCTGGAAACCTTGTACTTATGGCTATTCGAAATATTGAAAATATATTGAATGATATCAATAAATACAATATGTATATTTAAATTTTTTATAAAAATGATTTTTTGTTTGCTCTTTTCAAATTTCGAAGGAAATTTTAAACACTTCCGCTGTCGTCCGCTGTTTACTTTTGTACTACAATTGGTTCCTATGTGCAGAAGTAAGAAGAGAAAAAAAAAAGTATTTGATTCAACCTGCCCCCCTTTGTTTACAAGCGAGCGATAAGCGTTCCTAAAGTACAATGTGAAAAAATCTCCAAAACGCTAAGTTAGATTACGGGGCAAGATTTTTGTTTCGAAAATAACAGATTTTTTTTACAGTCCAATTGATTTTAGTGCCCTAAATACAGATCTGCAAAAAAAATTTGGCGTCTCTTACCGTTTCCAATACTAATTTTGTTATATTAAATAAATGTTCAGATTTTTTATAAGAAAGTTTCATCAAAATCGGACTATAAAAACCTGAGATATAAATAAATTAAAAAACGCAAAATTTGAACTTTCGAATAATGCGCGCCTTTTTTACCGATTGGTCGTTTTTGAACCGTTATGACTTTGGTAACCACTTTGCCTTTAAAAGTATTTAGCCCGTCACAGTCGAAGATACGGCTGAAGTTTTTTTTTATATGTAAAATGGTCTTTTACATACATTGGCGGAAAGGGAAGCAAACAAAAAATAAAAACTTTGCATATAATCGAACTCGCACCCACTCCAAAACCTACAGTGAGCACAGGCAGGGGGGTTGCAGGAGGGCAGCATACACATCTTACTGTTTATGCGATTTTTGTAAAAAAAATGTATGAAGGGTTAATAAAAAAAATGCAACGTATTAGACAGTGCTCTTGAAAGTAAGTAAGAAATATCAGCACAAAAAAGTGCAAATTTTGCGTTTTTTAATTTACTTATATCTCCGGTTTTTATGATCCGATTTTGATGAAACTTTTGTTATTAGTTAAAATATAAAAAAAATAATTTTGGAAAAATTTGACCTTCGTCCCTGAAATATTGGTACTATTTTATATGGAGTTTTTTTAAATTTGGGGGTGTGCCACGCCCAAACGGTAAGAAACCGCCAAATTTTGTTTGCAGATCTGTGTTAGGGTACTAAATCAATCGGACTGTGAAAAAATCCGTTTTTTTCGAATGGTCAGTAAAATCTTCCCATGCAATTTTATGTCCACAAAATGAAGTATTTTTAATTTTGAATAGTTTTTTAATATGAATAAAAAATATTAAAACTAAAAAACTTGTATTACTTGACAAGCAATACATTCGAGATCATGTGTGCAAAATTTAATTTAATTCTTTCGAGAGATAAAAAAGTTACAGATTTTTGAGACGCAAAACCTCACTTGGGCCCATAGTGCGGCGTGAGGGATAAGCGGCTCATCCACGACGGGTACGCCGCCAATGCTCAGGAGGTCCTCCGTTTTAATACCGCGATTGCGGATCGGGACAAGGTCGATACTTTGAAGCAGTTCACCGAATTTTGGTAGCTTGTGGAAGAGGTGAGGGCAGACACGCTCTCCCGGGTCGGTGCGTTACCTACGTAACATCCTCCTTAGTTTTAAGCTAGTTTGTAAGTTAGTTAGGTGTATTTTAGGGGGTCTTTGGGAGGCGCCGGGCTCGCCAACATGAATGAGTGCTACCGAGACTTGACCGACGCTTATGGCCTTGCTCGAGTCCCGACGGAGCGTGTGCACCATGTTGGCGACTGCCAGGCGCCCATCGACGCAATCGGGATGGTGACCAATCGAGAGATTGCTCATCACCCTGATAATATTTCATTTAGGTTAAGTAGCTTAGGTAGTTTTAAGAAAAACCAAATAATAAAGAGTACAAGTTTTTAGCGAAGTTTCTTGGAAAAACAGCACAAAACACAAAAATTAATAGATTTAAGGCCGAAAGGCAATAGTTATAAGGATATAGTTAAGTTTAGAGTGCTCGTTAAGAGCCAGTAAGCTAGAATAAGATAAATGTTAGTTTTAATTTAGATTTAATCATTTTTGTCTAGTATGTAAGTTAAAGAAAGAATTTATAAAAATAAATTTAAAAGTAAAAAAAAATGCCCCGTACATTTCAACAACTACATATTATTATTATTGAAAAAAAAATTAATTACTGCAATAATTAATTGGTGAAAGTGGTGGTTTGAACTGTTCAAACATTTGTCAAAAATAAATCAGTTCACTTTGTTAATACCAAAATATATAATGTAATAATATTGCACACATTTTCTTTTATTTACAAATATGTATTGGTAAAATAGATAAAGTAGAGAAAAGCAATAAATATTTATTTGATCAAAGGGGCGCTGGTAGAAAAATATACCGTTACGGGAAATTGTTCTGCGCTTCCACAACTGCGTTTAGCTAACTGGCAGATTATTTTGAACTGTGAAACTGAACGAGTTAAACCAAAAGTTTAAACTCTCGGTCAGATTTAGTTAAACTTCAGTTTAAACTCTGAATGCAACTGGGCATAAGTTAAATATAATTAAGTTCCTAGCTTCAAAAAATAGCTGTGTACATACATAAGGCCCTAGTTCAAATAACAAAAACAATTCTTTTGTCCAAGATTGACTATGGTCTGGCAATTTACGGTAAATGTCCAAAATCAATTTTACAAACTCTAAAAACACCATACCACGCAGCCATCAGATCCAGCCTAAAAGGTTTTAGAACTACCCCAATCCGAAACATGCTCACCGAATCTGGCCTACCCTCCATCGAAGATCGTAGAGATATCCTAACAGCTCGCCTTGCTTCCTGTTGAAAATTATGCAGAGATACACTAAAACACATACATAATGCACACATATCTCTTTAATATAAAATCTTGCACGCACACATACATACACATTAACGTACATTTAACGCTTTGAAAAAGTACTCAATTTCAGTTGTCCTTTTTACCTCATTGAATTCGTGTCGTGTAAGCCTATCTCTTTTGTTTTATAATTGATTAATAAATCGTGAAATTTTGGTATACGTGTTTTTCTTTCTTTAACCCCCCTTTTTTTAACATTTGGTGCCGAAACCCGGGATAGAGAAAAAAAAAACGATTTGTTAATATGGAAATAGCTAACCGCGGTGCGTTTAGAGCGCAACTAACAAAATTGATAAAGGTTGCGACCGAGTACTTGGAATCGGACGCGTCGCAAGTGAAAAAAGAAAACGTTGAATTTGATTCAATGGAGGATCGATTGGAAACTCTTATTCAACGATTAAACGCGGTTCACTCGAACATAAAAGCTGCCGATCAGCAAGTGATAGACAAAGGACTAATAAAGCCCGAAGACTTCGATAAAGAATTCGAAAAAGTTGTAGAGTATGACGACAGTGCGGTGTCGATTATAGCGCGTTTAAGTTTAAGGCTGCAAAAATTAAGGAAGACCCTGGAAAATGGTTCGCCCGAAGTCGTTGAAAATGTATCGCATCCATCTGTGAATAGCAACACAAAGCTTCCTAAGTTGCAACTCAAACGATTTGACGGTGACATGAAGGATTGGATGCCATTCTGGGATCAGTTCAACATAGCAGTACACCAAAATAATTGTTTGACAGCAGCCGAAAAATTCAATTATCTGGAAGTATCTTTGTTTGGAGCTGCTAAAAAAGTTATTTCAGGATTCACGGCATCGGCATCATGCTATGACGCAGCAATTTCATTGCTTCGTGAACAATATGGCGATACAGAAAAGCTGGTAGACAGTCATATGCAGAAATTGATTTCATTGCGTCCAGTTATTGCAAGGACAGATGTTGCAGGTTTACGGAACCTATACAACACAATAACAACCTCAATCCGATCGCTGACATCCTTACAAATACCATCCCAGCAGTATGATGTAATGTTAAAATCGATATTACTCCGTTGCATACCAGCTGACCTTCGTGTAGATTATCATCGGCAGCACGACAAAGATAGCGACAACGACGAAGCAGACACAAGCGCAGACGACGAAACAAAATCACAATCACAAACATCCTTGCGTGGTATTGATGATCAGTATGTAAAACAAATAATGCGGTTCTTGAAAAAAGAAGTTGAAGCTTTGGAGAGGAGCAAAGTCACCCCTGTTAACACCAACACAAAGGTATCTCCAACCACTGCAACCAGTCTAATTGGAATGAATACAACCGGCAAATGTGTGTTTTGTGATTCATCTGCTCATGCTACGAAGGATTGCGATAATTTGTCTGTGCAACAAAAACGCGATATTCTCTTAAAGACAAACAGATGTTTTCGGTGTGCAAAGATTGGACATGCATCAAGGAAGTGTAGAAGTGTGCAGTTTTTAAAATGCAATAAATGTAATGGTAAGCACTTAACAGCTATGTGTGATCCTGGAAGGAAAATAGACACATCCAAAAATGTTCCAACGGAAATAAATGAAAAAATGTCTGATGTTAATTTAAATCTGTGCGCGTATAATCCTGTGTTTTCTAATGTTCTTTTAAAAACCGCGCGTTGTATTGCTGCTGGTAAAAGTAATAGTCTATTGATACGCGTAATTATTGACGGCGGTAGTCAGCATACATTTATTACAGAAAGCGTAGCAAAACAATTGCAAATTTTAGACGAAAGCGAAACCGTAAATATGTCCGTGATTCCGTTTGGGTCGACTGATCGAGTGCCTTCAGAAACCTTTAAGAAAATAAAAATCATATTGAAAAGCCAATATAATCAAAAAAGTGTTTTATTAGAAGCGATTGTTGTCCCAGAAATTTGCATTGATGTGTTGAGTGTGCCAGACAGTTCGTGTATTTCGTTAAGAAAATTAAATTTGGCTGACTGTAAGCTCGCTAACGTAGACGCGGTGGATGGCCTAAGTATGCTTATCGGTTCTGACTTTTACTGGACCGTGGTCACTGGGAAGCAACGCAAAATTTCAAACCGTCTCAGAGCAGTGCAAACAATATTTGGATGGACATTGCAAGGATTTCACGCAACTGATAAAAGTAGTGCCAACCACTCATCTATTGTTACCAATGTCTTAAGTGTGCCTAGTATTAGCGACCAAGAGTTATCATCGATGTGGTCATTGGAGTCTATTGGTATCAGAGGGGAAGCGTCAGAGAAGGTCCACATGACACAAGAAATGACTGAAAGGTGTATAAGAAGAGTCGGATCCCGGTACGAAGCATCTTTGCCATGGAAAGATCCAGATGTCATTTTGAATAACAACAGAACTCAAGCGGTAAGTCGATTACAATCTTTAACTCGTCGATTATCTAGAGATCCAAATAAGCTACAAGAGTATGACGATGCTATGCGCCAGTTAGTCGAAAATGGTATAGCTGAACCAGTTGAGCATGTGGCTAATGCGACCTCAAAACGGATTTTCTATCTACCTCATCGGCCAGTCTACAAAGAAGAGAGTACTTCGACAAAGTTACGCATTGTATTTGATGCTTCAAGCCACACTGATGCTATCTGTTCTTTGAATGATCAACTCTTAACTGGAACCAATCTTCTGCCTGATGTACTGAAGACGTTGCTGAATTTTAGGATTGGGCGTGTTGGAGTCGTAGCAGACATCGAAAAAGCTTTTTTACAAATAACACTAAATGAAAATGATCGAGACTCTCACCGATTCATCTGGTACTCTTCGCTTAACTCAGAGACTGAACAAATGGTCTTTAAAGATTTTCGGATGGCAAGAGTCACCTTTGGGGTAAGTTGTAGCCCATTTCTTTTATCATCAACTATTCGACTACATTTGCAAAAAGAAAGTGTTCGGTTTCCTGAGACCTGTCAAATTCTGAAAAATAGTTTTTACATGGACGACCTTGTTCTGAGTGTGGACTCCGATTCCGATGCTATCCGAATCTATAAGGAGGCTGTGACTATCATGGAAGAAGCATCGATGAACCTACGAAAGTGGCATTCAAATAGTAGTAGCCTTCGAAATTCCGTGAGCTCCCAGGAATTCCCTGTCATCCAAAAGGTTCTAGGGTTGTCATGGTCAGTCTTTAGTGACGAACTAGCCGTACCGCTACATTCAGTACAAACTTTTTTGGAATCAAATCTTTCTAGAGGGTCTAAACGAAACATACTTCAAGCCATCGCACGAGTCTACGATCCATTGGGAATACTTTGTCCAACCATGATTAAATTAAAGATATTGTTTCAAGATGCTTGGCGAAGGAAATTGACATGGGACGAAGCTTTGCCGCCAGATCTACTGCTTGATTGGAACGATTGCGTTAAGAACGTTTTGCAATTAAAGGACATGGCGATTCCAAGGTCAGCGCTGTTGTCATCATCATCAAATCATATTCGTTGCTATATCTTCGCTGACGCCAGCCTAAAAGCATATGGGGCTGTTGCTTATATACAAGCTGTTAGTCCAGAAGGAGTTGGTGCAGTTTCATTTTTATGCGCCAAAAGCCGAATTGCACCATTAAGAGAAGACGGGTCGGATGAGTTAACACTGCCAAAGTTGGAGCTGACCGCAGCCCTAATTGCTGCCAGAATGTCTGCGTATTTAAAGCAATCACTGAAGATCCCGATACATAAGTTTTTTCTATTTACTGATTCAAAAATATCATTTCACTGGATTTATGGGCGTATGCAGCGATGGAAGCCTTATGTACAGAGTCGCGTCGACGAGATCCGTCGCCTTACTTCAATATCGGACTGGAACCACTGTTGCGGGAAAGATAACCCTGCTGACCTGGTTACGAGGGGCATATCGGGAGAAAAACTTCAATCATCTTTCTTGTGGACTCAAGGACCAAAGTGGCTCGAAGATGTGGATGCTTACATCAATAGAGATCGCCAAAATGCTGAGGATTTGAAGCTGCAACCAACGCTGTTAGTGGAGATGACTGGTACTGTTCAAGAACCTGATGGAGATCCAATATTACGCTCAGAAGATTTTAGTAGCTGGTCAAGATTATTGCGCGTCACCAGTTGGGTACTACGTTTTGTCAAACGCTGCAGATCTAAGGAATCGAAACCTAAAGAATTTATGACTGAAGCAGAAATTACAATTTCGGAACGCTACTGGCTCAGGTATGTGCAATTGCTAAATTTTGCTAACGAAATTAAATGCTTACAGAAAAATTTGCCTGTACCGAATTCTTCAAAACTCGCTCAACTATGCCCTTTCCTGGATGAGGATGGTCTGCTAAGACTGGGAGGTAGGCTCCAGTTATTAGATGAAGCATTTGATCATAAACATCCCATAATCCTACCTGGTAGTCATCATATAACTACTCTTATCATTGATGATGCACATCTGCGGACAATTCATGGTGGAGTAAACATCGTTCTCTCCAAAATACGCGAGCGTTTCTGGGTTACTAAAGGTCGTCAAATAATCAAAAGAAAAATCAAAGGCTGTATTGTATGTAAAAAATTATTCGGGCAACCAGCATCGCAACCATTTGCTCCCCTGCCGCTCCAAAGAATCACTTTGACCAGACCTTTCGACAATGTGGGAATAGACTTCGCCGGACCTTTATACTATACGAACCCAGGAGAAGATTTCACGCATAAGGCATACATCCTGATCTTCACTTGTGCCGCAATCCGTGCTGTTCATTTGGAGATCACCATAAATTTAACTACCGAAAGCTGTGTAATGGCTCTAAGGCGATTCATGGCAAGGCGCGGTGTTCCATCGGCAATATTCTCCGATAACGCTAAAACATTTAGAAGGGCATCTATTGAACTAGCAACATTTGATGGTATCTTCAAGGAGGAATATGTTCAAGGATTCCTGTCCCAGCATCGTGTAAAATGGCATTTCATCGTTGAGAGAGCACCCTGGTGGGGTGGGTTCTGGGAAAGGCTTATTCGCATCATTAAGAACACCCTAAAAATAGTCATCGGCAAAGCAAAACTTAATCTCGAACAGCTGCGGACAGTAATAATTGAAGCTGAAGCCACTGCGAATGAACGACCGTTGACATATCTGTCTAGTGATCCTTTGGACTTAACACCGCTAACCCCAGCTAAGTTTTTATTGGGCAAATCTCAACCAAGTCAGCTTTCTGAAGCTAATGACGTCAGCGAGTCAAACATAAGGGAACTTTGGAAGCATCGTATGAAATATACAACGAAATTGAAAAAACGATGGCGCGCAGAGTATTTACAACTACTGCGATCTTTTCACTACAACGATTCAAAAGTGTCGATCGATCTAAAGGTGGGAGATATTGTTCTTCTGTTCGATCCTTCAGTTCCCCGAATTCACTGGAAGATGGTCATAATCCAGAAGGCGTTTCCGGGTAGAGATGGCAGAGTGCGTTCTTGCGAAGTGCGATGTGCAGATGGCAGTATATTACGAAGACCAATCCAGCTCCTATATCCACTGGAGCTTCCGATTTCTTCCCCGGGCGGAGGGTGTTGAAAATTATGCAGAGATACACTAAAACACATACATAATGCACACATATCTCTTTAATATAAAATCTTGCACGCACACATACATACACATTAACGTACATTTAACGCTTTGAAAAAGTACTCAATTTCAGTTGTCCTTTTTACCTCATTGAATTCGTGTCGTGTAAGCCTATCTCTTTTGTTTTATAATTGATTAATAAATCGTGAAATTTTGGTATACGTGTTTTTCTTTCTTTAACCCCCCTTTTTTTAACACTTCCAAAATATGCGAATACCAAAGAACACCAATAACAGCCGACGCCAAAAGAATTTTGAAGCGCACTAATGTTCCAAAAGTTCCCTCTAGCACCTACAACGCCCTACACTTCATAAAGAACTTATGTCCCCCAGCAGTAGCAAACTGGTTTATCAGACTATGGCACCCTCCTTGGCTCTTAGCACACGACGCGGTCAACATCACGCTTTCCAAACATAAAAAGGACTTTACGCCAAAGGAAAAATATATCCAACTGTTTAATGAGACTTATGGTCCTTACATACTAAACTCATGGAATAAAGTATTTACGGATGGCTCGAAAAGCAATGACAGTACAGGTTTCGCGTTAGTCAACTCAAACGAGGATATTCTACGCGCTGAGAGTGTTCCGAACTATCTTTCTATTTTCTCTACAGAAGCTTTAGCAATCCTAAAAGCCACAGACCTAGTTAATACGTCCAGTACAAGCACTTTGATCTGCACTGACAGTCCTCCGTCACAACCGCAATTTGCAACATCAACAACCGCTCCCCCATCATAAACAAAATCCGTGACAACATCATCGAAAATAATCCCAAATTAAAAATCGTTTGGGTTCCAGGTCACAAGAGTATCAAAAGGAACGAACTAGCAGATCGTGCAGCAAGAGACGTAGCAACAGGATCACAACTCAACAGTCAACACTACAACCTATCCACCTCCAAAACCTCCAAAGATCTTATCAAACTCATCAACGCCCATTTTTAAACCAACAGAAATATAGCATGGAATGTCTACTCTCATCATTACTCCACCATCAACCCGAAATCATTTCATCCAACAGAAGTATCTCCCAACATGATCAAATGTTTTATCAAACTTCGTCTTGGCCATACTAAAGCAACACATGGTCATACTTTAAACAAGGACAACCCACCAATTTGCCATATCTGCCAATGTAGTCATATATGTACTAACGTTTCAACATCTTATTACCGATTGTTCAATAATTAGCGCAACATGTATTGATCTTTATAACAAAAATCTTTTCGATCTACTGACTATCCCCTCAGTCGACAACATCAAAAATGTTTACAAGCTCCTTGTAAAATGTAAGCTAGAAAATAGTATCTAAAAGGGGGGCGTTCGTTAGCCGTCATAGATCCTTCCGAGGCGCTGACCCCTTCCGACCGTCCCCCAACACAAATACATAACAATAACTAGCTTTAATACCCAATTTCACAGTGGCAGCTTAATCCTGGGCTTAGCTAAGTGTAGGATTGAACATAAACTTCTCTTAAGTATTTTTCGTTTCACAGTCCATATTTAAACTTAGTTTAGTTAAACCACTAATTGAGTGGCATTGTGAACCATTTATCATGAATACAGAAACCTGATGACTGTATATGCGAATGTGTGTGCCATCTAAAACTACGAGTGTGCGTGGAAGCGAAGCATGTCGATGTTGTTGCCGTTCAATGCTAGAGAGTATTTCCACCAACAACGAAGAGATAATATGACATTTCTCTTGAAAAGCAGTGCCAAACATAATTATATTGTTGCTTATTTAGCTTTTCTCAGAGAACTTTAAGATAAATATTATTTTATTGCACTTGGCAATTACGTATTCTCTGGATTGATACTTAAGCCACGGAAGTCGGTGGCTTAACTTAAGGCACTATTTAAGCGAAGTTTATCGTTCAACCTGCACTGTGAAAACCAAATTTGTGTTAATCCTGAGTTTATACTTGGATCGACACTTAAGCTTGCAGTGTGAAATCGGGTATAAGAGTTTCAACTTATTTCCTTTCTACTTTTAAGTAATGTTAAGTATTGTTAAGTAATTTTAAGAATTGTTTGCTTCCTCAGAGCCGAAACCCTTTGCAGCTTGAGCTCACGTATTGTTAGATTAACACTGTAATTTATTACTTTGTTAATAAATAATAATAATAATAATAAATATCGTAAAAGTTCATCTTTTTGATGAAACTTTTTTTATAAGTTAACTGCACATTTAGGGAATATAAAAAAAATAATTTTACAAAAATTGGACACTCCATTCCTGAAATGTTGGTACTATTTTATATGATATTTTTTTAAATTTGGGGGCGTGCCACGCCCAAACGGTAAGAGACCGCAAACTTTTGTTTTGCATATTTGAGCTCAGCGCATTAAAGTCAATCGGAATAAACAAATAAAAATTATTTTTTTTCGAATGGGCAGTAAAGTAAAATCTTGCCTCAGGGTCAATATCATTAAATACTTAAGCGCTAAGAAAAGTTTCTGTCATGTGAATAACCTAATTACCCTAACCCGTTCAATAATCCTACCTAAAATAGACAGAAAGATAGAAAGATCATCCCTCAGCCTAATTCAACCACTCTACCACGCTGCAATAAGATCCAGTCTAAAAGCTCTTAGATCCACACCAATCAAAAATATGATGGCTGAATCTGGTCTACCTGATATCCATCACAGGGTAGAAGTCCTTACTGGAATTGTATACTGAATATTACCGCAACCCAAAGTGTTACAATCTATAAGGCTGCCACAAAATTCCACACAACACCTCGGACACCTAAAGTTCTGTCAACTATCCAAAAATCAGTACCATTAGGGACACTTATGGGAATTCCACTACCAAACCATCCTTACAACCCGAAAGCTGCTCCACCGTGGAAGTTAAATAGTAATAACATAAACCTCACTCTTCATACCTTCAATAAAAGCTCAACTCTGGATACTGTCTACAAACAAATGTTCTTAAAGTTGTTAGGAATATACAAATCCAACGATTGAAGATTCATATTCACCGACGATTCGAAGACAGCTTCCTGCGTGTCATTTGCGGTCGTGGACGAGAATGGTAATACTCTAACCAAAGGGCTACTACCCGACTTTGCATCGGTATTTTCTGCGGAAGCCACAGCCATTGCTTAGGCCCTTGCCGCTGTAAACAAACGGAAAACAATAATTTGTACGGACAGTCTCTCTACCCTGATGGCGATTTCTAATAGCAAAAATAAAACACCGATTATAGTAATCATTCGGGAGAAACTTATCAGGAACCAAGGAAACATACAACTTCTATGGGTTCCTGGGGGCATGGGAATAAAGGGGAATGAAGACGCAGATGCAGAAGCAAGAAATGCAGGTAACCAGCCTTTACACACTCACTTTGTCTTTAACAAAAGAGATGCAAACAAACACATCCAAGCCTACTCACAAAGAAAACAAAAAGAGGAGTGGGCCACATACGCCCACTATAACAAATATTTTAACCCGAACGGAACAGCAGTTCTTTACCCGCATGACGTACAGAGTAATATATGAGGAAAGCTTTTACTCGGCTTAGATTGGGCCACACTCTGCTAACCCATGGATATTTATTAACCAAGGACAGCCGGCCACAATGCCACCTCTGCAACTCCGCCTAAACACTTTCCATTTAACACATAGTTTATGATTGCCCCACCGTTCAAGCTAAATTAACTAGACTATCCCCCAACTTCCAACTACCCCAAATCCTCTCTCTTCCCTCTCTACATAATATTAAGTTAGTTTATTCCCTATTTTCTACGTTAGAACTAATTAATAAATTATAGATCTATTTAAAATGTATAGCCAAAGGCCCTGGTAGCCAGCGCTGTAAAATGTTGTACTATTAGCACATAATAAATTATTTGTTAATAAAGCTTAAATAAATAAATAATAAATTTAATAATCTGCCGAATGATGTTAAAGTAGAATCCAATATAAATAAATTTAAAAAAATTATTATTTTATACTATTTGCAAAAAACAAAACCGCAATCCAACGTTGTCGGTAGCCAGCATCCGCTAAAGCGGCAGCGCTAGCTGCTCCAGTCGCGTCTAATGACATTTTTCTTTCTCATTTTGAATACCCAGAGGGTCACAAACTCTAATTAAACACTTTCCAATATTCAGAAATAAAGAAAACTGGGATTTAAGATCACAGTCATGAAATCGTTAAGAACGTCAAATTAGGGATGAATTACAAAAATGCATTTAATTCACAAATAAGAGATAGGAAAATTGCAGAAACCGCTTAGGTAACGGTTAAAATGTCCACTTGACAAAAAGCATTCAATGTGATAATCGTTACTTCACGTAAACAAAGATGGTGGCACTAAAGATAGGTGGGCGGTTAATTGTGCCGGTGAGTGTATAAAAGGTCTTAACTGCCTCAACAACGCACATCCCAAACCGCTAACGTCACCCTTTACCCCCTTTTTGATAAGTAACATTTTAAAAGTACATACTCTTTCTTAAAGGCTGTAACTTCTTTAGCGGCAAAACCTTGGCCGATAGCATATCCTTCAACACATTGAGAAGTCGTATGCAGACAGCATTAAGTGCTGAAAACTAGAAGCATCGATGGCAAGAAACCATCAACTGACTGGCTAGAAAGTCTGTCTGCCGTAGATCTAGTATGAAAATATGGAACCCCTTGCGAAATATGACTGGCCGTTATTAATTGTGGTTGGGTGTGTATGAATCGGGTAGACGCTGATCGGGTAGCAGTATGCATCAAGTTGGCAGTGCCCAGCTGTTGCAACTTTTTCATACACATCAATTGTGCTTATTTTACCTCCGCGTGGTAACCACCGTGTACTGGTCTGTCATCCGGGCGTGACTTGCTGAACTTATAAGCACGAGTGTTGAACACGAAGAAAATAGCAACACTATAATGCTCTGTTGGAAAGACTGACTGGACGAGTCTCAGAAGTCTTACATGAGCTCCTCAGAAAGGGGACATACTGCGGATGAATTCATTAGACTGAATCAACGGTGTCGTCAACAGTCAAGATGACAGCTACCTTACTTGAGCTACTTCGACATATTTGGAGCTAAGGTCAGGGAGGAATTTTCAGGACTGGTCAGGGTCCTGAAACAGAGATGGTGGCGGATGAACCCTTTATGGACCAACGGCAGTTCTCACATCCCCGAAGTGGGTTACTGACACCGGAGGAATCCGACCCCTTTCGTCCGAGGGGTCCAACAAATGGCCTGGCCCTCCAGCTTGGGGGTTGTACGCCGGGGTAACTGCCCGACTGCGGAAAACGTACCTAGTTACGAAGCAACAACAAGGCTCGGATACGGATGATTTTACTGTTGACGAACCTGGCAAACGAAAAAAGGACAACGAATTTCGGATCTACACGTGGAATGTTAGGTCCCTTAACAGACCGCGAGCAGCCGAACAACTAGCGGAGCTGCTAGTAAACTGCTATAAAGCAGACCTAACTGCCATCCAAGAAGTGCAATGGGATGGACCGGGCAAAAAGAGGATTTAGAACTGCGACATATATTATGGCGACTGCTATCGGGTACAAAAACAGCGCTTATTTGTATGTGGATTCGTCGTTGGAGGCAGACTTAGGCAAGAAGTCTTAAGTTTCAAGTATGTGAACGATCGCCTCACGACAATACGCATCAAGGCTAAATTCGCCAACATTAGCCTAATATGCGCCCATGCCCCCACGGAGGAGAAAGATGACATACGAGCAATGCCCTAACTATTACTAACTATCGTCAACCATAGTGACCACATTGCGATCGACGCAAGGTACTCCTCCAGTCTTATGGATATCCGAACGTTCCGAGGGGCTAACACGCCATCGGATATCCCGAACACCGCCAAGACAAGTAAAATACTGTGAGGAAGTTTGAAGTCGGACGGCTAAAATCGCAAGAGATCACCAGATGCTTCTCCGATCGAGTCTCTCTCAATCTCTTAAGAGGTCGTATGTAGCCAGCATCAAGCATTGAAGACTAGTGGAAACATTGCCAAAAAGCCATCAGAGACGCCGCCTCTGATTTGCTTGGTTTCACTCGACCACCACAACGAAACCCCTGGTTCGACGACGAGTGCCGGCAAGCACATGCAGCGAAACAAGAGGCATACAAAGCGGCGCTGCAAAGAAGGACCCGAGGTGCCCGTGAGCTCTACGCGCAGAAAAGAAGAGACGAACACCGGCTTCTCAGGAGGAAAAAGAAAGAGCACGAGAAGCGCGCGATCGAGGAAATAGAGAGATGTTACAGCAGGAATGAGGTTCGGAAGTTTTACCAAAGGGTAAAAAGAACCTGCCATGGTTACAGAGCCCGAACCGAAGCCATCAAGGACGAACAAGGGAACATCATAATAGAATCGCAGTCGATGTTGAGGATATGGAAGAACTACTTCTGCAGACTGTTTAACGGCGATGACGAACTAAATCCCGCTGTCAGGCAGAATGAACCATTCAACATAGACGATGAAGGCCAACAATAGCCATATCTAAGCTTAAGTCCAACAAGCCGCTGGAGCAGATGGCCTAACCGCCGAGCTATTCAAAGCGGCAGGCGATGACTTGGTTAGGAACATGCACCGACTCATCTATAAAATATGGTCGGAAAAAAGTATGCCCCATCAATGAAACCTCAGCATTGTTTGCCCGATCCTCAAGAAAGGAGACCCTCTGAACTGCGCCAACTACAGAGGTATACCACATCACGTGTGGATGTGGTTGACGACGATTACTCACCTTGCCGCGGTGTGGAGGCTTAAGTAGAGCAACATGGTATGCCGGCATAGATGGCAATCGCCATTCGCACTGCCAATTACCCGCCAGCTCTACGAACTAAGAGGTAATCACCGTCCCGTCCTACCCCTTCCCTCCTTTCTCATCCCCTCACTCCCCCTGGGCTGGATCAAGGTGTCAACCGTACCGTGCCGACGGTCTACTAGGCTGGTGGGCCCAGGTCTCAACAAAAATAGCATCAAGTCGCTAACGGTGTATCCAGATACCGGGCGCCCTCTGGATCAGATAGCCTTGTCTGCATAATGCGGGGCTCTGTGCAGATCGACTTTTCTTTCCCTAGCTACTCGTGGGAACTAAATTTCAACCTCAAACAAAAACAACAAAAAAAACAAAACAACAACTACGGACGCCAGCGGCGTCACCCCCATGCAACGCGTGGAAGAGCATCTACAGGATCTACAGAATCTCCGTATAGACGATGCTGCCAGTGAGTGTTCGATGTTATCGGACGAACTCACTGACAATACAATTGCTGTATGCTGCAGCTACCCCCGTCCCCCTACACCTACCCCGGCTGACCTGAAGAACAGGTCGCTTGGTCGAGAGACCAGGGCAGCTCTTCGCATCCTGGCCCGTCTACATTCAAAGGCCGAAAAAGAATGGAGCGAGTCGGATAGGGACTCCTACTCATGGGCAACGCCCTGGGTACTGGAGTTTGAGAGGAATCGGGACGCCCTCCCCTCCACTTCGAAGGTCTCAATCCCGAAAAGAACTTCTGCTCCACCGATGAGCAAGAGACCGCTCGTAGGAGACAACCACCCTCGAAAGAGTCGCCCCCTAGCTAACAGCTCACCGAGCGTTACAGGGGGTAGGCACACAACGGCGGCTAGGCCTGCACCAAAAAGGCGCAGGTCTCTAGATGAGGTGTCCAACGCTTCCAAAAAGGCCCGCTCCACTAAGAGCTCAAAATCCTTTTTGGAAGCGGTCAAGGATAACCTGATAGTCGCGGTGGTGGACCTCTCAGACGAGGAGGGCAAAATCTCGTACGAAAAATGGGGGGTTATTGAAAATCTGGTAATGAACCACCTATGTGAGTACCTGCTCACCAATCAACATCCCATCTCCTATAAGGACGCAGGATGGCATCAGGGGTCAGTCAAACTGATTGCCTGTGATGACCAGCGGTCGGCCGATTTCATTAAGGCAGCCATCGGCAGCCTTGGTGAAGTTTGGCCAGGAGCCAGGCTCGAGGTTGTGGACCGGAGTTCGATCCCCCACCGACCGAGAGCCAGGGTCTGGGTTCCACTCGAACCACGCGATCCTGCCAAGGTACTTGCCCTTATGGGCTTCCAAAATCCTGGTCTTCCGGTCAAAGACTGGAAGATCATTGAAAACTCCAAGGTTCCCAACGAGGAACCCAAAAAAACTGGCCGCTCTTTAGTCATCTCTATGTCAGCCGAATCTCTTCCTATGCTTCGTGATAGGAACTTCCTCATCAAATACGGCCTGAAGGAAGTTGAGATGAAGCTGTTCAAGAAAGATGACATACTAACCGCCGAAGCCAACTTGGCCGGCTCTACTGCGTCATCCTCGGCAGACACCGTCTCGCCACCAGAGGATCTCGACGCTACCATCGTGGAGAAATCTGGATCAGATAGCAATGCCGCTAAACCTGATTCAGATTAATCTCCACCACTCAAAACTAGCATCTGCTAACCTGCTGGTCCGCCTCATCGAGGACGGACTGGATATCGCCCTAATTCAGGAACCGTGGCTGACAAAAGGCAACGTGACTGGACTTAGGGCTCAAGGCTATACTCCTTACTACGCGGAAGGTAAAGGTAAAATTAGAGCTTGTATTCTTGCTAAAACATCGTTAAAATTAACTTTCATCCCCCAGCATAGCACAGGCGACCTTGCAGCAGCGCAGCTTACTCCAGCAAGCGGCAATCCGGTTTGGCTGGCGTCCATCTATCTTCCGTATGAGGAAGATGACCCGCCATCAGTTGAACTACGACACATTGTCCAAGAAGCGGAGGAAAAGAAGGCCGGCATCGTGCTAGGGTGTGACACTAATGCACACCATGACCTATGGGGCAGTACAGACACTAACCCTCGAGGTGAGTCTTTATTTGAATATTTAGTAGGAACTAACCTATTAGTGTGTAACAGAGGAAATAGTCCCACTTTTATTGTCAAAAACAGGCAGGAAGTAATTGATGTTACTCTCGCCTCCCAATATCTTTATCCAGCTATATCAGACTGGATAGTATCGGATAGTCCTTCATTCTCAGACCACCGGTACATATCCTTCACTTTAAACTGTAGCTACACCCCCCAGAAATCAGTTTATCGCAACCGGCGAAAAACAGACTGGGGTAAACACAACTCTATTCTATCTGCGAATCTAGCTCACTGTAGACACCCGACACCCGGTGATCAGACAGAGCTTGACTCGCTTAACAACGTGCTCACTTCCGCCCTGAATACGGCATTCAGAGGATCCTGCCCCCTCACCAAAGCGAGGGAGGGCAAAAAACCACCGTGGTGGAACAAGCAACTAATTAGGCTTCGCTGCGAGAGCAGAAAGGCATTCAACAAAGCCAAAACCTCGAAGCTAGACACGGACTGGGAGACCTACAAAGGTAGTCTGAGGCTCTTTAAAAAAGAAGTCCGAAAGGCACAACGGAGCTCCTGGCGTAATTTCTGTGAGAACGTTAACAGCGTTAACGAAGGCTCCAGAATGCGTAAAGTCCTATCCAAAACGCCCACTGTACCAAGTGTACTAAAAAACCCCGGTGGCCAATGGGCAGAATCAGAGGAACAATCACTGGATCTGCTCATGGACACTCATTTTCCTGGCTGCACGCCTTTCACCGGTAACCCTGACTTCAGGATTGACAACCCTTACGCGGCCTCTCCAACCACTATAACCATTTGTGATTAGAAGCTAAAGTGGGCCGTCAACAGCTTTGAACCGTACAAGTCACCCGGACCTGATGACATTTTCCCGGCGCAACTACAGAACGCCTTCGACATTGTCAAAGACATTCTCAGGCACATTCTCGTAGGTTGCATAACACTGGGTTGCATCCCATCATCCTGGACTGCGGTCAAGGTAGTTTTCATCCCAAAAGCAGGTAAGACCTCCCATACACACCCCAAGGATTTCAGACCAATTAGTCTGTCTTCCTTTCTTCTCAAAACTCTCGAGAGGATCATCGACCTCCACATCAAGGACACTGTTGACCGATCACTGTTTTCAAGCTCTCAACATGCCTACCAAAAGGGCAAGTCAACCGAAACTGCTCTTCATTCGATTGTTGGAACGATCGAGAGGTCCCTCTCACTCAAGGAATACACAATGGCTGTCTTTCTTGACATAGAGGGGGCCTTCAACAACATCGAAACTAGATCGATTATTCAAGCCTTAGACAAGCTCAACATCGGCGAACCAATCTGCCGCGTAATCACCCACATTCTTACAAAGAGAATGGTGAGGGCTACCTTTGGCAGCAGCGCTGTCGAAAAACTCGTGCACCGAGGCACCCCGCAAGGTGGAGTGCTATCTCCACTGTTATGGAACATAGTTCTTAACGAACTCCTGATCTCCATGGAGAACACCGGGTGCAAAGTTGTGGCCTACGCGGACGACGTCGCCTTACTCGCTTCGGGGAAGTATCCTCAAACACTTTCCGACATCCTGCAATTCGCTTTACACAAACTAGTCTCCTGGACCGACAGCTGCGGTCTTAGCGTCAATCCGACGAAAACGGAGTTAGTCTTATTTACAAGGAAGATTAAGCTACCCGCCGTCACACCCCCAATACTCAAAGGAGTTCCACTCGAGTTCATTAGCAGCGCTAAATATTTGGGGCTGAGGCTGGACAGGAAGCTCCTATGGAGAGAAAATATTGCCGAACGCGCTAGGAAATCCCTAGTGGCTCTATACTCCTGCAAAAGGGCCGTAGGCTCCAGATGGGGCCTTCAACCCAATATCATGCATTGGCTCTATACTGCGGTCATAAGACCGATAATTCTATATGGCATCGTTGTGTGGTGGCCGGCCTTAAACAAAAGTTCCAATCTAAAGGTCTTAGAGAAGACTCAGCGCTTGGCATGTATGTGCATCACGGGCGCACTGAGGACATCTCCAACCGCCGCTCTGCAAACCATGCTTAACTTACTACCACTAGACATCGTAAGTAAAGAATATGCCACAAACGTGGCCATTAGACTAAGGGAAGGGAAACACTGGAGAGGGCAACCGTCTGGGCACGCCAGCATCCTCCTACAAACGATCCCCCTGCCCACTACAACCGATTATCTGCCTACGAAAATCAGCTTCGAAAAAGGCTTCATCCATGAAATACCGGACAGGAACCAATGGGCTTCAAAAAATGTCCTACACAAATCACTGTCAATATTCACAGACGGTTCTAAGACACCAGAGGGAGTGGGCGCCGGAGTCTTTTCAGAAGAATTGAACCTGGGCCTCTCCTTCTGTCTTCCGAAACACTGCAGTGTCTTCCAAGCCGAAATTACAGCTATTCGTCAAGCCACAGCGTGGCTGTCGATTAATACGGTATCACAAAGGGATATCGTCATATACATTGATAGCCAGGCTGCAATCAAATCCCTAGTATCCAGCGAAATAAGATCCAAGGCGGTGGAAGATTGCCGCGTATCTCTCAACGAGATAGCTGGACAGTACAACCTCACCCTCTGCTGGGTTCCTGGTCACTGTGACATCCCAGGGAACTGTGCAGCGGACGAACTAGCAAGGCGAGGCTCCTCTGGCGTGCACAGTACAAGTCTGCACAACGTGTATGCACCACTTTCCTACGCTAAACAAATAATTCACGCGGACGCAGCAGTCAGAGCAGTGTTCAGATGGAAACATTTAGGATACTGCGATACTGCCAAGCTCACCTGGCCAGCTCTGGACGCAAAGCGATCCAAGGAGCTTCTTCGACTTAAAAGATCCAGCATCTCGAAAGTCGTTAATGTGATCTCCGGACACTGCATATTAGGCAGACACGCCCAAAGGCTCGGCCTGCCTTTTAATGACTTCTTCAGAAGCTGTAGAGACGAAGAGGAGGACGAGTCCGTCACTCACTTTCTTTGCAGTTGCCCTGCCCTGGCCAACCTAAGAAAGGCCCACTTAGGAAACTATTTTCTCAATGATCTCAGTGATCTAGGCAACACCAGCGCCGCTAACATTCTTAGCTTTATAACCGGCAGCAAATGGTTTACATGAGTAGCCAGTAAAGAAACAGCTCCCCAAATCCCAGTGGTATGCACAATGGGCCGAATAACGGCCTAAGTGTTTCTCTCATCGAGAGCCACTTTAAACTAACTAACTAATGATTGTCCTGAAAAAGCTTCTCAATTCAGCCGTTTGGATTCGGCATAAAATTGTAGGTCCCTTCCATTCGTTCCAAAAAAAATAGAAACTCACACAAAACGAATGGTTGTGAGAAGCTAGGTTTTGGGTGTCTACCGCCTGTTGCGCAGCCTATTTATTTATTTATTTATTACATGATCTTATCTGCCGTGTTGTGTGAACGCCTGAAGCCTTTCGTCAACAACCTGATTGGTCCCTATCAGTGTGGCTTCAGGCCAGGAATCGACCTGGTCACCATCGACCCAATATTCACACTGCGGCAGATCTTGGAAAAAACCCAGGATGTCCAAATCGATACCCACCATCTTTTCATAGATTTTAAGGCCGCCTATGACAAACAGCATTTATAAAGACGAGCTATATAGAGCAATGTCTAGTTTTGGCATCCCTGCCAAACTCGTCCGTTTGTGCAGGATGACAATGGAGAACGCACGCTGCTCCATCAAGGTCGGTAAAGAACTCACCGAGGCCTTCGATATCAAAAAAGGATTTAGACAAGGCGATGCGCTGTCATGTGACTTCTTCAACAGACTATGTCTAGAAGAAGACGAAACAGCCGAACACATCATATGTGAATGCCCGGCCCCCTGCGGCAAGCACAATAGATCTTTTAGGTCGACGTGCATCTTAATGCTCCGGCAAGTCAAAAAAGACTTCTTCAACATCGATCTTGAAAGAATAGTGCAAAACTCAAACGCTAACATCAGAGGCACTATCTTTCAAAAGTCCGTCCATCTACTCGCCTACGCCGACGACATCGACATAATCGACAGAACGCAGCGTGATGTCACTGGCGCGTTCGTGGGCATTGAGACGGAAGCGGCGAAGATGGGTTTGGCGGTCAATGAGGGCAAGACAAAGTATATGCTGTCATCAAGAAAGGACACCCAACACCGACGTCTTGGAGAGAATGTCACTATATTTGAGGTGGTAAAGGTCTTTGTCTACCAAGGCTCCGCTATGAACTCAGACAATGACATCAGCGCTGGGATTAAGCGAAGAATAACTCTTGTCAATCGCTGTTTCTTTGGGCTAAGAAAGCAATTGAGTAGCAAAGCCCTCTCTCGAACAACTAAAGTGACCCTTTATAAGACCTTAATCATCCCAGTCCTACTTTATGGTGCAGAGGCATGGACTCTATCAAATGTGGATGAGGCTACTCTTGGCTGCTTCGAGAGGAAAATTCTTCGAGTAATTTTCGGTCCCGTCTGCATAGACGGTGAATGGAGGAGGAGAAACAACGACGAGCTGTACGGGCTGTACAGCCACATAGACCTAGCCAGAAGAGTGAAGGTCCAACGACTGCGGTGGCTGGGTCATGTAGAGCGAATGGAGTTGCTTGTTCCGGCCCGGAAGATCTTCGAAGACCGCGACTCAGGTGGCGCACGCAAGTAGAAGGGGACCTTAACCAACTTAGCGTGCGAAACTGGAGACAGCTGGCCAAAGATCGTGCTGGCTGGAGACGCTTGTTGGTTGAGGCCCAGGTCCACCCCGGACTGTAGCGCCACCTTAAGTAAGTAAGTAAGTTATTAATTGTCCGTCCATAAAGTAATCCTAATCACATTACGAACGATATCTTTGCAAAATCGAAGTCTTGAAAATAAAAAGATGTATGATCTATGATCTATGATACCATGCTTAGATATTTCCTAGTACATTATAATCATTTGCAAGTGCTTATAGGGTGATTTGCAGTAGGTTCAAGATCTAATTAATAATTTTTTCATTTGCAAATATAATTAGGGGTATCGTGAACAAATTCCGATGGAAATGTTTCCCTTGTCAGCAATGTAAATCAAATTGCTGAATGGGAAACATTCCCGGGGAAATATTATTGGCGATAGGGGTGAATGTGTGACGGTAGAGGGACATGGCAACCCTGATTGCTATGTGGGAGACGGCGTCAGTGGTCTCTTGGCATGAGAGAACAGCTAACTTATTGGTATTGTTTATTGTATTGTAATGTAATTGGTTTCAGTGAGATGCAGTGATGGGACTTCTACCACCTACCACTTTTTGCTAAACTCAAAAGTCTACCACCTTTAAATTTAAATCTACCACTTTCTCATTTGGAAAAAAATCGAGCAATGCAAATACCCACACACTATGTAGACTTATTTTCCATCATGCACGCATACAAATGCCTTGAATAATTTATGTAAGCTTTTCTTTTGATTTCTGTACACTGAAAAATTGGTAGTAGGTACTGCTACTGAAATTTGGGAATACAAATCTGTAGTTTTATTGTGAGGTGACGTTTATAGAGTTTACCGAAGAGGTAAATAATGTTTACTTATGTTCGGGTTGCATTCGTAATTTGCATGTATGTAGCATGTGGTCCGATATATTAACCTATTAATATATATATATGCACTGTACATATACATGTTATTTATTCGTATTGCAGTGTTCCTTCCACTTCGAAATTGATTCATATAACTTTTTATTGCATTTTGATTGTTTTCTTAATACATATTATATTTCTGAATACATACTACTATGTTATCTTTATTATGTTATAATGTATATATAATTCTTCTGTATGTTTTTGTAATCGAACTCCTCTTAAACGGCTGGACCGATTTTAATGAAATGTTGTGTGTGTTTGAATGGGTCTAAGAATGGTTTAGATTCACAATTGGCGCTGCGACCCGATTCCAACAAATTTCAAATAATAACCACTCTACAATAAAAATAGAAATTAAAAAGCAAAAAGCTCAGGAATAAAATTTCAAATAATAAACACTCAACAAAAAAAAAGCAAGGTCCGAAATTGCTCGACACCCATTAGAGCTTAAGTTGTAAAATTGTAGACATTGATGTGCATTGTCCAAACAAACAACCACGCGAAATGTGGGTGGGATTCCTGTGAACACGTCTGAGGAAATAACGGTCGAAGCACACCGAGTACAGTCCGGACACATCGGTTAAATAAAACGCCCGCTGAACAATTGACGGCCGATGAAAATTTACGAGAAGGCAAAATAACGTTTGCCGGGACCGCTAGTTCGTAACTAAAATAAAAAGGTGTTTTTGTTAGCATTAAAAGAGCGTTTTTTAATTGTTTTTTGCATTTATGGTATCTTTTAAAAATCGACCACTTTCTACCAGTTTTAGTTTCCCATTCTACCACCTTTTGCCTACTCTCAACTCTCAAGACCCAACACTGGTGAGATGTACAAAAAGAGACGATATAGTAGTGTAGGTATATTAATATGTCCCAGTCATGATGGAATAAGTATAAGGTGGTCTCGTCGGCAAAAAGTAGTCCCTTAACGACACGTTTTTCTCTTTATTCAGCGTAGTAAGTGTACGTTAACGAAGCGTTAAGGGACCAAAAAACGAACGAGTCGGCAGCCGACGAGACCACCTTATACTTATTCCATCATGGTCCCAGTTAAGACGTATAATCCTTAAAGGGAATATTCCTCTAATTCTGCCTAACAAAAAGGCTATAACTTCTAAACAATTAAAGCTACAAAAATAGTTTTGTACATTTGGAAAAGACAATTTAGTAGCGCATACAAGTCTTAAGCACTTTGGGTACATCTGTGCGGCTATAAAAAAGTTATGGCTCCTTAAACTCAAAATTTTGAAAATTTGTTGTTACAATTTTTGACCTTTTCTGCCTTTTTCTCTAAATTTTTACTTAATAAATTTTAAATTTTTTTATGAAATTTTTATTAGAGATGTAACGGATAGTAATTTAGCCGGATACCGGATATTCGGTATGTAATAAGGCCGAATAGCCGAATATTCGGCGCCCGGATATCTGGAAAATGAACTCAGCCATAATATAGCATTCTATAAATTGCTCAGCTCATAACTGTGTATACTATTCTATGGGCTGTATTTTTTTTTTTTGTTGTCTGACACTCGTTTTCGTCTGATGGCTATGGAAATAATAAGCTATGAAATGCCCACCCTACATCTTAGGCTTCAATTATAGCTATCAGTAAAATGTAAATAAAATGAAAAAATATTTTTTTGCTTTTTTGGAGCACTTAAACTTAATCGTTGAACTCAATCTTGGTCTTAAAATGTTGCTTTTGGACTATAAAGTCAGTTCATCTAAAAAAAATAAGCAATTAATCTACAACTTTTCTTGAAAACGAATTTATTAATTTTTCCGTACGAAAAACTTTTTCTGTTCAACTTCTCATTCAGTTTCACGAAGTATTCCACCGAATTCCTATGGTTAAATGTTTCAGTTTTGTTCTGTTTCGTATTTTTACGGATGCATTTTACGGATAGCTATAACTGAAGCCTTATGGCAGACTATCGTTATTTCTTTCTATGAGAAATGACAGATGGTAGGCTATGATCTATAAAGTGTTCCTCATGGAGACGCGGCTGTCAATCCACGGCGGCATCCACGGTTAACTGGATATGCCATGTGCGGTAGATGAATGAACTGAAATGTACAATGAACAAAGTTCCGAGTGTGATCGGAACAGTTTTGCGATAAACGATTTTTGTTGTATTTTACTACAACGACTATCCGGCAAATAGCCGGATACCAAGAGTCTATTCGACAATGTGCCGGATATCAGAAAAGGAGCCGGATAGGCCGGATAACGGATACTAACCAGATATCCGTTACATCTCTAATTTGTATCCTTGAGAAATTTCCTAAAAATTATGTTAAGCAACTTGTTCAAGTACGATCAACAAAAGTTGTAATAAAAGCCGTATTTTGTCAGTCAAAAATGGTCAAACAAAATTGTGAGAATAATAAACTAACGTAATATGAGTTATATGGTTAACAGTTAATTGTAGGAGTACCAACGCCAATAACCAAATCGAAGTACATCAGCGCCTTGTTGATACCGGGTGACCTCCTCGAAATAAAAAGGAACGACGTTCAGACGCAGCGGCGGCGGCAGAAATTAAGGGTTGGATTTTGCGTACTGTGGAAGTTAAGCTTTTAGTCAGGTCCGCAGACAATACTCTGTCCAACAAAAATTGTCAGTACAGGCCTTATGGGGGAGCTTTTTTTCTAACAATGGTGCCTGTAGACACTCTTACGGCACTCAAACATAAGAATTGCCACTGAAATAAAAACCAAACCACTGACATACCAAGGAATTGTTGTTGTCATTTTAGTAAGATTCGCATACATCCCACCACAACCACTCTGCCACACAAGTGCGGGCAGAATGAGCATGAAGCAAGATCATTTTGTGTTCGCTTGCTATTACATGTATCATGATCATCCACGAAAATAAGCAGTGTGTGTGAGGGATGCATGCA
The DNA here is from genome assembly GCA_955612985.1 of Cheilosia scutellata. Lineage (NCBI taxonomy): Eukaryota > Metazoa > Arthropoda > Insecta > Diptera > Syrphidae > Cheilosia > Cheilosia scutellata. The sequence goes on along the minus strand of OY015312.1, from coordinate 81,834,637 downwards.
TGCATACAATACAATACAATGAAAACATATCATTAAAGGTGTTTCTATGGATTTTGTCAAAGAACTTTCGGTTTTGGTGCTTTTGAGAACAAATTATTATGTGGGGTGTTGCCATACGATTTTTAATTTGTTTTAATTTATTTGTATATGTATTTCTGAAGGATTCGTTAATAATGCAGTTAAAGGTTGCAAAATAAAAAAGTTTTTCGATTTTGTCTTTTAGAAAAAAGGTTTATTCGTGAGGTGTTTTAATGCATTCAATTCATTAAAGTGCAACAAGTGATCGTAAGTGTGTTGTAGTGATATTGTTTTAAACCAATAGTGATAACTAGAGCAACCGGATTCATGTCCGAAAAGGTTTTTTTGGGAGGTCGTATTAAAAATTTTAATATGCAGAAATATGTCTTTTATACAAAACTAAGTATAATATAAAATGTGCACAAATATGCCCTAACGAATAGGAATAAACATAGGTACAGGTATATACAAAATTGTTTGTAGCTCTGAATGTTCCTATGTATATATACATATACCTATGTATGTTTCTATGTATGCTATGAGAATTCCCATTTCCCATTCCATTGTGGTTATATAATTTTGTATTCTAATTGCCTGTTTTTGTTAGAAAAGAAGCTAAAAAGCGATTAGACCTACCGGGGATACTCTTAAAAAACGCTCCTATTATCAACCCTAATGATATTGCTCTCTGATTTATGGCTATTTATCATACAGACTTTGGCAACCCTGTGAGAGCTGTAAAGAGGGACTGATTTATGTAAGTTATTGCAACCAGACTGAGAGACAAACATCCTATCTTCCCTGTACTGACAATTTTTGTTGGACAGATTATAGTTGTGCAGTTACAGTTACAGTTATTGCGCAAACAGTCAGAAGACGGGCACTTCCTCAAGAACATTCTGTGGACTGAAGAAGCGCTTTTCATAAACAAAGTTACAAATGTCCACAATTTGCACCATTGGTCAGACCCCAATCCCCCATTTAATACGCACAACATCCTTTCAAAGGTAAGAATTTAATTATTGTGAACAACATCTTCAAAATGTGTGCTTACTTCAAAGGAGGTTTAGCGTAAATGTTTGAAAACACTTTAGTTAATTCCAATTACTACCTGGAATTTCTTAGAGACCGGTTGCCGGAGCTCCTTGAAGATGTTCTTCTTGTTCAGAGATGAACGATGTTCTTGCAACAAGATGGGGCACCTTGTCACAGTAGCAGTAGCAGTAGCGGAATAACTCCATACATCAACCATACTTTTAACAACTGTGTACTGGTCGAATTCGCCCCAAACCTTCGCCACCCAGATTTCCTGACCTTAACACCCATGGATCTTTTATTCTGGGGTGCTATGAAAGAAAAACCTTACTTTTGAAAAAAATCGAGTCCTTTTTGTCCATTTTTGTCTGACAAAAAACGGCTTTTATTACTACTTTTGTTGAGCGTACTTAAAAAAGTTGCTTAACATAATTTTTAGGGAATTTCTCAAGGATAAAAATTTCATAAAAAAAATGAAAACTTATTGTAAAAATTTTGAGAAAAAGGCATTTTAAGTAAAAAATTGTAACAACAAGTTTTCAAAATTTTGAGTTTAAAGAGCCATAACTTTTTTGTAGTTCTACAGATGTACCCGAAGTGCTTAAGACTTGTATGCGCTACTAAATTGTCTTTTCAAAATGTACAAAACTATTTTTGTAGTTATAATAGTTTAGAAGTTATAGCGTTTTAAGTGGTAACACCTCCAAATTAGAGGCCACCTACTTTGATGGGCTATAATGGGAAATACGATGAAAATATACCCCCCCCCCCCCTGCCATGCAATTTTTTGATCGGCAGAGCTTCAGGAATCTTCCCTAAAATGATTATACTTCTTAACTGGGACACCCTGTTACATATGAATAGTTTGGTTGATAAGTTTTATGTTGTCAGTTGAAACAGAACTAGCAGACGGAATATGAACAAAACCGACTCGCTAAACATGCTCATATTTAAAACTGTTGTGAAATTATCTTACATTTTTAATTTTAACACATACATACATACATTTTACATATTCTAAAAACTGAAAGCGGCCATTTGTCATTTTAGCTTTTGGGATTTTTGAACATACAAACGTAACAGTAAATATTTATTATTGTTATTACATATAAAATAATTTATTTATTTTTATTTATTTTACAATAAATTTATAAATCTACAATTAAGCTGAACAGTACCTACACACTTTGTTCACAGTTAGGGGTGTCGTGAATAAATACCGATGGAAATGTTTCCCTTGTCAGCAATGTAAATCAAATTGCTGAATGGGAAACATTCCAGAGACTCGCAAAACATTTTTTTATGGATTCGCATTAATAATAATTGATGTACCTAATTTTTTTAGCTTACGAAATAGATGTTTATACTTTTAATTGTACCTAACAAATTAAGCAACCCTTAAACAGTCTTGTGGGGACAAATTAGTATCTATCAAACTAGGCTTAACGTGTAGGAATACGCCTATGATATCAATTCTAAGGAGCAATGGACCTATACTGGTCCAGCTTTATAGTGTGGGGAACATTTCAGGGTACATAAATTATTTTATAATTACCCATAAATCCGGTGCACTAGATTCGTTATGGAGAAGATCTTCAAATGGAATTATACAGTTTGCTACAAAATCATCTGGTGGCAAAGCGGCATCATGAAATACAGTCAAGTTAATATTTTTGGCATCCTTTACATCATGAGAAAATTGTTCATTCCAAACAGGATCAAACGTTTTAGTTCTAGTCGTCGAGCGGTCTAATAAATTATGAAAACAAATGGAATTTACATTTAATTTCATATTTTCAGCATAAATTAAATATTAGATATAAGCAATGGAAAATAGGCTTACCGAAATGGCCTTCGTCTACATCTATCGAAACGTAAGGATCTATTAGTTGATCGTCCTTTCCAAATGTTAAATTATGACGCTTCTGAAAATCAGTAGGCCTCAGGCCACTAGCTTCACAAACTTTAATCTGAAGCTTTCCAGTAAACATTTTTCCTATATTCTTTTGTTTTTTCAATATAGGTAATTAGGACTTATACAGAAATATTTATGTATGTATATTTCTTCACATTAACCACTAGGTTTGACAGATTCTATTTGGAAAGATTAAATAAGTGCTCCAATTTTAAGAATAAGTTATACAATCAATTTATAGTAGATTAATTGTTCTATACAGTGCATAATTTTCTTTTAACATATGTAGAAAACACAAATTAAAGTTTCAATTGCTCATGCTAATTCTGTAATATCGATAACTTTAAAGCAATAGATCTATTAATTTTCAGCTGTGAAAATCACATCTTTGTGTTAGAACTTCTAAAACGTTTTTAAAAATGTAATAAACAACTGGCAAACTAACAATTATTGTAGAAGATTGGACAAATCACTGCATTTCAATGACAAAACACAAAATTGGAAATATATTATACCGACGATAATTAAATGGGGGGGCAAGTACCGTACTGAAGAAAGTGGACTTTTGTCTCTATCAATGATTATATTAGTTGTGGCCACGGCCCATAATGAAGGATACCTCATGATTATACAAATGAAAGGTATGTTGGATTCAACTTACTGAGTGGCCATTTTGTCGTCCTATTACGTCATTGTGATAAGCAGTGGAGTAGTGTGGTGCTGCGACTAAACCACAAACACAAACCACAAATCACTAAACACAGTGGAGTTGCAGTTGTGTACAGCACATTTATCCAATAGGGTAGTTCGCGACAACGTCAGTGTCAAATGAGAAAAAAAAAAACAAAGTGACAGCTAAAGAAACTTGTAGGAAAACAAACGAAATTTTATATGGCGGGAGATAGGGTTTAAATTAATTTTGGATTTTTTGAAACAATCTCCACAAATTTATTTATTGAACTTTTGTAAACACTTTTAAGAAACTCTAAATTTCAAGACTGCAATGTTTTCAATTTGTATTTGGCACTTTATTATAAACTTTTCACAAATAAAATGGGCAAAACCTATCTCCCGCCATGTTTAAATTTCGTTTGTTTTCCTACAAGTTTTTTTGACGTTTCAGTGAAAGAGAAAGCGCACTTCTGAAAGAGATAGCTTCGCGAAATACCCTATAGGGTAGTTGACAACGTCAGTGTCAAATGAGAAAAAAAAAACAAAGTGACAGCTAAAAAAACTTGTAGGAAAACAAACGAAATTTTATATGGCGGGAGATAGGGTTTAAATTAATTTTGGATTTTTTGAAACAATCTCTACAAATTTATTTATTGAACTTTTGTAAACACTTTTAAGAAACTCTAAATTTCAAGACTGCAATGTTTTCAATTTGTATTTGCCAGTTTATTATAAACTTTTCACAAATAAAATGGGTAAAACCTATCTCCCGCCATGTAAAATTTCGTTTGCTTTCCTACAAGTTTTTTTGACATTTCAGTGAAAGAGAAAGCACACTTCTGAAAGGGATAGCTTCGCGAAATACCCTATTGCTATTAATATGCAAGCGAATTAAATGACCATTACATACGAGTCAACGACGAATTGCTGAAATGCGAACAAACCGTTTTTTAAGAATTTATAGACAGAAAATTGCACATTTTATTATTCCATGAGTAGGATAATTAATTATCCCATCAAATTCATTAAGAAAACAAGTTTGATTGACCAACTTATGAACTCGATGCCAATTAATTTTCACTGTCAATTATAGACAAAGTGACATTTTGTTTGACAATTCAGCTATTTCCACTTGTCCAGTGGTTTCTTTGTCAGTTATTGACAAACGCTGTTAGTCAATTCATTGACAAGCAATTTTTCGCTATTTCCACTTGCCAATTTTTTAATTGGCATAAAAATACGTCAATTGTCAATTTCAAATCGACAAGTGGAAACCCAGCATTATACATTAGGATTTACATATAATACATCTCATATTTGGACTTATACCCTATTCACACCAAGCCGAGAACTGGGTTTTCGCGAAAACAGTCGAAAACTTCATCGAAAATAGAAGTTTTCCCACACATATTGCAGTTTTCAATACCATAAAGAGCAAACTATTCAGTTTTTTCTATAATTTTAGAACGGCAGCACTACCTGCCACAACTAAATGGTATTTTCAGATGTTTTGATTTTGATTGTTGCTTGTGATGCTACGTTTCCACCGGACGCTAATCCCAAGATTAAGTGTAAGAGGTTTAAAATGAATCCTGAAGTGTTTCCACCAACAAAAAGGAGATTAATTTGACGTTTCACCACATGTTGTCATTAGCTGTCAAATCGAAGTGTGACAAATGAAAAAAAATTAAACAATTTCTACTTTCTAAACTAAAAGTATAAACAAAATATGAGTGGCAGTAATCTAAAAATTTTATTACCGCATCAAAACTAATATGTATGAACGTTTTAAGGGTTGGATTGGCAAGAAATCGCTATTTGGTTAGGTACCGAAAAAAAACGCTGACATAAATGTCAAATGCAGCTCTGTTTGTTTTTAATTTTCGACATCTCGTCCTGTGAAGAGCGTGTTCAGAGACCGAACTTTACATGTAAACCTGGTCAGTTTAGGAGATTAATTTCTAATCTCCTTTTTATGAGATTAATTTTTGTATGATAAATCTCGAGATTTATACGAGGTTAAGGAAAATTAATCCTAATCTCGGAGTTAATCTCCGGTGAAAACGTAGCATTAATTATTTTATGCATTTAACCATAAGTTTGTGGGCGCAGTAGCGCAGTGGTTAGTGTGCTGGACTGCTGTGCGAGGGATCCCAGGTTCGATCCCCGGAAAAACACAAATTACATCTTAGTGTTTTTTTCTACTGCGCCACCTCTCGCGAACGTCTGACAAACATCCGAGAGTATAACTGTCCTGAAAAAGCTTCTCAATTCAGCCGTTCGGAATCGGCATAAAATTGAAGGTCCTTCCATTCGTCCCAAAAATAGAAACTCACACAAACGAATGGTTGCGAGAAGCTAGGCCTAGGGTGTCTACCGCCTGTTGCGGCACCTATTTATTTTTTTTTTAACCATAAGTTAACGATTATCAAGTAGCTTAAATAATTTTGTCTGTATATTATGTCAATACAAGCGAAGTTTAGTGATGGGATCTGTAAATAAAAGTAAAAATTCCGGAGCTGCAAATAAAAACACGTTGACTTTAATGTAAAAGAAAAGAGAGAGAAAGTTTATTGACAACACTTGAAAAGGAGATTATAATGCCCAAAACACACGTGCAGAATTCACTGCGCAGCAGGATTAGAATACACATGTTCTTATGTGGTGAAACAAATGTAAATTCTGCAGCCACCGCAGCACTGCAACATGTCTCTATTTCTAAATTCACTGCATAGCAACGCAGTGAATTAAATCAAGTAGACTTGGCAGCATCGAATTTTTAAATTCACCTACTTATGCATACGAGGAAAAAAGAGACGGGAATAATTTGTCGTCTTTGTTTCACTCACATATTTTTCCCCTCATTGACAGCAACCGCTGCAAATTGAATTCTGCACATGTGTTTCATCTGCAGTACTGCATGCAGTGAAGCATTCAGAATTTCTGCACATGTGTTTTGGGCATAAAAGTAGAAAACATAAGTGATGCCAAATTGAGTCTATTATCCAACACTCCCACTAGAATCAATTTCTATTCGAACTACTGAAGTCCCATGGATAATGCACAAAAATTGTTCTTGGATGATGATAAAGCCTTCGTCAGTACATCAGCTACCATCTCGTTCGTGCCTATATGATGTAAGCACACTTCACCTTCTTTCATGATTTCACGTACAAAATGATGCCTTACATCTATGTGTTTGGTTCTAGCACGGTAACCTGTAGTAGATGCCAGACATACCACGCTGTGATTATCGCAAAAAAGATTGAAATTTTTTTAAGGATTTTGAAAGAGTTCCTTCTCCAAACCTCGAAGCCATAGACCTTCCTGTATCGCCATACTCATTGCCATATATTCGGCCTCAGTTGTAGAAAGGGCCACAGTAGATTGTTTTTTAGACATCCAAGATACAGCTCCATTTCCAACTTTGAAAACATAACCCGTAACAGATTTCCGCTCATCAATGTCGCTTGCGAAATCAGCATCGCAATAACCAGTTATTAACGTCGTCTTTCCGTTGTCTCGTTGAAAGCAAAGCCTCTTGTTTGCATTGCCCTTTAAATACCTCAAGATTCGTTTGACCGCCTTCCAATGCTGCATACCAGGATCATTGTTGAAACTGCTTACATAGTTTACCGCAAAGCTTATATCGGGTCTTGATACCTGAGCTGCAAACAACAAGCTTCCAACCAAAGCCTGATACGGAATTCTCGACATTTCATCTCTTTCAGACTCGTTCTTTGGTGACATCTCTTTGGACAAATGCAGGTTGAGTTCCATCGGAGTAGTAGAGCTGTTACAATCTTTCATTCCAAATCGAACTGCAACCTCATTTATGTATTGCTCCTGATCAATCCATATTTTACCAAAACGTTTATCTCTAGTCAAACGAATACCAAGAAATGAACATGCCTCACCAATGTCTTTCATCTTAAGTCTGCTCATTAAATCTGCTTTTAGTTTCTGCATATCATTGACGTTGTTATAAAAGATGAGTAGATCATCAACATTATACTGCAACAACTAGAAATGATCCATTAGTATTTCTAAAATATATGCATGGATCAACCTTGGATGCTTTCATACCAAATTGTCGCAATGCTACATCAAGTTTTTCGTTCCACATCTTCGAGGACTGCTTAAGGCCATACAGTGATTTCTTAAGTCGAAGAACTTTCTTGTTATGATCAAAACCTTTGGGCTCGGCTATATAAATTTCTTCTTTCAAATCTCCCTGGAGAAATGCGGTAATAGCTTCCAATTGATTTTCAAATCCAGTTTCGCTGCCAAAGCTATGAGAAATCTAATTGACTCGTAACGAATAACGGGGGAAAAGGTTTCACCATAGTCTATTCCTTTACGCTGACTATAACCCTTCGCTACTAAACGGGCTTTGTATTTACAGACTTTTCCCTCAGAATTAGTTTTGGTCTTAAAAACCCACATGGAATTAATAACTTTTTTGCCCGGTGGCAAATCAACAGCTTCCCATGTATCATTGTCTATCAGTGCTGCGTATTCTTCGTCAATAGCCTTTTTCCAAAGAGCCTTATCAAACCGGGACAGTGCATCTTCGTACGTAGTCGGGTCGAAAACATTCTCAGAACTTGTAATCATCAAGTTTGATAGGCGCTCTTGTCAACCTTTCTGAAGTTCTCGGTGCTTGCACATCAATCGGATCGGATAAAGCTACCTCATCACTCGAATGACCATCAACACCGTCGCAAAAAACACAATCATATGGATGAACTACGTCAACAGCCAGTGTACTACCATCTTCTACATAACTGTTATCTTGATCGATGGCATCCGCCCATTCATCTACCACTCTTGGAGTCCTCATTTAAGCTATCGGTCCGGCTATCATGTTCCACAGAAACTCCCACTGAATCTCTAAAGTACATTTGGTCTTCGAAGAAACTAACATCCCGACTGACAACTATGTTCTGTGTTTCGGGATGAAACAGACGGTATCCCTTTGTTTCTTCACTATATCCTACAATAACGCACTTTGTAGATTTAGAGTCCCACTTCTTACGTTTTTGTTTTCGAATAAAAACCATTGCTGTCGACCCAAAAATGCGAAGATGTTCAATGTTTGGTTTTTTACCTGACCAAAGCTCTTCGGGTGACTTTGATAGCTCAGATGTTCTGCTCACTGAACGGTTGATGAGGTAAACAGCAGTTGAAACCACTTCAGCCCAAAAATCTTTATTCATACCAGCATCCAGTAACAGACAACGTGATTTCTCAATTATTGTACGGTTCATGCGTTCAGCCTTACCGTTTTGTTCAGGAGTATAAGCATTTGTTGTCTCATGCTTGATACCACTGTTACGCAACATATTTGCAAATTGTCGATTACAAAACTCCGTACCATTATCGGTACGAAGCCTTTTGATTTTAAGTCCTGTTTGGTTTTGAACAAAATGTTTAAACTGAACAAATTTGTCTCTTACCTGGTCCTTTAATGCAATGAAGTACACAAATATCTTCCTTGTGAAATCATCCAGGAATAGCAGAAAATATCTGGAACCTCCCATTGATGTCTGCTCCATTGGTCCACATAAATCGGAGTGCACCAATTTCAGCGGTCTCTTTGATGTCGATTTCGATAATTTAAATGGTTGCCTGAATTGCTTCCCTTTAAGAAAAATTTCACAATCATGAGACACTCCCTTTGTGTCACAGCAAATGCCATCCACTAAGCCACGAGCCATCTTATCCAGCGTTTAAAAATTGATATGACCAAGTCGTCTGTGCCACACATATGAATTTAATTTATGATTGGCAATATTGACTGATTGCACAACCCTATCCAACTTAAATGTGTTGCTCTGCAAACTGGCAATAGCGATCAGCTTATTGTTTTTGTCAAAAATTGTACATCCATCGGAGCCGAAGATAAAACGATTACCACCTTTCACCATCTGCACCACTGATAGGAGATTCGCACACAAGTTCGGAACGAACAGAACATCTTTTGCGATGACATCACCACACGGAATCTTCAAAGAAACATCTCCTTTCGCTTCAGCTCTTAGCTTGCCACGATAACATCATCATTCACAGCTCTTGAATTGTGCAGCCATTCCTCCTTGAACGTCATATGCGACGAAGCGCCAGAATCAACAACCCAGTCTTCGCTTTCTATACAGAACTTTGGCCACCCTAGCATCTGCTCCATTTTTTGGTTTCTGTGAGCAGTTTTTTGCTATATGACCATACTGGTTGCACACAAAGCAACAAGGACCATTCCTTTTTGACTTGTTAAAACGTTTCTTCATTTGCTTATTTTCTCCATAAAACGCTGAAGTAGACTGTTCTTTTAAACTGAAATCGTCTTTTACATCTTGCAGAAGTTTTGTTTTAATGGAATCAGATGTAATCTTAACACCGGAACTTTCGATCCCCATTATCATTGGCTCCGGTAAGCCTGCAAGAAGCAGTGTTCCAACCCACTCATCCGATACTGGCATTCCAACAGAATTAAGTTTGTGAGCGGTGGAGACAATCTTGTTGACATAATTCTCAACACTTCCACTATTATGCAGATCGGTTGTTATGAGACATCGCAGCAAGCCAACTCTTCTTGTCAAACCATTATCGTCAAATGCAGCTGATAATCTCTCCCAAACTTCCTTCGCAGTTTTCGCATCCTTAACGTGAATATTGATTGGCTCTAGGAGTAAGATAATTGTAGATTTCGCTTTTGCAATTTTACTCACATCGGTTTCAACTCTAAGAACACAAATCCACAACTCCTGATACCCCAAATAGTTTTGGATTGCGAATTTCCAGTCATCGAAATTCTTCCTTCCTTTCAATTTCTCAGGTATTGAGCATGCCGCTCATTGTGATAAAATGAAATCGTCGAAAATCAAAATAATCACTCTACCGAATTTTAATATTTTTATATTAAATTGAAGCTTGAATTTTGTATTATTTTATTAGCACAATACTGGGCACATAACCTGATGGGATCTGTAAATAAAAGTAAAAATTCCGGAGCTCCAAATAAAAACACGTTGACTTTAATGTAAAAGAAAAGAGAGAGAAAGTTTATTGACAACACTTGAAAAGGAGGTTATAAAAGTAGAAAACATAAGTGATGCCAAATTGATTCTATTATCCAACATTTAGTAACTAAAATAAAAGTCTAGTAGCCACAAAAATTTCATAGCTAGTTTCACAGCTAATTGAAACGTCAAAGGAAAACGAGTTGGTGTTCGGTGTGAATGCATCCACGAGTTTTCTAAACTTTTTTGACGAAAACTCGGTTTTCGGCTTGGTGTGAATAGGGTATTAGTTTTCTCCACACGCGATTACGGCAGGTATTTAGTTGGGAATGCTTAGTCCAAAAGAAGATTTTTTCTGTCCTTGTGATAGAGGAGTTAAAATATCTCCTTTGTTTAAGTGGCGGCTACAAATAAGAAAATTCTTTGGAAAGAGCTCCTTCCGATCATTATCTATGAACTTTTCTTGGGATTTCTATACGATATGCAACATGGAACTTCACAGTATTCCCCCAGTTTTGTTTCCAGTTTGACCACAAAACCTAAAGTATACCGCGTTCCTCAATTTATTTTACCCCCAGCTTCACACTGTGGGAGTTTAAACTACACTTTTAGTTTAAACTTTAGTTCAGCAATTCATTCGGTTTCACAGGTTCGTTTAAACCTTGAACAGAGTTCATTCTGTAATTTAAGTTAAACTACAATATTCTGCCGTTTAAACCTCAGATCAACAGATTGACAAAAACACAAATATTTGACGTTGTTTTGAGTATTCTTTGAAAGAAAAGACTAGATAGCTGCTTTTTGGTATAGATTTAGGTACTTTTAAATATTTCTTCTCTTAAATTCACCAATAAATTTGGTAAATATATGTTTCTACTTATTAAATTCAAATTTTTTATTTTTCGAAACACTAATTTCCATTCGATTTGACAGTTAATGAAGCGATTTATCCTGTGATTAGGGTTCCGCCGAAATCCGCTAGACGCGGTATGACCGAGTGTCAGTTTGCATTCCACACATTTAATTCGCGTTCCACAAACTAGCGAATAAAAAGTTCGTTCGAACGTTAACCTCAAATGAGAAATTGCTAGGCACAAACCACATCGAATAGACTCCTCCCACATAACGGACTTTGCCTACAAGCTGTCTGCGGGCCCAGGATTTTTCATTGGTGCTATACAAAATCAAAGGAGCGCCATTAACGCACGCATAATTGAATAATCCCAGGCTCATGGTAGGTATATCATTTGCCGCCATTGATTTTGACATTTCACGCGTATTCACAGACTGGGGAATTAATTCCGTGGAGAATCGGGTAGTTGCACGGAAGTTGGCGTTCTAGTTCTATGTGATTTGTGTTGCTGGTAGAAACTGATGACTGAAATTTGAAAACTATCGTGTGCAATGTTCATGTGAATAGACTGTCAAAACTCGCGAATATTCGTTGGTTCGTAGGTAGTTGGCCGCTTTTATGTGAATAGTCCTTAAGAGGCCTCTACCCATAAATCCAGCAAAAGTGCGAAAAATGGCATTTCGTTTCCTTCCTAGAGAAGTAAATACTGAAGCGATTGAAATGATGTAGGATGCATTTGAAAGTACAGAATCTGTCCTTGGAATCCAATGAAGTTTGTTTGTAAGCGATATATCGTTTTTCTTTTATTGAAAGAATTCGCAGCTGTGTTTGGGAAAATTGGCATAAAACCGACTTTTTGTTTGCCGACGAATGATATGATAGAGTTCGAAACAGTCTAAGATAACTAGTCCATCTAAAAGGTAATATGCAAAACACCAATTAAGAAGAAGAAAAATTTTAAAATAGCAACCTGGCTTTTAAAAACAAGTATTTGCAAACAAACAATTATTTGAAATAATGAACAACGTTTTTCCTGTTTTTTTTTTTATTTATTAAATTAAATTGATTTATATTTGATGCAATTTTTACTCAAAACAACAAAGCATCATACCAGCTATCGGATGCAAACAAAAAAATTATGTATTTACATGTATTTTGTTGCAAAATACTGAGTTTAAATGTTATATATTTTTCAAGAAAAATACCCTGTATGTGTCACATTCTCAGAAAAAAGTTCCAAGTTTCTCATTTAGATGGCAGTAGTTCTGTCGTCTGATTTGATTAGCCAATCAGAATGACTCCCAAGCTATAAGGGATAAATGTGTAGTTTATTGTCAACTGCATTGGGGGGCGTGTTATAAATGAAACAGGTTTGGCGTGAAGTCTGAAGTGTGATCTAAATGGATAATCAAGGATGCGTGTGTTGAAATTTGTGTAAGCAGGTGGGGATTCTTTATTCAAAGTGATTTTTGCTTCATGGCGATTCAAAGTAATTTTTGCTTCTCGAATAAAAATATGAAAATGAGAGAGGGGTCGACAGAAGCACTTTTCAATATGTTGCTATATTTAATAAATTCTTTTTGAAAATATATTTATTTGTTTAAACAAAATTGATTAAACTTCATAATAAAAATTATAAATTAATTTAAACGATGAATGTACTAAGATTTTTAGAAATTCTATGTATTTCATTGCTAAAAGTTGAGGCAATTTTGTATCTTAAAAAGTGCTTGCCAGTCACACCGTGATCGGGTGCGAAGCAGATAATGGTTTGGAAGGAAAAGAGACGAAACGGAGGCGGTTAAATGGTGGGTTGGCTGAAAGGGATATTATTGAAGGCAAATTTAGCAGCATTGCGCTGTTGCCATTTACAATGAAAGATTATGCAATTTTTGTTTCCGCAGTTGCCGTTGTCTTACCTTTTATGAGTTATGGTAGGGTAGGTGTTTGGTTTTTCGTATGAAGAGGGAGACAGAGGAAAAGAATTGGAATGAACATCGCCAGAACAAGTAGCAAAAGAGACACCATCATTTCAGGGGGGATGAAGCAAGAGGTGTTCAATTGGGACTCAGTTGGGAAGGAATTGTGAGTTCTGCTAAAGGGAATACATACATACTATAGAAAGCAAAGTTAATATACATATAACTATATGTAGATAGGTATGTACATTCACTGGACAATATACAGGATCTAATATATATATGTACTGGGGGTTTGTTGATTTGTGGGAGCTCGATTGTTGTAAGAGTTTGAGGGTTTAGTTAGTACAATATAATGATGTATGTATGTAGATTAAGATACAATGTATATGGGATCGATGTGTGTGATTTTAATTCCTACCCATTACCTAGCCCACTAGTGCATTTACAACCTCACATGCCTCTATCCCACATCCCCTTTTTACCCTTAGAATCATACAACTACCCTTACCAAAAAATCCATGAGTCAAAGAAATACAAAATATCTACCTATTGTCATGTATCCGATCTGCAATTCTCTTCACGTTGTTATCCCCCATCCACATCTCCCTTGCCAAGCTAAAAGTACACAACCACGCATACCTTCAATATATGTGAAAAATACCTACCCCATCGTTGATTTAATTTCCCCTTGCACATTGAAAGCCATTATTATGCAATCAATGAAGAATGGATTCTTTGTCGATGATAACCTACATTTCCCTCTCATTCCAACATTCATTTAAAAGCAATTCTCAGCAACCAAAATAAAACATCCCCCACACACGATCAATAAATGCAGTTTTCATATCCAAGGATTATAATGATTCCCACCTAAAGTCCGCCTCCTGAATTAATTTCAAAAATGAAATGGATGACGAAAAGTGGTTTTTCACCATGATTAGAGCTTCACAATTCAAAAATAGATGGCGCTTTGAGTTCCACTTTATGTTCTACAATATGGATAGAGGCAGTGTTGTTCCTCTACATGTCGACTTTAATTGTCGACTTTTCAACGTAGACAATATCGTCAACAATGTCAACAATGTCGAAAATGTCAACAATATGTCGACAATGTCAAAAATATGTCGACAATGTCATCAATACCTTTCAGATCTGCCAATCTATCATTCATCTGTAAACTTCAATCGAGAAAGTACACTTTTAAGAATTAATTAAGAATTTATTTTCTTAAAAATTAAAATCCTGTGTATCATAAACATAAAACTTTACATATGTCTGGTCGACCAAAAAACAATGCTTTTGAGGAGCTAGGTTTTGTTTTGGTGAAAACAAACAACAAATACTCAGCACATTGCACAGTTTGCAGGAAAAATCTTCAAAATACTGTAGAAACCCGTCTTCGCAGACACAGGTAAATAATAGTGTATTTTAATTTCCATTGATTTACCAAAAAATTAATGACCAACTATTCTTTTAGACGTCTGTTTCTGTTACAAATATTGGTGAAGGTGACAATCAGAATGCAATAGTTATCAATAATCTTGTGAGTATTTTCTGGTATATTACATTTTAGTTTGAATTAATTCTAAATTTCTACCTAAAGGAAGAAGACCCATTGAGAAGTAATTCAATTCAAGCATTATCCAAGAACGCTTTCGGTTGGGTTCTTATATCTTATTGGCAATTCTTCTAAAATAATGAAGTTTGATATTAAGCTTATTAAAACTTAATATAAAGTTGTTCTGTTTTGTTTTTTTTTTAAATCATAATATAGATGAAGGTGAACATGTTTAGAGCTAAACAATTTTTTTTTGTTAAACATCATAAACTTACTTTGTTTTGTTTTTAAATAAATATACGACATTGAATTAAAGGTTTAATACAAAACTTGCTTCTGTTTTAATGATTTGTTAGGAAACTTTACAGGAAAAATTAATAAAAAACTTGTTCTAATAATTATCTACATTGTCTACGTTGTTAACTTGGACATGTCGACAATTGAGAATTGTTTACGCAGAGTTGTCTACACGTAGACAATCGTGTAGTCTACATTTTTAGTCTACATGGCACAACACTGGATAGAGGCCTCTTAAGAATTAAAGGCTAGTACCATTGAGTATTTATACATAGAGGAATCAAGAATGTTTCAATTTTACCTCACAAGATGTCGCCTGCATGTCCATTTGCGGAAAAACACTCAAAGTGAGCAAAACGCTCAAGTAGAATAAGGAAATATAGGAAAGGGAGAATTTTATATGTTCTCAATTTTTTTTAGTCTTTTTATCCTTTTTATTTAATATGAAAAAGTGTGACAAGAAGTAGCCTCACATCAAATACACAATATTATGCAATTTTACATTTGTATTGAAAAAGAAAAATCCTAAGTTCTTTAATATATGCACTGATATTACCTTCGGGGTCGTTGTAATAATTTTATTTTGATTTGGTGTGGTGTGGTTAAGGAAATATACATGGATTAGATTAGATTAAAAAAAGTCGGGAGAGCCTTTATCGGCCCAGGCACTGCGGCCTCTCTAGAGGAGTGTATTGTGCCTTCCCTGGTGGGGTCCTAGACTCCTAGAGCCATCTTTTGACTCCGGAGACAGTCAGGAAGATAAGAATCTTCTCTGGCGGTAGGTCAGCAAGTTTTGCTGTAGTGACGATTTCTTTGCCAATGACTTTCTTTCTGAGACGGAAGACAGCCGGAGCCGGACATTCCATGAAGAGAGGATTCATCACTCTTAAGACTCCAATTCGGTGAAGGTGTTTTTTCATAAGACCGTGTCCAGTAATCATTCCTGTCAGGATTCTTAGGTTGTTTTTGTCCAGATTAGTAAGAATATACGATTTTGTGGGGGAGAGTTTTGGGAAGAACTGTTTGGTGCAGTTCTGCCCAGGTGTACTAAGCCAGAGTTCATTAGATTCGCTAAGCTCCTAATGTATTCCCTGAAGTATCCCTTACTGACACCATAGAAAGGCTCAGGTCCGACAAGTGGCATTGTCGCGCCGACTTTAGCCAGTGAGTCGGCTGTTTCGTTTCCAGTAAAGCCACTGTGGGCTGGAATCCAGTGTAGGATGAGTTTTTCTTTGCAAATTCGTGGATGACCATATAAATTTCCAAAACCAGCTTCGATTTTATAACAGAGCTTTAAGAGCAACCTGGCTGTCTGAGAAGATAAATATAGTTTTACCATACGTGTATTAGAACTTAAATTTATTCTAGGGCAGTGGTTAATGGCAAGGACTTCAGCCTGGAATATGGTCTTATATAAATATAAATTAATCAAATTCCTCAATTTTTATTCCTATTCCTATTAAAAAGAAAAAAAATCTGCATGCCCATACGTCCTAACACTCCAAGGCCAATTTGCGTACTGAAAACTGAATGAGTGAATGACCAAAGCAAACATCAAAATAGAAATACAGAAAAAAATTCCACTCCATGAAAGAAAATATGCAAAATATGCAAAACCAGTTCCAGATCCAGATCCAACGCATACTCATCCCCCATCATCACCGCATACTAAAAAAAATGAACCGGTTGGCGAGATCGCGAGGATTTGAGTCTGGTTAGGTTATACAACATAAACGAAAAAAAAATGCTACCTACTCAATCGACAGATGACTGTATCTGTCCAACAGTGCACACTGCCTGCACAGTCCTTCTTTGTTCTTCTTCTGTGTTGAGTTGTATTTTTGCTTTCATAATTCTTCACTCAAGTCCGTAAAAAAGGAAGCTTAAACGATTGCAGCGCTCCACGCGAGGTAAATTTGAAACTTACTTTTCAAAATGATGATTCCTCTATGTATAAATACTCAATGCTAGTACTCTGCTGTTGTGGAACAAAAAATTACACACAAATGTAACACAAAAATATCATAAACGAAAAATGTCGTTCTGGGTCTAATACGCTGCTGTTGTGGAACGAAAATTCCCATAAAGAAGTGACAGAATGAAGTCATGAACGAAAAATGTCGCTCTCCATTCCGTTTTGCAGTACGCTGCTGCTGCGAAATGTTATAATTTACACGCTACGATTTTTTCGTACGTCTCATGAATTTGTTGGTAAAGTGTGGAAAGGTATTGCTAGACATTTGCATTTGCCTTATTTTCGTGTGGGGTCTGCGCTGCAAAAATGCAGCTACCACTGCGAACGATGAATGAGAAATAAAGGAAACAAAAACAATTTGACAATCAAGGTACTTAAGTGCAAACACAGCGAATCCATTCATAAGTGACCCAAAAGATAATTAAAGTGTCGTACGACAAAAATCGTGACGTGTAAAAGTGGTTAGAGTAGAAGATTGCTTTGTACAAATCTCCGCTCCTTTTCGGCAAAATCTTTTATTCTGCTAAGAATTTTCTGTTATGAATCATATAAGATCTCGACCATAAAAGATATTTTATAAATCGTTTTCAGGGTTTCGAACTTTTATTTAGGGGTATCGTGAATAAATTCCGATGGAATCTTTTCCCTTGTCAGCAATGTAAATCAAATTGCTGAATGGGAAACATTCCGGGAGAAATATTATTTGCGATAGGGGTGATTATTGTTTTCGAACATTTTACATTTCTTTTTTTATCGCGGTTATTTTTTGTAAAAATGGAATCTAATGAAGTGGACTATTTATAATTTTTTTATTCCAAGGAATTGGAACATAAATATCAAGAAGATGACCCACTACCATTAGCACCAGTACCATAAGGCATCAATGAAACAAAAGCGAATAATCAAAAGAAAATAGGTGTTTACATCAGAAGAATTAATAAATGCGGATGCGGAAGATATTATTGTTGTTATAATGATATCATTTCAATGTCCTCGTTATACAATTTATAATTTATATATTTAATTTATAATTTTAATTATAATTGCTTTCAATTACAAAATACAGATTCTGGCAGTTGTCAAATGTCACATGGCACTTGTGTAGCAGGTGGTGGAATTCTCCAAAGACGAGATATTACCACCTTCTCCTGAAACACTAATTTGGACAAACCTGGAAGGTGGTCCTGGGAGTCACCGCCCACCGGTGATTTAGATTTTATAAAAGGGAAATATATTCTTTACATAACTTACAATTACATTAGAAAATAAAGTACAGAGTCGTTATACAAAATATTTTAATTAAAGGCGGAAACACCATGCATCCGCAACATCCCGGTCCCCGTGAATCGCTCCCATCAAGATTCACTAACATCCAGCTTAGCAAGTTTGGACGCAGGTCGTTTCAGCAATCCCATTGACGTTTGTACTTCAGCCACATGAACTTGTCCATCACTTCCTGGAAATACGCTCACAATTCTTCCTCTACGCCAGCAGCTTCTAGACACATTTGAGTAGCAAATTATTACTAAGTCTCCCACAGCTAGTGGTTGGGTTTTTTCATACCACTTTGTCCTTCGCGTCAGATCCGGCAAATACTCGGCCAACCACCGCTTCCAAAAACGATGCTTGATAGCTTGTGCGATTTTCCATTGCGTTCGCAGGCAAATTGGTTTATTGTCAACAGGTCCAGGTGTTTGCGTTGAATTTGCGCAGCCCAAAATAAAATGATTTGGGGTAAGAGACTCGTCTTCATCGCTTGTTACGGGCAAATGTGTAAGAAGCCTCGAATTAACGATGTTCTCCGCTTCAATGATTGCGCTTCGAAATGTGTCTTCCTTCGGAATTGTTTCCTTCAACGCCACAGAAAGTACCCTTTTGATGGACCTCACCAACCTCTCCCATCAGCCACCAGCACTTAGATTCGGTGGGCAGTTAAATAACCATTGGATACAAAGAAGCAAAGCCCGAAAAACTCATTGGTCTTGACAACAGTCACCTTGGAGTGCCACTTGAATCCATTGTCTCGCTAAATGAAGGACCTATCATATCTCGCACAAAGCTGGGTTGGGTAGTATACGGGAAAACTGCACGTAGACTTGGAATTAACGAGAATCAGACCTGCGGTTGGATCGTATTGTCGAGGAGTATTTTTGTATAGAGAACTTTGGAGTTAAGATACCTACGGAGAAGTTGATCTCTGATAAAGACAAAAGAGCGTACATGCATACATACATTTTCAATGGGCCGCTTATCCATTAAGTGGGTCGCGGGTGTCGTGTAGCTTGATCAAGTGGACCCTCCATAGCTCTCGATCTTTCGCCATTGACTTCAAATCATCAAGGGCAATCCCCATACGGGTAGAGGAGAGATTATGAATTTGATCTAACCATCTCATCCTGGGTCTACCTAGAGGACGCCTGCCCGATGGTACGGATTCCATAGCACGTCGTGGGATCCTGGTCGGGGGCATGCGTTTAACATGACCAAAACAACCGGAGCATGGACCGCTCTGTCCGGAGAAGTAGCTGCTCGACATTGAGTTCCTAACGTATTCTGGTATTTCTAATGCGATCTATACGGGTCACACCAGCAATACAACGGAGAAATCTCATTTCGGCAGCTTGTATCCGCGATCTTATTCTTTCGGTCATTACCCAAACCTCATGACCATAGGTAAGAGTTGGAACAAACACCGAATTAAAGACTGACAACTTAGACAAAAGAGCGTTAAAGATTTTATCCGAAACTACAATTAAAGTCAATCACAGTTATCAAACTGGTTTACTGTGGAAAGATGATCAGCCCAAACTACCAGATAGTTACCAATTAGCCAGGAGGAGACTATTGAGCCTTGAGATCAGAATGCGACAAGATCCAGAGTTTTCTGCCACATATAAAGACATCATTGCCAGCTACGTTGAGAAGGGATATGCCAAAAAGCTGACGTCTACTGAGGTAGAGTTACATACCCCCCGGACCTGGTATCTTCCTCACTTTGGAGTCAAAAACCACAACAAGCCAGGGAAATTTCGTTTGGTATTTCACACAGCGGCAGAGGTGAGTGGCATTTCACTTAATTCATTTTTATTAAAAGGTCCGGATGACAACATGCCGTTGGTAGCAGTATTGTACAACTTTCGAATAAGGCAGCTAGCAGTGTAGTCGACGTGTTTTGGCTTTTTGGACTACATCCACATCTTGGTACAGCTCATAGAGTTCGCGGTTATATCTTCTTCTCCATTCGCCCTCCTCGCACACAGGACCGAAAATCCGCCGAAGTATTTTTCTTTCGAAGTAGCCCAGTATTAGCTCTCCCTTCTTGCTTATCGTCCAGTAAGGGTTTTGTAGAGCACACATTTCGTCCTTCGAGTTAGGAGTTTTGAACCCAGTTGTTTTGGCAAACTGAAGTACCAAAGGTTTCCTAGGGTAATTCTTCGCCGGATCTCCACTAGGGCGTCATTCGTGGAGTATATATTTACTCCGAGGTAGGTGAACTCCTTAACTATCTCAAAGTTGTTGCTATCAATAGTGACGTTTTGTCCTAGGCGGTGGACAGATGCTTGTTTGTTGATAGCATGTATTCAGTCTTGTCCTCATTTACTTCAAGGCCAACGGATTTCGCCTGTTCTTCAATCGCCGTAAACGCTTCTATCACGGCACGCTGGGAACGACCGATGATGTCAATATCGTCCGCATAGCCCAGCAGCTGGATGGATCTGTTGAAGATAGTGCCTTCCGTGTTGACACCTGCCCTGCGCACTATCTGCTCCAGTACGAGATTGAAGAAATCGTATGATAGTGCGTTTCCTTGCCGAAATCCGGTGCAAGTTTGAAATAGATCGGAGGAGCTGCTTCCAAACTGCACGTTGCAGCGCGTGTTTTCCAGCGTCACGCGACACAGCTGAATCAATTTTGCCGGGATTCCGAATTCGGCCATCGCCATATAGAGCTCCTGACGATGTATGCTGTCATACGCGGCTTTGAAGTCGATGAATAGGTGGTGAGTTTCGACTTGAAATTCGTTGGTCTTTTCCAGGATTTGTCTCAGTGTGAAAATTTGGTCTATAGTCGATCTGCCGGGCCGGAAGGCACACTGGTACGTGCCGATTTGTGTGTTGCAGAACGGTTTAAGGCGTTCACACATTACGTTGGATAGGATCTGGTATGCGACATTAAGCAGGGATATGCCTCGATAGTTCTTGCAAGACATAGGATCGCCATTTTTGTAGATGGGGCATATGGAGCTGATAGTCCAGTCATCGGGCATTTTTTCTTCCACCCATACTTGGTTGATGATTCGGTGCATGCTCCCTACCAAAACATCACCACCGTATTTAAAGAGCTCCGCTGGTAAACCATCAGAGCCTGCGGCCTTGTTGTTCTTAAGCTTTTCTATAGCTAGGCCAACTTCTTCTATACTAGGTGGTGGAACTAGTTCTTCATTGACTGGACGTGGGCTATCTTCTTGCCCTATCACTCTCTCTACATGATGCTCATTAAGCTTACTTACTTACTTACTTAGATGGCGCTACAGTCCGGGGTGGACCTGGGCCTCGACCAACATGCCTCTCCAGTTAGCCCGATCTTTGGCTAACCGCCTCCAGTTGCGCACTCCAAGTTGGTTGAGGTCCCCTTCCACTTGTGCGCGCCACCTAAGGCGAGGTCTTCCTCTACTGCGTTGTCCCTCCGGGTTGGAATCGAAGACTCTTCGGGCCGGAGCGTTGGTGTCCATTCGCTCTACATGTCCTAGCCATCTTAGTCGACTGATACGCACTTTTCTGACCAGGTCTATGTCGCTGTACAGCTCGTAGAGTTCGCTGTTAAATCTTCTCCTCCAAAGCCCGTCAACGCAAACGGGACCGAAAATCACTCGAAGAATTTTGCGTTCGAAACGACCAAGAAGATCTTCATCCGCCTTTGTTAACGTCCATGCTTCTGCGCCATAGAGTAGGACTGGGATGATGAGGGTCTTATATAGAGTCTCCTTAGTGTTTCTTGACAAGGCCTTACTAGTCAGTTGCCTTCTTAGGCCAAAGAAACAGCGGTTGGCAAGTGTAACTCTTCGTTTGATTTCTGCTGTGGTGTCATTATCAGAGTTTATAGCGGAGCCGAGGTAGATAAAGTCCCTAACCACCTCAAAGTTATAGCTGTCTATCGTGACGTTCTGTCCGATTCGCCGATGTTGTGTGTCCCTTCTTGTTGACAGCATGTACTTTGTTTTGCCCTCATTCACCACTAAACCCATTTTTGCCGCTTCTGTGCTAATACTTGCAAACGCACCAGTAACAGCTCGCTGCGTTCTGCCAATTATGTCAATGTCGTCAGCGTATGCAAGTAGTTGCACAGACTTTTGGAAAATTGTGCCCCTGGTGTTGGCTTGCGAGTTTCGCACAATTTTCTCAAGTATGATGTTGAAAAAGTCACATGACAGCGCATCACCTTGTCTAAATCCTTTTTTGACATCAAAGGTCTCGGTGAGATTATTTCCGACCTTTACGGAGCAGCGAGCGTTCTCCATCGTCATTCTGCACAATCTGACAAGTTTGGCAGGGATGCCAAAACTAGACATGGCTCTGTATAGCTCGTCTCTATAAATGCTGTCATATGCGGCTTTAAAATCGATAAATAGATGGTGAGTATCGATTTGGACTTCTTGGGTTTTCTCCAGGATCTGCCGTAGTGTGAATATTTGGTCGGTTGTGGACTTACCGGGCCTAAAACCACACTGATAGGGACCAATCAGCTCGTTGACAAATGGTTTCAGGCGCTCACACAGTACAGCAGATATGATCTTATAGGCGATGTTGAGGAGACTGATGCCTCTATAATTGGCGCAGTTTAGAGGGTCTCCTTTCTTGTAGATCGGGCAAACGATGCTGAGGTTCCAATCATCAGGCATACTTTCCTCTGACCAAATTTTAGAAACAAGTTGGTGTATGCTCTTTACCAAGTCATCTCCCGCTGCCTTAAAAAGCTCGGCCGGTAAACCGTCCGGTCCTGCAGCTTTGTTGGACTTCAGCTTAGATATTGCTATCCTTACCTCATTTTGGTCAGGTGGACGGAAGTCTTGGCTTTCATCGCCCAGGTTGAATGGTTCATTCTG
The DNA here is from genome assembly GCA_955612985.1 of Cheilosia scutellata. NCBI lineage: Eukaryota > Metazoa > Arthropoda > Insecta > Diptera > Syrphidae > Cheilosia > Cheilosia scutellata. The sequence goes on along the minus strand of OY015312.1, from coordinate 81,811,270 downwards.
CCTGACAGCGGAATATGTGTCGTCTTCGCCGTTTAACAGTCTGCAGAAATGGTTTTTCCATGTCCTCAGCACCGACTGTGACTCCACTACAAGGTTTCCTTGTTCGTCTCTACAGGTCTCTGTTCGGGTCTTGTTCCCGTGACACGTTCTTTTTACCTTTTGGTAAAACTTCCGAACATTGTTCCTGGAGTAACACCTCTCTATTTCCTCGATCGCGCGCTTCTCATGCTCTTTCTTTTTCCTCCGGAGAAGCCGGTGTTCTTCCCTCCTTTTTTGCTCGTAGAGCTCACGAGCTGCTCTCGTCCTTCTCTGCAGCGCCGCTTTGTAGGCCAGTTGCTTCGCTGCATGTGCTTGCCGGCACTCTTCATCAAACCAAGGGTTTCGTGGTGGTGGTCGGGTGAAACCGAGCACATCAGTTGCGGCTTTTCTGACGGCTTCTTGGCATCGATGCCACTGGTCTTCAGCACTTGATGAAGGCTGCAAAGGACTTCTCGAGAGGTTGAGGGAGACGCGATCGGCAAAAGTTCTGGCGGTTTGTTGCGTTTGTAGCCGTTCAACGTTGAATCTCCTCACAGTATTTCCTCGTTGTTGTGGTGTCTGGGATATCCGCATACGTACCTTGGCTACAACAAGGTAGTGATCCGAGTCTATGTTGGCCGCTCGGAAGGTTCGAACATCTAGAATACTGGAGGAGTGCCTTGCGTCGATCGCAACATGGTCAATTTGATTGACCGTTTGATGGTCTGGTGACCGCCATGTTCCTTTGTGAATATTGAGGTGAGGAAACCGTGTGCTAGCTATAGTAACATTACGTCCCGCAGCAAAGTCTATTAGCCTAAGTCCGTTTCCAGACGTGTTGTCGTGTAGGCTGTACTTCCCGATTGTACTACCAAAGATGTCCTCCTTTCCTATTTTGGCGTTAAAATCACCCAAGATGATTTTAACGTCATACTTAGGACATTGCTCATATGTTTTGTCGAGGAGCTCGTAGAAACATTCTTTGGTAGCATCGTCTTTATCTTCGGTAGGGGCGTGAGCGCATATCAGGCTGATGTTGGCGAATTTAGCCTTGATGCGGATAGTTGTAAGGCGTTCACTAACGTGTCGAAAGCTCAAGACTTCTTGCCTAAGTCTGCCGCTTACAACGAATCCGCATCCAAATAGACGCTGCTTCTGTTCTCTGTAGCAATCACCGTAGTAGATGTCACAGTTTTTTATCCTTCTTTTGCCCGGCCCATCCCACCGCACCTCCTGGATGGCGGTGATATCTGCTTTGTAGCAGCTTAGGGCCTCCGCTAGTTGTTCGGCTGCACGCGGTCTGTTCAGGGTTCGAACATTCCACGTGCAGATCCGAACGTCATTGTCCATATTTCGTTTTGCAGGGTCGTCAACAGTGAATCCGTCCTTATCCGAGGCTCTTGGTTGCTTCGTAACCATATTGTTTTTCCGTGGTTGGGTAGTTAACCCCACGCACAACCCCCAACCTGGAGGGCCAGGCCCTTTCTGTGACCCCTTGGACGAAAGGGGCCGGATATTCCGGAGTCAGTAACCCGCTTCGGGGATTTGAGTGCTGCCGTTGACCCATTAAGGGCTCTTCCGCCACCATCTCTATTTCAACACCCTGACTAGTATTGAAAAAAAAAATCCTTAATGGCCTCAGCTCCAAATACGTCGAAGTAGCCCATTAAGGTATCTGTCATGCCGACTGTTGACGTCACCGTTGATTCAATCACGTGAATTCATCCGCCGTACGTCCTCTTTCTGAGGAGCTCATGTAAGACTTCTGAGACTCGTTCAGTCAGTCTTTCCGACAGAGCATTATAGTGTTGCTATTTTCTTCGTGTTCAACACTCGCGCTTATAAGTTTAGCAAGCCAAGCCCGGAAGGGCGAGGCCAGTACCCGGTGGTTACCACGCGGAGGTAAAATAAGCACAATTGATGTGTATGAAAAAGTTACAACAGCTGGGCACCGCCAAGTTGATGCCAGTCAGCGCCTACCCGATTCATACACACCCAACCCAGCAGATGCTCATTAAGCAGCTGCTGGAAATGCTGCTTAAACACATCTACTATTCCCTGCCCGTCGGTGACTAGGTTTCCTTCGCTGTCTCGAAGAGCCTGCGTTCCGGTTTTGTAGCCAGCAGCCAGTTGCTTGGCTTTTTTATAAAACCTTCGAGTGTTATTACGATTGCGCGACTCTTCGATCTCCTTGAGCTGGGAAGCTGCGTAAGCCCTCTTCTTTCTACGCAGGATCTTCTTTTCCTCCCTTCTCCTGGCTCGGTACTCATCTCTCGCTGCCCTTTTTTTGCGCTGCAGCGCTTACTTGTGTGCATCTTCTGTCACCTTTTTCCTGTACACGCATTCATCATCATACCACTGGCTCTTTCTCTCGAGTGGCTGGTACCCTACAGTGGTTTCGGCTACCTCCTTGATGATGTCGCGATACTGCCACCACTGATTTTTGACGTTTGTGGTAGGTGAGTGCACAGAGGAGAGTCTCATACTCAGGCGCTCGCTCTAGGCTCTGGCTACTCCAGGTGTGCTAAGGCGTCCAACGTCGAAATTCTTCTTCTGGGCGGTTCGCAGCTTCTTCTCGTTGGACAGTCGAGCTCTGAATTTAGCCGCGACAAGGAAATGGTCAGAGTCGACGTTTGCCCCTCGGAGTGTGTGCACGTCGAGGTTGTTGGATGCGTGCCTCGCATCGATTAGCACAAGTTCGATTTGGTTGGCGGTTCGACCGTCTGGAGAGCCCCAGGTTGCTGTGTGGATCCTTAGCCTTGGAAACATAGCTGCTGCAAGATCGATTAGTCGGTAGCCGTTGTCTGTTGTCGTTTCGTGGATTCTGTGCTTACCAACTAACCCGCCAAAGATGTTTTCCTTTCCGACTTTAGCATTGAAGTCCCCGAGTACAACTTTTACATCGTACCCCGGACAGGCTCCGTAGGCTCAATCCAGGAGGTCATAAAACTCCTCCTTGATGGGATCTTCAGCCTCGTCGGTAGGGGCGTGTGCACATATTATACTTATGTTTTGGAAAGTAGCTTTGATGCGGATCACAGAAAGGCGATCACTTATCGGCTTGAAGTCAATAACATTTTCCTAAGCCGATTTCCCACGACGAATCCGCATCCTAATACATGCAGTCTTTTGTTGCAGATGTAATAAGTGTCGCAATCTTTTCTTTTCATCATGCCTGATCCTATCCATCGTATCTCCTTGATCGCGGTTATGTCTGCCTTGTACCGCGTGAGGACAGACTCAAGTTTTTGAGTAGCACCTGAATTACCAAAAATAACACTAATAAAGATTCCTAGATGTCATAGCCAATTCTTAACCCGAGCCAAGAAGATAGAAACATTTAGCGCCGTCACCTATCTTCGAATCGAATATAATGGCAAAGTTTTTGTGTCGTTCGTGTGCGGAAAAACCAAATGCAGTCCAAAAAAAATTGATCTCAATACCTCGTCTTGAACTGTCAGCTGCCGTTTTGGGAATTCGTCTCTATAATTCCATCGTATCTCACCACAATTTGTGGTTCATCGACAGCGTATTTTGGACCGACTCAAAAACAATTTTACATTGGCAGCGATCAGATCCTCGTCGCCACAAGGAGTTCGTAGCCTTCCGAATCGCCAAAATAATGTCTAGCAGTCAAGTCACTCAGTGGCGTTGGGTTCCGTCGAATCCAGCAGATGAAGCTACCAGAGCTCACTTTCCCCAAGAATTCGTACCTGACAACAAGTGTATAAATGGACCAGCCATTCTCTATGATGCGGAAGCCGAGTGGCCTCAGATGCCGGTTGACATCTTCAGGCATGCATGCAAGGAAGAATTGCGTTCAAGATACGTGCTTAGTGTAAATTTAGCTAACGATAACGATTCGCTCTTCGATGCAACCAGATTCTCTAGCTTTTTAAGACTACGAAGAACAATAGCCAGGGTCGTCCGCTTCATCGATGCCTGCCGACGCAAGCCTACGGAGCATGGAGAACTATCCGCAAATACAGAAAGAAGTGCTTAGTGAAGACATCGCTAACTTGCGCCAAAACCTACCTGTGAACAAAAGTAGTCAAATCTTCAAATTAACACCGTATCTTGACGCTCATAGAATCTTGCGTGTACTTGGACGAATTGATGCTGCCACAACAATACCTTTTGCCACAAGACGCCCTATTATACTGCTCAAGAATCACGCGGTAACGAAGATAGTCGTAAATGAATTCCACCGCCGTTTACGTCATCAAAATGCAGACACTATAGTAAACGAGGTACGATAGTGCTTTTGGGTGGTAAGTCTACTCTCAGCAGTAAAGAAAAGCAAAAATGAATGCCAGTTATGCCGAATTGTATCGTATGCATGCGCAAATTCATCAACCGTCGAGGGATTCCGCTACGCATCAGAAGTGACAATGGGACGAACTTTGTAAGAGCTGTGACGAAGCATTCGTTACCAGCCGAATACATATCCCCCTCCCCACCGCACTGGTACAATATCAACCACAGTCATCAAATACCAGTACCCGCCGTAGTGCACCATACTTACATGGTTCACCAAGAGAGAGAGAGAATTACAGATGTGATGTAAACAAATAAATCGTTTTGCTCAGCCATATAAGTCACACTCGCTTGCTGGACAAAATTATATGAGAGAAGAAGAAAATTACGAAATTATCGAGCAACATTCAGCAGTTATACAGTACCAATCCAGTGTACAGCTGAAGTGATCCCCAAATAGCATCGTCTATTTGTGAAATTTTTGATAACTGAGAACCCGAGGGTACTTAGTTTAATTGCCAAGGCTACTACCCCGTAGACTTGTGTACCGCCAGGACTGTCGCAAGACGGACTAGTGAACCGCCGGGACTGTCACAAGACGGACCCGTGAACCGCCAGGACTGTCGCAAGACGGACCCGTGAACCGCCAGGACTGTCGCAAGACGGACCTGTGTACCGCCAGGACTGTCGCAAGACGGACCTGTGTACCGCCAGAACTGTCGCAAGACGGACCTGTGAACCGCCAGGACTGTCGCAAGACGGACCTGTGAACCGCCAGGACTGTTGCAAGACGGACCTGTGAACCGCCAGGACTGTCGCAAGACGGACCTGTGAACCGCCAGGACTGTCGCAAGACGGACCTGTGTACCGCCAGGACTGTCGCAAGACGGACCTGTGAACCGCCAGGACTGTCGCAAGACGGACCTGTGAACCGCCAGGACTGTCGCAAGACGGGGCTGTGAACCGCCAGGACTGTCGCAAGACGGACCTGTGAACCGCCGGGACTGTCGCAAGACGGGCCTATGACCTGTACGAACTGCCGCAGGGCATCCTAAAATCCCCGTGCCTACCGAGTATCAATCCGCCCCCGGAAATCGAGACACCGACTCCAGAAGACCGAACACCGAGGATACCACAAGGCAAAGTCATCACCGCTGAATTCATTATTAGATTATAATAACATAAAATTGTAAAATAAGATTAGTAAGCCTAATAAAGAAATCATACGTATATATATTAACCTAATAAGGTAGAATTAAGAAAACGTAATAAAACGGAAACTTCAAAACCAAAGTTAGTGTTTCTTTGGAAGAATCTTGGCGATCCGGCGAGCTAACCCCAGCCTCGACAAAAAGCACATCACAGAGCAAGCAAGGAGCTACTGTCTAATGATATCTTCGATAACAAGGCCATCAAGATGGAGCTCTCCACAGTCGGAATCGAATGGGTATTCAATTGCCCATTGACCCCACATGCAGGAGGAGAGAGACTCGTCCAGTCAATAAAACGAGTATTGTCCTACGTTCTCCACGAAGTAGCACCTAAAATCGAGATTCTACAAAGTGCATTAATCGAAGCTGAAAATATTGTCAACTCGCGGCCGTTAACGCATCTACCAGTGACAGTTGAATACGAAGAACCCCTTACTCAAAACCATTTTCTTATGGGTGTCTCAAATTCCACTCAAACTCCAGGCCTAGTTGAAGAACAACCGCTTTATCTCCAAAAGCAGTGGAGGGTGAGCCAACAGCTAAAAAATCGCTTTTAGAGGCGTTGGATGCGTGAGTACTTGCCGGTGCTAACCAAAAGATGCAAATGGTTCGAACATACAGCGCCACTCAAAATTGGGGACTTAGTTCTTGTATGTGACATCGAAGTGCCTAAAAGCCAGTGGACCCGTGGAAGGATAACCAGGACCGGATTGACAAATCCGCTCTGCTGAAATAAAAACGAATATGGGGTCTCTTAGCAGACCTGCAGGGAAGTTAGCTGTACTCGAAGTTAGTGAGGCTTCGGAGCTATGGTCGGTCGCCTCACGGGGGATGGAGTGTCAAGAAATATAAAGCAGTGCGAACTCACCTTAAGAGTGAACATATCGCCGCCAGATGTCAGCTAAGTTTGGTTGCTTCGAACTCGGGAAACAGAGCTAAACAATTGTGACATTTATTAATAAATATACGAATTCGGCTTTTCACATTTGGTAGTCATCAGTCGCCGAGTTTGGAAGCAGCCCAGCCTAGTTGACGAAAAGTAAGTTTATCGAACATTGTATGCATGTTATTAACTTTGTCTATTTATCAGAGAATAAACTATTCAGAGCAAAAAGGATCGTTATATTCATTCAACGCATACCCAAGATTCGGCGACATTGGGTATAAGACGAGCTTTTAAACTTTTCTTTGCCAAGATGCAGGATCTGGGTTTACCTTCGGTATTTGTAAAGAGTAAAATCGTGTTTAGTCCTCAGTCCAAGTATGTGGCCTTCTTGGTCAACACACGGTTCCTGGATAAGGACGATGTCTTCTCCACCCGTTAGCAAGCGGAGCAGTAAATTAGCCGAAGCTATCTTGGAATGATGGAGGTTCCTCAGTTTTTAATGTATAGTTTCCTCTGCCATCATTCTTGCACTTGACCACAAAATCTATTCAATATATCAAAATATTAACTTCAGCATATTTAATTTCAATTATCACGTACTTTTCACAAATTGTTTTCACGAGGGACAGGTACAATTACATTGACCGCAACATATTTAAAAGAATCAAAATCTAGTTATTAGCTTGTTTTTATAGCTGTTTTTTGGTATAGATTTACTTTTTAATATTTCTTCTATTAAATTCACTACTAAACTTGGTAAATAACAGTGTTCAGGCAAATATTTAATAAATGAAAAGTAACGCACTACACAAACTTCAAGTAAATTTAATGGCACAACTTTATTCATCGACGGCTGCAAACAGAATCAGACCAAAAAAATACAATTTTGAATCGATTAGAACTAGATACATACAGGTGAGCGTGAGACCAAGCATTAGTCGAAATGTAATACGCGTGAAGCGCGAATTTTATGTCTGGTCTCACGCTGAAACTTAAACAATGCAAATTCTGATTAGACATTAAAACAATGCATGGGAACAGACATTAGGTCAGTGCATCTGATATGTACTTTTTAGAATTGATACGGTGACACCTCGATGTTTGGTCCCACGCTTGATTTTAGGTAATATTAATACTAGGTATTGTTGCAACTTAGCTTATCTTAACATGTTCCCCCCTTTTGAGGGTTTCTAACACTCTAAATCTAATTATTTTATACGTTAACTTCAAAACGTCTAGGTGCCGGCTTACACCGGCCATCCCAATCATGCCAGACAATAGAAAATAAAGCAATCCGTAATGATGATAGTCATGAGCGTTTATTGTCGGCGGTGGTGGTAATGCCTTGGTTTGCTTTATTATGTCGTCTATCCTGGTTTTAAGGTCATCAATCTGTGCTTTGTCAATGTCATGAACCTCGGGTGGTACTGAAGTTGCAGCTGCTTCATTTCGGCTAAATATCCAATTGCTTATGTTTGCACTCGGAATGAATGAGTTGTTAATTGTGTTGTTGTACGTGATTCGGCCATTAATAATGGTGTTTGGCAATTTTAACACGCAATGTTTCTGGAATTCATTAGCCCATTTCCACTTATGGCTATACTTCTTGTGTTGCCTTCGCAAATAAGGTGACCGGTCGTACTGGATACGACAGAAAAAATCCATCCGTTAGAGTCTCTGAGGGTTTTCCATTGATCATGAACGGTAGCTGGTTTTAAAACACATTCCGATAGGGCATTTTGAACATGATTCAAAAGATCCATCGCACATCCGTTTAACATTCCCCGCTGTGTGTTGGTTGGGTGCATCTGAGTACATAGATAGTTTCGATAGGTCTCTACTTATTAAATTTAGTTTTTTAATTTTTTGAAACAGAAATGTTCATACAATTCGACAGTTAATGGAGCGACTTATCCTGTGATTAGGGTTCCGCCGAAATCCGCTAGACGCGGAGTGTCAATTAAAAACGATTGTGACTCGGTAAATTGATTTCCACGCCACCTACCAAGATTTTTACGTACCCGAATCACAGAAGTTCCTACTGAAATTATAAATTGGAAGCGCGCGCAAAACATTCTATTTTAAATTTATTGTATAGACATTAACAAATTTGATATCAGAATGCCTCTACAAAATGTCAAAGTATATAAAACAAGTAAAATATTTGTGAAAAACTAAGAGATGTGAATAAAATCATGCCTTAAAAAATTGTAAACAAAGCACTCGAAGTAAATTATTAGTAATTGGTAAATTATAGAACAATTTTTTTATCGTGTTATCTGTTGCCCTTTAGGATTTAATATATTTGGATTTAATTTTCTCCACACGCAATACAAGATTGCGGCACGTTTTTAGTTGAGAATGCTTAGTCCAAAAGGAAATAATATAAGAAAATATCCTTGTGAAAGAGGAGTTAAAATTTGTTCTTTTTCAAGTGGCGGCTACAAATAAGAAAATTCTTTGGATTCTTCCGATCATTATGAACTTTTTTGGGAATTCGGTGCATAGATGTACATTATTTGGATTCCTGTACGATGTGCAATATTTAACTCCACAGAGAAAATAATCACTCTCAAGCTACTCAAGGATTATTCTTTACAGTTCTTTTAGGAATTTATTTTACTGTATTACAAGCATATGAATATATTGAAGCTCCTTTTACAATTGCTGATGCTGTTTATGGTTCTACCTTCTTTATAGCAACAGGATTCCATGGAATTCATGTTTTAAGTTCCCCAGTTTTTAATGTATAGTTTCTTCTGCCATCATTTTTGCACTTGACCACAAAATCTATTCAACATAGAAAATATTAACTTCAACATATTTAATTTCAATTATCACGTATTTTTCACAATTTGTTTTCACGAGGGAAAGGTACAATTACATTTATTTGACCGCAACATATTTAAAAGAATCAAAATCTATTTATTAGTTGGTTTTTATGGCTGTTTTTTGGTACAGATTTACTTTTTAATATTCCTTTTCTTAAATTCACTACTAAATTTGGTAAATAACAGTCTCTACTTATTAAATTTAATTTTTTTATTTTTCGAAACATACGATTTGACAGTTAATGGAGTGACTTATCCTGTGATTAGGGTTCCGCCGAAATCCGCTAGACGCGGTATGACCGAGTGTCATGTAGTACGTAATTATTATTTTTTTTTTGATATGGCAATAATGATACGAGCTAAGAGCTAAAGGCGTGATGAAGGAATAAGCTCAATTGGTACCTGCACTGGACTACCACTACCTATGAAAAAATCAAATGTAGGTCTCTTTATATTGCTGCGGTGTGTTTTGTGTCTTTGTTAAATTTATACCACATCTATATTTAAATATAAGTTAATAAATCTACGAAATTATCTGTTTTTTTTGCGACGAATAGTTTATCCTACAATATTATAGTGAATTTCATTAAACAAATGTCATCAGGCGTGTCAGATCGGGTATGTTTTATTCCATAACCACTTCCCTTATGTTATGGGCATCTACTATAACATAAGTTACCTACATCAAGTAAAATGTTTTTTATACGTGTGTCTATATGCAATCGCATTTTTTGCTTATCGTTCAATAATTTAAATTTACTAGCTATTCCCACCTAATGTACATTCCTATGCTCTTGTGCACTGGCTATGGTTTCTGTGTTAAATAAGAATGCACCCATGCTTTATAAATTATTGTAGATGTACAATTTATATATGTACTACATAACTTGTTTATATTATGTACATATCTTATTTTGTGTATGCACATATTTAATCAACAATTTTTTTTATTTTGCAGCTAAAAAGACAAGCTGCTGCAGGTAATTACTTTCTCGCAATTAAATGCAAGACAGCTGATTGTACATAGCTAATACAAAAAAATATGCAACAAAAAGACGGGTCACACAAATAGTTAATTAATTTCGCGGGTCGTAATTTGAAAATCGTTAAGGAAAATAATTATACAAAATTAGTTCTCATCAAATTTAACATCGCGTCTCAAGCACTACGAGAAACAAACTTCCGGAAGAAGGCTCTAACGTCATGAAAGTGGGTAACTGCATTGAACAACTTCGGTAGCCTTATTAACTGAGTTGATTATACGAAGTGTCTATTCGCACGTTCATTTTGACAGATTTTGTATTGAACTGACGTTTCCGATGTTCGGGACAATTTTCATTAAAAACTATAAATATAATTGTTGGATCCTAAACGTACGGCATAATGTCCGAAAATGATTATACTGGAATTTAGAGTCTGCCGCGAGCGTAGCGAGCCACATACCCCAACTTGACGTAGTCGTGTCCCGAACAACGTGCGAATAGCAACACCCTTGATTATATTCATTGATATTGATCACTTCCACTTGGGCTCTTTATAACGTCGCAGATCTCGGCCTAGCGCTCAAATCTGACGGGACATAGGTTTTTTTTTACACTCCACAGGTTTTTTGAACTAGGCTTTTGCTATTCGGGCGTTGTTCACGGCTACGTAACGAAATATGAACATATCGCTTCGCTTGCCGCAAATGTTTTAAGCCCTAGTATATCATTTTGGAACATATCATTACGTTATGTTGATTATGTATCTCGAACATAAGTAAACGTCTGTTAGTACAAAAGCAATTGCCAAATAGTCATCACTTCGTTTTAATTAAACTGACGAAGAGCAGCTCAACTGACGTAATACTCCACAGCCACACTCCAGACTCCACTGCATAAAAGTTATGAATGAAAATATGAGTTAGTACGTACACGCATTGGGCATTGGTATTGGTTTTGTGTTAGAGGTAGGTACCAGACCAGGGGCCTGTTTCTCTGCTACTACATCAACTACATCATACAACATCGATTCAGTTACATTTTTCTGTTTCACACATTACACTGTAAATGTTGTATGATGTAGTTGATGTAGTTGATTTGACATTTTATACATAAAGGAATAAGGATTGTATAAAATGTTAAATATAATACATACGTGTCCAAATAAGACCTAAAATATTCCAAGAAAGAGTCAATTTTAATAATATGGACGATCCATATTTTATTGAGAGGTTTAGAATGCCAAGAATTTGTATTGAATCTTTGGTTGATCGCTTAGGTGCAACTTCGTAATATTACCATTTGCGTAAAATGGTAAGTGATCTTCATGATCACCCCAAATAGTAAACCAATCAGCTGTTTCACATGAGAGGATTGATAAAATCCGAACAAACCACTTTGATTCATTTATAAATAGAAATTGCACATTTTACCTACTATTCCAAGTGCAGGATAATTAGTTAGTCCATCAAATTGTAAAGAAAAAGTTTTAAATCTGTTTGCCTCGAACGAAAACTCCCTTTGTTTGGAATTGAAAATTTCGTTATTAAAACTATTTTAAAACTTGATTTCTTTACAATTTGATGGACTAACTAATTATCCTACACTTGGAATAGTAAAATGTGCAATTTCTATTTGTAAATGCATCAAAAGTAGGTATTATAAAAGCATGCAAAGTAATTTTTTTCTGATTTCGCGGCTTTATTTCAAGTGTGAATGTCAGAATGATGTCGTCGTAAAGGTGCTAGTACACGGTATGTAGCACGCCACATATATATGTGGCTCTGACGTAATTTTGACGTCAGCGTATGGAGCCAATGGCTACATAAGGTACTCATACGTATGAGGCACGATATGAGGCACTCGTGACACATACGCATTGTGTGGCTTTTCGACATTCCGTGTACTACCCTTTCACATACGATTTGTGCCAATACTAATAATGTCGAGTGGTTACCTACATGGTTCGTATGTATTTTTCAATGTAATTTCAGCATTTCAGTTTGCGTTTTGTACGAGCAGCGATAACTTAAATACACCCAAAGCAATAAAACAATTAGTACCTACAGTCCTAGTGCAAGACTGCACACAGAGCAATAAAACTGCGGATACATTATCATCATAAACGAATAACCAACAGCCAACCGATATGTGCGCCCTTATGTAGCCACCGCGCTATATACGAAAAACGAAATGTGTGCCTTATATTGTACTCTATCTGGTGACGTCAGAGCCACATATATATGTGGCGCGCTACATACCGTGTACTAGCACCTTAAGTTTATCATCTCGATTTTCCACCCAAATTCGCTTAGTAAGTCTACCATCTTGTGGTAAATGATTTTCCATAGAAATTTTGACAGTTCATTTACCACGTCGTAAACTTACCAATTTTACTAGGTTTACGACGAGTTTACGACGTTGCATGAATACCCCTATTGTCTAAAAAATATAAAAATAAACATATACATAATATGTATCAATAATTTGCTGTGTTAAAACAAAATAAATAATCTGAACCGGATTAGATCAGCCATTGACTTATTATATATGGACTGCTAGTAGACGTCCTCGCGTTAGTTCCAACATAACCACTAGCCCTCTTGGTTCGGAGCGGAATAATTTGGAAATTCACACTTTTTTGAAGTGGCATCTATTGTTAACAATGACGCAACAATTGGAATTTCAACCGTTTTACTTGCCAAATCCACTAACGCCCAATAGGTTTCTAGCATTCTATGGAGAAATCAAAGATTGTTGTGATTATTGGCTTCGTTTTCCAATGCCATCTACTTTAAAAAGTGACGCAACAATTTGAATTTTAAATGTTTTACCTCATAAATTCTCTCACGCCCAATAAGTGCCTCTAGCATTCTATGGAGAAATCCAAGATGGTTCGTCATTTTGTTTCACTTATTTTTCGCTCCGAACCAAGAGCGCTAGTTTATGTTGGCGTCATTTTCTGGGCAAAATTTGTATGAACTGTCATTTCACTAGCAGTCCTTATATAATAAGTCAATGAGATCAGCATAATAAATCAAACCAGGTGCAATTGTAATTTTTTGACATTTGACAGTGGCTTACAAATTTTATGCGAGAAACGGAGTGGTTTGATTGGTTATTGGGTTGTCTACAGTTTGTAAGCCACTTTATTTGTATTATTTTAATAGAACTACCAACGTACACGAATAAAATTATTCGCCTAAAAGTATACTATCATACTATCCAGATAGAAAGTTGGATCAGGTGTTGTTGTTGCAAATTAGTGTTAATTTGTGATCTGGTTCAGATCACGGGCATAATAAAATACGGCTAATGTAGTATAACAAGCTGTGAAACAGAATCATACATTCTTCCAATACTTCCAGTCGATTCTCCGTGCCTACATTGATGTAGTACAACAGATACTACAACGACTCTGTGAAACAGGTATATACTTTATGGGATCTCTGGACTCTTGGCGTTACAAAAGTAATGGCAAAGTGAATATACCTTCCTGTGGAGGGTAATACAACAATGCTAAAAGCGGTTTGAATGACAAATGCGTTCATGTTTATAGTGTTACTATTTGTGTAGAGTGTTGTAGAGTTAAAGTTAGCAATTTAATTCAATGGGTCGTATGAATAAGAACTAGCATTTGCTTTGGTAAAAGGTGGTATCAAAGTAAAAGCACTTAGCAAATGCTTTAAATCGGTATGAATAAAAACTTACTTTGTTAAAGTAAATTCGAACATTCGAACAAAGCTTTTACTTCACTACATGTGTCCTTCCCTTGCAGTTTCTGTCAAAATTTGCAAGTGACAGCTCTCATTCTCATGTGGTTAATTTTTTGAATTTGAATTTGAGTTTAGAATTAGAAAAACCATTTTTCGGGGAAAGTGAACAAAAGCTAAAGTGAAGCGATGATTAAACCCCTGGAGAAATGAAGCGAAGTTCGAACCTCTGGAGATTATCTTCGTTAAATAAAAATGTTTAAAAGATGAACTGTGTGCAAAGTTGGATTTTATTTAAAACTATACGTTTAACAATTATATTAAACTAGCAAATGCCCGCGGCTCCGCCCCCCGGTTTCTTTTCTTAACTAAAATTTATTTGAGTTATCATTGTACGTTTGTTTATATATTTTCCTCTATTTTAAGCTTACAAAATATTTTATAGCAATGCTATTTTGTAAACTATAGACGTTATTATTTTAGTGGGCGCAAGTATAAACAACTGCAGCTCACACTCGAACATGCAACATACATATATACATAGCTGTCCATGTGAAAAACATAGCTGTCGGAGTCCAATTCCAGCATTGGCCGAGTAGTTCCGAAGATAGCCCCTATACCCCCATTTCCCCTTCCCCCATCCTCTCCCTAAGTAACCTATAGTGATCCGGAGGATGTAGATAGTACAATGTTGAACGAATTTTTAAAATCGGCCAAAAAGTTCCAGAGTTAGTCCCTACCATCCCTTTATCCCTCCCCAGTCACCAATTTAGTCCTTACACAACCTGTACCGAAAGTCCTAAGTCAATGGACATAATAGGTATTTCACAAATGAAAACTCGTCACAGGTATGATTTGATTATTTATACTACGCGATCATACTCGTAATATCGTTACACTTTCCAAAGCTGCAGATCTCAAATATATGTATGAATGTATGATTGTATGTACGATTATGCATACTCATCACAAACTAATTAAGGTGGGTTTCCACATGTCGGTTGATTGACAACCTCGCGTTTATGTCATTGAACGAAACCGCCGTCAGTTCATTTCCACTTATGTCAATTATTGGCAAAAAATCGTTTGTCAGTTGATTGACCAACTTATGAACTCGATGCCAATTAATTTTCACTGCCAATTATAGACAAACTGACATTTTGTTTGACTATAGGAATAAGGATTGTATAAAATGTTAAATATAATACATACGTGTCCAAATAAGACCTAAAATATTCCAAGAAAGAGTCAATTTTAATAATATGGATGATCCATATTTTATTGAGAGGTTTAGAATGCCAAGAATTTGTATTGAATCTTTGGTTGATCGCTTAGGTGCAACTTCGTAATATTACCATTTGCGTAAAATGGTAAGTGATCTTCATGATCACCCCAAATAGTAAACCAATCAGCTGTTTCACATGAGAGGATTGATAAAATCCGAACAAACCACTTTTGATTCATTTATAAATAGAAATTGCACATTTTACCTACTATTCCAAGTGCAGGATAATTAGTTAGTCCATCAAATTGTAAAGAAAAAGTTTTAAATCTGTTTGCCTCGAACGAAAACTCCCTTTGTTTGGATTTGAAAATTTCGTTATTAAAACTATTTTAAAACTTGATTTCTTTACAATTTGATGGACTAACTAATTATCCTACACTTGGAATAGTAAAATGTGCAATTTCTATTTGTAAATGCATCAAAAGTAGGTATTATAAAAGCATGCAAAGTAATTTTTTTCTGATTTCGCGGCTTTATTTCAAGTGTGAATGTCAGAATGATGTCGTCGTAAAGGTGCTAGTACACGGTATGTAGCACGCCACATATATATGTGGCTCTGACGTAATTTTGACGTCAGCGTATGGAGCCAATGGCTACATAAGGTACTCATACGTATGAGGCACGATATGAGGCACTCGTGACACATACGCATTGTGTGGCTTTTCGACATTCCGTGTACTACCCTTTCACATACGATTTGTGCCAATACTAATAATGTCGAGTGGTTACCTACATGGTTCGTATGTATTTTTCAATGTAATTTCAGCATTTCAGTTTGCGTTTTGTACGAGCAGCGATAACTTAAATACACCCAAAGCAATAAAACAATTAGTACCTACAGTCCTAGTGCAAGACTGCACACAGAGCAATAAAACTGCGGATACATTATCATCATAAACGAATAACCAACAGCCAACCGATATGTGCGCCCTTATGTAGCCACCGCGCTATATACGAAAAACGAAATGTGTGCCTTATATTGTACTCTATCTGGTGACGTCAGAGCCACATATATATGTGGCGCGCTACATACCGTGTACTAGCACCTTAAGTTTATCATCTCGATTTTCCACCCAAATTCGCTTAGTAAGTCTACCATCTTGTGGTAAATGATTTTCCATAGAAATTTTGACAGTTCATTTACCACGTCGTAAACTTACCAATTTTACTAGGTTTACGACGAGTTTACGACGTTGCATGAATACCCCTATTGTCTAAAAAATATAAAAATAAACATATACATAATATGTATCAATAATTTGCTGTGTTAAAACAAAATAAATAATCTGAACCGGATTAGATCAGCCATTGACTTATTATATATGGACTGCTAGTAGACGTCCTCGCGTTAGTTCCAACATAACCACTAGCCCTCTTGGTTCGGAGCGGAATAATTTGGAAATTCACACTTTTTTGAAGTGGCATCTATTGTTAACAATGACGCAACAATTGGAATTTCAACCGTTTTACTTGCCAAATCCACTAACGCCCAATAGGTTTCTAGCATTCTATGGAGAAATCAAAGATTGTTGTGATTATTGGCTTCGTTTTCCAATGCCATCTACTTTAAAAAGTGACGCAACAATTTGAATTTTAAATGTTTTACCTCATAAATTCTCTCACGCCCAATAAGTGCCTCTAGCATTCTATGGAGAAATCCAAGATGGTTCGTCATTTTGTTTCACTTATTTTTCGCTCCGAACCAAGAGCGCTAGTTTATGTTGGCGTCATTTTCTGGGCAAAATTTGTATGAACTGTCATTTCACTAGCAGTCCTTATATAATAAGTCAATGAGATCAGCATAATAAATCAAACCAGGTGCAATTGTAATTTTTTGACATTTGACAGTGGCTTACAAATTTTATGCGAGAAACGGAGTGGTTTGATTGGTTATTGGGTTGTCTACAGTTTGTAAGCCACTTTATTTGTATTATTTTAATAGAACTACCAACGTACACGAATAAAATTATTCGCCTAAAAGTATACTATCATACTATCCAGATAGAAAGTTGGATCAGGTGTTGTTGTTGCAAATTAGTGTTAATTTGTGATCTGGTTCAGATCACGGGCATAATAAAATACGGCTAATGTAGTATAACAAGCTGTGAAACAGAATCATACATTCTTCCAATACTTCCAGTCGATTCTCCGTGCCTACATTGATGTAGTACAACAGATACTACAACGACTCTGTGAAACAGGTATATACTTTATGGGATCTCTGGACTCTTGGCGTTACAAAAGTAATGGCAAAGTGAATATACCTTCCTGTGGAGGGTAATACAACAATGCTAAAAGCGGTTTGAATGACAAATGCGTTCATGTTTATAGTGTTACTATTTGTGTAGAGTGTTGTAGAGTTAAAGTTAGCAATTTAATTCAATGGGTCGTATGAATAAGAACTAGCATTTGCTTTGGTAAAAGGTGGTATCAAAGTAAAAGCACTTAGCAAATGCTTTAAATCGGTATGAATAAAAACTTACTTTGTTAAAGTAAATTCGAACATTCGAACAAAGCTTTTACTTCACTGCATGTGTCCTTCCCTTGCAGTTTCTGTCAAAATTTGCAAGTGACAGCTCTCATTCTCATGTGGTTAATTTTTTGAATTTGAATTTGAGTTTAGAATTAGAAAAACTAATTTTCGGGGAAAGTGAACAAAAGCTAAAGTGAGCGATGATTAAACCCCTGGAGAAATGAAGCGAAGTTCGAACCTCTGGAGATTATCTTCGTTAAATAAAAATGTTTGAAGCGTTTAGATGAAGAAGGGGTTAAGTGACATTTTTGAAAATTTGTGTTTTTTTTCATTAATGAAAATTGTATATGACAATTTAAATTTCTGAGCAATCCCCTTGTCTCTACCCTATATAGTTTTTGATATAGTCCCTTCTAAATGTGGTATAAAGGTGGTAAATGCGATAGAAAAGTGAAAGATGTAGTGGAAGAAGGTGTTAAAATCACTTAACTCCTTTAAGCATTGCAAACGCAAATCAAAATTATTTTTTGTTGGCATAAAGGAGTTAAATGATCCTCCTTTATGCAACTTTCACTTGCAACTTTTTACCTGTGTTAAAACGTGTTTTTTGGTGAATGCATCTGCAATTTGTATTAATTTGAGTGAACAACTGTGTAAATAAATAAATAGGCGGCGCAACAGGCAGTAGACACCCAAGGCCTAGCTTCTCGCAACTATTCGTTTTGTGTGAGTTTCTATTTTTGAGACGAATGGAATGGAAGGGACCTACAATTTTATGCCGAGTCCGAACGGCTGAATTGAGAAGCTTTTTCAGGACAGTCATACTCTCGGATGTTTGTTAGACGTTCGCGAGAGGTGGCGCAGTAGAAAAAACTTTAAGATGTAATTTGTGTTTTTCCGGGGATCGAACCTGGGATCCCTCGCACAGTAGTCCAGCACACTAACCACACAACAACTGTGTACATTTTTAAAAATATGGAAAGAAGTCTCATGATAGCGCATCTCCTTGCCGAAGTTCTGTAAATGTTTGAAATAGTTCGGAGGAGCTTCTTCCAAACTGCACGTTGCTGCAGTGTTTTCCAGTTCAGTCATCGGGCATGCTTTCTTCCACCTATTCGCATTAATGTAATTGCGGTTGTCACGTCGCGACATGTCGGTCGCATGCTACGCTGTACTTTTCTCATATTCATGCCACATAGGGACTCTAACTCGCTTTTCCCTGCTGCAAGTCGCTGCTTTAAGCTGTTTTCGCTCGCCGATCCTTTTACGTTAATTAAATTAAAGCATTGAAATTTTCAATGTTATTGCAAGTTAATCTTCATTAGAAGTACAATTTTCAATACTAGTGCAAGTCAACTTTCATTAGCATTGAAATTTTCAGTGCCAGTGACAACGAACTTTCAGTAGCATTGAACATTTTACTGGTAGTGCAAACGAAATTTCAGTAGCATTGAAATTTTGCATGGTAATGCAAAATCAATGTTAGTGCTTAAGGATCAAGGTTTGGTGTATATCAAGTTCTGAAATTACTGGACTATTTCGATTTCATCGATCACAAATATCCGTAAGTTGGGCACACCTACTTAGACAGTGATCGGGATTTCGGAAGAATTGACAAGGAGTTACGAAAACATAAAACAATATCTATATACCGCAGAGCAGTATAGAGAAATAATAAGAAGTTCAAGCAAAGGAAATACAGTCGTCGTTAATATGGAAAACCATGTTCATTCACTCACAGACTTACAGGCAAAACTTATGTGATTTTCCATTGGGCACATCAGATTTTTATTTCAGATCTCAGATTTTTCGTGGCAAATGGAACATGAAAGCAGATTGATCTGCTTTTGTAAATGTGTTAGTGCGTTATTTGACAGTACCTCGGCTGTGCAAATTGTTTTCGTTTGTCCCTGGATACATACGAACTTCATATGGATAATCATATCGACGAAGAATCGAAATCCACAGATGACGAGGAAGAAGAATAATATGACCAAGATGATAGCAATTGCTCCAAAATTAAGTCAATGTCCATTATTTACGTTTTGGTTCTGAATAATTGCTTTTCAAGAGGGTTTTAGTAATTTCGTTTTGAAAACTAATTCAAATTCAACTAATTCAAGTTCAATGAAGTTCTGATATAGCTAAATCAGGCAAAATTCCTGACAAAACCCTAGACTTTTTTCCAGGAGAAAAAAAAAAACAGGGAACTTTCAAGTGAAAAAATTAAGAATTTGACAGATCAAATGCAATTCATTCCCTTGGAGCTTTATTGGTTCTACGAAAAAGGACTTTCAACGATTCCTAATGCTGAAAAAATAAACCAAAAAAAATAAAAATGTAAACCTAAAAATGTCACTTATCACCTTTGTTATTTTTATGATTTACTTTTAAAAAAATCTCAGTGGAAAAAGGAGTTAAATGCTCTTTTTCACTAATTATTAAAAAAAAGTATGTCTTAAAATTATTTTTATGAAATGAATTACAGTACAATCCCGATAAATCGTAATGCCAAGGGACCTAGAGTTTATTACGAATTATAGAGGTTTTCGAAATAGCGGGATTACGAATTATTGAAGACTTAAAAAATAAAAATTCGATTTACAGGGATAATAAGTTTTATCAGTCAGTTAGTGAATACATGTGTGAAAATGACTAACATTTCAACAGAAACAGCACCCAATTGTAGTAGTGGTCCCATTTCTCAAGTGTGAGAGTTTTCCATCTCGCTCTATCTTGCTTTTCCAAGAACCAAATTCTTATTCTGTCTTTCCAATTAAACATAAACATGTACCTAACAAACGTATTTCAGTGTATTGAAGAGAGGAAGGAGGTTTTTTTTTCGAATAAACGGGGTTGTAAACACAGACTTACGAATTATAAGACGTTTAATGGCAAAGTCATACGGAAATTATTGCGAATTACCGAGGGGTCCGAAATACACTGGTTTTTTACGAATAACCGGGATTTTTCCAAGGGACCAGCAGTTTATTTCGAATAAGCGGGGTTTACGAATTAACGGGGTACGAATTATCGAGATTATACTGTACTTATATCCTGAAAGGTTATTATGTTTTTTATTTTTATTCGTCAGCAGCAAGTTTCAGTTACTATCACAAAAAAAGTTCTGCTCAAAATACTTTAAACCCTTATATCTCGAAACTTCCAGAACGTCACTTAACCCATTCTTCATCTAAACGCTTCGTTTAAAAGATGAACTGTGTGCAAAGTTGGATTTTATTTAAAACTATACGTTTAACAATTATATTAAACTAGCAAATGCCCGCGGCTCCGCCCCCCGGTTTCTTTTCTTAACTAAAATTTATTTGAGTTATCATTGTACGTTTGTTTATATATTTTCCTCTATTTTAAGCTTACAAAATATTTTATAGCAATGCTATTTTGTAAACTATAGACGTTATTATTTTAGTGGGCGCAAGTATAAACAACTGCAGCTCACACTCGAACATGCAACATACATATATACATAGCTGTCCATGTGAAAAACATAGCTGTCGGAGTCCAATTCCAGCATTGGCCGAGTAGTTCCGAAGATAGCCCCTATACCCCCATTTCCCCTTCCCCCATCCTCTCCCTAAGTAACCTATAGTGATCCGGAGGATGTAGATAGTACAATGTTGAACGAATTTTTAAAATCGGCCAAAAAGTTCCAGAGTTAGTCCCTACCATCCCTTTATCCCTCCCCAGTCACCAATTTAGTCCTTACACAACCTGTACCGAAAGTCCTAAGTCAATGGACATAATAGGTATTTCACAAATGAAAACTCGTCACAGGTATGATTTGATTATTTATACTACGCGATCATACTCGTAATATCGTTACACTTTCCAAAGCTGCAGATCTCAAATATATGTATGAATGTATGATTGTATGTACGATTATGCATACTCATCACAAACTAATTTAGGTGGGTTTCCACATGTCGGTTGATTGACAAAGTTTGACATCTCTCGCGTTTATGTCATTGAACGAAACCGCCGTCAGTTCATTTCCACTTATGTCAATTATTGGCAAAAAATCGTTTGTCAGTTGATTGACCAACTTATGAACTCGATGCCAATTAATTTTCACTGCCAATTATAGACAAACTGACATTTTGTTTGACTATTCAGCTATTTCCACTTGTCCAGTGGTTTCTTTGTCAGTTATTGACAAACGCTGTTAGTCAATTCATTGACAAGCAATTTTTCGCTATTTCCACTTGCCAATTTTTTAATTGGCATAAAAATACGTCAATTGTCAATTTCAAATCGACAAGTGGAAACCCAGCATTATATGTACGTACATATGTAAATATGTAGTTTGTTTTATGCATATCCATTCCCTACATCAAATTCAACTACGTCATACATACGCATATAAAGGGTCCGCCAAATAATTTTTTTTTTTGAAAATGCTATAAAAAAAAACTACTGAATATTTTCTCAAATTTTTTTTTTATTTGAAAGTACAATCCTTCCGGTTAATAATGGAAAATAATTTCATTCAAATGGCTGCCTCGGCTGGCCATGCAGTAGCCTACACGATCGGTCCAATTTTTAAGCACATTATGCAGCTGTATTTCACCAATAATGGCTTCACGAATATTGTCCTTTAAAGCGTCAATTGTCTCTGGCATGTCGGCGTAACACTTATCTTTTACGGCACCCCACAAATAAGTCCAACGGTGTCAAATCGCAGCTCCGCGGTGGCCAAACGACATAAGCTCTGCGGCTGATAATGCGATCTTCAAAAACAGGGCGCAAAACATCGAGTGTAGCTTCGGCTGTGTGGCACGTAGCGCCGTCCTGTTGAAACCAAATGTTGCCAATATCCTCCTCTTCAATTTTTGTGAACAAAAATTCGTTCAACATGGCCCGATAACGATCGCCATTGACTGTAACGGCCACTCCTTGCTCATTTTCGAAGAAAAATGGCCCAATTATGCCTCTGGACCAAAATCCGCACCAAACAGTGACTCGTTTTGGGTATATCGGCTTTTCAATGTATGCGTGCGGGTTTTCTGTGCCCCAAATGCGACAATTTTGCTTGTTTACATACCCGCTGACGGTGCTTCTCTTCTTCCAAAATCCGTACACAATTTTCGCACACATTCTGCAACATTACCATGAATTTCAAAGTAATGTCGCAATATTTCCCAGCGTTGTTCAAGCGTATACACAACCATATTCGTTCAGCGGAAGGATAAAACTAATTATCTGTCAAATCAGACATGAGCTAAGTGTTACCATTCGCGAAATAAGCACTAGTTGAAAAAAAAAAAACGTTAGATAGCGGACCCTTTACAATGTGCATTCTGAATGCTTGTCGTGCGAGGTGCGAGTAATCATTCTATTTTTAGAACGCAATATAAAACTACCCCTACTAAGCACAACTGCAATCGAGAAGCAATTTTGTTCGCACATGGCCAAATAAGATCTATTTCAATTTATTATATCTCACCCTCTGGATGGACCAGAAAGATGAATGTTAGCTCAAAATACTCGGTGAAGTATTGCCTTACAATTAAAAGCATATCTTGAATTGACATACATAGATTTATGAGTATAATGGCAAGTTAAGCGTAGTAAGGTCGAAATAGAAAAGTTAGTTAGAAAAGTTTTTCAACCCTTATAGGACGAATTTTGAAAAACGATGAATGAGGCATGTAATAATGTTTGCTTATCTATCAACGTACAAACTTTCAAGTTCATAAGGCTATCGGTTTGTGAGTCCCCCCTTAATCTCCGCGACTCCTTTACTCCTGAGCAATTCTCACCGACCCTACGGACTAAGTTGGCCACACATCTATAAATCAGAAAAAATATCATGAAAATCGGACGAATGGTTCTCGAGTTGGCGCAGGGACATAAGTCCACGAGACATAAGTCCATAATGACCTTATGTCCCACCGAAGTAAGTCCATAGATAAGGTGTATGGAATTATGTCTCATCTAACATGTTCACGAGAACTTCCACTTTTATTTTCTTGAATTCTCAGAAGAAAAATCTTATTTAACTTTGTTTCTTTTCGAATATGAGAAAAAGGACTTTCCGCACTGCATATCGGAATTAGCATTTTAAGAAGTTTAAACAAAAATGTATTAGATATTTATTTTTTGCTGAATTGGGAATATATACAATACATTATACATTTTGGAAACCCTCTTTCATTTTTCTAATTTATTCAAGATGATGCATATCACCCAAGACATCGCTAATAAACCGTTATTACGGTGGGTTTCCTTTCATCCTTTAAATGCACTTCTTGCTCAGTTTTAAATATCTGTAAGGCAAGCAGACTATTTCAAATGGGACCTAGGTCCTGGCACACTGCACAAGTGAGCGATCTAGTTGGGCATGTAAATAAACCAAAGGCGTAGCCAAGAAACGATGCGAAGGGGATGATCGATTTTCAATGAACCTAAATGCGTAGAATCATCACTCTTGGGAACTAAGACTACAGGAAATGCCCATGGAGATGCCTTCTCTTCAATTATGATTCTTTGTAACATTTTATCAATCTCAGCCTTCAACTGTATTTTCCTGGCCGGTGAAATTCTATATGGAGCAAAAGCGATAGGAGATGCTTCTCCAGTTTTTTATTCGGTGCTCTACTAATGGGTGGGTGTGTCTATTTCTCCAAATATATCAATATGTTCTTCCACCAATGCTTTCAGATCAGCTTTTTCTTCAGTATCCAAGTGTTTAGCTTCTTCAGGACGTAGCTTAATGTCAAGGGTATTCAGCTCAAAACATGCATCATCGATTGAAGGTTCAACCCTCTGTGGTTCGCTAAATAAATCACTGGATATGTCTGGAGTTTGCATATCTTATCGTACTGAGTCGGAGAAAATAGATTGTACATCATGTGGTGAATAATCGTTTGGTTTCTTTCGCTTCGGCGTTGTACCGATAGGACTTATAACTCTTCGACCTTCTATCCAAGCAAGATAAGCGGATACCTCTTTCATATCAACCTCTCTAGTTGACTTTGGTAGTTGCTTTGCATCTGGTGGTCGGTAGTAATGTTGGTCCTTATTGTCAATCGGTTTCAAAACGCTGCTAGTTACCAATTTAAAATCAAAGGTTTTCGTGGGGTCATCTATGAAATGGAATGATCTTTGTGCAATGTTTAATTCAATCCCACATTGTTCCATAAAATCTATTCCCAGCAAAGTTATATTTCCTTTAGCTTTATAGCCCTATTATGGCTATCAAATATCAATTATTTGATGATCTATCAATTCATTGATCATTTGGTATTATGAGTATCAATTGATAAATTTTACCCCATTGTGAATACTTATCAAAATATCATTGAGAATGGGTTCTGTTTTGACGTTTGACGTTTCTGATTTGTAGTTGGTTTTTGTTTTATGGCTGACGACTCGTTTTCGTTGAATAATGTTAGTTGTTTTTATTAAACAAAAGTCGCTTTTTTCGCAAATCAAAAGAACGACCAACACTGTTGATTGTGCAATGCCAATATTGAAGTTATTCCCAACGCTCAGTTGATAGTTTCCTTTTTGCAAATAATTTTAAAATCGCCGCTACTCGTAGTTTAAGTACATTTGAGATGTCTACCGCTGACCTTTCGCTCTAAAGTCGTTATTTTACATTAAAAACGAGGATACACATTTTTTAATTTGATGCGCCCGAATATTTGATACGTATCAACGAGAAATTTGTGGTTGATAGAAAATTTGATGAATATCAAATATTTTGATAACCGTAATACCAAGTTTATCGATAAAACTATTCACAATAGATCTTAAATCTAATACAATTCACAATTCATCAAAAATGTTGATAGGTTGATAACCATAATACCGATTCATTCATTTTGTTGATACGTATCAATTATTATCAAATATCGTGTTGATATTTGATAGCCATAATAGGGCTGTTAGGCAATGCAATAAATCGGATCTTACGAAATCTTTTTCCGACACAAATGTCGACTACAGTAGCATAGACGACTTCTTTTCGTGGAATACAGTCGGCAAACGTCAGCATTTACAGGCTTAAAATCGCACCCTTTCTTCAAAAGCTGTTGATACAACCGAGATCCTGCTACGCTGGTTCTAGCTGCAGTGTCTAAAATAGCTTTTCCGCGAAGGCCATTAATGTTGACGTCGACAGTAGGAACGTTTCTTCCAATTACTATGGTATTTAAGTGCGTTTGGGCTATTTGCATTTTTATTGCTGCAGGTGGGACAATTCGATCAGTAATAGCCAGCGGCTCCACAACAGGCTTAGCGTTCTTCGTTTGAACTGCCAACTTGCCTTGTTCCATATCTTTAACTTGTGTAAAGCATGCGTCAGCTATATGTCCTCTCTTCCTGCAATACGTGCAACGCTTCTGCTCCTTGCTCTACGAAGAATCTGAAGAATGTTTGTTTTCATTATTGAAGATTTCCACTTCTCTGGCTTGTTCCAGTAGGTCTTGGAAACTCTTAATTGAATTCCTAGAGACTTTTTCTCTAATTTTAGGGAGAACTAGACCATATACCATATTCACAATTGTGAAAGCAATGATCGTTTTCTACAAACAAACTGATTGATTCTTTCATTTCTTTTCTTGATTTCATTTCTTTGTTTATCCTCAAATAATTCTGAGTAAATGCGCCACGAGGGTTTGGGTGGTGAAAATGCTGTTCTTAGTAGTCTGATTGCATCATTAAAACTTTTGGCTTCTCCTTTAACACCTTGCCACCATGTTGCAGCGAAACCTTCGAATAAGTGCGCTAGCGTCTGTGACGTTCTCAGTGTCTTTATAGATCGTTATCGTCGCTATAAAATCCCTAATTTTTGACGTATTGATCTCTCCATCGAATCGAGCTGTACATTTACTGAATGTTCCGTGATTTTCTTTCACGTGAATAGCGCTTACTAAACGCTGTAGTTGCTCAGAACAGTGCGGTTAATGCGGTCGCATTTGTCGAAGCACCCTGTGTACATCACGGCGGCGTGTCCCCAAGCATCTCTGTTTCTGGAATCACCTCACTAATTTAAACTTGTCTGGCTGCTTGTGACGCTATACGTTCGCTTCTCCTCAGCATACAATTTGTAGATGTGTTCTAATTTCTGGGCCTCTGCTGTACTCTTAGATGAACTACCTTCTAGTGAGCCAATCGACAAACGTTTGTAAATCAGGAGCCAAGCGACCAGTAATCTGTTCAACCTGTCTTCGTTGATTTTTCTTTTACGATGAAAGCTCAGGAGCCAAGTGATCAGAGATGTCTGTTCAACCCGTCTTCCCTTACTTTTTATTTTTAGCGATGAAGTTTAGTAGCCAAGTGACCAGAAATGTTTGTTCAACCCGTCTTCAAAAACTTTTCCAAAACGAACACTGTTCCTTTCGAACACGGGAGTCTTTTATCGTTTTAACATTCATAAAATTAAAGTCATTCTTTCGGTTAAGCTTGTCTATTGCACATCTGATAGTTTCTATGTTGACACTAAACTTAAAATCTATATTGCACTCATTTATTAAATTCGTATAATCACATATTATCACATGGATTTCATGGATGGATTGCACAAAAAAGTTATTGAATTTGTCACATAGGATTGAACTATCGTTTATCACAGAGCCATTTTCCATTTGTACCTCGGAAATTTCTTTATTACTTTTCTTAAAGATTTATTTTTTTAATTTTTGCCACATATCCTTCTGACAATTTGCATTGTCAATTTTCCTTTTTATAAAATTGCACTTTGTTAGTCTAATAAGCCTTTTGTACTGGTTTCTATACGAATGGTACAGTTGTCATGCATTTGTGTCATTGCTCAATACTGTTTGCCTATATAAGTTTATTTTTGTTGTCTTTGCCACTCTTGTTCACTATTAAACCAAACTGCGTTATTATACGGGACCTGTTTTTCTTTTACCATGGAGTCCACTACACTTTTTAAATTTGTTATGAATTGATCACATAATACATTTAGATTGTATATTTCACCTATATTAAAATTTAGAAAAAGGGGAATTTCAGACAAACTTGAAAGGAATAGGTTCTGGTAATAATCGCAATACTTAATTTTCTTTTTATTTTGCGTCTTCTGTTGATTTTTGATTATTATGTCTATTGATTCATGTTCACTTATTTTCAAACTAATATCAACCTTTATCCTAGATTAGATTATGTAATATCGGCACTGTGCGATGCCAATACTTGACTATATAAAATGTAAAACAATGAAAATAAAGTCGCACTATATAAAATAAAAACCGGAAATAAAAGTCAATTGATAGTAAACTATAGAGAAATCGGTTTTTTAATATTGGGTCTCTGCAATTGGCGACGATGAAAAACTTATATAAAAAAAAGAAGGATGAATAAGAAGAAAGAAAATAACAACCAAATAATATTAGTAATTTTAAAGTGAACAAAAAGAAATAGCGAAGTGCATTATAATAAAACAAATAAAAAATAAAATTGAATGTTTTAAATGCTGGGTATAAAAAAACGAGAAAGTTAAAAAAGAAAAAAAAACTTGGAAGTGAATGTTCCGTTTTGCTTAAATGCAGTAGAAAAAAAAAGAAAAGAAGAGGAAGAAACAGATTAAATTCGAATGTTTGCTTAAATGCTGTATTGCTTAAATGCTGTATAAAAAAAGAAAAGAAGAGGAAGAAATAGATTAAATTCGAATGTTTGCTTAAATGCTGTATAAGAAATTCATAGATTAAATTCGAATGATTTCAAATTTAATGTTTTGCTTAAATGCTGTATAAGAAATTCACAGATTAAATTCGAATGATCTCGAATTTGATGTTTTGCTTAAATGCTGTATAAGAAATTCAGGATTGAAATAATATGGGATTGTTAAAACTGTTTTACAGTTAAAAAAAAAAATAAATAAAATTAAGAAAGTAAATGTAATATCGGCACTGTGCGATGCCAATACTTGACTATATAAAATGTAAAACAATGAAAATAAAGTCGCACTATATAAAATAAAAATACGGAAAATAAAAGTCAACTATAGAGAAATCGGTTCTTTAATATTGGGTCTCTACAGATTAGATTAAGAAATTATTTTGATTCAATCAGTTTATATACAAATTGGCTTAACAACTAAACTTATAACTAAAAATAGGTAGTGTCGGCTCAACAAAAGGGGCCCGACAGATTTATAATGATAAATTTACATAGTTTTTTACAAAACAGTATTAGTGGCTACTTAATCTATTACATTAATAATTTTCTAAATACAAATTTAGTTTGTCATTGGCTAGGGTAACTAATTTGCCGGATTGTATATACGTTGTATTACAGGGGCTTAACCCCTATAATGTCTGCTGTTTGTCCTCTCGTAGAATGGTGTATCTTCGTTGTGTATGATGTCTTCAAATCCTGGATCTGTGATATCCCTTGCGCTCAGATATGGTTGTAGAGGTTCTAAATCTTGCTGAATGAGTTCCTGGTAGGGGTGGTCATCTAAGTTCCGGAGAATTCAAGCAGAGAGCTCCATCATAAAATGTCCCATTGGAATCATTCCTGCTCTCTCATATAGCATCGTTGTTGGATAATACTTAAGCGTTATTGGGTTACGCCAAAGCCCTGTGCAAAACTTGCCTTCCTAAGGGCAACATCAGCTTCAGATAGTAGTGGCAAAGGTCCTTGATATGCGCCTCAACCCTTCGAGCAGCTATCTCTGGTGATAGCGATGTAGTGTAAGTTATAGAATCATCAGCATACAACATCGTCTTGCTTCTTCCTACGTTGAGTGGTTGATCTGATGTGTATATGTTGAATAGGATCGGTCCAAGTCTTGACCCCTGGGGTACTCCTGCGTTAATTCGTTTCCTTGATGATTTTGCGTCATGTACCTGTACATAAAATATTCTATTTGTTAGGAAATTATTAATTAATCTTACCAAATTGTTGGGAAAGCCGAATTCGATAAGCTTAAAAAGTATTCCTTTGATCCAGACGCTGTCGAAGGCCTTCTCTGTGTCCAGCAAGCGTGCAACAGTTGTTTCCTTTTTGTTGAGTCCCATGGTGATGTCATTTTGTAGCTTTACCAGCGGGTGAATGGTGGAGTGCTTGGGCCTAAATCCAAACTGAAAAGTCGGTATTATGTTCCTCTCCGCACATATGTAGGTGGTTTATCTTCCTTAGTATGAGTGACTCTAGGATCTTGCTAACACAACATAGCAAAGATATTGGCCGGTATCCCTCGACTTCCAAGCGGTTCGTCTTTTAACAACTTTGGCTACTTTCCATGATTTTGGAAAGAAGCTATTGGTTATACAGTTGTTAAGAATTATGGTTATTAGGACCATGGCCAAATTTGGTATAAAGTTAGAAATTTTATCAGTTCCAGACGATTTCTTGGAGTTGCCGTTTAAGATGATCTCGGTAACTTCCTCTGTGTTGTTGAACATTTCGTTGTTTAAAGGATCGTTGGCAGGGTTTCCCTGCAAAACCTTGTGATGTGTTCGGTAGCTCTAGTTGCCTCCTATACTTTGGATTCCACCTCTTCGAGAAATGCTGGAAGGTGCAAAGGAGGCCGAGGAGTGAAATTCCTCTCGAAATGCATGGCGAAAGCTTCGGCCTTTTCAGCTGGAGTAGTCATTGCAATCGGTCCATGATTTTTCTGGTAGTGTTCTTGTTCTACCAACCAAGGAATTGATCTTGCGGAAGGCGTCTTGTCCTGGTTGATGTCCTCTAGTCTCTTTCTGAAGTTTTCTTCTCTGAAGTGACTGCGAATTACTTCGATTTCACGCTGCCTTTTATACCCAGAATTGTAACGGTTTAATTCCACCAAAACCATTTTTGTCTTACAAAAAATGGCTTTTAGTATTACTTCTGTTGATCGTACGTAAAAAAGTTGCTTAACATAATTTTTAGGAAATTTCTCAAGGATAAAATTTCATAAAAAAAATTAAAATTTATAAGGTCAAAATTTTGACAAAAAGGCATTTTAAGTAAAAGAATGTAACAACTAATTTTCAAAATTTTGAGCTTAAGGAGCCATAACTTTTTTGTAGCTGCCCAGATGTAACCGAAGTGCTTTAGACTTTTATGCGCTACTTAATTTTCTTTTCAAAATGCCCAAATTTTTGTGCCTATAGTTTAGAAGTTATAGCGTTTTATTTATTTACCTCCAAATTAGAGGTCACCTACTTTGATGGGCTATAACGGGAAATGCGATGAAAATATACCCACTGCCATATAATTTTTTGTTCGGCATAACTTCAGGAATCTTCCCTTAAAGGAAAATATGTAATATTATATTATATCCTATATACTTCAGGAAAGATTTCATTTTTTGGTTTTTTGAAAGCGCACCCCCGCGTGTCTTCATATTTTCTCCTAAAAGAGTATTAGCCAAGTAATGCACATTTCGACGCGTGAAACGATACAGTTGCTTAAAGTTGTTATGGTAATCAATTCTTCTTAGCTTATACTATTTTTTTCACGAACGTTAATAGCAGTAGGTAAAACAGGTATAATGTGCCAACTTATCAAATCCATTTTGTTGTTTCTTTCACAAACAAAAATTAATTTAACTATTTATAAAAAAAACACCGAAGACTCACAAGGCTAGACTTAAAAAAAAAATGTGCGCGCAAAATATTTAGCAAATCGTCGGTTCAAAGGTAAAAGTTACTAATGTCGATTTCCATTGGGGAAAAAAAGCACTTTTTTAAGATTCAGAGCAGTTTTTCTTCTCTAGAAATCAGCTGTCTGTCAAAATCATGTTCCATTGGGAAAAAAAGCACTTTTTTTAAGATTCAGATCACTTTTGCGAATCTCGATTCGAGGGAAAGATTCGCACATACTTTCACCAATACCAAATCAAGTGACATTTGTCAAACTTTGAGGTTAGTTATTGTTAGGGGAGACTGGGGCACATTTGAACGTGAGGCTTATTTGAATCTATAAATTTTATAGTGAGCTTTTCTTTTTGAAGAGCTTTAAGGCGCAACTTCATTCGAAAACGTATAAAGGTACGTTTTTTGACAAATATGAAAAATATAAATATTTGTGCACATTTTTCTGTCGCTTGGACTTATTGGGGCAGGTTTGAACAAAACAGTCGCGGCAGATTTGAACAAGGGGTCTGTAAGTGGCATTGAACTAAAAGCTAAGCTACCACCACCAATTAACGCTCCGGTGATAATTTTTGTCTTAATTTTTTCAAAATTTCTGTTCGGTTAATAAAATAACTCATTTTTGTTTTTATAAAGTTTCTTCAGTCATTTGTAAAATATTTCAATAATTTCAAAATTTCAGTTTGCTTTTGCTAAGTCGTTTTTATTTTCTTTATTAAAATAATAAAGTTAATTTATTTTATTAAAAAAATACAAACCTTGTACCTAGTAACTTATTAGCTTCTAAAAGCAATTACAAATAAGGTACTGCCGTTCAAAAGTGCCCAGCCTAGTTCAAAACTGCCCACATGGGGGGTACCTTTGAACATAAGGACCTATTTCGTTTTTAAATAAATTATACGCCCATACTAAATTTACGTAGTTATATGTCCAAATTTAAGTTTATTTGCATTTCTTAAAGTGAGAATACTTTACAGTCTAATAAATTAAACAAATATGATTTTATGAAACCTCAAAGCAAAAAGTGTTCAATGTGCCCCAGTCTCTCCTACCTATTGTGGAATAAATTTGAAAATTGAAAATGGATATTAATGGACCGTCGTAGAAAATGCCAATGGGGTTGTTTTCATGGCGAAGGACGAAGTTCTAATTCAAAACAAAACAAATAAGTAGTTATTGTACAAGTACAAGTAAAAAACTAGCAAATAACAATTCAATTTTATAAACACAAATTGGAATCTAAAAACAGCTGACTGTCAAATCACACACCAACACAAATGCAAACAAAATTGATCTCATTTCATGTTCCATTGGGCAGGAAAAATCTGAGATCTGAGAGCAAAACGGTAAAAGCCCAATGGAAATCGACATAAGTACAAATTGAAAAAAAAAATGAGATTGTCTGATATTTCTCATTAAATTACACAGCTAACGGCGTTTTATGCAGGAAAAAGTCAATAACTGCCAACAAATAACTCTAATACGAATTACAAATTATAAAAAACCACTAAAAAAACAACTTTACAGGCCAAAAAAAATATGTTTCAAAATCATTATCTCCGCAAATTAATTTTGTTAGTTAGTGAGTTTTACCTTTGAACCGACGAAATGGTCTGAGTCAACAAATAGCCGACTCGGAATTTTCGTAGCAATTGCTTTGTCTTCCACGTTTTATTCATACCAATCTGAGTAAAAGGTCGGTGGCGCCGCTTTTCGAAGATGTCAAAAGTTACATATTACTATTGTGAAAAATAATGCATATTCAACGCGTTGTCACACGCTTCTGCTGCCACGATTTGCGGCCAGACTGTTATTTTCGATATACGAGGGGAGTTGAATATATTCTCGGTATGGGGGGGGGAATATGAGTAAATAATTTTTGGATTATAGTAATTCCATTATTCAAGTGTTTTATTGTAAAATTTCATTTGGCTGTTATTATTAGTTTACTTTTTGTCTTGTGTTGAACCTAAT
Organism: Cheilosia scutellata; assembly: GCA_955612985.1. Lineage (NCBI taxonomy): Eukaryota > Metazoa > Arthropoda > Insecta > Diptera > Syrphidae > Cheilosia > Cheilosia scutellata. The sequence continues at coordinate 81,778,071 of OY015312.1, read as the reverse complement.
CGCAATGGCTGGCGTGGCCAAGATAACGAAAATTGAGCAACGAGCTGTATTGTTAAAAACGGCGTAAATTGGCTGCTGGCGTCTTGCTTCTTCACGACAACGCTCCGGTGCATAAGGCTCATGTTTCTAAGGCTGCATTGCGAGATTGTAGTTTCGAAGAGATTGAACACCCACCCTATAGTCCGGACCTTACCCCTAGTAATTATTTTTTGTTCCCAAATTAAAAAAAAAAATCTTCGTGGGAAGCGATTTACAGATGATGAGGAGCTCAAGGCCGCAATAAATGAACATTTTGAAGAGAAGGATGAAAACTATTTTTTTGAGGGTATATAAAAGTTAATCTCAAGATGTAATAAATGCATTAATGTAAGAGCATAATGCAAATATCTTTCGGTTACCTCTCAGACCGAAAAATTACTTCGGGCTCTTAGACTAAAATGCTTTATACGTGAAAATAGCGTTGGCTCTTGGATATGCTTTGTCCTTATAGCCTTTTTTCGCAATGACACTTTCGTTGACAATGTAACTTCCGACTGCCTTTGACTTTTCCACGCAACTATGCCATTGCCGAAAAAATGCATACCCAGTGATTGATCGACTTGATTCAGCGTATCTGGCGTTATTAATATTCGCAAGAATTATATGTGATATTCAAGATTCTTCGTATGATTCAGACACATGGAATGTACATATAAGCGTTCCTAGCATTGATATACATTCTATTAGGGTTTTCAATGAACGAATGAATGAACAGACCTCTTCTAACGTATAAAAATGTCTGGTCTGCAAACCTTCAAGGCGACCATAAGTGGTCACATGTTTGAAGGTTCTAGAACGTGTGACACTATTGCTCCCTTTCTTGAGAATTGTACACATCTGCCGGCCTAGAGATTAATTTCGCGTCATTCATATTCGCATGTGTGAAGTTTCCACTTTTTGAGCCCCAATTGTTGATTGATTTTGATGCCATCATAAAACTCTTACTTACTGTAAAGGGGTAGTACACGGCATGTAGAAAGCCACATACGTATATACGTACAAATCACTAATGTCATTTTTACGTCAGCATATGGACCCAATAGCTACATGCCGTGTACAAGCTCTCTTTGTAATACGTATCGTCAGTCAGCACGATCTTTGGCCAGCTGTCTCGAGTTTCGCACGCTAAGTTGTTTAAGGTCCCCTTCCACTTGCGTGAGTTACGATCCCCGATCAACAAGTTACCATCCCCGAACAACAGTGAGAAGTAATTCATTCCCTCGGATGTACCAGTACACCAGTTCGAAGAAATAGTATGCACCTGTGCATAAGAAATATTTCGATGTAAACTATAGTTTCCCATAGCAAAATTAATAAAGATAACTACAAGAGAAAAAGTTAGTCAGTCGCTATCGGGAATTCAAACAGTAAATGTAATAATTGATTTTAATCAAAACATATATTTTGTACTTGAAGAATTATACCTTGTTCTATTTATCGCTCTACGTTCGTAATTGATTAAACGTAATCATTGATTTAAATTAAAACGTATATTTTGTACTTGCAGAATCATACCGTGTTTTATTGATCGCTCCACGCTCGTTATTCGTGTGCCATCTGAGTCGCGGTCTTCCTCTACAGCGCCGTCACTCGGGTGTGGATTCGAAGATCTCCCGGGCCGGAGCATTCACGTCCATTCGCTCTACATGACCCAACCACCGCAGTCGTTGGACCTTCACTCTTCTGGCTAGGTCGATGTCGCTGTACAGCCCGTACAGTTCGTCGTTGTATCCGCTCCTCCATTCACCGTCTATGCAGACGGGACCGAAAATTACTCGAAGAATTTTCCTCTCGAAGCAGCCAAGAGTAGCCTCATCCACTTTTGATAGAGTACATGTACATGCACCATAAATTAGGACTGGGATGATTAGGGTCTTATAAAGGGTCACTTTAGTTCGAGAGAGGGCTTTGCTACTCAATTGCTTTCTTAGCCCAAGGAAACAGCGATTGGCAAGAGTTATTCTTCGTTTTATCTCAGCGCTGGTGTCATTGTCTGAGTTCATAGCGGAGCCTAGGTAGACAAAGTCCTTTACCACCTCAAAGTTATATCTGTCTATAGTGACATTTTGTCCAAGACGTCGGTGTTGGGTGTCCTTTCTTGATGACAGCATATACTTTGTCTTGCCCTCATTCGCCGCCTCCGTCTCAATGCCCATGAACGCGCTAGTGACTTCACGCTGTGTTTTGTCGATTATGTCGATGTCGTTGGCGTAGGCGAGTAGGTGGACGGACTTTTGAAAGATAGTCACCCCTATCGTGGAATCCGCCGGGGGGAATTATTCACGGAAAAAATCATTTTGGTATCGTCGAATCCGCAAAGTGAACAGTTCCCCGTGTGGGTAATGTGAATGAGTTTCACTGTATCGTTGAAAACGTTCAAATCGAATTTTTCCCGAACAAAATGACATTTCTTACCCGCAACAAAATCATTGCGGATTTCATAGGTTTTCTTACTTGCTGCAGATCGTGAGGATTTTTTTTAAGAAAATGTACATGTAAAAAAGCCGAACATTTGTAATAAATCTGTGCAATATTGAACTTTATTAAAACAAAAAAAAAAACATTCTAAAAACACATTTCATCCGGTAGCTCCATGAAATCATTCACTGCTCCTCTTAACCTGTCTCGTACTCTTCTATGAGAACACCGCTCATTTCGTTCTTCCTCTTATGCTTCCAAAAATGGAGCTATCATCAATTATTATATCAAACACTTTATTTTTTATTGAAATCACTTTTAAAACACACTTTTTATATGCCTCCGGTGAATGCAGCTACACAGATTTGTGTTAACAAATGAAAGACAGCCGTTTGACAGTGAAACTACCTTTCCCAAAAACGTGTCGATAAGGAAACGTTTCCGGCGGATTCCACGATAGCAGTAGAAAGTGAAAGGGAATCGAATAGGTGAAGTGAAACTCAATTCCGACGGATTCCACGATAGGGGTGAGTGCCTCTGGTGTTTGAGTTTTGCACTATTCTTTCAAAAACGATGTTGAAGAAATCACATGACAGCGCATCGCCTAGTCTAAATCCTTTTTTGACATCAAAGGTCTCGGTGAGTTCTTTACCGACCTTGATTGATGGAGCAGCGTGCGTTCTCCATTGTCATCCTGCACAAACGGACGAGTTTGGCAGGGATGCCAAAACTAGATAACCTCTATAAATGGCGGCCTTAAAATCGATGAAAAGGTGGTGGGTATCGATTTGAGGTTTTTCCAAGACCTGTCGCAGTGTGAATTTTTGATCAATGGTAGACTTTTCTGGCCTGAAGCCACGCACGGCAGATAGAATCTTGTAGGCGATGTTAGTGCGACACCCTTACACGCTTTACAAGAGTCAGCAAATCAATGAAGCTACATTTAATCATTTATTAACTTGAGCATCAGCATTATGTGTGTATTTTTTGAATGCACAAATAAAGAGGCGATTCCGCTCTTGCTACCGGAGCAGATGACAATTCAGTTGACGAAGAGTCTATCACAGATAAAGTATAAAACTTATATACACTTATGAATTAAATAACAATAAGAAGGTAACGATTGTTAACCCAGAGTGGGTTAGTTCTAGTTTCGAGTTAATTAGAAAGAGTTATTATCGAGTGTCTTATATATATACATTGTTGTAATAAAGTTTTAATTTTGAATAAAGAGTAGTTTTAGTATTTGAAAAAAATTACATTGATTGTCAATTTGGTTATTTTCGGATAAGGAGAAATAAGAAATAAGAGAAAAGAAAATGTAGACATTAAGTGCGCCCAATAAAAGAGATGGGGGTTTAGTAGGTACTTGAGAGTAATTTATTTATTTTTAGATTTTTTTTGATTTCAAGTTCAAGTGGTTGAGAATGTATAGAGTCTGATGTTGTTGAATGAGATGGGGTGTCTTTACCCACTTGCACTAATAAGTTCAGAGAGTCAGAAAGATAACCTAATAAAGCGTAATTTAGACGTGTTTAGTGGAATAGGTCGGTTTCCCGATAAATATTCAATTGAGGTTAAGTCAGGTACCATTCCTCGCCACCGCCCTCCTCGACTAATTCCAATCAGTCTTAGAGGTAGATTGGAAGAGACGTTAAAAGCTATGGAAAGAAAGAAAATTATAACGAAAATAGACTCCCCATCGGAGTGGTCACATAACCTTGTCGTTGTGGAGAAACCTAATGGGACCTTACAGATCTGCTTAGACCCTAAGGAGTTAAACTTGAATATAAAACACGAACACTTTCTCATTCCCAAAATTGAAGATTTTTGTTTTGTTATGAGGGATATGAAACATTTTTCAGTCCTTGACTTAAAAGAAGGATTTTGGCAGTTAGAGCTAGATGAAAAATCGAAAAATCTTACAGTATTCAGTACTCCATTTGGTTGCTATCATTTCGGTGTTAATAGCCGTTTTTTATTATCAGCTATGATCCATATAGATCATCGATTTACATGCACTTACAACAACAACATGTGATCCTGCTTTTCATCGAGATCACGAAATATGATCTGAAAATTAATTCAACTATTTCTCGTTGTTGTTTCGTGGCGTTGTTTATTTTATTCACTAAAGGTTGGTGTCCCTGTAAATTATAGCCACACAGTAATGTTGCTAGACCAAAATGTGAACCACAATTAACAACACAAAAAATCAATTAGCATTTTTTTCAAATTCGAATAAGTTACTACTCCGACTTTCGAGATGTTTTGTTTCGCTATATAGCATAGAAATATAAATGGAAATATTAGCAGTACAACACGGTTAATTATAATGCATATTTGAACTTAACATTTGAACATAGTTTCCCCAAAAAAAATATTCAATGCTAAATGCATGCAGATTTGTATCCATATGATAACACCCCGACACAACAAGCGAAATGTCAAACTCAAATATGAGCAAGTGCAATGGAGAAATCATCGCATTGTGACGTCACATTGTACCGTGTGGCTGCAAGATGGCTGGTGGCAATACGAAATTTGTCATAATTGTTATTGGATTTTATATGTTTGTTGCCACAACTCAATCAATGATCCAGTTTGTTTTATTTTCATAATCTGATCCGGATCAGATCACGCTGATAATAAAAAACGGCTAATATAGCACCTGAAAAATTTCAAAAAATTTATGAAAAATATTTTCGATGTCTGCCTGGATGTTTTGTATACATCGATGATATTTTAGTGGGCGGTCGTACAGAAAAGGAACACGATGAAAATTTTGAAAGAGTTTTGCGACGAGCTAGAGAAATAAATGTTAAATTTAACCCTCAGAAACTGCAATATAAAGTAGAGCAGGTGAAGTATTTGGGACACATTTACTCTAAGGATGGGTTAGCACCTGATCTAGAAAGAATAAAGGCTATACAAGGAATAAAAAACCCTGAGAATAAAAAGTATTTGCAAAAAGTTTTCGGGACTTTGAATTTTTTAAGATCTTTTGTGCCAAATTTTGCAGAAATTAATGCACCTCTAAGAGAATTGCTACGCAAAAATGTAGAGTTTGTTTGGACGGAAAGAAATTCTCAGATTTTGAATGAAATTAAAGATAAATTAGCAAGAGCAACATTTTTGCATAGTTTTTCCCCCGACATTCCCATAGTCCTTCAAACCGATGCATCGAAAAACGGTTTAGGATGTTGCTTGTTTCAAAATAAGAAGCCTATATGTTTTGCATCGAAGAGCTTATCAGCTACAGAAATTAACTACGCACAAATAGAAAAAGAGTTTTTGGGCATAGTATATGCGTGTGAAAAGTTTCACTCGTATATCTACGGAGAAAAGTTACTGTACTGATCACAAGCCATTAGTATCCATAATGCGAAAAGAGGTGAGTACAATATTCATTCTACTAGGCTACAGACTTTAGCAATTCAAAGAAAGAATTATTTAAAAAAGCTTTACAAAATGCCAAATTGCACAGTCTATTATATATAACTTTAAATATGGTTGGCCAAAATCAAAACATGCTCTATCACATGAACTACAATTTTATTGGAATATAAAAGATCATTTATATTTTGAAGATGGATTACTTTTTTATGATGATCGCATCTTTGTTCCCCAAAATTTAGTTCAAGAAATGCTTAATACTTTGCATGAATCACACATGGGTATAAGCAAGACTAAAGCTCGGGCGAAAAGCATTCTTTATTGACCCATGATGAATCGAGATATAGAAAACGTAATTTTTAAATGTCGAGCTTGTGAAAAGTACAAAACAAGTAATAGCCACCATGCTTTAATTCCCCATCCCATTCCAGCTCATCCTTTTCAAAAAATTGGTTGTGATTTACTTGACTTTGGAGGTAGGTCATATTTGATATTAGTAGATTATTTATCGAAATGGTTGGAAATTAAATCTATGCCAAATAAAACCACAAGCAGCGTTACTAACGCACTTAAAAATATATTTAGTACCCGTGGAATTTCTGAAATTGTGGTTTCGGATAACCAACCATTCAACTCTTATGAGCATCAAGAAAAATATACTCAAGCTCATAATTTAGGAAGAAAGAGAAGTGAGGTTAACTTTAATAAAGATGAAAATGTAGTGTTTAAAAATGGGAATTCTTGGGAACCGGCAAAAATAGTAAGCAAACATTTCTCCCCGCGGTCATATATAATTCAAAATGAAAACGGAAGAAAAATCCGAAGAAATACGGAACATTTAAGAAGGTCGTTCCATCCTCCTTTAATTTATGATCGGACCTTTACTCCCATTGCTGCAGATCGGTCAGACACGGCTACAAATGAAAATATGAAGAATTTCAAACAAACAAATAAAACACCAGAAGACAATGAAACCGCAAAACCAAACAATGCGACTTCAACATATCGATCGGGTTATGTAACGCGCTATGTAAAAATAAATAAATAAATAGGCGGCGCAACAGGCGGTAGACACCCAAGGCCTAGCTTCTCGCAACCATTCGTTTTGTGTGAGTTTATATTTTTGGAACGAATGGAAAGGACCTACAATTTTATGCCGAGTCCGAACGGCTGAATTGAGAAGCTTTTTCAGGACAGTCATACTCTCGGATGTTTGTCAGACGTTCGCGAGAGGTGGCGCAGTAGAAAAAACCTTAAGATGTAATTTGTGTTTTTCCGGGGATCGAACCTAGGATCCCTCGCACAGTAGTCCAGCACACTAACCACTGCGCTACTGCGCCCACCGCGCTACGTTAGAGAAATAAAAAAGCCAAACATTTTCGGTTCAAGCTGTTAGTTTTTAAGCTCTTTTTCAAAAGAGGAGATGTTGTATTTATTATTATAATTATAAATAAATATTATATTGCCCTTCTGGCAACTCCTTAAATACATAAATCTATATAAACGCCAAACGGCATACATGGATTGATACCACATTTAAATGAAATAAAGAGAACATAACTCAACTGAACTCGGTCTTTGTACGACGTATAGAACAGCTATTACGAACAACTGAAAAAAAATTTGAACCAAATCGGCCCAACCGTTCTCAATCTTCGATTTGTCCAAGTTCCCGACTTTTCCAGAGGGTTTTCCCAAAATTTTCTTTTAGAAGAACCTACTCCTGGCAATTACGAGCAACTGAAAAAAATGTTAGCCAAATCGGTCCAGCCGTTCTCAATTGATGAATTACTATACATTTTTGCCACCATTTTTTTTTTCGTTTCGCCCCAATTTAACGCCTTCAGATAAACGCCAGTCTCCAGAGTGATAATAAATCACAGATAGTTCAAATTTCAATGTGATTTATTTGAATGGAATCGAAATCAGTAGGGAGCGATGTGATAAACAATGTTTTTCGATTTGTTTTCCGGCGCAAAAACAAACAACGAAGAACAGGCAACGTATAGCTGACCGTGGGAAAACAAACAATAAAAATCAATAAAAAAAACCCGTACTGGCGTAACACCTACGGCAATTTGATTTGAAAAATTCAACTTAGGATCTTCACTTCACAACTCAGCTTAGTGTAGCGTCGGAGTTGATACATCAGAATTTGATCTACCTGGATATCGCTTAGTGCCATTATTCTTCTTACATCACAGTCTCGCCATTTATGTGCGTAATGATGTAGCCTACCAAGTTCCTGAAGATTATGGCCAGTGTTCCAATCCGGAATTTAATTTCAAATGGCTCAAATTCCATATCCGTAAGCAAGTAATTCATTAGGTACTGTTTTCTTTACAGAAGGCCTAATTTTGACAGCAACTCGACTTGTAACGAGTTCGATGTGTTGTCTGATTCCATAACTAGAATTGCTTCCTTGTACCCTCATACTGAAATGATATGGTAACAAATATAATCACTTTAGGTATGAAATCCTTTATCCCTTACAAGATAAAGAGTATCAAACCAAAAGAAAACGCGTGGTACGACCAGAGCTCGAAAATAACTCTCAACCTTTATTTTCAATTGGTTTCTCACTGAGAGATATTACATTCGGCTTCGACATTAAGGTCTTGCTCTGAGATTTATTTATATATAATTACCTTTTCGCTCTTTGGTTGATTTTTATTTTTAAATTTGAGATTTATCACTCCTTAGTTAACTTTTTCCATAAAAGTTAAATGGAAATGATCAACCAAAGACCTCATTCTTCGAAAGTAAGTTAAAAAAGTCAAAATTGTATTGAATTCAGTGTTGTCGCTCTTATTTAATAGTACGTTTACATCGCACCTAAATTCATAATTTCGGCTAAATTCAGCATTTCAGGCCAAATGTTCAACATTTCGCCATATATTTTCCTGCATTTCGAAATGTTGAATTTCAGCGAAATGTTGAATTTCATTGCTGCATTTGCAAGTATGTCAAATCGAACAAACCTCATTTTGATGACTTTTGGGCTCACTGACAAAAAAAAAACCGCTGTAAAAAAATCCGATGAAGAACTCTTTGTTGTATTTAATATTATTTATTTAAGATTGTATTTAATATGTCTGAATTATCACTTATATTCATGTTTAGATTAATATAATTAAAATATGAATTCTTTAGGTACAAACCACTTCAGATTTCGAAATATAAAAAACATCAGTGAGTAATCAATTCTGATACTAGCTGACATTTGAAATGTTGAAGTTTCAGTGGGAACGCAAAATTGGATTTCGAAATGTTGTCTGCTGAAATGTTGAATTTAGGTGCGGTGTAAATGTACTATTACACATATAGCTATTGTCGATTGGGGGAAATTAATTCTGTTGTGTAGATACTCAGGTTGTTTAGTTTCGATGACTTTTAGCAGGAAGGACAATATCCGAAATTTCATTAGGCTATCGAGGCAGCACCCACATAATATGCTTTTAGAGAACGCAGAAACAGGATCGTAGTAACGCAGACTTTAGACATAACCCAATTACCTAATTTTTTAGATTATTCCAGAGTTATTTCCCAGGAGTGAAAGAACTGAATTTTGAACTAGGTTTTTGCTGTTCTAATTTTCATAACGACTTGACATATTATTACATAAACTATGAATAAAGAAAATGGCTTTATACGGGATATCATCATCTGAATGGGTAATAAGAAATATTTTAAGAATTTTAGAATTAAGTTTGACTACAAGTAAACTCGCAAGGGTTTTAGCAATACATTTTCTCATTACTTGTGTAGCCGGGACACTTTCACTTGCACTGAACTTTCCTTAGACGAGTGTTAACCACTGACTCTTCAAATCACTAATGCAATTCCGCATGCGCTGCTAACTAATGTCAATAGTTATAGTGAAAAATGTACAAATGAGATTTATTTTTTTCTGTCAGTGATATCTCTCAGTGGTTGACCGAAACCATACGAAACAAAAATAAGGGTTTCTCTCTGAGCGTAACCAAAAAAATACTGTGCAAAGAAACTGATTATTATGTGATCAAATTTAAAATTCTCAACAACTGAGAGTAATATTAAGACCTTCGAAAAGGTTGAGAGATACTTTCGAGCTCTAGGTACGACTCGAGCTGTAAAGGGGCTATTAGATTAAGGGTGTTGAGTTATCGGTCTTACAAGACCAACCCATCTGAGGAAAACCGGAAAAAGTTTAAACGAGCCAGAAATGACTGCAATGCCCTCATAAAGCATGTCAAATTTTCATACGACCAAAAGTTGAGGCAAAAAATACTACAATGTCCCAAGGATAGTAAAAAATTTTTGTCATTTGTAAAAAATATTAAGAATTCGGCCTCGTCAGCGATCCCAACGCTAATTTACAATGACACTCCAGCTGTCAGCTCTTTAGACAAAGCTAATCTGCTCGCTGCACATTTCGCAGCCAGCTCGTTGCTCCCAGATTGCGCTTTGTCCCCACCATTACCATGGGACAAATCCATTTTCGCACTCGTACAGTTGCAAGAGTACTTAATGATCTCAACATAAATAAATCCGCTGGTCCAGACTGTATCTCCCACATCGTTCTGATGAGGTGTTCTTCCACTCTGGCAAAACCACTGCGTAAGCTTTTCATCTGTCCTATTCTTCTGGACTCTTTCCGAGTAGGTGGAAAACAGCATTTGTCCAGCCCGTCCCTATAAAAGGCGAATCTTCTTCTCAAACCAATTACAGACCCATAGCACTTACTTCCATTCTTTCTAAGGTCATGGAAACGCTGATAAATCGTCAGCTTATTTAATATCTTGAATCTCGAAAACTCGTCAATGACCGGCAGTACGGTTTTCGTGGCAACAGGTCCACTGGTGATTTGATGACTTATCTCACCGAAAAGTGGAACCAATTTCTCCATCACTTCGGTGAATCGAAGATTGTTGCGCTTGATATTTCAAAGGCATTTGACAGAGTTTGGCACCAAGCTCTTTTGTCGAAAATGCGTGCTTATGGGATCGATGCGTCTCTTATTCAATGGATTAGAAACAACCTTTCTGGCCGTTCAATTCAAGTTGTTTTGGATGGTTTCAAGTCTGAAACTCGCCATATAAATGCTGGTGTCCCCCAAGGCTCCGTTTTGTCTCCGACTCTCTTTCTCATTTTTATAAATGATCTCTTGTCTGCAACTTCTAATCCAATCCATTCCTTCGCTGATGACAGCACTTTTAGCTTCTCATATTCTTTCCAGGACTCACGTCCCTGCTCTTCGGCCGTAGAACTGGAACGGCAACGTATGCTAAGCTCATTAAATTCCGACCTTGACAGCATTTTTTTCTTTCATAGCACCCCAGAAGAATGAGATCCATGGCTGTTAGGTCAAGAAATGTGGGTGATAGAATATCGCCCTCCTCTGAACAAGAGGAACTCCGGCAATCGTTCTCTGAGAAATTCCAGGTAGTATAATGGGAATTAAATATTATTTTAATTATTATTTATTTTTTCTTAAAATTAAATTTCTTAAGTTATTTTGTATTTAAAATACTGTTTTTCAAACTGCATAGTTGTGTAACTCTTCTTTGACTTCTTATACAAGAGGACGCGACGACGCGTTCCTGGCCGCCCCCTTCCCCCCGTGCCGATAAAACAGCTAATTTTAATCTATTAATATATCACATATAGATACATACCTACATAATAATATAGTAAATTTGCAGACAAATTGTTGAAAACAGCACAAGAATATATTGTTAAAGATTCTAACGATATACATTATTCGGAGAATTAAGTTATCGGCTTGTTATCACATTCCAGTGAGAGCTAAGATACGTTTATTAATAAGAATTACGAATTAAGAGATGTGTTAATACCAACTCTGTCGCTGTTTAATATGTGGGGCGCTACTGACCCTTTTTAACTTTCTCGTATACGTAGTAAGAGAAAGATACTCCGCCCTAGCGAGGTATCCGTCGGAACGGAAAATTCTCCGATTTTGTACGAAGGTATACGTCGGAACAGATTTCGGAACTTTGTTCCGACAAATATGTAACGCACACTGGCATGGCGTTTTGCGTTTCAGTGCGATGAAGTGCGTTTTTACTGATATTTTTGACAGCTTCATACGAATTTTCTCCCGATATGCTCCGACAGGAATTGTTTGCGGAATTTGTTTTCGATTTGCAGTTAAGTGTTGATAAATGAAAGCAATAAAGAAAAAACATTTTAGTAAAGTAATTGGTTGTATTTGTTGCTTAAACGTGTGTTTCCAGGGCAAAAACAAACAAAAAAAAAACAAGCACTAAATAGGAAAATACCGTTGTACCACGAAACAAAATCATATCAAATCAATGCGTTGTCGCATTTTAATTATTCTTTCTGAAAGCGGATACCTCGAATGTAATTTGAGTCTCCGACGGAGTATGCGTTGCGTAGAATAGTAAACTCAGTTTTTCTCTAAAAAGACTGCGTCCTTTGATATCCACCCAAATCCCTAATATAATACTTTAAAACACTGCTCATATCTCAAAAAGGCCATTTTCGATTATGATAAAAATGTAACTGGCAGGTAATGCTTAAATGCATAGTAATACCATTTGCTCAGTTTTGACCTAAACAAATGCAAAACAGTGTTTTTTGAACCATGAATGCGTCCTTCGATTTCCACCCTAATTGCTAAAAATGGTACTTTAAAAAGGCCATTTTCGATTTGGATGAAAATATAACTGCTAGGTATTGTTTATATCTTGAAGAATATGTCGTATTCAGTTTTCAGGTTTTCAACAGTTTAGTAACAGTGCTTTTCGAATCCAAAGTTGTAACATTTGTCAACATAATTTTACAAAAAACTGCTCCAACGATTTTGATCAAAATACATATTTAAGACAACATAAGCATTCTAAACATTATCACGTACTTAGTTTTTCTCAGAAAACTCGAATATAGCCCTTTTATAAATATTTCTCAAAAATGATTACCCAAATCCCGACCATTGACACCACTTTGTTTTAAATAATCAAAAATGGGAATTCGAAATTCATCGCCTACTTGCCTCAGTTGGTGAAATTTGAAAGTAAGTAATAAAGTGTTGTAGTTAATACGTATGTTTATGTAGTATGTATTACTTTATATTTAATTAACAAGGGTTCAGTTACTAAACCTGAGTACATTTTAAGTGGGTATGATTTTAAACGCAAAATTTGCTGAAATGACTGAGATTCCGTGAGATTCGCAATAAACGATAAAGTTTCGTGCGAGTCGTGCACATTTTTTAATACACTTTCACATAAATGAACATCTACATCCATTTCCCATAATAACCAACATTAAACATCTCACACATACCCTATGCAATTTTACATTAAAAAACTTAAACTACATTTCCACATCCGGAAAAAGACGGCCGCGAAAATCGCCACTTTTGTGGTTTGTTTTCTTCTTGGCTAACCAAACTTCGAATATTTAATGTATGTACCTTATAATGAAGGTTTTGTACTCCGTTTGATTCGAATAGTTGCAGCAACCAGATGAACTGATCACAACAATCCTCAAATTTGTTAAGGTATCATTAAGCCCCGATACAATTAGATTATTATAGTATTTAGCAGATGCCATGTGCCATATACATTTTTTTACTATATTTACATCTTTAAAATACGTTAACTATTTTTTAATAAATTATTATAATAATAATAAGATCTCTTTACAGGGAAGCTTATGGAAGAATGTGATGCAATTCCCTGGAGTCAGCAAGTCGATGAGGCTTATTACGAAAACTTATCTTCGCCAATAGACAAAAAAGGTGCCGGTATGTTTTAAATAAATATAATTTAAAAAGTGGTAGCCTAAGTTCAATGTTTTTCCTAGGAATAATTTCGTAGATTAAAAGTAGCGAATCGTAAGGAAAGGATAGGAAAAATGACACAAGAATGTTTAAAAAGCTTTGTTACTCATGATCATGATCCTTAACGAGCCATAACACCAAATATTTAAAAATGACGTAGTTTCGCATACCTCTATTAATTTCGGATGTAAAAAAATTCCATATTTTTTGTTTCATATTTCATTTCAGCAATTTGCAGAACTATCAATTTATTATGTATACATAATAACATATTGCTTATATTCAATTTGTAATAGACTAAGAGCTGGTGAAATTTTTTGTATGATTATTTTGCCAACAAAATGCTTATTTTTTGGGTTGTCGTGGTCGGTTACATCACTATGTGGAATTCTGGCGCACATGGGCCGAGCGCTTTAGAGACTGCAGGACCTCACAGTTGAAAAAAATATTATAGTGTCAACTTTGAATCTTTGCATGATGAATAGCAATTGAAAACCAGTAAGACAATTATCTTCGACTATGCCGAAGCTCAAATACCCGGTACTATATTATTGTAAAAAAATTTTAGTATTAAAAAATTATATATTTGTATGGGTAGTTTTTATTCGATCAAGCTCATTTTTTGTCAAAAAATTTTAAATTTTATTAAAACAATAAGTGCAAAGCTTAAACTTGCTATCTTTACTGTAGCTATTTAAATTTAATTTTTAACATCAAAAAGCATTATAAATCCGATATTTTCGTATGGGAGATAGTAGTACTTTTCATCCGATCTTGCTCATCTTCGATAGCTCTTAAATTACGGCCGTATTCGTGCGGACAGACAGACAGACGGACATCGCTAGAACGACTAAGAAAGTGATGCTGATCAATAATATATATAGTTTGTCTACCTATAAAGCCTCCTTATGTGCGTTACAAATGGAATGTCAAAGTGAATGTACCCTCACCACAGTGTGTTACCGGGTATAAACATGTTATGTAGTGTAATTGCCAGAGCGATTGAGCGGTCGCAAACCCCTGCCAGAGCGCCCGGAACATGAACACAGAAAGGTCAATTTTGAAATTGTTTTGTCAACGCTCCAATTTTGGTATATCATTAAGTAGCTACTTCTGAATCTAGAACTCGAATGCCAGAGCAAAATTCCGGTCGCAACACCCCGCCAGAGAGCGTCAAAGCGCATGGTGCGTAAGGGCTTTTTGATTGGTTTGTTTAGGAAATTGTTGCATAACTTCGAGAATATGTACACGATTTCAAGTGTTTTAACTGATTCTGAAAGGTTATTTAAAGATCGTTCCGAACATCTATATCTAAAGTTTAGCCCTAACATTTATACTTTTGAAAATATTTAATTTTAAACGGCTAACCCTGTTTGGAGTACTCCAATGAATATTGCTGATGAGTGCTTTTTTTCGCGCTTTTAACTTTTATAGTTGTTGCTTTGTATGTTAGTAGCCTGTGAACATTTTTGACCTAGTTGCACACATCTTAGTAGATGATGCGTCATAACGGGTAACGCGTCCTTTACTCTGTCCAATTTATATTTTCAGTACAGACCTTATGGGAAGCTCTTTTTTCTACCAATGGTGCCAGTAGATACTCTCAAGGCACTCAATCACAAGAATTGCCACTGAAATAAAAACCAAGCCACTGACTTACCAAGGAATTGTTGTTGTCATATACGAAAAGCCCACCATGACCAGTCTGTTTATGAAGGAATTTTCCTCAAAGGCGCATACACTCCACCATGACAAGTCTGCCACACAACTTATGGCAGAATGAGGATGACGATGACGATGACGGTGATCTTCTCGTGTGCGTTGCTACTTTATTATCACAGAAAATAAACATGTGTGGTGTTGGTGTGTGTTTTAACGTAGAGCCCTCTAATTCACGTGTACACGTGTTGCACGTGTATTTAGCTTTTGCGTGTATTCGGGCCGCTTCTTAAATACACGTGTATCTATTTACACGTGTATTTATTTCACGGCTAGATTTTCGATGAAATAAAATAAGAATCTAATAATGGATATCTTATCAAATTAAATTTTTAAGAACATTAATGAGTAAAATATAATATTTTTTCATAAGTAAAGCTACGACTACACGACATGCCAAACACGACATACACATGGCAGTCTGACGTCAATTCGACTTCAGAATATGTCATAAAAGGATGCATGACGTGTACTCGGCATATTATTGACGCTGACATAAATGTTGGCATGCGTCTGTTACCCGTATGACCGACTCAGAATGGCATGTAAATTTCGGAGAATAAAAAAAATCGTTTGAATTGAAGATTTCTTGGACGTTTTTTAATCCATTGACATCGTAGCCATCCTTTGATGGAATTTGTTACTTTATGGCTTGATAGAAAGAAGACGAACCATATCTTCAGATATATACTAAAGGGTCCGCCATCTAACGTTTTTTTTTCAACTAGTGCTTATTTCGCAAATGGTAACACTTAGCTCATGTCTGATTTGACAGATAATTAGTTTTATCCTTCCGCTGAACGAATATGGTTGTGTATACGCTTGAACAACGCTGGGAAATATTGCGACATTACTTTGAAAATCATGGTAATGTTGCAGAATGTGTGCGAAAATTGCGTACGGATTTTGGAAGAAGAGAAGCACCGTCAGCTCCGTATGTTCGTTATCTTGTGAAAAAAGTGAAAGAAACTGGCATCCTCATCGATAAACCAAAGCGTGAAAAGCCAAAAACAGTGCGTACACCCGAGAAAATTGCTGCTGTGGCAGAAAGTGTGCGTGAAGCGCCATCAACATCAATTCACCGTCGTTCTCAACAATTGAACATTTCGGAGACATCATTGAGACGAATTTTGCATAAAGACCTGGTATGACGCCATACAAAGTCCAATTGGTTCAGGAGTTGAAGCCAACTGACCATCCAATGCGTTTTCGCTTCGCTAAGTGGGCCTGCGATCGACTTAGACAAGATGCCGATTTTGCCAACAAAATCATCTTTTCAGATGAAGCTCATTTTGATCTTGGCGGGTATGTAAACAAGCAAAATTGTCGCATTTGGGGCACAGAAAACCCGCACGCATACATTGAAAAGCCGATATACCCAAAACGAGTCACTGTTTGGTGCGGATTTTGGTCCAGAGGCATAATTGGGCCATTTTTCTTCGAAAATTAGCAAGAAGTGGCCGTTACAGTCAATGGCGATCGTTATCGGGCCATGTTGAACGAATTTTCGTTCACAAAAATTGAAGAGGAGGATATTGGCAACATTTGGTTTCAACAGGAGGGCGCTACGTGCCACACAGCCGAAGCTACACTCGATGTTTTGCGCCCTGTTTTTGAAGATCGCATTATCAGCCGCAGAGCTGATGTCGTTTGGCCACCGCGGAGCTGCGATTTGACACCGTTGGACTATTATTTGTGGGGTGCCGTAAAAGATAAGTGTTACGCCGACATGCCAGAGACAATTGACGCTTTAAAGGACAATATTCGTGAAGCCATTGGTGAAATACAGCTGCATAATGTGCTTAAAAATTGGACCGATCGTGTAGGCTACTGCATGGCCAGCCGAGGCAGCCATTTGAATGAAATTATTTTCCATTATTAACCGGAAGGATTGTACTTTCAACTAAAAAAAGGAATTTGAGAAAATATTCAGTAGTTTTTTTTATAGCATTTTCAAAAAAAAAAAGTTATTTGGCGGACCCTTTATATTTATTTCAAAAAAATCACTCAAATTTTTAATATTGTACTTCACTTTTTTGATTGTACTTCAAATCAAATGGGAAAGTTTTAAGTCCTGTACTCCATTCTCAAGAAGTAGAAATATTAATGAATTATTTTATTGTAAATCAAATTACTTTTGAAATTGGTTAAACTTATGGTCAGCAAAGCAAATTAATTTATCATAACTTAGAATTTATAAATTTATATTCAATTGCGTGTATTAATTACACATGTATTTAGAATGTACACGTGTACCCGTCTATACCCGTGTATATTTGATCGTGTTGCACGGGTACACGTGGCACGTGTAGTCTGTACACGCTTAGAATCTGGGGCTCTATTTTAAGCACCTCAGAAGAGTGTTACCATATTCATTTGCAAAAATATCATTACGGGTTTTTCTATGGATTTTGTCAAAGAACTTTCGGGTTTTGTTGCTTTTTAAAGCTTTTGAGAGCAAATAAATTAATTTGATTATGTGGGATGTTGCCACATAATTTTAATTATTTTGTATTTCTGAAGGATCTGTTAATATCCAGTTAAACCATTTTTTCGATTTTGTCTTTAAGATATGAGGTTTATTCGTGAGGTGTTTTTTGCATTCAATTCATTATCAGTGCAACAAGTGATCAGAAGTCTGTTGCAGTGATAATGTTACAAATTAATAGTGATTACTAGGTATTTATAACCTCCCGGTGGGCGCAGTAGCGCAGTGGTAAGTGTGCTGGACTACTGTGCGAGGGATCCCATGTTCGATCCCCGGAAAAACACAAATTACATCTTAAGGTTTTTTCTAATGCGCCACCTCTCGCGAACGTCTGACAAACATCCGAGAGTATGACTGTCCTGAAAAAGCTTCTGAATTCAGCCTTTCGGACTCGGCATAAAATTGTAGGTCCCTTCCGTTCGACCCAAAAATAGGAACTCACCTAGGCCTAGGGTTGCCCCACCTGTTGCCCCACCTATTTATTATTATTTATTAACCTCCCGCCTAAACGGAACCTCTCTACAAAAAAAACCTAAGTTATCGTACTTGTGCACCTCTTTCATCTAATTTAGTAACAAAATTGGATAGATCTCAAATTTGGCATGAGCGATTACCTCATCAGAATAAATGCGTTTAAAATGTTTACTGAAAGACAATATTTCGTTTGATGATCTAAGTTAGAATAATTTATTTATCAAAAGCACCGCTCAACGACCAGGTGAATTGGTTCATGTTGACTAGGTCCAATGCAGTAGTTTCACATCAAATTCAAAATATGTATTTTCCCTTATTCAAAGACGATTTTCCAACTTGTGGTGTATTTCTTAAAGAGCAAGGATAAAGTTCCTAAGGCCCTTATTCATTAGATTCATTTAATCTGTTAATTATCAGTGTCTCAGCTAATTCACGTCAAATGTGAAAATGTCATTTTAATTAAGACTTAAAAAATGCTTAGGTATTCATAAAGAATTTCTGATCGTATACCAGCTAATCAATGAATTAAGGCAATAAGCCTAAAAGTATACCAGCATTTCATATAAAATTATGCATTTGGTAGAAATATTTGATAAATTCTGACATTTTTCTCTGGAATGTTGTGTGCATGATATAAGAACGCCATGATGATTTAAGCAAATGGTATTACGCAGTTGGAATGAGATTTTTTTTTGACGGAAATTTGGAAAACACTGATTTTTGTTGTGGTAATGTACAAAACAATTCTATATACCATATTTGGTAATGAAATAATAACATAATAATTATTATATGCCATGATTGCAGTCAATGAACAATTTAATTCAGAGTTAATTTGCTCCTGTCAGCATTTAATTTTTTGACACTTGATTAAATGGAAATTAACTTTGAAAAAAGTTTATGAATAAAGTTTTCTGCAGATTTAATTAAGTGTTATGAATAAGGCTGTAAGTTTTTTGAGAAGTATATTGTGGAAATGGAAAACAGAGACCGTATCAGCATTAAAAGCAATAAGAAGTGACAACGGTACGGAGTTCATAAATGAAATTTTTAAGTGCAAAATGCAAAAACATCGTGTTTTCCACGTGTTTTAGATCAGACTGCTACGTTCATATCCGTGATCAGAAAAGACAAAAATGGAATATGAAGTCGGAAAAGGCCAAAGAGTCTGGATTCAAGGGACCAATAAAATAAAAGTTAGTCGTGATATCATATTCAGACCTTTAGATACCGATGTTAAAAAGCCGGTTGAAAACTATGTTACTTTCTGACGGTAAAAATGATGAGCAATTCATATTTGCTGGTGATGGTGATGAGGATGACCTTTTTCAGTGAGGAAGAAGAAGCGGAAGGGAATATTGGTAAAGATTTAATTAAGCATTGTTTGAGAAGTGCGTCAAGGACAGCAGGCAGTTACATTTCAAAGTCTCAAAAAGCGTTAACTTCGAAGAACTTAAAAAATTGGGAGAGGTGATGCAGAAGGTCGATATATTGACCATTTCAAAAAACCAAGAAATGTGATTGGTGTACGTATAATCTCGATAATTCGTACCCCGTTAATTCGTAAACCCCGCTTATTCGAAATAAACTGCTGGTCCCTTGAAAAAATCCCGGTTATTCGTAAAAAACCAGTGCATTTCGGTCCCCTCGGTAATTCGCAATAATTTCCGTATGACTTTGCCATTAAACGTCTTATAATTCGTAAGTCTGTGTTGACAACCCCGTTTATTCGAAAAAAAAACTCCTTCCTCTCTTCAATACTCTGAAATACGTTAGTTAGGTACATGTTTATGTTTAATTGGAAAGACAGAATAAGAATTTGGTTCTTGGAAAAGCAAGAGAGAGCGAGAGGGAAAACTCTCCCACTTGAGAATGTGTGTAAAATGGGACCACTACTACAATTGGGTGCTGTTTTTGTTGAAATGTTAGTCATTTTCACACATGTATTTACAAACTGACTGTTAAAACTTATTATCCCGGTAAATCGAATTTTTATTTTTAAAGTCTTCAATAATTCGTAATCTCGCTATTTCGAAAACCTCTATAATTCGTAATAAACTCTAGGTCCCTTGGTATTACGATTTATCGGGATTGTACTGATTTTGATTTGAAAAATGAAGTCCCAAAGATTGATATGAGATGATTTTGCTTCGTGCTACATCGCGATTTTCCTATTTGGTGCATGTTTTTTCGTTTGCTTTCCCCTGGAAACACAAATTTAGCAACAAATACAAACAATTACCTTTCTAAAATGGTTTTTTCTTTATTGCTGTCATTTATCAATACTTCACTGCAAATCGTAAACAAATTCCTGTCGGAGCATATCGGAAGAAATTTCGTATGAAAAAAATAAATAAATAGGCGGCGCAACAGGCGGTAGACACCCAAGGCCTAGCTTCTCGCAACCATTCGTTTTGTGTGAGTTTCTATTTTTGTAACGAATGGAAGGGACCTACAATTTTATGCCGAGTCCGAACGGCTGAATTGAGAAGCTTTTTCAGGACAGTCATACTCTCGGATGTTTGTCAGACGTTCGCGAGAGGTGGAGCAGTAGAAAAAAACCTTAAAATGTAATTTGTGTTTTTCCGGGGATCGAACCTGGGATCCCTCGCACAGTAGTCCAGCACACTAACCACTGCGCTACTGCGCCCAAATTTCGTATGAAGCTGTCAAAAATATCAGTAAAAACGCACTAGATCGCACTGAGACGCAGAACGATAGTGTGCGATTTCGTATGAAATCGGAGAATTTTTCGTTCCAACGTTCCAACCTGGCTCGGGCAGATAATTTATGCCACGTTGGACATTCTACACGAACGATTTGAGGGTATGGTTAGCTCTCGTAGAGGTGCTGTGAACTGGCTACCAAGATCGAGCGGTTTGACCCCGCTTGTGGGGTTTCTTGAATTCGTAGATCTATACAAATAAGCCGCAATCGACCGATGCCCTTAAAGCCGACATAACCAATGCGATCGCTAAAAATTGGACCATCTGGCCCCTGAGTATTTAAAGCAAAATGCGACTTAATAACTTACCGGTAACAGGTCTGAGGAGAACGAAACATCTTTATGTACTGCGTGTGGCTTAAAGGAAGATGAGAACATCCAGCACTTCTCAGACTGAGCTGTTTTGGGAGCGCTATGTTAACAGAAATTGAAATTATTTAAATACTCTATGGAGAAAGCAGTATTGATTTTAAAGGCTCTTTAATTATAATCACTAGCATTACGATACCGAAATGAACATGTTAGAAAATTTTATCAGTAATAATTTTCTGATCATATAACTTTGATTTTCAACTAATTATTAATATAAATTCAACTACCCGCAGACGACTTTTGTCATTGTCGTAAGTTTTGTGTTTTTCAGTTAAACTGAAACAATCTAAATAAAATAAAAATGTAAACTAATCGAACTTAGACAAGTCGAACTTCGATAACTCGAATGAAATTGGTTGGCAATAGCGTCATGACTGAAATTTACATGTAATTTTTATTTGATAACTCGAACTTCTATTACTTGAATGTCTTGATAACTCGAAGAGATTATTTGGAGTCACCTTCAATAAGGCGAATTCTGAAGGGGAATTCCCAAAACCCGCGTGTTAGGCGTGTTTTTTTTTGCAATCCTATTTAGGTGACTTGGCAGCACTATGCTAGTTCACATTTGATTTTGCCGTTGTTTTTTTTTTCTGTCTTCACCAAAAAAATTTGCAGGTAGTACATTAGTTTGTAAAGTGATAAATGACGAGAACAAGTAGCTATAGGCATATAAAAATAGTTCACAAATGAGAGGAAATACATTTAGTTTCAGACGGTTTATTTATTGGTGGCAAGCTCTGCAGCAACAGCAAGTTCCAGCCGTAACAGCGATTTGCAGGACGTACTGGATGTGCTTGCACTTTTAGCGGATGAGTCAGGATGATTCAAGTTCCAGCGGCGAATCAGTGGCAGTGCACAACTCCTTACGCGCAGTGTAGCATTTCAGCAGTCCCAGTTTGGTCCCAGTGTCTCTTCCTAAGTCCAAATTTTGAGTTGCAATCTTTCTTGTCCATATTTTGATTGTTGATGTTTGTTTTTCTTTTTTTTTTTTTTAGGGGAGACTGGGGCACGTTGCTTTGCTGGAACACTTTTGAACGGCAGTATTTGTAATTGCTTTTGGCAGCTAATAACTACATAACTAATACTCCAAGCTTTGTAATTTTTTAAAATAATAAATTAACTTAATTGTTTTCAATAAAAAAAACGACTTAACAGAAGCAAATTGAAATTCACAAATTACAAGATATTTTACAAATGACTGAAGAAACTTTATAAAAACAAAAATGAGTTAGCTGTTCAGGAATTTCGGTGTTCTCGATGTTCCCGGAGCGTTGATTAGTGGTGGGAGCTCAACTTTTATTTCAATGCCACAGACCTATTTTAAACAAAAAGAAAAACTCACCATAAAATGTTTACACTCTTAAGGACTATTCACATGAGAGCGAGCGAACGAGTATTCGCGAGTTTTTACAGTCCGTTTACATGAACACTTTTCTAGGTCGCAACAGTTCGCGAATTTCAGCCATCAGTTTCTACCCGCAATGTCTAGTTTGAGGTTAAGGTCGAAATATATTATTCGCTAGTTTGTGAAACGCGAATTAAATGATGTGAATTGCGAATAAACTGACAATTTGCGTCAACAGTCGTTTCGTTCGCGGCAAAAAGTTTTGAATTCGAATTTTCGTTATTTAAACTGTTTATAAACATGTTTTCTTAATACATTTTGATGGGATAATTAATTATCCTCCTCGTGGAATAATAAAATATGCAATTTTCTGTTTATAAATGCATAAAAAGTGGTTTGTTCGCATTTCATCAATTCGTTCCTTAGCTCCCATTTAAATGATGCTTTACAAATAGAAAATTAATATATGCAATTTAAGCAGAAAAACCGCCTCATGCAGCTGCTTCCAGGCGAAAGAATATCCGAAAGTCGCTGACGACTAAAAAAGACGGTATTACCACGCCTAAATTTTGGTTAATATGTACTTTTAAATATTTTTTAAAAGTTGTCTTATTAGCAATGTTCAAATGGCTCACGTTCAAAGGTGCCCCAGTCTCCCCTATTCATTTTGGTTGTCAAATTAACGTCATTTATGACACAATCGATAGCACTTTCGATAACATTTAAAGCAATCGTAGATTGGTAGCAGTTTTTATCTGGGCTAAGGCATAAGTCCCGATGATTATCCGGGCTAACGATTTGTATGGAGAACTTGCTAAGTCCATATAGGATTGCAAAAAAAAAAAAAACCCGCCTAATGCATCGCTTTCGGGTGCACTGTGTTTGCACTATGACCGCTATTATACATACCATACATACGTGTAGAAAATCGTTATTTCGTTATTTGTGAGTAAGGATTGTCAAATTTCTTGTTAGTAGAAGTAAGTAGAGTTACGATGACCTATAATTTGGAGGTGTTACAACTTAAAACGCTATAACTTCTAAACTATTATAGGTACAAAAATTGTTTTATAAATTTTAAAAAGACAATTCAGTAGCGCATACAAGTCCTAAGCACTTCGGCTACATCTGTGCAGCTACCATAAAGTTATGGCTCCTTAAACTCAAAATTTTTAAAATTTGTTGTTACAATTTTTTACTTAAAATGCCTTTTTCTCAAAATGTTGACTTAATAAATTTTAATTTTTTAAGAAATTTTTATCCTTGAAAAATTTCCTAAAAATAATGGTAAGCAACTTATTTTTACGTACGATCAACAGAAGTTGTAGTAAAAGCCGTTTTTCGTCAGGCAAAAATGGTCAAAAAAGATTCGATTTTTCTCAAAAATAAGGTTTTTCTTTTATAGCACCCCAGAATAAAAGATCCATGGGTGCTAAGGTCAGGAGATCTATCTGTCAAAGGATTGGGGCCAATTCGACCAGTACACAGTTCGTTAAAAGTATGGTGGTGTTTTTCCTCCCTTTTGGTTGGGCAGAGTTCTCATCTCAGTGAAAAATAGTACTCAAATGGGCCCCAAGGTAGTACGTCTCAGAATGCACTTTAAGTGTACTTTCCAGTAAGTATTTGTATAAAAGTGGTAAAAGTTACCATTTCTATCAGTCTCCGCAAACATGCTGATATTCACGCTTATTTTGAGATTCGAATTCGTTCGAATGTTTGTCGAATTAGAAGAATCTGTATTTTGACATTCGAACGAATAGAAAAGTTCATCCTATCAACCGAAAATTCATTTGTCATTCGAATGTTGACCGTATTTTGAGATTCTAATCGTTCGAAACAAATGTCATTTTTTATTCGTGTGCAATTTCCTGTCGCTTAAACAGCGACTGCTTTTATTTTGCCCCATATTCCTGGCGAATAGGTTAATTTACAAAATTGTGAGTAGTAACTATTTATTTGCTCTCTATATAATAAAGAAAAATAGCCTCTATTTATATAGGACGCATTCCAATTGGAAAAATCGCGAGCAACAGGAAGTGTTGGTCAGGCTAATGGAGTGGAGGGAATTCACGAAATCTGAGAATTATCAACTGGCACTTCAAACAATAAAAGAAATAATTAATTAAATAAACACGTTTTTTGTTATAATTATTCAGCTATTCTGTCGCGAGTGTTTTTTTTTTTATTTTCTTTGATAGGCTCTAACTGGGCTCTAACTAAGTAATCAACAACACAAATGTTTTGCTTTTGACAGCAACTGCCAACAAAATGTATTGCAAGTTAGTGTGACCAGATTTGTATTGACTACATGAAAGGGGGAAACTTTTTTATTGAATGTATTATAACAATTTTTGTATAAATACATTACTAATAATATGAGTATGGAATTTAATAACAAAATATAAAAAAAATATTGTTTATGAACTAATAATACAATTTCAATTTTAACTCGGTAAAATATTACTAATAATTCGTTGTAGTATTTCTGCATACATGACTTATACAAGATATCAATTAAATACAAGATATCAGTTAAATACAAGCAATTTTTACTATGGGAGGGGAGGTCTATCTTATTCCGTTTAGGCGGGAGGGGTAATTTGAAGAAAATGATACTTTAAATGGACAAAAAAAGACCTTAAAAAACAATGGCAACACATATAATAAAAGACTATCAGCCCTATCGAGGTATCCGATCGGAACGGAATTTTTTCCGCTACGCATACTCCGTCGGAGACTGAAATTACATTCGATTTATCAATATACTTCACTGCAAATCGTAGTAAACAAATTCCGCAACCAATTCCTGTCGGAGCATATCGGAAGAAAATTCGTACGAAACTGTCAAAAATATCGGTAAAAACGCACTTGATCGCACTGAAATGCCAGTGTGCCTTGCATATTTGTCGAAAAGAAGTTCCTAAAAGCTGTTCGGAAGAATACCTCAAACAAACAAAAATCCTCCGATTCGTATTCGTATGAAATCGGAGAATTTTCCGATCGGATACCTCGATAGGGCTGTATATCATTTTAGAAAGCCCGGAATCTGTTCTTTCATATTATTTTTAAATCAAGTTATTCCTTTAAATAGTTTTTGAAAAAATACAATTTCAAACTTGAAATTTAAGGACAAATTTGGGGTGAGTAAAATAATTTTGGCGATGAAAACTAATGACGGATTTATGTAGAGGAGTTAAATACAAGCATTTTTTACTATGGGAGGGGGGGCCTGTCTCGCTCCGGTTAGGCGGGAGGGGTAATTAAAAAAAAAATTATAAATAGAATTAAAATAAAATATTAAAAAACAATGGCAACACTTACAACAACGAACTATAGTATTGTTCAAAGCCAACAATCTGTTATAAATTGTCTAAAATACAAATCAGCAACATTTTGTTTACCAATGTGAAATTTCAGGCTGTATCTGAAGAATGTTGTTGACATTGGGTAAACTAATATAATTTAAAGAAAGTTTGCATATACTCAGCCTTGCACCCATCCCAAAATCCAACAGTGACCCCAAGCAGGGGGGTTGCGGGGGGCTGCATGCATGCAGCATGTTACGGGGGGTATCTATTTCCTCAATATTGAAAAAAATCAGCATTCAACTTTTTTTTTAATTTTTTTCCTTAAATTTCAAGTTTGAAAGTATTTTTTCGAAAACTTTTAACAGATATAACTTGATTTAAAAATAATATCAAAGAACAAATTCCTGGCTTCCAAAAATCTCCTTTATTGTAAGTGTTGCCATTGTTTCTCAATAATTTTTTTTTTTTTTTCATTTTTAGTATTATTTTTTTTAAATTGCCCCTCCCGCCTAAACGAAGCCAGATAGACCTCCCCCCCTCCTATAGTAAAAAATGCTTGTATTTAACCCCTCTACAAAATACCGTTATCAATTTTTGGCGCCGTAGTTATCGTACTCGTGCCTGAAAATGCCTCAAAAAGGCAGTGGGCAGATTCACCAGCCAATTCTTGGGCTTATCGATACTTTGACTAAGTCCCAGTGTATACAGATTCCATTTTCTTTTCAGTTAAATAGTTGAAAATCATAATTCCTGATAGTTTTATGTAACGGAGCTTACTCAAGTCAAGTCTTTTAGCTTGAGCATGATTTTAGCTCCATTAGTAAATAGATAACATTCTATTGAAGAATTACGCAGCTTATGGTAATAGTAGTTTAAACTGCACCAAAATCCTGCAGACACCCGAAAATTAACAGATGTAGCCAGAGTGCTTAAGACTTGTATGCGCTACTAAATTGTCTTTCCAAAATGTGCAAAACCATTTTTGTACCTATAATATTATAGAAGTTATAGCGTTTTAAGTGGTAACACCTCCAAATAAGAGGTCACATACTTTAAAACGGGAAATATGCGTCTGGCAGGGGTTTGGCCGCGCCTAAGACGTCTTGCACCCACATATTCGTGTTTGAGACATCAAGCCCTTTAGTTTGGCATTAGTCCCAAGTGGTTATACCAAAAATTCAAAAAACGATTTTTTTCCGTTTTTTAAGGGCGTCTGGCAGGGGGTTGGCCGCGTTCTAAGACGTCTTGGACCCACATATTCGTGTTTGGGAGATCAAGCTCTTTATTTTGGCATTAGTCCCAAGTGGTTATACCAAAAATTCAAAAAACCGATTTTTTCCGTTTTTTAAGGGCGTCTGGCAGGGGGTTGGCCGCCTGCAAAACGTCTTGCACCCACGGATTCGTATTAAGGGAGTAATTTCCTTTATCTGGAGACTAGTTTCAAGTGGTTATCACAATTATCCCAACTTTCAAAAAAATTTAGTTTTTAACATAAGGCGTATTTTTTTGGGAAGTGAGTATAACAAAATCAAAAGTGAGTATAACCGTTTTGCATGTAAAACCAAAAGTGAGTATAACAAAACCAAAAGTGAGTATACCAGTTTTGCATGTAAAAGTAAAAGTGAGCTAGCTATAGATTCTCAAAAAAATACGCCTATAGTATTACTCACCAGAGCCGCCACCACCGGCTGCAAGACTTTCATTTTTGAAATAAGAAATTTCCAAACTTTTAGGGGTACTCATCTATTTTGGTTATCATCCACACCCAAAATTTGCAGCGGGCTCTTAGACTAAAACGCTTTTTGATTTTGTGCTATAATTGGGCACTCAATTTCTTGGGAAAT
This sequence comes from Cheilosia scutellata, assembly GCA_955612985.1. Lineage (NCBI taxonomy): Eukaryota > Metazoa > Arthropoda > Insecta > Diptera > Syrphidae > Cheilosia > Cheilosia scutellata. The sequence goes on along the minus strand of OY015312.1, from coordinate 81,750,133 downwards.
TGACAGTTCATACTAAAATTGTATGGAAAAGTGAAAAGGTGCTAATAAGTAATTAAGTACCCTTGAATATGTACATACATTCAAAAAAATTAATTATGTTTATGTTATGAAATAGTAGTACGCTACGGCTTCAAAGTAGTATCGTACTCAGTTCGTAAAAATGTACTCAAAATGAGCAAAATACTACAATTGTAGCACGGGAGGGAACGCTGTTGATGTATGGAGTTACCCCGCTGCTACTGTGACAAGGTTTCAATCTTTCAATCTTGTTGAGAGAACATCGCTCATCTCTGAACAAGAAGAACATCTTCAAGGAGCTCCGGCAATCGGTCTCTAAGAAATTCCAGGTAATAAAATTGCCACCTTTTTTTGCGCATATCCTGGTAGTAAATCCTGTGCCGGTGTGAAATGGAAAGGGTGTAATCGATTTGGGTATCGGCGTTGGTGCTCCCAAAGAGGCGTTTCCATTGCAGAACAAGTATACAAACACTATTTCTGCGTATTCACGTTTTGAATACAATTTTTTGGAGATCAACTTTTCAATGTTAAGCTTTTTTTCTATTCGACAATAAATTAACTGTTAACCATTGCTCATAGAGGTACGTTAGTTTATTATTCGCTCTTAATTTTGTTTGACCGAATTTGGCAAAAAACGACTTTTACTACAACTTCTGGTGATCGTACATAAAAAAGTTTCTTAACATAATTTGTAATAAATTTCTCAAGGATAAAAATTTCATAAAAAAATGAAAATCTATAAAGTAAAAATTTTGAGAAAAAGGCATTTTAAGTAAAAAAATTTAACAATAAATTTTCAAAATTTTGAGATTAAGGAGTCATATCTTTTTTGTAGATACCCAGATGTACCCGAAGTGCGTAGGACTTGTATGCGTTACTAAATTGTCTTTTCAAAATGTACAAAACTATTTTTGTAGCTATAATAGTTGAGAGGTTATAGCGTTTTAAATGGTAACACCTCCAAATTAGAGGTCCCCCCCCCTTGCCACACAATTTTTTGTTCGGCAGAACTTCAGGAATCTTCCCTTAAAGGATTATACTTCTGAATTGGGACACCCTGATTGTGTAGGTAGATAATATGAATTATGCCATTAATATTCATCGCACTTGTACATATTATTCTCTGATTATAATGAAGTGCGAAGAATGATACAGGTATGTTGATACAGTTTGTGGAATAATCTATTAACGTATCTGGATATTACTGTAATACCTACATACCAAATGTGCTACAGAATAAAGTAATAAGGTATTATATATCTGTGATTATTCTTTTTCCTAAAAGTAAGGACTGTTCGAGAAAAAATCCGGAAAGAGAAACTAGGCCTGACAATTTTTAATGCTGAAACAAACTGATTATGCTTAACATTTTTTAAACTACTATTTCTACACTTTATTAGGATGCGCTAAATAATTATCTTCGGCTAATTTTTTGACAATTATAAAGTGTTGAAAATAAGTTCACCAAACTCCAACTTAAAAAAACAGAGATTTATCGAATGTTACTGTATTAATTTATTGAAATTCTGTAATTCATTTCCTCTTGAATATTCAAGCAAAACTCAAGCAAAAAAGAATGTCAAAAATTAGCCTATATGATAATTTATTATCTTTCTCCCGGAGCAGGTTAAATCGCTGACAGCTGAAAATCCTTTTTCGACCACGATAAAAAATTAACCGAAGACAATACTATTTATCCCAGTTAACACGGAACCTTAAGATCAAATAATTTATAATTTATTTATTTATTTATAATGAGTATAATATCATGTCATCAAAATTTAACGGTACTGCGATGTCATATTTCAGTATTATCACACCGCGCAAATGTTTCCGGATTTTTTCTCGTACAGTCCTTACGTTTCAGACATTGGATTTGAATCATGAAGATTGAACAATGTTGTCTAAATTAATCGAAATTCAAGAAAACAGGAACGACGTGAGAGTCAGGTTAAACAGGCACCATAATTGAAACTAAAAATTATCTATAACATGTTTGTGTTATAACATGTTTCCTGTTGCATTTGAAAAGATTTTAGTTAATCGCAACTCGCAAGACTGCTGTAAAGGAAAGCATATTTAACGCATTCAGATTGCTCAGTTATGGCATTAAATGTTACTTCGGGAGTTAAGAAAAAATGGAAGGGATGTAGCAGCCTATGCTTAGAACATGATCACACAAGTCAATTACGTGCCAAGGAGTAACATCTGTTGTCTCTCTATAAAAGAGCTTTCTAAGGGGTACGGAACCCAACTTTAAAAATCTTGTAGCCAAAAATAGCCCAACCCGAATATGAGGAATAAAAATGCGCACCTATTTGTTTAATTGTTATGTTAACAAAACATAAAATAATTCCAATAAAAATACCAAAAAACAATTAATATCAGCCTCTTCGTGTAAATTGCGCATTAAGGTTTGATTAGAAACATAGAAACAACAACAACCTAACGTTTTAAATAAAAGAGTAGAACATACTAAAAATAATAAATAATAAAACTGTAGGTATTCAAAAGAAAAGATATTAAAAGAAAAATAATTTAAAAATATATAAGATTAATATTTGGTGAAAGTAATCAGTTAATAAACGCAAAAAACTCAATTAAAAATCGCAAGTTTCCTCCAAAATTTCTTCCATTGTGGAGGCTGATTCTTCGGTTGTTTCTGAAGTCAAATTTGCATAAATGTTACCATTAAATAAATCTACAATGTTGTACATGTTATACAAAAAAAAAAACATTTTGCTGGAAGGGGCAAATAATGAGTTTTCATATTCATGCATAAGTCTTGTGAGCTAATTTTACTACTGAGAAGTGAGACTGTGTGGTTAAAACAATATCGAAAATGGAGTTGACTCATTCACAATTACATTTTTAAAAAGTTTCAGTTCTACGAGTTCGCAATGAAAAAATCATTATATTTTTTTCATGATGCATGACTTTTTTCAATAAATTTCTAAGGAGCCTAAAAATTGCCGAATGAAATAGCCCAAATTTGGATAAATCCCAAATCGAAATTTCATGGAGCGAGTGAATAATCCGAGTAGCCTAATTGGCGATAAATAGCCCGTGCTGGCAACACTGTTTCTGAAGTCAGTCGATTCGGAGCGGAAATGTGGAGCTGAGCACATCTAGTTGCTGCCGATCACCGGTCATTACAATGACGTTTAAAACGTTTACTTGAGTGAATAATATGGAATTACAAAATGTGTATGCCTGTATGGTTTAAAAATATTTAAACTACGGTCTTAATTAAACCACATTATAAACCGAGTGAATAATACGGCCGTTAGCAATTGTTTAAATTATCGTTATTTTAACTTTGAGAAAACAATTAATTTCCAGTTGTACGATTATAGCACATTTTAATCTTAAACAAGTCATCGTATTTTCTAGGATAGATATACTTAAACAAACTAATTTACTTTTATCATTGAATTTGTCAATTTTTATATTTTAGACTATAAAGCCAAGAGTAACAGAACGTATTACTGCAACGACTTCAAACGGAGCGAAGATGGCTGTATTGAAAAGAAGAAAAACATACCAAATGTTTCGTATAACACCAAGAAGGACGTTATCCAAAAAAATTCTCGGGAGACCCAAAAGGTAATTATAGCAGAATATTTAAATGCCTGCGATTTCAAGTTAAATGCTCACCCGTAGGTGTTCTTTCACCACTGATCTCCAACTGAAACACAATCATTCCTGTGTTCAATTTGCATTTGTGTTCACCTACAGTCGCGATAACTTTTGTTTTGTAATTGTAATTAACACAAATACTTATTCCAATTTAAATTTGAAAACTAATTTACTAATAGAATCGACAGCTATAGAGGGTCCACTTGAGCAACCTACACCCGCGACCCACTTAATGGATAAGCGGTTGATTGAAAATGAATGAAACTAATTTAATGCGAAGAAAGTCCACTTCACGAAAGTGGTTTTATTTCCCACTAGGTGGAAACTGAGTCCCTCAGTGGACTTAGTTCCCGGTGACTTATTTCCCTGCACCAAACTGATGATATTGACAACATCTAGGCCGTAAGTCACGTTCAGTAACTTCCAATCGATTTTTTTTTAGTTAGCAGCGTTCCCGCAGCACTAAATCCACGTTCACACAAATATGACAATCGGAATGAAAAATTGTTGAACAATCGACTTGGCTTTTGTAACCAAAATTCTTGGTAGCCATTTTGTAATCTAATTTTTATTTCCTCGTTTGTTTGTTAGTTTGTTATTGCGGCTCCCCTAGGTTTTCATCCAAAAACAAAACATACAGCTAGGTTCCACATTTCACTTTCACTCGAAATGAAATCGGAAATTATTTTTTTGTGTTCTACATTTCTACGATTTCGATTTCAAAATTTTCGGAATTGATACGAAGTGAAATTGTTGTGTTCCACAAATCGATTGTGACGATTTCCAAGTGATTTCAAATCGATCTAGGTCATTCGATGTTGTTACGTTTTGTCCGTATTTCCTTTTTTAAAATAATTCATTTATTAATCCAAATTCTTAATATGCGGAGATAACTTGACCTGAAGTGCGTTGATGTTAGCAGAAGGTTGGGATGTGTCCGCAAATACACAACAGGGCTCTGCGAAATAAGGCCCCAAAACAAATAATGAAATAAGGCCCCAAAAAATTATACAGGAAACAACAAGAACGATTTTTACTAAAATTTGGGGTGTTATTTCCTAATGAAAAGATTTCCTATTTCCTAACCAAAAGAGGAAATGAAATAATACCCCTAACGTGTATGCAACCCCCCTGCTTGGGTTTACTGTCAGTTTTGGGGCCAGGATTTCTTGGAACTTGTGTTGGATCCACGCTGCACTTCAGTATCTGGTCCACATGCCTTCTTCAAAGACTTCCGTGAACATCGATGAAATAATGAAGCAGTCCGTCTTGACGCACAATTTTGCCAAAAACCCTATTTCGATCCTTGCTGGTATAATTCCTTACTTGGACTTTATCCCCCGGGTAGTATTTTATTCCACTTGGCCACCCAGCTTTTCCTTAATTTTGTCTATACTGTTTGAACGCACCAAATCCAATCTAATACGAATATCCCGCTGCAGAAATAATGTACACGGCGTTACTGCGGTTGTAGAGTTTGGGGTATTTCTATAACGCATGAGATAATTAGAAAGTTTATCAGAGATATTACCTGGATCTTTTATCATTTTCCGAAGTGCTACTTTCATATTTTGAACAAACCGTTCGTCTTGGCCGGGTGGTGGTACGGAGCTGTGAATTTGTGGTTAATTCCGTTTCCTCTAATAAAGTTCCTAAACTCCCTTGAAGTAAAAGTGGGCCCGTTGTCACTGACCAATGTCAATGGTAGGCCATATCGAGCGAAAAGGTCCCGTAAGATCTCAATGGTATTTGCTGCTCTCATATTGTGTGTTTGAAAAATTTCAGGCCACTTTGAATGCGCATCGACTACTATCAAAAAATATTTTTCAAAAAACGTCCCCGCAAAATCTACATGCACCCTTTGCCATTTGCCATGGAGTAGATGGGTATTCCTAACGTGACCATTTATTTTTTGGCAAAAAGCGGCGGGTTTTTTGAAGCTAAAAGCGGGCTTGTTTTTGGCGGGTTTGGCGGGTTTCCCAAAAGTATATTCTGACCTGAAAAATGTTCGCGCAAAATATAGTAGAAACAGTTTATTTCACGTATTGTCACGTAAAATAGAATATAATTCTTTAAAAATAAACGTCATCAGTTTTTTTAATACATATACGGCTTCCAAATCTGGCGTAAGCGTTACATATTTTTGAATTTTTGGATTTTTCGACATCTCTCTTGATCTTTATAAATTTTACCGTAGTATTTACAGCGAATGTCAATGAATAACATTGGTTGTTTCTTTGACGCATTTGTCATGACATTTGCATTTTTCGCGCACTTATGCCAACTAAAGTTGTCCATCATGGTTGTTAATTTATTTTTTTTTTTAATTTTTAATTAAAAAAATCTTCAAAAGTAGTGAAAAAAGGACTATTGAAAATTCTTAAGAGAATTAAATTCCGATTTTTTATCAAAAAGTGGGAAAATGGTTGTGGTGGCGGGTGGAGGGTTTTTAGGTAAAAAAGAGGGTAAAACCCGCCAAAAGCGGGTGAAATGGTCACATTAGGTATTCCCATGGATGCTGCGACGATTGGTTCTGAACACTTCTACAAGATACACATTTTCGCGCTAAGTCTTCGATGTCAACGTCAATATGCGGCCACCAGACGTAACTACGTGCCAACGCCTTCATTTTCACTATACCAACGTGAGCAGTGTGCAATTCGGCTAATATTGTTTCTCTCAAAGTCGCAGGAATCACGACACGATTGTTTCTGAGAATTGTACCGTTGGTTAAAGAAAATTGAAGACCTTTACATTCGAAACCAGGGTTGACTAATTTCTTTCCACTTAGTAAATTGGTTTACACCTCCTTCAGTAATGGGTCTCTGCTGTTCTCCTCTGCAATTTGTTTTTGGGTGATGGGAACAATATCCATCTGCTGCATTTGATAGTATGTCACGTCGTCTGCATCTTTTGGCTCGTACAATTTAAGAGGTAAACGGGATAGCGTCGCCCGGTACACAATGTCGTAGTTAAAACCTTGTAGGAACTGCGCATAATGCAGCATGCGTGTGGCCACCATACTGGGTAAACTTTTGCATGGACTGAAAATAGAAACCAATGGTTTATGATCAGTTATTAAAGAAAACTTATGTCCGTAACAATATCTAAAAAATCTTTTTAGTGCCCAGAATATTAAAGTTGCCTCTTTGTCTATTTGACTGTAATTCCTTTCCGAAGCGAAAAGAGATCGCGAGGCATAAGCGATCGGACGTTCCTGCCCATTTGGAAAAGTATGCGAGAGCACCGTTCCTTGCCCATATGGACTCGCGTCGGTCGCCAACGAAAGAGTTAGATTTGGATCGTACGCGCATAGAACAACGTCTGAGGTTATTTCCAATTTGATGATTTTAAACGCCTTCTCACATTCCTGATTCCAGTTGAAAGTTACGTCCTTTTGTAGCAAATTGTAAAGAGGATGCAATTTTGAGGAAAGATTCTTCAAAAATCTCCCATAGTAATTTACCAGGCCGAGCCAACTTCTAACTTCGGTTATATTTCTCGGTGCAGGTGCATCAGTTATCGCTTGGATTTTATCTTTGGTTTTTTTAAGTCCCCTTTCCGAAATTACATGGCCTAAATACGTAATTGAACTTTAATTCGCAGTCCAACATTGTTTAACCGGCGAAGAACTTCTTCCAGGCGAGATGTATGTTCATCAAGGGTAGACCCTTGGATGATTAAAGTCGTCTAGAAAAACGCATACTCCAGGAATATTATCAAGTGCACGGGTTATATACCGCTGCCAGATAGCAGGTGCCACCTTTGTACCAAACATTAATCTATTCACCTTGTAATCGCCCTTGATAGTTGAAATCGCCTGCATTTCCGCACTGCGCATATCCATTGGCATGTGCATGTCCAGGTACGCTTCGCTCAAATCCAATGTCGTAAAAATCTTCCCACCAAGCACCGATGTTGCAAAAATGTCTTCAACGTGAGGAATCGGAAAATGGTCATTTTTGAGCACTTTGTTCAATGTAATTTTGTAATCGGCGCACAATCTAATGGATCCGTCTTTCTTCACTATAGGCACTACCGGTGTGCCCCACTCACTATACTGCATTTGTGTTATTATTCCTTCACTTTCTAGACGGTCGATCTCCTGCTTCATTTTCTCCTGAAGTGCGTAAGGTATTTTACGAGCGGGTATGTAAATGGGCCTTCGTTTTGGGATCATCTGGACTGGTCAAATTGCAAAGTAATTGAAGGGTTTTTGCACCCATTGCATGAACTAACCAATTCCTTTTGCTCTCTTTCACCGCGTTAGTTTCCCCTGTCAGATTTTTCCAGCAGAAAAAATTCTCCAACAATTTGACGAAGATTTCCCAGCTTTCATTCTCTTCGTTGAAACTTTCTAGTTGAATTCCCTCATGGTGGGATTGGCCCGCATTATTGCCCTGTACTGCATTTGTAATTGCCTCCAATAGAGACCTCAATTGGTTTGAGTCCATTGTAAATTGAATACGTAGGTTTCGATAGAATTTTATTTTATTTTTCCTGCCTCGTCGCCACTGTTACGTTTTGTCCGTAGAGAAAATGAAAGAATCCTTCCTATTTAAAATAATTCATTTATTAATCCAAATTCTTAATATGCGGAGATAACTTGACCTGACGGGTTGAGGGTTAGGGAAAAGAGAAAGCTACCATGAAGTATGTATGTTTGACAGTAGGAAGTAAAATTCGGCGAAGTTAAATTTCTCTCTAGGGTGCGTTGATGTTAGCAGAAGGTTGGGATGTGTCGTCCGCAAATACACAACAGATGTGAAATAGTGGAAACGAAAAGACGCGATCAAAAATTTAAGTTAAAAATGCAATTTTAAACAAAATTGATAAGCTTATTTCACAAAAAATATATTTAAAACGGGGGTAAACATAAAAATACTGCGCAGGAGGGAATTTTTATTAATTTTATGGAGCAGCAAAAGCGCAAAACTGCGGCTAACTGTAAAGTGGTAGGAATTGAAGATTGTTTAAGGTGTGGTTCAACAATTTGCAACACCATAAGGAATACACATTTATTTAGACGGCTGTATGAAATGAACCTACATTAAATCACAAATAATTGACAAAATTAAACTTTCGTTTTTAGTTTTTATAACTTGCGCAGCATCTGCAATTTCCCAGGGATTTGCCACATAACATGCACATTGTTGATTGAAATGAGAAAACTTTGAGAAACACAGTAGTTCAGGGAATAAAGACAACAAAATGACCAAGTTTAGGAAAAATTAGAAAGCTGGAATTTTGCATGAACCTTTCTTTTGTGGTTCTAAACAATATCCCATGTGCCGCTAAAAATGTTACGCGGGGTCAAAGGTCACGATAAATTGTTTTTCGCGAATATCTTGTTAACAGTTACTTTTATCGAAAAATAGTGTAGTATGTCTTTGTAGCTTAGCAAATAAAACACAAAAAATGGAATTGAATGTTGGGCTAGATTTTACTTTACTGCCCATTCGAAAAAATACTTTTTTTTGTTTATTCCGATTGACTTTAATGCGTTGAGCTCAAATATGCAAAATGCAAAAAAAAGTTGGCGGTCTCTTACCGTTTGGGCGTGGCACGCCCCCAAAGTTCAAAAAATACAATATAAAATAAAATTTCAGGAATGGAATGTCCAATTTTTGTAAAATAAATTTTTTTATATTCCCTAAATGTGCAGTTAACTTATAAAAAAAGTTACTCTTGACACTGGTAAATGCAAGCCTTTATTAAATGTTGAACACCTATAATTAAATAATTGAGCGATAATAAATAGGTCATCTGACGAGTACCAGCATGCAAATGTTTTAAATGACAGTCACGAACAATAAGTTTCGACAAACGATGATCCTTGTGTAAAATTAAAGGTTGCATCTGATCAAATGAAATATTTGCGTTGCCGAGCCTGCCACCAACTCGTAATAATCCTTCATAGTCGATGAAAGGGCTCATAAGAAAAAATTTGCTTTCTCGTCATTAAATGTACAACGTTGCGATATTTTAACGAGACGATTTTTTGCTAATTGGATATCACTGATTGTGGTTTAATTTTAGTGTTCGTTTTAGGAAGCTTGTGTGTTCGAAATAACCGAATACAGCGCGCCGCCGTCACCCGAAAAAGTCGATTAAGATTTGAAAAACTATCAAAAATGTCCCACTCAATCAAAAGTCCGGGAACGCGTTAGACAGACCACTTCACTGGTTACTAATTCTTCTCCGCAGTTGGGCAATGTCAAAATTGTATTACAGTGTCACTAAGAAATAGTGGTCCATTCCACCATAAGTTCAGGCTCAATAACTTTCGGGGCATCACTCCGCGAGTAGCACAATCCGCTGGATTTTCCAATGAACGAACATGATGCCATATTGATGCAGGAAATGCACTTAAGATTTGTGATACCCGATTATCTACAAACGCGTTTCTGGGACGAGGATATCCCTGAATCCAATGTAACACCGTAGTGGAATCCGTATATGCGAAGCAGTTTATGTTGTGCATACCGAGGGCATCTTTTACTTTACTAAGTAGTTTTATTAGTAGGTAAGAGCCACACAACTCGAGGCGCGGAATCGTTAAGGCAGGCTTGACGGGTGCTACACGAGTCTTAGCACATAATGTTTTTACGCCATTAATCTTTATATACTAAAGATTATATATATACTACAGCGGAGTAAGCTGACTCTGACGCGTCAGAAAACCCGTGTAACTCTAATAAATCCCCTTTTTCAAACTTTAACCATCTCGACATACTTATAGAATCGAAACACTCAATTTCGGATCTAAAGTCTGACCATTCAACGAACAGTTCGCCGAGGATGGGGTAAATAGAAAGGGATTACTAAGCTCGCTCTCAACGTACTCGCGTTTAAGGTCAGGATTGTTCTGAAATCGTTTTTCCATAGTATGAAGACGTTTCAATGCCGCAATTCGCGAGTCCCCGAACTCGATTTTGTTATTGGAAAATGGTAAGCCTACTACGAGAAATGTCTTCCGATTATATCATCGCCTTCGGGTGCGAATTGTTTTACGTTTTGAAGGTCTTCGTGTTCACAGAATTGTTTTAAAAGCAAATCAAGATCAATCGACGAATATAGTACATTTAATTCGCGCTGCGGCGCAACTAGAACATTGCCAGCAATTACCCATCCGAAGACCGTGTTTTGGGCTACTGGGGAACCCGTTGGATGTACTATTTTTCCATCGCGAAGAACATCAAAAAATATGTCAGCACCTATCAAAATGTCAATTCTACCTGGGCCACAACGTCCTGGCCCTTACTAACAGCAATACCGTTGGCAATAATGTCATGACATTACAAGGGGAATGCTGAAGTGCATTCACTGACAATTGATATGAAATGCCGTTCGACGTACTCGGTTGAACTGGAACGTTAATTACCAGCTCTTGATGCACCAATGTGTTGTGCTTGTTACGGCAAATTTTACACGAAGAGAACTTGCACTCCGAGAGCGAATGCTTAACGCGAAGACAATTACAGCAAATTCTATTTGTTTTAATGAACTCTAAACGTAAGGCACTGTGAGGGACTTAAAATCATTACACTGATAGAGAAAATGTTTTCCATTGCATTTGAAGCACGACGGAGAGACAGAATTTAAAAACCGTTTATATTTTATGTCTTTCGATATCGGTTTAGAGTTTGTAGTATGATTGTTGCAAACCGTGCGGGATAAGTCTAACGTTTCTAGCTCATCAATACGGTCTTTGAGAAAACTAATGAAATCTGCATACGTCGACTTATCTTTTCCCTTACTTTCTCGCGCCCACAACACTTTACTATCAATGTCTAGTTTCTTGGATAAATGATAAACTAATAAAATATCCCAAGACTCAATATCTAATTTTAATGCCCGAAGAGCGTTTATATTTTCATTGGTGTTATTAAATAACTGTTTCAAATCGTTAAGTAACGAATATTTTAGCGATTGTTGATCAAAAATGTTATCAAAATGCGCGGCTATAATTTTTGATTGATTTTTATCATAATGATTTTTGAGAATTTTCCACGCTGGCTGGCGCGAAATTTTCGTTACTAGGTGGCATGAGTTTTATTAGAGAAGCTGCTTCTCCCTTGAGCCTTGTTTGTAGACATTCCAATTTTTCAATATCCGCAATTGAAGATTTGGTTTCTACTAAGGCGGAAAACAGGTCCCTGAACCTAACCCATTCATCTAATTTGCCGGAGAATTGGGGTAGCTTTATTTCAGGCAATCTATGTGAATCATATTTATTAATATTGACCGGCGATCTCGATGTTTCGGCGAGGTTTTTAACGAGATTATTAAGCGTAATCTGACTTTCGGTCAAAGCATTAAGACAGGAGCTGAATTGCTCTGGTACCGATTCAAACGAATTTAATAACCCAAGCAGCTTCGCGTATACACTATAGTAGAGTTCTTCGTAATTCGCGCGATATTCGATTTCTTCATGGAGGCGATCATCATCAATACCAGATTCAATTTCGCTTTGAATTTGCTCAAAAGCCCGCATATATTGCTCCAACTTCGATTGACGAGCCTGTAAGTGCGGCAGAGAATGATCGGCTTCGACCGACTCGCAATAAAGATCAATCCTAGTAATTTGCCCTTTAATAGAGGCACGTTGTCGTCTTAGTGAATCCATGATTAATCCGCTGATTCATGAATCATCATATGCTCGATAGGACGAAAAATGCATGCGATTAATTCAAATCTGCTTAAAGCTTTATTTAAACGAAATATTTCTCTTAGAAGAGTGCCAAATAAAGAAAAATATATTAAACAAAATGTTATAGGTACTTAACAAAAATTTATATGCGTGCTTTATTCACCAAAGCTTAAACAGAACAAACAGAACAGAAGGATGAAAAAGAAAAAAAAAAAAACAAACGAAATAATGACAAACGTCATTAAAGGAAATATTTTACAAAATAAACAAAAAAAAAAAAAAAAAATAGTGATGCCAAGTGTTCGTTAAGGCGCAAACACAGTGCTTCCGTAAGAATTTAAAAAAATCGTTTTAATAAATCATATAAATAAAACACTTTGCTCCTCTAAACATACCTTTAACGCATTCCATAACTTGGAACTTGACAACTTGAATATTGTCTAAATCAAATTAATTAATTCAAAAACAGTATTTCTAATCTACTTGAGTCAACAAATTCGATTCTTTTTGGACGAAACTGAATGAAAACGAGACCAAGTCATCAACGAAATGGATATTCGCTTTGGTTCCGTGACATGTTTTGAATTTTTGAAACTTTCGGACACAGCATTGTATGAATATTTTAAAACCAATTTTCCTGTTAACTTGCTCAATATTTTACAGAGCTCATACCCGGTATATTTTGACATTCCAGCATTGAAAACAGAACTAAAGTTGATTTTCGATGTCGAGAATTTTAAACAAATTCCCTTGAGGAAATCAGTAAAAACGCACTTGATTGCACAGAAACGCAAAACGCCAGTGTGCGTTATATATTTGTCGGAACGAAATTCTGAAAAGCTGTTCGGACGAAAACGAATACTTTGAATCGCAGCAAAAATTTTCCGATTCTCCGGTTAGTAGTTCTTACGAGTAGAACACACATTTCAAAATTTACGTAGAGATTTAAATGAATTCTATACATATTTCTTTTATGTGTGCAATTAATACGAAACGATCTCGAGATAAAGGAAAAAAAATGTATTTAATATACAAGACTTAATATATTTAATATAATTTTCTTTGTCTCCTAAAAGCGCGAAAACTACTGGACAGATTTCAATGAAACACTGAAAGTGTAATCTTAAATGGTCCAAATATAAGTTTGTCTGCTAAAGGCGAGCGGAGCAAGGCGAGCCCGCGTCAGCTAGTATTAAATAAAACTTTTGTGTAAAAGGATTATAGAGCACAACTTCAGTATATTTTCTTCCTAATTATCCTACTATCGTAGTTACATGCAATTGTATTTTGGTTTAAACTGAATTTATGTTGTAAAGTAATAATAATATGTAATTGTTTTTATTCTTTTTAATTTAGGTAGTTTTCAGCGATACACCAATGGGAAAGGAGGAAGATAAACAAACAGGGAGTTACACTTCTGTTGATGATTCATCAGCGCCAAACGATTCAAATTTAAACAAAAAACAAATTACGTGGGCATCTGTAGCTTCTCAGCCAGCAAAGCCAAACCAAGTATGTATTTTTACAATTTATAATGTACCTATACCCAACTGAAGTGCGTTTTTAATATTAAGACCATTAAAAGTCCTCTCCCCATTTTGTATTAAAACGTTTTCAGCAGCAATAGTCTGGAAATAAGATTCTAAGCGATGAGAGGTGAAGAACGTAACCATCAGTATAGAGATCAGTATGAGAAGTATAGAACTTTAAGTTGGCAACACTATTTTAACCGGCGGCCATTTTGGGGGAGAGTACGATAACTACGGCGCCAAAAATTGATAACGGTATTTTGTAGAGGGGTTAAATACAAGCACTTTTTACTATGGGAGGGGGGGGTCTATCTTACTCCGTTTAGGCGGGAGGGGTAATTTAAAGAAAATAATACTTTAAATGGAAAAAAATACATTAAAAAACAATGGCAACACTTATAATAAAAGACTATGACATTTTAGAAAGCCCAGAATCTGTTCTTTTATATTATTTTTAAATCAAGTTATTCCCTTAAATGGTTTTTGAAAAAAACAATTTCAAACTTGAAATTTTAGGACAAAAATTGGGGTGAGTAAAATAATTTTGGCGATGAAAACTAATGACGGATTTATGTAGAGGAGTTAAATACAAACATTTTTTACTATTGGAGGGGGGGTCTATCTCGCTCCGCTTAGGCGGGAGGGGTAATTAAAAAAAAAATTATAAATAAAATTAAAATAAAATATTAAAAAAGAATGGCAACACTTACCACAAAGAACTATAGTATTTTTCAAAGCCAGGAATTCGTTCTAAATTGTCTAAAATGCAAATCAGCAAAATTTTGTCTACCAATGTGAAATTTCTGGCCAGAGATTGTATCTGAAGAATGTTGTTGATATTGGGTAAACTAATATAATTAAAAGAAAGTTTGCATATACTCAGCCTTGCACCCATCCCAAAATCCAACAGTGACCCCAAGCAGGGGGGTTGCAGGGGGGCAGCATGCCCCCCCATACGCATTTCAAGGCGCAAGGGTAGCAATTTGTACTCTAAGCGGAGCAACATATAAAAGTAATTTTCAATTTTCTCAAAAATTATAAGACATAAATCAAACTGGTTTTGAGTGTTCGATTAAGAATTGATTTAGGCAGTAAAAACTACAAACAAATTAAGTATCTATTTGCTCAACATTGAAAAAAATCAGCATAAAACATTTTTTTTAAATTTTTTTCCTTAAATTTCAAGTTTGAAAGTATTTTTTTCAAAAACTATTAACAGCTATAACTTGATTTAAAAATAATATCAAAGAACAGATTCCTGGCTTACAAAATTCATAAAGTTCTTTATTGTAAGTGTTGCCATTGTTTCTCAATTAATTTTTTTTCATTTTAAGTATTATTTTTTTTAAATTGCCCCTCCCGCCTAAACGAAGCCAGATAGACCCCCCCCTCCCATAGTAAAAAATGCTTGTATTTACCCCCTCTACAAAATACCGTTATCAATTTTTGGCGCCGTAGTTATCGTACTCGTGCCCCATTTTGTCAGCTGTCAAGTCAATTATTTTTAGTTTGGTTTGGCATTTCGACAGGAATAGACTGACGCCTGAACAACGCTTCCAAATTGTCCAAATTTATTTTGAAAATCATGGTTCTGTTCGAAATACGTACCTCGCACTACGTCCATTTTACGGTCAACATAATTGTCCATCAGAGCAATTAATTAGATTAACTATGAAACGTTTTCGCACCACGTTTACTCTAAATGATAATACGCATCCACAGAGACGTCGTACAGTGCGTACAGAAGAAGTCATTGCTGCTGTAGAGCGTAGCGTAGAGGAAGACCCGTATCAGTCTATCCGCCATCGTGCACAGGAATTGGATATGTTTTCATCCATTCCAATGGTGTCCGCTATAGAGCCATGATTACTGACTTTTTCGTTCATCAATTGAACAACCTTGATGTGCAGGAGCTGTGGTTTCAACAAGACGGTGCAACATATCACACATCTCGTGTCACAATTGATTTATTGAAGGAAACGTTTGGTAACCGCATAGTTTCACTTTGCGGCCGTGAATTGGCTTCCAAGATTATGCGATTTAACGCAGCTTGACTATTTTCTGTGGGGATATATGAAGCCGCTAGTCTACGCCGATAAGCCCGAAACGATTGACCACTTGGAGGACAACATTCGCCGCGTTATTGCCGATATACGGCCACAAATGTTGGAATAAGTATTTAAATTATAATGCCAAAATATTATCTTTCGAATAAAGTAAATTTCATGTCAATTTAAAAAATCATATTTGTTATATTCCATTTCAAAGTTCTATACGTCTAAAAAAAAAACTTTATGTATATGTATTTACACTTGGGGTGGGTATCTCTTATTTTTGTTGTGGTATATCCCTAATTTAAGATTTTTTTTTAACTTTCCCGTATACGTATCGTATACGTAGTAGATAAGAGAAAAATACATATGTACCTACTATTGTTTTCGTACAAAATTTCGAACTTGATATTTTAATCAATTGTGATATTACGATAATAGGGCAACTCATAAAAGTGGGTCTCGCAATTCTGTCTGTCCCATAGGCCTGCAGCCTAAAGGCTTGGACGGATTTGTTTCAAACTTAGTATTGAGAGTTTGTGGGCGCTAGGATGTTTTTTTTTTTTTGTTTTTAAGTCAAACTCCAATATTAACGATACTTCCCATATACAAATTTTACAAAATTTTCAACAATTTAAATTTCCGATTTGAATAAAAATTTAACTATTGGGGTAATGCTTATATCCGGAAACAATTTTCCCTGGAACTAATCTGCACACGTTAAATTATTTAACCTTTGATATTAAACAGAGTGCAAAAGCGTACACGTAGGTAAAAAAAAAATAGATCAGTAGATTTAATCACCTCGATTACCGTTGTCGTTTCCGACTCAAAAATACACGACTCTATTACGCTTGTCGTTTTTACACGACAAAGGTCGGATGAACATGTCAAATGCCTTTTTTGTACTAGTTTTGAAGTCGTCGCACGACTTTACTTTAATTACCTAAAAAAAAGCGACACGACTAATGACCTAAAAAACGTCCTTTTTTGTCGTTTGCAATTTCGCTCCCGATAGGTAGTCGGGTGGTTCAATTAGGCTGTGTTTTCGCGTTTGTTTTCGTTTTTTATAAACAGAATTTATTTCATCTGTATAGAAGAACGCACACAAACATGCAGGCGTTCGTTTTTGGTGGAATATTTTCTGTTTATTTTCATTTTCAAAACATTTAGTTTGATTGCGTAGATATGTCCGATGGATAATTGAAAACATAAAAAAAATATGGAAAAAAAAAATGTAAAATAACAAATAAAAAGCAATAGAAGTTCTTAATTCATTAATGGAGAAGAATACTCATTTGGCGAAAGGATTCAGCAAGGGGTTAAATAAGGAGGCAACTTTAAACAGGCGATACTTTCGCCTCAAGATGAAGCTATTGCAAATTTGCTCTCGTTCGAAAAAATCTTAAATCCGAAAGGTGTGTCCATAGCGGCTTCAAATAGGTACTTCAATAATTCAGGCACAATCGCGTGACTGTAATACGAACTATCCGCCGACATCGCAGGCAGTTTCCACGCTAATCCCATCACAATGGGATAATTAACCTGAAACGTCAGCCATATATCTCCTTACAAACTCGCCAACAGCATCCACTTCTTTGTCCCATCAGACTGGACGTATTCCTGCGCAAAATGAATGATCTCTTATTTTTGATCGTGTTAAAATTAATTCCTTTCTTTTTGCCCTTTCACTGCTTTCTTCTTCGTCACGATCTGAACTGTAAAACATTTTTTTCAATGCTATTCATCTTATAAATCTTTAGAAAACTGAAATCTTTCGAGAAGTAAAAACTTATTTGCACAATAATTTATTTTCGGGGTAAAAAAACGGACTATTTGACAATTCCATACAAGTGCTACCAATTTTACTACATTCTAGTCGTCTACAAATCTGCTACAAATTCGGCGGATCGTTTGTGTTAGGTAATGAGGATTGAAAACCGACACGACTCAAGAAACGACAAAAGTCGTTTTCGACAAACGACAACTGTAATCGAGGTGAATGGAATATTAAAAAAAACTAGCTGTAGCTGCCCGGCTTTGCTCGTGCTCAGGAATTGGGTATGCGGACAAGGCACATCAATGTTTTAAATTTAAAACTTTAGCTCCCACAAGTGTCGAGAAATACATTTGCCCGATCCCGCCTATAGTTTATTAAATGCTTTCTAAAGGCAGTAAACGTCTATTTACCAAACGTTGCCGTAAATGTCAGGGTACTCATTCCGTAAAATTTAAGACGACAGTCGTCCAAGCGATAGTAGTGCACGAGATCGTCTTTTATTTGCTTCACGTAACTCTACCACCAGCGTGTCGTCTATCGTTTATTTTTACACAAAGTTTGCGTTTACACAAGAGTTGCGTTGTACATATGATAAGAACACCAATTGGTATGCCCCTTAGAATTTACAAATATAATATCACACATCTGGATTTAATATTCTCCACACGCAATACAGGATTGCGGTAGGTTTTTAGATGGGAATGCTTAGTCCAAAAGAAAATTTTTTGTTCTGTCCTTGCGAAAGAGGAGTTAAAATTTGTTCTTTTTCAAGTGGCGGCTTGATGTAAGAACATTCTTTGGAAAGAGCTCCTTCCGATCATTATGAACTTTTCTGGGGACTC
This sequence comes from Cheilosia scutellata, assembly GCA_955612985.1. Lineage (NCBI taxonomy): Eukaryota > Metazoa > Arthropoda > Insecta > Diptera > Syrphidae > Cheilosia > Cheilosia scutellata. The sequence continues at coordinate 81,731,621 of OY015312.1, read as the reverse complement.
GGTGTATAGATATGGATTCTTGTACGTTGTACGACGTGCAATATGGAACTCCACAGTACCCACTTTTTTTGTTATCAGTTCTTAGTGTAGTTTCTTCTGCCATCATTATTGCACTTGATCATAAAATCTATTCAATATAAGAAAACATTAACTTCAACATATTTAATTTCAATTGTCACGTACTTTTCACAAATTATTTTCACGAGGGACAGGTACAGTTACATTTCTTAGACCGCGATATTTTTAAAAGAATCAAAATTTATTTATTAGCTTGTTGTATCCCCCCCCACCATTTTTGTTATCAGTTCTTAGTGTAGTTTCTTCTGCCATCATTATTGCACTTGATCACAAAATCTATTCAATATAAGAAAACATTAACTTCAACATATTTAATTTCAATTATTTTCACAAATTGTTTTCACGAGGGACAGGTACAGTTACATTTCTTAGACCGCAATATTTTTAAAAGAATCAAAATTTATTTATTAGCTTGTTTTTATAGCTGCTTTTTGGTATTGATTTACTTTTAAATATTTCTTCTCTTAAATTTACCAATAAACTTGGTTAATATCAGAATCTACTTATTATAGTTGATTGATTGATTTTTTTATTTTTCGAAACATACACTTTTCATTTCATTAGGGATTTAAGGCTTAACTACATTCGGAAAAAAGTCAAAAAGTGAAAAAGTGCAAGCTGGCACACAAACGCAGTTGCCCCCTTCTGGTAAGAAATTTATTTAAAAAGCTTGCTCTGACACAAGTAAACCCAAACAAAACGCGGCCATTTTGTTAAAATAGGTTCTTTTCCATGGCATTTTGTTTATAAAGGACGTTTCCCTGATAAAACGAAAACAAAAATTCGACATTCTAGTCGCATCAGAGCCCTCTATTTGGGAGATCAGTAATTGACGCAAACTTTTTTGTGCTTTCTTGTGGTAAGAAATTTATTTAAAAAGCTTGCTCTGACAAGAAAGTAAACACAAACAAAACACTACCATTTTGTGCACAAAGGGTTCCTTACCATGGCATTTTGTTTAAAAAGTTCATTTCCATGGTAAAACCTAAACTAAAATGCGACATTCTAGTCGCATCAGAGATATCAGTAATTGGCGCAAACTTTTTTTGTGCATGTAGTAGTAGTGGCACTGGACTGAACTCACACTTATTCATTTTCTGCCAAAAATTTGACTATCATTCAACACTCATCAGTTTGCCACGACGATAAAATAATAATAAGTGCCAAAAAATAGTATAATAACAAACAATTTCCCTACATACCTGACAAAAGTTGCTTGCCGTCCCGTGCAAGCTCAGAGTGCTGGCTGAGTTAGTTAACATTTCGAAAGATATTAGACAATATCCCCGCGCCATACGTCTCGCAGACGTAACTTATTATCTTTCTAGGGTTTATTTCATTGAATGGAAGGCTCCTAAGTGAAGCTTCCTTCTACGTAGGAGAGCTGGAAGAAAAAAAGAAGGCGAGAAATAGTTTCCTCCTACAGCTTCTGCAAAAGTCGTTTGCGAAAAGGCCTAGCCTTACAGCGTGCTTTCCTATTAGGCAGTGCCCACTGCCCAGTAATGAAACCTTTTGTAGTGCCGATATGCTGTCTGTTGAGAGAAATCAAATTCTTAGAGCGTTTTAAATCCAGCCTAAGCCAAATTTGTTTTGTCGCTGGATTTGTTCACCTAAGATTTGTAGCATCTAGCTTTAATATTTGTTTACAAGTAACAATTGGTATTCTCAAAGTGCCTTTATCCAGCAGGATGGGTTGATTTGTTCCTATTTTTGCGAGTTCATTGGCCTCACAATTCCCTGGAAAATCTCTTGGCACCGTCACCGAAATTAGGTGAATGTTGATTGTTCATCTCCGTAAGAGACAATCGGAAGTCGAGGGCTACTTAGAGAATTTATAGAGATCGAATCCAAGGATTTGATGGCTTCTTGGCTGTCCGATAAATATGCAGATATCTCTAACGTTTTTCTTGAGCCAAGATAAGACTTCTTTTATCGCCATTATTTCCGCCTGGTACACGCTACAAGGAGGTAGACCTAATTCCGTCTTAAGCTTAAGATTAACCACCACCAACTACGTCTTTGGTTTTTGAGCCGGCATGCAGTGTAGAAGTGAATTGATTCATTTTCTGAAAAGTATCCTCATTCCAGATTGCTCTGGAGGGGATGGTGACGAGAAAGTTATTGTCAAAATTTAGAGAAGGGGTGGTGTAGTCAGTGTTTTCGTTAAGTTTTTAGAATAGAAGAGTGGCCAAAGTCTTTCCTTGACCACTGCGAGGTAGCTTTAAAGCGAATGGCTGCACTCGCTTCTGTACAAGGTGGCGCAAAAATAACCTTCCGATGTTTTTTGGCTGTAATTAAAAAAAAAAATTAAAAACTTTGATTCTTCTTGTGGATTATTTTTATTTGGTCTTTTAGTTTTTTTTTACATCAAGTCGAGAATATGATGTCATGTAAATGGCCGCCGCCACAGTTGATTGTTATTTGAGCCCTTTTTATGGCATTTTCCATCACTTTGGCCAAAACTTCCGGCGATAGGTCCTCACATTCTTGACGGATATTGTCTTTAAGAGCTGCAAGAGTCTGAGGCTTGTTGACATAAACCCGCGACTTCAAAAAGCCCCACAAAAAGAAGTCTGGAGCGGTCAAATCAGGCGATCTTGCTGGCCAGTGCAAATCGCAAAAAACGGGAGATTAGGCGCTCGGGAAATGCATCCTTCAGCATATCGGTTGTGACACGTGCAGTGTGTGCCGTTGCACCGTCCTGTTGGAACCACATGTTTTCCAATCCCAATTCGTACCAAAATTCGCTGTAAAGACCGTCGACTGATACCCATTTGCGTGGCACGTCGTCTGGTCGATGTCGACGGCGCTTCCATGACATCTTCGGCTACAGCAGCAATATTCTCTGCAGAACGGCTACTCCGGGGTCTGCCACGCCTGGCAGCATCTCGTGTTGTGCCAGTCTCTTCGAGGCGAGCGGCTAAACGTCGCAGTGTTTCACCAGTAGGCGTTGGACGGCTAGGAAATCTGCGACGAAATTCACGTTGTGCCAAAGTCACCGACCGATTATTGCTCAAATAAATAGTCACCAATATTCCGCGTTCTGGAGCAGTGTAGCGTAACATTGTTTATTAACGTGTATTTCGCATGTGTTTACTACACAAATGTCAAAACAGAACTGACATTAGGGGCCAATCGCAAAATTTATAGCATTTTCTGATAGGAGGATTACTTTTGCGCCACCTTGTAGAAGGGGGGATCGAACGCCTTCTTATGGAGTGCCTCTACTAACAGATCTTCTTGTGGACATCTTACCCAGCTTGGAGATGATAATCCAACCATTAAGCAGTAGATTAATCAGTTCGCAAAGTGAGCTGTCAACATTCAGGTCTGATAGCGCATCTACTATCGCTGATGTATTGACAGCTAAGATTTTCGGAAGCACCGGCAAGATTATGCCCGATGATTTCTGCAATTCGACAGGTATTATGCCGTCAGGTCCCGCAGATTTATGTGGACTATGGTTTCCCCGATTTAGTTTACTTTGTGTAATTACTTTTGAAGGTATCGTTATTGGTTCAGATGTTCGGTTGAAGACCGTGTTGTTAACCACATGGTAACTACCTTGGAAATGAGCAGTAGATTGAGCGAAACTTCGCTGAATGTCGTCGAAGATTCAATGGCTTTCATGAGGAAACTAGGTGTTATTTAATTAGAAGAGCGAATAGTCTTAAAGCCTCAGAGGGTTCTATTTTACCACAGAAGAGTCTGCAAGAATTAAGTTTGTCATTTCTGCACTCTTTTTTGTATATATTTAGTGACGCACGTCCCAGTCTAACGCATTAGTTTTCAAAAAAATGTTCGTTCGACTGTAGATATTTAAAAAAAAAAAAAAAAAAAAATTAAGTAATGTTGATCACTTCAATAATGATTATTTCAGCACGTCTACTCCAAATCTGACAGTAAAAACAAGCAGGGGGTTGCAGGGGGCAGCATGCCCCCCCAAACATGTTTCACTGCTTATGGGGTTTATTTTTTAATTTTCGACATAATTTCCCTTTTTTCGACCTTATTACCATTTTGCTATGGAAATAAAATCGACCACGAAAAAAGGTGCAATTCGACATTATTTCTAATCAAAATGGAAATAAACACGATTCGACCTTATTTCCTTCGACTTTATTTCACGGCACCGTTACTCATGATCATGACGAAGGAGGTTTGTACTTAAAATGTAGTCAAAATTTATCTCACCTCTTTTGTTTGAGCTACCCCATACAGTATGTTGAGCGTTAGCGTGACAACCAATAATAAGGCCGGTTTTCTGCCTCCCTTCTTTCCCAGTTATACCAAAAAAGAGAGTCTATATTTTCATGGGCGAGATACGCCGAAACATAAGCTTTCTAAACTTTCTAAACAGCTGAGGAAAGTATAAGGTATTAGTAGGGTAACATCTGGGGCCTATTTCATAAAACTACAAGTGTTGTACTTGTAGACTAGTAACTACAAGCGCAAATAAAGTATGGAGTTGTAGTATTGTGTTCCATAAAAAATTGTCCGCACTTGTAGTACGGCAGATTCAAATTATAAGTGTAGCGATCAAAATACTACGAGTCTACGAGTCTGTAACTACAAGCTAAAAATTATTTGAGAAGAACTACAAGTCTGTAGCTATACTTCACTGTTAAGCGAACAAACCAGTTCTTCTTCTTCTTTTCTTTCTTTCTTTGTTGCATTGAATTTACTTAAACCATAATAAAAACTAATTTGTGCCATTAATTTTCAAGCAAAAGCTCACTTCTATTACTTTCATCTTCCGGTTGGTCAAAACAAAATAAAATGTGCTCAAAAGAAATCAAATTGTTACTTTTGGAAGAAATTGAGAAAAATAAATCAATTTTATTTGGTCCTTTTTCGGATAAGGTGACAAAAAGAGGAAAAAGTGATACATATATGGATGCGAATCCATGCAAAGGCTAAGACGAATGGTTATTTTTGTGGAAACGGAAAGTCATGGTCTTATGTACATGCGCGAAGTTTTTTGGACTAACGTGAAGCCGTGTACTATGGCAAGTACATCACTGTGAACTAATAATGCTCTTTAAAAATTCGCGGTTCTCGTGTCCGGTAGTCGTAGTCACTGCTTAGCACTAAATTCTAATCGCGAATAAGTCAAATTTCCCCGGTACGTGATTTTATTAGTCTCTCTACTCTTGTAAGAAATTCGCTTGTAGCTACAAGTCCGTCACTAATATTTTTCTGCGCAAATACTTTTATGAAACAGAAAAGTTCGCCGCAGTTGTATATTCGCTTGTAGCTACAAGCCTGGCATACTTGTAGTTATTAGTGAATTGACATTTTTTATGAAACAAAAATTTTCAAGTTACAAGTGAATTCACTAATAATTATTAGTGTTGTAGTTTTATGAAATAGGCCCCTGGAGGAGGGGTCGCTTCGCATTGCTAATCCCACAGATATAGACCAGTGGCCTATTTCACCAACTTACAAATTTGTATTTACAATTATTTTTTGACAATTTTGTTAGAAAAAAAGACAAATTCTGTTTCACCACAATTATTCTTAAAGCAAATTTGTAATTTTTCTATAGATTTTGTGAAAAAATACTTGTAAATACAAATTTGTAAGTTGGTGAAATAGGCCACAGGCTGTTTACAATCTATGTGAAACACTGAATGGGGCCTAAGTAAAGGTTTGTCCGATCAGGAAAACGGCCAAGAGTTCTCAGCTTCCGTGGTGGAGCAACGAGTTAAGCTTAAAGGAAAACAAGCTAGAAAATCTAATGGTTCTTGGACAGAAAATAGTGTCGAAGTTTTAGAAGCTTTAGTTGTAGCTCATTTTTCGGGAACGATCTAGATACCTAATGTGAATTACGAGAACGCAGATTTGTCAGTTGAAGTAGAAGTGGAGCAACTCTTCACATGGAATAAAGTGCGTTGGGCTTTAATGTCATTCGAACGCACAGTACAAAGCGCCCGGCCCTGATGGAATTCTGCCAGCTATCTGCAAAAGGCCCCGGCTTGGGTTACAAGTTGAATCTGCGACATTTTTATACATTGCCTAAAGTTGGGCTACATTCCTACGGCATGGAGGGAGGTGCGGGTGGTTTTTGTACGGTATAAAAGCAGGCAAACCAAGCCAAGACTGTAGACCCATTAGTCTATCGTCATTTCTGTCTATATCCCCATACTTGGGCCGCATAAAACAAAACCGATTCTGCTACTGGTTCAAACACTCTGTGCTTGCTGCTATAGAAAATAAAAACATTAGCAAAACATATTTTCCAAGTTGCGTTGATTGCGCATTTAGCATTTGCCAGTTTATCCTGGAGGTATCTCTGCAAGGTTAAGCTAATTGTTAGGGTAGGTACTTATATTCACCCACTACATCTAGTTCCTCTCACGGTTATAATGCCACCTTTCCTTTCTGCAACGTCTTCCTCCACTTTTTTTACAAATCATTATTTTTGATTTTACCAAGTTAACAACTAGATTTCGGAGTTTACAGTAGTCATGAAGGCGATTTATCATTGACTGTAAGGCTTCTGTAGAACTGGATAGCAAGACAACATCATCCGCAAACATAAGACCCTGCAGCCCATCCAGTAAATCATCTAGGAATAGCGAAAAAAAAGAGCTGGACTTAGATTATATTAGATTAAAAGATCGGTAGAGCCTTCATCGTTGTCGCGCCGACTTTAGCCAGTGAGTCAGAAGTTTCGTTTCCAGCAAAGCCCCTGTGGGCTGGAATCCAGTATAGGATGACTAGGTTTTTTTTGCAAGTTCTTAGATGGCCATGTAAGTTTCCAGGACCAGCTTCGATTTTATGAGAGATTATTATACAGAGCTTTAAGAGCAGCTTGGCTGTCTGAGAAGATGAATATGATTTTACCACGTGTATTAGAACTTAAATGTATTCTAACGAACTGGTTAAAGGGGGGGACTTCAGCCTGGAATATGGGTGAGAGTTTGCCTAGGCTGACAGAAAAATTCGCTGGCGGCGATTCTCCATAAATGCTAGATCCAGTCCCTGAATCATCTTAGAATCGTCTTTATACCAGACTTGATCAAGTCGCGAAAGATTATGTTTGTATATCCCAGTCTTCCCTTGGAGGGATGACGATAGAGAAATTTTTATGGAATCCATATTCCGGTAACATGCCATCTAGAAACATGCTGAATGCTCTTACAGCCTCCATAACGTCAATCAGAAACAGGTGACCTCCATGGTAGGAATAGGGGTCGCTGTTGTTCGAATGTAATAGACGATGAATACTCAGTCTTGCTTCCATTTGAATGTGTATTGAATAGGTAATAGGCTTAGGATGACATTCAGTGCAGTGGTCGGGATGGAGCGTAGACAGCAGTTCCCAGCTATACGTTGGATCTGTTCTAGCTTTTTGACTGTAGTGACTTCGTTAGTCTTTGTCCACCAGACCACAGCAGCATAGGGGATCGCTGGTCTAACCACAAGCAAGTATAGCCAATATATCATCCGGGGTCTTATACCCCAATTGTTACCGCAGACTCGACGGCAGATCCAAAGAGATCTGGCGGCTCTATTTGTGGGTTCCATGATAGTTTACTGTCAAGGATGATTCCCAGATATTTGGCTTCCCGTGAAAATTCAATGTATTCGCCATATATAGTGGGGTGAATAAGAAGATCTAGTTTCCTGCGTTTGGTAAAATGGACAATGGTCGTCTTTTTCGGATTTACAGAAAGTCCTTCTTTATTGCACCATCCTGAACTACGGATAGTGCAGAAAAACGAACTAAAATCAAGAATATCAGTGTTATTTCAAGCCTATTCGTTGACTAAAGTATGGTAAACTCGGAAAATCTTATTCCAAGTACAAAATCTTAGTTTGAGCTCGTTTTTTCAAGACCAACAAATTTTCTTTTTAGATTTTTAGTAAGCTTAAAAATCTTACTTTAATCCTGTTTCCGGATTATTTTAAGAATGTGGTTCTTACATTATGCCTGAAACAAATTTATTTTGAGTATTCAAGATCTAAGCCTTTGATCACTGTAAAAGTATCTGGCTTTTATTCTTTTGTGACCATATCACAAATACCCTCAACGAAATACTACTACTACTAAAATGATATACCTACCATCTTATAAGAGATTATTTGTGTTTCAATGTCATCTTTTAAGGTTACTTCGACTTATTTCAAGAACAAAAAACTAACTGAAGATTTCGGCGAGCTCATATGAAATCTTTTAAGATTGTTTCGGCTTATTTCGAGAACAATTTTTTTTTTATTATTAACACGCGCTAAAGAGGTTATGACTAACTACTCTTATAGTGCAATGTGATTTGCACAGCGCGGGCATTAAGGAAATTGGGATAGAGAAGATAGGAGATTCCGATGCACATTGGTTTAAATGTGAGTAAATTGTATTGAGGACGAAAGACAGAGTTGGGCAAGGCATTCCACATTCGTGTTGTGCGGCTTATGAAAGAGTCTCTATATTTCATAGTACGCCCGAAGATAGGCTGAATGGTAAACTGATGGCCATCCCTAGCAAGGCTATTATTGCGGTTGAATTGCTGAAGGGGCGGAATGCAGCTGGCAATTTCATTCGAGCACTGTTTGTTAAAAAAGCGATAAAACAGTGTGAGACACGTAACGTATCTGCGATGTTGTCTTATTAAGGCTTAGGCTCCGGCCACGCAATGAGCGACGAGTCGTGGCCATTTCCTGAACGACGTTGCTGAGCGATTAGTTGGGAAAATGCCATCGTCAAGTGCGGTTCGTCGTAGCTTATTAGTTGAAAGTCGCCTTCATATTTATAGATCTATAATAAGATCGAACTGTGACATCTACTACGGTGATTGCTACAGAGAACAGAAGCAGCGCCTATTCGGATGCGGATTCGCTGTAAGCGCCGGACTTAGGCAAGAAGTCTTGAGCTTTCTACACGTTAGTGAACGCCTTACAACTATCCGCATCAAGGCTAAATTCGCCAACATCAGCCTGATATGCGCTCACGCCCCCACAGAAGATAAAGACGATGCTACCAAAGAATGTTTCTATGAGCTCCTCGACAAAACATATGAGCAATGTCCTAAGTACGACGTTAAAATCGTCTTAGGTGATTTTAACGCCAAAATAGGAAAGGAGGACATCTTTGGTAGCACAATCGGAAAGCACAGCCTACACGACACCACGTCTGGAAACGGACTTAGGCTAATTGACTTTGCTGCGGGACGTAATGTTACTATAGCTAGTACACGGTTTCCTCACCTCAACATTCACAAAGGGACATGGCGGTCACCAGACCAACAAACCGTCAATCAAATTGACCATGTTGCGATCGACGCAAGGCACTCCTCCAGTATTCTAGATGTTCGAACTTTCCGAGCGGCCAACATAGACTCGGATCGCTACCTTGTTGTAGCCAAGGTACGTATGCGGATATCCCAGACACCACAACAACGAGGAAATACTGTGAGGAGAGTCAACGTTGAACGGCTACAAACGCAACAAACCGCCAGAACTTTTGCCGATCGCGTCTCCCTCAACCTCTCGAGAAGTCCTTTGCAGCCTTCATCAAGTGCTGAAGACCAGTGGCATCGATGCCAAGAAGCCGTCAGAAAAGCCGCAACTGATGTGCTCGGTTTCACCCGACCACCACCACGAAACCCTTGGTTTGATGAAGAGTGCCGGCAAGCACATGCAGCGAAGCAACTGGCCTACAAAGCGGCGCTGCAGAGAAGGACGAGAGCAGCTCGGGAGCTCTACGAGCAAAAAAGGAGGGAAGAACACCGGGTTCTCCGAAGGAAAAAGAAAGAGCATGAGAAGCGCGCGATTGAGGAAATAGAGAGGTGTTACTCCAGGAACAATGTTCGGAAGTTTTACCAAAAGGTAAAAAGAACGTGTCACGGGAACAAGACCCGAACAGAGACCTGTAGAGACGAACAAGGAAACCTTGTAGTGGAGTCACTGTCGGTGCTGAGGACATGGAAAAACCATTTCTGCAGACTGTTAAACGGCGAAGACGACACATATTCCGCTGTCAGGCAGAATGAACCATTCAACCTGGGCGATGAAAGCCAAGAATTCCGTCCACCTGACCAAAATGAGGTAAGGATAGCAATATCCAAACTGAAGTCAAACAAAGCTGCAGGACCGGACGGTTTATCTGCAGAGCTTTTTAAGGCAGCGGGAGATGACTTGTTAGAGAGCATACACCAACTCGTTTCTAAAATTTGGTCAGGGGAAAGTATGCCTGATGAATGGAGCCTCAGCATTGTTTGCCCGATCCATAAGAAAGGAGACCCTCTAAACTGCGCCAACTATAGAGGCATCAGTCTCCTTAACATCGCTTACAAGATCCTGTCTGCCGTACTGTGTGAACGCCTGAAACCATTTGTCAACGAACTGATTGGACCCTATCAGTGCGGTTTTAGGCCCGGTAAGTCCACAACCGACCAAACATTCACACTACGACAGATCCTGGAGAAAACCCAAGAAGTCCAAATCGATACTCACCATCTATTTATCGATTTTAAAGCCGCATATGACAGCATTTATAGAGACGAGCTATACAGAGCCATGTCTAGTTTTGGCATCCCTGCCAAACTTGTCAGATTGTGCAGAATGACGATGGAGAACGCTCGCTGCTCCGTAAAGGTCGGAAACAATCTCACCGAGACCTTTGATGTCAAAAAAGGATTTAGACAAGGTGATGCGCTGTCATGTGACTTTTTCAACATCATTCTTGAGAAAATTGTGCGAAACTCGCAAGTCAACACCAGGGGCACAATTTTCCAAAAGTCTGTGCAACTACTTGCATACGCTGACGACATCGACATCATTGGCAGAACACAGCGAGCTGTCACTGGTGCGTTTGCAGGTATTAGCACAGAAGCGGCGAAAATGGGTTTAGTGGTGAATGAGGGCAAAACAAAATATATGCTGTCAACAAGAAGGGACACACAACATCGACGAATCGGACAGAACGTCACGATAGACAGCTATAACTTTGAGGTAGTTCGGGACTTTGTCTACCTCGGCTCCGCTATTAACTCTGAAAATGACATCACATCAGAAATCAAGCGAAGAATTATACTTGCCAACCGCTGTTACTTTGGCCTAAGAAGGCAATTGATTAGTAAGGCCTTGTCGAGAAACACCAAGGAGACTCTATATAAGACCCTCATCATCCCAGTCCTGCTTTATGGCGCAGAATCATGGACGTTATCAAAGGCGGATGAAGATCTCCTTGGTCGCTTCGAACGCAAAATTCTTCGAGTGATTTTCGGTCCCGTTTGCGTTGACGGGCTTTGGAGGAGGAGATTTAACAGCGAACTCTACGAGCTGTACAGCGACATCGACCTGGTCAGAAAAGTACGTATCAGTCGACTAAGATGGCTAGGACATGTAGAGCGAATGGACACCAACGCTCCGGCCCGAAGAGTCTTCGATTCCAACCCTGAGGGACAACGCAGTAGAGGAAGACCTCGCCTTAGGTGGCGCGCACAAGTGGAAGGGGACCTCAACCAACTTGGAGTGCGCAACTGGAGGCGGTTAGCCAAAGATCGTGCTAACTGGAGAGGCGTGTTGGTTGAGGCCCAGGTCCACCCCGGACTGTAGCGCCATCTAAGTAAGTAAGTAAGTAAGTATAATAAGATCGAGAATACGTAGATTTGGTGTACACCCCATAAATCTTGAAAGGGCAAATTATGGTGAATTTCATCATTTATATCAAAATCTTCGCAGATTTGCAGATCGATTTTGGTAATATTGTCGTATGACAGTACCATCTTTGGACAGCTAAAATTAAACTTTCTGTGTTTATTTTGTCCATCTTATTACTTCGTCGCTCAGCGATCGACTGAAAAATTAAAACAGATTTGATTGCAGAGCGATGTCACTCTGTCGCTTAAAAAATCGCTCAGTCGCTTAGGGTTTATGTGCCCACCTCCATACGATTTCATGTGTTTTACTTTTTTTGCGGCGCTCAGCGACTCGTCGCTCATTGCGTGGCCTTGGCCTAAAACACACCGCCGCGATTGCGATACCGATAGCAATGGCGATAACAACTAAACACACCAACGCGTTAGCGTTGTGGAGTGAACACGCTTTGTGAATCTTCCCGTCCTTTTAATTTGAATCTACCACGCTTATAGTTTTAAGAAAAATCTATACAGCTAGTACAAAATACGATTAATTTTAAATAAAAGTGTAACTATGCCTTGCATTTGCATGAAGTGTCGCTGTAAAGTGGATAGATTAAATTCCAAAATTACTTGTGCCGACTAATTTTTGTCTAGTCGGTCTTTAGCATTAGTTCTCCCGCGGTATTATTATACTTGCACAGAGCGTCAAATTTTCGTTCATGCCATTCGCATTTGGAATGCACTTCCTCTCAGCATAAGAAGATCTTGTTATACGAATTCTTTTGACCACACTCTCTTCAGGCATATGGCAGGTATTTAAAAAAAATAAATTTAATAAAATAGTTTAATTGATCTCAAAATATGTAGCAAGATCAACTAAATTGGTTGAAAATTACGGGCGACAGAGGAAAACACAGTTTTTTCCACTTTGTTTTATATATATAGAGATATATATAAAGATAGAGATGTCCCCGAGGGGATAGAGGACCACCCCAGTAACAAGGTCATTCTCTACGGAGCAAATACAATAAAAGACTTCAAAGAGAAACTCAGCGACTACAAACGTTACAGGGAGAGCCTAACTAAGGATAAGAAACCGGAAACCAACCAGAGCAGCCAGATGCGGAACTGTGGCAAAACGAACCACAGAAGCCGCGATTGCAGAGAACAGCGCCCAAAGAAACAACAAGAGATTGGAAGAAGATCATGGTAGAAGGTCAGGAAATTTTCGCCGACATCGACACAGGCAGTTCACTTACAGCAATTCGATATGATGAGTACATCGAGATGAAACTTCCAGAGATGGTGGAATGCCAATCGAAATTTGTCGCCGTAGCTATAAGGAACCTACACAATCTCCTGGATACTTCGAGCGGATCGTAAGGATTGATGGTAGAAACTATAGAAGGCGCATTTTCATTCTGTCCAGGATCTACATATATGAAACAACCAATGATAATTGGAAAGGATATCTTGAAGGGAACAACTATTAAGATGTTAGAAGATGAGGTTAGTATCGAAGTACGAAATTAATCGCGTCCCCTCAATGCTTTAATTTGTCAACTGCAACGGATTCCAGGTTCGGCTCCGTAAATCCTAGATACGAAGGCGACATCAATCGACTGATAGACAGCTATGATCCAAAAATCGTTAAACATACAAATGTGGAAATGAAGATCTTTTTACAAAAGGATACTCCAGCACCGGAGAAAAACATAGTAGATCAACAGGTTAAAAAGTGGTTAGAGGAGGGTGTGGTAAGAACAAGCAGTTCCGAATTTGCAAGTCCGATCGTCCTAGCCAAAACAAAGGATGTCTAAGAGAGTCTGTGCGTGGACTATCGAAATAGGAAATGAGTTTCGTTAGGGAAATAACGTTTTTACAAATTTTAACAAGTTTAGTCTAAGTATTAATAACAAAAGTAAATGTTCTTAAGACAATTGACAGCATTACCCTCACCAACAATACATTTATAGGCAGAGCTAGGTAGGTAGTAGTGGCGGTTTATGTAAAAACCCAAGTAGCGCTAAGTGCCGTTTGTTACCACATACTCACATACACCTGTTTGTTGTAGGTATGTCGAAGGGTAGTTTAGAACCAGCCTGTGGAATTCAAAAAGGTTATGAGTTCTTTGATGTTATTCTTCGCGACTTCCTCGAGGGATGCGAAGAAACTAGTGCCGGATAAGCGCATAGGTAGTGAATGAGGGTTTCTTTTTCGGCTGGTGGGTTGTTTTTTCCCTGCTATAATTTGGCCACATCCTTCTGGATATGATGCAATTTGTTAGACTCCTCCATCTGAGATTGGCTATTTTTAAGATTCCGTTTCGCTTTTCGTGTCTGTCCGAACCCACTTAGCAAATTTTGTACCTAGGTCTATCTCAAGAACTAATTGACGTAGAAGGCTGAAATTTGTACACAAGCGGTACATTGATTAGTTTTGGAGTAATAAGTAATTTAGCGAAACAAATATTTTTCTTCATACAAAAAATGGTCTAATTTTGTACCTAGTTCTATCTCAAGAACTAATTGCCGTAGAAGGCTGGAATTTGCACACAACATCGGGTATAACCTCTAGTTAAACGACAAATACCAATATTAACAATACATCGGCTGGTTTTGGAGTTATTCTTAATTTAGCGGAAAAAATATTTTTTTTCGCACAAAAAACTGTTTATTTATTAGTTTACAAACAAAAAAAACACTCATGCATATGTTCCTATTTTGTAGAGCATATTCGTAGCTATATATGTGCTGAAGACTGTTTTGCCGAAAAGGTAATATTTTGCAAGATATTTACAAAAATAGGACAATATTTCCATATAAAATACACTCCTTTCTCTATTCTCATCTCATACCATACATAAAGCGCGTTCTCTTAATCGTTTCTTTCCTATTGGAATTGGATTGGATTGGAACTCCAATAAATGCACATTCGCATACACACATGCATATGTTTCATACTCTCCTCTCGCTCGGCTATCATTCTCCTCATCTCATTCGTTAATGCGTTATGCGCAGCGATGCCACTTCTGAAAAAATTTTTGGAGTAGAATTGCCTAAGAAAGTGGAGTAGATAGGAAAACACGGGAGTAGATTTTCAAAAAAGCATCAATGTACATACCTTTTCCAAGGTAGAACGCCGAAATGTTTGCATTTGCGAGTATAATGATAAGGCGTGGCTCGGGACATGACTAAGTCCGCAAACTAGTCTATCCTATAACTAAAACCAATATTTCATACATGGTTAGGTTAGGTTGAAATGACTGCCGACAAAAGGCCGATATACTTAGACCATTATAAGGTCCCGTCTTCTGATACCACATGAATCTAGAAGAAGTTTCGTCCTACTCGTTGAGCCAGTTTGAGCTTCTAATGAAGCATAGGAGATTACAAATGTCTAGGCTTGTTAATCGTTTAGGAATAGAAAGCTCCCAAATGGAGTTTCCGTTTTCGGGAGAGAGCCGGACAAGTTCAGAGAAAGTGATGAACGGTCTCCTCCTCCGGTCTCCTCGCCATATACAGTTGTCCCTGGGGCTACCAGTTTTCCAGATAAATTCCAATAAAATAATCCATAAAGTGGCTACATAGATACTACTTACTTGTCATTAATGGCCTTAAAAACATTTTAAAAAATTGTGAAATAGTATTTATTAAACAAAATAAAGAATTAGATTACAAATTTGAAATTGGAGTAGATAATGGGAAATTAGAAATAAGTGAAGTAGGGAGTAGATTTCTGAAATTTGTGAAAAAGTGAAGTAGATCTACTCCAATTGGAGTAAAGTGTCATCGCTGGTTATGCGTTATGCATGTTCTCTTTTATTCAATAAAATACTGATTCTCTTTCTCATTCAGATTTCACACATAGACATAATCATTGACTTCAGAGAATTTACGAGGTAAAACGGTAAACGACAATTACTAATGGTAACAATAAATCGGCTGGTTTTGGGGTAATTCTTAATTTCGTGAAAAAAATATTTTCCTTCGCACAAAAAAGTGTTTATTTTTAGATTTACAAAAAATACATGTAATCCTTTCGTGTAGATCATCTTCGTAGCTATATATGTGCTGAAAACTGTTATGTCGAAAAGTTAATATTTTAGAAGATATTTACAAAAAAACTCAATCAATCGCCACAATTGGAAGTTCCATATTCCATTCCAATCCCAATGCATCCCAATCCCACACCCACACGGCCACACGGCCATACGCATAACACTATATATATTATATACGCGCAAGAAAACCGAGAGAATTACTCCGAAAAGGGTGTGGCTTGTGTGTTTATCGCTCTCCATGCATTATGCGTTGTTGGATTGCATGGGGAGATTTCGTGTTGGATATGAGTGGAATCTGGAATGTCGTGGGCGTGGCTGGCAGTGGTGTGCGTGTGGTGGTTGCTGTGGAGAAAATTATTTTTGTTGGATAGGAGGCGGATCTTAAGTGAGAGACATAATTCATACCTAGGATTTTTGCATATGAGATGTGCTTGAATTGAGGAGAAATACCTTTTGTGTGGTTTGATGGGAGAGAATGGTGAATATTTTATGTTGTTGGTTGTTGCTAGAGCTAGTGCAAGTGCATATCGGTCGATGTCATGGAGGATGGAGGGTTGTGCTCTGGCCTCTCTCCCCACGAGAGCCACATATATATGTGGCGCGCTACATACCGTGTAGTGTACTAGCACTTTTACATTGGAGTTGCAGAGATGGCAGTGGGGTGGGTCCGTTCCATTAATGATGTGACTGTGAGTGAGTCTATTTATGCACACTTTCTTTACCCGCTGTTCGATGTTCAGCTTCCAATTGAGCTTGGGATCCAGGATCACTCCCAGATACCTAGCACTGGAGGATAATGAGAGTGGTTGGCCGTTTAGGCGAGGAAGGGTAAAGTCAGGTATTTTGGTCCTAGTGGTGAAAAGCATCATTTCGGTTTTGCTTGGATTAACACCGAGACCGCACAGTCTGGCCCATGTGCTAACCTTCGACGGAGCATTCTCCATAATTTCGCTAATTACGGAGAGAAACTTTCCCGACACCAGTATCACCATATCGTCCGCATATCCGACTACCTTAATTCTTTCTCTATCTAAACTATTGAGTATTTTGTTCATTACTATGCAGAGCTAAGTTATATGTATTTGTGTCCGTAACATGAATAGATTTTCGATGATTTTCCAAGGTTGATGAATCTTTTTATTAATAAAAAGTATGAATAAGTACAAAGGTAAGTTCATATGAATGGTTGTGGATAAGCTAATTAAATCATTCAGTCTAAGCCAAATATTAAAAAAAAACTACATACATATTTACCTTTTCCCTAGAACGCGGTAAAATTTTGACCGCTTGGTTTTCCTAGTACGTCTTCACTATTCTTTATCAAAAAGTTCTCCCAGAGTAGTAAACATCGGAAGGGAAGTTTTTAAAATGAACATTCCAGCGTGATAACTATTTTCGTAATCGTTAATTTAATTGTATTTGATGTACTAATTCAAAATGTTTATTTCCTAAAGCGAATATGACCTTAAGCATGTACTAATGTATTTATTATTATTATTATCATTTATTTATTATTATTATTATTATTATTATTATTATTATTATTATTATATATATATTTTTTTTTTTCCAGAAAAATAATAACATACTTTTAAAAAAGAAAGGACCTGGTATGCCTCCACCCCCCATGATTCCCGGAAAACATAATTTGGATATAAATGCTTGGGAATTTTCTAGTAATGTTCAGCCTACAGAAACATGTGGATCTATTCCGATTTCCATTCCAATAAGTGAACACAACAATCTCATTGAAGACGATGAGTCTATAACAAAATGTTCCACAGTTGAACAGCAGCCTACTTTTAATCGCAAACAGCCCAACTTTTATTCGAATAAACCTATTAAAAATGCCAAAACGAACATTAGATCGCTTGACATCTCCCGAGATAGACGTTATATTCAGAAGCACAATGAAGAACAAAATCAAAATTTAAGACAAGCAAACACGAACTGCTTATCCAATTTTAAAGAAACTGTTGATGATGAATGTAATGAAAGAAATAACTGGGAAGAGTCAAATGTTTTTTCGAACGTTGAAGTCTCACAATCTGAAACAAAAGACTTGAGTCATATAGTTTTAAAAAAATTAAAAGATAGGAACAACTATAATCCTACTGAAATAGATATGCAAAAAGCTGCCTTATCTAGGTACGTATATTCTTAATTTTGATTAGCACAATACCAAAAATCTGCGTATTTGTTTATGTATATAGATACTCACTTGATTTGTTGGCTCTTTTTCTTTGAAAAAAGGAAATAATACGTAAAGTTTATTTTCCCTATCCCACTTTTCGCGAATGTTTGATGCCTATATGGATCTGTTGCATCCAATACATACATTATCACATATAACCCTAATCACTAACTCCGTAACACTTTACTTTTCTTATACCTATTTGAGTTTTCTCCTTATTCAAATACCCACGCCTAAAGTTTGTTTCGTCTCGCCCCAATTTAGCGCCTTCAGATAAACTCCAGCACAGCACCATCTATTATTTATCTCGTTAACTTCTCCACACAAAATGCACTCTTTTATCACAATGAATTTCACAATTATTCGAAATGTTCCAAGCTTTACAACGAATTTTCCACCTTTACATCATCCAAAATCATCAAATCCATTCCATTCCATTCGAAAAGCCATTCCGGAACAATTGCACACAAAATTCTATACAAAAAATCAATTTTCATTTTTTCCAATTTCCCGACTTTTCCGGAGGGTTTTCCCAAATTTTCTTTCGTAAAAACCTTCTCCTGGCAATTACGATCAACTGAAAAAAAAAAAAATGTTTGAGCCAAATCGGCCCAGCTGTTTTTATATTTATAATATATATAATATATAATACATATAATATATATAGATAAAGAAAATCAATTCCTCCAATTTTGGAAAGTTTGCTTTGGGCCCGAGTTATTGGCAATGATCCCAATGAGCCCTTTTTCGGGTGCCTATCAATTCGCTGTTTTTATTTCGCAAACTATTATCTCGCGACTGTCTAAATATATTTCCTTTATTTCGCAAAACTCTTGTTGCAAATTGTTATTTCGTCTTGCGTTCATCTCGAGGTTAGATTAACTCGCATTACTTCTTCAGCATTTCTATGTTTCGTTTTTCTTTCAAGTGGCTTTTGGTGTTTTTGCTTTTGCTTATCTTGCAAAACGTTATTTCGCGCCATGCTATTTAGCCGCTTGTTTGTTTATTAGCATGCATTTTTTGTCAATTTCACTGGTTTTATATGCAGTGTTCTTGCGCCTTAGGTAGGTACTAATCGAGGTATACTAATAACCAATTTTAGTTTCGACTTTAAATATAGTTCACAATGCCTAAATTTCGTAATTTTGAGCTTCATTAAAATTAAAGTCGAGGCCAGAATTATTCGTTTTTAGTAAGCTTGTGTGATTGCAGTGATTGCCTCCTGAAGCAATTTAAAGCGAACGCACTATGAAATATGTGTGTAAATCTTTTTGAAAATGTTTAAATATTTAACTATGTTATTGTCGAAAAGTTTTTTTTTTCTAATTCCATTTTGCCTTGTGTTTGAGATTAATTTTAGGTTAATAAAATTGTTGTCAATGAAATCAAAAACTTTGTTAATTTTTTGGTACGACAGTTTTGCTATTATTTTATTTGGCAAATAATATAATTTTGGTTTTCTAAATTTCGCGCGAAATTTCTTAACATGTGATAACATGAAAGCCAAACAAATTAGAAAACCAAAATTATATTATTTGCCAACAAAAATAAAGCGAAATAAGGAAACGCGAAATAAAACAATGCGAAATATCTTATGGCGACATAATTACAAGGCTAATTGAAATTTTGCCAAATAAAAACTGGGAAATAACAAAATGCAAGTTGTTGATATGCGAAATAATGAAATGCGAAATGATCGCAGCGAAATAACAAAATGCAAGAAAAAAACCGCGAGTTATAGCATACCCCCCTTTTTCATAATTCACGGTCGCCGTATCAATTTGAAACTTTGTGTATTGATAAAGAAGTAAAAAATATGTAGTCATAAATCCAAATCAATACAAAAAACAAATTGAAATCATTTTTAGGTTTATTTTAGGTTAGGTGATCAATTACTGCTCCTCAGGTACTTTCATAGAAAGGTTTCCTTCGCCATATTTAAATATAAATGAGGAAACTAACTGATTGTGAAGGAATCTTTGGGTACAAATTCCTAGCGTCTGCGCGAGCGATGTATTATATATTTTTGAAGTGCTGGTCAAACATATTGTATGTAAGTGTCACCATTAATCGAATTCCAAAACTTAATTCGAAGCACTGCCACTAATATTAAATCCCTGCTCGTCATGTAGACTCATGAATCATCAAAAAAAAATTATTTTTGATAAAAGTATTCCACAAATGGACTTTTTAATTTTGCTCGCGCTAATCACAAGCTCCCCGTTGTTCATAAGTATAGAATTTCTACGTCGGATTTTGATTCTGTCCCCAAAGTGGCGTTTTATACTCCCAAAAGTTGCCTGCGCTCCTAGTTATAAGGAAAATCGATGGCTCCTGCGCCGAAAATAATCAGGAAGTGTTAGAGGCACTAGTGGACACCCATTTCCCGGGTAACACTACCCCAGACTCCACCACTTATACAGTGGGGAAGGGAGGATTAACAACGATTCTCGCTGGTTAGGTTTCACCCTGATAATTTCAGTTGGGAATAACATCAACAACAACAACTCGAATAACATCAACAACAACTCGTAGACACAGTCACTTTGGCAGGTAACACTACCCCAGACTCCACCACTTATACAGTGGGGAAGCGAGGATTAACAACGATTCTCGGTGGTTAGGTTTCACCCTGATAATTTCAGTTGGGAATAACATCAACAACAACTCGAATAACATCAACAACAACTCGTAGACACAATCACTTTGGCAGGAATGAAAGATATTTCGAACTACACCACTAATTCATCATCACACTCCTGTGATTATATTAAGTAACTAGCTGTACCCGCCCAGCTTTGCCCGTGCACAGGAATTGTATTGCTTAGGTCTTAGATAATAATGTTCTTTTGTAAAATACGAAAAATGAGAATAAATCTGGAATTTTCTTTCTGCCTCAACCTGAAATATACAGCAATACGAAAAAAAACAAAAAAAGAATCATGAAAATCATATAAGATATTTTTTGTATGGGAGGCGTCACCCCTGTTTGTCCGATTTTAGCGTGGCGATATCGATAATGGATGTAATGTATTGGATATAATGTGCACCCGCTCTTCATCGCCCTCCCTCTCCATGATCATGCTACTTGTTTGTAATGCTGTATTTCCTTTCTTGTTTCCCTCTTCCTACGTCTCTCCGTACGTCTCTTCTCTTATGAAGATTATTAATACTATACCCCATGCCATACTGCCGCACGCACCCCATCCCATACATACCTACATATACAAACTGACCACTGCGAAAACAAATAGTGTTGTTTTGTTTGTCCTGTTCCTGTCGCATCGCACGATCGTAAAAGTACAAACATCCATTTGTAGCAAGGTATATGTGTATGTACATATATATTTTCACTTCAAAAAATAGATACGTCATATCAGAATGAATATGCCACTGCGTTTCCTTTGTTTCCCTCTTCCTCTGGAATCCAAACAACTACCTACCCCAACCCTACACTGTTACCATACCCCTTATCGAATGAAATTCTGAAATGAAACCTGTTTTGTATTATACGTCTCTCGATTATAATATACATACCTACATATATAACTGACCATAGCACTCACAGCGAAAACAAATCAACCCTTTTCGAAAGTATAGTATACGTATTGTTTTTGTTTGACGATCGCAAAAGTATAAACATCCATTTGTAGCAAGGTATATGTGTAGGTATGTATATATTTTCACTTCAGAAAATACATTTTGGCTAAAAACTGTTCCTAAGGACGTAGCTATAAACAACATAGCCTATAGCAGTCTTACAGTCTTAAGGAACATTTTAAAAAAAGTTTCATCGAAATCTGTCCAGTAGTTTTTGAGTTTTTAGCTGACAAAGAAAAGTCCTACAGTTTTATTATATGTATAGATTATTGTTGAATAGTATTGAATTCTGCCAATCTATTCTCCGTATATAATCTATTTCTGCTTCCCCTGTAAGGAAATGAACCTTGCATTTCGATTTGGCAATTGACCAAGTGACTGAGCGATAAGTACAAGCCCGCCAGCTGGTGATTAGAACGGAGGAGCAGTGCGTTGTTTTTGCTACGAGTTGTTTTTTTGTTTATTGCCGTTCTCTCGGGTTTCTTTGCCTCTTGTAGGCAAGTAGACTCTTCACTAGACGATGAAACAATAGACAGGGTGATAAACTGGAGGAAAGTAAAATGGGCCATTTGGTCACGATACAAATTCCCAGGCCCAGATGGCATACTACCGACTATGCAATTATGGAATTAGGGACATTTTTAAGCACTGTCTTAAAACAGGATATATGTATAGTGTATACCATTAATATGGAGAAAGGTGGTTTTCATCCCCAAATCAGGGAAACAACGAAGTCTTAGGTAAAATAGAAAAAAACTTACACTACAAAGACTATACCGTGGCTTCATTTCTAAACTGCTGTCACAAGAAAATATCACAAAAATGTGATTGTCACGTGTGATAATCACCTTACGCAAACCAATTTTGTTGATTCTGACTATCACTTATCACAAATTACATTAGCTTTGATATACCATACAATATATCGTACCAGGGAAGAGACGAATGATACAGAAATGCAGTAGTAAAACCAAATGAACTGGCAATCTATACCGATGGATAAAAAACCACGCAGGGAACAGGCTCTGGCATTTATTCTGCAAAGCAAAACCTGCAATGTTGCCTTATAGTTACAGACTCCAAGATTCCAGCTGTATTTTAAAGCCGCAGAACTAGCAATAGAATCAAATTACATCAAATCAAACATAATTAGGGATTGTCGCACAATACTTAAGGCATTATGCGTATGCAGAACAAATTCAACTTATGCTGGGTCCCAGGTCAGAAGAAAACTATTTCTCCTACCAACTGGATAAAAAGGGCGGAGAAATGGCGAGGAATCAACAAGTTGACGTCAACCCACCCTTCAAGGAAATTATCAAAACCGGCCAGCGTGTATCCAAGGCTATGTGGCCAGTAACGGACCACAAACGAACTAAGGAGGGCTAACCTGAGAATAGCAATAGGAATCCTGTCTGCCTTCTTAGAGAGCATGCCAAAAGACCCAGACTGGGAGCTGGCATTCATTGACCAAACCGAAATGTCTCAATACCTATGGGGGAAAGCCCGAGTATAATTCAGATAGAGCTCCATGCCATTAAAGAGCGCCTTATCTACCTTATAAAAGGCTCAGCCCTTAACTCACCCATTATTGACTCCAAACCAGTACTAAACTGTTTAACAACCTCCAAAGAATTAAGTTATGTTAGGATGCCAGGGAGCAAAAAGTCCACCCTCACTTAGGTCAAAGAAGGCCCATTTTAATACCATAGGATCGAATTATCTCACAACTACCCGTTGAGTTCGCCGAGATGTAATTTTCTACGGGATGAAAGGACTGGGCACGTGTATAGGAGGTGAAGAATAATGTCCTCATCGTCCTCGTCCATGCAGCTTCTACAGAAATCGTTGGAAAGGAGGCCTAACCTTAGAGCATGTCTCCCAATAATACAGTGTCCAGTAATTACACCTACTAATGGGCTTATAGTGGATCTTTTTAGTGATACACGATTGTTGTAGCGCTTGAGATCCAGCGTGGGCCAGATCTGTTTTGTGATGAAGCACGTGGTGCAGTTTGACCACCTGCTAAGGAAGGCGAAAGGAGAGTGAGCAATTTAAATCTTGTGGGACCAATCCGTATAAAAGCAGACGGATCCCCTGCGAAACACTACATCACTCCTAGTCTGTCCTAGTCTGTTCAATAGAAATGATGACAAAGGTATGGGTCTGATATTTTTGGGGTTATCATGCTAGTTTTTACCTGGCTTGCGTATAAAAAGCACATTTACTTCCGACCATGACTTGCGAATGTGAAACCAATCCGGGAATTTTTGAATACTACTAAGTCAGTGGCTTCGCGAGACCGCTCGACTAGATTGAAGAGCTTCCTACATGTTTTGCGTAGAGAATTAATCTCCTGACTGCGCCAACGCGTGCCCTTAGGAGTACTCATTGGGGAGGAGAACGACATAGCACGGTTGAGAGTCAAAATTAGTTCTTCAATCAACACATCGTGTCCAGTCCATGTGTATTAGTGGGAGGAAGAGGGGTGCTGTTGATTACAGAGGATTCCACACTATTCCTATATTTGTTCTTCCTATAATTCCTAAAGACGGTTTGAATTTGAGGGAGGTAGTTTATACCAAATTGTATATATCTATGATTTGAAGAGTGTTCGCAAGAAGATACCTTCCAGTCTTTGACAACATATAAATACTCTCAGAGACCAATGTGATGTCTAGGATCTCCTGTCTATTACTTCTGATAAAAGTGGGTTCACACCCAGTGTTGCATAGGATTAGTTTGGTACTAATTAAGTTATCAGAAAGTAACTCGCATCTTTTATTTATGTCGGCCGAGGCCGTTTCGGCTGCTCCTCCGTGGAAGGTCCTCCTCAGGGGAGAGCTCCCTTTGCTTTATTGGGAGAACATCCCAGGTCATACACAGGCCAAACAAGTTTGTTTACAAGAAAATGTATTTGTAAATATTAAATTTAATAAAATTGAAATTCTTAAGTTGAAATTACACTTACGACATATCATTGTCAATCGTGTCACTGTGTCATGCTATGTAATCGCCAGTCACTCACCATTAGGTGCGTTTTTATGAAACCTTGCCAGCCAGTGGTTGCCAGTTGAGGCACATTTCACATGCTAATTAAAACAACAACCTGCTGGCAACAACTCTTGATTTCCTCCCCAGTTAGAGAGCGGCTGGCTGGCAGCTGGCTAAATTCAATTCACAATGAACAAACAGATGGCGCTGAAAGCAACAAGTGGCTTAGAATTTCCGTACAATTTGCTTAAATCATATGGCGTTCTTATCTCATGCACACAACATTTCATATACAGGGTGTCCCAGTTAAGAAGGACAATCCTTTAAGGAAGATTCCTGAAGTTATGCCGAACAGAAAATTGTATGGCAGGGGGGTCTATTTTCATCGTATTTCCCGTTATAGTCCGTCAAAGTAGGTGACCTCTAATTTGGAGGTGTTACCACTTAAAACGCTATAACTTGTAAACTATTATAGGTACATTGTTTTGAAAAGACAATTAAGTAGCGCATAAAAGTCTAAAGCACTTTGGTTCTATCTGGGTAGCTACAAAAAGTTATGGCTCCTTAAACTCAAAATTTTGAAAATTAGTTGTTACATTTTTTTACTTAAAATGTGTTTTTCTCAAAATTTTGACTTAATAAATTTTCATTTTTCATGATTATGAAATTTTAATCCTTGAGCAATTTACTAAAAATTATGTTAAGCAAATTTTTTACGTACAATCAACAGAAGTTGTAGTAAAATCCGTTTTTCGTCAGACAAAAATGGTCAAATAAGACTCGATATTTCTCAAAAATAAGGTTTTTCTTTCATAGTACCCCAGAATAAAATATGGGTGTTAAGGTCAGGAGATCTGAGTGGCGAATTGTTGGGGCCAAATCGACCAGTCCACAGTTCGTTAAAAGTATGGTTGAGGTATAGAGTTACCCCGCTGCTACTGTGATAAAGTGCCCCATCTTGTTGAAAGAACATCGCTCTTCTCTGAACAAGAGGAACATCTTCAAGGAGCTCCTGCAATCATTCTCTAAGAAATTCCAGGTAGTAATGGGAATTAACTGTTTGTAGAAGAACGTGCGGGCCTACTAAAGTGTATTCAAACATTTACGCTAAACCTCCTGTTGAAATAAGCCCACATTTTGAAGAAGTTGTTCACAATAATTAAATTCTTACCTTTGAAAGGATGTTGTGCGTATTAAATGGGGATTGTGGTCTGACCAATGGTGCAAATTGTGGAGATTTGTAACTTTGTAACTTTGATTGTGAATAGCGCTTCGTCAGTCCACAGAATGTGTTGAGGAAGTGCCCGTCTTCTGACTGTTTGCTCAATAGCCACTGGAAAAATTTCACCCTTCTTTGCGCATATCCTTCTAGTAAATCCTGTACCGATGCTAAATGGAAAGGGTGTAATTTATTATTCTGTAGAGTTCTGTGAATCCTGGTTCTGGGAAGTTCCAACAGCACAGCTAGTCTGCGGACCTGACTAAAGGCTTAAATTCTACAGCACGCAAAATCGCACCCTCAACTTCTGCCGCCGCTGCATCTGAACGCCACGTTGATCACTTTTATTTGGAGAAGCTACCCGGGATCAACAAGGCGCTGATACGCATCAGCGAATACCCACTACATGGTGTTCTACGATTTGGGTATCGGCGTTGGTACTCCTATCTTGCCAACGAAGCGTTTCCATGGCAGAACCCGTTTACAAACACCATTTTCGCGTAATCACGTATTGAATACATTTTGTGGAGATCAATTTATCAATTTTAAGCTTTTTTTTCCTATTCGAGAATAATTAACTGTTAACCATTGCTCATAGGTACGTGAGTTTATTATTCTCACTTAATTTTGTTTGACCTTTGTCTGACAAAAAATGGTTTTTACTACAACTTCTGTTGATCGTACGTAAAAAAGTTGCTTAAGATAATTTTTAGTAAATTTCTCAAAGATAAAAAAGTCATAAAAAAATTAAAATTTATTAAGTCAACATTTTGAGACAAAGGCATTTTAGGTAAAAAATTGTAACAACTAATTTTCAAAACTTAGAGTTTAAGGAGCCATAACTTTTTTGTAGCTGCCCAGATGTAACCAAAGTGCTTTAGACTTCTATGCGCTACTAAATTGTCTTTTCAAAATGCCCAAAACAATATACCTATAATAGATATAATAGATTAGAAGTTATAGCGTTTTAAGTCGTAACACCTCCAAATTAGAGGTCACCTACTTTGATGGGCTATAACCTATAACGGGAAATACGATGAAAATATACCCCCCCCTGCCATACAATTTTTGTTCGGCATAACTTCAGGAATCTTCCCTTAAAGGATTGTCCTTCTTAACTGGGACACCCTGTATTTCTACCAAATCATTCGGCTGGCTTCATCTTGCTGGAAACTATCCAAATGAACGGCTGGCTGGCGAGGTTTCAAAAAAACATTCCTATTGTTATTCAGCTCTCTCACAGCATGATAAAGCGTGCATGCCAACGATTTTGGGACACAGTGACATGCACATGGCCCCGCGAATGAGATTGTGTGAATGGGTGTCAAATGGCGATGACACCCTCACGAATTTTAAATTGTTGATCTAATGAGTCAAATTTTGTGACGTCAGCATGTCAAAAATTGACATGTCCGAGATTTTGTGTTGATCCCACGATAAACTCGGAATTAATACAATTTTTTTTTCACAGTGCAGTCATGATAAACTTCACTTAAATAGTGGCTTAAGTTAAGCCACAGACTTCCGCGGTTTAAGTATCGACCCAGAGAATACGTAATTTTCATTGTATTGCACCAATGACAATGACCCTAAAATACTTAAATAAGCAAAAATATATTATGATTGGCAATGCTGTTCAAACGAAATGTCATATCAGCAACAACTTCCACATGCTTCTCTTCCAAGCACACTCGCTGTTTTAGATTGCACTCATTTTCGCATAGTCACCACGGTTTTACATTCATGATATATGGTTCACAATGCCACTGAATTAATGGCTTAACTAAACTACCCTTTTAATATCGACTGTAAAATCGAAAATTTCTTAAGTGAAGTTATGTTTAAAACCTAGACCTCAAATTTGTAACTGTCCAATGTTACATTCTGACCAAGGCGCCGATGTTTAATTTTCTAACATCGAACAAAGAAATTTCTCCATCGTCATCTCCGGCAAACGGACGAGTTTAGGGGGATATGCAATTCCTGAGACTTTTTGCAAGATTTTCCGTAGTGTGAAAATTTGGTCAATGGTGGACTTTCCCGGCCTATAACCGCACTGATTAGCTATCATGTTGTCGATCATCGGCCTTAGGCGTTCACAGATTATTACAGACAGAATCTTGCATGCGATGGTGAGAAGACTTATGTCTCTGTAGTTGGCGCAAATCAAATGATCTCCTTTCTTAAGGGCCGGGAAACGATGCTAAGATTCCATTCATCAGGCATACTTTCATCCGACCAGTGTTTGTAAGCTGCTTACACAAATCATCTCCTCTAGATTTGAAAATCTCGATGGCTCAACCCGCGGCTTTATTGAATAAATGTTTAGATATGGCTATCCTGGTTTCATATTGATTAGGTTGACGGAATTCTTTTATATAATCGTCAATGTTGAATGGCTTTTGTAAGATGACAGCGGGTTCTTGGTCATCATAGCAGTTTAATAGAGTTTCATCAGAGGCGGTATTTCTGATGACTTCCCGGCAATGCTGCCATTCGATGTTGGTCTCTATGAGTGTTCGGACGTCTAAAATACTGAATGCATGTCGATCGATGTGTGATCAATTATATTGAATGCTGGACCTCTCTAGACAAACATGCTCTTACAAGTGGTAAAGATGAGCTTAGAAATCTCTACGAAAAATCATGCCCGAGTCAATTGGTTAACCATTTTGGCCAAAACGAATCTATGCACAATTTAAGGACAAAATTCGAAGCCCAAGACGGGAAAAGCAAAGGAAATTTAAATATTATGTAATATGGGAAAAAATACAAGTTTTGTTGTAAAATACTTTTAAATTTTTTTTTAAATTTGTTATTTAAAAAAATAAAAAATCGCAATGATCCCACTAAGGTGCCTAATGTCTTGTGACAGATCTCCTCACAACCCTGCATATAACCTATAATTTATAAATTGTATGGGATAAAGGGCCCAGCCCTTGTGGGCGCAATGGTTAGTGTGCTGGACTACTGTGCTGTGATCCCTTGGTTCGATCCCCGGAAAAACACAAATTACATCTTAAGGTTTTTTTACTGCGCCACCTCTCGCGAACGTCTTACAAACATCCGAGAGTATGACTGTCTTGAAAAAGCTTCTCAATTCAGCCGTTCGGACTCGGCATAAAATTGTAGGTTACTTCCATTCGTCCCAAAAATATGTAGAAACTCACACAAACTAATGGTTGTGAGAAGCTAGGCCTAGGGTGTCTACCTGTCTTTTGCGCCACCTATTTATTTATTTTTTTAAAGGGCACAGCCCATGGAATCCGTCAATCAATATTGACGTATTCGACGGAACGAACAGTCCCACAGAATCCGTCGCCGCAGTCCGCACTTGGAATCTTTAAAACAATTTGCTATTTTTTAAATTCAAAAATATTTTCAAAATGTATTTGATTTAACTGATATCTGCTGCATTTGACAGTTTCTCTCATTATCTCAATATTTCCACCAATGAAAGTGCTTCCTCTCACGCTGTGACAACTGTCAAGGGATTGCGACGGACAGAAAAGTAGAAAGTTATGCTGCTCAACTCTTCAGTTAAAGAAACAAATTTTTAAGCTCGTACACTAGTACACAAACTCACGTTTTTTCATGTTGAGCAACGTAATTCCAATTAAAATTGAAAATTTCTAAGGGTATTCAATATTCATGCAACGTCGTAAGTTTACCATTTGCGTAAAATGGTACGTTTACGACAAACGTTTTATGAACACCCCAATTTGCTGTTTGTAGTAAATGGTGGTAAACCAATCAGCTGTTTCACATGAGATGGAATTGATAAAATGCGAACAAACCACTTTTGATACAATTATAAAGAGAAAATTGCACATTTTACATACTATTCCAAGTGTAGGATAAGTAGTTAGTCCATCAAATTGTATTAACAAAACAAATTTCAAAAGGGTTTAAATCACTAAATTTACAATACCAATCTTTTTGCCACGAACGAAAACTCCCTTTGTTTGGAATTGGAAATTTCGTTATTTAATCTCTTTTAAAACTTGTTTTCTTAATACAATTTGATGGACAAACTAATTATCCGACACTTGGAATAGTAAAATGTGCAATTTCTATTTATAAATGCATCAAAAGTATTATAAATGCATGCAAAGTAATTTTTTTCTGATTTTCAAGTGTGAAATGTCACAATAACCTCGTCGTAAGTTTACCATCTCGGGTTTCCACACAAATTCGCGTAGTAAGTTTACCATCTCGTCGTAAATGATTTTCCATACAAATTTTGACAGTTCATTTACCACGTCGTAAACTTACGACGTTTACGACCAGTTTACGACGTTGCATGGAAGTGATCTTCCTAGGGTACAGAGCATTGTTTCTTGTTTAATTTTTTTTTTTTAATTCGATTTGTGACTGAAAGCAATACATACTTCGTTTTACAGTGCTATAATTATGATTCCTCGTGAAAGAAAAAGAAAAGTGGCTGCCGCGTTAATAATTTTGCTGGTGTTTCCGCAATGATCTGCGCTGTCTAGATCTAGTCCATCGTCTTGTTCTAGACAACTGAGTCGCAAAAAAACATGGAAAACAACTGGGGTCAGTATCGAATTGCACGGAATGCATTTAAGGCTGCCATTGATAGAGCGAAAAATAATTATGTTGAGCTTAAAATTCAATCTTCCAAAGAGCAAAAAACAATGTGGCCAATGATAAAATCCCTTGTGTTGAGAGAATCAAAAAGTGCAATAAAAGGTGTTGTTTTCCAAAATGTGTTAATTACAGATAATGTATCGTTGGCGCAAAATTTCAATGTTTTCTTTGTTGAGAGTGTAACCAACTTGACTATAAATATACCCTACATGAACTATATTGAAGAAGTGTGCAGTTCTTTTAAATTTGGGATTATTACTATAATCGAGCTACAGAGTATAATGAAAAATATGAAAAATATAAGAGATGCAAATATGTTAAGTGTTTGTATGTTAATTGACTCTTTCCGTAGTACTGGTCCTATATTGTGTAAATTAATAAATAAGTCACTGTCCGAAGGAGTTTTCCCTGATTGCTGGAAGGAATCCATAATTGTGCCAATTGAAAAAGTTAAAAACTCAACTGAACCCGAGGACTTCAGATCTGTCAACATGTTACCCAATAATACCAAAATCTTAGAGAAAATTGTCCAAGGTAAACTTCAGAAGTACATGGAAGACAACGAGCTTTTTACTCATTGCCAATCGGGATTTAGAGGAAATCATAGCTGCGAATCTCTATTAGACCTGGTAATAGCGGACTGGAGGGCTGAGTTACATCTAAAAAAATCAATCGTTGCGGTTTTCATAGACTTAAGAAGGGCATTTGAAACAGTTGATAGAGGCATACTAATTAAGAAACTGGGAAAGTACGGAGTTAGTCACTGGCTCTAACTCCGTACTTGAATTGGTTTCAATCATATCTTCGCTCTCGTAACAAAGGACAAGGATTGAAGAAGCAATGTCGGAAGCAGTTAACGTCCGTCTTGGGGTCCCCCAGGGATCAGTTCTTGGAGCGTTGCTCTTAATAATATATGTAAACGATATGCCGAATGTTGTTAAGTATTCGTTATTAAAATTGTTTGCAGACGATGGACTCTTGTACATATCAGGTACAGATATTAATGACAGTATTGCCAAAATTAATAGTGATTTAAATAATTTCAGTGAGTGGTTTAGAAGCAACAAACTAAGTTTGAATAAAGGAAAGACAAAATGTATGTTTATTAACGGTGAAACTACAAATAGATTTATAATTAATAACGAAAACGTTGAGTTAGTGAATCAAATTAAATACTTAGGAAATGTGATTGATAATAAATTGAATTTCAAAGATCATATTCACCCCTATTGTCGTCGTCGTCTGTCGCAAACGACTGGCGACGTTTGTCGTGTCGAGTCGTTTGGAATTTGGTATTGCGTAACTGAAACGACTCGACTCTCTGAACTCTCACATCCCACATATATTCCACAAACTATGACACATGGGATTTGACATTTCAGTCGACGAATTCATATTTGGTCTGGTGTTTTGTTTGTGACTTGGTTAATTATTTAATAAAACAAATCAAAAATGAATAGTGTGACATGTTTTTTGAAAGCAGTGACGAAGAAGAAAACCAGAAAAAAGTGCTGGTTAAGTTAGGGAAGGAAATTCGAACCAAATCCAATCCATTGGATTTGCCCGACATTAAATGGGTGGTAGAAATAATTTAAATTGCAAACATTGTGTTAATAACAATTATTTTCAGATTTTAAATGTATTTTAGACTATCGAAGTCGAAGGTGGTCCAGGTTAATTCAGAGATAAGGCTATGTCGTCCCATTGCCGATATACATCTCTCTTTGTTAGGCCCTTTGTGAACGAAATATTTTTCTCCATTTCTTTCACTAACTGTTGAAATTGTATTTTATTTGTGATTTTCATTTTAAAGAATAATCTTTCGCTAGTTAAATATTAAATACACATACTTTTCTTTAACCCTTGATCACGCAGTTGTAAAAAATTAATGCAAACTATTGATATAGTTGCAGATCTTTTTATATCCCTGTGGCACATCCGCAGGGATACAAAAAACGATACCCAAATACTGCATCCTTCCGCTTTCTGGGTTTTTCATCATAAATGATTTTATGGCCTTAATTAGGGTCGTCGTGTAATAACTCATTACTTGTGCGCGTTGATTTATATGGTCCAAGACAATTCAAAGATAAGGCTATGTCGTCCCATTGCCGATTAACCTCAATTTTGTTAGGCCTTCGTGAATGATTTTGCCAAAGGTATATTTTTCTGCATTTCGTTCACTAAATGTAGAAATTGCCTTTTATTTGTTATCTCCATTCTGCAAAATAACTATAATTGTCTTTTTGTTAACTAAAAATTAAGTACACATACTTTTTTTTAACACATTATCACACAGTCGTCCGCAAAATAGTCGACGACAGAAATGTATCATTTCCACGACAAACGTCGTCACAAAACGCCTCACGCAATACCGACGATCGTCGTCAAAAATACAATCCACATTTTTTGACATTTCAGACACCATTTGTCGATCGTCGCCGCGACAAAAGTCGTTTATTTTCAGTCGCCAATACCAAACAGTCGTGTCGCTTTTTTTTAGAGTCGTAAACGACGACGACAATTGGGGTGATTAATTAATAATTATATATAAAAAAAAAATAAGCAAAAAAGTTTTTTCGCTAGAATTAGAAAAAGAATGTCAATAAATTGTGCAATTATTGTATACAATTCTATTATAAAGCCTCACTTTGAGTATTGTTCGACGGTTATTTACATATATGGGAAATATTAGTATGATAGATAGATTGCAGAAGTTGCAAAGCAATGAGAATAATTTTGAGATGCAATTGGCGAACACCTGTTATTAATATGTTAAATGTACTAAAATGGTTAAGTGTGAATCAAAGAACTGTGATGAATGTGTTAATTTTTGTATATAAAATGAAAATGGATTGTTACCACGTTATTTGTAAATATTAGTAAATTGATCTTTGTTAGTGATGTGCATCTTTATAATGTAAGAAACAGAAATGATACAAGGCTTTCCCTGTTTAGAACAAAATAGTTTGATGTATAATGGACTAAAATTATTTAATTTACGTAAACAAAATGTTATTAATTATATTAAGGCTAAATATTTATAAAATTTTATTAAGCAAACAATCATGGAAATGATGTAATATATCCATATGTACAAATTGTTCAAATAGCTAAATTTTACTAAATAAATTGAAATTGAATTGAATTGACAAGAATTTAATAGTAAATCGTACACAATGCATGAACAGATGTCATTTGATTGATTTCAATGGCTCAACTAGCTCAGGCACACAAATTTCGTCGCACCCAACACAACTCGAGTCAACAAAAAATTTAAGAAGTTGAGCAACAAAAAACTAGAAGAAACGACAGCACTGTGTGATAGCTATCCTGTCAGCAGTTTTGCTGAACTCGCTGAATGTTGTAAAAGGCGTGTCTGCTTCGACAACCCAAAGATTGGAAGTAGTTTTCGTGGCATCGAGAAATTGGGGCGGGTTTCATTATGAACACTGAGCAACATTTATTTTTTATTTTTTTCTGGCCTAAAAACATAAATATAATATTTTTTCTTGAGGAAATGAACATTTATTTTTTAATTTTTTTTTCTAAATTTTAATCATTGTTTTTTTTTTAATCAAACCATGTTTATGTGACTCATTCCAGTTACATAGCTGAATAAGTCTATACCAAAAACTGGCAGATAGGCGCCTGTAACAAAGTCTGGCATATTTAAAGTATGGGGTGGGTGGCTCGAACAGGATTTTAACCCTTTTTCGCAGGGTTTAGCCGCTCACCCGACTTCGTCGCTCTGCTAGGGGTATGTGAACAACTGTCTGGAAGGCGCCTGGAGCTAAAGTTTTATTATATTTACTCTGGGGTATTTAGCAGTAGGTATAATATTTTCAGTCAATAAAAATACATGCACATTTGTGTGAAAAACTTTAAAACTTTAAAAGTAAAAATAAAATAGAAAATAGAGGTTCCGCAGAAAAAATATTTTACAGTACATCTTAGAATAAGTCAATTGAAAAAAAAAAAATGCTTAGAAACCTCAAGCAAAATTGAAAACTTTAAAAGTAAAAAAAAAATAGAAACAAAGTTTCCGCAGAAAAAATGTTTATAGTACATCTTAGAATAAGTCAATTTAAACAAAAAATATAAAAAAAAATAAATTTGCTTGGTGTTCATAATCGAAACCTGAGCCGAGAAATTAGTTGAATTGAATGTAGCGGTGGTCAAATACCTCAATTAATATTTACATAGTTGTATGTATGCACATACTTATATAAATACGAGAGAAATTTGGTTACACAAGTAAAAGTCTTAACTCTATCTACACGAATATTTCAGAGTCTCAGATTCGATTCTCGGAAAAACATAAATTTCATTAAGCTTTTTCCACTGCGCCACCGCTCGCAAACGTCTTACAAACATCCGGGAGTATAAAAGCCATGAAAAATCTTGGCGAAGGGACGTAAGTCCACGAGACATAAGTCCATTATGACCTTCGGTGGGGCATAATTCCAAATTTTGATTATGGACTTATGTCCCAACGAAATGGGATATAAATATATACACCCATATCGTGGAATCCGCCGGGGGGAATTATTCACGGAAAAAAACATTTTGGTATCGTCGAATCCGCAAAGTGAACAGTTCCCCGTGTGGGTAATGTGAATGAGTTTCACTGTATCGTTGAAAACGTTCAAATCGAATTTTTCCCGAACAAAATGACATTTCTTACCCGCAACAAAATCATTGCGGATTTCATAGGTTTTCTTACTTGCTGCAGATCGTGAGGATTTTTTTTAAGAAAATGTACATGTAAAAAAGCTGCGTTATTAAGCCGAACATTTGTAATAAATCTGTGCAATATTGAACTTTATTAAAACAAAAAAAACATTCTAAAAACACATTTCATCCGGTAGCTCCATGAAATCATTCACTGCTCCTCTTAACCTGTCTCGTACTCTTCTCTGAGAACACCGCTCATTTCGTTCTTCCTCTTATGCTTCCAAAAATGGAGCTATCGTATCAATTATTATATCAAACACTTTATTTTTTATTGAAATCACTTTTAAAACACACTTTTTATATGCCTCCGGTGAATGCAGCTACACAGATTTGTGTTAACAAATGAAAGACAGCCGTTTGACAGTGAAACTACCTTTCCCAAAAACGTGTCGATAAGGAAACGTTTCCGGCGTATTCCACGATAGCAGTAGAAAGTGAAAGGGAATCGAATAGGTGAAGTGAAACTCAATTCCGACGGATTCCACGATAGGGGTGATAATTTATTTTTCAAAAATGGGACATAAGTCCACAATTTTATTGGTAGCATAAATGGGTGCCGTGACATAAGGTCAAATTTTAAAATTTGACTATCAGACGCTTTGGAAACCGACATAAGACCAATTTATTTTGATACATGCTATTTTTTGACCAAATGCTATTTTTCCATAACAAAAAATTGTTTTTGATGTTTAATAATATTAAGGGCCAGTTTCAAAGGTTCTGGATAAAGTTTCGGATAGTTAGCCGACACATAACGCTTTCCATCAGATAAAAGCTACTGATATTTTTTTTCTGTTTCATCGTCAAAGTCTCTGATAAACTAACTTCCGGAAAAATTTATCAGACACTAAAGTTTGTTTCGATATACATGTCATTTGTTTGTTTCGTGTTTTCTAATATTTTTTGTTGTTTTAGGTCTAAAAAAAAAGCCGTGATAAATTATCGACAGAAAAAATTGAAGCAGCAAAAATCCAAAAGAAAAATTCTAACAGAGGAACTGGGGCAGGCATCCAGATACTCCGTTTGCGGCTGAGCTATTCCTTAAACTGGGCTCCCAACCAGGCTGACTATCGGCACGGCTCGTATGACACCTACGTCCAACCCATCAGGGAAAAGGGGGTTTAGGATAAGAAATAGTGAGAAGGGTGATTTGTGGATAGGAGTAAGAAAAGACAGCCTGTCTGTCATGGGTGACCCTACTGGCGACTAAAGCCGCCGACAGCATAGCCTATTGAATTATTACAACTTAAACCTCCACACCACCAACGTCCAAAAAAGGACGCAACGGCAAGGTGACAGCCCCTTCGTGGTAGGAATGTTTAGGAAAAAAGTGAATAAAATTTAACTTCCACAGGCGTTTTCTGCCGTTTCAGTAAGCCGGAATCGAATTCTGAAATATTCATGGTCGAGGGTTTCAAAATAATTTGGCCTTGGGCGAAATACTCTGCGCCTACGGGGCCGTGTAGTATGATCGTAATATTCTTTAAATTCTCCTTCTAAAAACTCAAAGAAATCCATGTTAGTCTGTATACGCTGGTTAACGAAAGAATGCTCTAAAAGTATATTTTTTCCAGCCACTTCAAATAAATATTTTGTTTATCTACCGGATACAGACTTTAACAGCCACTTGAACTGGCTGATAAACTATCCGAGACTTTATCTGTCAGCTATCACTATCCGAAGCCTTTGAAACCGAAAGTTGAAGTTTATCTGACATATAAATTCCGGATAGGCTATCCGAAACTTTATCAGCTAGTCTTGAAACTGGCCCTAACAATTTTTAATTTTCACACCCCAAATCGATCCTCCCTTGCTCAACATTTTTTTCGGCTACGCATTTAGGTTCATTGAAAATCGATCATCCCCTTCGCATCGTGTCTTTGCTACGCCTTTGGTTTATTTACATGCCCAACTTGATTGCTCCTATTGTGCAGTGTGCAAGGATCTGCCATTTGAAATAGTCTGCCTGCTTGTCTTGCAGATATTTAAAACTGGGCAAGAAGTGCATTTAAAGCATGAAAGGAAACCGACCTTAATAACGGTTTATTAGCGATGTCTTGGGTGATATGCATCATTTTGAATGAAATAAAATAAAACGAAAGTCATGTCTATATTTGAATTAATAAATTGATTTTAATGTGTAATGTAAAACGAAATAAATAATGGAGGTGCTGGTAGACAATAATTGGTACACAATAATATACTTTTGCAATGTGTTTTTTTTTTTCAGATTTTTCGTCATCAAATCTTATTCCGAGGACGATATTCATCGTAGCATTAAATACGAGATATGGTGTTCCACGGATCACGGAAACAAAAGGCTGGATGAGGCATTCAAAGAAAGAGTAAAAGAAAATGGAAATGTCATGCTATTTTTTTCAGTTAATGGTTCAGGTCATTTTTGTGGAATGGCTCAGATGATGACTTCTGTTGATTATAACTCCACATCTAGTGTGTGGTCTCAAGATAAATGGAAAGGCAAGTTTAAGGTAAAATGGATCTATGTAAAGGACGTC
Organism: Cheilosia scutellata; assembly: GCA_955612985.1. Classification (NCBI taxonomy): domain Eukaryota; kingdom Metazoa; phylum Arthropoda; class Insecta; order Diptera; family Syrphidae; genus Cheilosia; species Cheilosia scutellata. The sequence goes on along the minus strand of OY015312.1, from coordinate 81,694,021 downwards.
CCCAATAGTCAGCTACGGCATATTCGACTAGAAAATAATGACAATAAATCGGTTACAAATTCAAGAGATACACAAGAGGTTCCGAGCGGTAAAGGATTACAAGTGCTTAGAGTTTTGCACTTATATAAACATCAGACTTCAATTTTTGACGACTTTTATCATTATGAGAAAAAACAGGAAGAAGCTGTTTCAAAAAAACCAACGCATCTGGATAATTACATGCATGCATCATCATCTTCAAATGCTTATCATCATGATGTTAAGGCACAAAACAGTGATCGGTTTTCTGGGCATTTTAGAGAACGAATCATTTCTCATCGTGGCGGGAACCACAGTTTTCCGGAAAATCGCAGTTATAGTAAGCCTATCGAAATTCAACAGAGTAGAGATGAAAAGATAACAGATCACTTAAACCAAGATCGTGAGGACAACGAAACTGATACTTATAGTCTTCAAAGACACACAATTTCATGCGTAGAAAATTATAACACTAGTTCTAAGCGCAACTCTAAGGATATTATTTTGCATATGAATAATTTAAGTTGTAATGAACATAACATTGTTGATGAGAACTCGGAGTCGAAATTATTATAAGCTATTTGTAAATGCACAACGTCTTTAATATTATCACATATATTATGTATTAGAGTTAATGAGATTATGAGAAAGATCTATTATTATATAATTACATACATAATACAATAAAAAAAGTTTTTTTTTTTTATAAATAACGAAATAAAGTACAATAGGAATTGTTAATACTTATATGTATTAACAATTTAAGGTATAAATTTATGTTGAATATAAATGTATTTCAAACTCGAATTGCTAAAGCTGGATCCCAATTCAGGAATTTTACATACCAAAATCGTTAGAGCGGTTTTTTGTAAAATTACGCAAACAAATATTACAGTTTTGGGTTCGAAAAGCACTTCAACTGTTTAGCTGAAAACTAAGTACAAGGTATTCATCAGGATATAAGGATTACATAACAGTTACATTTTTATCCAAATCGAAAATGGCGCTTTATAGATATGTATAACCAGTTTTTAAAGTACCATTATTAGCAATTGGGGTGGGTATCGAAGGACGCAGTCATTTTAGAGGAAAACTAATTTTCAAGTTAAGAATGACGATAGTACATACCGATCCGTTTTCGAAAACGTCTAAATTATTTAAAATTTTGTAAAATTTTATATGGGAAGTACTGTTAATATAAGAGCTAGCACAAAAAAACAACCCTCCTAGCGGGGAGCCCACAAACTCTAAATACGAAGTTTGAAACAAATCCGAATAAGTAACTTTCCCGTATATTGAAAAGAAGTTCTTAGATAATATGCAATAATTAGTCGTCATTACTACCCAAATATTGCTTCAACACAAAAAATACATTTATGGGTTCGTTCCTACCTGGCTTTGTAATTTGAGAAATCCTGTCATCTAATGCGACATTGATTAATAACAGACAGAAAGCAAACTTTCTTATAAACTTTTTTTTTTTTCATATATTTTTTTATTTCTGTGCTCGAAATATAGTTTATTATATCCGTTTTTTTTCTTTTAAGAGTTTTTTTTTATCCATTTTAATTAACGCGGATTTATATGGAAAAAGACACGCACCGTATCTTTGTGTTTCTTATAAGCGATTTTTTCTTATATGAGGTTCTTATATCCGTTAACTACTGTAATGTGTTAAAAAAGTATGTGTACTTAGTTTTTAATTAACTAAAAGACAATTATAGTTATTTTGTAGAATGGAGATGCGAAATGCAGAAAACTAATCCTTTAGAAAATGCATTTACGAGTGCATAACAAAAGGTGATGTTAATCGGCAGCCTTATCTCTGAATTGTCTTCGACCACCTTCGACTTCGATAGTCTAAAATACATTTTAAATCTGAAAATAATTGTTATTAACACAATGTTTGCAAATTGCAATTTAAATTATTTCTACCACTCAATTAAGGGGCCTCTACCCATAAATCGAGCAAAAGTGCGAAAAATGGCATTTCGTATCTAACGTAGAGAAGTCAATACTGAAGCGATTGAAATGATGCAATGAGCCGTACCCCATATCAATCTGCAGCTGAGCGGGCAATTGTACGAAGTTCCAAAGTTGTAACAGCTGAGTCCGATTGTTTTTCACCAATGCAGCTCGTGGATGAGAAACTGATGATAAATAAGACCGATGACAGTCAGCCTACTCTGATTGAAAAACGACAGGCGGCTGACGAAAGTATTCTACAACATAAAGAGAAGTGGTAAAGAGTTTTCAATGAAAAGCATACTACTCCTTGCAGTTACATGAACGGTGACTTGGTGTTGGTTGAAAATGAACGAAAACTGGAGTTTAAGTATAAAGGTCCATATATGGTAACGAAGTCATTGGGAAATCATCGGTATGTTATAGAAGATCTTCCGGGGATGGCAGCAACTGGAAAGCGTTTTAACTCAGTCTTTGCGGCTGAACGGATGAAACCATGGTGTGAACTGGTACCCGAGTTGTATGGCGAAGAGGAAGACGACATCGAGGACGATGACTTTTGTCAGGAACGGCCGAGTTGTAACCCAATTGCAACGCCATCTACTGGACAAGTTGTGAAGGATCCCTTCGACCTGGCTGAATGTACCCAATGGGATGACGTTTAGTCGGACAGCGAGGTAGTCGTTCTGGAAGCTAACGAGCTTGAACAACGAGAATATACTTTGGTTGAAATAAAGATTTAATTTGTTTAAAATAAAACGATAACGCATTTAATTTAGTTGAAATAATTTATTTTATTCGGCCCTAGCGAGGTATCCGTCGGAACGGAAAATTCTCCGATTTTGTACGAATCGGAGGATTTTTGCAGCGAGGTATACGTCGGAACAGCTTTTCGGAACTTCGTTCCGACAAATATGTAACGCACACTGGCGTTTTGCGTTTCAGTGCGATGAAGTGCGTTTTTACTGATATTTTTGACAGCTTCATACCAATTTTCTTCCGATATGCTCCGACAGGAATTGGTTGCGGAATTTGTTTACGATTTGCAGTGAAGTGTTGATAAATGAAAGCAATAAAGAAAAAACATTTTAGCAAAGTAATTGGTTGTATTTGTTGCTTAAATGTTTGTTTCCAGGGCAGAAAAACGAAAAAAACAAGCACTAAATAGGAAAACCCCGATGTAGCATGAAACAACATCATAATTATCAAATCAATGCGTTGTCGCATTTTAATTATTCTTTCCGAAAGCGGATACCTCGAATGTAATTTGAGTTTCCGACGGAGTATGCGTTGCGGAGAATTTTCCGTTCCGACGGATACCTCGCTAGGGCCGATTAAAAAAATTACAAAGCTCGTAGTAGCTTATTAGCTGCCAAAAGCAATTACAAATACTGCCGTTCAAAAGTGACCCAGCCTAGTTCAAAACTGCTCAGCATGTAAACTACGGTGCCCCAGTCTCCCCTAAAAAAGAGAGAAAAACAACATCAACGATCAAAATATGGACAAGAAAGATTGCAACTCAAAATTTGGATTTAGGAAGAGACACTGAGACCAGAGTGGGACTGCTGAAATGATACAGTGCACGTAAGGAGTTGAGCCACTGATTCACCGCTGGAACTTGAATCGTACTGAATCATCCACTAAAAGTGCAAGCACATCCATTACGGCCTGCAAATTGCTCTTACGGCTGTTGCTGCAGAGCTTGCCAACAATAAACAAAGCATCTGCAACTGAAATGTATTTCTTATCACTTGTGAACTATTTTATTATGCATATAGCCAACTTTTTCTTGTCTTTTATCAATTTAAAAACTAATTGACTGCCTGCAAATTTTTTTGGTGTAAACAAAAATAGAACAGCTGAAAAGTCAAATGTCAACTAGCATAGTGCTGCCAAGTCACAGTAAGTCGTTTTTTTTGTGTTTTATCTAGGCCCATACAGGATTGCAAAAAAACGCACCTATTATTGAAGGCAAATTTAGCAGCATTGCGCTGTTGCCATTTACAACGAATGATTATGCAATCTTAGTTTGTGCTGTGTTGCCGTTGTCTTACCTTTTATGAGTTATGGTAGGGTAGGTGTTTGGTTTTTCGTATGAAGAGGGGGACAGAGGAAAAGAATTGGAATGAACTTCGCCAGAACAAGTAGCAAAAGATACACCAGCATTTTGAGGGGGGATGAAGCAAGAGGTGTTCAATTGGGACTCAGTTGGGAAGGAATTGTGAGTTCTGCTAAAGGGAATACATACATGCTATAGAAAGCAAAGTTAATATACATATAACTATATATAGATAGGTATGTACATTCACTGGACATTCACCCGTATTGTCAGGGGTATTTTTTTGGGAAGTGAATATAACAAAACCAAAAGTGAGTATAACCGTTTTGCATGTAAAACCAAAAGTGAGTATAACAAAACCAAAAGTGAGTATACCAGTTTTGCATGTAAAAGTAAAAGTGAGCTAGCTATAGATTCCCAAAAAAATACGCCTGTCGTCGTCGTTTACGATTCTAAAAAAAAAAACGACACGACTGTTTGGTATTGGCGACTGAAAATAAACGACTTTTGTCGCGGCGACGATCGACAAATGGCGTCTGAAATGTCAAAAAATCTTGATTGTATTTTTCGACGACGATCGTCGGTATTGCATGAAGCATTTTATGACGACCTCCAGGTTGGGGGTTGTGCCGTCGGGGTAACTTCCCGACCATGGAAAACAAGACTAGTTATGAGAGACACAACCAGCCTCGGAAAATGGAACTCCTCAAACGGCAACCAGACCCGGAACGTCAACGGACAACGATATCAGAGTATGTACCTGGAATGTACGAACGCTCTACACCCCAGGTGCTACTCAAAAACTTGAGTCTGTCCTCACGCTGTACAAGGCAGACAAGGCGGATTCGTCGTGGGAAATCGGCTTAGGACAAAAGTTATTGACTTCAAGCCGATAAGTGATCGCCTTTCTGTGATCCGCATCAAAGCTACTTTCCAAAACATAAGCCTAATATGTGCACACGCCCCTACCGACGAGGCTGAAGATCCCATCAAGGAGGAGTTTTATGACCTCCTGGATGGAGCCTACGGAACCTGTCCGGAGTACGATGTAAAAGTTGTACTCGGGGACTTCAATGCTAAAGTCGGAAAGGAAAACATATTTGGCGGGTTAGTTGGTAAGCACAGAATCCACGAAACGACAACAGACAACGGCTACCGACTCGATTTTGCAGCAGCTCGTAATACGGTGATAAGTAGCACTAGGTTTCCAAGGCTAAGGATCCACACAGCAACCTGGCGCCAATTAATGCAAATATTAAAAATATTGATTTGGAGAGCAGTAGTAAAATTCTGTTTTTTTAAGGCAACCGCTAAAGGTATAGCTTTGATTGCAGTTGCAATTGTCAAAAGATATGGCTTCTTTTGATTCTGTAAGTATAGTACCTATTTTAAAAGAATATAATATAACACTTATGGCCAGTTTTACAGTGTGCACTTAAGTATTGATTCTCCCTTAAATTCCGCTTAAGGGTCGATTTCTGTTTCATTGTGCCATATCTATATATATAAAAATCATGGTCAATTGTGTTTGTCGATAATGTTCTCTGTAATGCGTGAACCGATTTTGATTCTGGAAATTTCCCATGAAAGGTGACGTTGATACCATGGTTTATAAGTTCATACGGTCTTTGTAGGTGTATTGGTTCATGAGTTATAGGGGCGTGGCACCTCCCATACAAAAAAACCATTCAAAATCTTATATCTCGAAAACCACTGAATCGATTGAGTTAAAATTTACATACAGTCTTAGGTATCGCCCCTGGAGTATTCCTGTGAAGATTGGTCAACATTGGACAAAGGGGCGTGGCACCGCCCATACAAAAAAAAAATTCAAAATCTTATATTTAGAAAACCACCGAATCGATTGAGTTAAAATTTACATACAATCTTAGGTATTGGCCCAGGAGTATTCCTGTGAAGATTGGTCAAAATTGGACGAAGGGGCGTGGCACCTCCCATACAACAAAATCATTAAAAAATCTTTTCGAAAACCACCAAATCGATTGAGTTTAAATTTACAGATAATCATATCATATAATCATAGGTATTGTCCTGGGAGTGTTCCTGTAAAGATTGGTCAAAATTGGACAAATGGGCGTGGCACCGCCCATACAAAAAAAACATTCAAAATCTTATATTTAGAAAACCACCGAATCGATTGAGTTCAAATTTACATACAATCTTAGGTATTGGCACAGGAGTATTCCTGTGAAGATTGGGCAAAATTGCACAAAGGGGCGTGGCACCGCCCATACAACAAAAACATTAAAAATCCTTTATTTCGAAAATCACCGAATCGATTGAGTTACAGTTACAGAGTTTGGACAATCTTAGGTGTTGGCCTGGGAGTATTCACACCTCTTCGACAGTCATGGGAGCCAACGTTTTTAAAATTTGTAACATTGATATGCATTGTCCTGATATACAGATTACTATTTAGGCAATACGATTCCTGGAAAAACAAAACATGTACAGTGTACAGAGCATTACAACAAAAACTTTTTGTCACTGATTTAAATTAATTTGCAATTGATTTGTTTATTTTTCTATTTTGCACTACGAAGTGTGCAGGGGGTCCGCTAGTTTGATTATAAAACTTAAGTGCCCAATATTGAACACTTAAGTATTCTCTACTCACATCTTTGACAGCTGGCAAGCTACTCAGCTGTCAACGATTTGAAGTTTATATTGAATTTCGTAGAAAATAAAATATATTTTGTGTTTGTTTGCTGATTTAATTTTAAAAGTATATGATCAAAATTTGTTAATATGGATTCAGATTATGATTTAGATTTTGAAAGTGACTGTGAATATGACGAATTGTTTAGTGCTGTGGTTTTACGTCGAAAGAAAATCATAAGAGACCGGCCAAATTGTTTTCAAATGTATGATGACAAAGACTTCCGAGAATGATTTCGCATGAGCAAGGAAACAGTTCGGTGTGTTCTAAATTTAATTGCACATCAAATAGAGCACAAAACACAATGGTAATTTTAACGAATATAAACAGCAAGAAACATGCATTAATCAGAGTGCAATTTCTAGGAACAATGCCCTGTCAGCAGAGCATATGCTTCTCATTACTCTACGATTCTATGCCACTGGAAGTATGTTGCAAACAGTAGGAGATCTGTTTGGGATTTCTAAAAGCACAGCATCAAGAGTTGTCAGGCTTGTTTCGCATAATATAGCGTTACCCAGGCCAAAATTCATTTATTTCCCACAAACCGTAGAAGAGCAATTGCAATCTCAAAAGGATTTTTATATATACATATGAATATCTACTATTAAACATATTCCGCAGGTGGTGAAGACGCTGAGTTGTTCCGAAACAGAAAGGGATTCTTTTCAATGAACGTGCAGACATTGTGTTGTAACGAAGCATTCGTTACATGCCGAAGACACCCTCCCCCCGCACTGGTCTAGTACCAGCCACAGTACTCTCGAAGTCATCCGAAAATAATAAACAAATAAACCACCAAACATACCTCCCCCCCCCCTTCCGCACTGGTACAATATCGCCAACAGCGATCAAACACCAGTAACCAACGTAATGCACCGAGAGAGAGAGAGAATTACGCTCCACACACCGAACACAAATCATGTGATGTAAACAAATAAATAGTTTTGCTCAGCCATATAAGTCACACTCGCTTTCTGGACAAAATTACATGAGAGGAGAAGAAAATTCCGAAACGATGGAGCAACATTCAGAAGTGGCAAAGTACCAATCCGGTGTCTGAAAGTGTTCCCGAAATAGCTATATATTAGCTGTTGGTAATTTTTGGTACTAAGAACCTGAGGGTACTTAGTGTAAATTCCAAGGCTACTTCCCCGTAGACTTGTGTACCGCCAGGACTGTCGCAAGACGGACCTGTGAACCGCCAGGACTGTCGCAAGACGGACCTGTGAACCGCCAGGACTGTCGCAAGACGGACCTGTGTCCCGCCAGGACTGTCGCAAGACGGACCTGTGTACCGCCAGGACTGTCGCAAGACGGGCCTGTGTCCCGCCAGGACTGTCTCAAGACGGACCTGTGTCCCGCCAGGACTGTCGCAAGACGGACCTGTGTACCGCCAGGACTGTCGCAAGACGGACCTGTGTCCCGCCAGGACTGTCGCAAGACGGACCTGTGTACCGCCAGGACTGTCGCAAGACGGACCTGTGTCCCGCCAGGACTGTCGTAAGACGGACCTGTGTCCCGCCAGGACTGTCGCAAGACGGACCTGTGTCCCGCCAGGACTGTCGCAAGACGGACCTGTGTACCGCCAGGACTGTCGCAAGACGGACCTGTGTCCCGCCAGGGTTGTCGCAAGACGAACCTGTGTACCGCCAGGACTGTCGCAAGACGGACCTGTGAACCGCCAGGACTGTCGCAAGACGGACCTGTGTACCGCCAGGACTGTCGCAAGACGGACCTGTGTCCCGCCAGGGTTGTCGCAAGACGAACCTGTGTACCGCCAGGACTGTCGCAAGACGGACCTGTGTACCGCCAGGACTGTCGCAAGACGGACCTGTGTCCCGCCAGGGTTGTCGCATGACGAACCTGTGTACCTATACGAACTGCCGCAGGGCATCCTAAAATACCCGTCCGAAAGTCAAGCCGCCTCAGTAAGTCGAGACACCGACTCCAGAAGATCGAACACCGAGGATACCGAGGAGAAAAAAATCACCGCCGCCGAAATTATTATTGAGAATATTATAACATAACATTGTAAACTAGATAGTAAGCCAAATAAAGAAATCCTATGTATATATGATAACCTAATAAGGTAGACTATAAGAAAAGTAATAAAACGGAAACTTCAAAACCAAAGTTAGTGTTTCTTTGGGAAGAATCTTGGCGATCCGGCGAGCTAACCCCAGCCTCGACAAAAAGCACCTCACATTGGCGCCCGAGCAGGGACCTGAAGAAGAAGTCCCAACAACGTTACGACCGAGAGGACCGGGACCACATCAATCCAACCTGGAATCTCAAACACGAGACATGGACGAAGACAGCCAGTTGACCGTACCGGAACCGTCCGTAAATATGAATACCGGATGGATTTACCTGTTAAAGAAGGCTGAATTAATCGAAGCTATGAAGACAAGAGGATTAGAGACTAGTGGAACGGTCCTGCAACTGAGAGCTCGAATGAGCAACTTTTTAAAGAACACGCGGGCAAGGGCATCAACCCAGGACCTCTGCGCGGAACTTGAAGCGAAAGCCTCAATGCGGGAGTATAAGGACTCATCTTCCGAGAATGATGACAAGTCAGTTACTTCCGAAGAGATGGTAAAGACGCCACAGTTCGTGGAAATACCCCTTGATGTCCCCGCCGTTCAGCCGCCACAGACTCCACAGGTCGTGGAAAGACCCGTATATGCCCACCCGCACACCGCCGTCCAGCAGCTACTAACGCCGACCACATATCCGACAACCGACCGACCGACCCCCGCCGCAGCATCCTCTAGCCGAGAAACCGATCGACCACCTCAGGCAACCCCGACGCGAGCACTGGCTATGCCGATGCTGAGCTACGAAGCCGAGGTGATGAACATGGTTCGAAAATGGGGACTGAAATTCGATTCATCAGGGAATGCTCTGGAATTCATGGAGCGAATAGAAGAGCTAACCCGATGTTACGATATCCCTCCCGACCATATGCTACGGCCATTACCAGAAATCTTCCGAGGTACGGCATTGGAATGGTTAAGAATAAACCGCGATGAATTCCAGAACTGGGATCAGTTCCGACAAGCTTTCTTGCGTCACTTTCTCCCTGCACGCTACGCCCACAAGCTAGTGGAAGAAATTATGCGAAAAAAACAGGGACCTAGAGAGAAAGCCAAGGAATTCATTCGAGCCATCCAATATCTCATCCGACAACATCCCCGGATGAGCATTCAGGATAATATAGACCGGATATATGATAGTTTGCGGCCCGAATACCGCCTCTATATTAAACGAAGGGATTTTACCACGTTAGACGAACTCATGGAATTAGCCGAGGAGTTCGAGTATATAAAAAGCGAAGAGAGAAACGTCCTCCCACCCAACCCTGTTGCTGCCCCACTGCCTAGACCACCGATAGCAGCCGTCCCCTATAACCGGGACACCCACTGCTGGCGCTGCAAACAAAGGGGTCATCGCCAACAGGATTGTCGGCGACCATTCCGCCTATTCTGCTCATATTGTGGGGAAGACGGTCGACAAACAAGGGATTGCCCATGCCATCAAGAGCAAGCAGCTGTCATGTATAATGGCAGATGGACCGACTCCCGCTATTTCATACCGACTAACATTCATGGCCAAAAGTTTCACTGCTTAATTGACACTGGAGCGTCAAAATCCTTTATCGGGGCAAAGGTACGACAGGCCCTTCGAAAACAACGTGCCCCAGTACGATATCGGGTACAAAAAATTCAGTTGGCCAACGGGGACCCCGTGACAACCAGGGAGCACTATACGGTGGAGCTCCAACTGGGCAACCAAACCCTGACCAGCGAACTCACATATATGAAGATGTTGGCAGAAGATGCCATATTCGGCATGGACATTCTTGATAAAGCCAACTTCGAGATGACGCTGGGTGGCCAGACGTTAACCTACCGAAACGTAGTACACACCACCCCCTCCCGCAACCCATGTTCCCTACTTAGGGAAGGCCCATTACGCTGGAACAAACAGCAGAGACCTACTATCGGAGAACATGTTTACCGAAGAGAGAAAGGGGGAGCAAACCCTCACCGTTGCCACATAAGTGATCTAAAGGGACACAATGGCAGCGAGACACTCCAGTCGATGATCAGTATAAGCGCGATCATGGTCCGATTTGTACCGAAATCAGCAGCTAAAGGCAAAACCGAAGAACAATTTTCAACGGAGCCTTGGAAAAGGCAGCGAACAGCACCAAACAAACCCCCCACCATTCGCCAATCCGACAAATCCAGAGTGCGCAGACGAATGAAGCCAAAGCGGACTGTACCCCTGCCCTCGGAACACATTGTTCCAATTGCATCACGACCGGACCAGATGGCAAAATTGGCCACCATCCGTCGCGTCCGTCAGAAAGCCGACGAAAAATGGTCCCGGCGTATCGTGACCACAACAGCTACATCGAGCTGCAACACCGCCAAAACCGTCAAGACCACCAACCCCGCCAATACCGCCAGCACCGTCAACACCACCAACACCGCCAAAAACCGTCAAAACCGCCAAAACCGTCAACACCAGCAACCCCGTCAATACCGCCAGCACCGTCAACACCGCCAACACCGTCACAACCGCTTCACTACGTCACCGCCAGCACCGACTCGTCACCGCGACCAATACAAGAGGCCGCATATTGACTTTCCGAGACCTCAAGAAGAATATATATATATATATATAAAGACGAGAAGGTTCTCGTCTGAGAAAGAAGAGGGGGAATGTAACGAAGCATTCGTTACATGCCGAAGACACCCTCCCCCCGCACTGGTCTAGTACCAGCCACAGTACTCTCGAAGTCATCCGAAAATAATAAACAAATAAACCACCAAACATACCTCCCCCCCCCCTTCCGCACTGGTACAATATCGCCAACAGCGATCAAACACCAGTAACCAACGTAATGCACCGAGAGAGAGAGAGAATTACGCTCCACACACCGAACACAAATCATGTGATGTAAACAAATAAATAGTTTTGCTCAGCCATATAAGTCACACTCGCTTTCTGGACAAAATTACATGAGAGGAGAAGAAAATTCCGAAACGATGGAGCAACATTCAGAAGTGGCAAAGTACCAATCCGGTGTCTGAAAGTGTTCCCGAAATAGCTATATATTAGCTGTTGGTAATTTTTGGTACTAAGAACCTGAGGGTACTTAGTGTAAATTCCAAGGCTACTTCCCCGTAGACTTGTGTACCGCCAGGACTGTCGCAAGACGGACCTGTGAACCGCCAGGACTGTCGCAAGACGGACCTGTGAACCGCCAGGACTGTCGCAAGACGGACCTGTGTCCCGCCAGGACTGTCGCAAGACGGACCTGTGTACCGCCAGGACTGTCGCAAGACGGGCCTGTGTCCCGCCAGGACTGTCTCAAGACGGACCTGTGTCCCGCCAGGACTGTCGCAAGACGGACCTGTGTACCGCCAGGACTGTCGCAAGACGGACCTGTGTCCCGCCAGGACTGTCGCAAGACGGACCTGTGTACCGCCAGGACTGTCGCAAGACGGACCTGTGTCCCGCCAGGACTGTCGTAAGACGGACCTGTGTCCCGCCAGGACTGTCGCAAGACGGACCTGTGTCCCGCCAGGACTGTCGCAAGACGGACCTGTGTACCGCCAGGACTGTCGCAAGACGGACCTGTGTCCCGCCAGGGTTGTCGCAAGACGAACCTGTGTACCGCCAGGACTGTCGCAAGACGGACCTGTGAACCGCCAGGACTGTCGCAAGACGGACCTGTGTACCGCCAGGACTGTCGCAAGACGGACCTGTGTCCCGCCAGGGTTGTCGCAAGACGAACCTGTGTACCGCCAGGACTGTCGCAAGACGGACCTGTGTACCGCCAGGACTGTCGCAAGACGGACCTGTGTCCCGCCAGGGTTGTCGCATGACGAACCTGTGTACCTATACGAACTGCCGCAGGGCATCCTAAAATACCCGTCCGAAAGTCAAGCCGCCTCAGTAAGTCGAGACACCGACTCCAGAAGATCGAACACCGAGGATACCGAGGAGAAAAAAATCACCGCCGCCGAAATTATTATTGAGAATATTATAACATAACATTGTAAACTAGATAGTAAGCCAAATAAAGAAATCCTATGTATATATGATAACCTAATAAGGTAGACTATAAGAAAAGTAATAAAACGGAAACTTCAAAACCAAAGTTAGTGTTTCTTTGGGAAGAATCTTGGCGATCCGGCGAGCTAACCCCAGCCTCGACAAAAAGCACCTCACAGTGTGATAGTCGATTACGCATTTTAGATATTGTTGCACGGTGGCCTGGATCAACGCATGATGCAACGATTTTCCGAAACTCTCGTATTTGCTATCGTTTGGAGAGCGGAGAGTTTGGAAATGGACTTGTGGTTGCTGACGGCGGATATGGAAATACAAACCGCATACTTACGCCTTTGTCTAAGGTTAATAACCAGTTGAAAACCTTTTTAATTCATCGCAAATAAGGACACGAAATTGTGTGGAACGATCTTATGGCGTGTGGAAGCGTCGCTTTCCAGTGCTTTCCTTGGGATTGCGCATACACTTGAGAACAGTTCAAAGTGTCATTGTGGCTACAGCTGTTTTGCACAACTTATGTTGCCTTAATAACGACAAAGAGGCTCCGGTGCTTTCAGCCGAGTTAGACCAAGCTATATCCGACGTGCTAGCCGTACCTAATAATCGTCAACCGGAAGGAGTTACCGGAAACAACAGTGTTAGAAGAACTTTAATTGACACATACTTTGGAAGTATGTAACCTTCAATCAACACAAAATAATAAAATCGATAACGTTATTAAAAATGTATTTTATTTTGAACTATTGATACAAAAATGTTTATAGGTAGTTCCTTTTTTTTCCTCAAATTCGTACCGCAAAATCTCCATCTCCAACTCATGCTTTTCTTGCTTCATATGGTGCTCCTTTTGCATAAAAAGTAAACGCTGCCGGTGTTCTTCTTCCAGCAGCTTAATTTCAGTCTTGTGTTTTTCTTCCGACCAATTTGCTTTTATAGTTGCCAATCTTGACCAGCTGGATTTCGGATCTGGAACTAAAATGATCACCCCTATTGCGAAGATCAACTATCAATCGGTTGACGATTGACAAAATTTATCAATTAAGATTGATATTGGTATTGGGAAATACGATTGATAAAAATATAAGCTATTGTGAACATAACGCAAAAAATAAAGCTATTGTGAATGAAAACTCAATTTTGACAGTTCTAAAATATTTTTAATTTGAAGAGTGATTGTTACGACTTTCAAACAAATTATTTAAACAATATACATAATTACCAGTGTTACAAAAAAACATGACAACAGTGGAATTACTTTTTGATGATGATGACGGCGAGACAAATTACGCGGAATTGGCTTCTATACCGAGGAGTTTTCGAGGTGCATCTAATCTTTTGGAACTAGAAAACCGAAGGTAGGAATGAAATTTGGCTTATTCTGTCATGTTGTCATTGTTATGTTAAAGGTCTTCTTATTGTATATATAGTTCAAGTTTATTTCAAGATGTACAAATTAAGACTGACTCTCCTCTAGCTATTACAAATATTTATATGTCTTAAGATTTATGTGTTAGTGTTGTAATACTATACAAATACTAATATATTTAAGTGTAATCGTAGTATTATAATGTATATATTATAATACATAGTTCAATATCATAACATCTCCTTTTTTCAAATATATATTTATTTTTTTTTAACTTCAAACTTTGGGCATATCTACTTATATTCTATATAAAGCATACTTACAGATAAATACATAAGTCTTAACAGAATTATATACCTGTAATCATAATTATAAATATTTAATATTCACATTGCGTGAATATGTACTTTCATTTCATAAAACTGACAACAGTGATTTACTGATTACTTTGTACTATTTGTACTCGAATGGCTTAGGTGGTACAACTTTTCTCCCATAGCGTGTTGTAGTCGTTTCAGTATTTTGAGTAGAAATTTGATCTTGGATGTGTGGACCTATTAAATTATTGTGGCCGTTATTAATATTTTGATCAGGTTGTTGTGGTTCGCAAGTTGTTTGATTGTCTCCGTCGTGATCATTTATGTCTTGGCTATTTTCACAATTGTTATTTGACCTTGGTGATTCCATAAGACGTTCCCGATTTCTCCTGTAACAATTACCATTTAAATCAGTCACCAAATACGAACGTGGTTCTTTACATTTAAAACAAATTTTTCCAGGACTCCAAACTGACTGTGGTGTTTTTTTGTAATACACCGATTCGCTGTTTGCAAGTGGCTTTAACGACTTCGAGCCCTTATTGTAATATTGTTGAGACAATACTTGACTCTTAAAGACAGCTTGTTTATGTTTTGAAACATTTATTAATTTCGGTTTAAGATTTTCTTGAACGATTGGTAATTTCGTTCTTAAACTGCGAGACATCAGCAGTTCAGACGGCGAGCTAAGATTCCCTTTTGTGGTTGTTCTATGCAATAGAAGAGCAATATATGGATCGGTATTTGTTTCATCACACTTGGTTAGTAGTTTTTTGATTGTTTGAATGGATCTTTCCGCTAGTCCATTCGACCTAGCCAAATAAGGACTAGAAGTGTAATGATCAATATTCCATTCTTTCGTAAAGGTATTGAAATATGCTGAGCTAAATGGCGGACCATTATCCGAGATCATGACTTGGGGTATGCCATGACGAGCAAATATCGATTTTAGTTGAGTTACTACAAGAGGACTTGAAAATCCAGAACTAAGTTTAGCTATTTCAATAAATTTTGAAAAATAGTCAACCACTAGAATATATGTATTTTTTTTTTTAAATTCAAAAAGATCAACCCCAACCTTAAACCACGGCAGCGGAACCACCTCATGAGACAGCATTGGCTGTTTACTATTTGAATTTTTGTGGCGAATGCAAGATTCACAATTGGAAACGATATTATATATATCTTGATTAATATTTGGCCAGAATACATTCTGTTTAGCTAAATTTCTACAGCGCTCTATTCCCATGTGCCCTTCGTGAAGCAACAATAGTATACGGTGACGTAATGACTTAGGGATAATGAGGCGGTTTGATTTAAATAATAGACCATTTACTACCTGAATATCATTTCGTACATTAAAATACGGCATAGCAATACTCTCAATTGTCTTTTTTAAGGTTGGCCATCCTTTTTCGCAATATTCTTTAACTAGACACAAGACTTTGTAATTTTTGGTTTCATTTCTTATTTCCTCCAGCCTTGAATCCGACACAGTTAAATTCGAAATCAGTAAATTACGATGCAGGTTCATTTCCTTATCAAATTCAGTCAAAACATTCTCAGTTAGAGGCGCCCTGGACAACGTATCAGCAACATAGAGAAATTTTCCAGGTTTGTACACTACAGTTACATCGTAATTTTGAAGGCGCAGCATAAACCTTTGCAATCTGGTTGGTATCTTGTGCAGAGATCTCCCAAATAGAGGAATAAGTGGTTTATGGTCTGTTTCCACAGTAATATGTCGACCATAAATATATTGGTGAAACTTTAGACAGCCAAAGACAATGGCGAATAGCTCCTTCTCTATTTGGGCGTAATTTTGCTGACTAGATGTCAATGTTGCTGAAGCAAATGCAATTGGTAACGACCCATGCGAAATGACAGCCCCCATTGCATTTTTTGACGCGTCAACAGATAATGTAATTGGTTTATCAGGATCATAATAGGTCAAAATTGGCGCTTTGGAAATCGCCGACTTAAGATTTGCGAACTCTTCTTCATGCTTTGATGTCCAGTGCCATGCTATTTCTTTTTGCAGCAGTTGCCGAAGACTAGATGTTTCTATTGACAACTTCTTTACAAACGACCCTAAGTAATTGACCATCCCCAAGAACCGCTGAAGATCAGTTACATTCTGAGGAGGCGGCATTTCGCAAATTGCTTTGACCTTGCTTTCGTCTGGACGAACGCCGAATTCACTAAATATGTGACCAAGAAACTTTATTTGTGTTTGTAAAAATGTTGATTTATTTGGGTTAAATTTTAACCCAATTGATTTAGCCCTTTCTAACACAAGTTTAAGGGTTTTGTAATGTTCTTCTTTGGTAGCGCTATGAATCAAAAAATCGTCAATGTAAATAATAACATTGGGTATGTCACTGAAATGATTAACCATTTGTTGATGGAATATTTCGGGTGCTGACTTTATACCGAAAGGTAACCTCAAAAATCGGTATCTCCCAAAAGGAGTAATGAAAGTTGTTATCATAGACGACTCGTAATCCAACGGACAGACCCAAAATCCTGACTTCGCATCTAATGTGCTGAAGTATTTCGAACTACTTAAACGAACCTTACATTCCTCAACAGTAGGAAATTGGTAATGTGACCTTAAAATTGCTTTGTTAAGGTTTCTTGGATCAAGACATACACGTAAACTTTTATCTGAATTTTGTACAAGTACTATTGAACTTACCCACTCAGTAGGTTGTTCAACATTTTTTATCACTCCGAGATTTTCCATTCGACATAATTCTTGCTTGAATTTCTCTCTTAAACTAAAAGGTATACGACGTGGACAATCAACAACCGGATTCGCATCTGATTTAATTTTTAAATGAATTTCATGCTTTAGACATCCAAGACCACTGAAAATATTTTTATATTTACTTAAAAAACTTAACTTTTCATCACTGGTGTCAAAATGAATACCTTTTGCCTTAGATTTTTCGCAAGCTATGTTAGTACACATTAAGTTATCAATTTTTTTTATCAAATTTAAATCAATACAGGAACTTAAGCCTAGTTCTGTACGACAATCCATTTGTGCTACACAAAACTTAACTGGATACATTTTGTTTTTATAAATACACTCAATTTTGCATTCACCGACTATCGGAAGTTGTGCTTTACTAAATGTTAATAATCGTGTTTTTGACGGTGTAATACTATCTTCACTGAGCTGTAACTGTTGAAATTTGGTGTACGAAATCACGTTAGCCTGTGCACCGGTGCCCAGAAGGCAATGGATCTCTTTATTATTAACTTCAATAGTAATGTTCCAAGACAATGGCGTTGAGCGTGGTAGTGTATGCGACGACGACGGCGACGATGTTGAGCATGGTAGTGTTGGCGACGACGACGGCGACGATGTTGAGCGTGGTAGTGTTGGCGATGACGACGAATATACGGGCGATATATGTGATAGTGTTGGCAATGGAGATGGGGGCAGCGACTGGGGTGCTGACGTTTGTGTAATAAGACCCAGAAATAGAGAATCTGCGTCAGACGATTCTGCTGAATCTGCTTCGACGTTGCGTATACATATGTTTGATCTACACATTTTTGCATAGTGATTTTTTTTACCGCATTTTCTGCAGACGACTCCAGCATCGGGACACTTATACTTGTGCTGCTCACCACATCTTGAACATTCTCCTGTATTCGATTGTTGCTGCATTTTATTACCGATATCGTTGGAGTAGTTTTGCCCGTTAAATGACGAATGATGTTTATTGCTGTGCTGATGCTTTCGTGTGTATTGTGATGTGTTTGGCTTATAGTTGTATTGGGAAATACTTGCTTTTACTTCTCCGATCATGTGACTGTCATTTTGCACTTGTAATTGTTGTGCTTGTTCTTTAGTTATTTCCAAAGTTTTGGAAATTTCAATGGCTTTGTCTAACTTTATCGCACCTTCATTTAGTAGTTTTTCCTTAATATGAATATAGCTATCATGCAATCCACAAGTGAAAATATCGCGTACGAGGTCTTCTCGAAGAGTTCCAAATTCGCACGTTAAACTTAGGTTTTTCAAAGCGGTAGCGTATACATCAATAGACTCCTCGGGCCTTTTTTTTCGCGAAAAAAATAGATGCCGTTCCATTGCTATATTTGCTTTCGGCATGAAATGTTTCTTAAAAAGTTCAATTAACTCTTGATATTTCACATTGTCCAACTCAACATTAAAGGAGTTAAATATATCCAAGCACTCCGGCCCAATTAAATGTAATAGTAACGCTACCTTTCGCGAATCCGTTTTCGTCTCTAAATTAGATGCTCGCATATATATTATAAATTGATTATACCATGTTTTCCATGCCGTAGCTAAATTTGAAGATTTCACGTTCAGGGGCGGTATAGACGATGAATATCCATGGTTATTTTGACTTTGAGACTCGATATCGATATTTATTGGTTTGGTATCGTTCATATTTATAAAATTACTTATTTTTTTGAACAGAATCTGACACCATGTTATGTTAAAGGTCTTCTTATTGTATATATAGTTCAAGTTTATTTCAAGATGTACAAATTAAGACTGACTCTCCTCTAGCTATTACAAATATTTATATGTCTTAAGATTTATGTGTTAGTGTTGTAATACTATACAAATACTAATATATTTAAGTGTAATCGTAGTATTATAATGTATATAATACATAGTTCAATATCATAACAGTCATAACAGTGTTTTTGAATAGAAGTCTGATCTTCTAAGAGTGTCATGCGATTCTATTGCAATGCTTCGAGGTGTTGCTTTTGCTTTTGTTTGAGGTGTTGTTTGTTCTGCTCTTTGGATGACATAATTTAGGGATGTTCGCTGACTGGAGCTCGGTATTAGCGCTGCATCTGGCTCATTCAACCCGAATGAATTCAAGAATTTTAAAAATACTTACATTTCTCTTTAACAGTCGTCTTGCTGTATCTATTCTTTGTCGATTTTAAGGCAGCTTTCGATACAATCGACAGAAAGGCTTTGTTTTACAAACTAAGCAACCTAGGAGTATCGACGAAAGTTCTTAGGATTATACAAAGCCTGTACAAATACAACAGGGCTGCGGTATGGAATGGGAAACAAATATCCAACTGGTTTGAATCAGAGATGGGGGTTAAGCAAGGCTGTCTTCTGAGCCCACTCCTCTTTCCATTTTCCTTGACGACCTTACAACATTCCTACAGGGTGGAATCGTGTTTGATGGAATTCATATAAAGCTGTTACTTTATGCGGATGATATTGTCATTCTGGCGGAGTCCCCAACGATGATGCAAATGATGATGAATAAACTGCAACAATACTGTACAACGTGGAACCTCACAGTCAACGTTGCTAAATCTAAAGTAATGGTGATTCGAAATGGAGCTGGGAGGTACGCAAGGCAGGAAAAATGGTTTTGGCAAAATGAGGAAGTTGAGATTGTGAAGACTTATAAGTACCTTGGAGTAACCTTAACACCTACAATGTCATTCAAGTACCACCTTCAAGAAAAACTAAAAGAAGCGAAGAGGGCAATCAACTGCAATTGGAAGGTGATACTCGGCAAAAAAAACATCCCATCGAGCGCTAAATTTAAAGTTTTTGAGGCTGCCGTTCGATCTATATTGTGTTATGCTGCACAAGTTTGGGGTATCTCTCGGTATGACGAAGTAGAAAAACTTTTAAGATATTTTTTAAAGAAACTCTTCAGGCTTCCAGAAAACACACCAAATTATATGTTGCATCTAGAAACAGGACTGCCTCCTCTATACACATTTACAATGAGGTTGCACATGCAGTATATATTAAAAGTAATGATGCTTCCCAGCCACCGACTTCCGCATATAGTGGCAAAACACGCAATACGTCGACAGCTTCAAATTTGAGGAATGGACCAGATTGAGCACCGAACATAATGTCCCGATAACGGAATATAATGCAGAATTGTGGAAAGGAAGTATACACGAGCTGTTAAGGAAAATCGATGAAGCTCACCGTACGGAGTGTAGAGCCAGAGCGCAGCAGAGTGAAAGCAGGTTTACGTATCGAGTACTCAACCATGATCTTATGGAGCAAAACTATTTCCATGATCAAAATAGTATTGAAATTA
The DNA here is from genome assembly GCA_955612985.1 of Cheilosia scutellata. Taxonomy (NCBI): domain Eukaryota; kingdom Metazoa; phylum Arthropoda; class Insecta; order Diptera; family Syrphidae; genus Cheilosia; species Cheilosia scutellata. Next base: position 81,673,437 of record OY015312.1, on the reverse strand, counting down.
TTTCAACAATTTTTAAAGCCAGAGGTGAACTTCTTCGTTTAAACTATATGCCACACAGATCAGACAGCAATTCAGAATGCAATCTATGTAATCTACGTGCGAAAGAGGACGTTCAGCATTTCATCGGAGTTTGTCCTATACTAAGAAGTATCAGAAGAGCACATTGGGGTAAATTTATACTTACGGAAGATGAAGTTGTTCTGTGCTTGAATGGTCAGGATTGGAATGTACTTTCAAGTTATGTAAGATCGGCTATGAAATATCGACAACAAATCGTAGACGAAGCATTTTAAAAATAATCTTATTTATGTAAGCTTTAATAGAAATACCATTAAAATTAAAATTGAATTTTAAAACATTTTAACTTTTGTTAATAATAATATTGTACAAAATTCTCTCTTTATCCGGCTGACGGCACTTGCCAATGCACGTTATTGTGAATTATGTAAAAAGAATTTAATATAATTAAATAAAATCACAATTACTACTACAGTCGTCTTTATCAACACCGAAATTCCGATTGATTGAAAAATTTACAGCTACCAATAAAATTGTTCACGATTGACAATCACAATACCGTTTTGTCAACCGACTATCGCTAATTGATGCACGTTCACAATCGATCAACACTTCATTGACAATTGATCTTCGCAATACCATTTCAAAAAATTGGTTGATAAGTATCAACTATCAATATATGTTTTTTTCCTTTAACCAGGTCAATTAAACAATTTATTTCGGTTTCACTGAAGTTGGGCGTCCTTTGCCGATCACAACCCATTTTGAAATTGAAATAATTTGTCAAAATACTGTAAAATACATTTTTTTTTTAAGTGCTGCCAAGTCTTTTGTACCATTTGACGTGAGTATTTTGAAATGACTGTGAAACGCAAAATATAAATGAGTGACACTTATCTGGTCGTCTCCACTCAAACTTAAGATATACTTAAGTGCACACTGTAAAACTGGCCATTAATGATTCCTATTTCTTCAAACAATAGATATTGTAATGTGGATTGAAAAGTAATACTTATTGACCACAACGCCATCAACGGAACTTCGAAACTTCGAATCTTCGAAACTCAACGAATGGTGAATGGTCTAAAACGAAACTAGTACATTCTCGATTGTTCCGGTTGGAGTATAGAATATTCGAGAAGCTTTAGTGGGGAGTATAAAAAGGGTTGCGAAATCCGACGAGGGGACAGTTTATCTTTAAACCGTGTAAAGTAAAGTTCGAATAGTATCGGTAGTGATTTAAAATAAGTGGAAAAGATTGTAATAAGTGGAAAAGTTGATTTTAAGTGATATTGTCTTGTAATAAAAGTGATTTATTAAAGTTTTGTTAACAGAATAGTGTTTTATCTTTTCGAATCCCAGCCGAATGTAACAATATGTACCATGATTTGAAAAAAATTGCCAACAAAATTATGTAGTAGTTTTTTTTTTTTTTTTTTAAACATTGGCTATGTTTTTTCGTATTTTGTATATTTCAATCATACGGATATAAAAACAATTTGTGGATTTTTGCAATCTCTTCTTACAATGCCATAAGCATTGTAATTTTCTATCTTACAACCGCACAATAGACGACAAAAGAAATAAACTCAGTAAAAGCAAAAAACATTTTAAAAAACAATCTTGCGAAGAATTTTATAACTATATTTTGAATCAACCGTACGTTCTAAATCCAATATTATGCAACTGAAAAATACAAAAAATTCCTTAAATATCGATCTCTTTACTTAAGAAAATACTTTATGGGATAATGGCATAATATGTAATAATATGAAGTGTAAAGTTATTTTATGTTCCTTAGTCTTTTTTTGTAATTTTTTTTAAAGTAAGGTTATGACCATTTGTTTGGCTTAAATAAAATGTTTAGTTAAAAAAATGCCATGTCGATGTCTGGATTTTTGCTCCATAATCAGGCTTTTCTTCCCTAACTGTTCGGCTTTTCGATTTTTTGTGATAGTAACCCTACTTACGCAGCTTCCCAGCTCAAGGAGATCGAAGAGTCGCGCGATCGTAATAACATCCGGAGGTTTTATAAAAAAGCCAAGCAACTGGCTGCTGGCTACAAAACCGGAACGCAGGCTCTTCGAGACAGCGAAGGAAACCTAGTCACCGAAGCGCAGGGAATAGTAGATGTTTTTAAGCAGCATTTCCAGCAACTGCTAAATGGGCATCATGTGATAGGGCAAGAAGAGAGCCCGCGTCCAGTCAATGAAGAAATAGTTCCACCCCCTAGTATAGAAGAAGTTGGCCTAGCTATAAAAAAGCTTAAGAACAACAAAGCCTCAGGCTCTGATGGTTTACCAGCGGAGCTCTTTAAATACGGTGGTGCTGTTTTGGTAGGGAGCAAGAAGAAAACATGCCCGATGACTGGACTATCAGCTCCATATGCCCTATCTACAAAAAAGGCGATCCTATCAGCCCTATTATGGCTATCAAATATCAACACGATATTTGATAATAATTGATACGTATCAACAAAATGAATGAATCGGTATTATGGTTATCAACCTATCAAAATTTTTGATAAATTGTGAATTTTATTAGATTTAAGATCTATTGTGAATAGTTTTATCGATAAACTTGGTATTACGGTTGTCAAATAAATTGATATTCATCAAATTTTCTATCAACCAAAAATTTCTCGTTGATACGTATCAAATATTCGGTGTATCAAATTAAAAAATGTATATCCTCGTTTTTACTGTAAAATAACAACTTTAGAGCGAAATGTCTTCGGTAGACACCCCAAATGTACTCAAACTACGAGTAGCAGCGATTTTAAAATTATTTACTCAATAAGGGCCGATTTTTCAATAGTCAGATAAATCGGCTGATAGCTAACTAACGATTAAATTTATTTCACTCTTTATCTGCCAGATAACAGTTTTGAATTTTTCAATCATAAAATAAGAGCTAGATAACTATTCGACAGTTAAGTGGGTGTGAGAGAGACAAATTGATTGACAGTTTGTTGTGTGTAAGCATATAAGATAGTCAATGCCTATAGCTTGACGTTTATCTTAGTTCGAAATCTGCATTCTCCCATTCATTGTACATAATGGTTAGGTGTCTTTCTCTTCTCACTACTCTTTGTTTCCTTGTTGGGTTGAAGTAATTATTTCCTAATTCTTCTTCCTCAATAATAAAATCGTCGATACAATCGAATAGATCCATTTTTACAATATGTAGATACATATTTCCCAAAACAAAACTTTGTAAAAACTTTACAATTTTAAAATTTGACAGTTCTCCTACTTTAACTAGAGAGCTATATTTTATCCGCTTCAGAAACGGGCAGATAACTTTATGAGACAGTTAGATGTTTTATTCTTCGAATAGCTGCTATTCGACTAATGAAAAATGGGTTTATGTCTTATCTGACAGTTAACCCCTATCTGATTGGCTATTGAAAAATCGGCCCTAAGGAAACTATCAACCGAGAGTTGGGAATAACTTTAACATTGGCATTGCACAATCAAAAGTGTTGTTCGGTCTTTTGATTTGCGAAACAAGGGACTTTTGTTTAAAAAACAACAGCATTATTCAACCAAAACTAGTCGTCAGCCATAAAACAAAAAACCAACTACAAATCAGAAACGTCAAGACATAACCCATTCTCAATGAAATTTTTATAAGTATTCACAATGGGGTAAAATTTATCAATTGATACTCATAATACCAAATTATCAATGAATTGATAGATCTTATCAAGTATCAAATAATTGATATTTGATAGCCATAATATGGCTGTATGTCTTGTAAGAACTATCGAGGCATATCCCTTCTTAATTTCGCATACAAGATCCTATCCAACGTACTGTGTGAACGCCTTAAACCGTTCTGCAACACACTAATCGGCACGTACCAGTGTGCCTTCCGGCCCGGCAGATCGACTATAGACCAAATTTTCACACTGAGGCAAATCCTGGAAAAGACCAACGAATTTCAAGTCGAAACTCACCACCTATTCATCGACTTCAAAGCCGCGTATGATAGCATACATCGTCAGGAGCTCTATATGGCGATGACCGAATTCGGAATACCGGCAAAACTGATTCAGCTGTGTCGCGTGACGCTGGAAAACACGTCAACTGCAACGTGCAGTTTCGAAGCAGCTCCTCCGATCTATTTCAATCTTGCACCGGATTTCGGCAAGGAGACGCGCTATCATGCGACTTCTTCAATCTCGTACTGGAGCAGATAGTGCGCAGGGCAGGTGTCAACACGGAAGGCACTATCTTCAACAGATCCGTCCACCTGCTGGGCTATGCGGACGATATTGACATCATCGGTCGCTCCCAATAAGTACATGCTATCAACAAACAAACAAGCATCTGTCCACCGCCTAGGACAAAACGTCACTATTGATAGCAACAACTTCGAGGTAGTTAAGGAGTTCACCTACCTCGGAGTAAACATGAACTCCACGAATGACACCTTAGTGGAGATCCGGCGAAGAATTACCCTACGAAACCGTTGCTACTTCGGTTTGGCAAAACAACTGGGTTCAAAACTCCTAACTCGAAGGACGAAATGTGTGCTCTACAAAACCCTTATCCTGCCAGTTCTGCTTTATGGCGCCGAGTGCTGGACGATAAGCAGGAAGGGAGAGCTAATACTGGGCTCCTTCGAAAGAAAAATACTTCGGCGGATTTTTGGTCCTGTGTGCGAGGAGGGCGAATGGAGAAGAAGATATAACCGCTGCAGTGTCTCAGGCAGAGACTCTTCACGGCTCGGGAGCCCGATAAGTAAGTACTGCTACCTGTCTTATTCGAAAGCTGTACAATACTGCTACCAACAGCATGTTGTCATCCGGACCTTTTAATAAAAATGAATTAAGTGTAATGCCACTCACCTCTGCCGCTGTGTCAAATACCAAACGAATTTTCCCTGGCTTGTTGTGGTTTTTGACTCCAAAGTGAGGAAGATACCAGGTCCGGGGGGTATGTAACTCTACCTCAGTAGACGTCAGCTTTTTGGCATATCCCTTCTCAACGTAGCTGGCAATGATGTCTTTATATGTGGCAGCAAACTCTGGATCTTATCGCATTCTGGTCTCAAGGCTCAATAGTCTCCTCCTGTCTAATTGGTAACTATCTGGTAGTTTGGGCTGATCATCTTTCCACAGTAAACCAGTTTGGTATCTGTGATTGACTTTAATTGTAGTTTCGGATAAAATCTTTAACGCTCTTTTGTCTAAGTTGTCAGTCTTTAATTCGGTGTTTGTTCTAACTCTTACCTATGGTCATGAGGTTTGGGTAATGACCGAACGAATAAGATCGCGGATACAAGCTGCCGAAATGAGATTTCTCCGTTGTATTGCTGGTGTGACCCGTATAGATCGCATTAGAAATACCAGAATACGTTAGGAACTCAATGTCGAGCAGCTACTTCTCCGGACAGAGCGGTCCATGCTCCGGTTGTTTTGGTCATGTTAAACGCATGCCCCCGACCAGGTTCCCACGACGTGCTATGTAATCCGTACCATCGGGCAGGCGTCCTCTAGGTAGACCCAGGATGAGATGGTTAGATCAAATTCATAATCTCTCCTCTACCTGTATGGGGATTGCCCTTGATGATTTGGAGTCGATGGCGGAGGATCGAGAGCTATGGAGGGTCCACTTGAGCAACCTACAAGACACCCGCGACCCACTTAATGGATAAGCGGCCCATTGAAAATGTATGTATGCATGTACGCTCTTTTGTCTTTATCAGAGATCAACTTCTCCGTAGGTACCTTAACTCCAAAGTTCTCTATACAAAAATACTCCTCGACAATACGATCCAAGTATTAATTTTAGGGCACTTGGTACTAACCCTTATATTTTGTATTTTTTTTTTCTTTTGGAAGCTGAAGATAGATATTATTCATTAAAGGAATTAAGTTTAAGCAAACGGTTATAAAAATGCTACTTTTCTTGTCAAAGAGTTATTGCAGGAAAATACATGAAATCTAAAACTAAAAGAAAGGGCAACTTTGGTGCGATGTATCTCGAAAATTCTTTGACATAAATTTCTCAAGTAAAACATAGAACAGATATATATCTTTAAAAAAAAATAAATAAAATCAATATTACGAATTTCATTTTTAGCATTTATTTCCGCATTTTCCCCACTGTGCGACATCGCCTTATCTCTGAATTGTATTGAACCAAATAAATCTACGCGCACAAGTAATAAGTTATTACACAACGACCCTTATTAAGGCCATCAAATCATTAATATGATGAAAAACCCAGAAAGCGGAAGGATGCAGTACCTGGGTATCGTTTTTTGTATCACTGCGGATGTGCCACAGGGGTATAAAAAGAGCTGCTACTATAGCGATAGCAACTGGGTCATTTATTTGACCCGTGGGTGAAAGTGTTGCGAACCACTGACAAACATCCGAGAGTATAACTGTCCTGAGAAGCTTTTATATTCAACAGTTCGGATTTGGAATGAAATTGTAGGTCCCTGCCATTAATCCAGAACCTAGGGAATGATGTCCTTCAATTTTGTCGGTGAATACCCGGGTTCTGCTTGATACACCCTTGGCTGCAACTGTAACATCAAACACAGCAATAAGGCTAGGCTGTCAGATGTCAGTGCTAAAAATGCCATTTTTTTCTTAAATCATTTTATTTAAAATAAATCAACTTATTTACTAGACTTTCTTTTACTTCTACCGCCACTACTACTGCTACCTTCGTGCTCTTTTCATCATCTTATGAATCGATTAACTTGTCTGCCTGATAACTCATCGCCATGAATGATAGCTTTGCAGGCAGTGGAATCTTTGTGCCATAGAAGATTTTCCCGTTGATATACTTTAGCTGGCACTTCTGCGACTCAATGGCGAGTCTATGAGATTATTGGGGTGAAGGGTTTCGATATATTCTCCAGTTTGGTTGGACAGAACCTTCTTCAAATTGGTGTTTTCCGCCAAACCAAATAGTCTGCAGGTTGGGTGAAAGTTTACTCCATTACAAGATTCTCCATGAAGCCGGACCTGCAAAGGGAACACATTTCTATCGTGAAGAAGAACCAATTTCAGAATTTATTAACTTACAGAAAGCCTCTGTTCTATAGAATCCAAATTCCAAACTCCTATTAAGCCTGTAGTCCCCACTCCCCACTGATTATCCACTCGTTTTGTGGACTCAAATCGATGTATATCCGCTGATTGGTTGACACTGTACGATTAAGGACCGCCATTGGTTCCGAAAAGTTCTTCATATCCCACAGACACAAGCCATGATCTTTTCTGGCGCTAAATGTATGGTATTTTAACTAAATTAACAACGATTGTTTATTTAGTTACTTTTTGGAATCTGGGACAGCCATTGTTACTAATGTCATGTTGATATTTCACTTTTCATGTGGTAGTGAGTTGTTGACATTCGAGATAAAAAAAACAATCGAAATAAAAATGGATACCTACAAAAATAAATAAAAAGTTAATGATTGCGATTACCATAAGCAATGAATATATTATTATATTGTTGTATATATATAACATTATATTGTTGTTGTCTCTTGTCCAGCCCACGCATCACGTGCAAACCGAATCCATGTTTGATTGCAAAAAAAAATTAATACGTGAATCCATGACAGTTGCTTTGTAAGTATGAGTGAAACCACACTTTTGCCTCTTGTTAATTTAGTTACCTTCCCCTCCTTCGAACTGTCACACCTTGTCAGCGCTGTAGTTATAATCAGCCCTATCGCGAATAATATTCCCCCCGGAATTTTTCCCATTCAGCAATTTGATTTACATTGCTGACAACGGAAAAAATTCCACCGGAATTTATTCACGATACCACTAAATAGTTAACTACTGCCGAATTTGGAATGCACTCCAGATATGGCCGCTTCGATTTCATCAACGTCATCATAGCCACGGTCATAATAGCATCCCACATCTGAATGGGTTCGTGCTGACGCGATGCCAACCAACTATGAGTAAAATACATTTTTTTTTTTTTAACGTTTATTTGGCAATAATTTGCCATTTAAAAAAATCATTACAAATGACATAATTATGTAAATCTATTTTTAACATATTCAATCAAAAGTTTTTTGAATCTTAGTAAGTTTTGTTCCATTTTTAAAACATTTGGCAGGCTATTACTTACTTACTTAGATGGCGCTACCTGGGCCTCAACCGCCTCCAGTTGCGCACTCCAAGTTGGTTGAGGTCCCCTTCCACTTGTGCGCGCCACCTAAGGCGAGGTCCTCCTCTACTGCGTTGTCCCTCCGGGTTGGAATCGAAGACTCTTCGGGCCGGAGCGTTGGTGTCCTTTCGCTCTACATGTCCTAGCCATCTTAGTCGACTGATACGTACTTTTCTGACCAGGTCGATGTTTGGCCGATTTGGCAGGCTATTATAAATATTAAATCCTCTATGCAGAACCATATTCTTAGTCCTTTCATTTTTAAACCTTGGCAACCTAAAATCTCCAGCGTTACGTAACTCAAAAGGTTGTACATCACTAACATAAGATACATATTCATATAAATAATTTGGTAATATTTTGAATTTAATTTTAAACACAAATACGATCACATTATACATAATTCGTTGGTTCACACTCATCCAGGATAGTTTAAAAGGCATTTCGTCAACGGAAAGCAAAATTGGTCTATATCCATTTTTTATCCAAAATCAGTTAATGATGCAGTTTTGCTAATTTGAGGGCGCTCTTTCCGAATCTGAAATCCGTTTTAGTCTATCTCCATCGGTTCACCAGATATTTTAGAATCCATTTGTTCGAAGAGCCAATTTGTTGTGCCAAAATTCATTCCAAATTGTTCAAAACGACACTTTTGTATGAAATAGACCAATTTTTCATATATTTTCAAGTTTCAATAAGAAGAATTCCAAAATAGTCTAAATCCAATTTGCGATGGCACTTAGACCAATTGGTGTCAAATACCGTGCATATTATTCCTTATGGAATTTTGTTCTAAGCGACAAAGAATTCTTATTTGGTCTATCTCAAATGAGTAGTTACATTGCTAAAATTTCTAACGATTTTGTAACTAACTGTTCAGTTTGAAATTAAAATATAATATAATGTAAAATAAAGTAAAGTAAAGTTGCGACATAAATATACAAAATGTCATTGTATTTAACCCCAAATTATTGATTTGACATTTGTCAATAAATCTCTCCAATCTTTTTGTATATAAATAAACACAATTGTCAGTACATAATCAATTCGAAATACAAGCTACACATATTTATAACGTTTACGAAATTAAGTTGCGTTTCTTTTCCGTAATATTCTAGAAAGTTTTACAGTATATTCAACGGGAAGTGAAATTTGCTAAAAAACAGTTTTCCCTTGGAATTTAGCAAATTTAAGTTTTTGAATTCAACATTTGGTCCATTCGAGCCAAATTACATATATATTGAACATTACAAGTGACATTTAAGTGTGATATACATATAAACTATAATTATAGATTTACATTAATCTTAATTCTATCCAATTCAATAATTTTCATCTGAAAAAAAAATTTACATATATAAAGACATTACCTTGTGAGTTTTTTGTGCCAATCGGGTTCCCGCGTCGTGTAATTAATTCAAATTGTCTACTGCAGTACCAGGTGAGTGAGTAATATTCTTATAAGTCCATTATTTGCCATTACATTTGAAATATGAGTGCAACAAAAGAACTTAGACTTTTAAAAAATGCCTTATCCATCCTTCAGATGAATTTTAAGAGTTTTAGTTCGATTTCCGAATCCAAAAAGACAAAAAATATATTGAGTGGCCGACTATCTATTTTAGAAGATTTGTTTAGACAAGCCAAAGTAATGAATGAGAAGTTGGTCGCATTATTGGATTACGATGAGGGAATTAAGGAATGTGAGGAAATTATGGGAGAAATAATGAAATGTTACTTAGAGTACAGAGCTGCTCTGATGGATTGCTTGGATAAGCTAACCGAGTCTGCTTCTAAAAGCACGGCGGTGCAAAGCATTTCAACCATGCATGGTATACGTTTGCCAGAAATGGCGCTTCCAATTTTCTCTGGACAATACGAGAAATGGAGGCAATATAAAAGTAAATTCGAATCTATGATTCATAATAATTCTGGTCTGACAGAAATACAAAAGCTTCACTATTTGAAGTCAGGTCTATCTGGGGAAGCCGAACGTTTGTTGCAGCACTTGGACATCGATGAAGGAAACTATGAAAAGGCATGGTCCATTCTGTGTTCGCGGTATGAAAATAAGCGCTTCCTAGTAAATACCCATTTGAAGGTGCTTTTCAATCAGCCGCATATGCAGAATGAAAACACTTTCGGGTTGAAAACGATGCTGGATACGACAACCGAGTGTATTCATTCCCTAAACAACTTGGGGATTCCTGTAAAAGAATGGGATTTAGTAATTATATATATTATTTTTCAAAAATTACCTCCATGTACTCAGCAATTGTGGGAAGAACGTCTAGGAGCTAGCAAGGAGTTGCCATCGTTCGACGAATTTTCGGATTTTCTGGAAACTAGGTTTAGGACATTAGAGGTTATAGACCAACAGAAGCCAAAGATAAAAAACCCTATCCAGAAAGGTCCTACAACAAAAACTACGTTTCATATTAAGCAAAATAAGCAGAAGGAGCAATTTTCTTGTAAGATTTGTGGGAAGGGACAACATCCGATTCGCACCTGCAACCGGTTTGTAAAAATGAACGTTGTGGAACGCTACAACTGGGTTCAAAAAATCGGTGTTTGTAGCAACTGCTTGGCGTATAGCCATATAACGCAACAGTGTCCGAGCCAGGCACGCTGCTATTTCTGTCAGCAGAAGCACCATTCCCTTTTGCACACATCTTCGACCCCTATCACAAACTTGCCAATGTCTGTACAACCTGATGAGCAACAAACTCACCCTACGCAACACTTCTTTGTACCCCCGCAAAGTACTAACGTACACGCTCAAGCGTATCAAGTGGCTGCTAGAAACCCTAGTCACGAAGAGCGACCAAGTACAAGCGGAGCGGTTATAAAACAATCCACACAACACTCAAAGTACTAACGTACATTCTCAGGGGTATCAAGTGGCTGTTAGTAACCCTAGTCACGACGAGAGACCGAGTTCAAGCGGAGCGGTTAGAAACCACTTAGCACAACACAACACAAACACACATATTCTTTTGGCTACTGCTTTGGTGAAAGTGAAGTCGTCGAATGGACGATATTTCCACCTAAGAGCGCTGCTCGACCCAGGTTCGGAAGCGACGTTCATCACTGAAGCTGCAGTACAGATGCTGAACCTAAAGGCCCGGAGTACATTTATTGAGGTGTCAGGGTTGGGAAAGGTCAGCAGTGGAGCATGCCATAGGTATGCTGATATTTCGTTTGGGTCTCTACACTCTGAATTTGAGACCGGTACACGAGCTTATGTGTACAAATCCCTGACTGGGCTTCTCCCGGCCAAACAACTGAATTCCAATAAATGGAAACACCTGAACGGACTAATTCTAGCTGATCCTCTCTTTTTCAAACCAGCTACAGTCGATCTCTTGCTGGGTAGCGATATATATCCAGACATAATATTTCCAGAGATAGTCAGGGGTGATGAAATATCACCGATCGCACAGAACACGCAGCTGGGGTGGATATTACTGGGTAAGGCACCTGAGGCAAATATATCGGTGCATAGCTTTCACCAAGTGGTCGATGTCGATACACAGTTGCGTAAGTTTTGGGAGATTGAGGAGGTTCCATATCAGGACTACGAGACGGAAGAGAACCGGAGGTGTGAGGAGCACTTTAAGGAAACGACGAAGCGTCTACCAGATGGGCGATACGAAGTTTCGCTTCCATTTAAGGATGGATGGCAACCTGCGCTTGGATCCTCTAAATTAGCGGCCTTGCGTAGGTTTCATCAACTAGAGAGGAGATTTGCCAACAACACAACACTACACCGGGAATATTCGAAATGTTTAGAAGAATACCTGTCGTTGGGTCATATGACGGAAGTTCATGATGAGGATGATGTACTGCGATCCTCCTTTCATTATTTTCTGCCTCACCATGCTGTTACGAAGGAAGACAGTTCGACAACAAAGCTCCGAGTTGTTTTTGACGCAGCGGCAAAATGTTCGGATGGGATTTCTTTGAATGATCGATTGTTGATAGGCCCTAAAACACAAAACAACATTATTGATATAATTTTAAGGTGGCAAATGTAGAAAATTACCTTTACAGCTGATGTTGAAAAAATGTACCGTCAGATTAGAATGAGTCAACGAGATGCGTATTATCAATTGATATACTGGCGTAAGAGTGATCAGGAACCCTTGAGAATGTATCGATTGGATACAGTCACATTCGGCACAGCCAGTGCACCCTATCTCGCCATTCGTACACTAAACCAGGTGGCTTTGGATGAAGAGTCACATTTTCCAGTGGGAGCTAGGACCGTACGAGACGAGATGTACGTTGACGACCTAATTTCCGGTGCCGATTCAGTGGAAGATGCCTTACATAAACGTGATGAGGTGCGACAGTTGCTGGCAACCGCAGGGTTTCATTTGCGGAAATGGACGAGCAACTCCCCGGAAGTTTTGGAAGGTATTCCCCTGGAACAGCGGGAGCTAGATTTTTCGGTGCCGTTTGGGTCTTCGGCGGATCATATCAAGGCGCTAGGAATGCGATGGTTTCCTGTTGACGATGTATTCTCGTTTCAAAATGTCATGTACGATGCTTCACAGGAGCCGACGAAGAGGACTATGCTGTCAACTATAGCACGCCTATTCGATCCTTTGGGCTGGATATCGCCATGCATTGTCAAGGCGAAGATGTTTATGCAGCAGCTTTGGTTTCACGGACTCGCATGGGATGAACCAATTCCAATCGCTCTAAAGGAGGATTGGCTTGCGTTCTCTCAAGAGCTTCGTTTGGTTGAGACTATCCGGATACCACGTTGGGTGAACCTGGAACGACAACAAAAGGAAATCGAACTCCATGGATTCTGCGACGCATCGAAGAAGGCATATGGTGCGGCAATTTATATTCGCGTTTTAGATAACGACAATAACATTCATGTTCATCTCTTAGTGTCAAAAACAAGGGTGGCTCCCTTAAAAACTGTCACACTTCCAAGATTGGAACTCTGTGGGGCGGTTTTACTGGCGCAACTTTTAGATTACGTCACAAAGGCATTGGGGATAGGTGGCGTAAGAACTTATGCTTGATCTGATGCAGCTATTAAGTTAGCGTGGATCATGTCAACTCCGTCGAAGTGGAAAACTTTTGTGGGTAACCGTGTAGCAGAGATTCAACGATTAAGAAATTGTAGCATCTGGAGACACGTTCCAACTCTACACAATCCAGCTGATCTGGCTTCACGGGGGCTGTTACCGTCCGAATTAAATGGCAATACTCTTTGGTGGAATGGTCCAGAGTTTCTGAGAACTGATTGGGAATTCCAAACACCAAACCAACCAACGATTTTGGCCACTGAGGAGGAAAGTCGAAAAATAAAATCACTTTGCATCATCAAAGAGGACAACGCTGTTGATATGTTGATCCATCGTCACTCGACGCTACCTGGACTACTCAGGATTCTGGCATATTGCTGCAGATTTGCTTCCAACGCACGCAAAGTATCATCCCAAAGGGAGATACTGACGCTGTCGCCGATGGAGATTGAAGCAGGTCTGAAGGTAGCCGTAAGGACAGTTCAAGGAAACATGTTCTTCGAAAATCACTCAAATGAGAAGCAACCAAATTTACAACGGATCAAATCTTTACAGCCATTCGTCGATGAGGATTCAATAATTAGAGTAGGGGGGAGGCTTCAAAATGCAAACTTGGGTTACAGCCAACAGCACCCAATCATTCTGAAACCTGGGCACCATTTCACCCAACTTATTTTAAAGGATGCACATGAAAGAACACTTCATGGTGGTATTCAGCAGATGATAGCATATCTCCGAACTAAATATTGGATTCTCGACATAAAACGATGTGTCAAAAAATGCATCCACAGCTGCAACATATGCTTTAGGCATAGGGCAAAACCAGTTTACCAACTGATGGGAAATCTACCAGCTCCAAGGGTGCGAGTTTCACGAGCTTTTACTTTTACTGGGGTAGATTATGCCGGACCCATTGATGTGAAAGCGTGGAAAGGTCGAGGAACGAAAACGTTCAAGGCATATTTCGCCATTTTTGTTTGCTTGGCCACCAAGGCAATACATCTTGAACTCGTCAGTGACATGACGACTCAAGCATTCATTGCCGCTTTTCGCAGATTTTCGTCCAGACGCGGTAACTGTAAAGAAATCTTCAGTGACTGCGGCAAAAACTTTGTAGGCGCTGCCAAGGAATTGGAGACCCTACGAAAAGCGGCCAACTTTAACAAGAAGGAGGTAGCAGAAACGGTTTTGAACGACGGGGTCAAATGGAATTTCATTCCCCCAGCTTCCCCACATTTCGGAGGATTATGGGAGGCCGGAGTGAAGTCGGTGAAATATCACCTCAAACGCGTTGCCGGAAATTCCATCCTGACCTTTGAAGAGTTATACACTCTCCTAACTCAGATTGAGGCATGTCTGAATTCTAGATCCCTTTGTCCACTCACCAGTAATCCAGACGACTTCGCAGCCTTAACTCCAGCACACTTCCTTATTGGAGAGGCTACAATAAGTGTGGCAGAGCCAGACATCACCGGCGAAAACATCTGCTGCACTGAGAGGTGGAAAAGGATACAGCAGCTTTATCAAACATTTTGGAAGCAGTGGAGCACGGAGTATCTATCCCGTCTCCAGCAACGGCCAAAATGGCTTAAAACTGAGCCACAACCGCAGCTAGGAGATTTGGTCTTGGTAAAAGACGAGCGAATTCCACCATCGAAATGGATTATGGCACGAATCATACATCTACACCCGGGTGCAGACCAACTTATTCGCGTGGTCACATTGAAGACACAAAACGGTGAATTCAAACGTCCAATTACAAAAATATGTTTATTACCGAGCAACGCAACCGAAACGGTTAACTAAACATATTATAAACAAACAAAAAAACTTCCCGTACAATATGTACATAACTAATTAACTACTTACATAAAAGTTGAATATAAACTTCATTCATAATTCATTCATATTTCATCTATTTACATTCATATCCACACACATTACATTATCACACTACACAAGCACATTTCTCACAAGTAAAATAACAAAAAAAAATATAATATTCATAATAACACCCTAATGAAAATATTAATAATAATAACACTACATCATGCAACACTACACAAAATCAATTTTCGCAAAATTTAAAAATATCCCCAGTCTAACAACACTAAACCCGCTCAAATAAAAAATCAAAACAACTCATTTTACAGTCCACTACCACTTTCAACTTTATCATAATGCATAATTGCATTCAGCATATCACACACACACTCACACCAATAAGCCCCATGAAATTCCCCAACTTCCATTCATAAAACAAAAAAAATTCACTTTTATTCAACACAAATTCAAAATGAAATTATTTCAATTTAAACTCACCTGTATACATATTTCAAACAGCAATGACATCAGCACAAACCCCAAATCAAAACGCACTATAATAGCCGTAACAATTATCACGAAATAACAAAACTAAAAATTACATATTTTTGATGAAAAATTAAAACTTAACCGATCACGCCGATGACCATTCACTAATACTCTTTGATAGTAAACGAAGTACTCTGGGTAGAGGAAGAAAGATGGCAAATAGGGCAATATTACTCACTCCAGACCAAATTAGGGTTTTATGTTATATCTGTTTGTACGTCTGTCTCTGTTCCACTAATTGTCTCTTTAACAGAACACACAACACAATAATATGAAGACACAAACTTCAACAGTCAACACAACAACTGGAAGTGGAACTGGAAGTAAATAAGAAGAACATCGCAGATGACTACTTTACCGACCATACATTAGAGATGGGACTTTCTAATATTTGGATTTGGATGATTGATTGCGAACTAGTTCACGGCGGTGGTGAATGTTCAGTTTGAAATTAAAATATAATATAATGTAAAATAAAGTAAAGTAAAGTTGCGACATAAATATACAAAATGTCATTGTATTTAACCCCAAATTATTGATTTGACATTTGTCAATAAATCTCTCCAATCTTTTTGTATATAAATAAACACAATTGTCAGTACATAATCAATTCGAAATACAAGCTACACATATTTATAACGTTTACGAAATTAAGTTGCGTTTCTTTTCCGTAATATTCTAGAAAGTTTTACAGTATATTCAACGGGAAGTGAAATTTGCCAAAAAACAGTTTTAAACATACTTTGTATTGCCTCATTGGTTGTGGACTTGTCAGGTCTGTATATAGTCTATTTTGTTATTGGAAATATAAAGCCACGATAGGCAAAACGATTTTTTTTAAATATACCATCGCTAGATACAGTTGGGGTAAACTTCATCTCAAAATGCAAAGAGATATCTAATTTAAGAAAAAAAAATCTTCTTCGTATACATATCTACAGACGTAGATACACTATCGTGAAGGCGTGAAGATAATGGGGCAAGCGTAATATTAGAAACTGTTTCTTTATTTAACAACAAAAATTTTAAAAATCAAAAGAAAGGAAATATTTTGCTTCAAATAAGAATAACGTTTTATTTCTAAGGAAAGGGAAATAAATGTACAATTAGATGCCTACAGAAAATGGCCAATTTTATAATCAGTTTTTAAATGAGAAGTACATTATGTAAATAGAATTCCAAATCTTAGTTGTCATGAGTCGATACTATAGTGTTTTTTTTTTTTTTTATGCGAAGTGCCAAGCTCATTTGTCCGATACCGCTCACATTTTATTAAATGATCTCACTCAGCAGGCAATGAACTATCCGAATTATCCGCAACGCATACTTAGTCGGAGGCTCTCATACGTCACAAGTATTACATTCGAGGCATCCGTCTTCGGAAAAGAATAATTAAAATGTGACGAGCGACGCATTGATATGACAGGATGTTGTTTCGCGCTACATCCGGGTTTTCCTATTTAGTCCTTGATTTTTTATTTGCTTTTGCCCTGGGAAACATAAGCAACAGATACAACCAATTACTTTTTTAAAATGTTTTTTCTTTATTCCTTTCATTTATCAATATTCTCTCCAAATCGTACACAAATTCCGCAACCATTTCCTTTCGGAGCATATCGGAAGAAAATTCGTAAGAAGCTGTCAAAAATATCAATCAAAAACGCACTTGATCGCAGTAAAACGCATGTATTCGGGAGAATACCTCGAAGCAAAAATCCCCCGATTCGTATGAAATCGGAGAATTTTCCGTTCCGACGGATACCTCGCTAGGGCATTGTATAATTTTGAGATTTGAGTATTCAGGGCTATCTAACAGATGGCACGTACACTTTTCACGTCATAACAAATTGTTGAAGTTTCAGCTAATTCGACCGAGTGTTCTAAAGTGTCGAAAAAATCGTTCGCAGTGTTTTTACAATAACTACCTTAGATTGCCTAAAAATTTGAGCTTAATTGATTCGATGGGTTTCGGGATATACGATTTTGAATTTTTATATGGAAGGTGCCAAGCCCCTTTGTCCAATTAAAAAATAAATAGCATATCGGTGTACTCTATCCCGTAGCTTTCTATTAGTGAAAGACATTTTGAAATCAGTTCAGTGGTTTCAGTTCTTATTCTTACCCCCTACAATGAAAGATTTCCTCTTTATCTTTATAATAGTAGTGTGATGTGATGAATGTATAATTTAACTGGTAATTTTGTATGTAAAGCATCGTTTAAGTTTATTTCTTTATAGACAAACGATGTTAAGCAGGCTTTTATTTTTGTTTATTTCAATAAATAAATTTTTGTCCAATTTTTTCTGAAGAGATAAACAGAAATGCACTTTTTTTTAACAAAATTTGAATTTAAAATTGGACATAGAACACTATATGAAGGGGTGAGTCATATACTTTAATTGCCAATAACGTAGTTCTCGATTCTTCTAACTACCATATTTTGTTCTAAGTCCATTTTTATACCCTCCACAGGAAGGTATATTCACTTTGTCATTACATTTGTAACGCCAAGAAGGATTCACCGGAGACCCTATAAAGTATATATATTCTGAATCAGGATCACATTCTAAATCGATTTAGCCATGTCCGTCTGTCTGTCTGTCCGTCTGTTGAAAGCACGATAGCGTCCAAACGAATTGACCTAGGGGAATGAAATTTTGTGAGAGGACTTATTTTTACCGTCGTCAGGTTGGTATTGAAAATGGGCTATGTCGGTCAAGTAGTTCTGGTACCTCCCATACAAAACCACTATTAGACCCATGTGTATCTACGTCTGTTGAAATCACGATAGCGTCCAAACGAATCGACTTAGTCAACTGAAATTTTGTGAGAGATCTTATTTTTACGGTCCTCAGGTTGGTATTGAAAATGGGTTATGTCGGTCAGGTAGTTCTGGTACCTCCCATACAAAACCACTATTAGACCCATGTGTATCTACGTCTGTTGAAATCACGATAGCGTCCAGAGGAATTGACTTAGTCAACTGAAATTTTGTACTATAGCGTCCAAACGAATCGATCTAGGCGAATGAAATTTTGTGAGAGGACTTCTTTTTATCGTTGTCAGGTTGGTATTGAAAATTGTCTATGTCGGTCAAGTATTTCTGGTACCTCCTATACCAAACCAATATGGCATGGCATGGCAAACATTTTGCATAACTTTTATGCAGTGGAGGGTATCAAAGCATCGGCCAGGCCGATGATAACACTTTTACTTGTTTTTTCTATGATGATGCACATTTGTATGGGAGTTGTTCTATGTCCATTCTTGGGTTTTTTGTTTTTAAAATTATTATAAAATAGTAGAATGTTATTTATAAAGAATTTTTTTTAATTTTTGGAATCGACATGGGAAAGATAACTTAAAAAAATTATATAACCTACTACGCAGCCAATAGATATGGCAATAATTGTATTTGAAACTAGATTATTGTCCCCTGTAAAATTTCGTTTTTGTGCTTTCCGCTGACGATTTCTCTAATTGGAGTTAATCCATTACACATTAAAACAATTCTCATTGCTCTATTTTGAAGTTTTTGTAATCTGCTCATCATCAAATTATTGCACATAAACAAAATACTGGAGCAGTACTCAAAATGTGGCTTTATCATTGTATTATATACCTTAATTGTTGTGTTTATTGACATTTTTTTTCTAATTCTACCCAAAAAGTAAAGTTTTTTTGATATTTTTTTACATACGTAAACAACATGTGCATTAAGACTTAATTTATCGTCAATCAAAACACCTAAATATTTAATTTCACTGACTGTCTCTATATTTTGCTTGCATACTTCTATGGTTCTATTAGTAGTACCATTTAATATCATTGCTTTAGTTTTATCAACATTCAATTTTAACATATTTCTGTCAAACCTTACTTACTTTTGGTGGCGCTTACAGTCCGGGGTAGACCACGTCCTCAACCAACAAGCCCCTCCAGCCAGCTCGGTCCCTCGCTAGCTGCCTCCAGTTACGCACACCAAGTTGGTTGAGGTCGTTCTCCAATTGTGCGCGCCACCTAAGGTGGGGTCTTCCTCTGCTGCGTTGTCCCTCAAGGGTGGATTCGAAGACTCGTCGGGCTGGTGCGTTGTTGTCCATACGCTCCACGTGTCCCAGCCATCTCAGCCGTTGTATTTTTAGCTTTTTGACCAGGTCAGCGTCGCTATATAGCCCGTATAGCTCGTCATTGAATCTTCTTCTCCACACTCCATCATCACAAACTGGACCGAATATCATTCGAAGAATCTTTCTCTCAAAGCATCCCAGAAGGTTTTCATCCGCTTTTGACAGGGTGCATGCTTCTTCACCATACAGCAGGACCGGATTAAGGTCTTATATAGTATCTCCTTGGTTCTATGAGAGAGGGCTTTACTTCTTAGATGCCTTCTTAGCCCGAAGAAACAGCGATTGGCAAGAGTGATTCTTCGCTTGATCTCTGCGCCGATGTCATTCTGCGAAGTGATTGTGGAGCCCAGGTAGACAAAGTCTTTAACAACTTCGAAGTTGTATCTGTCCATCGCCGATGTTGAGAGTCCCTTCTCGTTGACAGCATATACTTCGTTTTGTCCTCATTAACAGCCAGACCCATCTTCGCCGCCTCCGTTTCGATGCTTGCAAATGCGCCACTGACAGCTCGCCGCGTTCTCCCAATAATGTCAATATCATCAGCATAGGCAAGTAGTTGAACGGACTTTTGAAAAATTGTACCTCTGGTGTTGGCTTGTGAGTTTCGTACAATCGCTTCAAGAACGATGTTAAAGAGAGTACATGATAGCCTTGTCTCAAACCTTTTTCGACATCAAATGAATCGGTGGTGTTCTTGCCGACTTTGACGGAGCAGCGAGATTTCTCCATCGTCATCCTGCACAGACGGACGAGTTTGGCGGGGATGCCAAAACTTGACATGGCCTTCTATAGTTCGTCCCTATATACGCTATCATAGGCGACTTTAAAGTCGATAAATAGATGGTGTGTATCGATCTGAAATTCCTGGGTTTTTTCCAAGATCTGTCGGAGTGTGAAAATTTGGTCGATGGTTGACTTTCCTGGTCTAAAACCACACTGATATTGGCCGATCAGGTTGTTGGCGAAAGGTTTTAGGCGTTCACACAATACAGCCGACAAGATCTTATACGCGACGTTCAGGAGACTTATTCCTCTGTAGTTGGCGCAGTTCAGAGTATCTCCTTTCTTGTGGATGGGGCACACGATGCTGAGGTTTCATTCGTCGGGCATGCTTTCATCCGACCAAATTTTACAGATGAGTTGGTGCATGCTCCTTACCAAGCCATCTCCTGCTGCTTTGAAAAGCTCGGCCGGGAGGCCATCCGCTCCAGCAGCTTTGTTGGACTTAAGTTTGGATATCGCTATCCTCACTTCGTGTAGGTCAGGTGGACGGAAATTTTGGCCATCATCGTCCAAGCTGAACAGATCATTCTGCCTGACAGCGGGTTATTGGCTGTCTCTGCCGTGTAACAGTCTGTAGAAGTGTTCTTTCCAAATCCTCAGCACCGACTGCGAATCTACTACTGTATTCCCATGCTCATCTCTGCAGACTTCTGTTCGGGCCTTGTATCCTTGGGTGGATCGTTTTACCCTTTGGTAGAACTTTCGAACATTGCCTCTGCAGTAGCGTCCCTCAATTGATTCGACCGCTCGCTTCTCGTGCTCTTTCTTTTTCCTTCTGAGAAGTCGGTGTTCCTCCCTTCTTTTTTGCCGGTAGAGCTCGCGGGCAGCTCTCTCAGCCGCTCTGGTTCTTGTCTGCAGCATTAATTGATAGGCCTCGTTCTTGGCTGCATTTACCTGACGGCATTCCTCATCGAACCAGGGGTTTCGTTGTGGTCGCCTAGTGAAACCCAGCACTTCGGTAGCGGCGCTCCTGATGGCACGCTGGCAGAGTTGCCACTGGTCCTCTGTACTTGATGCTGGTGAAGCTGAGGATGGGCTTGCTGAGAGGTATAGGGAGACGCGGTCGGCAAAGGTTTTGGCGGTCTCTTGCGATAGTAGCCTTGCGACGTCAAATCTTCTTGTAGTATCCTCTCGGTTTTGTGGAGTATTGGATATCCGCATCCGTACTTTGGCTACTACCAAGTAATGGTACGAGTCTATGTTGGCCGCTCGAAAAGTTCGGACATCCATGATACTGGAGGCATGTCTGGCGTCGATCGCAACATGATCGATTTGGTTGACGGTTTGTTGATCTGGAGACCGCCAAGTCCCCTTGTGTATGTTGAGGTGTGGGAATCGTGTGCTGGCAATGATGACATTTCGCCCCGCCGCAAAGTCGATTAGCCTGAGTCCGTTTCCGGAGGTGTTGTCGTGCAGGCTTTCCGACTGTAGAGCCAAAGATGCCCTCCTTTCCGATTTTGGCGTTAAAGTCGCCAAGAACTATCTTGACGTCGTACTTCGGGCACTTATCATACGTTTTCTCAAGAAGATCGTAGAATGCTTCTTTGGCTGTGTCGTCTTTCTCCTCTGTCGGGGCGTGAGCACAGATCAGCGTGATATTTTTAAATTTGGCCCTGATGTGGATTGTGACTAGGCGGTCGCTAACATTGCGAAATCCCAAGACTTCTTGCCTAAGTCTTCCTCTAATCACAAATCCACACCCAAATAACCGCTGACTCTGCTCTCTGCGGCACTCGCCGTAGTAGATGTCACAGCTTTTCATCCTTCTTATGCCTTCTCCATCCCACCGCACTTCCTGGATGGCCGTAATGTCGGCTTTGTACCTATCCAGGGTCTCCACAAGTTGTTCGGCTGCACGTGGTCTGTTTAAGGTCCGGACATTCCATGTGCAGATCCGAAGTTCGTTGTCCTTATTTCGTTTGCTGGGGTCGTCAACATTTGGATCATCCATATCCGAGGCTTGTAGTTGGTTCATAACTGCCTGGTTTTTTCCGTGGTAGGGAAGTTACCCCGACGCACAACCCCCAACCTGGAGGGCCAGGGGGTCAATTCTCAAAAATTCTCGCATACGTTTATCTGTCAAAATATCCAATTTCATGCGAAAGAATGAAATTTGCTATTCTCAAATTCCGCATACGAGAATTTCTCTTCGAATGTTACTCGTCTGCTTTTTCTAGGCGGATTTGCTTCTCGCATACGGAATTGTGAGTTTGACAATTTGATTTTTTAATTTCTGTGTGAAATAATTTATTGTGAAGAAGCAAAAGTAATTAAAATGGAAGGAAAACAAAAGAAGGTTCTTCGGCAGTTACATAAAGCGTTTGATCTAAATTGGTCAATCATATGAGTAGTCAAGAAATCGATGAATTCCTGTGCCAAGCGCTTGTTTAACCGAAATAATTTCATAAATTTTGTGTCGAAAAGTTCAAAATAGTCTTTGGGTTCTCGGATATCTCGGTCTATTTGAAGTTACTCCAACTGCTCCATTGCCAACTGAACAAAAAATGCTAATCTCATTTCCCCCAATGTGGCCATTGTAAAAACACAATTAATTATTAACTGAAGTTAGAACCAATCACACACAATCGCAAAATGATTTTTTTCGTTTTTGTTAATCGCAAATCAAAACCCACATCCACAATATTTCTTAGCCAATTTGAATTGAATTTTTTTTTTTTCATGCCATTCTTTGCACAAAAAGTAGGTACATTTCGACGTAAAATTCTACCTCATGCGAGAGGTGAATACGATTTTCGCAGAGGTGGAAAAAACTTTGAGAATACCAATTTTTTTCGTATGCGAAAATTTCAGGCGGATTTGCTCGTATACGAGTTGCGTTATGCGGAATTTGAGAATTGGGGTCCAGGTCCTTTGCTGAACCCCTTGGACAAAAGGGGCCGGATTTCCCGGAGTCAGTAAGCCGCTTCGGGGATATGAGCGCTGCCGTTGGCCCATAAAGGGCTCATCCGCCACCATCTCTATTTCAACATCCTGACTAATGCTGAAAAGCCCTAATGACCTTAGCTCCAAATAAGTCGAAGTAGCCCATTAAGGTATCTGCCAAGTTGACTGTTGACGCCACCGTTGATTTAATCGTTTAAATTCATCCGCCGTACGTCCTCATTCTGAGGTGCTCATGTTAGACTTCTGAGAATCGAGCAGACAGTCAATTCCGACAGAGCATTATAGTGTTGCTATTTTTTTGTGTTCAACACTCGCGCTTATAAGTTTAGCAAGTCAAGCCCGGGTAGGCGAGACCAGTACCCGGTGGTTACCACGGGGAGGTAAAATAAGCACAATTGATGTGTATGAGAAAGTTAAAACACTGGACATTGCCAAGTTAATGCCAATCAATGCCTGCCCGATTCATACACACCCAACCACCAATTTCTGTCAAAGCAGTCTTGTAAATTTTCTAAATCTAAATTTATTCTATCTATATATAGTCATCGACATTACTTCCGGAAATAAACAATAACGCATCATCAGCGAACATTAGATAAACATTTTGGAAATCTATGTAAATTGAAGGGAATTTAATTCTTTGTCGAGGCAAAATCGACTTTGTTTTTCTTGTACATTGTTTTGTATGAGGAATTCCAAAACAATGTTCTCTTCTTCTCCTTCTGTTCGAAGGAAAAGGTATTTCCCCCTTTTCGAGAGAATTGATAGGGGAAAGGAAAAAGAGACACATATTAGCTGACCATACGTTGTTATAGGTCTAATATGGGCGTTGGAAGTGGATTGAAGACGGAAATCAGGATGTGGATGGGACTTAAGGTAGGAAGCGGAAATAGAAAGGGATGGAGTGCTAAGTGCGAGGAGCGTGGCATGCTTGCGTAGCACGGCTCTACTCGCCGGATGGGTTGGTTCTTGTCCTATACACTTAACAGGACCTACGACAAAACATTAAACATGCCAATAAAAAAAGTTACCTTTTTAAAGCAGACGGACGTCCACCACAGAGGTCTGCTGATTTTTTTTTTGATGCAGCGAAGGCCAGTTCCCACCCTTCCTGGAAGTTTTTTTTTGTAAACTTCCCCAATATTGTAGTTGCCGTTATTAGACTATGCTCGCCGAAAGTATTTTAGCGAACCTTACCGCACCCCTGAAATGTTGTCTCAACAAGCCATCAAGCTCATTCGAGCCAAATCAAAAAAAAAAACCCCGAGTTTCGACCCATATGGCGTGATGCATATTTCCAAATTTATTTATAAATAATGGTCATATCGTTACTACTAAATTTAAAGCTAAAATTTAAACTTTGCAAAAACGTAAAGTAAACCTAATTCTAAATTTATAACAATATAACAAAAAAACAAATGATTAATTAACGAAAATTTGGAAATTAAATCTCCCCTTTACCTTTATAAAAAAAAATTATTTTTTTTTAACGTTAATTTTCCCTCGATGTACCCTTCCCTGACTACACTAGTCGCGTCGCCTACCTAAATAGAGCTCTTTTTAGAGGTATATCTCTTCACCAAAGTTCGAAAGAAAAGAAAAAAAAAAGAAAACAAGCAACAACAAAAAAAAGGGAAACTTATAACAATCAAAAAATATAAATAATAGAAAAAAAGGAAAGCAAAAAAAAGTATAAATAAATTAAAAAAAAGGAAACAAAACCAAAGGAAATATCACGCCAAAAAAAATTGTATAAAAAAACAAAACAAAATTATAATTAAAAAAAATGTTTTTTTTTTTTCTTGTTGACTTATGTGCTGCTGATATTCTTTTTCACCCGACTGTATGTCCTAGGTACTTATGTCCTAGGTACACAAGGTACCATATGTGTATTTCACGTTTTAATTGTGTGTTTAATTATAATAATGTTGTGTATTTGTACAGCACACTACATACACATTTACGTCCACGTATGTACAGTGACGGCAAAAACATTCCGGATTTTTTCTTGATATATGTAATATTTTTCTTAACATCAAGGAGAAATCCTTTAACTTAATACAATTAATAATTTGAAGAATTCCATTAGAAACCTTTATAGTTACCTTTAAAATATAATACCTTTAAAATATACCTAATATAAGGAAAATATTATAGAAAAAATCCGGAATGTTTTTGCCGTCACTGTATGTCAGAACAAAAAAAAAACGCATACACGATGCAACGGCAATTGTGATGGACACCTCCTTCCTTTTTTTTTTCGTTTCTATTTAACAACGCACATATAACCAAATAGGTGTATGAAAAGTGTTTAACTCGACTGTAGCGAAATTCGAAGTTAAGGCCCCGACCCATAGAATACGTCGCAACCGTTGCGTCGGCGGATTGACGTATTCGACGGAACGAACAGTCCCATAGAATCCGTCGCATACGTTTACAGCCGATGACATATGAGAGAGAGTTCTTCATTTCTGAATTTAATTCAAGCTGTTCTATTCTGAAAAGGAAAATTATTAAATTAAATTAAAGTATGGTCGAAAATTTATTGAATATTGTGGTGTGTTATTACACCTTTACTGGCATCGACATTGGTGCATATGGCTCCCAAAGCGATGGCGGTATTTTATGGCACTCAGATTTTGGTCAAAAACTGTTTGAAAACCGATTGGAATTACCAGCAGAGACTTGCCTGCCGAACTCGAATGTTAACTTTCCACATTATTTTGTTGGCGATGCTGCATTCCCCTTAAAACCATGTTTGATGCGCCCATATCCAGGTAAAGCACCTAGTAACGTTTTTCTTATTCTTTTCTTTAATACCTATGGTTTTGATTAGGAAACCGATTATCCTTGGACCGAGAAAACTTTAACAATCGTCTCTCAAGGACCAGGCGAGTGATCGAAAATGCATTCGGCATTTTAGTGTCGCGCTGGAGGATCCTGCTAAGTCCGCTGAACATGGCACCGGAATCAGCTGAGAAAATTGTGAAGGCAGCTGTTCTACTTCACAATTTTGTCAAGATGAATTACTCCAACTATATTCCCCCAGGTTATGTGGACCAATATGAAGGCGAAAATATTGTTTATGGCCTGTGGCGGAAGGCACCAAACAGTCAAAGGCAAAAGATACAAAGACGCATTTTCTCAAATAATGCTACGAAAGGCGCATTCAAGCTGCGTGATCAATTAAAGGATTACCTTATATACAATTATATGTATTATACTTATAGCCGTTTGGTGATACTTAAGATGTATTTTTCTGACCTGTAAACATTTAATTTTAATAATAAAACAACAATTTGCATAAACGCTTTTATTTATTTTTTCGAAAGATCAATTTCTGGCACTACAGTTTGCAGGAAATTAAATTTTAATCGATCTTGAACGTCTTCAGGCAGCTTGGTAAGGTAACCGTCCAGAACCTTATAGAAGTCATCATTTCTGCTCTTTTCTGCACGAAAAAGAATTGAATGACTGTAATTATATAAAACGAAAAGAAAGTTGAAGGTGCTTCAGATAAAGGAGACGGGTGGCTCTGGCTAGTCTCAGGCGTTGAATGGCACACATCCTCTGAAGCCACCTGCGCTCGTGCATGCGCTGAAGTCGATGGGAGGTCGGCGTACGACCGGCTCATGAAATAATCCGCTGTTTCCATAATCACTTCTGGTTCTTGTGGATCGTCCGCATAGCCGTGATCAAAGTCGAATTCGTTGCCGAAAAAACTAATCTCGCTATTTGTGGGACTCATCAATTCTTCCTTCTTTTTCCATTTCGAATTCGAAAATGTTCTGTAATAGGTACATTTGCATTTCATAATATGTACATATTATTATATACAACAATCATTGGGTCTATTTACCTTCTTGGGGCGACATGCACTCTCAAAAACTCCAAAGCCGGTAGGAACTTCCACTGGCTTTCCTCGATAGCTGCGCTTCCAGATTTTGGTTTTTCTGAACCTCTTTGAGGAAGCGATCCCTAAGCGATCTCCAACGGCTCTGACACTGCTCCACTGAAATAAAAAAACGCATTAACTATATAAATTGAAATTATCTACTATTTCTTTAATTTGGTACCATCAACGCCAATAACAGCCGACACATCCATCCAAGCCTTCTCCTTTTTCAACTTGTCCCTATATACTTTTAGGGACTTATCGTAGAGACAAGGGTTGTTTTTAATAGCCTCAATCAGCTGCTCCTCGAACATGTTGTTTCTGGAAGAAAGATGTGTTATTACAATATGAATTTCATTAACAAAGAAAATATGCTTATGAAAATACGTAGGTACTCACTGGAATTTTTAAAATAATTTGCAGTTTATTAAGTCTGACATTTTTTTCAAAATTATTTGACAGTTTCTCTCTTTACCTCAATATTTCCACCAATGAAAGTGCTTCCTCTCACGCTTTGCAAACTGTCAACGGATGCGACTAACAGAAAAGTAGAAAGTAAACCTACTTTATCCGTCGCATCCGGCACGTGCGTTGCTTATGCGTCACCTTCCATAATCTACTGTGTATTCTATCAACCTGTCAGTCGAATATGTTGCCGCAACGGATTCTATGGGTCGGGGCCTTTATGGATGCAAAATAATCAATCCGATACTTGAACCGATCGGTGCAGAGATTGGCTTTGATGTGTTGAGGTATGGCTGCTACCTCGGTGTTTCGCTTTATTATTTTTCACCTCTACCTTTATGGTTGTTGATTTTTGATTTTGGCTTGGAGTTAAGTAAGTACGAATGTGACCGCCAACTCGCAATTTGAGCAAACGTATGTCGACGAAGCATGTGCCGCGTATATATATATATTTCAAAAATTGATATGAGTTTATGAGTTTTTATTAGTTATAAGTTATAACTTATAGTTACTGCACTGCCTTTTTATACAAAAAGGTCTTTTTTAAAATGACTTGCACAATAATACTGCACTATGTGCGGTTCTAAAGAGATGTCACTTCGGAGACAGTTTAAACTTGAATAATCGCATCAAAGTCTCAGAGAACAGAAATTTCCGGTTACCAGGAATGAAGTTTTTTTATATATATTTTTCTTCTTTTTGTTTATTTTAATCTTTAGTTTTATTGGTTTGTGTGCTTCGGTTGCTAAAAATAGTATTTCTTTTGATTTGCAAGGATAAATAGCAGTGCTCTTGAAAACTCTGCCGACAATCGGCCAGAACCAGTGAATCATATGGGATGTGCGGTGCAGTGCATTTGAGAGTTTTGTTTTGGCTACGTTCGTGTATCGTTTTGTTTTTAAATAGGTATTCTATTCTCTATAGAGCCCAACTTTAAAAGCCTTGTACCCAAAAATAGCCCAACACGAATATGAGGAATAAAAATGCGCACCTATTTGTTTAATTGTTTACGCACATTTATTTTGATTAAATTGATTGAATTCAAAATTAACAAAAAATAACTTTTAGCTTCTTCCTTCCATTTATATACGAACTCGTAATTGGAAATTAAAGTCATATAAACAATATATATATATTTATGTGTTATGTTAACAAAACATAAAATAATTCCAATAAAAATACAAAAAAAACAATTAAAATATCAGTCTCTTCGTGAAAATTCAGCATTAAGGTTTGATTAGAAACACAGAAACAACAACAACCTAACGTTTTAAATAAAAGAGTAGAACAGACTAAAAATAATAAATAATAAAACTGTAGGTATTCATAGAAAAATATTAGTTTTTTTATTTTACATCAATTCATTGGTAGATATTAAAAGAAAAATAATTTACAAATATATAAGATGAACATTTGGCGAAAGTAATCAGTTAATAAACTCAAAAAACTCAATTAAAAATCGCAAGTTTCCTCCAAAATTTCATTTATTTTGGAGGCTGATTCTTCGGTTGTTTCTGAAGTCAAATTTGCATAAATGTTTACAGTAAAAAAATCTAACAATGTACAAAAAAAAAACTTTTTGCTGGAAGGGGACATATACTTGGGCCATTGACATACTATACATGGACTGCTAGTGAAATGTCAGTTTCATACAAACCTGCGATGAAAAATGAAGCAAACATAAGCACTAGCCCTTTTGGTTCAGTGCGGCGAAAGTAGGAAAGAGGTTTCAACTTCTGCGCGCCTTTGCTATTTTTTACATAGAACACAGTGCCATCCATTGTAGAAACATTGCAACTGCGCAAAAATAACGACTTATTCAAATTATTTCGAACGTTCTATAACAGATGGCAGTATGGCACACTCAGCACACAAACCTTGACACAAACCAAATCGCCCGAATTGCTCGATGACATTTGACTGTTTTCGTTTCTCTCCGCCGTGAACCAAAAGGGCTAGTGCTTATATTTGCTTCAACGAAAAATTAGCTGCTAGCAGTCCATGGTATAGTATGTCAATGATTTGGGCAAATAATGAGTTTTCATATTCATGCATAAGTCTTGTGAGCTGATTTTACTACTCAGAAGTGAGAGTGTAACCACAATATCGAAACTGGAGTTGACTCATTCACAATTACATTTTTAAAAAGTTTCAGTTCTACGAGTTCGCAATGAAAAAAAAAAATATAATGATGTATGACTTTTTTTAAATAAATTTCTAAAGAGCCTAAAAATAGCCCAATTTTAAAATGAAATAGCCCAAATTTGGATAAATCCCAAATCGCAAGTTCATGGAGCGAGTGAAAAATCCGAGTAGCCTAATTGGCGATAAATAGCCCGTGCTGGCAACACTGTTCAGCATAATTCTTCAGTGAGTCAGCGGTGAAACTAATCTTGTACAGTGCGGTCGTGTTGCGAGTGCGCGTTTGTTCCGTAGCTGTATGTTCACTAGAACATTCAATGTTGGTGATTTTATTTGCTTTTGGGGTTACCTAGCAGTTCCTTTTTTGTTTACGTTTATGTATTTAGTTTTATGTATCCATTTAACGCCTGATTAAATAACTTAAATAAGTTTGCCACGCAGGTATTTTCAAATTTTTATTAGTTCTATGTTGCGAACGACACATTAGCCTACATACCCATATATATACCGGTTTGGCTTTCCCCTTGCCCCGAGCATTGTTTGACGATGGCATTCTCTCGCACATTTGCTGTGATGAGATTGTGTGAGGTGGTGTTCTCCTGCACATATCGGTTTTTCTCTTTCGTGGCGTTTATAGGCAGGGCTGACTTCGAAGATTTTGAAAAAGTCACAAAAAAAGGGGATTAGTATAAAAAAAGGGGCAATACTAATCTGCCCACAAATGGCACACAAAAAAAGAAAACGCAAAACTAGTTAAATTCACTAAAGTTAAAATGGCTTACGCATATTCTCCTCTCGTTCTATCTTATTGTGCCTTGAACATGGAAGTTATGGCTATATGGCTAAACTTATGACAATAGGACAATAGCTGATAGAAAAAGGATGCATTCAGATCCCAATTATTTGTGAACTAGTTTCGTAAAGTAGGTATATTAAAGTTAAGGAAATTTTTGTATCATTCAAACGGAACTTAAATGACCTTTCCATTGATGGCAAAATTTACATGAAGTAAGTTCAAATTATGAGCAGAATTAACTTTAGTTTTGTCAAAATACTTATGCCGGCCACTGTATTTTTTCAAAATACAGAAAAGGGGCAAATACGGACAATTTTGGAAAAGTGGTCTCATTGGGGATAGAAAGAAAAAAAGGGGAAAAATGCAACTCGCATAATTTCAGCCCTGTTTATAGGGTTTAGTTGCAGATTGTGTTTTTGTTTTAAAGATAATTCTCTGCACATTTGCGTGGTGTGGTGAGATCGTGTCGTTAATGATGGGATTAGTGATTCCCCTTTTTTCTCTTTAGTGGGGACTATCGAATCGATAGCGTTTACCCATGCATTATGTTATGTGTAGAAGGGAAGATTAAGCGTTTCCTCTTCTCTTTACATGGCGTTGGTTCTCTCCCGCTCTTTGTTGGCGTCTATGCTCTTCTAAGGTTGTTCTAGCGAAGTGTGCTGCTATTCTCCGCACATTATGCTACAATAGGATTGTGTCTGAGATGGTGTATTAATACACATCTAATTTTATCTTGCGTGACGTTTGCTGTAGCAGTGAGTTTTGACGGTATTTTCCCGCACTGGCTTGGATCATAGTGATCCATAGTGATATGCATAGTGATATGCATTTGATGGCTTACTCGTGCATATATCATCTCCTCTTCTCTTTACTTGCGGTTTGCAGGTTTTGTAGTTGCAGGGTGCGACGAGGGTATTCTCACGCACACATGGTTTAGTGAGATTGTGTTTGGGATGAAGTTCTCTTGCATATCTCCTGTTTTTCATCAGTATTCTAGATTAAATTGTTTGCAGTATGTGGTGAAGGTATTGGGCACATTCAAGTATCTAGTTGACTTAAGTCGACTAGATTTGTCTGGACTAAGTGTAACCTGAACGCAAAAACTAACTTAATTGGTCGTGAACGTCAGATCTTGACACATGCGATTTTTTTGTAGAAACGTCACCTTTTCAGTTTAACGAAATTTGCGAAAACAAAACAAAAAATGGGTGATACAGAGGAAGATCTAATTCTGCGTAAGTAAATTATTATTCATATTGCTTTTAAATTAAAATTCATTCTATTTCCTTATAGTTCGTGCAACAACATTCGTAATGGAAGAGCTGATGAATACATCAATTTTATTGAAATATCCATTATTATTATTATTCCACATGCAGGAAGAGCCGCAACGCAACCAAAACTACGGGAAGTGATTATACCGAATTACTCCTTAGAAGAGTTCCGGTCACATTTTCGAATGAGTCGCGGATGTTTTGCGGTATGTAAAATACTAATTTATATATCAATTTATATATCAATTATATCTAAAATATCACCAAGTATCTCCAGCTAGTATTTAGTCGCTCTAAGGTCTGGTGAGCTAAGGACTACTTGGAGATACTTGTCCTCAGTAGGGTACTTCAAGTAAGTTGAAGTCCATTTCCACTTGTAAGCAACACTTATGGCGAGTTTTGACCCTCTTGCCGATAGCAAAGATAGTTGGTGTTATTACTATTGAAATTCATTTACTTAATAATAAAGAAATAATAATAATTATGTTTTCAAATTATAGGTTCTTTTGGAGAAAATAGGAAACGCTAAGCGAATAGCAAATATAGAAAAGAAGCTATTGTTTACTGTTTGGATGATTAGCAAACAGGAAAGTTTTTTATCTGCGGGTGACCGCTTTAACTTTTCGAAAAGTAGCGCGCATGTAGCATTTTGCGAAATTTTAGATGTAATAGGTACATTCATGGACGAATACGTTAAATGGCCTTCCAGGACTCAATACGAAGAGATTTCTCAGGTAAGTTCCCATTATTTCTTTTGCATACTTATCAAGTTAATAAACAATTAAATACAGGGTTTCAAAGAAAAGAGTGGTGGCTACATCCCCAGTATTGTTGGTGCCATTGACGGTTGCCATATCCAGATCAAGCAGCCCGTAGCGAACACCACCGATTATTACAACCGAAAAAGCACTCATTCGGTAATACTGCAAGGTAGTTATATATATATTATATAATATAGTAAACGAGACAATTAACAATTGATTTGTTTTTTAGGAGTATGTGATCATCGCACCATTTTTATTGACATTTACGTCGGGGCACCGGGTAGGCTTCATGATGCAAGGGTGTACAGGAATAGCCCCCTTTATGAACAGTTAGACACCATTGTGCCCGCAGACTTCCACCTGGTAGGAGATGCAGCTTACCCGTTGCTCAGAAACCTCATTACACCTTTTAGAGACAACGGGCATTTGACAGACAGACAGACACATTTCAACACCCGTCTGAGCAGCGCAAGGGTCACGATTGAGCGAGCATTTGGGCTACTTAAAGGACGCTTCCGTAGGCTAAAGTACCTAGATGTCGCCAATCCAATTATGGCGAACAAAATAATAGCAGCTTGTGTTATATTACATAACCACATAACGCTGTAGGTACAAAGATTGTGATGACAGCAACGGTGATGACTTTATTGAAGAAAGTTTCGCTGACACCTCTCCAGATCAACAACAGCAACAACCAATCCAACGTTAACAACCTAGGAATCCGGGACTTTTTAAACGAAACTATTTAATGTCTCTTTTTTAACTCATTTTTATTTTAATTCATTTACATTATAAAACCTAACTTAATGCCCCTATTATGTAAGACAACTACAACTAAAGTTGAGTTGTCACTTGGTTTTATTTAATTCAAAATTCGGTATTGTCCGTATTGTAATACACAAACTTGATAGAAAAGTTGTCTTTCAAAACACAACAAAGATGGTAGTGGTTGTCTATAAGTTGTTAGTTAGTTTGGGTTGTGTGAAAGCTGAGTTGAATTGAAGACAACTCAACTCAACTAAGTTGAGTTGTCTTACATAATAGGGGCATAAGTACATACAAAATAAATACATTTCTTAAACTATTAACTTAAAAATAAAATCACGGTGATTCTTAAATGTATGGTTTTTATTTGCTAAGAGAAAAGAAAATTTTAGTTACCTAATTTCAAATTTTGTTATTGTAAGTAGATGCCTTATTGATTTGCTCTCTTCGTATTTCTTTTTCTCGAAATCGTTCCCTATCTAGGTCTAATTGTTTTGTTCGCATTTCCCTGTCCCAATTGTCGTGCTTCTCCTTTGCCTCAGACATTCGCCTGATTTCCTCCACCATCTCTGTTACTATCTCCACTTTCCTGCGTTCAACGGCCATCAGCTCCTCTCTCACCGTGTTGCCAATTGTGCGGCGATACCTCGTGCTAGGACCCATATCGTCCCCCTCACCCTCATCATCCAATGCCACCGAGTTTCTTAATTGCCTGTTACTGACAGATGCCCTCGAGGAAGCTGGTGTTGTTGGCTGCGAGTTACAAATAACGGGCGCATCAGCTACGTCGAGCTCATATGCATATATGGACGACAACTGTTCCATATATGGCCAACTCATACGCCCGCGTCCTGTCCTCTTCCTACAGTTGTTGTTGTCCTTTATTTTGTTATATGTTGTTCGTAGGTTCGCCAATTTTTTATCTAACGTGGCGGAGCTAAAGGAATATCCGTAAAGTTGCATTACCGCCGCAATTTTGTCGAAAACGTGCTTTCTGCGGACTTTACAACTTTGCATATCTACCTTCAACTTTATGCATTCTTCCAGGAACAACAACACTGCCTTGTGGTCGAAAGCTATGTCGAAAAGTGGAATAAACAGGTCAGCATGTATATAAATATCAAATGCATTCATTTTTCTTACCAATGACAGGCAATGACATCTGCGTTTTGGGGCTCGCTTGAGGTAGAGGCTCTAGTGGAATGGACGGTGGAGCATGTGAAGTTCCTTGGGATGAAGTGGACGGCTGGGTTGGATCTGATGGCTGGGCAAGAGTCAGAGCATCTAGTTGCTACTAAGCACTGGTTATCATTTCCAAATCCAGTGGAAATGTTGAAAGACGATGTTTTTGGTGCTTTGGCTGACGTGGATGGCATATCCGCATTGCAGGGCAATGACTGCAAAGGAATTTGGATTTCCTTTAAAGTACCTATAGATAAAACGTATTAAGTATGTTATTATTGTATACCTTTACATAGTTCAAACCCAGAAATAGTTAGTACGTTTTCTACTCGATTGGACACAAAAATTGTCACTTTCGCACGTCCTATTGAAAATATATTATGGCTAACGCTCTGGTTTTGGTATCCTTAGGTTCGTATGAATATCAGCTACAAGATAGCATACCTATATAGTGGTGAAAAAAATAATAGAAACAAGCTGGTTCTTCGTCGCTTATCGCAAAAATAAAATGTTTTCGGGAAAAAAGATAAATTAAACCCATACTAATAGTTTTAATACAATGTAATGAAGAAATGTAACATTAAAATGTTTAATAAAAAAAGAAGAATAAATAAAGAAGTGAAGAATAAAGAAGTGAATAAATGTCGATTCGGGTTTTCCTTAATTTTGGCCTGGAAAAAATAATAGAAACAAATTAGTTTTTCTGTTTTATTTCTGTTAGGAATTAATTTACAGTAAAGGTGTTTCATATCCTTTTAATACTTGGTCGTTGCGCCCTTATTTTTTATAACTGCTCCATATCTTCGTCGCATGGAATGAACCAACTTGGCACAGGTCTTGGGAGTTATAGAGTGCCATGCATTTTGAATAATTGACCACAGTTTTTCCTTATTTTGGCTCTGCAGCCATCGATCCTGCGCTATAGGGTGTCCCATAGTTGTTCTATCGGGTTAAGATCAGGAGATTGTGATGGCCACTCCATAACATTGATTTTGTTTTTTATGAAACCATTATTTGGCCAACTTTGAGGAGTGCTTGGGGTCATTATCCTGCATAAACTCCCATTTAATAGGCATGTCCTCTTCAGCAAATGGCAGGATAACATTGTTTAAGATTTCCACGTAGTCTACGGCACACATTTTATCCTTTATCATGAAAAGTGGACCAACCCCAGATACTGAGAAACACCCCCAAATCATTAAATTTCCTCTGCCATGTTTAACTGTCTTCTTTGTATATTTGGCATCGAATTCGCAATTCTTTGGTCGTCTGACGTACATTTCCCTTTTGGAACTTTTCTAGGACTTCTCCCAGGAAGACCTGCTTCCTTTAATCTATTTCTTATTGTACGACTTGTAACGGCTGCGTTTAAATCATTTTTACACCCTCCACAGGAAGGTATATTCACTTTGTCATTACATTTGTAACGCCAAGAAGGATTCACCGGAGACCCTATAAAGTATATATATTCTGAATCAGGATCACATTCTAAATCGATTTAGCCATGTCCGTCTGTCTGTCTGTCCGTCTGTCTGTCTGTCTGTCTGTCTGTCTGTCTGTCTGTCTGTCTGTCTGTCTGTCTGTCCGTCTGTTGAAAGCACGATAGCGTCCAAACGAATTGACCTAGGGGAATGAAATTTTGTGAGAGGACTTATTTTTACCGTCGTCAGGTTGGTATTGAAAATGGGATATGTCGGTCAGGTAGTTCTGGTACCTCCCATACAAAACCACTATTAGATCCATGTGTATCTACGTCTGTTGAAATCACGATAGCGTCCAAACGAATCGACTTAGTTAACTGAAATTTTGTGAGAGATCTTATTTTTACGGTCCTCAGGTTGGTATTGAAAATGGGCTATGTCGGTCAGGTAGTTCTGGTACCTCATATACCAAACCTATATGGCATGGCAAACATTTTGCATGACTTTTATGCAGTGGAGGGTATCAAAGCATCGGCCAAGCCGATGATAACACTTTTACTTGTTTTTTTTTTAAATGGTTTCTTCTTGCATAGTCGTATTAACAGTTTGTCAAATCATGGAGTCTTTTTTCGTTTTCTGCATCTGGTTTCTACTTTGGGACTTGAATGGATAGCTAAGAATACTTTTTAGACCTTTTTTTTAGAACACTTTACGACCTTAGCTATTTCATCCATTGTTTTGCCGTCTTTTTTATCACCTCACGCTCAGAACTGGTGCAAAGGACTCCTAGACCCATTTTGACAAAATGTTAATTTCATAGTTTTAAGATTTTCTTTTAAAAAACACTAAATTACATGATAAACAAATTTACAATCACTGATGCCGACTGTGGTAATCGTTTGTTTCTATTATTTTTTCCATCACTGTATAACATATACCACATTGCCAAATCGCCACAGATTGTTGAAAGCAAGCGTTTTGACTTCGGTATCAGGTCGAGTCGGTTAGAAAATAACTGCCAGAGTGCAAAACGATTTTCAACACAAACCGACAGAATCTCAGATAATACTGTAGAGATGCGTTCTGTTCATTTTTCAAACACTTACCATTTCTATCTATTTTGGAAGACTGGACCTGGGTCTTTAAAATCGCGTCAAAATATCGGGAAGCGAAACATTTGTCTGAAATGGTTTTATTTTATTAAATGTGCGAATTGTTGTGGCTTAAAACTGCATTTGTATTCTTTGGCAAACTTCTGGGGGAGCATCTAAAGAGTATTCCACTCCACAAATCGTCACTTTTATTATCATTTTTAGATTTTTTTGGTTTTGTTTGTTTTGGTTAGGTATATATAACGTGACCATTTATTTTTTGGCAAAAAGCGGCGGGTTTTTTGAAGCTAAAAGCGGGCTTGTTTTTGGCGGGTTTCCCAAAAGTATATTCTGACCTGAAAAATGTTCGCGCAAAATAGTAGAAACAGTTTATTTCACGTATTGTCACGTAAAATAGAATATAATTCTTTAAAAATAAACGTCATCAGTTTTTTTAATACATACCTATACGGCTTCCAAATCTGGCGTAAGCGTTACATATTTTTGAATTTTTGGATTTTTCGACATCTCTCTTTATCTTTATACATTTTTTCGTAGTATTTACAGCGAATGTCAATGAATAACATTGGTTGTTTCTTTGACGCATTTGTCATGACATTTGCATTTTTCGCGCACTTATGCCAACTGAAGTTGTCTATGGTTGTTAATTTATTTTTTTTTTAAATTTTTAATTAAAAAAATCTTCAAAAGTAGTGAAAAAAGGACTAGGTATAGAAAATTCTTAAGAGAATTAAATTCCGATTTTTTATCAAAAAGCGGGAAAATGGTTGTGGTGGCGGGTGGAGGGTTTTTAGGTAAAAAAGAGGGTAAAACCCGCCAAAAGCGGGTGAAATGGTCACATTAGGTATATACGCACTAGCTTTGTGCTCTCTCAAGGCAAATTTGAAATGTCAAATTCTCCGCCGATGACATATAGAAATGTGAACTTAGTACTCAGCCACGAAATTCGTGACTAGATTCGTCGGCTACCCCTCCATAAACGTCAACAGAGAAAGCTGCTCACGGGACGAATCCCAGCCAATAAGAACTCAGAAACATCAAGTCAGTCAGCTGTCAGACTTACTAAACTAAATACTTGGACGTCCCCATTCTCTGGCATACCTGTTCCGTAGAAAAAAATGTGTTTGGGATGAAATGTATCTCTTAATGTTGGTTCCTGGCATTGTGTTTAATAGATATATTCTCAGCAAATTTGCTGGTTGGTGAGATTATGCATTTGATTGTATGCTCATGCATATCTCTTTTTTCTCTTTCGTCTATAGGTATAGGATTAAGTCGTTTGCAGTGTGTGGCGAAGGTATTCTCTCGCATATCTGCTCATATAAAGAATGTGTTTAGGACGGTTTACTCGTCCACATCTCTTTTCTTTAGCGTGTCTGAACCTTTTCTTTGCAGTGTATAGGGATGGTGTTATCCCTCGCATCCGCTTATGGAATATGTTTGTGATGGTGTGCTC
Source organism: Cheilosia scutellata (assembly GCA_955612985.1). Lineage (NCBI taxonomy): Eukaryota > Metazoa > Arthropoda > Insecta > Diptera > Syrphidae > Cheilosia > Cheilosia scutellata. Next base: position 81,634,756 of record OY015312.1, on the reverse strand, counting down.
CTGCATATTTCTTTATGATTGGGGTTGTTTGATGGTTTTCTCTTCAATCCGATCATGAATGTAAAATGGGTATGGTTTTCTCCCATGTTCTCTTTACCCATTCTGTTGCGATTATTTGCTCCTTCAGAAATGGGGCTGTGTTTGTATAGGATGTAGGATGGTATACTCCTGCATATTTATCTATGGTTGGGGTTGTTGATGGTGCATATACTTACTTAAAATGAAAAAAAAAAAAAAATTGAGAAAAATGGCAACACTTACAATAAAGGACTTTATGAATTTTGTAAGCCATGAATCTGTTCTTTGATATTATTTTTAAATCAAGTTATAGCTGTTAATAGTTTTTGAAAAAAATACTTTCAAACTTGAAATTTAAGGAAAAAAACTTAAAAAAAAAAAGAAGTTTTATACTGATTTTTTCAATATTGAGCAAATAGCTACTTAATTTGTTTGTATTTTTTACTGCCTAAATTAATTCTTAATCGAACACTGAAAACAAGATTGATTTATGTCTTCTAATTTTTGAGAAAATTGAAAATTACTTTTATATGTCGCTCCGCTTAGAGTACAAATTGCTACCCTTGCGCCTTGAAATGCGTATGGGGGTAGAGTTACCATATGACAGGATTTGGCCTGACGCGTCAGGCTTTTAAGGTCTCTGTGTAAAAAGTTCGTGAAATTGGTATGCTAGTGGACAACACTCATGGTACCCGTCGTCGAACAGATGAAAATGTGGCTGCTATAGCTGTAGCCGTGAGTGTGAGACTCTATTCACGAACGTCAACTCGCCATCGATCTCAACAACTCAACATTTCACTCATTAACCAGATAAGAATTCTGCGCATTATTCGCTTAAAAGGTCCAATTGACTTAGCAATTGAACGCACGACACGACCATCCGCCTCCTTATCGCTTCGCAGTTTGGGCCTTACAGCAGCTTGAATTGGACAACGATCTTGGGCGAAAAATAATTTTTTTTTGACGAGGCGCATTTTCATCTCGGCGGCTACGTTAACAAACAAAATTGCCGTATCTGGGGCTCGGAAAACCCGCACGTTATTGTCGAGAAGCCAATGCATCCAGAGAGTGTCATTTTGGTGCGGATTGTGTAGTGGTGTGCAATTTTCAGTATATTGTAGTGTGGATTGAAAAGTACTACTTATTGACCACAACGCCATCTAATGGAAAGTAGACGAACTTATTCAACGGAACTTTGAAACTTCGAATCTTCCAAACTCAACGAATGGTGAATGGTCTAAAACGAAACTAGTACATTCTCGATTGTTCCGGTTGGAGTATAGAATATTCGAGAAGCTTTAGTGGGGAGTATAAAAAGGGTTGCGAAATCCGACGAGGGGACAGTTTATCTTTAAACCGTGTAAAGCAAAGTTCGAATAGTATCGGTAGTGATTTAAAATAAGTGGAAAAGATTGTAATAAGTGGAAAAGATTGAAATAAGCGAAAAAGTTGATTTTAAGTGAATTGTCTTGTAATAAAAAGTGATTTATTAAAGTTTGGTAAACAGAATAGTGTTTTATCTTTTCGAATCCCAGCCGAATGTAACATTGGTGTCAGAAGTGGGATAAAACTTATTCTGTGCGAAGTGTTGTGAAAAGAAAAACAGTGAACTAAATTGTGAATTAAAAGAAAATAAATAAAGTGAAGTGAATTTGAATTCTTACAAAGTGTAGTAAAGATTAAGAAAATAGAAAAAGAAGGAAAAAAAAATAGTGAATTAGTAAAAATGGTTCGTACGTTGGCATTACTACAACTCAGCATACCTCAGTTGAAAACTGAGTTGGAAAAACGGAATCTCTCCACAGCTGGGGGAAAAAGTGACCTCATACTTCGTCTGCAGGAAGCTGTCGAAAACGAGGGAGGAGATCCAAAATCCATGCTATTCGAAGTGACAGAAGAAAAAGAAGAACAAGTAAGTACAGGCGTTGATTTGGCCGCTATGATGACATTACTTCTTGCGAAGTTCGAAGAACAGAAGAATTCTATTCTGGAAGAACAGAAAAATTCTCTAGAAGAACAGAAGAATTCTCTAGAAGAACAGAAGAATTCCATTGTCTCTGCACAAAAAGATGCCGCCGATGAGTTGAAGAATGTTCTAGAAGTAAAATTCGACGTGATTGATAACAAATTAAACCAGCATGAGACACAACTTGAGAAGGTAGAAACAAAGTTTGACGATATCAATCAAACATTACAGAAGCATGAAACAAACTTCGAGAACTTAGCAAAAGAGCATGAGACAAACTTCGAGAACTTGGCTAGGGAACTGGATAAAGTAAAGAAACAGAAGGCCCGAGAATATTCTGCTGATTGCCCTAGAAGGAAGGAGATGCAACCGCCTGTTTTCGATGGTCAAACATCATGGCCAATTTATAAGCGGCAGTTCGAAGCAGCTGCAATGACCAACAGCTGGGACGACGAGGAAAAGTCCATCGCACTAACGCTAGCACTACGAGGCACAGCTGCAGAGTTGCTTCAAACTATTTCTGAAGAAAAGCAACGCAACTACGACGCATTGGTGAAGGCTATCGAAATGCGCTTTGGTGATGACCACATGCAGCAAGTATATAGGGTGCAACTGCGCAGTAGAATCCAGAAGCGGGGAGAAACGCTCCAACAGTTGCAAGCCGATATCGAACGCCTGGCGCATTTGTCGTATCCCAATGCCGGCGAGGATCTCATCAACGAAATGGCTGTAGAGGCGTTTATCCAAGCCATAGAGGACCGACAACTGCAAATGGCTGTACGAATGGCTGGAAAGAAAACTCTCCCTGAGGCACTGGCATTTGCCCTGACCATGAAAGCTGCTGACCAAGCATCACAAGGGTTTCACCGTGTGAGAGAGATGACAACCGTCGAATGCTCGTGCCAAAGGGCAAACGTCGTAGAACAGAACAGTGCTCGCAGGGGACCGATTCGTTGCTGGAACTGTAACAAAATTGGACATCTACAGCGACAATGCAGAGCTCCACCCAGACACACTAGTTGTCCGTACTGCAGCGCTAGGAGTCGTAATGAAGGGGCATCTGAGCGTCCAGTGGATGATTCTTCTCAAAATCATCAGTCGGGAAACGTGTAAGAACCAACTTCGCGGGGCAGAAGTTGGTTTCTGGAATCGACGCCCCCAGGACCACCATTCAAGTTTCCCAAACCAAACGAGGTAACAAGAGTTTGACAGTGGAAGCCCATATCGGCCAGAAAATGTATGTGGCCACCATCGACACCGGTGCCACCGCTTCCATTATAAGGAGGGACATCGTTCGCCAATCATGGCTGCACAACACCAGCAGCTACTGTCTAAAAACAGCAACTGGAGCAACAGCAAAGGTGTATGGAGAAGTACTGCTAACAATAAATCTTGCGGGATTAGTCTTCTCCCATACCTTCCTAGTGGCCGATATATGTGACGAATGCATCATCGGAATCGACTTTATGAAGGCACATGATGTAGTACTGGACATCGGCTTGCAAGTACTAAAGTACAGGAACGTCGAGATTCCCATGATTTACGGGGACGAGCATGTCACAGCTCTAAGGACAGTCATGAGTGAAGACGAGATATTACCACCTTCTTCCGAAACACTTATTTGGACAAAACTGGAAGGTGATCCTGGGAGCCACCGATTCTACCTAGTTGAGCCAGATCCAGAAAATCATTATCAAAACTACGTCGTTGGAAAGATGCTTGTAGAACCTAAAAACAACATGGTTCCGGTACGAGTCCTTAATGTCGAACATAGCAGTCTGAAACTAAAGCAAGGGGAAGTGGTCGGTAAGTGCGTACCAATTACTGCGGTCACACAATTATCCAATGAGGGTCCTACCAAACCTCTTACATCCACGGAAATGGCAGAGATAAAAAGGAGTATATTTGGACAGTGTGAGTTGAATCAGGAGCAGCAAGAAATGGCGGGGGAACTAATCAACGAGTTCGCTGATATATTTGCTTCGAAGAGCGGCGAGTATGGTCGGACACATCTCGTACAACACCGAATCGACACAGGAGACGCAAGACCTATTCGTCAGCCTCCCAGACGACTACCATTGGCTAAGCAGACGGAGGTTGCAGAAATGGTGTCGACGATGGAAAAGGAAGGACTGATTGAAAGTTCGAAAAGCCCATGGGCGTCACCGGTTGTACTGGTTAAGAAGAAAGACGGCAGCACGAGATTCTGCGTCGACTATCGTCAGCTGAATAACGTCACCAAAAAGGATAGCTACCCTCTGCCAAGGATTGACGATACCCTGGATACACTATCCGGTGCCAAATGGTTTTCCACCATCGATTTGAAGAGTGGCTACTGGCAAGTGCAGATCCATCCCGAAGACAGGGAGAAAACAGCTTTTACAGCAGGAAACGGGCTCTGGCAATTCACAGTAATGCCATTTGGACTGTGCAATGCTCCAGCCACCTTTGAACGGCTAATGGAGCGGGTTTTGCTGGGACTAACGTGGAAAACCTGTTTGGTGTACCTAGATGATGTCATCGTGGTGGGCAAAACGTTTGAAGAACATCGGGACAACTTGAAGGAAGTGTTCCAGAGACTGCGAAGCGCGCAATTGAAGCTGAACCCGAAAAAGTGTGCTCTTTTTAGACCAGAAGTGAAGTATCTCGGGCACATCATCTCTTCCGAAGGAGTCAGGACTGATCCAGAGAAAGTCGATGCAGTGAAAAACTGGCCGGTTCCCAAAGACAAACATCAACTGAGGAGCTTCCTGGGACTTGCGACCTACTACAGACGCTTTGTGAAGGACTTTGCCGGGATTGCCAAGAGCTTGCATCAACTGACAGAAAAAGGAAAACAATTCAAATGGTCAGGTGAGTGCGAAAAGAGCTTTGAAAAACTTAAGCAGCAACTGTGTGACGCCCCCATACTAGCATACCCCACTCCTGGAAAAACATTTATTGTGGATGCAGACGCTAGTAATGTGGGAGTTGGAGCCGTCCTTTCCCAGGTGCATGATGGCCAAGAGAAAGTAGTTTCCTACTTCAGTAAAGTTCTCTCGAAGCCAGAAAGGAACTACTGTGTAACCAGACGGGAACTTCTCGCTTTAGTCCTGACGACAAAACACTTCCACAAGTACCTTTATGGGAGCAAATTTATTCTTCGCACCGATCATGCGTCTTTAAAGTGGCTGCTGCAGTTTAAAAATCCTGAGGGACAAGTCGCGAGGTGGATCGAACGGCTGCAGATGTATGACTACGAAATACAGCATCGAAAGGGAACTCTTCACTCTAATGCAGATGCTCTCTCCCGCCGTCCTTGTAAAGCCGATTGCAAACATTGCGTGCGTCAGGAGGAAAAAGATGCCGTTTCCGTACAAAGGCTGAGAGCTCAGCCCATGGACGGCTGGAGTGCGAGAGAGATCCGGGAGGCTCAAAGGGAAGATCCGCATATCGAGCCGATTCTCGCCTGGAAGGAGCATGAGGGAAAACCAGACTGGCAGGAGATATCCAATAGGAGCCCCGAGCTGAAGGCATACTGGGCACAATGGGATTCTCTTCATGTGCAGGACGGTATTTTGAGAAGAAGATGGGAAAGCTCTGATGGAAAGTCGTTCGTGATGCAGCTTATTGTTCCCAGGTCCAAAGTAAGTGAAGTACTAAAGGAACTGCATGATGGAGTATCTGGGGGCCACTTGGGAATAAATAAGACGCTCGAAAAGGTGCGAGAGCGATTTTACTGGATCCACTCAAGGGATGATGTAGAAAACTGGTGCAGAAAGTGCGTAACCTGTGCGGCCAGCAAAGGCCCGAGAGTGAAAACTCAAGGCAAAATGCACCAATACAATGCTGGAGCCCCTTTCGAAAGAATTGCAGTTGATATTGCCGGACCGTTTCCTGAAACGATTAATGGAAATCGTTACATCCTCGTGGTTATGGACTACTTCAGTAAGTGGCCAGAAGCATTTGCCATCCCTAACCAAGAAGCCAAAACCGTGATAGAGCAGATTGTTTTCAACTGGGTGAGCAGATTTGGTGTACCATTGGAATTGCACTCGGACCAAGGCCGAAACTTCGAGTCCAAGATTTTTCAAGGAGTATGCCAGTTACTCGGGATTAAAAAGACGAGAACAACGCCGCTCCATCCGCAATCAGATGGGATGGTAGAACGCTTCAACAGAACCTTGAATGAACACCTATCTAAGGTTGTAGGCGACGACCAGAGGGATTGGGATAAGCAGATCCCAATGTTTCTACTAGCCTATCGCAATGCTGTGCATAACACTACGGGGCATACACCATCTGAAATCCTGTTTGGTCGAACAGTCCGGCTACCTAGTGCGTTGATGTTCGGATCTCCCACTGAGGAACCCAAGGATGAGGACGATTATGTTGCGGACCTCAGAGAAACCATCAGGGACGTGCATCGAAAAACTAGGGATAAGATCAAGATAGCCAGCGACCGCATGAAGACGAGGTACGATGCCAAAGCAACCACTACAGGATTCGAGGAAGGAGATCTGGTATGGCTCTACAATCCCCATAGAAGAAAAGGTATGTCGCCTAAGTTGCAACAAGATTGGGAGGGGCCCTATAGAGTAGTCAAGCGAATCAACGACGTGGTCTATCGAATCCAACGAGGAAGAGGTAAACTCAAAGTTGTCCATGTGGATCGTCTTCACCGTTACATTGGGGAAAATGTTGACGCATTTGTTCGGGACGAACAAGTTTAAGAGGGGGATATTGTAGTGTGGATTGAAAAGTACTACTTATTGACCACAACGCCATCTAATGGAAAGTAGACGAACTTATTCAACGGAACTTTGAAACTTCGAATCTTCCAAACTCAACGAATGGTGAATGGTCTAAAACGAAACTAGTACATTCTCGATTGTTCCGGTTGGAGTATAGAATATTCGAGAAGCTTTAGTGGGGAGTATAAAAAGGGTTGCGAAATCCGACGAGGGGACAGTTTATCTTTAAACCGTGTAAAGCAAAGTTCGAATAGTATCGGTAGTGATTTAAAATAAGTGGAAAAGATTGTAATAAGTGGAAAAGATTGAAATAAGCGAAAAAGTTGATTTTAAGTGAATTGTCTTGTAATAAAAAGTGATTTATTAAAGTTTGGTAAACAGAATAGTGTTTTATCTTTTCGAATCCCAGCCGAATGTAACAATATATAAAATAACTATAAGTGACTTTTCGTTCTTTAAAAATTCGATCGTCGTCGAAAAATACAATCCACATTTTTTACATTTCAGACGACATTAAATTTGTCGATCGTCGTTTATTTTTAGTCGCTAATACCAAACAGTTTTGTCGTTTTTTTAGAGTCGTAAACGACAACGTCAATAAGGGTGATCATCACTTTTTGTTAGGCCCTTTGTGACAGATTTTTCAAAGGAATATTTTTCTCCATTTCTTTCACTAAATGTTGAAATTGTCTTTTATTTGTTATCTTCATTCTGTAAAGCGCCCCATAGACACTACACACCGATTTTGGTGTCAGACACGGAGCGAGTAAAAATCAAGTTTTTGATTTTTGGTGTCGGTGTCTCGAACGGTGTGATGTGTATGGCGGAATGCCACACCGGTGTCAGTACACCGGTGCAGACGTAAATGTAGTGTCTATGGGCTGCTTGAAATAACTATACTCTGCCGTTTCATTCATTAACAATTAAATACACATACTTTTCTTTTTGTATCATTTCAACGACAAACGGCGCCGGTGCACAGTGGTGCCCTTTGTATGGGGGAGCGGAAAAAAATCTATAACATCTGAACTAATAAACGTAAAGCAATGAAATTTTGCTCACAAAATTTGGTTAAAAAAAGGAACGAAAGACAAGTTATTGCATTTTTTTCTTGTAACAAAAAAGTTTTTTTTTCATTTGTTTATTTTTTTGCTATATTTTTAAGCGAAATAGTTAAATACAGCATATATCAAAAATATAAAATAAATAAATTAATAAATAAATGAGTATAAATTATGTTTTTTAAAAATATTTTTTGTTTGTTCAGGTCTTAATTGGGTAATAAATGGATCGGATATCATGATCATGTTGATATTATGGCGGCAACATCATTTTCATGCAAAAACGGATATTGTTCCTGTAAAAACGGTTCTAACAACACGTTGTAGCCTATAACTAAGTCTGACATTATGTGGGAATTTTTGATTTTTTAATATAACAGAGAATATAAAAAATTTTGCAAATTTAAGATAACACATTTAATTTAAAGCAAAGTTATAGACTATCGCCAGCGAAGCGAATGGGAATGCGGCGAAACTCCCAGAGTTTGGCAGATTGGGGTGATTGTGCCCCTTTTCAAGAAAGGGGATAAAAGGGATTGCTCCAATTACAGGGGTATATCACTTTTAAGTTTCCCCGGAAAAGTCTTTGCCAAGGTGCTGGAAACGCGTTGCGGAGCTGTGGATTAGGATATGAATAGTGCGGCTTTCGTTCCGGCAGAAGCATAACCGACCAGTTATTCACTCTCAGAATGGTACTTGAGAAGGCTTGGGAGTATGCTACACCTGTTTACGCATGCTTCGTAGATTTGGAGAAAGCATTCGACCGAGTCCCTCGAGGTAAACTCTGGAGTGTATTACAGGAGTATGGAATTGTCGGTTCTCTCTTGAGAGCAATTCAATCTCTCTACACAAACTGTAAAAGCTGTGTTCGGGTAAATGGCGTTAAATCAATACCTTTCACCGTGGGCGTTGGACTTCGCCAGGGGTGCATCTTGTCTCCTCTCGTTTTCATTACTTATATGGACTGGATGTTACAGCGCAGTCTTGGCGAAGAACGTTTCGAATTGGGAGATCTGAGGATAAGTCATTTGCTCTTCGCTGATGACTTCGCCATCCTTGGGTCCTCTCCGACTGAACTTCAGCGCGCACTTGTAGCCGTTTGTGTTGCAGCTGAAATGAAGGTAAACGTGAACAAATCTGAAGTAATGGTCGTCTCCAGAACGCCTGTTCAATGCACTCTGCATGTTAGTGGAGTCCCATTGAAACAGTTGGAGAAGTTTAAGTATCTCGGGGTCTTATTCACTAGTGATGGAAGGAGCAATGCTGAGTTTCCCTGTAGGATTGGTCAAGCTGGATCAATTTTGAGACAGCTTGGTCATTCTGTTATCAGGAGGACTGAACTTGGTGTCAAACTTAAGTTGTCAGTCTTTAATTCGGTGTTTGTTCCAACTCTTACCTATGGTCATGAGGTTTGGGTAATGACCGAAAGAATAAGATCGCGGATACAAGCTGCCAAAATGAGATTTCTCCGTTGTATTGCTGGTGTGACCCGTAGAGATCGCATTAGAAATACCAGAATACGTGAGGAACTCAATGTCGAGCAGCTACTTCTCCGGACAGAGCGGTCCATGTTTCGGTGGTTTGGTCATGTTAAACGCATGGCCCCGACCAGGATCCCATGACGTGCTATGGAATCCGTACCATCGGGCAGGCGTCCTCTAGGTAGACGCAGGATGAGATGGTTAGATCAAATTCATAATCTCTCCTCTACCCGTATGTGGATTGCCCTTGATGATTTGGAGTCGATGGCGGAGGATCGAGAGCTATGGAGGGTCCACTTGAGCAACCTACACCCGCGACCCACTTAATGGATAAGCGGGCCATTGAAAATGTATGTATGTATGCATATTTTATAAATATATTTTGTTAATACTACACACGTTGCACAACTGCTGAAAATTGATTTTTGGATTTCTTAGTTTTTTTTATATATATACATATACAGTTTTAAGTAGGTAACCATTCCTTGAGAAGGTATACTAGTTCTGATCCTGAAAGGATTTTCAGGTCGTTGGTAATAAAAATTATGCCACATACTTAAAAATCTCACTTCCAATCATAATAAAAGCAATTTAAGTTCTACCAACAAATTCAAAATTGTTTGTTTTTAATGCGCGGCGGATCGCTTTTCATGGCGGATTGGTATTTTTGTATTTCCAAAAAGCGATTCGATCCATTCAAAAGCGATAGCTATTTAGGTGACGTATTGCTGGCGGATTTAATGTGGATAAAAAATAAACTAAATTCTTGTGACGAATGGATCGAATCGCTTTTGGAAATACAAAAATTCCAATCAGCCATGAAAAGCGATCCGCCGCGCATTTGGGAATAAGCCCCCAGGTATAAGAGAAAGACTCGTGTATAGGTAAAAATCATAAAAATTTTCCATTTTATATTTATTAGCTATATTTAGTAGCTATTTTTGCACAATAAGAACTGATCCATCAAAATATTTAGGTATACACCAAATTTCCAGAAAAAATAAGTTAGAAACTGGAAAAATTTTGAGGTAGGAAAAATGAGGTTGACCTAAAAATTTAATATGTATCTCAGCCCTCCCTCAACGGATTAATTTTATTTTCCATTTAAAAGAAAACCCTATATTTCTTCTTAAAATAAAGTCCGGGTTGAGTTCTTTCCTATTATTATTAGACAATAAATTCTTACATTTGTAACATTACCAAAGTCAAAACCGTGTGTGTACTGTAGATTTCTAATAAATGTAACCACTAGACGTAGCTTAGTGTAGCTAAAACTGTAGCTCAAGGGAAAGAACAGTAAAATATTAATTTTAGTGCACTTGGTACTAACCCTTATATAGTTTTTAGTTTTTTTTTTAGTTTAGTTTTGTTTTTATTAAATCAGTATTGTTTTAACATACATGTTTACAAAAACAAATTAGCTTGGCTTTGCCGTCTGCCAGATTGACATTATAATTCAGTTATGAATAGCTTTATGGTTGTTAAAGATATGATTTTTTAAAATGTTACCGGTAATATAATTTAAAAGTTCCCACTCAAAATTCTTTCTCTATACGCTAAAGCGATTTTTGAAAAGTTAAATAGTTTGTACACATCGAGTTCGTTTAATACATTTATGGTTTCTTCATCTGTAAGATAGTTTTTCCCGAATACATGCATTCTTGTTTCCTGAAGTATCGGACATTTTCCTATGAAGTGTAAGACATCTTCACGTTCTCTCAAGTTACAAAATTCACAGAGGCATGGCAGATCCTCCCTGTGTGGTATGTAGTTCAGATTCATCAGTTATCCACGTAGCCTTATCATCATTGATATTTCCTGCACACTGTTTTTATCATGGAAATAATTCTTCTCTGATAAATTGTGATTCAAGCAACTGTAAATAGATCTATAGATTGACGATTCGGCTTCCTCTCTGTATTTTGCGGCATAGAGTTCATCTAGCTTTTCAATCAGCCCATATAAGACTGATTTCCAATTTGCCACATTTTCGATACTCAAATCGACTTCCACGCCACATTGAATTGCAAGATCCAGCCACTCTGTGTACCAGCTTGATTTATTGGTAACAGTCCTTAAAACTGCTATTTTTGGCAGTCGAATAGATGGCATATTCATCGCTTTTAGTATGTAGTCGACCTGTAGCTTTTTAGGGGGTTTTAATGAATAATGGTGAAAGACCAGTTTCGACCATTAACAAATAGTTTGGTGCATTGTAAGGAACTCGAAAAATGCGCTTAATATAAAATCTCAGCAGTTTCTCCACCTCCTCGTACTGCTCATACCCCCATACTTGCGCAACATATAACATAACTGATTCTGCTACTGCTTCAAAAACTTTGTACTTTCTGTTATGGGAAATAAAACGATTAGCAAAACATCTTATCCAGGATAGGAGCGAGCTTTCTAAGAGTTTTTGGTATCCCTGAATTCGTCTTTATGCATGCTACAAGACAACATTAAAAGTTTAATGATTATGCTTATATTTTAGAATTTTGTAGTACAAGTCGCATGATTGAATTTCGTAAACTAAAATACAGAGCTAATTATGTCTTTGGTACTACAAAATTCTAAATTATATGCTTAATCACTAAAATTTCAATGCAGTCTTGTAGCAGGCATTAACACAAACTCAGGGATACCAAAAACTTTTTGATAAGTAAGTAAACTATGTTGCGCCCGACTTATTCACTTTTTGACTACAGCTTCTTCGGGAAAATGTTTTTCGTCTTTTTCTTTATTAGTTGATGTGGACTTTGTGGCTGGATCATCTACATTGTATAAACAATTAAATCAATACATACATATATACAAATTGCAATTTCAATCCGCAGTTTGTTATCAAAATAACAAAGTTACGACTGGTACCTACTTACCGGTATCCAAGCTCTCAAATGAGCATTGAAATTCCTCCTCGTCAAGATATTCGGCATTTGGATACAAATTGTTATCTGAAAATTTTATTTGCAATACATTTTCCACTAGTTAAAACAAAATGTTAAATTACCATCAAAATTGTTTTCCATTTTTGAGAGCGATCGCTAGCGCGGTGATGTGAACCAGAGGAATCTCAAACATTTGGTATTATGGCATCGTAAAAACATATGATAGTAGTGTTCATTTTGTTTTATAGGATTGATAAATTCCATAGGCCATCGCTATAAAAATATCAACATGCACATCTTTCCCATAATACTTATCACGTAAACAAGATGGCCGACCAAAATACATGTCACGTATTTTTGCATGTTAGGTGTTGCTGTCCCTTACCATCTATAGACTTTTTAGTATTTAGCATCTCTTTAATTTTGCGTGATAGGACCGCGTGGTAATGTAAAGCCACCATAATGCCGTTTTTCATTTCTGCAACGTCTTCCTCCACCTTTTTACAAATCATTATTTTTGACTTTTCTAAGTTAACGACCAGATTCCAGAGTTTACAGTAGTCATTGTAACAAATTAATGCATCTGCTTCGTCTCAAGTGCGAGCACCAACTGTCTTTATTGTAAACTTTCTGACAATACATGAGAGTACATACGTATGGATTAGTAGTTAATGCCAGTCAATGCAACTTATATACCTTATATACTATGCTACAATTCCCTCTTTTCTTTTTGAGAGATTTTCAAAATATTAAAATTTAAGTATGTATCTACATTTTTTATTTTTTTTTTTTTAATGATAATTTTAATAATATACTTCAATGGAAAAGAGCAAAGAAAAATAATTTAAATATAGAATTTAAAACAAATATAACAATTCAAACCAAACATTTGTACTCAAATAGCTTTTCGATTAAATTATAATACATTATAACAAAATGAATCATAAATATAATAATTTTCATAAAAAAAAAATTAAAAAAAGAGGCACAATAAATTTTTCAATTAATTCGATTTAAACCCTTTACCGCTCTTGGTTCTGCAAGTTTCGTTTGACGTTGATAATTGCTTGAGGTCTGACCCACGGACTATCTCCATTCCCCCTCGGATATCAGAACTATTGCGCTGTACTTCCCGCCATCTGTCTGCACTACGTAGGATCTTGGAGTGTGCCACTTTTCGGAAATAATCCCTGGTGTCCAAATACTTTTATCCCTAACCAAAACCCTATCATTTACCTTAAATTCTGACCTAGGATTTGAGGTGTTGGTATAATATTTCTCCATGTTGTTTCGCTTTTTTGTAAACTGATCTGTAATATCCTTTGCTATTTGGGATTTAAACAAGTTTAGTTGAAGTGGAAGTAATGACCTGAGCCTTCTGTTTTGCATTAGTTGAGCAGGCGATGCTGACATGTCTTTGACTGGGGTATTGTTGTAGTCAATAGGGTATTTCGCGAAGCTATCCCTTTCAGAAGTGTGCTTTCTCTTTCACTGAAGTGTCAAAAAAAACTTGTAGGAAAGCAAACGAAATTTTACATGGCGGGAGATAGGTTTTGCCCATTTTGTTTGCGAAAAGTTTATAATAAAGTGCCAAATACAAATTGAAAACATTGAAATTTAGAGTTTCTTAAAAGTGTTTACAAAAGTTCAATAAATAAATTTGTAGAGATTGTTTCAAAAAATTCAAAATTAATTTAAACCCTATCTCTCGCCATATAAAATTTCGTTTGTTTTCCTACAAGTTTTTTTAGCTGTCACTTTGCTTTTTTTTTTCTCATTTGACACTGACGTTGTCGCGAACTACCCTATAGAGCTAAATAATAATCTTCCTCACTACAACTTTTCTTGACCAGTTTTTTGATATTTGCACTGCCCTTTCAGCTAATCCATTTGACTTAGGATATAAAGGACTACTCGTCTCAATTAAAAAATCTAATTTCTTTGCAAAGTTTGCACATTCAAATGAAGAGAAGGGAACATTGTCTGCTATGATAGTGTTTGGAATACCCCAAAAATAAAATATTTCGAGCCATTTTGAAATAATTTCTTTTGATGATTTATTCCTGAGTTTCTTTAGCTCCAACCATTTTGAATAGTAGTCAATTAAAACTAAATAGCTAGTTCCGGCAAATTCTAATAGCCCTATTATGGCTATCAAATGATCTATCAATTCATTGATCATTTGGTATTATGAGTATCAATTGATAAATTTTACCCCATTGTGAATACTTATCAAAATATCATTGAGAATGGGTTTTGACGTTTGACGTTTCTGATTTGTAGTTGGTTTTTGTTTTATGGCTGAAGACTCGTTTTCGTTGAATAATGTTAGTTGTTTTTATTAAACAAAAGTCGCTTTTTTCGCAAATCAAAAGAACGACCAACACTGTTGATTGTGCAACGCCAATATTGAAGTTATTCCCAACGCTCAGTTGATAGTTTCCTTTTTGCAAATAATTTTAAAATCGCCGCTACTCGTAGTTTAAGTACATTTGGGATGTCTACCGCTGACCTTTCGCTCTAAAGTCGTTATTTTACATTAAAAACACATTTTTTAATTTGATGCGCCCGAATATTTCATACGTATCAACGAAAAATTTGTGGTTGATAGAAAATTTGATGAATATCAAATTTTTTGATAACCGTAATACCAAATTTATCGATAAAACTATTCACAATAGATCTTAAATCTAATACTCCATTCATCAAAAATGTTGATAGGTTGATAACCATAATACCGATTCATTCATTTTGTTGATACGTATCAATTATTATCAAATATCGTGTTGATATTTGATAGCCATAATAGGGCTGTAAGATGTCACAGCCTACTTTTTGAAAGGGAAAGTTTGGAATTTCATGTGAAATTAATGGTTCCTTACAATTTTTCCTATAGTGTTTTTCACAAAGTTCACATTTTGCTGCTACTTGTTCTATATCCTTGCTAATTAGAGGCCAATATACTGAAGACGAAGCATTTTTCTTCATTTTCTCTACCCCCAAATGTGAAGCATGAAGTTGACGAAGAATCTCAGGTCTCATATTTTGAGGAACTATAATCCTATTTTCAAAAAACAATATGTCATCTTCCAGAAATATATCATGACGCATTTTAAAGTAAAATTTCAAGTCCTCATCTATTTCTGTTCTATCATTTGGCCAACCCTTCTGACTCAGATTTTTTAGTTTATTTAGTATTATATCTTCTACAGTATTCTTTTGTATGTATGTATGTATGTATGTATGTATGTATATATTTATTTAGTTAATAAAAAACTATTAATTTACAGTAATAAATATGAAACTTAAACTAAGATAACAGTAACATAATAATATAGTATTCATGAAATTTGGCAACGTATGTGTTGTGTTAATAATAATTTAAAAGTTCTAAAAACACTTTCATTTTTAATTTCACTTGGAAGCTCATTAAATAATTTTAACCCCCTGTACATTAACATATTTTTAGTTCTTTCATCTCTGTAGAAGGGTAAACGAAAATTGGAATTAGACCTTAAATTATATGGCTGGACATCTTGTATGAACTGCAAATTCGCTGACAAATAGTTTGGTAGTAAGTTGTACTTCATCTTGAATACGAAAACTATTGCATTAAAATGTATTCGCTGGTTGATATTCATCCAGCGGAGGCAAGTTAACATCCATTCAATTGGTGTATGAAGACTGCATCTTAGGATTACTCGCATAGCTTTGTTTTGCAGTACTTGGAGTTGTCTTATGTGTTCGACATTTCCCATAAACAGGATTGTGGAACAGAATTCGAAGTGGGGCTTAATTAATGTATTGTAGACATTTATTGCACACATTGTCGTAATGTTTTTACGAATTCTCTTTAGGAAACCGATTTTTTTAGAAATTTTTTTATTTACATAAATGAAATGGTTTTTAAATTTGAGTTCACTGTCTAATATTATGCCTAGATACTTAATTTCTTGAACTTGTTCAATAATTTCACCATTAATATTTAAATTCAAGTTATTGTCACTATTAAAAACCATACATTTCGTTTTATTAACATTCAATTTTAGTTTGTTCATTTCAAGCCACTTCCGTAAATTATTTAAGTCAATTGAAATTTTTTCTTTAAGTACATTTATGTCTTTATCACACACAAACATTAAGGCGTCATCTGCAAACAGTGAGATCTTACAGTATTTTAGTATTTTACTAATTTCATTTATATATAATAGGAACAACAATGGGCCAAATATAGTTCCCTGGGGTACTCCAAATGTCGTTTGTGAAGATGCTGATAAATCATTACCTATTTTTGTTCTTTGAGATCTATTGTTTAGATACGATTTGAACCACTGATATTCATTATGTTTAACACCATATTTGTATAACTTTTCCACTAGAATTTCGCGATCTATAGTTTCAAAGGCTCTTTGAAAGTCTAGGAAAATAGAAATAATTATATTACCTTCATGTCTTTGTTCTTTAAAATTCATGATAAGCCAATTTAGCGATGTCTCACACGAATGACCAGGCCTAAAACCTGACTGGTTTTCTATTAAAATGTTATTTTCCACTATAAAATTAAAGAACTGCTCATAGGCTGTCTTTTCAATAATCTTTTCCACAGTAGGCATCATATTTATCGGTCTAAATTTATCACAGTGAATTGTATTATTTTCTTTGGGTATTGGAACAACCGTTGTTTCTTTGAAATTACGCGGAAATTCACCTCGTCTGAACGATTCATTTATGATTCTCACCATAATTGGAGCTATGACTTCGAAACAATCTAATATTATTTTAATATTTAATTTTGTAGGATCTTTTTTGTTTTTAATTTTTTTACAGATGGTATAAAGTTCACTTGCAGTAATATCACTAAATTTAAAATTTCGGTTACTTTCTTGAATACAACTGTGGTCCATATTTATTACCGGTATTGAGTTACTAATATTGTTTATACTTTCAACAAAGTATAAATTAAATTTATTCGCGATTACATTTTTATCGTTTTATTTTCTATCATCAAACTGAATTTCATTTATTTCATATCTTTGCACTTTTAACACTAAGTTCTTTATGGTTTCCCACATTCCTTTCTGACTTGTATTACTTTCAATTTTATTGCAAATATATTTTCGTTTAGCTTCTTGGAGTGTATTTTTATACAAATTTCTTATCCTACAATATTCGTACCAGTCCTCCCTTAAGTTAAAGATACTTGCTCGTTTATACAACATCACTTTCTGAGACTTAATGACATGTAAATCCGATGTGAACCATTTATTATTGCACTCACTGATATGTTTTTTAACAGTTTGCTTTTTAACACATTCTACAAGGGCGTTTTGTAAGCTCTCTGCAAGGACATGTAAATCACTTGATTGAATCTCAGCACATTTAACTCTTAACATAGACTTAAATTCAGGACATTTATATTTGAAAACATCAATCACTTTACGTTTACTATTTCGCACATTTCTTTCCACAGGTATAAAAACAACTAACGATTCATGGTCACTGACTTTAAAATCAGGTTCAATTTTTACAGTTATATTTTTTTCAGTTGGCACTAATACATAGTCGATAAGTGAATTAGATGATGGGGTTATTCTAGTGAATTCATTTATTAATTGTTTAATATTATTCATTAAAAATATATCATTTAAAGCTCTGGTGTACGTTGTGTTTTCTAGTAAATTAATATTAAAGTCGCCCATCAATACCAAATTATTGCAGCTAATCATTTTTTCATCTAACCAATTCGAAAAAAAATCGCAAAACTCGCGAGTAGAACTGCTAGGTGATCTATATAATATAGCCATTGTTATTGCAAAGTCACTTGAATAAATTTCCACACTCAGCAACCATATTTTCATTGGAACACTTATTATTTCTACATTTCTATACTGAAGATTGTTTTTAATATACATCACAACACCACCCGTATGCCTACTAGTACTGTCGCATCTTAGCGGCGTTAAGTAGTTTAACATACTAATTTCCTCATCCTTTATATCTTTGATTAGATGCGTTTCAGATAGAGCTACGATATCAAATTTATTATTCATAACAATTGATTCAATTTCATTAAAATTCGTTGTAATTCCTTGTGTATTTAAGTATAAGCATGATACGTATTTTGATTGCTAGTATTCAGTTTTTTCTTTACGAACTTTAATTTGTCTTACAAAGACTGGACACTGTTTGTCATTCGCACTGTGATTGCAATCGTTGTCCATTCCCAAAGAAGCATTAAGCTTGTTACAATTAACACATTTATTTTCAACACTATTACAATTCCTCACATCGTGGTCACCTCCACATTTGACACACGCTAGTTTATTTTTGCAGACACTTGCATTATGGTTATATCCTTGGCAATTAAAACACCTCTTCACATTAAAGAATTCTCTGGCATAGCATTTCACCCATCCTACTTTAATTATTACCATTTCACTTATTTTTTTGAAACTCTCACTATCTACTTCCATCACTATGTTCAGATTTCTCCACTTGTTTTTATTTCTAACAGATTTTACCACTTTCAACTCAGAGTTACTTAGATCAGGGTTTTGTTTTCTTATTTTTGATACAACATCATCTACATTTTCATCATTTTCTAATCCCATAACACATACTTTTGGTTTGATCATTTTGAGAACCTCAACTTTGTAACCTTCATTTAATTTGTTTTCGATTTCTTTCTTTAGTTTTTCCGAAGATTCTTTATCGTCGCACTTAATTACAATACTACCATTGCTTTTATTTACTACTTTGTTGATGTTGATATAGGTCGGATCGATGTTGCTTTTTAATTCTTTTCTCGTTTCTTCCGATTGTTGCTTTTTTTTTGGGTAAACAATAACAGCTGGTTCATTTTTATTTACTTTCTCTGAAGGTTGTTTTAGCATTGACGCATACGAAACCGTTTTATTTACATTATTTTTTATTTCTCTCACTATATCATTTTTTATGTCGCGTACACTCTCTAATACAACTTGATTATTTTTAGTTATCTTTCCCACATCGTTACACAATTTTTCACTCTGTTCCTTAACACACTCACTATAAGCACTAATTTTTTCCATTTCTTTTACACTCAATTCACATGATTCTTGTGCATTTTTCATTGTCTTCAGTCGAGCCATATACGTTGACTCAATCGCTTGCATTAGGTTTTTGATTTCTTCTTCATTTCTTTTCAGCGCTTCACCAAACTCACTCTTATATTCTTCTAAGTATTTACTATTTTTTTTAACCGCTTCTTGCATGTATTTTAGCACCATATCAACGTTTGATATATACAGCATGCAATCATCACACACATACACTTTTTAAACTCAGCTTTTCTTTCCTCACTAATATTTATTGACAATACCGCTTCTGTAATAGATGGATCCTCATCACCCTTTCCTGTGTCTTCAAAATACCTTGATAAATAGTCTGCTATGTGTAAATGTTTTCCTGGCATGTATTTAACTTTAACATCAAAATTTAACAATTTTAAACGCATTTTGTAACTTAGAGAAAGGAATTTTATCTATTTGTTTATTCATTATCGATTCTAAAGGCTTGTGATCACTATAAATAAGAACACTGCGGCCTTACGAATAAAAATTTAATTTCTTGCATGCATATAAAATAGCGAGAAGTTCCTTCTCTATCTGAGAATATCTACGCTCGGTGTCTGTTAAACTACTTGAAGCAAATGAAATTGGTAGATTTTCTTGCAACAAACAACAGCCCAAACCATTTTGAGAGGCATCAGTTTGAATACAAATGTTTTTAGATTCATCGAATGGCTTTAATATTGGGGAATTTAAAATAAGATTCTTGATCTTGTCAACAGTCCTTGTATGTAAATCTAACCACTTGAAAATAATTTTTTTTTTTTTTCAGAAGTTCCCTTAAAGGAGATGTCAGTTCTGCTAAACTCGTAATAAACGCTCTTACATAGTTAATGACGCCCAAAAACTTTTGTAGATCCTTTTTATCTTGTGGATTCTTCATTTCGTAGATGGCACGTATTCGGTCTCTATCGGGACGAACCCCATTTTCAGAGAAAATATGACCTAGGTGCTTAATTTCCTTAGCATTAATCTGCATCTTGTCTAGATTAAACTTTATGTTATTTTCTCGAGCTCTGTTAAGTACAGCAAGAAGATTCGCATCATGTTCTTCTTGCGTCTTCCCAAATATGACTATGTCGTCTATATAAATGCAAACTCCTCTCAAGCCACTAAAATTAATTTGATTCATTTTTTGAAAAACCTTCAGAGCTATCTTTAAACCAAACGGTAGTCTCCTGCAATCATATACACCGTAGGGTATTGCAAAGGCACATCATTTTTGGGATTCCTCTGTTAACTCGACATGCCAAAACTCATCTTGTAAATCTAAAACAGTGAAAAACCTTGCATCATTTAGGGTGGCCATAATTTTTTCTAACGTTGGTATCAAAACGACTTCATCAATAAGACATTTATTTAATTCCATAGGATCCAAACATAACCTTAAATTTCCATTTTTCTTTTCCACAATAATCAAATTGCTAACCCAATCTCTTTCATAATAATACCTTCCTTTTCCATCTTATCTAACGCAGATTTTAACCGTCCCATTAAATTTAAAGGAATTCGCCTAGCAGAACGCGCTACCGGGACTACATTTTCTTTAATTTGAATGGTATATTTTTA
This sequence comes from Cheilosia scutellata, assembly GCA_955612985.1. Lineage (NCBI taxonomy): Eukaryota > Metazoa > Arthropoda > Insecta > Diptera > Syrphidae > Cheilosia > Cheilosia scutellata. Next base: position 81,613,934 of record OY015312.1, on the reverse strand, counting down.
TGGAAATTTGCCTATTCCAGAAAATAAGTAAGCATAATCCCTGACAATTACTTTTTTTGACAACAAAGAGTGTTTTTCTAAATGAAACATGCTATTAAGTCTATTTTGAATTGAGTCTATTCTACTCAAAAATTTTAACTGTACACAGGTCTGCAGGCCCAAGATCGGAACATAATTTTCTTCAACAATAACAAATTGTTCAAAACGCACTTCATTTCTACGAACACATTTTAGTGTGCAAACTCCAAGTGGCAAAATCCTTGATCCTCCATATGCTTGTAAAACGGTGAACGTTGGGCGCAAAACAGCTGATTCTTGTAAGTCCTTAAATATCCTCAGGGGAAGAATGTTCACATCAGCACCAGTGTCAAGCTTAAATTCCACTAACAAATCATTAATTTTAATAGATTCGACCCAACACCTTGACGAAACTTGCAGATCCTTGCGCTGGTCTGGTATCTTTGAACCTATGGAATGAATATAAAACTCATTATTAGACTCTGAATCTTCCTCATTCGAATTAATTTGCCTGACATTTTTGACTTTACAAACAATAGCAAAATGATTTAATCGAAAGCAATTTTTACACTTTTTACCAAAAGCTGGACAGTTCCTGCGCCTATGTGATAAGTTACAATACTGGCAATTGTGTATAACATCGTCATTATTATTATTAGCTAAATTATTATTTCTAAAATTATTTACATTTGATTTCTGGGAATTATTTTGATTAAAATTCATCAATGATTTTTCTCTGGTGTGCTGTTTGCTTTTGACCTCATACGCTGACAAAACTGGTTTCTGAATATGTGTAATTTGCTCTTTTGTCGCCTCCGCTGCTCTGCTTTTCTCCAACGCTTTCGCAAAATCCTGCTTATCTTCTTGAAGAAATCTTTCTTGAAGCTTTTTGTCGTGGACGCCAACCACTATGCGATCTCTCAACGTCTCGTTCTCGCTGCTACCAAACTCACACGTTCTCACCAAGCGCTTTAAGTCCATTAGGAAGACGTCAAACGGTTCACCCTCACTTTGATTACGGTTATAAAACATGAACCTCTAATACACGGTATTTTTTTTGGCGAACAAAAATCTTCGAAAGCTTTTATCACTTCGTTATATTTTTTTCTATCAGCCTCCGGTCGAGTACAATCTTCAATTTCCGCCGCGCATCGTACTACCATTATTCGGGCTGTGTACAATTCAAATGTGCTTGGAGTTGTCCTCGATAGATATAAGAGAGTTGCTTAGCTCTAAGGTAGTCTTGATCGTCGAAAGTTACGCGCAATATTTCATTGTTGTATAAAGTTTTCAATAATGGTTCGATCCCAATGATGTTGTCTTCACATTGTCCAGGGTGCATTGCGGGGTATTCATTAGGCTACGCCCTAATTGGAATTGGACTGGCATCGCACGATTGAACTTCGGTCGGTCGCGTCGCTTGTGGGAAGCGCTACCAAAATGCGTGTCCTAATACCGTTCGCTCATAAGCGCGGTCATAAATGATCATGCTACGGCGCGACAAAAAACAAACTTGTTTGATTTGAAGCGATCAAACTACTTTTCATCACATTGATCGCACAAAGTTGTTCCGTGATTAGGAAACTCCCCTTAAAGTATAACGTTTGACTGTGAAAAACTTGTGTGATATAGCTTAAGCGATCTCGAAACAAACATGTGCATGCTACCTTATCGTGCAACCGCGTTTATGTTTTAATAAGGACACACAAAGGATTATTGCTGTTTTATTGCTGTTTGCTAGTTGTTCGGTCGCTCTATGGCTGCCAACCATAGCTGCTGTGCTACGTCGACGCTGCTGTTTTGCTTGGTTGCCTTGAGTAGTATTCGTATGGATTGCATAGTTACGACGATCACCTCACGATCACTGGTTCATCTGCCAGCATTATATTAGGTTGTCAATGTTCTGCACTTTGGTCAACGACTAAACATTTTCCTACCCCAAAGTGATTTAGTTCCCTTCTCTTTCTTTAACGTTGAAAATACCGGTGGACTATTCCCAAAAGCGCGTCGGATCGTAACGAAAGCGATAACTTATCGTTTCGATTGTCTTCACATTTGCTTATTCTCAAAAGCGACCTGATTTTTCCAGTGCTTTCAGGATTTATCTATTCTGACTTCCAATTTTCCATTTATTTATCCAACATTTTTTATCCGCAAGCAATCGTCACATAAAACACCTATCGCTTTCGAATGGAGCGAACCGCGTTTTTGGCATATAAGCTCCTAAATTACCAAACTCTAAAATGAACCGTTTATCGTTGAACCCCTCTATAATACCCCGTTATCGGTAAACAGATCTCCCAAATCTTCAATCCCTCCCCATTTATCAACCACACGTATACAAAATTAGAATAATGGTGAATTTACTTTATTTTTATATAAAACAATATATGAGATCGAATCGTTCATGATATACAAAATTTGTAATTTGACATGTATTTTGAATGAATAAGTTAACATCCCCTTTCTTCGCATTCTACAAATTCACTTGGATCTGTAAAAGGTAGCGTAAGTATATAAAAGAGCAACGGGAGAGGGACTAATACTAAGAACGCGTAGTGGTGTTTTAAAGATATTATTCCATATGCCAATAAAAACCAATGTCCTCCTGAAAAAAAAAAAAAAAAAAGAAACATTTAGTAAATCACAGTAAGTACTAGATATAGACGTTTTTCTTTTTTAGTTCAGAACAGAGCCTGAACTGTAAAAAAAAATGTTCGTGTTTTTTTTTTTAGCTCAGACATATCAGAGCTCAGAATTTGTGTTTCTTTTTTCGTTCAGAGAATGATTAGGGCGCGCTCTATGAGCTCAAAATAAATGGACTGAGCAGGCTGAGTAAAAATGTGATTACCATTACGCACATCGCACTTACTGTCACAGAAAAAAAAAACAGGATAAACAAAATAGTTGAAATGGCAGGCGAGCCTTGTTGTTCTGGCACAGAAGGTAAACCAAATTAATAAATAACCATACGACAGCTCTGTGCTCAAGTGTGTTGGAAAAACAAATCAGGGGCCAGATCACGTAAAATAAAAAGGATCGAACGATATTGTTTTCACAATTTACGTGATCTGGGCCCAGACCGATCTGAGCACGCTCAAAATGCTCGAGCTCTATTCAGAGCTCAGCTCTAAACAAAAAAAAAAACGCCTTATATTAAACAAAAACGAAAGACATAATAATCGTAAGTAGGTACCAAAATGTATATAATGTAAGAGTAAGACCAATGTAAATGGAGGTACATCTAAAATGAATTCGAATACTTCCAATTACGCAAAAAATTGTGAAACTTCTACATGTCATAAAATTAGTTTAATTCATAACAATATTCGTAGCATGAGAACAGACTTTAATTATTTTTTAGCACACTTAAATGCATTGAATTGTGAAGCGTTTTTCATTATATTAACTGAAATCTGGGTGTACGACAATGAGCTATCCCGTTACAATATTCCGGCTATGAGATCTTCGGCAATTGTAATAATTCTTATTGCGCTGGCTGGTGGCGGCGGAGTGTTTATTAACAGTTCGATATTGGACAGTGCTGATGTATTACAAATACATTTTAATTTTGGTAATGAACAATTTTCAATTCTTTGTGTATATGTACATATACCGCCTGCATGAGAACAACTTGAATAAAAACATATTCATTGAAGAAATGGATAACATCATTAGGAGCATTAGGAGGAGGCGTATTTTTTGAGAATCTATAGCTAGCTCCAGCCATTCGCCTTAAAGCCATCTCACTGTGTTCAAGAAAAGACTTTGGCCATGCCTCTATTCTGAAAAAATTCGAGATTTCAATCGAAAACACTGACTACACCGCCCCATCTCTAATTTTTGACAAGAATTTTTTCGTCACTATCCCCTCCAGAGCAACCTGGAAGGACACTTTTCCAGAAGATGAATCAGTTTACTTCTACACTGATGGCTCAAAAACCAAAGACGGAAGACGGAGTTGGTGGGGGTGTTTTCTCCGAAAGTCTTAACATTAAGCTCTCCTTCCGTCTACCAAATTACTGGAGCGTGTTCAAGGCGAAAATTATGGCGATTAAAGAAGTTTTATCATGGGTCAAGAAAAACGTCATATCCGTTAAGGATATCTGCATATTTTCGGACAGCCAAGCAGCCATCAAATCCTTGGATTCGATCTCTATAACTTCTCTAGTAGCCCTCGACTGCCGATCGTCTCTTACGGAGATGGCCGAACAGTTCAACATTCACCTAATTTAGGTGCCGGGGCATAGAGACATTTCAGGGAATTGTAAGGCCGATGAACTCGCTAGAATAGGAACAACTCAACCCATTCTGCCGGAGAGAGACACCCTACCAATCGCTACTTCCAAACAAAAATTGAAGCTGAATGCTATCGAGTGTACAAATCTTAGGTGGACAAGTCTAACCACTTGTCTAGCGACAAAACAAATTTAGCCTAAGCTGGATTTGAAACGCTCTAAGAAATTGATCTCTCTCAACAGATTGCATACCTATATACTACAATAGGTGTCATTACTGGACACTGCCTGGTAGGCAAACATGTCGCAAGGCTGGGCCTTTTCGCAAACGATTTTTGCAGAAGCTGCATGGATGAGGAAGAGGAGGAATCTATCCCTCACCTTCTTTGTTCCTGCCCAGCTCTCTCCCGGAGAAGGAAACTTCACTTAGGAGCCTTCCATTACGACTTGGGCGATAATTGTATAATACCATTGAGTTTATACACATAGAGGAATCATAATTGCGAAATCGAAGTTTTCTATATCTGCCGATGAAAGGCACTTCAATCGATGTTTTCCTGGTGGATGAGTACATTCTTTAACTTGAGTTGTTTTCTCAAACGAACCAAAGAAGAAAGAAAGGGATGAATGAAGGCAGCCAATATTTATCTTTTGTATCTGTTTCTGTTGTTGTTATTCTTCTTGCTAACACTTTGAGCGAAATGCAGGAAAAAGTGAGTTTTATGATCATTAATTTAGTTATTTTCGGTGTCTTGCTGGAGGTGGTTGTGGTGGACTCTGCGCTGAGTTTAAGGGTTGAAGAAATTCCAATGCCCCAGCTGGCCACTTCGCAATGCGAAGGTCACATTTGGATTGTCGTTTATGAATTATGAGAATGATTTGATTATTGATTATAGACTTATCTTTATTCATTCCGAGTGTAGTGGGTTTTGTATAAATATTTAGGCCTATTCAGCAAAATCTTTTATTCTGTTATGAATCATAAAAAATTTCGACCATAAAATATCTTTTATAAATCGTATTCAGGGTTTCGAACTTTTATGAAAATCTGTTATGGAAGTTCGAAACTTGAAAATCTGTTACGGTAGGCACCTGATCAAATTTGTGCAAAAAACATAATGCAGTCTGAAAAGAGTATGTTTTGAATTATTACAAACTTAATAATTGTGTAATAAATACTGGAACATCTTTTTAGAAAAAGACAACAAAAAACCATGGCAAAGCAAAAAGAAATATATTGCTCTTACATGGAGCAAAATCCAATTAGAAAACTGTATCAAATTTGTAACCAACTGAATCGATCTCGATGTACAGGGCTGCGATAAACCAAAAATGTATTCCTATTGATGCCTGATATGAACTGTATCCATATAAATGTAGTGCCGCGAGAAACTTGGAATAAATATCCAACTTTACATCGTCATTAGAAATACAATTTACCTGAATTTGAAATGAAATGGTTGTATTCGTGTTTTGTATTGAACGGGTCACCACAGCAATACAACGGAGTCTTTTGTAAATATTTCGTTGACGAAAAATTATACAGATATAAGGGATATCAATCCAGAACTTTCTAATTAATAAAAATCTTTTATGATAAAAGTCACAAAATTCTGTCTTTTAGGATTTAGGATTTATAACAGAATTCATAAAAGATTTGTGCACGCCGAATATCAATTCTGGAGATCGTAAAAAGTTTTTCTCACAGTTCGAACTTTTGTATGGAAATTCATAACAGAATAACAGGAAAAATTGATAAAGGATTTTGCCGAATTGGCCTGATTATTTCTTTATTGTTTCTGCTCTGATGAGTTGAGTAGGCAGGTAGGTATTATACATTCTTTAAGTTGAGTTATTTTCTCAAAGAACTTCAGGTTTGGTGATGATGATGGGGTTTGGTTTGGGGATGAGGATGAGTGGCTTTGTTTCTTGATAGTTGATTGGGTTTTGTGGAGTGAACAATGTGCATTATGCTATTAATTGTTCTTGCCTGGTTCTTGTACAGTGGACGTGTAGACTTGTATACCATTTAAGAAAATATATGCATAAATATACATATACATGTATGTATAATGCCCAAAACACACGTGAAGAATTCACTGCGCAGCAGGATTAGAATACACATGTTCTTATGTGGTGAAACAAATGTAAATTCTGCAGCCACCGCAGCACTGCAACATGTCTCTATTTCTAAATCCACTGCATATCAACGCAGTGAATTAAATTAAGTAGACTTGGCAGCATCGAATTTTTAAATTCAGCTACTGATGCATACGAGGAAAAGAGAGACGGGAATTATTTGTCGTCTTTGTTTCACTCACATATTTTTCCCCTCATTGACAGCCGGCCCTAGCGAGGTATCCGTCGGAACGGAAATTTCTCCGATTTCATACGAATCGGAGGATTTTTGCTTCGAGGTATACGTCGGAACAGCTTTTCGGAACTTTGTTCCGACAAATATGCAACGCACACTGGCGTTTTGCGTTTCAGTGCGATGAAGTGCGTTTTTATTCATATTTTTGACAGTTTCATACGAATTTTCTTCCGATATGCTCCGACAGGAATTAGTTGCGGAATTTATTTACGAATTGCAGTGAAGTGTTGATAAATGAAAGCAATAAAGAAAAAAACATTTTAGCAAAGTAATTGGTTGTATTTATTGCTTTAATTTGTGTTTCCAGGGCAAAAACAAACGAAAAAACAAGCACTTAATAGGAAAACCCCGATGTAGCACGAAACAACATCATGTCAAATCAATGCGTTGTCGCATTTTAATTTTTCTTTCCGAAGTCGGATACCTCGAATGTAATTTGAGTCTCCGACGGAATATGCGTTGCGGAGAATTCTCCGTTGAAATTAATTTAAACCTAAAGTATCCCGCGTTCCTCAATTTATTTTACCCCCAGCTTCACAGTGGGAGTTTAAACTACACTTTTAGTTTAAACTTTAGTTCAACAATATTAATTCGGTTTCACAGTTTCGTTTAAACCTTGAACAGTGTTCATTCTATTAAGCCTCATATCAGTCGATTGTCAAAAACACAAACATTTGACGTTGTTTTGCGTGTTCTTTGAAAGAAAAGACAAGGAACGATTTTGGAAAAGTCGTATAAAAGGTAAGTTCTGTACAATACTGCCAAATTCTATTTATTAAATTTAGTTAAACTGAGTTCAATTGATTCAGATTATATAGTGAAACCGGACGAGTTGAACTTCAAATTTAAACTCACGTTCAGGTTCAGTTGAACTTTAGTTTAAACTTCCAGTGTGTAACTGGGGGTTAATGGAGTAGGTATAATGAAGAAGGGATTTGTTTTTAAAATTGTGTTATAGTTATAAGTCTCCTGTAGCATATAAAATTATTTTTGAGCTAGACTTGAGTTGCCTTCAACTATTCAAAGATGGCACATAAAAAAAAGGTTGGGGTCAAATTTTGTACTTCTTCTTCCTCATCCGATCGACTTCAAACTCGGTTTGTGTCCTATATAATGAGGAAATAGTTTATCCCGACTATAAGGGTGGTATTCACCGACCACTAGTAAGTTAAGAGCTTCGTAAACCTATTCACCAACCGCTATTAGTGCATATTTACGAGCGCTCGTAAGACTTACGAGTGGTTCCAACCACTCCTAAGTTACGAGCTGTTCGTTGTTCGAATTCGAACATGAAGTCAGAGCGCGCGCTGTCATATTTGACTTAACAAATATGAAAGCATTTTGAAATTTGGGTTTTACTATTATTTTTTTATAAATTCTAGTTTTATCTTAAGTTTTTTAATTTTGTATTGTCAATAATGATTTTACAAATTTGGAAGGCAACATTTTAAGCCATATTTGTTTCGCAAAATAATTTATTCGTAGTAGACCATTGATATGGTTGGACAGTGTTCTAATATCATCGGATTTTTTTTCTTTCTAATAAAATTTCAGGCAAATTGTCTTCTAGAGACAGACGATACTGCAAAAGTCATCGAATGTAATGTTATGTACATATACATTGGACAATTATGCGTGAACTCTGAATGTTATTTATTTAATGAAGAAAATGTTGTTATAAGTTAGTCGTAATTGATTCTTTGAGAAATAAAGGTCAGAGCAATCTGCTCTAAATATATATTTTTACAATTTTTGAGTAAATCTCTTTTAACTGGCGCCCAACGTGGGGCTGCGTTCTGTAACACTGTAAAAATTTGCTGTTAACATAAAATCTCGAGTGAACTCAGGCGATAACCAAGCCTAAAACCAGTGAAAGTGGTTGCAAATAAAGAGTGGACAACCAAGCCACCAACATAACAGTGAAATAAATAAAGAGTGGACAATCAAGCCACCAATACAATGGCGAAACAAATAAAGAGTGGACAACCAAACCGCCCAGTGAAGTAACCAAAAGGGTGGATAACCAAACCACCACGATAACAGTGTAGTGATAGGGAAAACGAAGGCCCCAGAGTAGTTCTACTAACCAAAGGAGTCAGTAAACACTGACAGCCGCCCTAACCAGCAGAAAGCAGCCCGGAACCCACAAAACAAATACGTTAAGAAGAGATGCTGCAAGAATTAATTATAACATTACTGTAAGTCAATAGTAAATAACTTAAGTAACAAAAATGTACATACTTTACACCTGTATGAAACCAAATCATATTTAATCCAATAGGAACAAAATAATTGCAGAAGTCTTACAATTGTGAAATACTATTCAGAGTGTTCATTATGAATTTAACTATTCCTTTTTTAATTATTGCTCTAAAAGAAAGTACGTTGATTAAAACTTCCCTTATCATTACTTGAACGAGTGATATATGTAATTGATTCTCTAATTTAATAAAGAAAAATATTTCGAAAGATGTCAAATCCTAACAATCTAATACGACCAGCTCGTCTGGAAGTTCCTGCAGATAATGTTGCAGCTCTTCAACCTCATGCTCCCATTCCTCGATGACATGATTCAGATAATCTCAGAACTAGTAACTCGAAGGGTTTGAGGGACGACAAGGACGACAACTTTTCAATTCTATCATGAACCCTGCGTCCGACATAAATAATGATATAGACCAGCCAATAAATCTGGCTAACGATAGGAATTTGTCCGAAATGGCAAAATACCCGACGTAGTGAAAAGCTTAAGAGAATTCTCTGGCGAATCACACGAATTTAGCTCATAGAAAAAGAGCGTCGATAGGATACTCAAAATCTATGAACATCTGAAAGGTACCCCCAAGTATTATGGGTTCCTATCGGTCATCAGAAACAAAATTACGGGATAAGATATTAAAATGTCTTACCCTCCACTACGCGGATAAGAGGGACTTAGGAACCCTCGAATACCAGATAACAACTCTGGTACAAGGCAGTAGTACGATTCCTGAGTTCTATCAGGGCGTCTACCACCACTTGTCGCTTATCTTAAATAAGTTAGGATCAATGGATATGAGTCAGGAGTCCATGAACAACCAGCATGCAAACAATTCACAAGCTAGCACCCGAAAAACATTTCAACAAACACCGCCTCTAGGGGGAGCCCTAGAAGAAACAATTTTGTACATTCAGGACCAGCACCAATTGCCGCACCCAGACGCGAATTTCATCCCCAGTTACTCCATAACCCACGCAATGCTCAACCACCACAGTTTTATAGGGAACCTCAGTATCTACAGCAAAGATCACCAGCAAATCAACGTCCGCTTCCTCCGAAGCCAATGGACGTTGACCATTCCGTCAGATCCCAAAATGTGAACTACCAGAACAGACCTCGTAACCAACAGTTAGTTCCACAGAAACGCCAATATTCACAACAGGCCCACCATCCACACAAAATACAGAGAGTTTACCACACTGAAGGGCCCGATTCGGGCGAGAGGACATCGGAAAAATACGAAAACGAGATAGAACAGGAAGACCAAAACTATGACCAGACATTAATGAATTACATTGACTCACAAGATCACCCTGATTTTGACCAACCTGAAGAACTGGACGACATTTATTTTTTAAACTAGCATCCTCTTCACTTCCCTACTTAGAACATACTTCTAGAAGTGGAGAGGCCTTAAAATTTCTCATTGACACGGACACCGGGTCAAATAGGAATTACGTTAAACCATGTCATATTAAGAAACCTTTAGCGAATGATAAACCCTTCTACGCTCATTCCATTGGAGAAAGCATCAAAATAACATACCATTCCCTTATCCAACTTTTCGGTCCTCAAAGAGACAAAATAAAATTTTTTATCCTCCACAGCCTCATTTCATTTGTCGGGATCATAGGACATGACACCCTAAAACAATTAAACGCAATCCACACGAGTAAAAATCATATGACTATCCACCCCGGTTTCACCCATCCAAGAATTTCAATTGCACCCAAAACAACACCAGTCACAATTGGTCAACAACATAAACATCAGAACCGACCACATGACAAAAGAGCAACATTCTAAACTTATTAAAATCATTCATAAATGTCCCAATGTTTTTTCGGAACCTAACGAAAAATTAACATACACCAACACGGTTAAAGGAGAAATCCGAACTACAATCCGAGATCCCGTGTACTCAAAATCATATCCCTATCCCATGGCACTCCAAAATGAAGTAGAAAAAGAAATTCAAAAACTTCTAGAAGATGGAATCATGAGACCATCAAAATCTCCTTACAATTTTCCTGTTTGGGTGGTCCCAAAATGGATGCTTCAAGAGAAAATATCCATGTCGAATGGTAATCGACTACCGTAAGCTAAACTCTGTAACTATTGCCGACAAGTATCGTATTCCTGAAATATACGAAATCATCGCAAATCTTAGTAAAAATCAATGGTTTTCCATAGTGGACCTATGGAAAACCCACTTAACACATTCGCTGCCAAGCAAATTCTGCCAATGTTTCCACAAAGGCCGTGTCATTCATAAGTGAATGTCGGGACATTAGCAAGATAAGGACGTGTCATTCAATAACGCACGACACTATGAAAAAACTGAATAAGGAGCCGGGCCTCTGGTGATCATAACTGTGTATACTTAGTTTAAAAAAAATCTGGAAAAATATTTTTTTTTGCAAAAAAAACTGTCATACACATATAAATATTGTGGCCCCCACCGAAACGTGAATGTCATTAATTTTTGAATGACGTGGCAGTGAATGTGTTAAGGAATCTGGCATACAAAAAACTGCCTTTTCGGTTAATAATGGCAAGTTCGAGTTTACTCGTCTTCCATTTGGGCTTATTAAGAACGCCCCCTCCATTTTCCAGAGAACGCTAGATGACATTCTAAGAGACCTCATTGGAAAATGTTACTACGTTTACATTGATAACATTGTCATCTTTGGGAAGGACGAAACCGAACATTTTTCAAATCTGGAAAAAGTATTTCACACCTTAGAAAAGGCAAATATGAAAATTCAACTGGATAAATGTGAATTTCTTCAGAAGGAAGTAGAATGTTTATTGGTTTGAATAAAAACCAACCCAAAAAAGGTACAAGCTGTAGTTGATCGACCTATTCCCGAAAACCTAAAAGAACTTCGATCCTTTCTCGGAATGTCAGGGTAGTACCGTGGCTTTATAAGAGATTACTCGAAGTTGGCAAAACCACTGACATTCCTTCTAAGAGGGGAAGATGGACATGTGTCCGCAAATATGTCAAAGAAAAAACGTATTCGGTTGAATCAAGACGCCATCGAAGCATTCCACAAGTTAAAAAACTCTCTTGTCTCTGAAGAAGTTATTCTTCAATATCCAGACTTCGACAAAAGCATTCAGCCAACAACTGACGACATTGGCGCAGTCCTCTCACAGGACGATAAGCCAATCACATTTCTTTCTAGAACCTTAAGCACAACAGAAGAAGGTTACGCCACGAATGAAAAAGAAATGCTGGCGATTATTTGGTCCCTCAATGCTTTGAGGAATTTCCCTTACGGATCCCGGAAAGTTAACATTTTTACAGACCACCAACCGCTTACCTATGCCTTGAGCAGCAAAAATACAAACTCCAAAATGAAACGGTGGAAAGCCATATTGGAGGAGTATAACTATGAACTGAAATATAAACCATGGAAGGAAAATGTGGTTGCCGACTCCCTTTCAAGGCCTCCCCAAATAACCGGAATTCATTTAATGACCCCAACCGAACATTGTGCCGATAGCTCAGCAGAAAATCTCATACCATCCGTAGAGACCCCCATAAACGTGTTTCGAAACCAACTTTTACTCAAAATAGGAAATGAAAATAGTTATCAAATTCAAAACCCCTTCGAGAATTACATCGTAGAGTACATCGCAACGCCGAAGAAAACCGAGTTCAGTTGCTACAAAACTTCTATTTCCCTGAAATGTCATAAAAAATTAAAGGCCTATTAAACCGTTGAATAACCTGTAAAGAAAATAAATACGACAGGCTCCCTAATAAGCCACATCTGAAACCTACACCCATCCCTAATTATCCGGGGCACACCATTCATATCGATATCTTTTCCAACGAAAAACAACTTGCCTTAACAGCCGTCGATAAATTCACAAAATTCGCTCAAACTAGAATTATCCCATCACGCTCAATTGTAGATATCAAACGACCATTACGAGATATTATATTCTTCTTTTGCGTCCCTGAAGCTCTCGTAATAGATAATGAGAAGGCGCTAAATTCAGCATCAATAACCTCAATGCTGGAAGACGACCTTCAAGAATAGTAACCTTTCACGTCGGACAGACATACAAAAAGGAAACTTTAAACTAATACATGTTATCGACTTAGACAAATATGACCAATTCATATATGCAATAACCCCTATCCTCAAACTTGAATCGCGAGAGGTTGGGCTAGATTAGGCATGATTAATTTATTTATTTTATATAAAAAAAAGAAATAGAACTTGCTACAATTATTTTAAATAAACAACAGTTACCGCATAATACAATAGAAGAAGCTTTAGGCTTCTCAGAAATAAAAATCATAAGCAATAGCTCAACAATGTCCTATATTATAAATATTCCGCTAACAACAAATGAAACCTATGAAAGCCTTGTAATTAAACCAGTAAAGAAAAATAATATTGTAACATAAATTTTATTTGAAGTAATTCTAGGAATAATGAAGAGATACACTCCGTGTCACTTGATTACGACACGGCAGAGAGTTTCTATTTTTAATTTTACGATCTTTTTCAAACCCTTCGCTGATCTGGGAAAACCCAAATGCAGAAGGAATGAAGGATATATTATGTTTATATTGTAGAAAAAAAATGGGATTAAGTTGATAAATGCAACTTTTATGACGCTTTTCCCAAAAAGGTTATACAATTTACCTGTTAATTTTGTGTCACTTAATTACGAGCAGTGGCTTAATCTACCTGGTACCATGTTTTAAATCAAATAAAAGGATACTTTGAGTATTAGGGAGCTTAGTTTAAGTAATAACTTCGTACAATCAACAACTATGGGTAAAGGAAAGACAATAACCAAGGAGGAAATTGGCCAAATTCGAGCTTACCAGGATCAAGGACAGTCCATTCGTTTCAAAGCCATCAAGATTGGAAGAGGCGCCACTGTTGTTAACAGCTTCATTAAGGACTCTGAGAACTGTGGAAAAAACCGCAAAGGAAGAGTCAGGACCGCAATAACATGTCAGGAAAGGCGGGCGATACTGAGAGCTGCTTCAAGTTCAAGGCTCTCAAGGCTAAAATTAAGGCAGAAACTGGAGTTACAGCTAGCAGATCGACTGTTCATCGCGTGATACAGAAGGCCAGCCATATTGGCCATGAAAAAATTAAGAGGAAACCACCATTGAATGCGGCACGTAAGAGTTGCGCCCTGAGTTTGCAACAAGTGTGAGAGGTGGAATCGAGAGTCATGCGACAGCTGTTAAGGAGCTGTTAAACAGCTGTTAATTTAGACGGACCTGATGGATACAGCTGCTTAACAGCTGTTAAGGACCTGTTAAACCGCTGTTAAACAGCTGTATCCATCAGGTCCGTCCAAATGAAATTATTTTTCATCAGAAGAGACGAAGGTATGCGACTCTCGATTCCACCTGTCACACTTGTTGCAAACTCAAGGCTCAACTCTTACGTGCCGCATTCAATGCTTTTCTCCTTGGTTAATGTCTTTCCTTTACCCATAGTTGTTGATTGTATGAAGTTATTACTTTAACTAAGCTCCCTAATACTCAAAGTATCCTTTTATTTGATTTAAAACATGGTAACAGGTAGATAAAGCCACTGCTCGTAATCAAGTGACACAAAATTAACAGGTAAATTTGATGACCTTTTTGGGAAAAGCGTCATAAAAGTTGCATTTATCAACTTAATCCCATTTTTTTCTCTACAATATAAACATAATAAATCCTTCATTCCTTGTGCATTTGGGTTTTCCCAGATCAGCGAAGGGTCTGAAAAATATCGTAAAAACTGCCTGCTCGTAATCAAGTGACACGGAGTGTATATGGAACAGTAAAAAAATGTAAAAGTTATAACTCTTTATCCATTTGTAATTCCAAAGGCATTGTCAACATTAGAAACGATACATGTATGCCCAGCTTGCTCAACAGTCTCCCAGCTATCTGCAATACCGTCAATAATTCGTGAGGTGTCACGCCACGAGTGGCCAGGTCGGCAGCGTTATCCGATGAAGGAACATGTCTCCATTTTGTCCCTTTTGGCAAGGATATTGAGTGTACTGGAGCTACTTTGCTCTTTGCCCAGAGTAAATGAGAAGAGAAAGAAGATGGACCATGCTGGACCATGCTGGACCCGGATGTACAGTGCAGCAGCATAGGCCTTCTAGGAAGAATCACAAAAACCATGTATTTCGATTAGAGCCCAAGGAACGTAATCAATCCATCTTGGGATATTAATGGTTTTTACAGCGGGGAGATTGGCTAGATATTGTTTCCACTTTTGTTGTGTAATGGGTTCGAGATTTTGGTCCCATCCTGTGATCTCTTTCCAAATCTGCTGCATGATGATTTTGGCAGAGATTACAATCGGAGCAAGCCATCCTGCAGGATCATACAACTTAGCAATTACAGAAAGGACGGATCTTTTTGTTATAGAGCATAATAACGTTTCGGAAGCGACTGAGAAAGAAAAAGTGTCTGAAGTGTTGAGTTGAAAATCCTTTATGCTCTCATATATTGCATCTCTAAACAAAATTCTTTTAAAAGATGTATGCTGAGGGTTGACAAGTATTTGTCTATACATCTTTTCCATGTCACAATTAAAGACATATTTAACGCAGCGCCAATTTAAAAGAAGCATGGTTATATCGGACTGAAGTACAGGGCCAGGGTAAAGAATGTCAGGCTCACTCCGTTCGATGAAGGGTTGGACGCATTGAATACCACCCTTACCTTTGTTGTGGTGCTTTGGGGTTTTATTACTGTATGATGAGGTAAGTAATATGAATGAACCTTATTGGATTTTATTATTTCCGATGAGTTGACAGGTTCCATGTGATCAAGGGTTATGTATTCTCGGATGACTGAATAGTATTGATCCTTTAGTTCAACTTTGGCTACAAGACGCTTTTCAGTCCTTAGAAATTGCCTTAGCGCAACGTCTCTTGAGGTGCCAATCTCAACCTCATTAGGAAAACTTTCTTTAAATGGTAGGCTTACAACATAACGCCCTGTAGAATCGCGATAGGTTGTATTTTCATACAAATCCTGACAGCACTGATCTGCTGATGAAAGCACGGGAGCTTGGGGCAATTCCTATAGTTTCCAAAAGTTTTCCAGTTGCTTATCGAGTGACTGTTCATTGAAATATGATACGAAAGTTGAGTAGAAGCGTTTTGTCTCATCATCGTATCAAGCGGTCCTAATAGTATCCAACCAAAGACTGTTTCTTGGGCCATGATGGTATTCAAAACCTTGCTTTTAACTCCTTCTAATATAATCGAAGGGTACAAATCCGCTGCGAAATCTATTCTCGAGCTTCTGTTAAAGAATGGGTCAGCTAGAGAGAAATCAATGTTATTTTTGAGGTCATCAATGCTAAACGAACATGATGGAATGTGACCGGTAGGTCGCTTGAGAACCAATGCCTGAACGTTAAGAGTGAAATCGTTCATTTGATTAGAGCGAAGAGTGAACGTACATAATTTGGAGGACGAGGCGGTAATGGTTGAACTCATACCGGATATCTGGGCATGAACAGGTTGAGTAGGTAAGTTCAAAATACTCTGGATCTCTTCCGAAATGAATGAGACCTCAGAACCTGGGTCAATGAGAGCTCGCACATCGAACTCAGAGTTATGATGAACAATTTTTACCATTGCGGTAGCCAAAACAGCTTGTCGATGATTGGTTGAGAAGAGGGCATGATGAGCCATGTTTGAAGGGAACTGTATTTCTGGGTGTATGCTATCATGAGAGGTGTGATGCCGATTGTGACATCGGAAGCATGTGTTGGAACTCTTACAATCAGCATGGGTATGGGTGATTGCGAGACAGTTTGAGCAATAGTTATGGTTCCGAACATTCTATTGTTACAATCCATATTTAAGAACTCGGGACAAAACCGTAAAGGGTGTTGACCTTTACAAACTTTGCACTCTATTTTATTTTTATTTTGTTTTGTATGGTAGGTCTTAACATTCTTGAAACGGGGAGGTTGTTGGACTTTTGCAACCCCTTGTTTTGGCTTACTGCCAATAGTCATATCAGATACCGATTCCAGGACGCGAAAACGATTTGAAAGAAATGTACTCATATCATCCCATAAAGGGATATCAGTGGGCTGATTCAGTGATTGCTCCCAAAGTGATAGGGTTAATTCTGGAAGTCGCCTTGCACAAAGAAAAACTAGGATAGAGTCAGTGTTACCGATGGGCGACATAAGTCGCCAAATGGCGACTTTTCTTCTGTCGGGACGCGTGGCGACCACAATTCGAAATAAGCGTATTTTGGACCCCTTTCACAAATTCAGGCGACATTGGGACGCATTTTCAAAACTTCAATTTATTTCACCAAATAACACCCAACAATTTTGAAAAAAGAAATACATATTTGAGCGTTTTCTTCTTTAATAACTCTTCGCATGTTTGCATATCTACTAGATGACCCGGTGAACTTCGTAACACCTAAAACTTATCTCTGCGATTATGAATCCCAATGAACCTTCCAACTCCAGTTCATTGAGATCGGCAATATTGGCCGCACTGTCTACAGTTTAAGTTTCATTTGGTGATTAAATGAAACTCGTTCGTATTCAAATGCATTCAATGCCTTTTATTTACATATAAAAATTGAGGACAATTTATCAAATTTCAAAGCTAAAGCTATAGTGTTTTAAATAACTTGTATGGGTCGTGCCATTCCCGATTTCCAATCGCACCCTAATCTAATTTGTATTGACAATGCGCATCAATGTTAACAGTCTTATAACTTTTGAAATCCAGTTTTTTTGCATGGGAAGTGCCACGTCCCTCATCCAATTTTTACCAAATCTCACAGAAACACCTTCAGGCCAATAACAAAAAATTTCTCAATATTTGAGCTCAATCTATTCGGTTTTGAGATATATGAAGTCGAAAGATTTTCTTAAAATTTGGCATCAATCTATTCTGTGGTTTCCGAGATATAAGATTTTTACAATTTTTTTGTATGAGAAGTGCCACGCCGCTTTGTTCAATATTGACCAAACTTCCCAAAAACTTTTCATTTGGGGTTTTCCGAATTTTCTAAGCCACCCCTGATTAAAGACCAACAAAACAAAAGAAGAATCATCCAAATCGATTTAGGCGTTTTTGAGTTTTTGCGAGACTAACGCACACGCTACATAAAAGAACTCTCGGCATGAACTGTTATTTTTTTTTATTTGTTTTTTTTTTACAACAATTATTTTATTTAGAAAATAAATTCTCTTTTTTTAAACTATATAATTTAAAGCTTTTTTTCGTTAAATTGGATGGGACGCATTTTTTGGGTCGGGCGACATTTTTTGGAGACATTTTCAAATTGTCCATCGGTAACGCTGGATAGAGTTCCAAGAACTGGTATCTATTCCTTGGGAATTTAAATCAACTAGACAATCACTTATATCAGTTTGGAGTTTCTTTATTGACTTACCAGATTCAGTTTGAATGTAGGGCAGATTGAAGAGAATGTTTATTGGGAGCGAGGGAGCCCAGTTGTAAGTTCTCTTTTTTTGACTGCTTGATTGCTGATTTCGTCTATCTGAGTGGTGAATGATGATTATGTTATCGTTGATTTTGGGTTTGGTGTAGAGAGAAAATGAGATGATCGTTTTTGGATGAGAGTTTTCCTCTTGAAGAATCCGGTTCGCATAGGACCAAATGTTTGTTCTCTCGAGTTGCGCTGGTTTCTTATATTTCGGGGTTTGCCAATTGCCGAGTGCAATTGGGCAGTTTTAATTGCGAGGAGGTGTGATGTGTTTTATTTTCGGGATACCAATTAGGTCTTACCTCTATGCGGGTTGGTACAAGAATAGAATGAGCTTAGGGTTAAAGCCTAGTAGCTTTAACTTAAAAAAACAGGAAATAGGGAAAAAATTAAGGACCAATTTTGGAGAGTTTACAAATTAGAGTGGTAGTGACATCAATGATTTCAATTTAACATTCAAAAAGGAATTCTATTTCATACTTCATCTGAACAACACGGTTTAACAATAAACTGTCGTCTCGTCGGATTTCGCAACCCTTTTTATACTCCCCACTAAAGCTTCTCGAATTTCTATACTCCAACCGGAACAATCGAGAATGTACTAGTTTCGTTTTAGACCATTCACCATTCGTTGAGATTGGAAGTTTCGTAGTTGCGAAGTTTCGTTGAATAAGTTTGTCTACTTTCCATTAGATGACGCTGTGGTCAATAAGTAGTACTTTTCAATCCACCCTACAATATCCCCCTCTTAAACTTGTTCGTCCCGAATAAATGCGTCAACATTTTCCCCAATGTAACGATGAAGACGATCCACATGGACAACTTTGAGTTTGCCTCTTCCTCGTTGGATTCGAGAGACCACGTCGTTGATGCGCTTTACTACTCCCAATCTTGTTGCAACTTATGTGACATACCTTTTTTTTTATGGGGATTGTGCAGCCATACCAAATTTCTTCCTGTATTTCTTCCTCGAATCCTGTAGTTGTTGCTTTGGCATCGTACCTCGTCTTCATGCGGTCGCTGGCTATCTTGATTTTATCCCGAGTTCTTCGATGGACGTCCCTGATGATTTCTCTGAAGTCGGTTACATAATCGTCCTAATTCTTAGGTTCGTCAGTTGGAGATTCGAACATCAACTCACTAGGTAGCCGGACTGTTCGACCAAACATGATTTCAGATGGTGTATGACCCGTAGTGTTATGGAGCATTGCGATAGGCTAGTAGAAACATTGGAATCTGTTTATCCCAATCCCTCTGGTCGTCGCCTACAACCTTAAATAGGTGTTTATTAAAGGTTCTGTTGAAGCGTTCTACCATTCCATCGGATTGCGGATGGAGCGGCGTTGTTCTCGTCTTTTTAATCCCAAGTAATTGGCATACACCTTGAAAAATCCTGGACTCGAAGTTTCGCCCTTGTTCCGATGGTGCACCAAATCTGTTCACCCAGTTGAAAACAATCTGCTCTACCACTGTTTTGGCTTCTTGATTAGGGATAGCAAATGCTTATGGCCACTTTCTGAAGTAATCCATAACAACGAGGATATAACGATTTCCGTTAATCGTTTCAGGAAACGGTCCGGCAATATCAACTGCAATTCTTTCAAAAGGAGCTCCAGCGTTATATTGGTGCATTTTGCCTTGAGTTTTCACTCTCGGACCTTTGCTGGCCGCACACGTTACGCACTTTCTGCACCAGTTTTCTACATCATCCCTTGAGTGGATCCAGTAAAATCGCTCTCGCACCTTTTGGAGCGTCTTATTTATTCCCAAGTGGCCTCCAGATACTCCATCACGCAGTTCTTTTAGAACATTACTTACTTTCGACCTGGGAACAATAAGCTGCATCACAAACGACTTTCCATCCGAACTTTCCTATCTCATAGGGAGTACACAAACCGAGTTTGAGGTCAATCGGATGAAAAATAAATATGGTCCCATAGAAACTTCGACCACCTTTTTACCCCTTTAAGAGTTGAATTTCCAAAATCGGAGAAATTAGTTTTGTTTATTTCTTATAGAGAGTACATAAACCGAGTTTAAAGTCAATCGGATGAAAAATACAAATTTTCCCATACAAACTTTGCCCCCCCCCCCCCCCCCTTTTACCCCTTTAGGGCGCAATCTGAAGTGCCCCAATATCTTAAAATCATTTTCATATAATGTGTCCTCCATGGTAAAAATTTCATGCTTTCATCACAAAGTGCACAATTGTTATTCAATTTTATGCCGCCTCACTAAATGGTAGTCGTCTTGGAGGCTGACGAATAGGTCTTGCGTCTCCTGTGTCGATTCGGTGTACGAGATGTGTCCGACCATACTCTCCGCTCTGGGAACCAAATATATCAGCGAACTCGTTGGTTAGTTCCCCCGCCATTTCTTGCTGCTCCTGATTCAACTCACACTGTCCGAATATACTCCTTTTTATCTCCGTCATTTCCGTGGATGTAAGAGGTTTGGTATATTTTGTGACCGCAGCTATTGGTACGCACTTTCCGATCACTTCCCCTTGCTTCAGTTTCATGCATTTACGTTCAACATTTAGAACTCGTAGGGGAACCATGTTGTTTTTAGGTTCTACAAGCATTTTTCCGACCACGTAGTTTTGATAGTGGTTTTCCGGATCAGGCTCAACTAAATAGAGTCGGTGGCTCCCAGGATCACCTTCCAGCTTTGTCAAAAGAAGTGTTTCAGAAGAAGGCGGTAATATCTCGTCTTCACTCATGACTGTCCTTAAAGCTGACATGCTCGTTGCCGTAGATCATGGGAATCTCGACGTTCTTGTACTTTAGTACTTGCAAGCCAATGTCCAGTACTACATCATGCGCCTTAATAAAATCGATTCCGATGATGCATTCGTCACATATAGCGGCAACTAGAAAGGTATGGGAGAAGACTAATCCCGCAAGATTTATTGTTAGCAGTACTTCTCCATACACCTTTGTCGTTGCGCCAGTTGCTGTTTTCAGACAGTAGCTGCTGGTGTTGTGCAGCCATGATTGGCGAACGACGACCCTCGTTATTATGGAAGCGGTGGCAACGGTGTGGATGGTGGCCACATAGTTTTTCTGGCCGATATGGACTTCCACTGTCAAACTCTTGTTACCTCGTTTGGTCTGGGAAACTTGAATTGTAGTCCTGGGGGCGTCGATTCCAGAATCCAACTTCTGCCCCGCTGGTTCTTATACGTTTCCCGACTGATAATTTTTTGAAGAGTCATCCGCTGGACGCTCAGATGCCCCTTCATTGCGACTCCTAGTACTGCAGTGCGGACAACTAGCCTGTATGGGTGGAGCTCTGCACTGTTGTTGTAGGTGACCAACTTTGTTGCAGTTCCAGCATGTGATCGGTCCCCTGCGATCACTGTTTCGTTCTACGACGTCTGCAGCTTAGCATGAGCATTCGACGGTTGTTAACTCCCTCACGCGGTGAAACCCTTGTGATGCTTGGTCAGCAGCTTTCATTACTAAGGCAAATGCCAGTGCCTCAGGGAGAGTTTTCTTTCCAGCCATTCGTACAGCCATTTGCAGTTGTCTGTCCTCTATGGCTTGGGTAAACGACTCCACAGCCATTTCATTGATGACATCCTCGCCGGCAGTAGGATACGACAAATGCGCCAGCCGTTCGATATCCGCTTGCAACTGCTGGAGTGTTTCTCCCCGCTTCTAGATTCTACTGCGCAGTTGTACCCTGTATACTTGCTGCATATGGTCATCACCAAAGCGCATTTCGATAGCCTTAACCAATGCCTCGTAGTTGCGTTGTTTTTCTTCGGAGATAGTTTGAAGCAACTCTGCAGCTGTACCTCGTAGAGCGAGCGTTAGTGCAATCGACTTTTCCTCGTCGTCCCAGCTGTTGGCCATTGCAGCTGCTTCGAACTGTCGCTTATAAATTGGCCATGATGTTTGACCATCGAAAACTGGCGGTTGCATCTCCTTCCTTCTAGGGCAATCAGCAGAATATTCTCGGGCTTTCTGTTTCTTTACTTTATCCAGTTCTCCAGCCAAGTTCTCGAAGTCTCATGCTCTTGTAAAATTTGTTATCAATCACGTCGAATTTTACTTCTAGAACATTCTTAAACTCTTCGACGGCATCTTTTTGTGCAAAGACAATGGAATTCTTCTGTTCTTCTAGAGAATTCTTTTGTTCTGCCAACTTAGATTCGATTGAATTATTTTGTTCTTCTAGAGAATTCTTCTGATCAGCGAACTTAGATTCGATAGATTCTAGAGCATTTTTGTGCTCTTCGAGTTTGACAACAAGCAATGCCATCATAGCGGCCATGTCAACGCCTGTACTTACTAGTTCTTCTTTTTCTTCTGCCACTTCGAATAGCATGGATTTTGGATCTCCTCCCTCGTTTTCGACAGCTTCCTGCAGACGAAGTATGAGGTCACTTTTTCGCCCAACTGTGGAGAGATTCCGTTTTTCCAGCTCAGTTTATAACTGAGGTATGCTGAGTTGTAGTAATGCTAATGTGCGAACCATTTCGAATTCGAAAAGATAAAACACTATTCTGTTTACTAAACTTTAATAAATCACTTTTATTACAAGACAATATCACTTAAAACCAACTTTTCCACTTATGTATTATAATCTTTTCCACTTATTTTAAACACTACCGATACTATTCGAAATTTACTTTACACGGTTTAACAATAAACTGTCGTCTCGTCGGATTTCGCAACCCTTTTTATACTCCCCACTAAAGTTTCTCGAATATTCTATACTCCGAAACAATCGAGAATTCACTAGTTTCGTTTTAGACCTTTCACCATTCGTTGAGATTCGGAGTTTCGTTGAATAAGTTCGTCTACTTTCCATTAGATGGCGCTGTGGTCAATAAGTAGTTCTTTTCAATCCACACTACAGTATTATAGACATGCACGCTCTGTATTTGCCGGAAAACAGTGAAAATAATTTTCTTTTTGATTCAACAAGTACTTATATATATATTTAAATGCACAGTTTGTTTTATAATATGTATGTATATTGTATATCTAAATACTTACCAATTATAAGTATATTTTTGGTTTCTGAAACACATGCTTTTAGTATTGACTGAGTTGAACGATCTGATCTCAAGGATTGATGCCAAGCATTTGTGAACATTGATATTACAATACTGAGGTAGGGAAACCCATAATCTTGAAAAAGAGAAAAAAAAAGCAACATAGTTTTTAAAATATACCTATAAATAAATTGCTTAGCATAAATGTACCAGACACGAGTAAAGACATAGATCATGATTAGTACTATCTGTCCCGATAACATGTTCTTCAGATTTAAATGGACCTGAAAGTCAGTTCATTTGATATTGCTGTTGGTTATTTTTTCGGTACTAGTTATCATTAATGGGGCTGCATCCATGGACTAACGGATTAGGTTACTATAATGTCATTCGCGTTTCCCACATCTCAAAATAGGTACACACAAAGAACCTTATTATTTCCTATGATATCGTATTAGAGATAATCTGTACCTTGCAGTGGCGTGGCGTCCATATAACCCGATTCCTACCGAGTTACCTTTTAAAAGTTTCAGTTTCAGCAACACAACAATGTTTGTTTACTTAAAAACGAGCCACATAAAACCCACGGGGTAAACTTAATAATATGTATCTATTCATCTGCGCAAGCTACATACCCCGACCCCACCAACTCAATTGAACTTTATACACACGGAAACACACACCCTCCGCCTTCATTATCATTAGAACTGCCCACACTCTCTGAGCATAACCCAAAGCTAAAATAACCCAAAATATGTCGGGTTATAAAATCTCTCACTGGATAGAACAAATCTGTCTCCTTTCTCTTTTGTACACTTGCCATTATCTGAGTTTGGTCCTCTCTGTTCAACGCCCGCTTTCTTATGCAAAAAATAACCCGCTTTTCTTCGGGTTATTTGGTGGGTTTTGTGTGTATCTTTTACCGCTGCGATGTGGTGTAATTGAGTATATCTGGAAAATAACACGCTTTTCTCTGACATATTTGGTGAATTTGAATTGTGTGTGTATCTCCTATCGGCTATCGCTGCGCTGCGCTGTGATGTAGTCATATGTCATAGTC
Source organism: Cheilosia scutellata (assembly GCA_955612985.1). Lineage (NCBI taxonomy): Eukaryota > Metazoa > Arthropoda > Insecta > Diptera > Syrphidae > Cheilosia > Cheilosia scutellata. Next base: position 81,589,489 of record OY015312.1, on the reverse strand, counting down.
AGTTCCATTTTTTACTTAATGATTTTCTGAGTTTTTCTGAGGGGAGTATCCTCTGTTCCTCTGGCCGCTTTCTTATGCAAGCTTATTGGCAAGGTGGATGAAAAAATTCGACAACGTTATGTTGAGAATCTACAGCCAACTACAACCTTGGACAAACAAGAGGGAGTTTTGCAGTTACATTATATTCCTCATCGTAATGATTTGCCCATTATTTGTAACCTATGCAATTCAGAAGAACGAGAGGATGTATTAAAGAGATGTCTTGGGAACCGATTTTTTGTCGGAGGAGATGACTGCGCGTACGACTGTACCTGTCTCTGAGTATTCACTTCACTTTTGGACAATTACAATAAACATGGGTTTTTTCAGAGCATAGCTCTTTTTTCCACAAAAAAACTCCGGGCGTTTTATTTCCTTTCTGAATCCGTTTTTCTATCAAATTACAGTCCGTTATTATACATTTTGGTCCGTGTCGGGACGGATTTTTGTGCCAGCGGCCTATGGACAGCGTAAAAGCCAAAAAGTAATTAATTAGTGCCAGCGTAAAACTGCAAGCGTGTTAAAACCCGAATAGTGCCAGCGTAAAAACAATAAAAACCTAAATCAGTGCAAGCGAAATTAATTAAAGTGCCAGCGCAATAAAAACCCAAATTATTGCAAGCGAAATTAATGAAAGCGCCAGCGCAATAAAAACCTAAAAAAAAGTGCAAGCGAAACCATAAAAAAAGGTGCCAGCGTAATAATAAAAGTGAAGTAATGCAAAATGCATTAAAATGCCAGCGGAAAATTCGGGGATATCATATTAAAACACACAAAAAGTGTAAAGACGCAATAGAAATTGCACCCGCAAAGCAGCCAGCTAAAAATAGCCTACAAAAAAACGGCACACAGGCAGATGGAAATTATTGCCAACGCCCAAAGGACAGCGAAGCAAGCGCACCACCACCACGCACACAGCGTACAGCGAGAGAGCAAGCGAACATAAAAAATGAATATACTATACTGCCAGCGAACACAAAAAAAAAATAAACACATCGCCATATTTGTTAAAAATAATATTAAATTTGATCGTATTCCTGTAGATAGCATTTCATATGAATGTTTGCTAGTCAAAATTCCGGCTGAGAATAAATACATAGGTATGTGGAGTTTATAGTTATAGTTTATATCTTGCACAAATTGAAAAAAGGAGTGATATTATAATAATGGGCGACTTTCAGCCCTATTATGGCTGTCAAATATCAACACGATATTTGATAATAATTGATACGTATCAACAAAATGAATGAATCGGTATTATGGTTATCAACCTATCAACATTTTTGATGAATTGTGAACTGTATTAGATTTAAGATCTATTGTGAATAGTTTTATCGATAAACTTGGTATTACGGTTATCAAAAAATTTGATATTCATCAAATTTTCTATCAACCACAAATTTCTCGTTGATACGTATCAAATATTCGGTGCATAAAATTAAAAAATGTATATCCTCGTTTTTATTGTTAAATAACGACGAGCGAAATGTCTTCGGTAGACATCCCAAATGTGCTCAAACCACGTGTAGCAGCGATTTCAAAATTATTTACTCAATCAGGAAACTATCAACTGAGCGTTGGGAATAACTTTAGCATTTGCATTGCACAATCAACAGTGTTGTTCGTTCTTTTGATTTGCGAAAAAAACAACTTTTGTTTATAAAAAACAACAATATTATTTAACCAAAACTAGTAGTCAGCCATACAACAAAAACCAACTACAAATCAGAAACGTCAAACGTCAAAACAGAACCCATTCTCAATGAAATTTCGATAAGTATTCACAATGAGGTAAAATGTATCAATTGATACTCATAATACCAAACTATCAATGAATTGATAGATCTTATCAAGTATCAACTAATTGATATTTGATAGCCATAATAGGGCTGTTTAACATTAATGTTCATGACTAATAAAAATCACGTTAAGGATTACCAAGAGATACTATCATCGAACGGGTTGACCAACGTTATAAACGTAAATACTAGAGTCGATCTGAACAGAGGAACATCAACCTTATTAGACCACGTTCTAGTACGCAACTCTAAAATTCCGCTTGAAATTAATTCCGCTGTTATTGAGTGTGGTTTGTCCGATCACTACCCACTTTTATATTATGATCGTGCTAATTCCCCAATTAATAAAGAACAGGATTACACACGGTCTTTCATATGTACAAGAAAGGTCAGCGAATATATTGTTTCTACTGATTGGGAGTCTTTTCTAAATGAAAGCGATGTTGACGAATTGTACGAGCATTTTTGCGCGAAAATGCAACAGATTTACCAGAAAGCTACAAAGTCTATGATAGTAAAAACCAAATACAAACAAAATCTTTGGATGTCGTTGGACTTGGGCAAAATCCTCAACTTGTTGTTCCTTCCCGCGGGCGCCCGTCTGAAAATGGCTAACCAGCTTGTCTGGTTAGTGTCAGCCAAGGATTTATGCTTACGCTTTAATCGTATGTCGTGATCCATTAGTTGGGGTGGGAGAAAACCCTTAAATCGTACCTGATACCAGAGGTGGAGTGAGCGCAAAGCAAACCGTGCTTCTGGTTGCAATCGGCCGGGGGTAAAACCGGCTATTAACGAGCTCCTTCAGACGCCCAGGCAAGGTCTGTCGTATCCCTGTTGCCTTACCCCGGTATATCGGCTCTGCCGGGATGGACCTTCTTTTCCGACCTACTCGTGGGAACAACATTAAAATCTTCAAACATGCAAAACACTAAAATCAAAAACGAAAACCAAACAAACCGACCTAAACTAACGAGACAAGACAACCCAACCCAACAAACCCAGGACAAACGCGACGACCAACACACAACCAGCGATTCGGACCTACTGACGACAACTCTCCCCATCTTCAAAAACCTCAATGTTGGAGGTGCGGAGGAAGTATCCCAATCCTCATCCACACCTGCCAACATTGGATCTGAGACTGAGGACGAATTGCTGGGCGACACGGAATCTGAGGACAACACCCTGAAACCACGCGCCGTCTCTGAGGCGACAAGAAAGCGCAGTAACTACAGGGCCTCTAAACGATTCCTCAAAAAGATTTCTGAGAGAGACCCATCCTCTATCAACGATAGACACAGGGCCTAGGTCAGGAAACACAAGAGGGCGATAAAGAGCTACGAAAATCTGGGGGCTGATAAACCCAAAGAAGCTACAGCTCCTATAAAGCCAAAGAAAACCGCAGAGAAGGGGGTACAGGACAAATCCAAAGGTCACCCTAACAAGGCAACCAAGGAACAGTCCAAAACCTCGAAGAGAACACCAGAGGCAAAGAAGGTGCAGACTTCCAGCAGAGTCTCCACAGGCACAAAAGCCGGAACCTCGGGCACCTCATTCAAGAGGCAACGGTCAGAGGAGGAGATCAAAGAAAGTCGACCAAAGAGAACAAAGGCCTCAACAAGCCTGGACAACACTCCGAGCGACCTCATTGCAGCAGTCATTGACGAGCAAGATCCCGATGGCAGGATCACGGCTGAGCGCTGGCTGCTTGCGGAAAAAGAAATCCTCAAGGCTATGATGGTCAATATCCAAAAAGGCGGACCGGAATACGCCTTTGATGGAGCCGGATGGCACAGAGGAGTCAAGGTAGTGGGATGCAGCGACAGGCAGACCCTTGAGTTTCTCTCCAAAACCATCGCCAGTTTTGGCGAACTGTGGGAGGGAGCCAAACTTAAGGTGTTACCAAAGTCTGCACTACCACTCAGACAAAAAGTGAAGCTGTGGATACCACCCCCCTTCGATAAAGAAGAGAACGAGAACATCGTGGTTCTCCTCGCAGGCCAAAACAAGAGCGTCGGTATAGGCGAATGGGTAAAGGTCTACTCCAGAAGAAGTGGTGACGGCAAGGAGCTCTGCTTTGCAATAAACCAGACCTCTGCAACGACCTTAAAGAAGACCCCAGACAGGAAGCTAAGGTTCGGACTGGGTGCCGTGAGGGCACGACTAGACGACGATGAAGAGCCAAAGGGCGAAAAAGCTGCTGGTGGTGCAAATTAATTTGCATCACTGTAAAGCAGCAACAGACGACCTACTGCTGTTCATGTCTGAGGTAAGTGTGGACGTGGCACTAATTCAGGAGCCTTGGATTTTCAAAAACAAAGTTCAAGGCCTGAATTCCGTTCACTACCATTTATTCCACACCAAAAAAGAAGGTAAAATTAGAAGCTGCATTCTTGTTAGAAAGACTATTGCTAATATATTTTTTCTTCACAGGTTCAGCAATGGAGACACAGTGGCTGTAAAATTCGAGGCTCCAGGTAAGAACCTTATCCTCGCCTCAGTTTACATGCCACATGAAGAAGAAAACCCACCACCTGATACAGTCCGTGAACTAGTGGATTACGCTGACACACGGAACACATCAATAGTGCTGGGTTGCGATGCGAATGCCCATCACATGCTGTGGGGCTGTATGGACATAAATAAAAGGGGTGAGTCTTTGTTTGAATATATTATTTCTACAAATCTAATTTTGTGTAACAGGGGAAACCATCCCACTTTCCAAAATAGAAATAGGGAAGAAATTTTAGACATAACTCTTAAAAGCAATAACGAGCAGGTCAGGGTAGAAAACTGGAGAGTCTGTCCGGAGAACTCCTTCTCGGATCACAGTAGAATACTCTTTACAGTAAACCTACATCCCAAGACACAACGTATCTTTAGGAATCCTAGGAAAACGAATTGGGCAGACTATGCGAAAACGATTAGGGAGAAGATACAACATCCAAAGGATGAAAATCTCACTGACACTCAATCTATCGACAACGCAGTCCAATTAATCACAGAAAACATGCACAAAGCCTTTGTTAAACACTGTCCCAGCTCTCGCAATCGCAAACCCAAAAAGGCAACTTGGTGGACCAGCGAGCTCAAAAAGCGGCGAACTGCTGTGAGACAACTGTTTAACAAAGCAAGACAGAGTAGAGCAGAAGAAGACTGGACTACGTATAGATCCGAACTTAATCTGCATACTAGAGAAATTAGGAAAGCGAAATTTGAATCCTTGAACACGTTCTGCGAATCCATGGAGAGTACAAGTGAGGCTGCCAGACTACGTAAAGTATTATCCAAAGACCCCACGGTCCCAGGATATATTAAACGCCTCTCCTCGTTTCTCTTAAAAACACTGGAGAGAATAATCGACTCATACATAAGGGATCTACTCAATGAACATAACCTATGTAGCACTCAACACGCCTACCTTAAAGGTAAGTCCGTGGAAACAGCTCTGCACGAAGTTGTGTCAATCATTGAAAAAGGCTTACACCATAAGGAATTCACTCTGGCAGCATTTTTGGACATTGAAGGAGCATTTAATAATGTTAAAACAGTGGCCATAAAAACAGCGCTCGAAGACCTGGGAGTGAAACAAGAGATTACAAACTGGATTTACGAAATGCTTAACAGCAGAGTAATTAACTCAGAAATCGGTGAGAGCAACATAAGGAGAATAGTGACCAGGGGTACTCCACAAGGGGGCGTCATATCTCCTCTCCTGTGGCTCCTAGTGGTAAATAAGATCCTTACAGCTCTAAAGATAAAAGGGACAAAAATTATAGCTTACGCAGACGACATTGTAATCCTAATAAGTGGAAGGTACCTACCCACTATTAGCGAACTCATGGAATCTGCTCTAAAGGAATTATCCTCGTGGGCAGGACCAAACGGCCTCGGAGTAAATCCAAGCAAAACCGAAACTGTCCTATTTACTAGGAGAAGAAAAATTGAGAAATTCGATCTGCCGAAGTTGAACGGTATTCGTCTGAAACTTTCCTCAGAAGCTAAGTATCTAGGCATCATCCTGGACTCTAAACTTACCTGGAAACGCAACACAGAAGAAAGAGCAAAGAAAGCACTATGTGCTTTCTACGCATGCAAGAAAACCTTTGGTAAACGCTGGGGTATGCGCCCTTATATAATCCATTGGATGTATAGTATACGGCAATTATAAGACCCATACTTACCTATGGGTCCATTGTATGGTGGAAGGCAATAGAAAAGGTAACCTATCTCAATAACCTATCCAAGGTACAGAGATTGGCATGCATCGGAATAACGGGAGCAATGAGATCAACACCTCAAGCCGGGCTGGAGATGATTCTAAATCTTCCACCCCTAAGTGAATACATTTGCAGCATGGCAGCCAAGGGAGCCCTCCGCCTAAAGGAGGCAAATCCTGGAAGCACGGCTCCTATGGACACGCCTCCATAATTCAAAAATACTTGAGTACCGATCTGGCTAGAACAACGGACTACATGATTCCGTACCAGAGCTTCAACAAAAACTACTCTACCTACATACCCCAAAGACAGGATTGGATTACTAACACGCACGCAAGCGTACAAGAAATACAAATCTACACTGACGGGTCAAAAATGGAAGTAGGCACAGGAGCCGGAGTTTTCTGCGAATCCTTATGTATAAATAATTCGTATAAACTCCCAGATGAATGCAGCGTCTTCCAAGCTGAAATCGTCGCCATCGACAGGGCAGCAAGTACCATATCTACAAAGAATCTCGACCCTTCCAAGATTACAATCTTCGTAAACAGTCAGGCGGCCATTAAAGCACTAGACAGCGCAACTATTAAAGCAAAGACAGTCAGGGACTGTCAAAAAGCCCTAAACAAAATAGGCGAGAAACACAAGGTCACTCTCTGCTGGGTTCCCGGACATAGTGACATTGATGGAAATGAAAAAGCAGACGAGCTAGCAAGAACTGGGTCGGAGCTTGATGCTGTCAATATCATTGCATCAATAGACATCCCAATTAGCGTAGCAAGAAATATCGACCAAAAATCAAGGGAAAAAATTAACACCACCTGGTCTAACAGACACGACTGTGTTATATCCCGTAGCCTTTGGCCAAAAATTGATGAAAAAAGAACACGATGTATTCTGAGAATGAATAAACGAGATATTCGAATCTTAACGGGTGTACTGACAGGCCATTGCACCATTGGTACCATGGCCACAAGACTGGGAATTAACGCACCAGACTACTGCAGGAGCTGTCAAGATATAGAAGAAACGGAGACCATCAAACACCTGCTCTGCGAATGCCCAAACCTCCAAACTAGTCGACTCCGATATCTGGGAGACAGACTTTTCGGAGACCTAGAGGGCATAGTGCAGGTACCATTGACGGACACAATCAGGTTTGTTAAAAGTACGGGATGGTTTACTTAGTAGACCATCACCGCCAAGGAACAACTCCAAGAAATCAGGTAAAGTGTTTATGCATGTTTTTTGTGTTGTCCAATAAAATGTAAATTTTAACCACGACCAAAAACTAAGGGATCACAATGGACCAAAAGGCCCCCGTGGTAGCACAGCACATAAAGCTGTGCACTTCCCTCTAACCTAACCTAACCTAACCTTGGATGTCGAGCGACCTAATTGAGGGATGCAAAAAAAAGAGATAGCCTCTACCGTAAATGGAAAAACAACCGTCTAAATAAGTCATTTGAAGTAGAATATAAAAACTTCAGAAATCAATTAAACAGAAAAATACTACAACAAAAATCTAACTTTTACAAAAACAAATTTAACGAATTAAGATTAGATCCCCATGGATCCCAAAACATGGAATCTTATTAATGAAATTATGGGAAGGAAAAAGGCTTCCGTTGATGAATTTATTATTAAAAACTATTGTCTAAATAAATGTTTAAATTTCGTAACAAACGAATCAAATTCGAATTCGCACAACAACTATGGTAGAAGGCTGCTATGCTGTTTTCCAAGGCTGTTCAACGAACTTCCAGCTAACTTAAGAAACATTATAAACTTTAAAGTCAGAAAAAACTCTTAAAAAAATTCTTTTTATCTTAAACTCCTTAAAAATGATAATATATTAAATTAATAAATATATAAAACTATTAAGTAGAAAATGAATTACCTAATAAACTAAAACAAAAATGTAAAAAGGTAAACTTACTACATAGATATAAAATATTGTGATATGCAACCCTCCAGCTTGTGGTCAATGTAGGATTTGGAGTAGGTGTAAGATTGGGTAGGTATATGCAAAGTTCATATTATGGGATCCCAAAAAAATCTCGAATTTACTTTTTGTTTTCGTGATTTATTCGAGATATAGTCTTTCGAGATTTTTGTACATTCGAAATCTTTGCATTCGAGATTTAAAAAAAAATTTTCGAGATTTTTAGCCTTCAAGATTTTTGTCATTCAAGATTACGGATCCATATGGATTATCCATTTACCCGCAATACAACAAATCTATGAGTTCCATCGGGTTCTTTTTTTGTGATCCAGATATCGAATGCCAGAACCTAAACCCAAACCATTTTTACTTCTCAATGCTTCCACTTCTGCTCTGTGCTCTAAAGTACAGAGTTGCCATATTGCAAAATGACAGAATATAAATTTGCAACTGCGGATGAAATGTGTTTAACCGAAAACTGTCCAAAACTATGTATGCCTTCTGTACATTAGTGTAGTTCTTAGCAATTCAGTAGAAAAAAAAGGAAATAAGTGCAGTTTGATGCTGGTTGAAAATTCTAAAAGTTGAATATAGCATGATAAAACCCACGAATGGCAGTTCCATTAAAATGTAAATACAGAGAAACAGCTGTGCCCAAGATGTCATCAAACATCCAAATAAAACTCAGAGCAATGGATACACAACAAATAAATCGTATATAAAATCCTTTTTAGGTTTCAAAAATTATTTTCAAGACAAACAAGAATCTGGACGAGGGAAGAAACAATTACTTTTCTCCATTCCTATTCAACGTACATCAATTACAGCTGAAGTCATGTTTACTATTTACTTCGAAGGTATGTCAAAAATTAATCAGGGTACAAAAGTAATTTTTTTTATGATCTGGATCGTTTTATTTTCCTGGGATGATGCCTACCAAAAGGCAAGTCCACGGAAATTGCTCTTTATTCGGTAGAAACGATCGAGAGGTTCCTCTTCCTCAAGGAATACACAATCATCACTATCACAGAATCCATTCGTAAAAAATCGCCGAATGAAAGCTAGGGTTCGCCCTACGGAAAATTTATTTCACAAAATCCGAATGGAATCCACGGATGCATTGCCTCATAAAAGGCACCAAGTGACAAAGAACAGAAACTGGAACAGGAACGGAATCCCATACATTTGCTACAGAAACAGAATTAGGAAGAGAAAAAATGTACCCCTATTGTCGTTGTCGTTTACGGCTCTAAAAAAAAAACGACACGACTGTTTGGTATTGGCGACTAAAAATAAACGACTCATGTCGCGGCGACGCACGATCGACAAATGGCGTCTGGAATGTCAAAAATGTGGATTGTATTTTTCGACGATCGTCGGTATTGCGTGAGGCGTTTTGTGATGACCGACGTTTGTTGTGGAAATGATACATTTCTGTCGTCGACTATTTTGCCGACGACTGTGTGGTAATGTGTTAACAAAAAGTATGTGTACTTAATTTTTAATTAACTAAAACACAATTATAGTTATTTTTCAGAATGGAGATAACAAATAAAAGAAAATTTATACATTTAGTGAACGAAATTCAGAAAAATATTCCTTTGGCAAAATCATTCACGAAGGCCTAACAAAAGTGATGTTAATCGGCAATGGGACGACATAGCCTTATCTCTGAATTGTCTTGGACCATATAAATCTACGCGCACAAGTATAATGAGTTATTACACGACGACCCTAATTAGGGCCATAAAATCATTCATATGATGAAAAACTCAGAAAGCGGAAGGATGCAGTCCCTGGGTATCGTTTTATGCATTCCTGCGGATGTGCCACAGGGGTTTTAGAGCTGTAACTATATCTATATAGTTTGCATTAAGTTTTAACAACTGCGTGATCAAGTGTTAAAGAAAAGAATGTGTATTTAATATTTAACTAAAGAAAAAATAGTTACTTATTCTTTAAAATGAAAATCACAAATAAAAGACAATTCCAACATTTAGTGAAAGAAATCGATAAATATTCCGTTGGCAAAATCGTTCACAAAGGGCCTAACAAAAGGTGATGTTAATCGGCAATGGGATGACATAGCCTTATCTCTGAATTGTCTTGGACTACCTTCGACTTCGATAGTCTTTAGATCACGTAAAATAAAAACGATTGAACGATATGGTTTTCACGCATGCTGTCTCTATTATATCTTTGGCATTAAACAGAGACTGCTATTGTCGAAACGATGTCGTTCGATCGTTTTCATTTTACGTGATCTCGGCCCAGCTCTCTTATCTGGTTTTCTTCTAAGTCACTGCTTTCAAAAAACATCTGAACACTATTCATTTTTGATTTGTTTTATTAAATAATTAACCAAATCACAAAGAAAACACCAGACACGACAAATGTCGCCAGTCGTTTGCGACAGACGACGACGACGACAATAGGGCTGATTGTTTTTCAGCAACAGAATTTATTTTTTATTTTATTCACCCCTATCGTTACTTACCAAGTAAACCTACCATTTTTTTTTATATTTAACCTTTTTAAACAAAGAACATGGCGTACATTTAGATCTCATTACTTTTCGTGGCTGAATAGTTACGCACCTAATTTTTGTTGTTCTATATAAGAGAGCTTAGCTCTTTTTTTACATTTGTCGGAGTGTGCTTGAGGCTTTAGTCACTGTTGTGCACGGAAATGTAGACATACCCAAAGGTAGTTATGTCTAAGCGAAATCAGAGAACAACTAGATCACCTAAACACAGATTAGAGACTCGAAGGTTTTGGTCGATCTCGAATCAAGAAGGCGAACAATTGATGAGTAGGCGTAGGTAAAGGTAGAGGGCAGATTGAAAAGGAGACTAAAAGGAAAAATCGTGCCCTTGGATCGCCGCAAGACCGTGTGCACTAAAATGAACGACAATAATACTCCTGGTGAGGAGATTCCCACACATTTATGTTTCTGGTGTGATTTCACAAACAACGTTGAAACGTCTTCGCTTTTGAATATGTCAATAGACACTGACTACCATCACTTTGGCTTTATTTCTTATAAAATATTCATTAAAATTATATTCAGCGGGTAGATTGACTTCTATTCATATTTTAAGTGGGCAGATTCCACGCCCCTTAAATAATGGACAATTTTTAATTTTTGAAATTTCTCCTTTCGTAAAATGCAGGTCCTACAACTGTACCGAATTTAAACATTCTACGGCAACTGAAAGTGGCCCAAATAAATAATAACCGATTTTCAAAAGTGGGCGCATACCACGCCTCCTGAAGAGAGAATAGAAGTCCCTAAATTTGTTTATTTCTTTACACTGCAAGTTATACCGCTCTATCAAATTTCATCATTCTACGGCAATGAGAAGTGGTCCAAATAAATAATAACCATTTTTCAAAAGTGGGCGTATACCACGCCCCCTGAATGGAAAATCTCAAGTTTTGGACTTTTCCCAGTATATGCACCACAGGATGTATTTCTGCCAAATTTCACGATTCTAGGGTAGCCGGAAGTGCTTCATAATTTTGATGATCATCTAAGTGAGTGAGTGAGCCAGATCGTTTCGACAATAGCAGTCTCAGTTTACAGCATGCGTGAAAACAATGTCGTTCAATCGTTTTCATTTGACGTGACCCGCCCTTTGATCTGTTGATGGGCTGCGACGCCAATGCAAGGCATACAGTGTGGGGGAGCTCGGAAGATAATGAAAGAGGTAAGTCACTTTTTGATTTTCTTTTAACCACTAACCTGTCAGTCTGTAATAAGGGCGCAACCCTCACCTTTGTCTTTCCGAGTACGGGACCACACAGGTGGGAAGGGGTCCTAGATATAACACTAAAATCAAATAACGATAACTTTAGGGTCGAAAACTGGAGAGTTTCTAATCTGGAGTCACTCTCAGACCACAGATGGATCCTCTACGATGTGAGTCTCGAGGCCGAGGAGACAAAACCTTTTAGAAACCCCAAGAGAGTAAATTGGACCAGGTTTAGCCAAGTTATTCGGACAAACCTCGAAAACACACCCAAAACAAACGCGGTAGCTATTGAGGAACTAAAGGCAAAGGTAAAGACTTTAGAGAATGCAATGCACGCAGCTCACAAAGTATCGTGCCCAGTTAAACGTAGTAAAAAAAAATTCCCCCATGGTGGAACGAAGATCTCTCTAATCTGAGACAGATGACCAGAGCGATTTTCAACATCTGCAACAAACACAACTTCTGGCAGCCTTAAAAGGACTGTTTAAGCCTTTATAAGGAAGCCATAAAGACATCCATAAAGGAGGCCTGGATGGATTACTGTCGTTCGATAGAAACAACTAAGGACTCTGCCTTCTGTCGAAGGAACACTCCAACCCTTCCGTTCTGAGAAAGCTAGATGGAGGATGGAGAATCGTGCGCGGAGACCCTAGAACTCCTAATAAATACCCACTTCCCCGGATGCAGCGATAATAGTACGGAACCCGAGAGGTCTCAGCAAGTACAACATGCACTATACTACTATACAGCAATATCACTTCAATAATTTCCGAGGAAAAAATTTCCTGGGCTATTAACAGCTTCTCCCCGTTTAAGTCTCCGGGCCCTGACGGCACACTACCTGTTATCCTACAGAAAACGCAAGACTTAACACTACCTTGGTTGGCGTCAATATTCAGAACCATTGGACGAATTTAACGAATTTATGAAACAAAGAACCCTAGTGAAAATCATCCAAACTATTCTTACTCCCACAAGTCATAAAATCAGAGCCCATAGTATTCTACACAATATATAATATACCTACTAATGCTACCACTTTAAGGTAAAATCCCCGAGGGGTTGCAGCTACCAAGGAACACATTGCATCACCGTCAATTGTCGTTGCTGCTACCATTTATCCAACTAAACTACAGATCTAAATGTGTATTACAATATTCATTTTCAACAATTATTATCACTTTTTGTATTTATCATCAATAATTTCTTTAATCGTAATTGAATCTTTACGTTGTCAGCTAAATAATAGCTTTTATGGAATTACGCCTTTATAACTAGTATTAAGTTTTTTTTTGTAAAACCATGACTTTGAAAATTATGCTTTCTTTTAAAAGACATATGAAAGAAAATCTCACTTTAAAAACCCTAGATCACATTACAACGAAATCCAACTATATTCCATATTGCGATGAAACCTCACCCTCATCTTCGGCAAAACAGAGCAGAAGAAAGAAAAGGACAGCGATGAAAGAAAGAGAAAACAACGGAGAGCAAGCTTAGACTGAGAGTTTGGAGTATTTCCGGGAAAGCGTGACGAGCTCTCTTGAATTTTGGAAGCGGATGGGACGACGTCGTGGAGAGGACGTGGAAAGTCTTGAGCTGTGGGAATCGCACTGTTGGAAGCCGAATAATTGGGACTATCGATGAATTGCTGGACGATAGGCAACACCGAAAAGAAATCCAAATAATTGGAATTATCGATGAATTGAATGAATTAACACCAAGAAGAAATCGGAAAAAGCTGAATTACGCCCCAACATCGAGCGGAGGCATTCGAAACGTAACCTATCGAACGAGCTATATCCACGAAGTATTATCATCGCAAACTCCATAGATGTTCGATAACCATCAACACGTCGAAAAATAATCTGTTTATAATCAACGTCCGAGTATCGGCTGGAAATGAGGGCTGTTACATCGTCGCTGGACTTTGAACGGCGTGTCTACCTGGACGAAAACGATACCGCACCGTGTAGAAGCGAATCGATGGATGGTTTGGTGAGATTTTTTTTCGGGTTTCTTTAATATATATATGTTGGGAAAAGTCCGAAAGGACATATTTGTTATCGAGCACCGCTAACAGCCTCCCTGACACCAGGCCGCATCAGGGTGGAAGTAGTGGCCTTACCATGGTATGCGGGGCTCTGGCAAGGTGGACAGTTTTTTCCCTAGCTACTCGTGGGACCACAATAGAAAACAAAATGACACCAACAAAACAACAAAAAGAAAAAAACATCTTCGGGAAGTACTTCCCTGACAGGACCAACCAAATAAACTGACAGGACTGGACAAGAAACAGAAACGGACAAAGTAGAGAAGAAGATGAGAAGGATGTGAATCGTCAATGAACGGCGGCGCTCCGCCTCTTCTCTCTCTCGCACTGACGATACCGACGGTAGCGCGTCAAATGCTCCAGCGATGCGATGCGATGCGATCATAAAAAGTGTACAACAAAAATCATTCAGTGCGGATATTCGGTTCCTAATTCAAAATCATCAACTACCGGTTAAATCCAAACTCATCAAATACTCCCCGTTTGTTGACGATGAGGGACTGCTTATCCCTTTATATACATAACAATTATTTGCATCCAGGAGTATCTGAAACGTTCGCTATAATCCGGCAGCGATATTGGGTATTGGGTAGTCGAAACCTCATCAGGAAGACGGTACACAGGTGCAAGGTCTGTTTTATGCAACGCAAGCTGACGAGTAACAGTTGATGGGTGAGTTACCAGCTCCGAGGATTGAACCAAGTCGGCCGTTCGCCAACACTGGCTGCGACTACGCTGGACCTCTGACGATAAAACTTTCTCGAGGACGTAACCCCAAATTGTCAAAAGCATATATCGCACTCTTCATATGCTTGTCTACGAAGGACATTCACCTGGAGGTAGTGAGTGATCTCACTACTGATGCGTTTCTTGCTGCCTTACGTAGATTCGTTTCTCGTCGTGGTCTGTGTTCCAATATGTACAGCGACAATGGAACCAACTTCCTAGGTGCTCGTCGGTGCTTAAACGAAATGCACAAGTTGGTTATGTCTGACGTACACAACGACACAATTATAGCTTCGCTTGCCAAGGACACCATCGCATGGCATTTCATCCACCCATCTGCGCCACATTTTGGTGGTTTATGGGAGGCTGGTGTCAAATAGGTCAAGATGCACCTACGTCGAATTGTGGGTTCCACGATTCTAACATTTGAGGAACTATACACCGTACTGACTCAGATTGAGTCAATTTTGAATTCTCATCCTTTGTGTTATATGTCTGATGACGATATAAACCCTCTAACACCTGCTCATTTCCTTATAGGCGAACCGTATTCAGCTGTTCCGGAACCGAAACTGATGGGCACTCCTGTAAATCGTTTGCAGCGCTGAAACCACCTCCAAAACATCGTTCAAGGCTTTTGGAAGAGGTGGACGAATGAGTACCTTACAACACTTCAGACGCGGTCGAAGTGACAACACTATAGTACGAGTTTGAAACCTGGGAACATAGTCGTGCTGAAGGAGCCCAATCTTCCTCCTACTAAGTGGCTTCACGGCAAAATAGAAGCAGTGATGCCAGGCGCTGATGGACATGCTAGAGTGGCTACAATCCGAACGAGTCGGGGTTCATTGGTAGGTACGCCCAATCACTAAACTTGCATTGCTGCCATGCTCCTGAAACCCGTTCCAGGGGGGCCGGGATGTTGAGAAATGTTCGATTTATTGTTAATTTCATGTTTATTTTGTTACTTATATCGTTAGTTATTTATTGTTGATTATTTCGTTAATATTCAGTTTTTTGTTTCTGTAACAACCATGTTTTGCTTCACTTACTTACATATAGCATAATAGCCGCGTTTTATTATCGCTAATGATCCATATGGATCAGATCCAGATCATGAAAATATATTACTTTGCAAGTTTGGCACCCCTGATTAATTTTCGACATACCTACGAAGCAAATAGTAAACACAACTTCAGCTGTAATTGATGTACGTTGAATAGGAATTGAGGAAAGCGATTGTTTCAGATTCTTGTTTGACTTGAAAAGATATTTAAAACCTAAAAACAAACTTTACATTTACATATATTTGTATTTATATCCATTAAGTTGAGTTATTTGGATGTTTGTTGACATATTTCGCACAGCTGTTGCTCTGTATTTATATTTTAATGCGCTGCCATTCGTGGGTTTTTTCTTGTTTTATTAAACTTTTAGAAATTTCGAACAACATCAAACTACACTTATTTTCTTTTCTTTTGCTACTGAATAGCTAAAAACTACACTAATATATAAATGGCATATTTTGATTTGGACAATTTTCGTTTAAACACATCAAACTCGTAGTTGCAAATTTCTATTCTGCCTTTTTATTTTATAATTTTGCCATCCATAATTTTATATGGAAATTTTCGCTATTGTGAGCTCGGAAAAGTTAGCCTCGACACTAAAAATGATTATTAGTACCGCGGAGGATCTCGTAGACTTGTTGTAGTGCGGGTAAATCGATGATCCATATGGATCATTAGCGATCTAATGTTAAACGCGTCTAATGTTAAAGATTTCATTCGTATTACAATAACACTTGTACGCACTACACGAACAATTTACAAGTCACGCACAATTACATTACCTGCGCGGTGAGATGTTTTTTGTATTATGCTTTGTGCTGTTGTTCGTTGTGGTGTGTGATGCTGCTGCGCTTGAATAGAGAGAAAATCTTCCACTTGGATTTCAGTAACAGCACGCACAACACCTTCAACTTTAACTCGATCCAACATAATTCGATTGGTATCGTATGACAAATTACACAAAGGGCCCTACCAATAATCGTTTTTAACCTTCAACTTAAATATTTCGACGGTCACAATAGATAATTTTATATGGAAATTTTCGCCATTGTGAGCTCGTAAAAGTTAGCCTGGACACTAAAAATGATTATTAGTACCGCGGAAAATAAATTTGTTCTGTTTTATGAAAATTTGCTTGTTGTCTGCTTTCCACTGGTCGAATTCTTCTAAACTCATCGTTGCAGTTTCCTCTAAAATTATCCATTCATCAACAAGGCTAATCAGAGATGGCGGGATCTTGACACCTGCAACCACGCAAAACAGGCCTGGCCACGAATAAACCGGCGCAGGACAAAGGTCCTGTTAAACGACAGTAGAACACATTTCGGAACTCTTGTCGGAGTACTAACAGGCCACTGTGTCCTAGGAAGACATGCCGCAAGGCTTGGAGTTACCGCTAATGAGGAGGAGGAGGAAACTCCGTTCCACCTACTATGTAACTGCCCGACGCTATCCTCGATTAAAAAGCAAACTCTGCTTGTGGTATCACAATGGACCTTACTTGGTCTAAGTGAATTACTCCGTATTAACGGATAATTGCCACCTAACCTAACCTAACCTAACCTAGAGTTCCACCTCCCACACTACTCTGGGTTTTTAATCCCATTATGTCTTTCGATATATTCATCTTCAAATTTTTACTGTAATTGGGTCCATTTATGGATCGCGATTAGCCTTTATGGTGCCTAGTGCCGTATGAGATAATTCGACATAAAAAATCAGTTTTGTCTAATGTTATATAACGTAATATTAAAGAATTTTCATAAGTCTCACTATTTAATCTTTACACGTTTGTGAGAACATCAGGAACAGTACAATATATTTAATTTATTACTTTACAAGTCTAAAATCTCCCGTGGATATATGAATTTAGGTTAATTTGGATTACAATAATACTTCAAAATACTTACAGATTAAACCGCAAGTCATGCTGTGCAGAGACATCAATAGTGGGAAGAAATACAGAGCGGAGTAAGCAGCGTACTTTTTATGTATACCAACAACATTATACAGAAAATATCGTATAAATATCATTTGTAGAAGGCAAATAAAGTAAAATATCAGCACAATTGTTTGCCTATAAAGAATTAATACATCATAATTGTAAGTACCTATACATAAGTCTATTTATTCCTAAGATGCTATTCACAGAGGTCTGTATTCGATTTCACCAATAATACGGAATGACTAATTAAAAACATACCTTTTCAAATAAATTATCGTTATACCCTCCACAGTGAGGTATATTCACTTTGCCATTGCATTTGTAACGCCGAGAAGGAGTCACCGGAGACACCATAAAGTATAATATTCTGAATCAGGATCACATTCTGAATCCATTTAGCCACGTCCATCTGTCCGTCTGTCTGTCTGTTGAAAACACAATAGCTTCCAAACGAGTCGATCTAGGGGAATGAAATTTTGGGAGAGGACTTCTTTTTATCGTGGTCAGGTTGGTATTAAAAATGACAAACGCATGACAAACATTTTGGATGACTTTTATGCAGTGGAGGGTATCAAAGCATCGGCCAGGCCAATGATAACACTTTTACTTGTTTTTTTTTTATAAGAAACTAGCTGAACCATCGCCGGCTACGCGAGGCCTTTTTGTTTTTGCCTTTCGATTGTTCACCGTAATTACCGACATTTAAAAAAAATCAATTAAATTGGTTGAAAATCACGGGCGACAGAGGGAAGCATATACTTTTTGCCACTTTGTTTTATATATACATTCCCATGCACTTGGACAGGGACAAGATTTTATAATCATTTCATGTTGTGTTTCTCTTTCTCATTCCTAAATATCGGTATTTCCTTTATGCTATTATTTAGCACATAGAAATAGGCAACTTTTAAGAGCGAAACTAAATTCGCACAGTTTTACACTTATATGTTATTTTGGTTTTTATTTGACCATGCAAAAAAATGTGAACTTTTTTGCAGCACTTGAATAGGGACAGATGAGAGGCAATTGCTTTGCTGTGGATCAATTTACAATGGTGGACATAAGTATTTTGACAAAACAAAGTTAATTGTACTCATAATTTAAACTTTCTTCATGTAAATTTTGGCATCAATGGAAAGGTCATTTAAATTCCGTTTGAATGATACAAAATTTTCCTTAACCTTAAATTTGTTCCTCGGTCTCAAAAAAAAAAATGTTTTGAAGTAAAAAGTTTCTGCAAACAATTCAAATAGTGACTGCAAAATTTTTTTTTCAAAAATCTCTTCGATAATATTTTTTATTATTTTTTGAATGGGATGATCTCAGAAAAATTTTGTATGAAAAGGAGGAGTGGCTAAAATAGTCATTTTTAGCAATTTTCAAACAATCATAAAAAATATTAGCGAAGAGATTTGTGAAACAATTTTTTTGCAGTCGCTATTTGAATTGTTTGAAGAAACTTTTTGCATCAAAACATTTTTGTTTTTGTTTTTTTGAGACCGAGGAAAAAAGTAAAAAAGTAGACTTTTACAAAAGTTCTAAATTTTCAATGGGTACTTAATGGGTTAAGGAAAGTTTTGTATCATTCAAACGGAATTTAAATGACCTTTCCATTGATGCCAAAATGTACACGAAGAAAGTTCAAATTATGAGTAGAATTAACTTCAGTTTTGTCAAAATACTTATGTCCACCATTGTATTGAAGCTGAAAGTATTTTAATTTTTATTTCGCGTATATTTTAACCGTTTTCAATCAAATGGGGTGAGGAAAAGTTGTAACTGCAGAAGAGAAAGGCAAAATAATTGGCTAGAAGGAGTGTAGTCTCACCTATAGCGTTATTCCCAACAAAATTGGAATAAAGAAGTCAGTGGTTTGGAATTTTCTTAAAATTAAGTCGAACTATGGAAACACCATGAAGGGAGGACCAAAACAGTTACTACACCTACTCAAAATAGACGGATTGTTGGAGAAGCATCAATTTCTCACTGTTCCGCCTCGCAGATCGGATAAAATTTGGGAATCATTGCTAGAGTTGACACGGTAAGATGAGTAATTCGGAGAGCTGGGTATCTAAAAAGATTAAAATTAAAAAAAAAAAACCGGCTCTTACCGTTACTCGTAAGAGACTCGCATGGCTTTTGCTCGGAATTGGATGACATGGAATAGTTAGTGGCATTAAACAGTTTTTTCGGACGAAGCCCGATTAAATTTAGATGGCCTTGATTGTTAAATTACTAAATTCATGACATACACAAAGAAAAACACTATCTGTCTCGACACCATAGCCGTGAAATGGGTGTAATGGTATATTGTGCGATCTCTTATTATGAACAATTTTAATTGCAGTTTCCGTCATCAAGAATGAACGCGAATAACTACAAAGGCGTACTGTAAAACGCTTTTCCTTACTACGATAATGTATTTGGACCCGTGCAATTTACTTTCCAGCAGGATAACACCCCCATTCATACCCATTCTGTTTAATTCACTTTCAAACGGTATTTATGAAGTTATTTCCAACAAATGCGGCTACACGCATTATTAACTAAGCTTAACAAGATAAGAAGAAATGAATTTGAACTGAATTTTGCAAAGTTTTGTTATTGATCCTTGTTTCCAGTTACTGTCCCTATTCAAGTGCGGCAAGAGAAAATGCATTTTTAAGACTACATTCAAAAATCATTTGTTTAAAAATAACGGTAAAATGTTGGTTCTTAATTTTGTTTTCCCTTTATATAAAATTGAAATCAAAACATTAAAAAAATTTATATCTATACAAATTCTATGTTGTTTTATTGAAAAACCGCAAAGGAGAAACAAGAAAGCTTGTCCCTATTCAAGCGCATGGGAGTGTATAAGAGAAAAGAGATAAAGCTCTTCGATGTCAAACAGTATGGATTTATTCAGTAGCAATATCTTAAAAATAGTTATGGGATAATGGAGAAAAACAGGAACAGAATAAGACAGAAAAACACAAGTTAATAGCTTCTTTAAGGCCTTTTGGAAAGGCCTCTATAAGGCCTGCCGAAGTGATTTAATCGAAATCTGAAAAATAAGAGCTTCTATAAAGCTTGATATTCGAAGCAATCAATATAACCTCTGTGGAAAGTCAAGAATTTAAGTCAATGCAAATAATGTTGTGGGGGCGCTAATAACCCTCCCTTAATACACACTCCTATCTCACCAACAAACATTACCCAACATTACCCAACATCACCCAACATTACCCACATATCAACATCTACATCCATTTCCCATAATCATACCATAACATAATCACCCATATACTAAAACCACATAACACATCTCATTATACCCTATACATTTCAACATTTCAAAATTTAACAAAAAACATCCCCGAACACATCCGGCTAAAGATGGCTGCGAAATTAGGCAACTTATTTTTTTTTTAAATTTTTAAAAATTTCCATTCCTGGCCTATATCCTGGCAACAAAAAAAAATATAGATAAGCCTACTTGATTTCAACCGTGAAAATTTTTATTCTTTGCAAAATTTTCAAATTTTTTTTCAGTCAGTCTCGAATTTTCAAATATGTCGATACAAAGTCGACTTTGAAACATAATTGGTTTAACCCGTAATTTTCTTTTTTTTCGATACGGAAAATTTTGGAATCAATAAATAAACCAACGTTTTATAATAAGTTGTCTTAATCCGTTAATGCCTTAATATTTTGGTGTGTCTGTTTTTGTCTCCGTGTGTTAAAAATTCCGTTTGTCCTAAAGAAAAAAAAAATATCTCACCCCCATTTTCACCCCGTTTAACAAACGATAAATCCCTAAGCTTTATAAATTTGTGTGTTTGGTTTTATTGGGCATTTTAAAAGCGGAAAATAATATAGTTAACATTGCATCCGAAATCTTCTTGTGCATAATTTATAACTATAATAAAAAGAACGACAAAATAACAATTAGTGTATCCTACCTACAAAAAAAAAAAAAAAAAAAAACATAAATCCTTGATCCACAAACAACAAAGAAAAAAAAAACAATCCTACCTAATTAAACATCAAAAAAATATATATATATACGTAAAACTGTGCTATCTCCAACCTCACCTTGCTGAAACAATTCCTGCCCTGTCCATGATGATCCTGCCTAGTGATGTTTTCAATATTAACTTATTTTAAATAACCTAATAAATACCTATGTAACGTAATTTTTTTATAATTTTTGTTCTCTTTCCCTTTGCATTTCTTACTCCTATTTTAGTAGATATACCTATAATTCATAAAAAAGTAAATTTCTAGAAGTGTTTGTGATTGTAATTCGAATTCGTTTTAGTGTTTTATGTTAGAGTGGTTAGTGTAATTTTCTTTCAGATACAACATCCAGCTGCAAGTGCACCTGCATCCAGGATGAATGGTATGTTTTTCTTTTATTTATGAATATTTTCCTTTAGTTTTTTTTTTTTATTGTTTGATTTATAAAGCGAATTCTTTTTAACAAATTTTGTCAAAATTTCGCAAATTAAATTTATTTTATCTAGTATCCTCAAAAAATTTTATATTAGGCATTTCTTTTGCATAGATTTTAAATTTTTTCCTTGTGTTTCCCTGTTCTTTGTTCTTTTTCAGAATTGTTGTTGTCAACAATTTTAAATATCTAGTAGAATAATTATTTTGTAAATAAATACGTACTTTGTTACATTATAGTAATAGTTTGAATGGAGTGATTGTGGTTTTGTTTTTCTGGAACTTTATACATATTTAGATATATGTATTTAGGTTCTTAAATATGAGTGAGTAATTTCATACTGTACAGGGTGACCGAAATATCGTGGGCAACAATGACGGACAAAAAGAGTTGTTGAATGTTTTTTGATACTAAGTAGGGGTTGTCACATATTATGAGCGAGTGGCAACCAAGGTACTCTGCTCATTCATGAGTAGGGTAATGGGGTGGGCAGCTCACAAGGTACCATAACACCTTCGGTACCGGTGTGGCGAGAGAAGGAGGAAGGCAAACTAACCGAGTCAATAGGTGTGGTTTGTTTTCTTCTTGGCTGTCTAAATTTTAAAAATCTTTTCAATCCTAGTTAGAGTCCTTCCATTTTCCAAATTTTCTTCATATCCCTTCATCAATCCCTAATTTTCAAATATCCCTACAGAACTTACAGGCATGTAAAATTACGGTAGTCCGCAAGACATGCAAAAGATCCCACCCATTCCGACGAGCTAAGCACTGGCTTACACAAGCATGCCTGCCTTGCTTTGTCGACCGGACAGCCCTTCCACCGATGTCAACTTGAGATTCCTGTATCTCTAAGGTGGAAGGGTAACATATGTTTATATGTATACCGTTACAGGTGGCGCCCAACGTGGGGCCAAAGCTTACAAAACTTTGGTTCCGCAATCATCTCTTTGTGCAAAATTTCAATTTCCCCATTTCTTTCAAATTCACTTCATTTTCCATTTTTTTCAACTTTTTTTTCAAATTTCAATTTCATGTTTGGAACTCAGCCAATAACTAATCGGTTCTTGTATTTTACAGTCGCTTGTTAAGGTTTTCAAGTCTTCTGTCCATTGATGGTTCCTCAGACCATCAGTTGTTTGCAGGGGATTTGAAAACTTTGAACAACAGACGAGATATAATGGTGAATGTCTTTAAATGGATATTATATCTGCTCCATTTTTACAGCTTTCACTATTATATTTCGTCACAAGGTCGGAAGTTCATAAGCGTTAAGTGCATTTCTGTCCGGGAAAGGGAATTTCCGTAGTACCTTTTCGTCAGTTGCTGCAAGCACTTGTTTATGACTTCCTCGATCCTTTTAACATCTTCTGTTCATTTTATCCGGTATCCTTCTAGTTGAA
The DNA here is from genome assembly GCA_955612985.1 of Cheilosia scutellata. Classification (NCBI taxonomy): domain Eukaryota; kingdom Metazoa; phylum Arthropoda; class Insecta; order Diptera; family Syrphidae; genus Cheilosia; species Cheilosia scutellata. The sequence goes on along the minus strand of OY015312.1, from coordinate 81,566,102 downwards.
CCATGAACATGCTAGTTGTTTGTGCCGGCAATAATTTCATGAACACGGACGATATACAGAACTGATGGTTAATTCTCTCAAAGCACCATTCAAAACTCTCTTGTTGTCCTAATTTGTTTGTCCGCGTTATTGAAAGTCACCCCACCACTCAATACTATTTATCTAATATAAATAGTCGATTCTGAAATTGAATCAAATTTCTTTTCCTATAGATACTTAGATACTAATACATAAATACTAATACATACATAATACAGTATTTAACATTTATTTTCTTTTCATATTCTTCTAGTTTATTCCACTTTCTAGTCTTAATTTTAGCTTTAACGTTCCTTTCATTCTTAACATTTTTTTTTTATTCTCGCGTTCCATTTCATTTTTCTTTGCTTCATATTTATCAAAATGTCCAACCCAAGTAACAATATGGAAGATGGTTACTTCCTTAGAAGCAGGCAACCAAGGTACTCTGCTCATTCATGAGTAGGGTAATGGGGTGGGCAGCTCACAAGGTACCATAACACCTTCGGTACCGGTGTGGCGAGAGAAGGAGGAAGGCAAACTAACCGAGTCAATAGGTGTGGTTTGTTTTCTTCTTGGCTGTCTAAATTTTAAAAATCTTTTCAATCCTAGTTAGAGTCCTTCCATTTTCCAAATTTTCTTCATATCCCTTCATCAATCCCTAATTTTCAAATATCCCTACAGAACTTACAGGCATGTAAAATTACGGTAGTCCGCAAGACATGCAAAAGATCCCACCCATTCCGACGAGCTAAGCACTGGCTTACACAAGCATGCCTGCCTTGCTTTGTCGACCGGACAGCCCTTCCACCGATGTCAACTTGAGATTCCTGTATCTCTAAGGTGGAAGGGTAACATATGTCTATATGTATACCGTTACAATGTAAAAACCTATATAAACGCTTCGACTCTAATGAAAAAGACTAATTATGGAATTCGTTTTTTCTAAGTATTTCTTCTATTCTTTTTTCATGTATTTCTTTTAAGAATGAGGAATACTACCATTTATGCAGTCAACATTGGTTTTACCTCACTCTCCATACTCTGACGTGTTAAGAAATTATTTATTTTAAGTGCACTTGTAATAAACGAGCTGGATAATTGTTTGCAGCAAATTAAAAAAAAAAATCATTTTCTCTTCTTTAGTTTTGTCATAAAGGTTCTAGTACACGCTATGTAGCACGCCACATATATATGTGCATGTGGCTCTGACGTAATTTTGACGTCAGCGTATGGATCCAATGCCTACATAAGATACTCATACGTATGAGGCACGATATGAGGCGCGCGTGACACATACGCATTGTGTGGCTTTTCGACATTCCGTGTACTACCCTTGCACATACGATTTATGTATTTTTCAATGTAATTTCAGCATTTCAGTTTGCGTTTTGTACGAGCAGCGATAACTTAAATACACCCAAAGCAATAAAACATTTAATATGTACAGTTCTACTGCAAGACTGCACAGCACACAGGGCAATAAAACTGCGGATAGCATCATCATTAACGAATAACCAACAGCCAAACGATATGTGCGCCCTTATGTAGCCACCGCGCTACATACCGTGTACTAGCACCTTAAGCATTTAATCGAAGTGATGATTGCTTATGCAAGCTAATAGTTGTCTTAAAAAACATAAACTATCTTAAGGAAGCTATCGACTTTCTTATAGAGGATCTTTGAATTGACTTCGATTCCCAAGCTTTATAGAAGCTTTAATTTTTCAGACTTCAACTAACCAACATTCGACGTGGGTTCGAGCCTCAGTGGAGTACACATTTTTTTTTTAATAGATAAATCTGTATTTTTGTTTTACAGAGAGAGAGTTACAGGGATATAATAGCGTACATACTAATTTTATAACGAGCGTAGTAATAAATATTTGTGCTTATATTGAATTTTTAATCTTGAAGTTTTTAATTCCTAAAAAAAAAAAAAAAAAAAAGGGGACATTGTTTTTCTCGTACAAGGAAATTATTCGCTATTAAGTTCGTGTCTTATACGTACAAGAACATATCTATGAAGCTTGAAAAGTTTATGTAGTTCAACTTATATCATGTTGACCTAGTGGTTGCGTGTTGGGCTGGGGTTCCGAGGGTGCGAGTTCGATTCCTGAACGAAGCAAGAAGTAGTTGAATATTTTTCAATTAAAATAAATATACAGGGTGTCCCAGTTAAGAAGTATAATCCTTTAAGGGAAGATTCCTGATTTTTTTATGAAATTTTTATCCTTGAGAAATTTACTAAAAATTATGTTAAGCAACTTTTTTAAGTACGATCACCAGAAGTTGTAGTAAAAGCCGTTTTTTGTCTGACAAAAATGGTCAAAAAAGAGTCGATATTTTTCAAAAATAAGGTTTTTCTTTCATAGCACCCCAGAAGAAAGAAATCCATGGGTGTTAGGTCAGGAGATCTGGGTGGACAAGGGTTGGGGCCAAATTGACCATATGCCGACACAATTATTAGAATTCACTTAAAGTTTATTTCAATTTCTTTCGTTACAAATTAATTACAAATTGTTATATGCGATCCTAACACGAGCCAAAGGCCACTTCACTGACATTTGAGTCGTCAATTATTGTGGAGCGAATACCGAGAAGAGTCCAGGGTAGATTTGAAAACCAATTTTGTTTGTCTTCGTGCGCCCGTAGCGCTTCTTTAAGCTGTCGGTGTGAGCAGGTAAGTGAAACCTTGTGATGGTGGTGGTAAGGGTCCGACTAGGTCCATGTGAATGTGCGAGAATCTGCATTCGGGAACAGGAAAATGTCCATGTTTAGACGTGGTAGTAATTTTTGATTTTTGACAAGAGACACAGCTTTTTGTCAATCTGTTGACATCGCCGTTCATCTTAGGCCAAAAGTATTTTGCTGTAATAATTTTACGCCTTGCTGTTGAACCTGGATGTGAGAGCGGTTGGTGATTGTCAAAAATCGCTCGGCGAAAGATTTCGGGCACGTATGGACGGTTTTTTCCGGTGGATGTTTCGCACCATATTTCAACATCCTGTATCGGGATATTTATTTTCTCCAGGTTAAACGATGGTTTAGAGTGTGCTAAAAGCACTTTTAGTTCGTCGTCGCTTTCTTGTTCTTTGAGGAGATTCTGAATGCTGACATTTTTGAAATTTATCAATTCGACAAAAGATCGGGATAGGGTATCCGCAACGATATTTTGAATGCCTTCGACATAACGAATTTCTGTTGTGAATTCGGCGATAAATTCCAAATGGCGCGTTTGACGAGGCGATTTTTCCGTCTTTGAGCGGATCGCGTTTGTGAGCGGCTTATGGTCGGTAAAAACGGTAATTTGTATACCTTCCACATAGTACCGGAAATGTTTAACGTTCTTGAAAATGGCGAAAAGTTCGCGATCGAAAGTCGAATATTTATTTTCGGGGGGGAAAGTGTGGAAAAGAAGCCTAATGGATCCCATGTATTATTATGATATTGCTGGAGGACTCCTCCAATCGCGTCATTAGACGCGTCCACCATATTACTGATCTGCGCTAGGGGCTTGGGATGAAAAAGCATAGTGCGCTGCGCTAAGTCTCGCTTGAGAACTTGGAACGCCTCTTCAGACTCGTATGACCATTGAAAAATCGGTTTTGTCTTACCGTCTTTTTTACTTGTTTTTAGTAATTCGTAAAGAATTTTAGCTTTAGATGCCATACTTGGCAAGAAACGATTGTAAAAATTGATCATGCCGAGGAAACGCTGAAGTTGTTTTATAGAGCAGGGGCTAGGAAACTCGTTTGGCTTGGACTCGCTCTTGCGATGGGGTGATTCCGCTTTTGGAAATGTTGTAACCGAAGAAATCGAGTTCGGCGACTCCCAGTTCACTTTTTGCAACATTAACGTTTAGTCCGTGCTCTTGCAATATACGAAAAACTTTTCGCAGATGCCCCTTGTGTTCCTCGGCAGATTTTCTTGAGACAAGTATGTCGTCTATATGAAAAATCTCCTAGTATGCTGTTCATAAGACGTTGGAAGGTTTGCGCATCGTTTCGCACACCGAAAGACATTCGGAGAAATTCGAAAAGTCCGAAGGGTGTTATTATACCGCCGTTTTATGAACATCTTCCTCTGCTACCGGTATTTGATGGTAGGCGCGTACCAAATCAATCTTTGAATAGATTGACCAACCGACAAGGTTAGCGGAACAATCTTGAGCATTTGAAATCGGATGTTTATCTGGTACTGTCGCTTGATTTTAGGAACCATATGAAGCGGTGAAGCGACGTGGGATTTCGAAACACGGCAAATTCTCAGGGTAATCATCTGCCGAAACTGTCGCTTGGCGATTGCCAATCTATCCGTGTTGAGTCTTCGAGCGCTAGCTGAAGGGAGTTGGCCCGTTGTTATTATCCGGTGGACAACGTCATGTTTGACCGGTAACGTAAAATCTGGTGGAGCTTTAAGCTCTGGATACTCATCAAGGATAGCGCCGAATTCGCTTGGAATCGACAAAGGTTTTGGTGAGCAGGTATTTGTAGATTTGAAAAGACAGCTGACTTGAATGTTGGTTTGCTTATCCACAACTCTACGGCTGCTTAGGTCGACGACTAAATTGGATTTATGCAGAAAATCAGCTCCTATAATAGGGTGATCGATGTCTGCTATAACAAATGTAAAATCGAAAGCCCGCCGGAGGTTCAAGTCAACTGTTAATCGTTTGCAACCGTAGGTGTGAATTTTTCCACCATTAGCAGTAATAAGAACGAATTCGTTGGGCTGGTTGATATGCTGACAGAGTTTGCGAGGAATTATCGAGATCTCTGCCCCAGTGTCGATAAGGAATTGAAGCTTGGAAGTTTTGTCACGGATAAATAAACGGTGCGAAAATGTTGCCTCACTCAAAGCCGCATTTGAGATTTGGCTCGCTAGTTTTTTGGCGACTGAAAGGTGCACGACTTCCAAATCACCGATGAAACCAGCAAATTGACTTACCGTCCTTTGTCCTACTATTCGACCTGTGTCTACTTTTCGACCTATCCTGAGAGAAGTTCCTGGATGCCCTGCTAAAATTATTGGGTAGATATAAAAGCTTTTGCACGAGATCGTTGGTTAGATCATTACTGTGTGTCACACTAACTTGGGATATCTGAGGTCTCGAAGATGAGTCATGGAGTCTATCTGCAAGAGCAAATAGTTCACTTTGCGACTGAGAATTCTCCACCGCCATAAGACAAACGTGTATTGTTGACGGTAATCGGTTTAGCCAAAGTTTCATGACTAGAGGCGGATTGATTAGATTGTTCCCACTTGTTAGACTTTCCATGCTCCTATACAACTCAGACGGTTTCAGATCTCCTAGCTCTATTTTTGTTAAGCAGTGCGTCCAAACGCCGTTCCTCGCTATCCCTATTTCGCTCTAGTAAGACTTTTTTCAAATGTTCGTATTTGTCTTGCGTTGGGGGAGACACTAAAACATCTGCTACCGTTTCCATCGTCTGTTTATTAAGCGATGCCACTAAATAATCATAATTAGTGTTCGGTGATGTGATGCTTTTGAGTCTGAATTGGGTTTCGATTTGAAGAAACCACAAGTCGGGTCGATTGTTCCAAAATGGCGGAATTTTAATAGAAATGAGGGATGCTTGCTGGGTATTTTCAGCAGCAGAAACCGGGGGTAAAACACTTGTATCGCCGGATAAATTGGAAATTTTGTGAAAAGCAGGTTGTTTTAAAATGTACGTCCGGTAAAATAAGATTGATTGTAAAGTCAGGTGAAAATATTGTTAAAATCTTGCACTGCTTGTTGTAAAAGTCCGAGAACATTTTTTACAAAAGAAATCTCAAAGAAATCAAAAATTCGGTACTCCAAAGCGAAAATCCATTTAACCCAACTTTGTTCTAATCGCGGAAACGAAATGTACGGGAGGAGGCGAAACGGTATTCTCAGGCAACCGCACAACTGTTCTAAATTCGTGATCAATCGCGTGATCGACCACGCGTCGTTTTTTTATGTGGTGACCGTTATATGTACCGTATTACCGAACAGCGTTTTCCGAAAAAGAAGCGACCCGTGTTACCAAATTATAAACAAAATTAATTTAAAATTTACTATAAATGTTCTAATATTTTATTAATTTAAATTAACCTTTATTTTTCGCTCACTGTACTCACAAATGCTGAAGTACTATTTGCCCTGGTGTGTTTTGTTCTCTGCTACGATACTTATATCTGGATGTCGCCTCCGCTACGATATTATTAGCTGATTTCTCGCATTAGCAATTTGTAATGCGAGAAACACATTGGCACAGCAACAGCAACTTTGACAGCCACAGCGCCCTTTTTAGAGCCCCTGCTTTTTAATGGCTGAAGTTACATTAGCAACACATTAGTTACACAGCAACATCGACATCGACATCGACGTTAGAGATAAGTCCTAAATTCAATGTTGCTGTGCAAATGCTACCAACACCACGGCATTGTATATAAACACTAGCCGTGTTTTATTATGCCCGTGATCTGAGCCGGATCAGATTAGCATAATAAAACAAACCAGGTTCAATTGTAATTTGTTTGACATTTGACAGTTTGTTTAGTTTAGTTTAGTATTCTATCATTCTATAATACTATCATATTATCATATTATTGATGCAACAACTACAAGTTGGCTACTACGGCTACGGCTACTATACTACTATCACTTCGCATTTATGCACCTAGCGCCACCAACCACTTCCAAGACCAACTACTTACATCGAACATGGTAGTTGGCTTTGATTATTTGAAACGAAATTATTCTTTTCTTATTCGTTTCATTGACAACATGCAGATGAAAGAGAAAGAACAATTATTATTTGTGTTGTCTTTTATTGTCACATCGACAACATGCAGATGAAAGAGAAAGAACAATTATTATTTTTGTTGTCATCTCCACCGATTGCATAATAGTGGAAGTGAAATATGCAAAGGAAAATGAAATGAATGATCGGGTACTTTTCGCATATACCTATACTCGTAGGTAGTTAGTAGTGGTGGTGTGTAGGTTAGGCGAAGTGTACTTTTAGCATGACGATGACGATTGGAATTGTTGATATTGAAGAGGATAACAATGTAGGAAAATATGAAATCGCAGATTCTTTACAATATTTTGTATTTCTTCGATTTATGGGCAGCAGTGATGGTGTCATGGTCCGCACTACTTGAATAGCACACCCCTAAGGTCGGTTTTCTATCGCCCACTGGTTTGGGAAACCAAGCATGCTAGAAACCTTTTTTTTAATTAAAGTTAATTTAATTGTTGTGATTTGACCTGAAGGAAGATTTAAAGTTAAAGCTTTAAGTCCTAAGAAAATCGAGAAGAGCCAACACGTTATATCCATATTTTTAGGTAATGAGTCTAAATATGGATAAAAACGTGAAAGGCCGCATACATAAGTGCGCTTACAACTGCGGAAAGGCGACTTATATTAGGAAAAGCGTCAAATTCTCACGACTCTTTTCCAAAAACCAGGAAAAAATGTATCAAAGCAAGGCTCACAACTATTCGTCGTAATATTTTGAATGCCAAGGATATAAAAGGACTAAAAATCAAGAAGAAGACACCCCTTAACCCGTTTCGAAAAGCGCAACGCCTTCGTTTTTGTGGCCTGGTCTTCGTAGTGGCACCGTGTGGCCTTTTCAGCCGAAAAAAAAAATTATTTGGAAGTCCCCGATGGCTATAGCTACTATTACCATAACCTCCGCAAAGATACCCATCATTTGGACCGGCTCCATAGCAGAGTTAAAGGTGTGATGGTGTGGAGGCCGTTTCGTATTATAGCGAAAATTAAATTTTTGTTAACCACAATGAATGCGTTGTCTTACTGATAAGGCTTTAACACATTTTCATAACGGACATCTGCCGTGGATCTAACAACATGATAAAGCGCCAATACATACAGCCCGGGTTGTTAAAACGTATTTATAGATCCACATTGTGGAGCTATTAAGCTGACCGGCCTACTCACCGGATTTGAATATCATCGAAAATGTTTGGCAATGGTTGACAGGTCAAGTTTATGTATGGGGACAACAATGTTCGACTGTATCTAAAAAATGTACTTAAAAATGTAGCTTTAAATCTTCCTACGCGGCAGATTGATTCTCCGATGTTAAGCTTATTTAAGGCTTGAATATCCGATCGAGTCTCAATATTGTTAAAGGGCCCCTGTATATCAAGAAAGACATCCATTCCTTGAGTGAAAGGGACCTCTCCATCGTTCCAACAATTGTGTGAAAAGCAGTTTCGATTGACTTGCTCTTTTGCTCTGATCAACGATCACAATAAAGTGAGGGAAAATAAAAATCGAAAGGAATAAGATATGTAAGAGAATTTGTTAATGACTTTAACATGGATGCGCTAAACCAACATTTGGTAATAGTGAATATAGGGGAGAATAGACAATTGTCAAACAGTAGGTATACTAAATACCTGGTTCAGGATTTCTTACAATTATACCCTCATACCTCCTTATATAGGGTTATTGAGCGAACTCAAGGAAAATCGAATTGCTCAGATTTATCTCCAGACCAGAGATGGCAGCATTAGGCGGGTAACCCTAAATAACGCAAGGCTGCTAGTAATACTATATGAAAATCAACTTAGAACTTCTTCTAAATACATACATGAAATACATACCTACTTTTATTTATAGTTCCGCATAAATCCCGTGAGTATGTATGCATTTATCTACTCTTCAGATTGAATTCGCTAGATGTTTTATCGAAATGATTATATTTTTGTCTTCAGCAAAATGCATGCCAATGTTCCAAATTTTAAAAACTTTTGATCCCATGACTGTCGATGAAAAGCGTTTAAAATCTATTTTGTTCTTTTGCATTGTCTAATTTGCCCAAACTTCACAGCAAATAACTTTGGGCCAACTTCAAAGACTGCCTGGAAATTTGAGCTCAATCGGTTCGGTGGCTTTCGAGTTTTGTGATCATTGGTGGTGTATATTCCCATACAAAATGCAAATTCAGTTTTTTTTCGATTTTTCGGCTTTTCACTTGGGGTTTTCCCAATTTTCTTTTATGCCAAACCCTCTAGACTAGCCTCTAGACTTTTTTCGACTTTTGCGAGACTAGCGCACAACAATTGATTTTTATATATATAGAATAAATGTAGTAGAAATAGTTAGCAGCTCGTTGTACAGACATAAAATGTTTCTACATTATATACCTACTGCATAAAGTAGACACATATAATATTTTTGAATCAATTAAAAAAAGAATCACTTAAATCGATGCATATTTGACAAAAATATAGGCATAATAGTGAGAGTCTACATTATTTTATGCCCAATCCTTAAATCTTCTGCAATGACAGAAAGAAAGCCAAATTCAGTTTTTATTCAATTTGTCTCTCCCAACTGATCACCCCTTGCATCGTCCCCCTCTCATAACACACAAATCCTACACCATCGTAATCGTATTCTACACCATGCTATTGATTTATCTTGCTCATAATATTGCATCTCCTTTCCTTCGTTCCTTTCTTCTATAAGAAAACAAAACCAAATGCAGTTCCCTACCCTGTTACATCACATCAGAAATAATTGTGTAAGGCTTCAGTTATAGCCATCAGAAAAATCCATCCGTAAAATCACGAAACAGAACAAAACTGACACATTTAGCCATAGCATATCATAGGAATTCAGTGGAATACTTCGTGAAACTGGTTGAGAAGTTGAACAGAAAAATTTTTTCGTACGGAAAAATAAAGAAATTCCTTTTTTAGAAAATTTAAAGATCAATTGCTTAATTTTTTTTGACGAATTAGTTTTATAATTCAAAAGCAACATTTTAAGACCAAGATTGAGTTCAGCGATTGAGTTTAAGTGCTCCAAAAAAGTGAAAAATTTTTTTACGGATGCATTTTCCTAATAGCTATAACAGCAGCCTAAGGCCCTAGTTATAGCTATCATTGAAATGCATCATTGGAACAAATCAGTGGAATGGTGGTTTCATATTTTTGACAAGTCGGTTATAGCAATCATTGAAAAATTCCTGTCAGTGGAAGTACCTGTCAGTGACTTGGCCGCAAACAAGTATAGGTTTTGAGGTTAGAGTTGATCATTGAAAGCAAAACTGACAGCTGAGAATAGAATGAAAATCTAACACATCAGTGAAACGATTGGGTTCCAAATTAGAGAAACGAGAATCAGCTGTTCATTGAAATCGATTTCGATCAGTGAAATAATAAAATTGGATTTAAAGAAAAGTTTTAATCAGAATTAAGTTATTTCTTTCGTAAAAAAATTCCACAATTGATTAGCTTTATCTTGATACCAACTAAAGCCAATATTGTTTGATTATTCGTCTTAAAATCGGAAAACTAAATTTTCAATGATGCATTTCAATGATAGCTATAACTAGGGCCTAAGGCCTAAGGCTGCAGTTATAGCCATCAGTAAAATCCATCCGTAAAAAAATTGTTTCACTTTTTTGGAGCACTTAAACTCAATCGTTGAACTCAATCTTGGTCTTAAAATGTTGCTTTTGAATTATAAAACTAATTGGTAAAAAAAAATTAAGCAATTGATCTTTAAATTTTCTAAAAAAAAAAGAATTTCTTTATTTTTCCGTACGAAAAACTTTTTCTGTTCAACTTCTCAACCAGTTTCACGAAGTATTCCACTGAATTCCTATGATATGCTATGGTTAAATGTTTCAGTTTTGTTCTGTTTCGTGGTTTTACGGATGGATTTTACTGATGGCTATAACTGCAGCCTAAGGCGATATGAATGAAAAAAGAGAAAGGCAGACCAGTTTGACTTTGTTTTGTCTATTTTGGTTTTCTCTATACACATTTCCCCAATGCTCGGAGTTGGCAGTGTACAAACTAAATCAACTGACGCGCCACCTGGATCGTCGAAGACGCGTAATTCAATGCGACGGGATGATAGTACTATAGTTACGGTGACCATATCTTTAGAAGCCAAACCCGGGACAAAAAGAAATATGAAAATTATAGTAACAAACAGAAAAAAAACAAAACACACTTGTACTGAATTATTCCATAAATTATTACTTTTTGAAGGGAATACAAAATCTACAAACTTGATTTCTTTATGACTTCATGAGTCATGATCATGACGTAAAAACAACACAATAGGGACAAAACATGTTGCACTTATTTGTCGTACACATGTCTAAGAAAAATGCTCCGCACTCTTTGAAACCCAACTTGAAAACTGTCTTTCAGTAACTTCTCGATTTTTTAAACGAGACGTGTTCTTCAAAAGTATTTCTCCTGAATCAAGCTATGATTATTCCATGTTAAATTGTAAATATGTACAGAAAAAAAGAAGACACCAAATACCCTTTCAGTATACTTTTTCAGATAATATGAATACAGAAACTATGCGATCCGTGACCCCAATATATAACTTATCTGCTGCGCATTTGGGAATAACCCCCCTAGTAGGGGGCCCTAAAATCGATTTTCTTTTAAGTCTGGTAGGTAGCTACGCTGTCCGCACTAAAATTAAACCCCCATCCTAATGTACCTTCATTTTCCTTACCTTAATTTTTACATCTCAAGGGAAAGCCTCGGTATTCTCGTCGTAGCTTTAAATCAATACAGGATACAATCACATACTTCATAATTAGTATGCCCCTATTATGTAAGACAACTCAACTTAGTTGAGTTGAGTTGTCTTGAATTCAACTCAACTTTCACACAACCCAAATTAACAAACAACTTATAGACGACCACTACCATCTTTGTTGTGACAACTTTTCTATCAAGGTTGTGTATTACAATACGGGCAATGCCGAATTTTGAATTAAATAAAACCAAGTGACAACTCAACTTTAGTTGCAGTTGTCTTACATAATAGGGGCAGTATTCTTTACTAGCTGACTCGATAGTTGCCTTGTCTAAATTTCAATTTATATATGATCGTTTTGTGAACGCAAATCTACCGTTAAGTCGCGAGTTTATACAAAAATGAACAAAAATAAAAACACTCCGCTTTTCTCGAATTTTCGAATTGTCCGAGAAATTTTTCCAATATTTCTTTCGTAAAAACGTTATTTGGACTATTGCGGGAACCATATCGTAGACATGCTGCATACGTTTACTGTGTCGTAAGCAAACTGCAAGACAAGAAGACTGAGCGATAGGCCTTAGTTATGTATATGGAAGTGCATGTTAATGTTAATAAAATTTGAATTTGAAAATTAATATAAAAAGTTTATAATGAAAATACGGGACTAAAAATTAAATACGGGACATTTGTACGTATGTCTTTAAAAAAAAGGCGTGACAGTCGATTGAAATACGGGACTGTCCCGGGAAATACTGGACGGATGGTCACCGTAACTATAGTGTTTATATACAATGACATGACTTTCTCAACATTAACACTTAACCCTACAGTTAACGATATTCTGGCAACTAAATTTGTTTATTGGTATGGGCATTTTGGAAAGTGTTGAGTCTTTGTGTTAGCTGCCAGACTAAAGTTGATTATTGGTACGGCGGAATGGTTAGAGTAAGCGAGAAGCATTCTTCTTATTAAGATGGGTCTGCCAGTAGTGGTAAAACCCAAATCAGTGCCAGAAAATAGCAAACAAATGATGAAATAAAAGAGAGTGTCAATCCAGCCACTTTATCGGCCAAAGTTAAAGGTGTTTAAAAAAAAGAGAGATGGTGTTATCTTAATTAACTGTGAGGATAGTGAATCAAGAAACATGTTGGAAAAGGAACTTAAAGAGAAATTAGGAGATCGATATGTAGTTAATATCCCCGAACTAACATATCCTCCTCACTTGATTGTATGTGGTATAAATACGGAGTGGGATAAATTTTCTATTGAAAATGATATTTCTAAACAAAATAATCTTGAAGGTGTCAAATGTGTCAAGCTTTTTAGTGTAATGAAGAGAAATATTAAACAATATAAGGCAATAATCGAAGTTAATAGTAATCACTAGAAGAAACTGATCGAATTTGGTAAAATAAGTGTTGGATGGGATAGATGTATTGTCTATGAATTTGTCCCAGTAAAGCGTTGTTAAAAATGTTGGGGTTTGAACCACGAAGCAAGGGTTTGTGCCAATAAAGTGGTATGTGCCAAATGTGGAGGCAATCATGAATGTAAAGACTGTGATAGTTCAGAAACCAAGTGCAATAATTGTATTAATGCAAACAAAAATTTAGTGTTAAGCCTCGACATCATACATGACTGCAAAAGCCATTTATGTGAAGTGTTCAAAATAAAGTGGAGTTTATGAGAAACAGAACTGCTCTGGTCTACGATCAAATTACGACGAATTAAAGTAATTGGTAGTAAATGAAAAATGTCATATATTAGTGCTAACCGAAATACACGTGACTGATGTTATAAAGGATTGCGAAAATAATATTAGTAAATACAAAGTTATTAGATCTAACACTGAATCTAGTCATATTGGTGGTGTTATAATGTATGTAAATAAATCTATTCGGATACTGAAAGAAAGTAGATATATTAAAGCCGGCGAATTGTGATGGTTAAGAACTTGTTTGTGTATCGATGATTTTAACTTCGTGATTGCTGGTGTATATAGATCCCCTAGCTCATCCACCAGATCGTATTGCCTTGAATTTGCTAACTTATTGGAAGATGCTTGTGATTTACAAAAGAACTTAATGATTGTTGGAGATTTCAATATTAATTGCTTCTGCTTAGATGACACCCACAGGAAGCAAATTGCTAAAATAATAACGGATCACAAAAAATACTAGAACTCTTGTGGACTATGTTGTTACCAACAACAAAGGCCTGAAAGTATCAGTTGAGAATAATTTGAAAATAAGCGATCATGAAACAGTAGTCATTGAGATGATCACAAAAAATAAACTTGAAAGTAAGGTGGAGTGTATTAAGTCACTTAAATATAATAAAAGGGTGGTTGAGTGTGTATGAATCGGTTAGGCGCTGATTGGCATCAACTTGGCGGTGCCCAGCTGTTGCAACTTTTTCATACATACCAATTGTGCTTATTTTACCTCCGCGTAGTAACCACCGGGTACTGGCCTCGCCCACCTGGGCTTGACTTGCTAAACTTATAAGCGCGAGTGTTGAACACGAAGAAAATAGCAGCACTATAATGCTCTGTCGGAATGACTGACTGAACGAGTCTCAGACGTCTTACATGAGCCCCTCAGAAAGAGGACATACAGCGGATGAATCCACAAGATTGAATCAACGGTGTTGTCAACAGTCGAGATGGCAGATACCTTGCGTGAGCTACTCTGTCATATTTGGAGCAAAGGTCCGTAAGGATTTTCAGCACTAGTCAGGGTGCTGAAATAAAGATGGTGGCGGATGAACCCTTTATGGGCCAACGGCAGCACTCATATCCCAGAAGAGGGTTACTGACAACGGAGTATCCGACCCGCTGTCCTAGGGTCATTTTAGGGCCTGGCCCTCCAGGTTGGGGGTTGTGCGTGGGGCTAAGTACCCAACCACGGAAAAAAATAATTGTTACGAAGCAACCAAAAGTCTCGGATATGGATGGATTTACTGTTGACAACCCTGCAAAACGAAAAAAGGACAATGACTTTCGGATCTGCATGTGGAATGTTCTCACCCTGAACAGACCGCGTGCAGCCGAACAATTAGCGGAGGCCCTAGACTGCTACAATGCAGATATCACCGCCATCCAGGAGGTGCGGTGGGATGGACCTGGCAAAAGAAGGATGAAAACCTGTTACATCTACTATGGTAATTGCTACAGAGAACAGAAGCAACGTCTATTTGGATGCGGATTTGTTGTAAGCGGCAGACTTAGGCAAGAAGTCTTGAGCTTTCGACACGTTAGTGAACGCCTTACAACTATCCGCATCAACGCTAAATTCGCCAACATCAGCCTGATATGCGCCCACGCCCCCACAGAAGATAAAGACGATGCTACCAAAGAATGTTTCTATGAGCTCCTCGACAAAACATATGAGCAATGTCCTAAGTACGACGTTAAAATCGTCTTAGGTGATTTTAACGCCAAAATAGGAAAGGAGGACATCTTTGGTAACACAATCGGAAAGCACAGCCAACACGACACCACGTCTGGAAACGGACTTAGGCTAATTGACTTTGCTGCGGGACGTAATGTTACTATAGCTAGCACACGGTTTCCTCACCTCAACATTCACAAAGGGACATGGCGGTCGCCAGATCAACAAACCGTCAATCAAATTGACCATGTTGCGATCGACGCAAGGCACTCCTCCAGTATTCTAGATGTCCGAACTTTCCGAGCGGCCAACATACACTCGGATCACTACTTTGTTGTAGCCAAGGTACGTATGCGGATATCCCAGACACCACAACAACGAGGAAATACTGTGAGGAGATTCAACGTTGAACGGCTACAAACGCAACAAACCGCCAGAACTTTTGCCGATCGCGTCTCTCTCAACCTCTCGAGGAGTCCTGTGCAGCTTTCATCAAGTGCTGAAGACCAGTGGCATCAGTGCCAAGAAGCCGTCAGAAAACCCGCAACTGATGTGCTAGGTTTCACCCCACCACCACCGCGAAACCCTTGGTTTGATGAACAGTGCCGACAAGCACATGCAGCGAAAGGAAACCTTGTAGTGGAGTCACAGTCGGTGCTGAGGACATGGAAAAACCATTTCTGCAGACTGTTAAACGGCGAAGACGACACATATTCCGCTGTCTGGCAGAATGAACCATTCAACCTGGGTGATGAAAGCCAAGATTTCCGTCCACCTGACCAAAATGAGGTAAGGATAGCAATATCCAAACTGAAGACAAACAAAGCTGCAGGACCGGACGGTTTATCTGCCGAGCTTTTTAAGGCAGCGAGAGATGACTTGGTAGAGAGTATACACCAACTCGTTTCTAAAATTTGGTCAGAGGACAGTATGCCTGAAGAATGGAGCCTCAGCATTATGTGCCCGATCCATAAGAAAGGAGACCCTCTAAACTGCGCTAACTATAGAGACATCAGTCTCCTTAACATCGCTTACAAGATCCTGTCTGCCGTACTGTGTGAACGCCTGAAACCAATTGTCAACGAACTGATTGGACCCTATCAGTGCGGTTTTAGGCCCGGTAAGTCCACAACCGACCAAATATTCAAACTACGGCAGATCCTGGAGAAAATCCAAGAAGTCCAAATCGATACTCACCATCTATTTATTGATTTTAAAGCCGCATATGACAGCATTTATAGAGACGAGCTATACAGAGCCATGTCTAGAATTGGCATCCCTGCCAAACTTGTGAGATTGTGCAGAATGACGATGGAGAACGCTCGCTGCTCCGTAAAGGTCGGAAACAATCTCAGGTGATGCGCTGTCATGCGACTTTTTCAACATCATTCTTGAGAAAATTGTGCGAAACTCGCAAGTCAACACCAGGGCCACAATTTTCCAAAAGTCTGTGCAACTACTTGCATACGCTGACGACATCGACATCATTGGCAGAACACAGCGAGCTGTCACTGGTGCGTTTGCAGGTATTAGCACAGAAGCGGCAAAAATATGGGTTTAGTGGTGAATGAGGGCAAAACAAAATATATGCTGTCAACAAGAAGGGATACACAACATCGACGAATCGGACAGAACGTCACGATAGACAGCTATAACTTTGAGGTAGTTCGGGACTTTGTCTACCTCGGCTCCGCTATTAACTCTGAAAATGACATCACATCAGAAATCAAGCGAAGAATTACACTTGCCAACCGCTGTTACTTTGGCCTAAGAAGGCAATTGATTAGTAAGGCCTTGTCGAGAAACACCAAGGAGACTCTATATAAAATCCTCATCATCCCAGTCCTGAGTTATGGCGCAGAATCATGGACGTTGTCAAAGGCGGATGAAGATCTCTTTGGTCGTTTCGAACGCAAAATTCTTCGAGTGATTTTCGGTCCCGTTTACGTTGACGGGCTCTGGAGTAGGAGATTTAACAGCGAACTCTACGAGCTGTACAGCGACATCGACCTGGTCAGAAAAGTACGTATCAGTCGACTAAGATGGTTAGGACATGTAGAGCGAATGGACACCAACGCTCCGGCCCGAAGAGTCTTCGATTCCAACCCTGAGGGACAACGCAGTAGAGGAAGACCTCGCCTTAGGTGGCGCGCACAAGTGGAAGGGGACCTCAACCAACTTGGAGTGCGCAACTGGAGGCGGTTAGCCAAAGATCGTGCTAACTGGAGAGGCGTGTTGGTTGAGGCTCAGGTACACCCCGGACTGTAGCGCCATCTAAGTAAGTAAATATAATAAAAGTGTGTTTATAAGTGAATTGCAAAAAAATAAAGTCCAATTAATAATGAAATAATGTGTACAAATATGTTGGCTAATTCATTTGTTGACGATTTATATAAAACAAGTTCAAAGTTTATAGTACAAATAAATAAAAAAATATTGTGAAAATGTCTGGTTCACCTGTTTTTTAAGAAAACAAAAAATAATTAAGCGATCAAAAGCAAATATTAGTAGTAGTAGTGAAGACTGGAATGAATATGCAATTGAATGAAATAAATATAAAAAGGAGATCGTTAAATTTAAACGTAAATACATTAAAAGAAAAGCTGACAATGTAAATAATCAAAAAGAAATGTGCCGTAATTTAAAAAAAGTATGTATTGAAAAAAGATGAAAGTGAGATCCAGTCCATAGAATTCAATGGAACAAGTGTGAGTGATAGCAAGGTAATTGCGAATGAGTTTAATAAGTTTTTCGTGGTCAGTGTAACCAGCGATGCCAGATTACAAGATATATCTTTTTTTTTCAAGATTTTAAAGCTTCAAAATATGTGCAAGACTTTTTACCTTAAATTCATCAAATTTCAAGATTTTTAATATCGAACTATAATTTCTATTTCTACAATTTAAAATAACATTTTTTATGAAAGAAAGTGGGTTTCTATTCCATATTATTGTCAGTGAAAAAAGAACTCATGCACGACTTCTGTTACGTACTGGAAACTATATGTGCCATGTGATAAATTGGCTCAAACTCAAGGAAGTTAAGAAGAAGAATAATTATCCTAAGTATGTTGATTGTTGCATCTACCAATTGCAGAATATAATCTATCATTCAATTCAGCTGATCATTTTGATAATATTTTTATAAAATTGTGAAAGAAGTCAATTGTAGCAGGACCAAGGCATCTGGGGTTGTTAAAAATGTGCACCTCCGTTGATAGAAAGACCTATGTGCAAAAATATAGATTCCTTAGCCGGCTTAAATTGAGGCAACAAACAATAAGTGACAAAGCAACTAGCATTTGTCAATAAGCAATACGCAAATTTATTTTAACCTCTTCTCACATTGAATCAACATTATTGCCAGACATTTTTAGCTATCAGGGATATTTTTCCTCACTATTTCTACGAAATTTATTGGAAAATATAAAAATATGCATATGAAAAATTAATTTTAGGCGGCTCTCAGATTGAGGCAACAAGAAACAAGCAATAACCAACTAAGCAACTAGCAACCTATTCTATTAACCTATTCTCACATCGAAGCAACAGATTGCCTGAAATTTCTAGCTTTCAGGGATATTTTTCCACAACTTCAACAAATTTTGTATTGAAAACAGGATTGTCCGACATATTTTTCAAAACTTTACATGTAGAACGTAGTATGCGCAAATGTGTCAATAATCACAAATGTTGCTACTAGATGCTACTAGGAAAGGAAGCAATATTTGTTGCTTTTCAACGTGCGCTGTGTATCGCTAGCGATAATTATGGCCGAAATCCGCAACATTTTTCGTTCGAGCGATATTGAGTTGATTTGGTGTGAGATCTCTAATTCAATTCAAAGTAAAAAACTGTGAGCGATAAGATTGCTGGTTTCCCATTGCCAGTTGCTTATTGCCTGTTGCCTCAATGTAAGAGCCGACTATAAGACTTTTGACATTTTTGTACTTAACTAAAAAATATGTTTTTATTTAAAATTTTCCGTTCTAGTTAGTTTTTTCTATATTTTGGAAAAATCTTCAAAAAAAGATATTTTATTTTGGAAAACAAGATTTTCAGCTTTTCTGGGAACACTGAGTGTAACTGAATTAGATAAATCCATACCCTCATCGATTATATTAGTAACACGGACTCTGTCTTCAAGTTTCGTAGTGTTTTGTTAAAATATGTTCGCGACGCTATTATTCAGTTAAAACCAAAACGTTGACTACTTTGAATTAATAGGACCTAAACTGCAATCAATAATAAGTAAATCATTTCAAGAGGGCATATTCAGTGATACCTGGAAGGAATCAACTATTAGTCCAGTTGAAAAAATAAAAAATTCAATTAATGGTGGATTTACATCACCACACCACGCAATTTTGCATGACTTCAGAGAGAGAGAGAGAGATCCGTTTCCTACAGTCAAGACTAATGATATGTAAGAGTGAGATAACAAATCTCCATAAAAAAGTTATGGCGGCCTAAATTCAACTGTTAGGCTTGTGGTCCCACTCTTATACATCATTATCCATGACTGTGGAAAAGCGGATCTCTCTCTCTGAAGTCATGCAAAATTGCGTGGTGTGGTGATGTAAATCCACCATAAATGTGATGAGTTTCGACCTGTAAACGCGTTACCAATATATATATAAAAAAAATAGAGGAGAAAATAGTGTATAAACAACTTGAAGAGTATTTTGAGATTAACGGATTTATAATTGAATCGCAGTCTGGGTTCAGAAAAGCCCATTCATGTGAAAGTGCATTAAATTTCGTCCTCACAACTTGGAAAGAGCACATTGCTAATAAGAAGTGTATATATTAATTTAGTGTTTTTCTCGATCTCAAACGAGCTTTCGAAACAATAGATCGTCAAATTCTATTGCATACACTTAAAAAATATGGTATAATGAACTCTGAGCTACAGTGGTTTAACTCATATCTAACAAAAAGATCTCAACGAGTAAAAGTAAATGTTGAACTGTCCAATCCATTAAAAGAGTCACCTGGTGTTCCGCAAGGATCCTTACAGGGGGCGTTGCTATTCATTGCGTATATTAATGTCATGGTACGTGTTTTAAATAATTAGCAACTTATTTTGTTTGCGGACGATGCGCTGCTTTGCATTGAAGGTGAAGACGTTCAGGAGTGTCATCGTAAAGTACAAAGTGATTTAAATAATATCTATCAGTGGCTATGCCAAAACAAGCTGAAACTTAATATAAGTAAAACAAAATGTATGATTTTGAATAATACCCGTAGTACAAATTTTTTTTAAATTTAGGTATCAAAAATAATATTATTGACGAGATAAAATATCTCGGTGTTATTAGCCGTTTTTTATTATCAGCTATGATCCATATAGATCATCGATTTACATGCACTTACAACAACAACATGTGATCCTGCTTTTCATCGAGATCACGAAATATGATCTGAAAATTAATTCAACTATTTCTTGTTGTTGTTTCGTGGCGTTGTTTATTTCATTCACTAAAGGTTGGTGTCCCTGTAAATTATATCCACACAGTAATGTTGCCAGACCAAAAGGTGGACCACAATTAACAACACAAAAAATCAATTAGCATTTTTTTCGAATTCGAATTGAAAGTCATGTTAATTATATATGTAAACAAATTGCCAAGAAAATCGGGTTCATAAAGAGATTACTAAAGGATGTAACAACGCTTACGGCAAATAAGATATACAACATAATTGTAAAACCGCACTTTGAATATTGCTCGACTGTTTTGTTTTTATGTAGTGAAAGCTTAGTCTCCAGATTACAACTGCTGCAAAATAAGGCAATGCGATGTATCTTAAAATGTAATAGGTCCACCGCGATTAGTTATATTCGTTAATGTGTTTAAATGTAAATCAACGAATTTGTCTCAATATGTTACTGTTTGTTTTTAAAATAAAACATAATGTAATACCTAGGTATTTATCCTGATATGTGCAATATGTTGGTGAAACTCAGCCTTATGCCTTAAGAAATGTTAATAACTTTTCGCTACCTCGTTATTTAACAGCCAGAGCACAGAACTCATTAGTTTTTAAAGGATTTAATATTTTCAACCAACTACCTTTTGATGTAAAAAATGAATCCAACTTACGAATGTTTAAAAGAAAAGCAGTCGAATTTGTTAAAATTAAATTTGAAACAAAGCTTTGTGATATACGTAAATTTAAGTCAATAGTTTTTAAGAAGTAATGTAAAATTGTAATCATTAGCTAAATAAATCAATCAATCAATCTCAAGCGCTCCAACAATCATGTAACACTAAAAAGATCCAAGATAAGCACATTAGTAACTTTCATCACGGGACACTGCATTTTTGGAAGATATGCTCTCAGGCTGGGCCTCCCTTTCAACGATTTCTGTAGAAGCTGAACGAGGAGGAGGAAGATACTATTTTTCACCTCCTATGCACAAGCCCAGCGCTCTCAGCTCGTAGAAAACTATATCTCGGAGAATACTTCTTCGACAATCTCGGCGAACTCGCTAATGCAAGCATGAGTTGCCTCCTACGCTTCATTCTCAGCTCCTGCTGGTTCAACGAGTAGTTGTAGATAAGATCATTAAATCCTGTGTTATCACAATGGGCCTCTTCTTGTCTAACTAACTTAACCTATGTTTATTCTGTGCCAAAATTTGAAGAAACAGGGACATAGATAGAGAAAAATTTATTTTTTTAATTGAGGTAAGAAGCCCTATCTATAAGTGGTTTGTTCGACGTGGCCAGCCCTAGTGCGCCCTAGTGCGCACTGAGAAGTGTCAGTGAATTTTCGTGGCTGCCAAAAACTCAAGGAAACCCCAGAAATTTTGATTCACGTCGAACACGAAAAATGCAACCCTGAGACCTGTCACTAAAAATATTTAGTAATATAAATATTTAACACCAGCAATAACATTAAATTTGTTTAAATAATGATTGCAATGTTAAAAAACACATTTCTTTTAACATTTACTAGTACTGCACAAGTCAATAATTCACGATTGACAGCAAAATCCAGCACTGAACTCTTGCCCTGACTGAACACTTAGGGTCAGCTCAGTGCTCAATTAGGGCGCCCCAGTGCTCACCTCGAACACAGGTTTTCATTGTCAGTGCGAACTCAGTGCTATATCGAACGCCATAGGGCTAACCCAGTGCGCACTAGTGCGCCCCAGGGTCCACGTCAAACAAACCTAAGGAATATTTCGTTTTATATTACTATATGGATGCACTCAACACTATCTGCTAGTTGCTTCCTTTTGCTCAATTTCTTCAAAATTAAAAACAAGAT
Organism: Cheilosia scutellata; assembly: GCA_955612985.1. NCBI lineage: Eukaryota > Metazoa > Arthropoda > Insecta > Diptera > Syrphidae > Cheilosia > Cheilosia scutellata. Next base: position 81,543,866 of record OY015312.1, on the reverse strand, counting down.
TGGTACAACTTCATTATCCGAGTCCGACAACATGTTGAACAACACTAAAGGCAATTCGCAACCCCCCAACGGGACAGGGGGTAGAATATTCCCGGGGTAAGGCATGCCTGTCGTAGAAGGCGACTAAAATCCCATCCCTAAGACAAGGTGTAAAGCGGCCCGTGCCGAGGCCTGAATGGTGCCGGGGACATGAAAACAATTCAGCATCGCTAACGGAGCCCTCCAGTTACCTGGTGACCTCTGGTTGTAATAAATGCCTTACCACGTTATCGGGGGCTATGACGTGGCCGACATACTTTCCCCCGCACTCGTGGGATACAAAATAAAAAAAAACATGGAACAAAACAAAACCGAAAAAAATAAAAAACAAGAAAATGAAAGCTCATTGACGAATCAGGAGGTGACAGAAGACCCGTTCAGACGGAGATCTGCGTTAATGCGCTCACCGCCACTGAAAACAGATAAGGGAACTGAACAGATGAAAGACGGGCGACCCCAACACCAACGGAGCCAAAGAAGACCCAGGAAGACCGGTAGGAGCGGTAAGAAGCTCATTTAGACTGGAACACTTGGCCCCCGTGGAACAGAAAGCTACAAGCGAACCCAGAAGAGATCACTTTAAGGGAGGTGCATGGGTGCAATGCACACCACCGTCGACGTCGGCAGTAAACACCCATGTATTACTGCAAGAGCCGGCAGCAGAAAAACCTACAGCAGGAAAACCTTCAGCCGCTTGGGATATACTCCAGAGGTAAATACTACCAACGGTAGGCAGTAGCGCCTCGGCCGAAGAGACTCCAGGAAATTCGACTGAAGAGAAATGGAGCAGATTAGATGAAGCCCAAAAACCTACCCAAGGTATTGTAGATTTGCGCTCTACAGAAAAAAATAAAGCAAAACAGAAGAAAATGCTGGAAACGGAAGGTGTAGACACTGAAGCAACAAACATACAACAGGACAGCTTTGCAAAAGTATTCAAGAAGAAAAAAGGGAGAACACTAGTTACACCCAAACTTACTACTAAAGAACGCGTAGGAGAAAATCCTAGAAGCAAAACAAGACAGAAGGAAAGTAGCCATCGGAAATTCAGGCACGAGGCAATCCTTATCAAACCAAAAGGCACGGAAAAGTACAGTGATATTCTGCGGGAAATTCGGAAAAAGCCAACCCAGACGAAACAGAAACTGTCATCAAATCGGTGCGACAAACAAAACAAGGGGAAGTCCTTTTAGAACTGGGACCGTTGACAAAGGACAAAGAGGCTTTTGGGAAATCCCTCAGAGACATCTTAGGTGAAAGAGCTACGGTTCGCAGCCTAAAAGAAAAAGTTGCGCTCGAAATCAGGGACTTAGATGAACTGACCACAGCAGAGGAGGTTGAGGAAGCCATCAAGAAGAAAATATCAAACAAAAACCTGGAAATACAGGTGGCAGTGACTGGGAAAAACAGAAGCTCCCTGAAAATGGCTATAGTCCACATGAACGCTCGAGCAGCTCACGAGATGCTGAAGATTCCTCGAATCAAAATAGGATGGGTTCAGTGCAGAATGCGCCGCAGAGTAGAAGTTCTTAGATGCTTCAGGTGTTTCGGATACGGACACCATCAGACAACCTGTAAGGGCACGGACAGAAGAGGACACTACAGGGGCTCTGTTTCAACTGTGTAGAAGAGGGCCACAAAAAGAGCGACTGCAGAAAACCACCAAAGTGCTGTCTATGTGCAGATCTGCAAACCCCAGCATGTTCCTTAGACCATATGCCGGGGTCCGGTAAGTGTCAAGTGTTCCGAGACGCACTTGAAAAAGCGAAGAATAAGGCTATACAATGACCAAAATCTTACAAGGAAATATGCACAGGAGTCGAACGGCTGACAACCTACTGACTAAACTACTGAGTGAATTACAGATTGATGTCGTCATCATCAGCGAACAGTACGCGGACAAAGATACAAACTGGATAGTGGACACGTTAGGAACTGCTGCAATCTTGATACCAGATATAAGGAAATTCTCCCTAAATAGACAAGGTACACGAAGAGGTTTTGCGTGGGCCAAGACCGATGGACTCGCGGTTATAAGCATCTATCTCAGCCCAAACGACAGGATCGATGATTTCCGCCAAAAACTGGATGAGCTGGAGGACTTCCTAAACGAAGCGACAGGCGAGATCCTGGTTGCTGGCGACTTTAACGCCAGAGCACAAGAGTGGGGAAAGCCAACTACAGACTCTCGAGGAAGGCAAATACTCGAGATGACTGCGAGACAAGGCCTAAACGTAGCAAATGTAGGAAGCACCCCGACCTTCAGGAGACCTGGGCAAAGAGGCACCATACCGGACGCAACATTCGCTACGGAATCTACATCCGCTAGAATAATCAACTGGCGAGTAATCGAGGATTACACGGGCAGAGATCATCAATACATTGTTTTTGATCTAGAAGAAAACCGGCGAACTCCTATCTGGAACCGTACATTAGCACCGAGATGGAACATCAACAGGCTAAACGAAGAGCTTTTCAAATCCGTCATTCAAGAAGGAGAAAGAGCTGTGCTTCAAGTACAAGGACCCGCGGAAGTAAAAGCTGAAGCCACGATGCAACTGATACGGCTCGCATGCGATGCTTCAATGCCCAGGAAAAGCTGCAACAACAGAACCAGAAATCCAGTGTACTGGTGGTCATACGAGATAGCTGAGCTCCGCATGAGATGTCTACAACTTCGGCGCATAGTCACCAGGGGAAGGAGAAGACATGCTGGAAATATAGAGGAAGCTCTAGCGGAGTTCAGAACCAAAAGATAGGATCTTAAGAGGAAATTGAGCAAAAAACGGAAGTGGGAGGACCTTACATTACATTATAAACTTTAAAGTCAGAAAAAAACTCTTAAAAAAATTCTTTTTATCATAAACTCCTTACAAAATTATAATTTCTTAAATTAATATATACAAAAAACTATTAAGTAGAAAATGAATTAATAAACTAAAACAAAAATTTAAAAAGGTAACCTCACTACATAGATATTAAATATTGTGATATTATGCAATCTCCTGCAGAAAAGCCAATTAGGCTTCGCGGGAAACACAACTATTGTTAAAACTTACTAATGAATAAATAAATTCTAAATTCTAAAATTCTAAAAACCTCCGCCGAGACATAAACAGGCTGCAAGGTAGTAATGCGAAAACTGGGAGCCCAATCGGCACCGCCTACTCTAAACGAAGATAAGATGGAGCGGATTGTAAATACTCTTTTTCCAACCCATGCGGTCAGGCCTCCCGACAACACACCCGCCCCACGACAGAAAACTCCAGGTTTTAGTGAAGAAGAGCTGGGATTAGCCGTACAGACAATACAAAACAGAAGAGCACCCGGCCCAGATGGAATTCCAGCGGAAGTAATAAAAGTGACTGCCCAAACATGCCCTAACCTGCTGCTCAACATGTACAACAGCTGTCTTGAAGAAGGAGCCTTCCCAAAGAACTGGAAAAAACAAAGATTGGTATTGATCAGCAAAGGAAAAGGTGACCCAGACTCCCCATCTGCGTACAGGCCCTTATGTATGCTGGACACTGCGGGGAAGCTCATGGAAAAGTCGCTCAAAGAAAGTTGAACCAAGTCATGCGACGAACAACCTTTTGGATGGAAGAGCACGGTCTTAGTTTGGCAACAGAAAAAACAGAGATAGTCCTTCTGACGAAGAAGAGAATCCCCACGCAAATCGACTTCCAAATTGGATTTGAAACCATTAAGAGTAAGGATGCGGTGAGGTATCTGGGACTGAGACTCGACACAAAACTAACTTTCTGGCAACAGATAAAGTCCGCAGCGGAACGACCCTCTAGAGTTACAACATCACTTAGTAGATTAATGGCGAACATAAGTGGTCCAACGGCAAGCAAGCGCAGGTTATTAATGTCGACAACGAATGCCATTCTCCTATATGGAAGTGAGATTTGGGCAGACGCGCTTCGGCAAAAAAAAGTACCTGAAGCAGACGGCGGCAGTGCAAAGACGTGGAGATCTACGCGTGGCTAGCTCTTACCGAACGGTGTCGGAACCAGCCGTCTTTGTAGTCGCAGGAGTGACTCCCATCGATCTCCTAGCGGCACAAAGGAAGTACGTCCACGACAGCAAGGCGGAAATTGGACTGGAGGCGGCAATCGACCAAGCAGAGCAGCAACCGATACGGAAGTGGCAAGAGCGCTGGAGCTCGGAAAGCAAAGGAAGGTGGACAGCGAGGCTGATAAGAAATGTGGCTGAGTGGCGGTGAAGTCAACTACTTCGTCACCCAGTTCCTCACCGGACACGGAAATTTGAACGCCTTTCTCCACAAGATTGGCAAAACGGATAGCCCATCCTGCCAGTACGGCGACTCTCCAACAGACGACGCAAAACACATCATTATGGCTCTATTGTGATTGTCGATTATTTTAGCTATTCATACGCACAACATTTTTTTCACTTGCAAGAGAAAGAATCGACCAGACACTTGTAATCAACTACAAGCGACTGTTAAATCGACAAAAAATATCAATCGCTATCGACAATCACAGAACTAAAATTTACAATCGACGATTGACAGTTGTCGCTCAACGATGAAATATCGACACTCACAATAGGGGCCTAAGTTGTACGTTTAGGAGGACCCAACTTTTATCTTTATAAACAGTCTTTAATGAAAATATAATTAGGTAGCCGTGTCCCGAACATCGGTAAACGTCAGCCAAACACTTCGATAATAATTTATGCTTGTAACAATCACTGTTAATCTTTGTATGATCTATATATCCCATATTTCGGTTAATTTGTTGGGATCCTAAATACAGACCTATGTAAATAGCTTTAAAATAATATTTATTACAATGGATAAACAGCTTCCTGCGTGCAATGCAATTTTGACTGATAGTTAGGAGATGGATTGTAAAATAGTGTATACCAATCCGAAAAGTACTGAACACCACACGTATGTAAGCGGAAACTGCCCGCTGGTTCCATTAATAATATAGATGCTATAGCCGATAGCAGAAGTTCCAAAACCGCAGATCCTAGAAGGGTTATTTGCTGCCTAGAAAATATTAGTTTATGATAAATATAAATCGAGTAGATTTAGACTTAGATAGTTACTTCAAATTTTCGCAACAATTATTAATAAAATACGAGTGCATAATCAAAGGCAGCATAAACATAAATCCAAGATATAGTAAGTCATATGAAGAAGGATCATTAACGCACAGAAGGCACTCTCGATTTTCGTTTATTCTGTAACCCCTGGGGCAAGCACCACATTCACTTAACGATCCATTCGAACTCATGGTTCTTCCACAATATAAGCCGGGGCAAATTTCTTTCATGTTTCATGAACTTGGTATATGATATGAATTATGAACTCCTGATTTAAATTTATTTTTACCCCTGACAAAATTTAAATTTGTTAAAATCAGTTTTTCTTAATTGTTTACCAAACACTACCCCCCTTATTTATAAACTTTATACACTCTATAATAGCTCTAAACGCAATTATAATAAAATAAGAGGGTACTTGTTTAGTTCAATTCAGCCAAAGAGTATCACTATAAACTACCAAGAAATAGGCCGCGTTCAATGTGGTTAGGCACCTAAATATTTAGGTGCCTAACCACATTGAACGCGGCCAATTTCCAGTCCCCACAGCTGACCGACCTCACGAAACTTGCCTAGATTTGCAGTCAAATCGACCAATCAGAGGCTGTTGACTAGCTAGGCAAAAGTGCATTGAACGCCCCCATAGACTGCCCGGTGTCAGTTTTGTATGCTCCGAACAGTGATGCTATTCCCACTGGATTCCGGTTATATCTGACCGAAATCTCTTGACTCTGACCGCAGAAAAAATCCGACCTAAGGTCTCAATTACCTATAGCTATCAGTAAAATGCATCCGTAAAAATACGAAACAGAACAAAACTGACACATTTAACCAGTTCAAACAGAAACCAATTTAATGCGAATAGTGACACTACAACATCACGCATGGAATTCTGCTACGGGAGCACGGATAATAAATTATCTTAAAGGCTAATTTTTTGACGTTTTCTTTTGCTAGAATGTTGAAGAGGAAATTAAACTATGAATTTCAAAAACCAGCCGTCATTGCAATGAAATAAAATTTGGCAGGTAAAATAATAGTGAAATAGACAGACAAATTCTATAGTTAAGCCGAAGCGGACGTCCGTTTTTGACGTCCTCTCTCTATTAAGTGGATTTTCTGTGCATTTTCTATGCTATCTACCTTTCTCCTTTACTCACTCAAAATCTACCTGTGTCGCTGGACAGACGTTCATTGGAAGACGTGTATGGCCATGCACTAAAAGTGTATTTCAGAACTTAAAACATGTCATATAAAATGAAAAATTAGTTTCAGTAAATTTTAAACAAAAGGAAAACAAAACAAGTTCACAAACTCAAGATTCACACATTATAAAAACGTTTTCTAAACAGCGATAATGCAGGTGAACATTAAAATTCGTAAATTGTATAGATAGGTATAGGTATTTTCTATTTTTGACCGGGTTTTTCAAAAATTTTCATTTGAACGATTTTCCGGATTTACCGGATTTACCGGATTTTTATTTTCTAAATCTAGTCAAAAAGACCGGCTTTTTGACTAGATTTAGAAAATAAAAATCCGGTAATTCGGTCAGATTTGATCTGATTCACATTTTTGAGTGGCAACACTGGCTCCGAATAACGATGCCTTTGCCTTCTCCCTCCACACAAGTATCAGTAAAAAAATCCTCCATCGATGGCTCTCAATTTGATGGGCTTTTCGATAATGAGAAAAAAAAAAACAAAGTGACAACTAAACAAATTTGTAGAAAACCAAACGAAATTTTATATGGCGGGAGATAGGGTTTGCCCCATTGACTTATTATATATGGACTGCTTCCCCTTCGGGTTAGGGGAAATAATTTACCCGAGGTAGGCATACCTGTAGTAAGAGGCGACTAAAGTCAGTGAAAAGCTGACAGGCGAAATCGATAAGCTAAGCTTGCAGCTGCTTAATGCCCAAAACACACGTGCAGAATTCACTGCGCAGCAGGATTAGAATACACATGTTCTTATGTGGTGAAACAAATGTAAATTCTGCAGCCACCGCAGCACTGCAACATGTCTCTATTTCTAAATCCACTGCATAGCAACGCAGTGAATTAAATTAAGTAGACTTGGCAGCATCGAATTTTTAAATTCAGCTACTGATGCATACGAGGAAAAGAGAGACGGGAATTATTTGTCGTCTTTGTTTCACTCACATATTTTTCCCCTCATTGACAGCAACCGCTGCAAATTGAATTCTGCACATGTGTTTCATCTGCAGTACTGCATGCAGTGAAGCATTCAGAATTTCTGCACATGTGTTTTGGGCATAAAGAACAGGTTAATAATAGGCGTGTTTTTTTTTGCAATCCTATATAGGCTTAGATAAAACGTGACTTGGCAGCACTATGCTAGTTGACAAAAAAAAAACAAAATGATAGTTGACATTTTGACTTTTCAGTTGTTTTTTTTTTCGGTCTTCACCAAAAAAATTTGCAGGCAGTCAATTAGTTTTTAAATTGATAAAAGACGAGAAAAAGTTAGCTATATGCATAATAAAATAGTTTACAAGTGATAAGAAATACATTTTAGTTTCAGATGCTTTGTTTATTGTTGGCAAGCTCTGCAGCAACAGCAAGTTCCAGCCGTAAGAGCCCTTTTAGTGGATGATTCAGGACGATTCAATTTCCAGCGGCGAATCAGTGGCAGTGCACAACTCCTTACGTGCACTGTAGCATTTCAGCAGTCCCACTCTGGTCCCAGTGTCTCTTCCTAAATCCAAATTTTGAGTTGCAATCTTTCTTGTCCATATTTTGATTGTGGATGTTTTTTTTCTCTCTTTTTTTAGGAGAGACTTGGGCACCATGGTCTACATGCTGAGCAGTTTTGAACTAGGCTGGGTCACTTATGAATGGCAGTATTTGTAATTCCTTTTGGCAGCTAATAAGCTACTACGAGCTTTGTAATTTTTTAATAAAATAAATTAACTTTATTTTTTTAAATAAAAAAAATCAAAAACGACTTAACAGAGGCAAACTGAAATTCACAAATTACGCAATATTTTACAAATGACTGAAGAACCTTTATAAAAACAAAAATGAGCTACATGATCAGGAATTTAGGTGTTCTCGATGTTCCTGGAGCGTTGATTGCTGGTGGTAGCTTAGCTTTTATTTCAATTGCACTTACAGACCACTTTTTAAACGTTCCCCGATAAGCCAAGCGACAGAAAAATGTGCAAAAAAACATACCTTTATACGGTTCCAAATGAAGCTGTGCCTTAAAGATATATTTTAAACAAAAAGAAAAACTCACCATAAAATAGTTTTATGTAGTTATGACCATTCACATGAGAGCGACAAATTACCTACGAACGAACGAATATTCGCAAGTTTTGACAGTCCGTTCACATGAACACTTTTCTAGGTCGAGGCAGTTCGCGAATTTCAGCCATCAGTTTCTACCCGCAATGTCTAATTTGAGGTTAAGTTCAAACGAATATTTTATTCGCTTGTTTGTGGATGGCGAATTAAGTGATGTGGATTGCGAATAAATTTGACAATTCGCGTCAAGGGTCTTTTTGTTCGCGGCAAAAAGTTTTGAATTCGAAATTTCGTTATTTAAACTGTTTATAAACTTGTTTTCTTAATACATTTTGATTGGATAATTAGTTATCCTCCTCTTGGAATAATAAAATGTGCAATTTTTTGTCTATAAATGCATAAAAAGTGGTTTGTTCGCATTTCAACAATTCATTCCTTCGCTCCCATGTGAATGATGCTTTACAAATAGAAAATTAATGTATGCAATTTAAGCATAAAAACCGCCTCATGCGGCTGCTTCCAGCAAAAGGATATCCGAAAGTCGTAAAAAGACGGTATTACCAGGTTTAAATTTTGGTTAATATGTACTTTTAAATATTTTTTTAAATGTTGCCTTATTAGCAATGTTCAAATGGCCAACGTTCAAAGGTGCCCCAGTCTCCCCTATTTATTTTGGTTGATAAATTAACGTCATTTATGACACAATCGATAGCACTTTCGATAGGTTAGGTTAGGTTGAAGTGGCTGCCGACAAAAGGCCGACACACTGAGACCAATTAGGTCCCTTGTGATACCACATGAATCTATTAAATTTCATCCTACTCGTTGAACCAGTTTGAGCTTCTGATGAAGCAAAGGAGACTACGAATGTCTATGTTTGTTAGATCGTTTAGATCATTGTAGTAGGAGGCTCCCAAATGGAGTTTCCGTTTTCGGGAGAGTGCCGGACAAGTGCAAAGGAAGTGCTGAATGGTTTCCTCCTCCTCTTCGTCCAAGCAGCTTCTACAAAAATCGTTTGAGAGTACGCCAAGCCTTATTGCATGCCTACCTATAAGGCAGTGTCCCGTAATGACACCTATTGTAGCGCCGATATGCCTCCTGTCAAGAGAAATCAAATTCTTAGAACGTTTGAGATCTAGCTTTGGCCAGATCTGTTTTGTCGCTAGACATGTCGTTCCACATGTCCACTTATGGTTTGTTCTTTGGATGGCATCCTGCTTTATTATAAGTTTACACGTAGCGATTGGGATACCTAAAGTACCTTTGTTTGGTACTATAGGTAGTGTAGTTCCCAGCTTGGCAAGTTCGTCCGCCTTACAGTTACCCGGAATGTCTCTATGCCCCGGCACCCAGCAGAGGTGAATGTTGAACTGCTCCGACATCTCTCTGAGAGACGTGCGACAGTCTAGGGCTGTATTAGAGTTAATAGAGGCTGATTCCAGGCACTTAATTGCAGCCTGACTATCCGAGAAGATGCGGATATCTTTAGCGGATATCACGTTTTCTTTTAGCCAGGATAAGACTTCCTTTATTGCCATTATTTCCGCCTGAAAGACGCTACAGTGATCTGGGAGACGGCAGGAGAGACTGAGGTTTAGTCTATCAGAGAAACCACCACCTCCTACACCATCGGACGTTTTCGATCCATCTGTGAAGAATTGAACCGCCTCATCATCAAAGAACGTCCCCTCCTCCCAGAATGACCTATTGGGGATGGAGACTTGGAAGTTTTTATCAAACTGTAGTTGTGGTATGGTGTAGTCGATGTTTTTCGGGAGAGTCTTAAATGTATTTAAGATAGCAGCATGGCCAGTTGGTTTGCTGGTCCACTGTGAAATCGCTTTCAAACGAACTGCTGAAGATGCTGCCGTTTGTTTGCTGAAGATATCGATGGGAGTCAGGTGAAACAGGATGTCAAGTGCAGCAGAAGGTGTGGTGCGAAGCGCTCCACTGATACACAAGCAAGCTGTTCTTTGGACTTTGCCTAGTTTATTCCGATTTGTCGCTTTATCTAAGGCAGTCCACCAGACAGCCACACCGTACGTAAGTATCGGCCTTATGGCCGAGATGTATAGCCAGTGGGTGATGCGAGGTTGCAGGCCCCATTTATTTCCTATTGCTTTTATGCAAGAGAAGAGAGCTATGGTTGCTTTTTTAACTCTTTCTTGTATGTTAGACTTCCAGCTAAGCTTTCTGTCCAGAATAAGACCCAAGTACTTGGCTTCATTGGAGAAAGTCAGTCTTATGCCACTTATAGATGGAGGGTCAATATGCGGAATTTTGTATTTCCTAGAAAAGAGAACAAGTTCAGTCTTGTGAGGGTTGACGCCCAGCCCACATTGATTCGCCCATTTTACTAGCGTGTGGAGAGCGTGTTGTAGGAGTTCTTTTAAAGTATTTGGATACTTTCTTGACACGGCAATAGCAACATCATCCGCATATGCAATCACTTTGTAGCCCTCCGCTTCCAGGCAAGTCAGCAGTTGATTGACCACTAAGTTCCAGAGAAGGGGAGACAGGACACCACCTTGTGGGGTTCCTCTACTGACAGATCTTCTTGCAGATGCCCCGCTCAGACTAGAGTTGATGATCCGGCTATTGAGCATCAGATTAATCAACTCCCTGAGCGAGGTGTCCACGTTCAGAGCTGACAGTGCTCGCGCGATTGCAGATGCATCAACGTTGTTAAAAGCGCCTTCAATGTCAAGGAATGCAACCATAGTATACTCCTTGTGACGGAGGGAATCCTCGATGGAACATGTCAGCGTATGCAGAGCTGTTTCCACGGATTTACCTTTAGAGTAAGCATGTTGAGCAGTGGATAGAAGTTTCGTATCAATGCTTTTGCGTAGATGGATTTCGATCAGTCGTTCTAGAGTTTTTAGGAGGAATGACGAAAGACTAATAGGCCTGAGATCCTTTGGACTAACGTGAGAGCATTTGCCTGCTTTGGGTATAAAAACCACTATTACTTCTCTCCATAACAAGGGAATATACACCAGATTTAAACAGCTATTTAGGATTATCTCCATCACTGGCAGGATGATATCTGAGGTGTTTTGTAGCTCGGCTGGTATTATGCCGTCTGGTCCTGGGGATTTGTATGGTTTGAAGCTACGTAGCGCCCAAAGCAGTTTGTCTCTAGTGATCAGACCTTGAAAATTAGTAAATTGCACATTTGATCTATTTGGATCTGAGTGACTTATACTGCTGGAGCTGCCTGGGAAATGGATGTCGAGCAGCAGATTGAGCGATTCCTCGCTAGAAGTCTTTAGTGTCTTTAGCACGATTAAAAAGCTTTCTGCACTTAGTTTTAAGTCCCAAATCTGAGTTCCACCAGTGCGGTTTCTTCTTACCCCTAGGTAGAATGAGAGGACAAGAAGAAGACATAGCTTTGTTGAAAGCCAGGGTGAGATTTTTGACTTTGCGATCAAGCTCATTGGTACTGCAGGGGGGATTTAAAAGGTCAGGTGTAACTGATTGTTTCAGTATATCCCTATATTTGAGCCAATCTGTTTTCCTAGGGTTTCTAAATGGAAGTTGGCGGGGAGGGTCATCGGCTAAGTTGAATTGGATATACCGGTGATCTGAAAAGGAGTGTTCAGGTGATACTTTCCAGTTGGTGATCATCTGACTAACGGTGTCGGAGACAAGAGTAATGTCTAATACTTCCTGTCGGTTTTTTGTTATGAAGGTAGGTTCATTTCCCACATTACATACAATAAGGTTAGTGCTTAAGATATAATCAAAAAGTGACTCACCTCTATCGTTAATGTCTGTACTTCCCCATACCGAGTGATGGGCATTAGCATCACATCCGATAATGAGGTTGATTTTGGTCCTCTCTGCTTCCGCGATCATTCTCCCCATTTTGTTTCCGGGGAGAGGGCCCACGTAGTCGTAGGCCAGATATGCCGATGCAAGCCAGTACGTGCCTTTAGCAGTGACCAATCTAGCTGCTGTTATATCTGGATCGCTGAAATTAGGGAGTATAAGTAGGTTAAGGCTACGTTTCGCTAATATGCAAGTTCTGGGTTTACCTTTGTCAGTTACATATAGGGATTCGTATTGAGGAGTCTTGAGTCCACGAACCACACTGTTGTTAATCCATGGTTCCTGTATCAAGACAATGTCTTCCCTGCCATTTGAAAGGCGGAGAATGAGGGCGGCCGAAGCCTCTTTAGAGTGGTGAAGGTTAATCTGTAGTATTTGAAGCATTTTTGCTACAGACATGAGGTTGAACCTCCACCACAGTGTTGATTAGGTCCTCCGATTCCGAGGATGAACCAAGAAGTGCGTCTTCGTCAAGAAGAATCTTGTTCATACAGTCCTCCGTGTCCATGTCTGACAAGGTGTCATCCATGGTAGGCGTGGCTGTATTGGAGTCATCATCATCTAACGATGGAAATGAGACTGATGCTCCAGGGTCAGAAGTAGCACGTTCGGGTTCAGAACCAGCAGGGAAAGGAGGCAGTTTGCCTGAATTTACTTCGTCTTTTTTGTAGACTCGCAACGTGATTGGCTCGAAGCCGAATCGTATCACACCCTGAGTCTCGGCCAGAGGAACAAGGGACTCTTTATTGATCACAATTAGCGCGCATCTATAAAGACCCCTTTGCTCCTCCAACTTTACGACTTTCCAGTTGTGAGTTGGGAGTGACGGATTAATCAGTCTGATGATCTCCAGAATTTCCTCAGTAGATGAGGGTTCAGCCGGGATCCAGGTACGAGTTCGGGGTCTGTTAGGGATTTCTTCCCTATCAACGACCTCGAGCTTTTCACCAGGCCAGACTTCACCCAGTCTGCTTACAGCGATCCTGTAGAGATCACAAGACCTCTTGTCGTCGCAGGCGATCAGTTTCACGTGGCCTTGATGCCATCCACCATCGCAAGTGATAGGTGGTCCCGGGTAGTCCCGGGTAGTCCCTCATGATGCTTAGGAAAGTTCCAGAAAGCTTCAGTTTGACTACCTTCCACCGTTCAGGGGAGATCGTGCCATCATCGTCACTACGGTCAATAACAGCGACCACAATCTTGTCTTTGAGAACGTCACTAAAAGACTTTTGAGATGTGACGTTGGAAGACTTTTGGGAGTTGGTGGTATTACTCACCTTAGGTCTTTTGGGGGCCGGCGCGGCCTCCTCCAACGATCTCTGGCGCTTAGACGTGGAGTCCTTGCTGGTCTTTAGTGGATCGTTCCCAAGCAGTTTTTTCGCCCATGCGATTTTGCTCTTTTGTTCCGCAGTCCTATCAGCCTCCAAAGTTTCTCCAGAGACCTTTAGGATGTGGAAGGCGTAGTGACGTTTTTTGTACGTGCCTTTGGAAGGAGTGCGACGGCGCGCTGGCGCATTAGGAGTCGCTTGAGTTTTGTGCTCCTTAGTATTTGTAGCAGTGGAAGGGCCATGTTTACTCACAATCCTACCACCGCTAGAAGATGTACTTTTGCTTGGCCCGCTGCAACTGCTTACAGTGGATGTACCATGAATAGTCACAATCTTTCCACTGCTCACCGATGCAGGAGCCGAACCAGTAGACAACGATGTCGCCGTACTACCGCCCAGTTTTAAAGGAGAACCGGTCTCATTTTTGTTTTTGTTTTTTGTATCTTTTGTTTCCATTTAAATTTTGAACCCACGAGTAGCGAAGAAAGGAGGTCCATCTGTACAGAGATTCGCATATACAGACAAGGCTGGCTAATCCGGAGGTCGCCAGGTATCCGGATACTCCGTTAGCGACTGAGCTATGGCCCCCAGCCAGGTTGACCCTCGGCACGGGTCGTATGACACCTTGGTCCGGCCGCGATTTAGGGCCATTTGCCGATACGGCACACAAAGACTTAAGCTCTACACAGACTCCTACAGTGCCTTACAGGAAAGCAGCCCATAAGAAACTAAATAGAACCCAAATCGTTGTGAGTCGCATCAGCAAACGACCTTTAAGGTTGACTCCCACCTCATCTAATGGTTCACGCTTTCACATCAGTCGTACTTTGCAACGAATCGCAGCGTACGGCTGATATGTAAGTGAGACCCTTGGCTGACACTAACAAGACAAGCTGATTAGCCATTTTCAGGCGGGCGCCCACGAGAAGGACATAAGTATGAGGATTTTGCCCAGCCCAGCACTTTCGATAACATTTAACACAATCGTAGATTGGTAGCACAGTTTTTATCTGGGCCAAGTCATAAGCACTGGGCGCAGTAGCGCAGTGGTTAGTGTGCTGGACTGCTGTGCGGGGGATCCCAGGTTCGATCCCCGGAAAAACACAAATTACATCTTAAGGTTTTTTCTACTGCGCCACCTCTCGCGAGCGTCTGACAAACATCCGAGAGTATGACTATGAGTAGGTTGTTGCGGCTTCAAACTCCAAGAAAAAATTCACCCAAACAAATATCTCCAAACGATGAGATTTTATTTTCTGTAAACTTTTGTACTTCATTATAAATTCAATGAACATTTTAAATACAACTCACAAAGCGAGCTGGTGAATATTTTTCCGACTTATTTTAGTTATCGTCTATCATAGTTTAGTTTGTTGTTTTCGATGTAAATAAAGTAAAAATGCGGGATCGTCCCCGCTAAAACCCGATCGCTTTAGCGGGGGCGATCCGTCAAAGTTGTAAAAAAATTGTCAAAAAAAAAGTGATTTTAGTTGGGCTGAAATTTGGTGTGGTGTATATTGGGACACACAGAAATGGTTTTGCATTGTTTCCAGAATGGTTGCTTGAGCATAAGGCCGTGGCAGAAGGCCTCAAAGATGTAAAAAAAACTTTTTTCTCATCTCATCTCATTTTAGTTAGGCTGAAATTTGGATATGTCATAGAAGGCACCCTCAATACCACAAATCTATAATGGCAGAACGAAATTCCAGTCATAACCCCTTGACAGATCGGGCATAGTTCACTTCCACAGCTGTAACTTCATAGCCAATAAAGTAGGAAAGATAGTAAACTCATATATTATAGATAGATCTATAACCTGCATAAAATTTACTTTAGAACTTCTTCTACATCCACTGGTTGTACTTCCACTGAAGTGAAACTCTCCACATAAAACTTACCAACCAAACTTTATTCATATGTAAATATATATCATTGTCCTTTTTCGTACATCTCATTAATCACATTTCATGTCACGGTACCAATATGTTTGCTGTTCTCTTCTGCAAATACCTACCACTGGTGCCGTCTCTCACCTAGCGAGCTGGGTTGCCATGTCAACCATGGGTTGAAGATATTCAACTTTAAAGTGAAAAAATGCAACTCATGACACTTTTGAAACTTCTAGGTTGAAGACTCCAAATCAAGCACAGCGAGCCTGCCCACCGACCTCTTCGGCTTTCGGCTGCACCCGGATACACCTTCTGGACTCTAGCCAATTGCCAAACTTTTCGAATCCCATTAGGTTCGATAAGAATGACGAAGTCACCGACTTCTGTTATTTCGGGCAGATACACAGTGTACCATCGCTTCGTAAATTGCGCCATCAGATGTTGAGACCGCCGACTGTATAGCTTGCTGCACGATATGTGTGGCTCTGACGTCAACAGAGAGTGCACAAAGAGAGCTTGTACACGGCTTGTACCCATTGGGACCATTCCCTGTGCTACATACAGTGTACTAGCACATTTACGAACGAAACGACGAATGAGTAAAAAAGGAAACAAAGACAATTTGACAATCAAGGCACTAAAAGGCAAACACGCACTGGTCGTATAAATGCACCATAAGTGCTCAAAAGAGAATTAGGAAGAAACGTACGATAAAAGTCGGTGTGTGTAAACGTGTCTAGAAGTTTCTTTTATAAACGCACGCAACGTGTATGTTTTTATTGCAGCGCCGATTATCTCCGGCGCTGCTAAAAACGAAAGTCAAATTTAATTGAAACTTAAACGAGATCTTTTATCTTTATTTTCAATTTGATAGATAAATTTGGGCTACTTATAAACAGAGAGAGAGCAAAAGAAACAAGACGTACGTCAATATTACATTCTGTGTCAGCCTTTTTAACGATGCGAGCGCTGCCTCTGTGCAAATCTGACGAATGTTGCCATCTCAATATGTATAAATCGGGATAAATCGGTGTGCCGTGCCCTGGAAATTTGCTGGAAATTCAGCTTGTTGTACGGTGCGAAACGAGTGGAAGTTGCGAAAGTTTATGCCGTTTATTCTGATTTTTTCTAAACAAGAGTTTCTTAAGGATTGGGTCGTAATCGTAATTTAGTACAACAATTAATAAATTGTGTATTAATTCGAAAGTGGATTGTGTGTTTGGAAAGAATACTGATTATTGCAGAGTAATTTGTTGAAAATAAAAGTAATCGGCTTCGACTATGGCGGATCCATTAAGTCTGCTTCGTCAATATAATATAAACAAGAAAGAAATTGCTGAAAAAAATAATCAAATCGTTTTTGGAGAGTTTTCTTGGCACAAAACTGTAAAAACAAATTATTTAAAATATGGGTAGGAAGAATAAGTTAATGGTAGCTGGCTCTAACAATTTTATGTTTCTTTTTAAAGATCTGGCAAAAATGGGTCGCCAAAGGAGTATTATACCTTGGAATGTTTGCTATATTTACTACGAAATGTACTGCTGCAACACTCTGTGTATGTTCGTCAATGTGCGGTAAGAATCAGTGTTTGATATATCATACTATTGGTATTACAAATCCCAATTTTTAGGCTGAAGATATTCCAGCGGTAAATCGTCCTGATAGAAAAGAGCTTTTAGCTTATCTTAACGGGGAAACGCCGGCTTGTGCTAGTATTGATAAGAGCGCTCCACTTGAAGTTCCAACTCAGATTAAGAGACCTATAGAATGTGATGGATCCGGCCCAGAAATGTTTGCAAAAAAGTCACGCTTTGAAGATATACAGGTGCAAAAAGTACGTGAGCAGTTGGCTGCACGATGGGCTGTAAACAGAAAAGAAGCGACTGTGAATGTCGACAACATAAAATCATTGTCCGAGACAATGTCTGTTGAGAAAATTGCTGCTATAAAGGCAAAGCGTTTGGCAAATAAAAGAACTACAATCAAGCGTCATGATAACGAAGATGTTATGGGCACTGACCTAAGGGCAATTATCGATTTCGACGTAGATTCAACAAAAGATATTATCAGCAGAGAAAGGCAATGGCGAACTCGTACTACGATTCTTCAAAGTACAGGGAAAATGTTTGCGAAAAATATTATAGCATTATTGCAAGGTATAAAGGCCCGAGAAGAAGGACGTAACCGACCAACACAAAGTTTAAAAGTCCCGGAACCGGTGAGAATTACCAAACCACAGCAGCAACTTGCTCAGTATAATCGGTATGATCAAGAGAGGTTTAATCGCCAAAAAGAAGGTAAGCATTCATTTCCTATGTTTGAGTATTGCGTTTCTAAGGATCTATGCAGAACCTTGATTGAATGAATATCTAATCCTGCTCCTTAAAACGTCATCAAAAAAATGCTCTTTCTTCGCATATCAAAATGTAATGTCAATTGCGGTTCTTTGCTCAGGGAAGTTTTTAACAAGCTGTATGTCGGGACAGTTGGTTTTCCTTGACACAAACATCTGTATCTCAAATCATTACAGAGGATGTAACTAGTTTGAACTGCATAGCGAAATCTACCACCTCTTTTGTCTACAACTGCAAGAACATATTAATGTATTTTCATTATTTATTGGGAACAGAGATGTCATTTTGAATTTGTGTGACGCTTTTTACTTTTTTTTGTTTTGGAATCTCCATTTTCACCCATTTTCCGGAAGAACTCTCCGCTTCGGTGTGCCAATCGAACAAGCAAATAGATCTTATTTGAGTTTGAAGTCAATGTATCGTTGTATTTGTGAAATTCAACCGCAATTGCATCGTCATCATCACTACCTGATGACGAGGAAGATGGTGAAGACGATAAAATTTAATTACAAAACTACATCGGAATATTCATTTTAATATTATTTTTCGAATTAATTACTTTTATTGGATTTAAAATGCAAAACTATCAAATGCGACACAACAAATTACAATAGTAAACGCTTTCAGATGCGTTCGGATTGCTTCCGGACGGTTATGGATTAGCAATCGCAAACGACATTAGAACATTGACTTGCATAGCTTGAGGCCGCGAAAAATAAATATTCATATGAACATTTTTGACGTTTGGTTTCACCTTTTCGTAGAACGAGAATCGAAGTTGCGGTGAAAGGGTGAACATAATGGCCCCTATTGTGAGTGTCGATAGTTGATCGTTGATCGACAACTGTCGATCGATAGACAACTTTGATTGTCGATTGCGATTGATATTTGTCGATTTGACAGTCGCTTGTAGTCGATTACAAATGTCTGGTCGATGCTTTCTCTTGGAAGTGACACATTTTTGTGCGTACGAATAGCTAAAATCAATCGACGCATTCGACAATTGTCGTGACGATCGCTGATCGACAATCACAATAAGGGCCAATATTTTCATTTAATTTTTTCATAGAACCAGAATTTGCTCTGACCATCTAAACTAAATTGATATAAACGTGCTCTTGATTTTACCCGGGTAATACCCATCTCAACAAATACCCGGGTCCTGGTAAATGCGGGTATTACCCAAGTTCGCGGGTACCCGGTAATTCCGGGTAATGGGTTCATTTTCTAAATCTTTTCTTGGAATTAAAGGAGATGCAAGATGTTGTTAATAAAATTGGAAATCTCCTGAAAGAGTATCAACATGAATTCGAGGAATCGCTAAAAAAATGAAAATGAAATAAAAAATTTGTTAGTTGCAATTGAAGCACGATATGAGAAAAGGTTGAAGGCAATGAAAAAAGAACAGGAAACTTGTGTAAACAGTGTTAATGAAATAAAAAAGATATGTGATTTTAGTGATTATTTAGCAAAGTAAACAGATTGTGGATGACGTTAAAAAGATGTCAGAGGACAATCGTGAAGTAGTTGAAAGTGTTAACGAAATTGAACAAGATTTAGCAAAAGAAATACGTAATATCGATGCCAATAATAATAACGAGAAAAAGCAGAAACAAAACGAAGCCATTCAAAATATTCTAATTAATGTGGAAAAGCTAATAGTCTAAGGACCGGTTTGTTCATCTTTGGTTAACTCAAATCGACGGTTATTCCAGCTGATAATCACCCCTATTGCCGTCGTCGTTTACGACTCTAAAAAAAAGCGACACGACTGTTTGGTATTGGCGACTGAAAATAAACGACTTTTGTCGTGGCGACGATCGACAAATGGCGTCTGAAATGTCAAAAAATGTGGATTGTATTTTTCGACGACGATCGTCGGTATTGCGTGAGGCGTTTTTTGACGACGTTTGTCGTGCAAATGATACATTTCTGTCGTCGACTATTTTGCGGACGACTGTGTGATAATGTGTTAAAAAAAGTATGTGTACTTAATTTTTAGTTAACAAAAAGACAATTATAGTTATTTTGCAGAATGGAGAAAGGCAATTTCTACATTTAGTGAACGAAATGCAGAAAAATATTCCTTTGGCAAAATCATTCACGAAGGCCTAACAAAAGTGAGGTTAATCGGCAATGGGACGACATAGCCTTATCTCTGAATTGTCTTGGACCATATAAATCTACGCGCTCAAGTAATGAGTTATTACACGACGACCCTAATTAAGGCCATAAAATCATTAATATGATTAAAAACACAGAAAGCGGATGCAGTACCTGGGTATCGTATTTTTGTATCCTTGCGGATGTGCCACAGGGGTATAAAAAGAGCTGCAACTGATATAGTTTGCAATAAGTTTTAACAACTGCGTGATCAAGTGTTAAAGAAAAGTATGTGTATTTAATATTTAACTAACGAAAAGATAGTTACATATTCTTTAAAATGAAAATCACAAATAAAAAATCACAACATTTAATGAAAGAAATGGAGAAAAGGGACTAACAACAAGTGATTTTAATCGGCATATCCTTATCTCTGAATTGTCTTGGACCACCTTCGACTTCGATAGTCTAAAATACATTTAAAATCTGAAAATAATTGTTATTAACACAATGTATGCAATTTAAATTATTTCTACCACCCACTTAATGTCGGGCAAATCCAATGGATTGGATTTGGTTCGAATTTCCTTCCTTAACTTTACCAGCACTTTTTTCTGGTTTTCTTCTTCGTCACTGCCTGGTCACTGCTTTCAAAAAACATGTCACACTATTCATTTTTGATTTGTTTTATTAAATAATTAACCAAGTCACAAACAAAACACCAGACCAAATATAAATTCGTCGACTGTTATGTCAAATCCAATGTGTCATAGTTTGTGGAATGTATGTGGGATGTGAGAGTTCAGAGAGTCGAGTCGTTTCAGTTACGCAATACCAAATTCCAAACGACTCGACACGACAAACGTTTGCGATAGACGACGACAATAGGGGTGAATCATAGAATCTGTTTGTTCAGTCAAATTTTAACCAGAGAATCCTTGGTTTGGTTAGTTAACCCGAGAAATCGATAACCAGCCGATTTTGGTCGGTTAAGGCATTTAACCAAGGACATAACATAGCAGTCAAAAACAAAACAACTTTCTTTCAAAAACTGTATAAAATAAAAATGAATTTATAATAAACAATAAACGCAAAAGACAAAGAGTGTGCTGTTTGGTATCTGCTATGTCGACGCATTTTCAACTGGCAAATGAATACAATGGACGACAGTGTGGACAAAAATTGCATGCATTGCTGCGGCTGTGACACGTTTGTGCTCTTAAATTAAAAAAAAAAATACATAAATCAATAAAATACTGAAAATAAACGTATACAAAAGAAATACATTTTAACCAAGGATTAATTCAAACAACTGAATTGAATAAACTGGAAAACTGGAACGATTTGTCGCAAATCTACGGTTTGGTGAACAAAGTCAAAAATAAGTGAACAAACGCTTTTGGGTTACCATAAATATTTAATCATGGGTTAAACTAAATCTATGATAACCTAACCGCAGATTTAACCAGCTCTGAACAGACCGGCCTTAAGAGCTAGTGAATATTTTTCCGACTTATTTTAGTTATCGTCTATCATAGTTTAAATTTGTTGTTTTTGAAAAAAAATCGTCAAAAAAAAAGTGATTTTAGTTGGGCTGAAATTTAGTGTGGTGTATATTGGGACACAATGGGAATGGTTTTGCATTGTCGCCAGAATGGTTGCTTGAGCATAAGGCCTGGCAGAACGCCTCAACGATGTAAAAAAAACTTTTTCTCATCTCATTTTGGTTAGGCTGAAATCTGGATATGTCATATGTAGAAGGCACCCTAAATACCACAAATCTATAATGGCAGAACGAAATTCCAGTCATAACCCCTTGACAGAACGGGCTAAAGTTCACTTCCATAGCTGTAACTTCATAGCCAATAAAGTAGGAAACATTTGTTATATATCAAATATTAAGAACTCCATGTTATTAAACTCATATATTATAGGTAGATCTATAATCTGCATAAAATATGTGGTAGTAATGGTTATACTTTTGAAGATATTCAACTTTAAAGTGAAAAAAACGCAACTCATGACACTTTTCTTATGCTTAGAGCTACCTTATTTTGCCCACGCCTACCAGAAAATTAATTGTGCATCTATCATTTACTGAGCTCCTCGAAAAGACCTACGGGCATTGCCCCAAACACGACGTTAAAATCGTACTAGGCGACTTTAACGCAAAAATAGGCAGGGAGAACATCTTTGGTAGGACAGTTGGCAAGCACAGCCTACATGACACCACGTCTGGCAACGGACTTAGGCTAATTGACTTTGCTGCGGGGCGAAATATAGTCATAGCAAGCACGGCTGTCTCCGGATCACCAAACTGTAAGCCAAATCGATCACATTGCGATTGACGCAAGGCACGCCTCCAGTATTCTGGATGTCCGAACCTTCCGAGGGGCCAATATTGACTCGGAAGACTACCTTGTTGCAGCTAAGGTAAGAATGCGGATATCCAACACGCCCCAACAAAGAAATACTGTGAGAAAGTATGACGTCGAAAAACTGCAATCGCAAGAGACGACCAGAATCTTCGCCGATCACGTATCCCGATGCCTCTCGATCAGTCCTATTGCAGCAACAGCTAGTGCAGAAGACCAGTGGCAACACTGCCAGGAAGCCATCATCAAGGCCGCGACTGATGTGCTGGGTTTCACCCGACCACCACCACGAAACCCCTGGTTTGATGAAGAATGTCGACTAGCAAACGCAGCAAAACAAGAAGCGTATAAAGCGGCGTTGCGAAAAAGGACTAGAGCTGCTCGGGAGCTCTACGAGCAAAAGAGACGGGAGGAACATCGGATCCTCAGAAAGAAAAAGAAAGAGCACGAGAAACGTATGATCGAAGAAATTGAGAGATGCTACTCCAGGAACAATGTACGGAAGTTTTACCAGAAGGTAAAAAGAACGTGCCAGAGCAAACAATCCCGTACAGAAACCTGTAGAGATAATGAGGGAAACCTTGTAGTAGAATCACAGTCGGTGCTGGGAATATGGAAAGATTACTTCTGTAGACTCTATAATGGCGACGAAGACCAGAATCCCGCTGTTAGGCAGAACGTACCACTCAATATAGACGATGATAGACAAAACTTCCGTCCACCTGACCAAAGCGAAGTACGGGTAGCAATATCCAAGCTAAAGAACAACAAAGCTGCAGGGCCTGATGGTCTACCTGCCGAGCTTTTTAGAGCAGCTGGAGATCACTTGGTAGAGAGCATGCACCAACTCATCTCCAAAATTTGGTCAGATGAATGCATGCCTGATGAATGGAATCTCAGCATCGTTTGTCCGGTCCACAAGAAAGGAGACCCCTTCAACTGTGCCAACTACAGAGGTATCAGTCTCCTTAACATCGCATACAAGATCCTGTCTGCCATACTGTGTGAACGCCTTAAACCCTTTGTAAATAACCTGATTGGCCCCTATCAGTACGGTTTTAGGCCAGGAAAGTCCACCGTCGATCAAATCTTCACACTTAGGCAGATCTTGGAAAAAACACAAGAAGTCCAAATCGATACCCACCATCTTTTCATCGATTTCAAAGCCGCGTACGACAGCATCTATAGAGACGAGCTATACAGAGCCATGTCTAGCTTTGGCATCCCTGCAAAACTCGTTCGATTGTGTAGGATGACGATGGAGAAAGCTCGCTGCTGCATCAAGGTCGGTAGCGACCTCACCGAAACCTTTGATGTCAAACGAGTAAAGTGTTTGATGGAATCGACGTTTTGATGTGCTATAAATGTGGAGGATATAATCACCGATCAATTGAATGTAAGAATGAAGAAACATGTCTCAACTGTTTAGAAAAACACAAAACTAATGCATGTCAAAAAGAAGCAATTAAGAAATGTGTAAACTGCATACGTGCAAACGAAAGACTTAACTTGGGACTCGACGAAAATCATACAACATTCAGCAAAATATGTCCAGTATATCTGAACAAGCTGGAAGCCAAGAAAAAAAGAATTGGATATTAGCAACCAAAGTCAATAAAATGCATCTATATTAATATCCAAGGTCTTATAAATAATTTCGAAGAACTAGAAATACTGGGTGATAGCAATAAATACGATTTCATTATTTTATCAGAGACGCATATAACTGAAGATACCAAACGTGAAGAAATTAACATTAAGGGATATAACGAGATATCATGCCTTTCGAACTCAACAAGAACAGGAGGATCAACATTATATGTCAAGACGAAGTGGGATATTAGCAATATTTTTAAAGAATCAATAAATTACACAGCGTGGCTGGTATCGTGCAAATGTACGCTAAATAACTATGCAATAACGTTAGCAGGAATATATAGATCACCGAGCAGCTCAGAGAGAGAATTTTGTGATTTTTTTAAAAGAAATATCGAAATAATAGAAGATAAACAGAACAATATACTTATAGGTGGGGATTTCAACATTGATTGGTGCAAGAACGATACTTATAAAAAAGAAATGAAGAGAATATTTGAAGATAACTGTCTTGAGCAAGGAATGAAACAGTACTCGAGAATAACGTCACTATCAAAAACAATTGTTGATTATATTGTAACAAACATAAAAAACATAGCAGTAAAACCAGATGAAAGTAAAAAAATTTCGGACCATGAAAGTATAACAATATTAATACAAAATGAAATAAGTGCAAAGAAAAGCAACAAAACCGTACAGTATTTCAAATACGACAAAAGATACTTTGCCGAAGAATTGAGCACTTTAGACACGACATATGAAAGAAATAAAACCATACATGCAAATGCTATGAAAATAAATAAATTTTTAAAAGAAACTGTCAATAAATTTAATATCAACAAAACGTTTAAAGAAAGTAACGAAACAAATAAATGGTTTACGAACGAACTTAAAACTTTAAGAAATAAAAAAATTGAAATATATCAAAAGGCTAAAATATTAAACAATGAAGAGAGTTGGGACGAATATAAAATTGCAAGGAACAATTACAAGTTTCAAATTAATAAAGCAAAAAGCAAATTTATAAAATACAAAATCAACATAGCAAATGGACAGAAGCAAATGTGGAGAATTATTAAAACATTGGTTTTAAAACAAAGCAAGACACCAATAAGTAATATAATTTTTCAACAAACAAATTACACAGATGAGGATGAAATTTCTAACAAATTCAACGAATACTTTATAGAAAGTGTAAAGGAGATAAGAAACGAAATTGAAGACATAGAGTATGTGAACGATAGTATCCAATAAGAGTGCACCTTTAAATTTCAACAAATTTCATTAGAAAAATTAAAAGAAATTTGTAAAGACATAAAAAACAAATCGGATTTCGACAAGATAAGACCTAAAATAATCCTAGACAAATGGAACAAATTAGGAAATACATTACTGCAGATTGTGAACAATTCATTGAAAGAGGGGCAGTTTCCAAATGCCTGGAAGGACTCAATGGTTACACCAGTAGAGAAAGTGCCGAATACAAAAAAATGTGAGGAGTTTCGTCCAGTAAATACACTGCGGACATTTGACAAAATACTTGAAAGTGTGGTAAAAAGACAGCTGATGGATTACATGGAAACCAACAATATTTTCTCGATATATCAATCTGGATTTAGAAAAAGTTACTCGTGCGAAACAGTGGTGAATTATTTAATAAATGAGTGGAAAAACGAAGGAAATAAGAAAAAAACAATGGCACTTTTCCTAGATTTCAAGAGAGCCTTTGAAACAATTGACCGTAATATTTTATTACAAAAAATGTCAAATTACGGGATAAGAGATAAAGAACTGGAGTGGTTTAAATCGTTTCTATCAAAAAGATCACAAAGGACAAAAATCAACGGCAAGGTATCACATTTAAAAGACGTGGATATAGGAGTTCCACAGGGCTCAATTCTGGGAGCTCTACTGTTTATAATATACATCAATGATATGCCAATCATACTACGAGAATGCAAAATAGTATTATATGCAGATGATACGTTAGTTTATTCTGAGGGGAAAGACGCTGAGGAATGCAGAGCAAAGTTAATAGAGGATATCAAACGAATAAAAAGATGGCTGGAGATGAACAAGCTGAAATTAAACGGAAAGAAAACTAAATTAATGAAAATAAATATAAATAATGAAATCACTATTGAAATAAATAATACAAAAATATAAAATGTGAACAGCATAAAGTATCTAGGAATAATTATCGACAAAGATTTAAAATTTGCGGAACACATCGATTATATTTGTAAAAAGATTTGGTAAAAAGATTGGGGTTTTTAAGAGAATACGAAGAAAAATGGATTGTATCACTCAGCGATTAAGGTATACAACACAATCATAAAGCCACATTTCGAATATTGTTCGACTATTATATACTCATGCTGCAATCAAGGTCAGGTAGAGCGATTACAAAAACTTCAAAACAAAGCAATGAGAAGTATATTAAGATGCAATCGATATACACCAATAAGACATATGCTGGAAGCTCTAAAATGGCTAAATATTAAGGAAAGGTTGGAACTCAATACACTGATAGCTGTATACAAAATGAAGCAGGGTGACGCACCGAGATACCTCACAAGTGGATTGAGACGGGTAGGAGAATCACAGCCATACCTATTAAGGAATTTAAATGATTTTAGAGTACACAGGCAGTTGTCAACAGCAGCTCAAAACACCATAATGTACAAAGGAATATTGTTATTTAATAATTTGCCAAATGATATTAAAAATGAATATAACTTTAGGCTTTTTAAATGTAAATGTATAGATTTCATAAAATCAAGTAGCTAAATTATGTTGCAAAAATCTTAAATTAAATTTAAATTAAAGTAAAAACACAAGACTGATTTATAAGAATATACAAAATTGTATTGATAAATGTAAGATTTTTAAAAGTATTTTTTATACTAATAAACGACCTACTACTACTACTACTTTTTCAACATCATACTTGAAAGAATTGTCCGAAACTCACAGGCGAACACACAAGGCACGATCTTTCAAAAGTTCGTCCAATTACTTGCATACGCCGATGATATTGACATACCTGGTAGAACACAGCGAGCTGTCACTGGTACGTTTGCTAGTATAGAAACGGAAGCGGCTAAAATGGGTCTAGCGGTCAACGAGGGCAAATCCAAGTATATGCTGTCAACAAGAAGGGACACCCAACATCGTAGAATCGGAAAAAACGTCACGATCGACAGCTATAACTTTGAGGTAGTGAGGGACTTTGTATACCTCGGCTCTGCTATAAATCTGCTATAAATTCTGACAACAACATCTCAGAAGAAATTAAACGAAGAATAACTCTTGCCAACCGCTGTTTCTTTGGGCTAAGAAGGCAATTGAGTAGTAGAGCCCTATCCCGAGCAACTAAGGAGATTCTGTATAAGACCTTGATCATTCCAGTCCTGCTTTATGGCGCTGAAGCTTGGACTCTATCTAAAGCGGATGAAGATATCCTCGGTCGCTTCGAGAGAAAGATTCTTCGTAGAATTTTCGGTCCCGTTTGCGTTGACGGGCTTTGGCGAAGGAGATTCAACGACGAATTATACGAGCTGTACAGTGACATCGACCTGGTCAAAAAACTGCGAGTAAGTCGTTTAAGATGGCTAGGACATGTAGAGCGGATGGGAACAAATGCTCCGGCCCGTAGAGTCTTCGAGTCTAACCCGGAGGGACAACGCAGTAGAGGAAGACCTCGCCTTAGGTGGCGCGCGCAAGTCGAAGGCGACCTCAACCGACTAGGAGTGCGCAACTGGAGGCAGTTAGCTAAGGACCGGGCTAACTGGAGAGGCTTGTTAGCTGAGGCCTCGGTTCACCCCGAACTGTAGAGCCGCCTAAGTAAGTAAGTATCTATCATTTACTAGCACGTCATTAGTATAATATAAATACTTAATGGCAGATCTTAAATACTTTTATCAAACCTCGGCAGTACATGTAGAGTTTCATTACGCCAACTTAAAACATCAACAACTACCGAACCAAAAATAGCTGGCTAGATTTTACTTTAGTGCCCATTCGAAAATAACGGCTTTTCCACTGTCCAATTGATTATAGTGCCCTACGCACAAATCTGTAAAGAAAATTTGGCGCCCTCTTACCGTTTGGGCGTGGAACTCCTCCAAAGTTTCAAAAATTCCATATGAAATAGTACCAACATTTCAAGAACGGAGTGTCAAATTTTTCTAAAATTTATTATTTTATATTCACCCCTATTGTCGTCGTCGTCTGTCGCAAACGACTGGCGACGTTTGTCGTGTCGAGTCGTTTGGAATTTGGTATTGCGTAACTGAAACGACTCGACTCTCTGAACTCTCACATCCCACATACATTCCACAAACTATGACACATTGGATTTGACATAACAGTCGACGAATTTATATTTGGCCTGGTGTTTTGTTTGTGACTTGGTTAATTATTTAATAAAACAAATCAAAAATGAATAGTGTGACATGTTTTTTGAAAGCAGTGACCAGGCAGTGACGAAGAAGAAAACCAGAAAAAAGTGCTGGTAAAGTTAAGGGAGGAAATTCGAACCAAATCCAATCCATTGGATTTGCCCGACATTAAGTGGGTGGTAGAAATAATTTAAATTGCATACATTGTGTTAATAACAATTATTTTCAGATTTTAAATGTATTTTAGACTATCGAAGTCGAAGGTGGTCCAAGACAATTCAGAGATAAGGATATGCCGATTAAAATCACTTGTTGTTAGTCCCTTTTCTCCATTTCTTTCATTAAATGTTGTGATTTTTTATTTGTGATTTTCATTTTAAAGAATATGTAACTATCTTTTCGTTAGTTAAATATTAAATACACATATTTTTCTTTAACACTTGATCACGCAGTTGTTAAAACTTATTGCAAACTTTATCAGTTGCAGCTCTTTTTATACCCCTGTGGCACATCCGCAAGGATACAAAAATACGATACCCAGCTACTGCATCCTTCCGCTTTCTGTGTTTTTAATCATATTAATGATTTTATGGCCTTAATTAGGGTCGTCGTGTAATAACTCATTACTTGAGCGCGTAGATTTATATGGTCCAAGACAATTCAGAGGGAGGGAGGCTATGTCGTCCCATTGCCGATTAACCTCACTTTTGTTAGGCCTTCGTGAATGATTTTGCCAAAGGAATATTTTTCTGCATTTCGTTCACTAAATGTAGAAATTGCCTTTCTCCATTCTGCAAAATAACTATAATTGTCTTTTTGTTAACTAAAAATTAAGTACACATACTTTTTTTAACACATTATCACACAGTCGTCCGCAAAATAGTCGACGACAGAAATGTATCATTTCGACGACAAACGTCGTCACAAAACGCCTCACGCTATACCGACGATCGTCGTCGAAAAATACAATCCACATTTTTTGACATTTCAGACGCCATTTGTCGATCGTCGCCATGACAAAAGTCGTTTATTTTCAGTCGCCAATACCAAACAGTCGTGTGTCTTTTTTTTAGAGTCGTAAACGACGACGACAATAGGGGTGATTAACTAAATGTGCAGTTAACTAATAAAGAAGGGTTCATCATATTGCGTCACAAAAACTGGAGATTTAAGGTAATTAAAAAAAGTATAGTTTTTGGCGGTAAAATTAAGCAACCAACATAATATAAACTTTGCATATACTCAACTTTGCACCTACTCCAAATCCTACAGTGACCAGTGACCACAAGCAGGGGGGTTGCAGGGGGACAGCATGCCTCTCCAATACGTATCTTACTGTTTATGCGATTTTTGTAAAAAAAGTGATAAGTCAGTAACAAAAATTGTTAAATACAAAATATTAGCCCGTGTCCTTGAAAGTAACCTCATGACCATAGGTAAGAGTTGCAACAAGGTCAGTCCTGCTAATAACAGAATGACCAAGCTGTCTCAAAATTGATCCAGCCTGACCAATCCTACAGGAAAACTCAGCATTGCTCCTTCCATCACTCGTGAATAAGACCCCGAGGTACTTAAACTTCTCCACCTGTTTAGATGGGACTCCGCTAACATGGAGAGTGTATTGAACAGGCGTTCTGGAGATGACCATCACTTCAGATTTGTTGACGTTTATTTTCTTCTCAGCTTCTACACAAACGGCCACAAACGGATAGAGTGCGCGTTGAAGTTTAGTCTGGGACGACCCAAGGATGACGAAGTCATCAGCGAAGAGCAGATGGCTTATCCTCAGATCTCCAAATTCGAAACGTTCTTCGCCAAGACTGCGCTGGAACATCCAGTCTATATAAGTAATGAAAAGGAGAGGAAAAAGACGCACCCCTGGCGAAGTCCAACGCCCACGGTGAAAGTATTGAATTTAACGCCGTTAGCCAAATGCAGCTTTTACAGTTTGTGTAAAGAGATTGAATGGCTCTCAAGAGAGAACCGTCAATTCCATACTCCTGTAATACACTCCAGAGGGACTCGGAAGTATGTTTTCTCCGAATTTACGAAGCATGCGTAAACAGGTGTAGCATACTCCCAAGCCTTCTCATGCACCATTCTGAGAGTGAATAACTGGTCGGTTCTGCTTCTGCCGGTACGAAAACCGCGCTACTCATCTCCTAATCGTGACTCGACCATAGCTCAGCAACGCGTTTCCAGCACCATTGGCAAAGACTTTTCCAGGGAGACTTCGGTCTTTATGATCCGATTTTTATGAACCTTTTTTTATCAGATAACTGCACATTTAGTTAATATAAAATAATAAATTTTAGAAAAATTTGACACTCCGTTCTTGAAATGTTGGTACTATTTCATATGGAATTTTTGAAACTTTGGAGGCGTTCCACGCCCAAACGGTAAGAGAGCGCCAAATTTACAGATTTGTGCGTAGGGCACTATAATCAATTGGACTGTGTAAAAAAGCCGTTATTTTCGAATGGACACTAAAGTAAAATCTAGCCAACTATTTTTGGTTCGGTAGTTGTTGATGTTTAAAGTTGGGGTAATGAAACTCTACATGTACTGCCGAGGTTTGATGAAAGTATTTAAGATCTGCCATTAAGTATTTATATTAGACTACTGACGTGCTAGTAAATGATAGATGTACAATTAATTTTCTGGTGGGCGTGGGCAAAGGTAGCTCTAAGCATAAGAAAAGTGTCATGAGTTGTGTTTTCCGGTATGACCTCGGTCCCGAGCACCCCGGTTAATCGAGAGTTGACTGCACTCTAATTAAAGAAAATAACTACTACATGCACATTGCACACGTCAGATAATGACTCAGACATATAGTAGAAGTAAATTAAGCCTATCAAACCGGTGTCTCCGTTGGAGATTGTTGTCATTTTATGGCAAAGTCATCGCGGGTGCAACGGCTCCTAGTGTAACGCTAGTCGTTGCAGGGAAATAAGTCCCCGGGAACTAAGTCCACTGAGGGACCTAGTTCCCACCTAGTGGGAAATAAAACCACTTTCGTGAAGTGGACTTAGTTCCCATGTAAGGTGGGAAATAAATTCCGAAAACTCTGAGTGGTTTTATTTCCCTTTCAATAAACCCAATTTCGTACATATACTGCAAGTCTGACAGTAAACCCAAGCAGGGGGGTTGCGCATACGCATTTAACTGTTGAATGTGTACTAAGTTCACATAAGAAAGTGGGCTTAGTTCCCACCTCACATGGGAATTAAGTCCGCTTCACGAAAGTGGTTTCATTTCCCACTAGGTGGGAACTGAGTCCCTCAGTGGACTTATTTCCCTGCACCACGCTAGTCGCCGACGGAGACACCTCTACTATTTACTCAGTTTCAGTTCCATTCTTTGCCCAATATATTAAACTATATTGTCGTAAAAGACGAAATATGTTGTTATGATGATGCTCCAGATTCTACAATGGAACCTGAATGGCTATTTTAATAACCTCCACGAACTGCAACTGTTAATCCACCAAATAAACCACTCAATTATTAGTCTACAAGAAACCCACATAGACCACCCAGAACAAAAAAAAGATACAATACAAAGAAAAGTTCCATAACCTCCAGTCAAATTATTCTGCAAAACAAGGTACAGGCCTGGGGGCTTATTCCCAAATGCGCGGCGGATCGCTTTTCATGGCGGATTGGTATTTTTGTATTTCCAAAAGCGATTCGATCCATTCGTCACAAGAATTTAGTTTATTTTTTATCCACAATAAATCCGCTAGCAATCCGTTACCTAAATAGCTATCGCTTTTGAATGGATCGAATCGCTTTTTGGAAATACAAAAATACCAATCCGCCATGAAAAGCGATCCGCCGCGCATTTGGGAATAAGCCCCCTGCTAGTGCACAAATCCATTCCACGCGAATTTAAAAATATCCACTCACATATTTCAGCGGTAGCTGTAGAAATTCAAACTAAACTAAAATTTACAGTGATTTCATTTTACATTCCCCCTGAACAAAACTTTTCGGCCAATGACATAATCGATATTGTTAGCTCTTTTAATACACCTGTACTGCTGACGGGAGATGTAAATGCTTGGAGCCCACAATGAGGATCTCCCAGTACTAATTCTCGCGGCAAAATAATAGAAGACTTCCTATGCAGCTTCAATTTAATTGTCCTCAATGACGGCAGGCCCACACATTTTTCAACCCGTAAAACATTTACCCATATTGGCCTATCACTTATTTCCCCACAGCTGTACCCAAACTGTGCATGGAATGTTTTACCAGACTTACATGGAAGCGATCACTTTCCGATAATTATGTCCTTAAGATTCTGACCCCAGCCCAAAACTTTTAAGACACCACCAAAATTCCAAATTGACAGAGCAAATTGGTCCTTATTCCATGCTAAGGTTGTAGATTCCCTATTGCAGGAATCCATCCACAAATATTAATAAGGAAACTGCTGTAATTCACAAATGTATCCGCTTTGCAGCTAACGCAGCAATACCCCAAACCCATAACTCTAAAAAAATAACCTCTGTTCCATGGTGGGAAAACGATATTAGAATTTTACGTGAAGACAAGCAGAAGGCTTGCTACAACTTCAAAAGACATCCTAATAATGCAAATCTTATTGCATACCGCAAAGCCAATGCTTGCTTCCGCAAAGCAGCTAAACTCGCTAAAAAGGAAAGCTTTGAAAACTTTACTTCTAACATCAACCCAAAATCTTCCTCCAAAGTACTTTGGGATAGCATAAAATACCTCACCGGCGACTACGTCGAGCGCACAATAAAAGTTTTGAAAACAGAGACGCACACGTTGTCATGTCCTTCGGAAATAGCGGCATATTTCGCCAAAACGTGGTTGAATTACGCCAAAGACACAAACTTCTCTTCAACATTCCTAGAAGCCAATACGCATTAAACAACATAGTGATAAACTATGTTGTTTATGTTATGTTCTTCGGCTCGCAAAATTGAACTCCCATTAAATCGCCTCGAACTCGATAACTGCCTCGGATCAGTTGTAGGTAAAACACCCGGTTATGACAGAATTTCATATCCCATGCTCAAAAATTCGCCTACAATACTAAAAAAACGCTTAGTATCGCTGTACAACCAAATTTTCGACCACGGCATTATCCCCCAAATATGGAAAATGCGAGCGTGGTACCTATTCCAAAACCTTCAAAATCCGCCACTGATATTAGAGGCTACCGCCCGATATCGCTTTTACCATGTGTAGGCAAAGTCCTTGAGAAAATAATATCAAGACGCCTTCTTTAGTATTTGGAGATAAACAATCTCATACACATAAACCAATTAGCCTTCAAATACGGTCGATCTACTACGGATGCTCTTTTGCATATCGATGACTTTGTTGTTTCAGCTCTATCCTCTAAAAATCATGTTTCAATCCTGTCAGTAGATTTTGAAAAAGCCTTTCACAGGATTGGGATACATGTAGTACTTAATAAACTAATGCAATGGAAAATTGGGCCTAAAATGCTAAAATATATTAAATCATTCATTTCCAAAAGAAAACTCAGAATCAAAATAAATAATGTTTACTCTTAAGTTAGCGACTTCGAGAATGGTATCCCTCAAGGATCTCCACTCTCTGTAGTCATTTTTATTGTTGCATTTAATGATTTAAGCGGGATTCTAACAAGATATAACACTATTCGTCACTCTCTGTACGCCGATGATTTATTTATTCTATCAAAATGCAAAGACATCGATAACCTCATTGCCACATTTATGGAAATCCTTACGGAGATTAACGAATGGTGTACATTATTTGGAGCAAAAATTTCTACTAACAAAACCAAAATTTTACACATTTGTCGGAAAACAAGTTGCTCAAAACATATAACACTAAATTTCAATAATACAATAATTTCTAATGTTAATTTACTTTACATACTAGGTATAGTTTTTGATTGTAAATATAGTTTTAAGGACCATTGTATACATTTAAAAAAAAGTCTAGCTACCAGAGTTAATATAATTAGGTATATTTCATCAACCAATTGTAACGCACACATTAACTGGTCATAAAATCCATCATACTTTCAAAAATTGACTATGGTCTTGTAGTTTACGGCAAATGCGCCAAGACAACCCTCTAAACAATAAAACCGGAATATCACGCAGCGTTTAGTCCCCTAACAATGACTCGCCACGGTTTTTCATACTTATTTGCATAAGTAAACCATTGGATATTCTCTGCGTTTAATTTTAGAGACAGTGCTCGATAGGAATCGGAGTTCTTCCTCGTCCGTAAAGTATTCACTTGCTGGACGGTTCGCCGATGTCTCTAAAACTTTCGGTACACGAAGGTTCTTGAGATCCTCGTTTTCTTTTCGAAGAGAATCTACTTCCTTTTTAAGCTCGTGTAAGAGTAGCTCCATTGCATTTAATTTAGCTCGTAGTTCGTTGTTCTCTTTTACGAAGCATTTCACTGAGTCGTTACGCCCGTTACCTCTCTCCGGAGAAGTACACTTGCGGGTACAAAAAAGTAATATTTTTTCTTAATTTAAAATGTTGTGTGTGGCTGAAAGCTTAAATTTGTTCCAGCTTTCTATTTTCCCAAAGATCTTTAAACCAATCTCGGTCCAGATCACGATCAAATCACAAAATTCCTGTCAGTTTTCCAAGTAAAAGCTCACTTATTTAAAGTTCAGATTTTACTCATAAATGTTTTGTAAATAGTCATGTGTTTTCAATGAAAAAAAAAAAAAAAAATAATAAATTTAAAGCTCTGAGTTTTATTAGTTCAGATTTTACTCATAGATGTCACGTAAATGTGTGTGTAAATATGCGTGTGTTTTCAATGAGTTTCGCTCTTTTCACTTTTGTTGGGATGCAGTTCAGGCATATCAATAATTGTAATTATATTGGGGTTGGGGATTTTGCTTGCTTTTGTAGGGGGTAGTTCAGCATAATAATGTATGCATCGAAAAGTAAAGTAGGTATACTTTATACAAATTTCCAAATTTTGGCAAATAATTTATTTTGATTTAGATATTACATATTTTGAATTTGAGCCAAACCGGTACTTAAATAAGAATTAAAAGAAAAAAGCGAACCCAGCTCAACCTATGGGTGTCTAATACAAACAAAATCATTCCGGGGCATCACACGGACATTGATGTGAATATAAGGCGGATGGATTCACTAGTTCAGCCGCCATTATCGCACTTACATACATACGCATTAACGTTTTTATATACATATTAAGACGATATAAACAAAATGAATTAAGATATAATCGTTAGTATATGGCTCAAAACCTAAAATAATAACTGTAGATAACGATTAAAATCTAAACGACGGAAAATAACAATTTAGTTTCACAGTCAGTGCTGCCGTTCTGAAATAACCATTTAGTTGTTCCACATTTTTGTAAACAAATAAAGCTTTAACAGTAGAACGACAGAACTGAGTGAGAGCTATCCTGTCAGCAGTTTTGCTGAGCTCGCTGAATGTTGCATTGTTTTTATTAATTTAAATTTCTACCAAGGAAGATTACAAATTCTAGTACATAATTTCCGCTCACAAGTCTGTAAACATGTAGTTGTCGTATTCCAAATGTAATTACTAATCAAAAATTCTACACTTTATTTTATTAATACATATATATTTTCTTTACACTAGAAACTGAGGGCTTCAAAATTGATACAATGGGAACGTACCATGGCATGTCATTAAAATCGGTAACAGAAGGTTCAATAGCTCAACGAAAATCTCAAGTACCATCACTTGGTCAAGGTTTGTTAAAAATTATTATCAACGATAAATTGTACAATTTTATGTTTCAATCCATTATTGTCAGTTGCGTGAAATTCACCACACTGAGCATTTTGTTGTAAATAGAGTGCACATTTTTACACATTTTTAAATTCCCGCTTTGCTTTGAATTCTTTATTTATGTATATGTATTATTTTTTAATAGATATGGTAGCATCATCAAAACCGAGAATTGTGGCTTCCAATGCTCCAAAGCGAATTTCAAGAACTCCAATTATAATAATACCTTCCACAAATTCAAGTTTAATTACCATGTACAACGCGAAAGATATATTACAAGATTTGAAATTTATATCAACAGAGGAAAAGAAGCGGAACGGATGTTCTAGAGACAATGAAGTTCTTCTTCAAGTAATTAAAAAAAAAAAAACCTATCAGGGGAATTAATACAATAATTATTTCGATTTTTAAGCGGCGTAAAAATAATATGACTGTTTCCTACCGTGTTATTGACAACCATCAGAAGCTCTCCCCGCATGACTGGAATAGAGTGGTTGCCGTATTTGTTATGGGGCCAGCATGGCAATTCAAAGGATGGCCTTGGGACAGCAATCCAGTGGAAATATTTTCAAAAAGTATGTAGTTTAGAGTCGTGTGTAATTCATTACCTTATTTTTTTATTCAATTTTTTTCATTCATTAACCACACTCTAGTCTTTATTTTTAAATAACTTCTCTTGGGAATGGAAATATAAATTTCACTGTGGTAAAACTCAATACTTAGCGATCTTGGAAATTCTGTTAATTATTTGCATGTTGATTGTTAAACCCAGGTGAATGGAGGACTTCTTGCTTCCGGAATTCTTTGTCTAGGGGGAAATTGCATTATGTCTTTTGAGTGGCATCCGTGTTGCATATACATTAGCGTTCTTAAAATTACCTATTTAAAGCAAAAAGGTACTTGCCCGAAGAAACTCCTCGTCCTCCCCAAATCATGTGTTAGACAAGGGTTTGAATATTATTATTTACATAGAAACATAGAGCATAAAGTGACGGTCGGGTAAGGTATTAGGAGATTCTCATTATCATTGAATCTGCAACCTCAGGCATTCCGAAGACAAGTGGCTGACATATGCCCATTTTATA
The DNA here is from genome assembly GCA_955612985.1 of Cheilosia scutellata. Classification (NCBI taxonomy): domain Eukaryota; kingdom Metazoa; phylum Arthropoda; class Insecta; order Diptera; family Syrphidae; genus Cheilosia; species Cheilosia scutellata. Next base: position 81,506,720 of record OY015312.1, on the reverse strand, counting down.
TAATCAGAGCTTAACTATATAATTATTTTAAAATTCTGTACGTAAGTGATTGCAAACGTGTTTATATCGTTTCAATTTTTTCTCAATTTACCATTAATGTAGGTTGGTAGAATTTACTGTAAGTTACTTTCGGAGCTTGATGTGCTTTTTCTGAGGCCGAGGTTTTTCTCGCCGGATCCAGGATTCGCCCAAAGAAATACCAAACTTTGGTTAAAAGGTCCTCTTTATTTCAGTCACCAATTTATAAACTACTGTCTTATAATTAACTTAACAATGGTTAGATTCCTAAGTGAGGCTAACGTATACAGTATGCGGCCCAACGAAAAGCGTGGTTCTGTATTACAAGAAGCGGCCCACCGACAAGCGGGGCTCCGTATTACAGGATGCGCCCCAACGACGAGCGTGGCTCCGATATGCGGCCCAGCGACAAGCGCGGTTCCGATCTGCGGCCCAACGACGAGCGTGGCTCCGATATGCGGCCCAACGACAAGCGTGGCTCCGATATGCGGCCAAACGACAAGCGTAGCTCTGATCTGCGGCCCAACGACAAGCGTGGTTCCGATTTAAGGCTAGGGATCCAAACGATACATCGATGTTTTGAAAAATCGATGACCCGTAAAAACATCGATACATCGATCTTGGTGAACGATATGTTATGAACGATGTTTTATAAAAAGTACTGCCAATGTAAGGCGTATTTTTTTGGGAATCTATAGCTAGCTCACTTTTACTTTTACATGCAAAACTGGTATACTCACTTTTGGTTTTGGTATATTCACTTTTGGTTTTACATGCAAAACTATTATATTCACTTTTGGTTTTGTTATACCCACTTCCCAAAAAAATACGCCTGTAGACGCAGAAAATTTTCAAAACGGGGTTTTAAAAAGTTAAAAAAAGAAGATTTATTTCTTCTGTCAAATTGTTGAATTCTAGATTTGGATGGTTTAGATGTATGCGTTTATCGACGAAAATAAAATGGAAGCGTTCAGTACATTTAATTAGTTTTTCGTAGTTTTTAATTTTTTTGCACTACTTTCCGTTTAATAAAGGATAAAATCTTACTTAAACTTAGAAAGGGGCCATTTTGATCAGTTTTAAATAAGTGCGAGCCCAGGGGCAATGCAAATATCTGCATAATGTATTAGTTCTTCTAAAAAAAATCAGTTTATAAAACATCGGAAAAACATCGATGTATCGATCGTAAGCAACGATGTTTTCGACATAGCTGTTTCACTTTTAAAAACATCGATGTTTTTATGAGCGATGTTGCATCCCTATTTAAGGCCAGTCTCCCAAAGGAAACTCAGCCAGCAAAAAGTTAGAATAGTAACCGAAATCACTTTCTACTATAGATAGAGCCTTATCTTGTACACGAGATTGGTACAAACCACAAGTAGACAAGTCTCTCCGAATGGCAATTTCCTTCGGGTACTCATGCAATTTTCTCCAATAAGTCAGTGTGACTTATAAGTGATGAATGAAAATTTCTTGTCACAAATGTTGGTTGGTTGGACCGTACAAGGTTTCTACAGTGGGGGCCATAAAAGTGTGACGAACGGGGACGTTTCGTTACAGGATTCACCGGAGACTATAAAGTATATATATTCTGAATCAGGATCACATTGTGAATCGATTTAGCCATGTCAGCCTGTCTGTCTGCCTGTTGAAAGCACGATAGCGTCCAAACGAATTGATCTAGGCGAATTAAATTTTGTGAGAGGACTTATTTTTACTGTCCTCATTGAAAATGAGCTATATCGGTCAAGTAGTTCTGGTACCTCCCATACAAAACCAATATTCGCTTCACGTATCTCTCTGTTTGTTGAAAACACCTTAGCGTCCAAGCGAACCGACTTAGGGGAATGAAATTTTGTGAGAGGACTTATTTTTACCGTTGTCAGGTTGGTATTGAAAATTGTTTATGTCGGTCAAGCAGTTAGACACATGCGTGTACCCGTACCGTACATACAGTGGAGTGTATCAAAGCATCGGCCAGGCCGATTTTACTTTTACTTGTTTTTCTTTTTATTTTCCTCCCTCTTGGAGTTGCGTTTTCTCAGTTGCATTGTAAAGCTCATCGCGGCTATAGTAGGCACAATAAAAATTAAAAATAATTTACGTGCTCGTTCCTTTTTTTTTCCTTTTGTAATTTGCAAGAACTCTTTCGAACCTCGATTTTTTCTCTGGAAAGCTCGAGACCTCTTTTTAGATTTTTATCGATACAAGTGCGTTTGAGTATAACAGCTGGTGGAGTTTGTTTACATATTCTCTAAAATTGTGTTTTTACTAGTGCTCAAGGCGGGGTTCGTTCCCTTAAAATGCTAATGCACAGCGCGAGTGGAAGGGTTAATAGGGGGATAGTGTGGCTTCTCCCAGCTTAATTATCTTAGGGCATACCTTGACATATAACTGAATATAATTTACTTCTGTCAAGGGTTTACCCGCGAAAACAAAATCAATCTTAACAATAAACCTCTCAACTAATAAGATCCTTTAGTTCGGATACGTGGCTAGCAACGTGATGTTATTTTGCTTAAGCGCACTGGTTCCCTCCCTGTATGTCAAAGCCAACGCCATGACGACACTCACACCAATATTTTAACTCACTGAACGTTCACTACGTTATAATTTTATTAAACGGAGACTATAAAGTATATATATTCTGAATCAGGATCACATTGTGAATCGATTTAGCCATGTCAGCCTGTCTGTCTGCCTGTTGAAAGCACGATAGCGTCCAAACGAATTGATCTAGGCGAATTAAATTTTGTGAGAGGACTTATTTTTACTGTCCTCAGGTTGGTATTGAAAATGAGCTATATCGGTCAAGTAGTTCTGGTACCTCCCATACAAAACCAATATTCGCTTCACGTATCTCTCTGTTTGTTGAAAACACCTTAGCGTCCAAGCGAACCGACTTAGGGGAATAAAATTTTGTGAGAGGACTTATTTTTACCGTTGTCAGGTTGGTATTGAAAATTGTTTATGTCGGTCAAGCAGTTAGACACATGCGTGTACCCGTACCGTACATACAGTGGAGTGTATCAAAGCATCGGCCAGGCCGATTTTACTTTTACTTGTTTTTCTTTTTATTTTCCTCCCTCTTGGAGTTGCGTTTTCTCAGTTGCATTGTAAAGCTCATCGCGGCTATAGTAGGCACAATAAAAATTAAAAATAATTTACGTGCTCGTTCCTTTTTTTTTCCTTTTGTAATTTGCAAGAACTCTTTCGAACCTCGATTTTTTCTCTGGAAAGCTCGAGACCTCTTTTTAGATTTTTATCGATACAAGTGCGTTTGAGTATAACAGCTGGTGGAGTTTGTTTACATATTCTCTAAAATTGTGTTTTTACTAGTGCTCAAGGCGGGGTTCGTTCCCTTAAAATGCTAATGCACAGCGCGAGTGGAAGGGTTAATAGGGGGATAGTGTGGCTTCTCCCAGCTTAATTATCTTAGGGCATACCTTGACATATAACTGAATATAATTTACTTCTGTCAAGGGTTTACCCGCGAAAACAAAATCAATCTTAACAATAAACCTCTCAACTAATAAGATCCTTTAGTTCGGATACGTGGCTAGCAACGTGATGTTATTTTGCTTAAGCGCACTGGTTCCCTCCCTGTATGTCAAAGCCAACGCCATGACGACACTCACACCAATATTTTAACTCACTGAACGTTCACTACGTTATAATTTTATTAAACGAAAGGAAATACTACTAAAGATAATTCAACTACAGTACTACCTCGATAATGTGAACTAATTAAAACATGGGCAGTTCACATTTTCGAGGGGTTCACATTTCTGGATACGAACAAATTCGTTGCATTTCATGCTTTTTGGAATGATCACTGACTTGATTTTTGAAAAATAAAATAGAAGACACAAAAATATAGTAATAATTTAACTTTAAAAAAACTAAACTTAATGATTTTTCAGACGGGACAGTTAAACCCAAATAGGGGTAAATTATAAAATAAAAGTTCACATATTCGAGTAGCGCAGTGGTTAGTGTGCTCGACTACTGTGCGAGGGATCCCAGGTTCGATCCCCGGAAAAACACAAATTACATCTAAAGGTTTTTTCTACTGCGCCACCTCTCGCGAACGTCTGACAAACATCCGAGAGTATGACTGTCCTGAAAAAGCTTCTCAATTCAGCCGTTCGGACTCGGCATAAAATTGTAGGTCCCTTCCATTCGTTCCAAAAATAGACACTCACACAGCTTCATCTTGCTGGCAATTGTCCAAATGAACGGCTGGCTGGCGAGGTTTCAAAAAACATGCCTACTATAACAACAAAATATGCTTGCTACACTTTTATAGTAACAAAAAACAAAGGAAGCATTATTCAACACTGGATCACATTTTCACGCTTACAAACATTGCGGAAACTTTTAAACACAACCGAAAAAAGCTATACGTCTTCTTTGTCGACTTCCGTGCAGCTTTCGATTCTATAGCGCGCAAAGCACTCTTCTATAAGCTATATCAAATTGGTTTGTCAAGTAAAATAATTAATGTGCTTGAAGCGATGTATGAGAACAATGTGGCATACGTTTGGAATGGAGACTCTGTATCGGAAGAATTTGAAACGCAAATGGGAGTTAAGCAAGGTTGCATCTTAAGCACATTACTCTTCATCCTGTTTATAAATGATATATCAGAGCAAGTGGGAAGAGGGATAGAATTTGGTGGTGTACGGATACCAGCGCTAAAGTTTGCGGACGATATAGTGTTTTTGGCGGACACAGTAGAAGGGATGCAGCTTGTCATCAATCGATTGGAAAGTTACTGCAAGCAATGGAACTTGACAGTGAATCTATCTAAATCAAAGATGATGATTTTTAGGAATGGAGGTGGAAGGTACTCCCGCAATGAAAAATGGTCCTATCAAGGTGAACGAGTAGAAATAGTAAAAGAATACAAATATTTAGGTGTTGTAATAACATCTAACCTGAGTATGAAAAAACATTTCGAAACTAATCTTGCATCAGCTAAAAGAGCTATTTCATCAGTTTGGAGACCGTGCATTGACAGTAAGCATATCGATCACTCGTCGAAAATGAAGCTATTTCGTGCAACCGCGGCATCTATTCTGTTGTACGGGGCGCAGATTTGGGGTTACTCCTATTTTGAAGAAATTGAGAAATTCCTTAGATACTTTTTGAAGCGTATCTTTAAACTGCCCACTTGCACTCCGAATTATATGCTGCATTTAGAAACTGGAGTGCCCCCACTTTTTTTGGATACTCTTAAGATGCATGCAGATTACATTGCAAGAGTAGGGGAGATGGAAGAAGAAAGGTTGCCCTGGATTGTTCTGAAGCATACGATTTCAACAAGAGGCCACTTGGTACGAAAATGGGAGGAGTTAGCGGAAAATTATGGAGTGAGCTTTAATATTGCAGCTGATTCGGACCCCTCGATGTTAAAACAAATGTTTAGCAATATACTGAAAAAGGCGGGTAATGCCTTGTACGATAAATTTATATCCGAAGCACAATCATCGCAACATAGGCTGGTGTATAGTAGATTGAACCACAACCTCAATGAAAACGCATCCACTTACCTTCTTAACCGCTATTCTCTGCAACTGATAAGCACAGTATTCAAGCTAAGAGGAGAATTAGTAAACCTATACTTTATTCCGCATCGGCCCGATCTTCCATTACTATGTGACCTGTGTAACCTTAAAGAGAGAGAGGATGTATATCACTTCATCGGAAGATGCCCCATTTTAAGTGAATTCCGCACGAGATATTTTGGACGATCTTTGCTGAGCTTTGATGAAGTTATTAATATATTGAACGGGAGTCTTGGGTGGGAAATTTTATTCAACTACGCCACAACTGCTAGCCGCTACAGAACTCGTATTTTGGAAGGCGATTTTTGAGCAAGCTTTTATACTTAAAGTCATATTAGGCTACTGTACTTTTTATTTAAAATATCTAAATTGTCAATCTGGTAGACGGCCTTAAGCCAAACCATAAACGACTTAATGCCTGTAAATACAAACATAATGATTGTAAACTTATATGAATTATTAATAAAGTCACTACTACTACTACTACTACTACTAGTAACAAAAAAATACAACAGTGTAAAATGTATAAGTTCGCAAATCTCAGTTCGATTTCAAATGTTTTTTGTTATTTGCTCCAGTGTTGCTATTGAGATTAGAAAAGTGTGCTCACGATGTGATAAAAAAAAATACAATTTCACAATTTTACTAACCTGATACACCGAATCGTGAATACTTCTATTGTAATTGTGATTTGTATACTACAAGAAAAATTCTATGCTCTCCCCTTCAATTCATCAGGGACTTTACTTCTTGTTACAAACTAGTTTTGGGGAAAAACAGTTCAGTGGGAATAAGTGAGCAGGGGTGATTTGGCCATGTTTTCATTGCATTCGTGTTCCACTTGCCTCTTTGTTATGTGAAAATGTATATTTTCAGGAAGAAAATGTATATTTTACAATTTCCAAGAGAACGATAAATTAATTACATCTTCAAAATGTATTAAGAAAACAAGTTTAAATAACTAAATTTCGAATTGTAAACTTTTAATTTTGCCGCGAACGAAAACACCCTTGGCACGAATTGTCAGAGTTTATTCGCAAACCACATTATTAAAACGCGTTCCACAATCTATCGAATAAAACATTCGTTCGAACTTAACCTAAAATTAGAAATTGCTGGTAGAAACTGATGGCGGAAATTCGTGAACTGCCGCGACCAAGAAAAGTGTTTATGTACAATAATCTATACATGCATGAATGGTGCGAGTAGGGCTAAAACAAATAGGTGTTTCGGAATCTAAATCTTACTAAAAAAGAACCCCTTACACAAATCCACAAATTAAAGCAATAATAACAAAGTAGCCCTTACCGACTTAGCCACATGTTGTGTCGTCAAACTCCTCACTATCGCTAGCCAATAGCCTCCTTCAAATTCCAAAGGGGGACGGTTAAAAGAAATAATTCACCCTCACTCAACTTCGATTCCCCTTGTAATGAAATTGTATTTTTTGTCACCATAGTTATTAAATTATTTTAAATTCATAGGAGATTAATTTATTCGACTATTAGTTAGAACAAATTGGAAAAGGTGTACATTTTTGAGTTGAACTTATTTCTGAAGCGGAAAAAACATATTCCATGTCACCGATATGCATTCAATTACATTTTATAAATCTTGTAATTAAAATTTTTAAATTGATCACATTTTTATTTAAAATCAATAATACATTCTAACTTTCAGTTTGTGCGTTTCATCTAAGATTTAATGAAATGAAGCTTGATGCAAACGTTGGTAAATGGGCGGTTAATCTTTTAAATTTGTCTCAAACCAAAAGGCATTTAGACCGAGCAGTGTTGATGTCTTTTTGGGAAAAACTGGACAAGTGAGTATTTAAAAAAAAAAAAACTGAATATATTAATTTACATATTCTTTTTAAGGTACATGCTAAAATACAAACCAGAGTTGCGATTCTAATAGCGGATTTTTGGCAGTTTCATTTTGAGCTCTATAAATATTTTGTTTTTTTTTTTTTGTAAACTGTTGTCAATATACATAATAATAGACCTATTGATACTACGAAACACCAATTACGTAAAAGTTTTCGGCTACATTTTACTTTACTACCCATTCGAAAAAAATACTTTTTTTTGTTTATTCCGATTGACTTTAATGCGACTTTAAAAATGCATAGTTTTTGGCGGTAAAATTAAGCAAACAACATAATAAAAAATTTGCATATACGATATACCCAACATTGCACCCACTCCAAATCCTACAGTGACCAGAAGCAGGGGGGTTGCAGGGGGAGCAGCATGCCCCCTGCAATTAATTAACGTTTAATTAACGCAATAATATACGAGAATATACAGGGTGCCCCACTATAATCCTTTTAATGGAGATTCTTGAAGTTCGGGACACTCATTCCGTAAATGCATGGCCACACATGCCTTCCAATGAGCGTCGTGTCAGGCGACCGACAAGGGTAGATAAACCGAAAATCCCTTCACTTTTCTACTCACCGAAAATCGACCTATCTCGCTATAAAAGGCTTTCATGGGAAGGCATGTGTGGTCCTGCACTAAGTCAATAATAGCATGACAATATCGTTTCGACGATAACCTTGTATCCCGTAACCTTAAATATCGCTATCGTCAGAACGACACTGCTTCCACGATCCAACATTTACTTCTTGTACCTCAATAATTGAACGATTTTCACGATAGTTAATTAGATATCGTCTTGAATTGATTTGTATATTTTGCGGACAATTTTACATAATTTACAGATTCCGTGAGCACAATGTAGACTACTGTCGTTTGATCATTATAGTCTATAGTTGGTGGAAAGAATGTGTTCATAAGGACATTCCATTTGAACAGCAAAAGTCCTACTCCCGACATGAATAGTTTCCACCCACCCGCAAGGTCCACAGTTCCAGACCCCCTTTGCTTTTTTGAGGAAACACCAACTTCATCTAGTCGATATTTGACAGCCTCCCCAACAAGCTCCAGGTCTTTTCCCGTGAGCGAAGAGATGTTCCACGTGCCTATCCTAAGTCGATGCCGTTGTCGAGTAGCCGGAAGTCCACTTATGCCCCTTCATAGCGCATCCACCCTCTGACCACCATAATGGTTTGCGAGACCATTGATGGGAAGCTCGTAGACGTTTCGGTTTAAACCCGGCCGGCTGCCGAGCGTGACAAGCCGACTACCAGACGCTCGCAAACTGCCACCCTTCAGGCCTGCCTCCAAAGGTCGCTGTAATATGACAGGCTTGGCAATATCCGAGGCTCTTTTAGTTCTTCTTGTCATCGTTGGGTGTGTACTTCGTTAGCCATGTCTAGATCGACCACATATTCCACATATTCATGCGATTATGTAACCACCAACGTATGCAAAAGCTTTTATAAAATTATCCCTACCGACAAATAAAACAATCAAGCACATGGTTTCAGTTTATTAATTTGTATGAGGAATAATACATCCAAACCGAATTAGATAAAAAAAGAGGAAAACAAAAGAAACCTACGTACATTCATTTACTTCCACTCAAATGGAGCTCAATTTGGTTGAGTGGGGTGAATTTCTTAAGTATTTCTTTGAGTTTTTCTATTTTTCTATTTCTCACTCGCTTTCGATTATATTAAATTTTTCCCGATGTGGTAATGGTCGACATCTGTTATGAGTTTTGGATAACCAACATGATTCCTATGTGTGTATAAACTCAATGATATGACCCAGCCACCTCAGTCGTTGGACCTTCTTCTGACGCTGTATAGTACAGTTCGTCAATGTACAGACAGTGGCAAAATTATTTGCACAAAAGTAAAGTTAATCTACTCATAAATTTGAACTTACTTCATGTAAATTTTGGTATCAATGGAAAGGTCATTTAAATTCCGTTTGAATGATACACAACTTTCCTTAACCCATTGAGTACCCATTGAAAATTTAGGACTTTTGTAAAAGTCTACTTTTTTTACTTTTTTCCTCGGTCAAAAAAAAAATGTTTTGATGCAAAAAGTTTCTTCTGAAAGCGTTCGATTGGCACCCAACTGACAGTTCTTCTACTGAAAAGAAGAGAAATTTGCTTCTGGATTTGAATTCAGAATCGTGGAGAGTTCTTCCGGACGCTTCTGGATTACCAATCGAAAACGAAATTAGCATTCAATATTTTTTTTTTTTAAACTATGTTCAAACGTTATGTTCAAATATGCATCATAATTAAGCGTATTGTACTGCTAATATTTCAGAGAATTCCACCCTAGATTCTGCACAACTAGAGCCACCAAATATCCCGAGGGTGCAATCATTGATGGCAGAAGTGAAATTTCGGCCTCGAATAATTCAACGCATCCTTAAAGAACTAGATTGCAATAAGGCAACGGGACCCGACACCCGACGGAATCCCGGCTATAGTACTGAAGAGCTGTGCACCAGAACTTGCACCTGTACTTTGTAAGCTGTTTAGCATGTCGTACTCACAGAAGACGTTTCCTTCTTGCTGGAAGCCCGCTCGGATTCAACCTATACCAAAGAAAGGGAGGAAATGTCTGCCACAAAACTATCGTCCAATAGCGTTACTTTCAATACTCTCAAAATGGAAAAGACAATAAATGTCGAAATAATGAAATCAGCTAGGTTCCAGAAATCGAGTGAAATGAAATCGAAATCAAAATTGCAAATCGAGTAAATTCGTTTTCAGTGTTCTGCATTCCGACCGATTCGGTAACTCCGAAATTTTTTCGAAATCACTTTTCGTGAAATTGCAAACAGCTAACATCTGTCATTTGGGGCATCATAAAAGTGTTTTTATTTTGGAAAATTGTTTGTTAATAAAATTGTGTTGTTCGTGTGGCTTAAAAGATTATTTGTATTATAATTTTACTATAAACGGATCTTACAATGAGTGCTGTGCTAGTTGCTGCACAGGAGAAATAAAAAAATTAAAAGACGAAAGCTGAGAGATATATCAAATCCCTTGGAAATTGCAGATGCTGCGCAAGTTATAAACGCTAAAAACGAAAGTTTAATTTTGTCAATTATTAGTCGTTTAATAGAGGTTCATTTCATACTACCGTCTAAATGTGTTTTTCTAATGTTGTTGCAAATTGTTGAACCACATCTTCAACAATATTCAATTCCTGCCACTTTTTCCGCTCCATAAAATGAAAAAATATTCCCTCCTGCGCAGTATTTTTATGTTTACGTTTATGTTTTTAATATATTTTTTGTGAAATAAGCCTATCAAGTTTGTTTTAAATTGCATTTTTTACTTACCTACATTTTTGATCGCGTCATTTCTTTTCACATCGAATGACCAAGATCGATTTGAAATCACTTGGAAATCGTCAAAATCGATTTGTGGAACAAAACAATTTCACTTTTTCTCAATTCCAAAAATTTCTAAACCGATTTCATTTCGAGTGAAAGTGAAATGTGGAACCTAGCTGAATATCTAGAAGGCCACCGGTTAATAAGCGACAGGCAATACGGATTTCGGAGCCGTCGTTCCACTGGAGACCTGCTAAGCTACGTAACGCACTCATGGATGCCAGCAATTGAACAACACGGCGAATCAAGAGCCGTAGCCTTGGACATATCAAAGGCATTTGTCCGAGTCTGGCATAGAGCCCTATTAGGCAAGTTAGCGTCTTATGGATTACCACAAGAACTCTGCGGATGGATGCAAAATTTTCTTCTGGGAAGATCGATCCAAGTTGTTGTAGATGGTGTATCATCTAATATAAATCTGCTATAAATGCAGGAGTGCCCCAAGGATCTATTCTATCTCCAACTCAATTTCTTCTCCACATCAACGATTTGCTTGGATCGACAAATAATAATATCTACAGCTTTGCTGATGACAGCACTCTTATATCCTCCATCTCGAATAGTGGGCCTGTGAATGCGGCTGCATCACACAGTCAGAGATGTGAACAAATTAGTTCTCTAAATGATGATATGGACAAAATCTTGCAGTGGGGAAAAGACAACTTGGTTGTATTTAATGCAAACAAGACACAGCTCACAACATTTTCTAGGAAAAATTCATCAACAGTTCCTCAGATCCAAATGGATGACCATCCAATCCATCCCAAGGACTCAATGCACCTTCTAGGAGTCACAGTCAATTCAGGAATCACATGGCAGGATCACATTTCCTATATCGCAAGATCGGCGTCCGCTAAGTTGAGCTACCTATTTAGAGCAAAGAGGTACTTCAGTCCCAAGCAACTTCTCCTTCTCTACAAAGCTCAGGTTAGACTAGGCCTGGAATATTGTTCCCATATATGGAGCTCGGCCCCAAAACATTCACTTAACCTACTTGACAGCATACAGAGTCGAGCAGTTCGACTTATTGGAGACCCAACACTCACATCAAATCTTCAACCGTTGGTGCACAGAAGACAAGTCGCTGACCTATGCTTGTTTTATAGGTACTTCCATGGTAGATGTTCCGAGGAACTCAAATCCATTATCCCTCGAAATGCAACTTTTGGGCGCCCCACAAGACAGGCTGCTAATGCTCATGACCATACAGTACACTTGACAACCGTGAGGACATCAACTTTCCAAAACTCTTTTTGTTACAGGACAAGCAAACTTTGGAACTCACTTCCTGGGGATATATTTCCAGAAGTACATATACAATTTGCAGCAATTTAAGTGCAGAACTAACATACATCTGAAAGCATATCTGTTGAAGCGAGGTTCGACTTTCCCGAGATAAGTATTTAAAAAAAAAAAAAAACTACATTTCTGGGGAAGTTTACAAAAATGGCCGAAAAACTTTCAGGAAGGGTGGGAACTGGCCCTCGCTGCATCAACATCAGCAGCCCTCTCAGTGTGGTGGACGTCCGTCTGCTTTAAAAAGGTAAAATTTTTTTTGGCATGTTTAATGTTTTGTCGTAGGTCCCGTCAAGTGCGTAGGACAAGAACCACCCCATCCGGCGAGTAGAGCCGTGCTACGCAAGCATGCCACGCTCCTCGCACTTAGCACTCCATCCCTCTCTATTTCCGCTACCTACCTTAAGTCCCATCCACATCCTGATTTCCGTCTTCAATCCGCCCAACATATTTGTTTGTCCACGTCTTCTGTCCTTTATGTCGTATTTGTCCACAATTGTCCTTGCTGTCAATATCGAAATATCGTATGTCTTCGAGGGGATAGCTTCTAAAGGACCATTCACATGCGAACGACCAACTACCTACGAACGAACGAATATTCGCAAGTTTTGACAGTCCGTTCACATGAACACTTTTCTATGTCGCGGCAGTTCGCGAATTTCAGCCATCAGTTTCTACCCGCAATGTCTAGTTTGAGGTTAAGTTCGAACGAATGTTTTATTCGCTAGTTTGTGGAACGCGAATTAAATGATGTGGATTGCGAATAAACTTTGACAATTCGTTCCAAGGGTGTTTTCGTTCGCGGTAAAAAGTTTGGAAATCGAAATTTCGTTATTTAAACTGTTTATAAACTTGTTTTCTTAATACATTTTGATGGGATAATTAATTTTCCTCCTGTTGGAATAATAAAATGTGCAATTTTCTGTTTATAATAATGCATAAAAAGTGGTTTGTTCGCATTCCATCAATTCGTTCCTTCGCTCCCATGTGAATGATCCTTTACAAATAGAAAATGAATATAAGCAATTTAAGCACAAAAACCGCCTCATGCAGCTACTTCCAGGCGAAAGGATATCCGAAAATCGTTGACGACTAAAAAAGTCGGTATTACCACGTCTAAATTTTGGTTAATATGCACTTTTAAATATTTTTTAAATGTTGTCTTATTAGCAATGTTCAAAAGGCTCACGTTTTTACAATCGATAGCACTTTCGATACCATTTAAAACAATCGTAGATTGATAGCACAGTTTTTATCTGGGCTAACGATTTGTATGGAAAACTTGCTAAGCCCATATAGGATTGCAAAAAAAAAACGCGCCTGTCGTTTTCGATTGGTCGTCCAGAACCGTCCGGAAGCAATAGGGTAGTTCGCGACAACGTCAGTGTCAAATGAGAAAAAAAAAAAACAAAGTGACAGCTAAAAAAACTTGTAGGAAAACAAACGAAATTTTATATGGCGGGAGATAGGGTTTAAATTAATTTTGGATTTTTTGAATCAATCTCTACAAATTTATTTATTGAACTTTTGTAAACACTTTTAAGAAACTCTAAATTTCAAGACTACAATGTTTTCAATTTGTATATGGCACTTTATTATAAACTTTTCACAAATAAAATGAGCAAAACCTATCTCCCGCCATGTAAAATTTCGTTTGTTTTCCTACAAGTATTTTTGACATTTCAGTGAAAGAGAAAGCACACTTCTGAAAGGGATAGCTTCGCGAAATACCCTATCCGAACGCTTCTGAAAGCGACGATTGGCTTGGCATTCAACTGACAGTTCTTTATGCTTCAATTCGAATTGAATCCGGATTGATTCGCTCATGTAAACGTAGTAAAATTTGATGTTTATAGCAAAGCTAGCTATCAAAATCAAATAAATGGTCTGTGGTCGAAATGTTCCTAGCCCTGGAGGAAGACTACATAAACAAACAGATGTTAAAAAATGTTAAAGCAGCACTAGTTCCATACTAATTTTCCAACACCGTTTGCTTTGGTTTGCTTTTCGATATATGAGCAGAAAAATGGGACGTCGTATTAAGAAATTAATGTTACTTTCGATTTTGATTATGGTGGCCTGCACTCTACTGTTTACATACGTACGTTATAAAAGAAGTGCTAGATACAGAGGAAAACTATTTTCTAAACCTACAACCACAAACCAGTAAGAAATAGACCGTCGACTCCTCCCACATAACGGACTTTGCCTACAAGCTTTTGGTACCATAGGATTTATTTATGTGTTGGGCCTGTATAAATTAAAAGGAAGAAATTACGGCACACGCATACGTAGCAAAATCCTATGGTAGTTGCACCTGGCTGTGGTTTATGGCTGTGGGGCTGTGTTCTGCAGGTTTCTTCTTTTTTTTTCGGTTACACTTCGTTCACGTCTAGTTTTAGGGAATGTTAAATTGTTTAAACTGTTGATATCAATTAAAATCGGCGATTTAAAGGAATATTCACATGAGAATGAACGAACGAATTGATATTATGCGAACAAACCACTTTTGATGCATTTATATAAACAAATTGCTCATTTTACTATTGCAAGAGTACCTAAGTAGAATAATAAAATAATCCATCAAAATATGGGAAAAACTATTTTCAAAAGAGCATAAACGACGAAATTTCGAACACCAAATTTTTTGCCTCGAAGAAAAACACCCTTAGCGCGAATATGTCACAAGTTTATTCAAAATTCACAACATTCAAATCCGTTCCACAAACTATCAAAAAAAATCGGTTGAACTTAAACTCAAATCAGAGATTGTTAGGTAGTAGAAATTGATGTCTGAACTTCGTGAACTGTTACGACCAAGAAAAGTTTTCATGTGAATGGACTTCCAAAACCTGTGAATATTTCTTTAACTTTTACCAGGTTCCCACCAACGTGATTTAGCTAAATCATGTCATTAATTTCGTTAATTATTATACATTTTCATGATTGCTAATTACGTTATACATACGCGTTTTATTTTTAATTGCGTCGCTCTTGTCGCAAAATAAAATGAAACATACCTTTTCAACTGCAGCTTTTTATTCAGCTGTTTATTTAGCAACAAAACTGTTTCGATGAGCTTATGATATTTATAGATATTACATATATTCATATAAATAAAAAAGGAGTTCTATTCATATTATCAGGTAATGTTTCCAACTCAAATTGATTTTGCACCACAAACTATTTAAATTCAGTGGAAACGCCTTTCGTGATTTATTAATAATTTTGTCTTAATCACGTGGTTATCCTTTACATATTAGTTATTTTTATTTTGTTATTGATGAACAAATGCTGAAAAAGTTAAAGTTTTTCGGAGACAAAGATAAAACACAACCAACTCCCTGAAAAGAAGAAGGACACGTAAGATTATTCGAAATGATTTGTAAGACAGAAAAAGCAGTATAATAGTTTATGGTGATGCCGTAAGGTATTGTTCTCATGTTAAACTAAACAACAATTCCAACAGTTATCCTTTATTTGTTGGTAGCAATTTTGACAAATTTGTTGGAACGTAAATTTTTTTTACATTTTACATTCACTAGGTGATTTGTTGTTGCGATAAAGAAAGTATTAGTTTTTGAATATGCGAACAAAATATTATTAACGATATAAATTATATTTTCGCTCAAATTGAATTTAAATCATTCCAAACAACCGTCTTATCTGAAATCCGTTTTATCTGAAATGTAAACAGTACCTAATTTTAGTTCCCCATAATTCCCACCGTTTCTTAACGCATCTCAACAAATGGCCGCTTACATGTTTTATTTACATTGCCGCCATTAATTTTGACATTTACACGTATTCACAGACAGGGTAATATTTTTCCGGGGAGAATCGGGTAGGTGCACGGGAAGTCGACGGTCTAGTTCTCTGTGGTTTGTGCCTACAACTACGGTATCAAGGTAGGCATTCCATATTAAATCAAATTGTCAATTTTACAATTACATTACTTTATTATAGATTTATCAGCAAACAAGTATTTATAACTGTTGTTGTATGTGGTACTAGATTGGAAGAAACTCTCACGATGATAAAATCTGCCCTAATATTTAATAAAATGACAACGTTTCTGAATTTTAAAATTATTGCTGAAGACATATTGAAAGATAGTTTTAAAACCCAATTAATGCAATGGAAAAGCATATTGGCTGATCAATTTTCTTTTCAAATTTATTCATTGGATTTTCCAAAATCTGATGAAAAAGATTGGCGGAATCTATTTAAACCTTGCGCTGCTCAGAGATTATTTTTACCGGTATGTACAATTTACAAAGTTTCGGATCATCAGCAAAACATAAATAAGGTAAATGGTAAGTTTACCACACACGTTTCATGAACGCCCCAAATAGCTGTTTGCGTAAATGATGGTAAACCAATCAGCTGTTTCACATGAGGGAAGTAACGAATTAATAAAATAAAATGCGAATTGATACAATTATAAAGAGAAATTGCACACTTTACTATTCCAAGTGTAGGATAATTAGTTAGTCCATTAAATTGTATTAAGAAAACAAGTTTTAAAAGGGTTCAAATAACAAAATTTCCAATTAGAACCTCTTTGCCGCGAACGAAAACTTCCTTTGTTTGGAATTCGAAATTTCGTTATTTAAACCCTTTTAAAACTTGTTTTCTTAATACAATTTGATGGATTAACTAATTATCCTACACTTGGAATAGTAAAATCAATGTGCAGTTTCTATTTATAAATGCATGAACAGTATTTTAAATTTTTTTATCATCTCAATTTTCCACCCAAATTCGCGTAATAAGTTTACCATCTTGTGGTAAATGATTTTCCATAAAAATTTTGACAGTTCATTTGCCAAGTCGTAAACTTACCAAGTTTATTACGTTTACGACGAGTTTACGACGTTGCATGAATACCCCTGCCTAATATAAATACTGACGGAAAAATATGCACAGCTACAACCATGGTTCGATTAAAGAACATTATGTATTAGATTTGTTTGACGTGGACTATAGGGAGCACTAATGTGCATTGGGTTACCCCTAGTTTCACGGTGGGAAGTTTAGTTTAGTTCAACAATTCATTCGGTTTCACGGGTTCGTTTAAACCTTGAACAGAGTTCTTTCTGTAGTTTAACTACAGTATTCTGCCGTTTAAACCTCAGATCAACCGATTGTCAAAAACACAAATATTTGACGTTGTTTTGCGTATTCTTTGAAAGAAAAGACAAGGAACGATTTTGGAAAAGTCGTATAAAAGCTAAGTACTGTACAATACTGCCAAATTCTATTCATAAATCTAGTTAAACTGATCTCAATTGAACTAAAGTTCAGATTAGATTGTGAAACCGGACGAGGTAAGCACTGGGATGCCCTAGTTGAGCATTGCTGAGCTGCCGCTAGTTATTTATGTGATTTTTGATGGGGCTCATCAGATTTTTATTTCAGATCTCAGAAATGGATCTCAGCACATGGAACATGAAAGCAGATTGATCTGCTTTTGTAAATGTACCTATGTGCGTTATTTGACACTACATCAGCTGTGCAAATTGTTTTTCTTATTAAGTTTTTCTTATTAAGGTGACCAGGTATTTTATAAATTAAAGTAGTTAAGTTCGAGCTTACTGGTCAATGGTTTCCGAATCAAAATAAAACTATTTTTTTCTTCTCCCGACGTTTCGTTGATGTTTTTTCAACTTCTTCTGGGGATTTTGTCTTTTATTGGGCTGGAAATTACAAGATCTTAACAATATTGAAGGCTAAATTAATTTTAAATGGTTCTTACTTTTTACATCACTTTAGAGTGGTTTTAAACCATTTTTTTTAATGAACACAAATAAGATACAAGTAACATAAACACTATACAAGCAAATAAATAAATAAATAAAATTATCAGACAAGAATCTTATAAACTAGTATCACAGGGATTTTATTGCCACACTGTAGTTAGACTTTATATTTAGGCCTATTCGGCAAAATCTTTTATCCATTTTTCCTGTTATTCTTTTATGAATTTCCATACAAAAGTTCGAACTGTCAAAAAATCTTTTACGATCTCCAGAATTGGTATTCTGCGTGCAAAAATCTTTTATGAAATCTGTTATAAATCATAACAAAATAAAAGACAGAATTTTGTGACTTTTATTTTTATTAATTAGAAAGTTTCGGATTGAAAGGGATAATCTATATAATTTATCGTCAACGAAATGTTTACAAAAGAAGACATGTAATAATTGTGCATAAACTAGTGGGTATGTAATCTAAAATAATTTGGAAATTTATATTTTTGCTTTAATTCGCGAGGAACTCAATGTCGAGTAGCTACTTCTCCAAACGGAGCGGCCTATGCTTCGGTGGTTTGGTCATGTTAAACGCATGTCCCCAACCAGGATCGTACGAGGTCCTATGGAACCCGTACCATCATCAGGCAGGTGTCCCCTAAGTAGACCCAGTATGAGATATCAAGTTCATAATCTCTCCTCTACACCCGTATAAGGATTGCCCTTGATGAGCTATGGAGGGTCCACTTGAGCAACATATACCCGCAACCCACTTAATGGATAAGCGGACCATTGAAAATTATTGAATGAATATTTTTGGTTTAGACGAAGACACCGATCACTTTTGCTGGAACTAAGAATAAATAGTAATCCATTTGATCTTCCTAATGTATGAGTTTTATTCAGCTCTTTAGATTGGATTGGAGCAATTTACAAAACACGAATACAACCATTTCATTTCAAATTCAGGTAAATTGTATTTCTAATGATGACGATGTACCTATAGTTGATTATTTATTTCAAGTTTCTCGCGACACTACATTTTTACGGATACAATTCATATCAGGCTTTTTCCTAAAAAGATGTTCCAGTATTTATTACACAATTATTTAGTTTGTAATAATTCAAAATATACTCTTTTCAGACTGCATTTTAATATGTTTTTTGCGCAAATTTGATCAGGTGCCTACCGTCTATGCATAAAAAAAACTCTGCGGTTTGTTCCATAACAGATTTTCATAAAAGTTCGAAACCCTGAATACGATTTATAAAAGATCTTTTATGGTCGAGATCTTTTATGATTCATAACAGAAAATTCATAACAGAATAACAGATTTTGCCGAATAGGTCTAATTGTCTTTGTCCTCTTTCGTGTTCATTGTTTTTGTAATCTTTTCTTGAATACGTAAGCTCTCCAGTGTATACCTAGTGTTCTCTCTTCTCTCCTTGTCTAATATTTTTATGTTGTCGAAATCTGCTGTGTGTTTGCTTTCTCCTATGTGCTGTGCTAGTCCTGTTGTTGTCTTGTTTTTTCTAATGTCTGCTTGATGTTCGGCAATTCTCACTCCGAGAGGTCTTTTCGTCTCATCGCTGGACCAACCTGGCCTGGCAACGACCAAAGATCGTCAACCCCCCTCAGCACAAACGCCCAAATGTGGACATGTTCAATCTGTTAAATTAAAAAATTAAATTAAATCAGTTAAATGCAACCAATGCTTACATTGGTGCCATCTACGCAACTGCTCAGGGCTCAGTAGCCACAAGCAGTGGACCACACATTTCATTGGCAGTTGCTGCCAAAATGCCCAACAACAACAACAACATACCACAAATAGATCCCCACCTCAACCGCAGCCCACCACCTCCAGCACACCACTACCACAACCCCCGTCAATCACAAGCACAAACAGAACTCCACAGCCTCTCACCGAACTAAAGGTGCTACAAATCAACTGCAATGGTATTACGGGAAAGATAGCCGAACTAACCCACTACATGGATCGCAACCATATCCTCATAGCAGCAGTGCAAGAAACAAAACTCATCCCAAAAAACAAACTGAGGAGGTCAGGAGACTATGAAATCATTCGCCATGACAGAACTACTGACCATGGCGGCGGACTTGCATTCATCGTGCACGACAGCTTACAATATATACCCATTCCACAGCCCGCAACCTCGGATGTCACCCTCGAGCAGCAAACCATCGCAATTATATCATGCGTACCAACAATCGTGATCACCAACATCTATATCCCCCCAGTTGGTAGCTGCCCCACAGGATACCTGCCTTCCTTAGAAAACATTTTCAACAGCAACGCAAACCTCATCCTAGCTGACATCAATGCTCACCATGAATCATGGGACCAAGACATCGCCAGAGACCATCGCGGCACACACATTGCAGACCAAATAGACAACTCAAACTTCGGTATCCTCAACGAACCGACACCCACCAGACTAACAGGCAACTGCCAAAGTTCCCCAGACATCAGCCTCGTACACACATCTATGCTTGCCAATACCACCTGGAACACAAGCATCTCATTAGACTCCGATCACCTACCAATCACCATTACAATAAACAGCGAATGCGAATTCCAACTCTCCGAAAAAAGAACCTTCCTCAACTTCAACAAAGCTGACTGGACCAGTTTCACAGCCTACACAGAAAACAAATTCAACAGTCTACAACAACCAACCAACGCCCACGTAGGCGAGAAAATGAAATCGAGAAATGAAATCGCAAAACAATCCAAACAGCCGTCCAACGATTCGTACTCGCAGGCAGAATATCAAAAATACGCCCAAACTTCCCAGCAGCAGCAATAGCACTCGCAGAAGAACGCGACAACATCAGGACATCAGACCCCTCCAACCCCATAATCGAACAACTCAACAACAACATCAAACACCTAGTAGACGAACACCGAAGAGAAAAATGGAACAAACACCTAGAAAACTGCAACCTCGGCACGGGTATCAAACAGCTATGGTCCACCATAAAAGCCCTGTCCAATCCAATCAAGACCAGCAACAACATGGCCATATACTTCAATGGCATGCCTGAAAACAAACCGATAAAGTGCGCTAAACTACTCAACCGACAGTTTAATGAATATCCAACATCCAACAACCGAGATAAAAGAGCCACACGGAAGAAGACAGCGACGATTACACCCCCGAACAAGTAGCAGCAACAATCCAAAGAGCGAGACCATCCAAAGCCCTCAGACCTGACGGGATATCAACGCTAATGCTTAAACACCTAGGAAACTCAGGAATAAAATACTTAACATCAATCCTCAACCTCTCAATGCAAAGCCTATTAATCCCAGGGCCCTGGAAAGTCGGCAGAGTAATCCCACTGCTCAAACCGGGAAAACCAGCAGATCAAAGCAACTCATACAGACCAATTTCACTACTCTCCCCAGTCGCTAAAACCCTCGAGGCTCTTCTCCTACCAAAGCTCTCTGATCACCTACATCTAGCCAACCACCAACATGGATTCCGCAAACTACACAGCACCACATCAGCCTTAAATGAAATCACCTCTCAAATCTGCAATGGGTTAAATCAACCAAGACCTTGTCACAGGACCATAGTGGTAGCCCTAGATCTATCCAAAGCCTTCGACACTGTGAGCCATGCCATTCTGCTCCAGGACATCCTCGAAACAAGACTACCAAACACCATCAAACGCTGGCTCGCAAATTACCTCAGCGGCAGACAAACATACGTAGAATTCCGAAACTCCAACTCAAAATACAGGAAAACCAAACAAGGTGTGCCCCAAGGCGGAGTACTATCCCCACTTCTCTTCAACTTCTACATCTCAAAACTACCACCACCTCCAGCAGGCATAAACCTAGTCTCATACGCAGACGATTGTACAATCCTAGCCTCAGGCCCTAACATACAAGACCTTTGTTCATCCATCAACGCATACTTGGGCACAGTAGAACCTTTCTTCAACGACCGAAACCTTAAACTATCATCAGAAAAATCCACCGCAACATTATTCACATCATGGACAAAAGAAGTAAGACTCGAACTGGACATATTTATAGCCGGAAGACGCATACCCACCATTGCGCACCCTAAACTCCTAGGAGTCACATTTAATAATATGTACAGTTTTTCAACACACGTCAACAACATCAGAAATCGCCTAAGATCCAGAAATAACGTCATCAAATCACTTGCCGGAAGTTCCTGGGGGAAAGACAAAGAAACACTCCTCGCCACATACAAAGCGATTGGACGATCTGTCCTCAACTACGCGGCACCCATCTGGACCCCACAATTAAGCGACACCAACTGGATGCACCTTAAAACATGTCACAACACTGCCATGCGAACTATAACAGGATGCCACCTCATGGCCAACGAAGATCATCTTCACACAGAAACAATGATGCTCCCGATAAAAAAACACAACACCATGTTATCACAACAATTTCTACTGGCCTGCCACTTACCGGAACACCCCAACCACACCCTCATCTCGAATCCCAAACCACCTCGCAATATTCGAAGATGCATCACAAACCTCCAAGAAGAAATAGACCACCTCGTACAACAACCCAACATCAATATTGAACAATACACAACAGGGTTAAAACACATCCACCAGACCTCAGTAACCAACACGATCGCTAACTATAAAGCTAACATTGTGCTCGGCGGCACACCACCACCCATTGCCACCGAAGAAAAATCACTCCCACGTTCAACCAGAACAACACTAGCCCAACTCCGCTCGGGCTGGTGTCACAAACTAAACAGCTACATGTCCCGCCTAGACCCCAACATACAGAACAGCTGCCCAGACTGCAACGATGGTCCACACGACGTAACACACCTTTTTAACTGCCCGGCGAAACCAACTACATTAACCCCAATAATGCTATGGACCCACCCAACTGAAGTGGCACAATTCCTAGGACTTGAAACCGAGATGAATTGACGAATGACGAATGAAGCTGCTACTACAACAACAACAACAACAACGACGTTGTGTTGATTTTCCTTTTCTGTCCTACTTTTTGTGTTCGTGAAAAGCTTTTGTAAATGTGCAGTTTGCTTTGTAAGCGAATGTCATATTGTCTGTAGGGTAGGGTAAACTTTTGTTGTGTTCAAATTCTATAGTGAATTGCAGTTTCTTGTGATATTTATTCAGTGTCTGTAGTATTATTTCTGTATCCCGTTTTTTTATTATGGCAAAAATATCGTCTACGTATTTAACTATGAATTTCATGTGAATATTTTGTTTTCTTAAGTATAACTACAGTGTGGCAATAAAATCCCTGTGATACTAGTTTATAAGATTCTTGTCTAATAATTTCATTTATTTATTTATTTGCTTGTATAGTAGTGTTTATGTTACTTGTATCTTATTTGTGTTCATTAAAAAAAATGGTTTAAAACCACTCTTAAGTGATGTAAAAAGTAAGAACCATTTAAAATTAATTTAGCCTTCAATATTGTTAAGATCTTGTAATTTCCAGCCCAATAAAAGACAAAATCCCCAGAAGAAGTTGAAAAAACATCAACGAAACGTCGGGAGAAGAATAAAATAGTTTTATTTTGATTCGGAAACCATTGACCAGTAAGTTCGAACTTAACTACTTTAAATTGTTTTCGTTTGTCAGTAGAAACATACGAACTTCATAATATGGATAATTATATCGACTAAGTAAGAATCGAAATCCACAGACGAGGATAAAGAACAAGAATAATAAGTCCAAGTCCATTATTAACGATTTTGTTCTGAACAATTGCATTATAAGAGGCTTTTAATAATTTTGATTTGAAAACAAATTCTGAATGACGTAAAACAGCTGTGCAAGTTATATTGGTATTAGTGAGAGTGTTAAGAAATGTTTAAAAGAAAACACTGTCTAAATTTTAACTTTGCATCGACAACAATTTTTAGAATATAAAACTCATGTCCAGTTGCAGTCAGAGTTTATACTGAAGTTTAACTAAACCTGACCGAGAGTTTAAACTTTTGGTTTAACTCGTTCAGTTTCACAGTTCAAAATAATCTGCCAGTTAACTAAACGCAGTTCTGGAAGCGCAGAACAATTTCCCTTAAGGGGATATACCAGCGCACTTTTGATCAAATAAATGGTTATTGCTTTTCTCTACTTTATATATTTTACCATTTGTAAATAAAAAACATGTGTGCAATATTATTACCTACATTATGTATTTTGGTATTAACGAAGTGAATTGATTTATTTTTGACACATATTTGAACTGTCCTCTGCTTTCACAAATTAATTACATATTGCAGTAATTCATTTTTTTTGTCAATAATTATAATGAATGTAGTTGTTGAAATGTAGTGGGCATTCGGTACTGCTTCTTGTCACTCTCTGGGTTTTTACCACATCCGATCACATGCCGCCACTAATGATAATGAATATTGAAACGATTTTATGAGCCTCTAATTAGGGTCATTGTCTGGTAATAGGTACGCGCAAAGTTTTTTGCTTGTGTTTCTGCGAAAATCTGCGCTATCTTCTTCCGGTTATACTTTTTTTTAAACAAAAATGTAATCTAGATCTGTATACAAAAATGGTATGAAATACGAAACCTTTTAACTGAACAAGCTTACATTTTTTATCCATTTTTCCTGTTATTCTGTTATGAATTTCCATACAAAAGTTCGAACTGTCAAAAAATCTTTTACGATCTCCAGAATTGGTATTCTGCGTGCAAAAATCTTTTATGAAATCTGTTATAAATCATAACAAAATAAAAGACAGAATTTTGTGACTTTTATTTTTATTAATTAGAAAGTTTCGGATTGAAAGGGATAATCTATATAATTTATGGTCAACGAAATGTTTACAAAAGAAGACAAATGTAATAATTTGCATAAACTAGTGGGTATGTAATCGAAAATAATTTGGAAATTTATATTTTTGCTTTAATTCGCGAGGAACTCAATGTCGAGTAGCTACTTCTCCGGACCGAGCGATCCTTGCTTCAGTGGTTTGGTCATGTTAAACGCAAGTCCCCAACCAGGATCGCACGACGTCCTATGGAATCCGTACCATCGTCAGGCAGGCGTCCCCTAGGTAGATCCAGTATGAGATGGTTATATCAAGTTCATAATCTCTCCTCTACACCCGTATGAGGATTGCCCTTGATGATTTAGAGACAATGTCGGAGAATCGAGAGCTATGGAGGGTCCACTTGAGCAACCTACATATACTCGCAACCCACTTAATGGATAAGCGGACCATTGAAAATGTTTGAATGAATAATTTTGGTTTAGACGAAGACACCGATCACTTTTGCTGGAACTAAGAATAAATAGTAATCCATTTGATCTTCCTAATGTATGAGTTTTATTCAGCTCTTTAGATTGGATTGGAACAATTTACAAAACACGAATACTACCAACCAAAACAAGATATGAAAGATTTGAGTATGTATAGATATAATTTTGTTCGCCAAGAATCTACAGAAAACACTAGCAGCATTACAAAAAAAAAATAATCGTCATTTCCACACACTAAAATAATTAATTTGTATTGAAAAAACCTCAATAGATACTATTTACGCTTGCCTATATTATGTTTGGGCTAAAATCTACCTGTTGTTCACTTTAAAGAAGGGGTTTTCCTTGAAAAGTATATTGGTTGAAAATCTATTGAAATTTTCTGATGACATTTTTTAACAGTGGGTTTACCGCAGTAATGCTGCAAGTGAAACTAATCATAACTCTAGTTTTCATTCATATAAATTCAAGAAGTGTAGCACCCAGACAATTTACCTTTTTTTTTATCTCTCTCTCATCTCTCTGTATGAAATAGCAGCTGTCAAAATAAACCTCAAAATGCGAAACGAAAGTTTAAACGGCAAAATGCAGGCGTTTAACTTAAACCGAGAGTTGAACTCCACTTTGGGTTTAAACGAACACAGTGAAACCGAAAATTTGTTGAACGAAGGTTTAAACCAAAACGAGAGTTTAAACTGACTGTGGAAACTGGGCATCAGAGAGAAAAATCTATTTCTACAAATTCTAAATTTCCTATTCATTCGTATAAAAAAAAAGCAAAGAAAAATCACTAAAATTTTTGAGCTTATTTTCTTACAAAATAAATAAAGAAATTTTGATTTTATTATAGGGCCCATACACGACACAGACACGTCGCTGCAGACCAATATATTTTGTTGTTGTGCGCATGTCTGTGCAGGCCGCCTGTGTCGTGTATATCCATGTCGACTGTTTGCAGCGACGGTCTGCGTGAATTAATTTTTTTTTTAATTTTTCTTGATCTGCAACGACATGTCTGCGTCGTGTATGGCGAATTTTGCACAGACGAGCGAGAAAACTCAGGGTGTAAACATAATTGAAAGCCTATCGCTTGGAGAAATTGGTTTCCTCACAAAGTTTTTTGTTTAGTTATTAATGGACTTATTTTTTGTAGCAAATTCATTAAATTTCCTTCATCGATTCGGCAAAAATTAAGGAAGTCGGCAGGCAGTATCTGCCTTTTTGCCGATCCGACGACCACGACGAATCAATACAAACTAATCACCCTTATTCTACGTGTCGTTTATATTAAAAGACAAATGGCGTTTTTTGAAATCGGTATTACATGTGGCGTTTTTCTAGGCGTTTTATGTCGTTTAACGACATATGGCGTTTAAGTAGTGTGGAACACAAGTTCTACAAACGTCAACACAGTTTTTCGCATTCTGACTGTCGTTTTAGTTGCACAAAACGACTACTAAAACGCCGATTATTGTCGATTACAAATTCTTAAACGACTAGGAGGCAAATTTAAGAAAAAACATGTTTTTCATGTGGATGGATTCCTGCAGTAAAAACGAGCTTGTTTGGGAGGGGAAGTGGCGGTCAGCTTTTTGGGTATCGGAAAAAACTTAATGGCGTTACGGTGGAATTTAAAAGAATGGAGGAAAATTACGTGTTGGAACTAGGAATAGACGGGACAGTTTTACATATCGTTCCAATATACTTAAACCAAAACCAGTGGCAGCGCGACTTCAACACGTTGAAAGATCTATTGAATAGTCTGGGGTCAACAAACTTAATGCTTATTGGGAGGCACAAAAATTCTGGATATAGCTGATGCATTTGACTGTCAAATACTAAATGGAAGCTGTGAAGGGGATTCTTGTGGCGAATATACATTTCTCCGTGGAACAGCATGCTCTGTCATCGACTACTGCTTTCTGACCGGAGATTGGTATTCTTACCTTAGCGGATTTCAAGTAGCAGCGAAAACATTCTCTGATCACATGCCACTCGAAGTTTCCTTAAAAGTATCGGGCTCCCTGGGCGAAGAAATCACACAACAACTGGAACTGTTACCAAAGTTGATATGGAAGGACAGTATAAGGGACCTCTACCAGGAAAACCTTAACAGAGAGCTCATCAAGTTGTCAACGACAAATACTGCACCGCGTATCGATGTTTTGACTGATATCATCAAAAAAGCCACTCCACTAAACGCACCGACAAAACAATTCAACACATTAAGCCAGCAGAAGTGGTTCGACAAAGAATGTATGAAGGCTAGAGAGAGCTCATTTGCGCTACTTAGATTATTGAGAAGAAACAACACTGATGTGTTCAAAATTCTTTACAGAACAGCAAATAAAGACTTCAAAGGCATTTGTGAATCGAAAAAGAAAGCCTTCTATCAGAAAAATATTACTTTGATAAACAGATCGAGATCATCATCCGAGTTTTGGAAAGCAGTGAAACTTATAAATGGAAAAAAGAACATTATCGCTATAGGGCTGCAGGCAGAACAGTTAAAAACCCACTTTATGAACCTTCTCAACACACCGCAGAGCGCACCATCATTCCAATACGCAGCTCCTCTCTATTTTGATGAATTCCTTGATGCACCATTTAGTTTAGAAGAAGTACGAGTTGCTATCCAAAAAACGAAAAACAACAAAGCACCAGGCGAAGATCGCATTTCTTTTGAATTTTATAAAAGCTGCACACCTGAGTTTTTAGCAGTCCTCGTATGCGAATTCAATCGAATTTTCGAAACGGCAGATGTCCCAGCTAGCTTTGAGAAGGCTATCATTTTCCCTCTGCATAAAAAGGGTGATTACAATGATCCAGCAAATTACAGGGGCATATCGTTTTTGAATACCTCAGTTAAATTATTTAGCTCAGTAATTTTCAACAGACTCACTCAATGGGTTAATGGTAAACAAATTTTGCATGAATGCCAAGCTGGGTTTAGGCAGAATTATTCCACCGTAGACCAAATTTTTTCGCTATTCAATATAGACGTAAGAAGCTGTATACATTCTTCGTGGACTTCCGAGCGGCATTTGATTCCATAGCCCGTGAAGCGCTTTTTTACAAGCTTTATAAGATTGGAATCTCAACAAAAATCATAAATGTTTTAAAAGCCATGTACAGAAACAACAAAGCCTGTGTCTGGGACGGAATCAACATATCTGAAGAGTTTGGAACAACAATGGGAGTAAAGCAGGGATGCATCCTGAGTACGTTACTATTCATTTTGTATATCAACGATATTACAGATGCTGTTGGAGGAGGAATCGAACTTAACGGAACAAGAATACCAGCTCTAATGTTTGCAGACGACATTGTCTTTCTCGCCGACTCCGTGGATAGCATGCAGCTTATGATTAATAGACTTGAAAAGTACTGCAAAACCTGGAACCTGTTTGTTAATCTTACAAAGTCTAAGATGATGATTATAAGGAATGGCGGTGGCAGGTACTCTCGAGTTGAAAAGTGGACGCTTCAAGGAGAAGACATAGATATTGTACGTGAATACAAGTATCTAGGAGTAATGTTTACTTCCAATTTAAACATGAACAAGCATCTTCAAAACAAATTAACGGAAGCCAAGCGAGCCATTTCTTCAATTTGGAATACCTGTCTTAATAAAAAACTCATTAACCACGCAGCTAAACAAAAAATTTTCAACACGACTTCAACTTCAATATTACTATACGGAGCGTAAGTGTGGGGTTATGGTTCCTACGAAACCGTAGAAAAACTGCTTCGATACTTCGTCAAGAGAATATTTAAACTGCCTTCTAGTACACCTACCTACATGCTACACCTGGAGACTGGGATCCCACCACTGATTTTAAATACTCTAAAGCTACATTTAGACTATGTGGTAAGAGTTATGGCAATGGAGCAGGAACGGATACCAAAATTAGTACTATCCCATATGCTGTCGACTAAGGCAAACTGCGTTCAAGAATGGAATAGGCTGGCGTCTGAATGCGATTGGGATTTACAGATTACACCTAATGAGCAACCCACATCTTTAAAAAGCAAATTTAACATCTTACTGGAAAAAGTAGGGCATAAAACGTACGACAAATTTATAAACGAGGCACAACAATCTCAATATAGAACATATTACAGCAAAATGAGTCACTATTTACAGGACAGAACGTACTTCATTGCTGGAAACACAACCGAAATGATAAGCACGATATTTAAGATAAGAGGAGAGTTAATAAATCTTAACTTTATACCTCACCGTTCAGATCTCCCGATTTTATGTGAGCTCTGTAACCGAAAGGAGAGAGAGGATGTTTTTCATTTTCTGGCAATTTGCCCCATACTTAGGGAATTCAGACGCAAGTATTTTGGAAGTTGCACACTGGAGTTAGAGGAAGCGATCAACATTTTAAACGGCGACAGAGGTTGGGATGTTTTGTATAACTTTACAACGAATGCACTACGCTATAGGTTACGCATAATAGAGGAAGATTTTTGAAATGCTTATTTATATTACGTATCTACTTAGAGAAGATTTTACTACTTAATGTCAATCTGGTAGACGGCCTTAAGTCAAACCAATTAGACTAAGAAAATAGAAAAGTATTATGTATGTCTTTTTTTGAATTAAATAAATAGTCAATAAAACTAACTAACTCATGTGAGTTTTGGTAATTGTTTATATTTATGCAGTGATTTCATAATTCTCTTATGATTAAGGGTGAAAATAACAACCCCGATCAAATGAAATTCCAGGTTTTTGGTAAACATAATTTTTGCACAATTCCCTTCTTCTTCCGTGTAGGTAATGCATGTTTATCCATTGTGCGCGTAATTATTTTCTTCGATAATGGTAAGCATTTCTGTTAGGATTTTACTAAGGAAATCATTCCCTACATCCTTTTGGTAGCCACCTTCCCCAAGAAAACGCAATGTCGAAGCCAGTTTTAAAATGACTGGCACTGACAAAGAACTCCCCGCGGCAGGATGTTTATCCTTCACTTCATTTAACAAATAGACAAAGGCTTCTTTGCGAAGTCTAAAGTACATTTTGAATCTGGAAATATTATTGGCATTATATTCTACCTCAAACTATTTTGTATTTATATGTATCTACTTACTTTGAATCTGGTAAATCCAAAGGATCGGATTTTGACCTGATTTTTCTTCTTAGGTATATGTTTCAGCTCTCTTTTGCAGACTCATCTTCTTCGTCGCTTTGGACATTGCTTTGGAACATTGCAATGCTAAATATTCATGTTTTTTAGTATATGTTACCACAATTCGAAATACTTTTGATTTTTGTAGGTATTTATGTTCATTTCAAATAAAACACAAAACATAAATACCTACCTACCTGTCAATTATCACTCAGTTGTTGGTGTGGAACTCATGTGGAATGTAAAGTAAATGAGAGTGGTGGCGTTCAGGGAATAGAATACCGATACTAAAACGACACTAAAGCGACACGACTCAAAAAACGCCAGCTGTCGTTTAATATAAACGCCACGTAGAATAAGGGTGAATGTCTGTGCAGATTATCTGCACCGTGTCTGGCGAAGGCATGTTTGCACAGACTTATGGCCAAATCACAACGGCGCTTTGCCGCTTGTGTGCGTTGACAGGCGTTTTAGAAACTTTACCGTACTTTATGCCAACGCGCGCAAGCGACTGTTTTCCAAAACCAAATGCCGCTTCAGAGCGTTGGCGCGTTGAGAGATTGAAAGTTCTGTTTGGTTTATGTTAGGTTAGGTTAGGTTAGGTGGCAATTATCCGTTAATACGGAGTAATTCACTTAGACCAAGTAAGGTCCATTGTGATACCACAAGCAGAGTCGGATATTTCCGCTACTCTTGGAACCATTTCGAATTTTGGAGAAATTTCCGTATATTGCTGATATCCGTTTCGGCAATATCAGCAAGCTCCCCGAAGAAGTACTCTCCTAGAGTTTGCTTTCTAATCGAGGATAGCGCCGGGCAGTTACATAGTAGGTGGAACGGAGTTTCCTCCTCCTCCTCATCCATGCAGCTGCGACAAACGTCATTAGCGGTAACTCCAAGCCTTGCGGCATGTCTTCCTAGTACACAGTGGCCTGTTAGTACTCCGACAAGAGTTCCGATATGTTTTCTACTGACGTTTAACAGGACCTTTGTCCTGCGCCGATTTATTCGTGGCCAGGTCTGTTTTGCGTGGTTGCAGGTGTCAAGATCGCGCCATCTCTCATTAGCCTGTTGCAGTGCTAGTGTGGAGATGTTGTATCTTACCCTTTCAATTGGCACATAGGGCTCTCCTTTACCAGTAGAGAGTTCCATTTTCGTGCCGTTCCTTGCTAGTTCGTCTGCTTTACAGTTACCTGGTATATCTCTATGACCAGGGACCCAGCACAGCGTTAACGTGCACATATCCGAGATCTCATTTAAAGATTTGCGGCAGTGCCTGACCAATTTGGATCTTAATATTGGTGATTCGAGTGCTTTAATAGCTGCTTGACTGTCGGTGTAGATGACGATGTCTGAGTTCGATATCGATCTCACCTTCAGCAGTTCAGCGGCTTCGCGAATAGCCATAACTTCTGCTTGGAAGATACTACAGTTATTTGGTAGTCTAAAAGACTGGTTTAGGGAGAATGGAACTGAGAAAATCCCAGCTCCTACTCCGTCCTCCGTCTTAGACCCATCTGTGTATACTTCTAGCGTATTTTCGTCTATAACCGTATTCTCTTCCCATTGCTGTCGGTCGGGAGTACTGGTCTTGTATTTAATATTGAAGTCCAGGACCGTGGTTACGTAGTCTGTAACTTCTGTTGTAACATTATTAGTTTTTAGAATATTGGCATGCCCTGTGTCACTGCTTCTCCATTGCTGTGATTCTCTCAGACGCAATGCCGATTTTGCCGCCATCTCTTTACCGTGTATGTCCAAGGGCAGAATGTGGAGCATGGTTTCCAGTGCTGCGGTTGGAGTTGTCCGCAGGGCACTGGTCACACAGACACATGCCACTCTTTGAATTCTATTTAGTAGAGAGAGGTAGCTTCTTTTATCTAGTGCTGGGCACCAGACGATGATTCCGTACATGAGTATCGGTCTGACTACTGCTGTATACAGCCAGTGCATTATTTTCGGGCTGATGCCCCATCTGAGGCCCAGGATCCTTTTGCAGGAGTAAAGTGCAGTAGCGGCCTTCTTAATGCGTTCATGCAGGTTTAGTTTCCAGCTCAGTTTCCTGTCCAGAACCAAACCTAAGTATTTGGCGCTGTCAGAGAAGCTGAGGCGGATCCCCTTTAATTTGGGTGGATCGATTTGAGGAATTCGGTGCTTCTTCGTGAATAGCATTAGCTCTGTTTTACCCGGGTTTATATCCAGGCCGCATTTGTTAGCCCATTTGACCAGCGTTGCGAGGGCCGTTTCCATCAAGTCCCGTAATGTTGGGAGGTATTTCCCAGTAAATAAAATGGCGATATCGTCTGCGTAGGCTATAACTTTACCACCGTTTTTCTCCAGGGTTACCAGTATTTCATTTACTGTTAGCAACCATAGCTGCAGTGAAAGTACTCCACCCTGCGGAAAGTACTCCGCGAAGATCTTCGCTTGTCTTGTCCAGACATTTTTTATGTTCCTGTGATGTGCTTTTTCTGAGGCCGAGGTTTTGCTCGCCGGATCCAGGATTCGCCAAAGAAACACCAAACTTTGGTTAAGAGATATTCTTTATTTTATTAACCAACGTATAAACTACTATCTTATGATTAACTTAACATTGATTAACTTCCTAGGTTGAGTATACACTATACAAATACAATATGCGGCCCAACGAGAAGTGTGCCTCCGTGTTTACAAGTTGCGGCCCAGCGACAAGCGTGGCTCCGTTGCGGCCCAGCGACGAACGTGGCTCTGTTGCGGCCCAGCGACAAGCGTATCCCAGAGATTTTTTTTCCATTCGTTCGATGAATTCCAAAGCGTTCCCTGCGCCGTCAAACTTTAGGCTCCACTTTCGAACCGTATTGGTCACCTCGGCTTCGTAGCTAAGGCTGGGACGGGCATGGCGTGGTGGCTCCGTACTGATGTTGGATTGGGGCGTCTCACGTTGGTGAATCGTGATGAGTGCCATTTGAATAGCCGGGGGGCGAGAGGCATTAGCTGATCCGGAGGGGCCTGGATGATAGTCGTTAGATCGAAGGGTGGTTGTTCTTGCTGATACTTGGAAACTAGTCTAAGTGAAAAGGGGAGACTTCCTTTCCTCGCTAAGATCCTGTCCTTGCTGTTGAGAAGGACTTTGTTCTTCGGTGGTATTAGCGTACTCGCGTTCCACAACCTTTTCTTCCCATTCCTGACACAGGTTCTGGGTTGACTTCTGGGTTGGAGCTTTCTTGATGTAGCCACTTAAATGCTTCCGTAGCTGGCTGACAGTTCCTCTCGTGTCTAAGCTTCTCTCCCTCATGAGCTCTACGAGCTCTTGCTTCTGCAGCAGGTATATCCAGCCGAGATTGCTGGCAAGATCAAAATCTTTGTTGCGGTCTTCGGTGGAAAAGCCAATGGTAGCTTCCTTCGCTGGCATTGGTTGTCGGGATCGGGATCGGTCATGGTATCGTGATTTCCTATTTATAACACGATCTTTATTTGGTTCCTCCTAGTGAGGTCGGGATACCTCCACTGAGGTTTTACTGGTTCAAGTTCCTCCTGGTGAGGTCTGGATACCTCCACTGAAGTTTTATGGGTTCAAGTTCCTCCTGGTGAGGTCGGGATACCTCTACTGAGGTTTATAGTATATATGAGTATATATTTCAATGCTAGTCCTGGTATATTAATAGGTCTAAAAAATTGGAAAGTAGCGGTCCCACTTCGTATTAAAGAAGCTTCTGACGACGAGCCAATGGCAGCCAAGTGCCGTTTAGGATGGACAGTAGTTTCCGCAACGGGGAACTGTATCAATGGTACCGAATTTGACTATAGCTTTCATATGTGCGAATGTCAGCATAAAACGGATGAAGATTTACATCATTTAATCAAAGAATACTTAACTATTGACAACTTGGGTGTCACTGGTAAAAAAGAAGAGGCGCAGAAACTGGAAGAAGTACCAGGAAGATTTTAACTAAAATGACTTCAGATTTAGGGAACCGCTGTGAAACGGGCCTTTTGTGGCGATATGATGAATTCAATCTTTCAGATAGTCGACCTATGGCAGTTCATCGACTGATTTGTTTGTAGAAACAAATGACGACACTTCGACGTCAGACGAAAGGTTTAAACGGTAGATTTTATAAAGTAATTGTTCTTGATTGAGTGTTAATAAAAATGGGCAAGAAAAAATGTTTAACAGTAGAGGAAAGCGCAGGAATAGATGTTTATTGTTCTGTAGGTCTTTCATGCAGTGTTATAGCCCGAAAAATAAAGCGAAGTGATCATTGTGTCAGCAATTATTTAAAAGACTCTGCGTATTACGCAAAAAGTTATAAAGGAACCACTTTTTCTGCCTTAACACTTCGCGAAACACGAAGTATCCTTAGAATAGCGTCAAAATCAGCTTTATCGGCAGCTAAAATTGGGGAGAAATCTAATGTTAAGGCCAGTTTATCCACTGTTACCTGCACAATTCGGCGTGCTAAACACTTAAGGCACCTGAAACTTAAGAAAAAGCCACCACTTAATGACGCAAGGAAGAAGCAATGCTTTTGTTTCGCGAAAGATCACATGAGCTGAGATGTGCAAAATACGATCTCGCCATCAATTGCTTTCCGTAACTATCGCCATCGTCACGTCTATCGTTTATTTCACACAAAGTTTTAAAATTTGCTGTATATTTCAGGGGCTGATTCTTGTAAAAGTATGCAATTATTTGCTATATAAAAGTGAAAATTGGTAAAAATATTGGATATTCTGTCATTTTTCTCTATGCAAAATTAAGTGTTGCTTTGTGCATAAGATTAGCACACCAATTGGTATGCGCCATCTACAAAATGGTTTTCATACCATAGTATCGATACATGCCAAACACGAGATACGCATGCCAGTCTGACGTCAATTCGACATACGGAATGAGTGCCCAGGAAAAGTACGTATTGTCTGGGATGCTGCTGCGAAAGTCAATGGAATAACTCTTAACACATTGTTAATGAAGGTCATCGATTGGAATTCATATTTGCTGGGAGCGGAAAATATGTATTGCAGCGGACAGCAGGGCAATGTTCCATCAAGTGAAAATTGCGTCAAACGATCAACACTTTCTACGATTCCTATAGAGAGATTCTAACGAAAAAATAGAACCAGACACATACGTTATGCAGGTCATGACTTTTGGGGCGACCCGTTCACCTAGTTGCG
Source organism: Cheilosia scutellata (assembly GCA_955612985.1). Taxonomy (NCBI): domain Eukaryota; kingdom Metazoa; phylum Arthropoda; class Insecta; order Diptera; family Syrphidae; genus Cheilosia; species Cheilosia scutellata. The sequence goes on along the minus strand of OY015312.1, from coordinate 81,471,212 downwards.
CACAATATATAAAAAACGAGAATGTTCTAAAATTTATCAAAAAGTATCCCAGAGCTGTGAAATGCATTACTTACAACCACTACGTTGATGTTTTATTAGACAGCGTCAACACCCAAGAGGAAGCTATTCAATTAGCGGAAGAAGTAACAGCAATACATAAACGAGCTGGTTTTGAAATTCGAGGTTGGAAATCCAATTCAGATGCAGTAATGCGTATCAATACAGGCGTATTAGAAACAAATAAAGACTTGAATAGACGTGGGAGCCTTTAATGAATCACCAGATGAACTTATCAATTTACATACAACGGATTTAGCTATTATCTATTTTTCTATATTTTTAAAGTGTAAACGACTGCTAAATACTATGGCTTATGTAGTCAGATTCATTCAAAACACCAATACAAAAAATAATCCTAATCCGAAACGCAAAGGTATTTTAACCAGCGAAGAACTTAAAAAAGCGGAGACTATATTATTGAAATCAGCACAAAAAGACATCTACAACAACAAGATTAGTCACATCCGTAAACAGCTACAGTCGATCACACAAGCTCAATATACCATTTGCCTCCATACCTTGATGAAGAAGGACTATTAAGGGACAGAGAAAGAACAGATGCTGCAATTTGCATTAGCCATGATGCAAAAAGACCAATCATCCTTGCAAGAAGTCATTACATTAACCAACTAATTGTACAAAATGCACATGAAGAATTCTTGCACCGAAACAATGAAAGTGTTGTAAATCAATAGCGACAACGTTTTTGGATTCCGAAGCACAGGTGCGTTGTAAAGAAAATAAAACTAAATTGTACCTAAATGGTGCAAAATTCGAAAGGCAAAACCACAAGAACCAGAAATGGCTCCGTTACCACCTACAAGATTAGCTGCCTTTGCTGAACCATTCTCTTTTGTTGGAGTTGATTATTTTGGACCATTCAATGTTTCTATTGGCCGTCGCACCGAAAAAAAATCGGGTGTGCTTTTCACGTGTCTTACAATAAGAGCAGTACATGTGGAAATAGCGCAGAAATTAGATGCGGATGTATTTATTTTATGTTTCCGCGATTTTATAAATCGACGCGGATTTCCAAAGGAAATATACAGCGACAGAGGAATTTCATCGGAGAAGAGAGGATGCTGAGGGAGTCTTTATTAGCCGTAGATATTAAAAAGATAGCTCAACATTTCGTAAGTCCAACACTGAACTGGAAGTTCAATCCACCCGCATCGCCACATATGGGTGGAGCATGGGAACGACTTGTCAAATCATTCAAAATAGCTTTTGTATGACTTCCTACCAACGAGAACGCCTTCAGATCCTCTTCTTAGAAGTTGCCTTATTGTTGCTGAAAATATTATCAACTCCAGGCCTCTTACCTACATGCCACTTGAAAGCGATTTACAAGAAGCTTTAACGCCGAATCATTTCCTAAGATTGACATCTGGAGCAACAAAGGAAATGGGTGTAATCAATAACAGTGCACAAGCTTTGAAACATGCTTTTCAATACAAAGACCGATAAAGATACGTGTTGGAAAAGATTCTTGACTGAGTACGCACCTGAACTAACCTTAAGAGCTAAATGGCACAGGCAAATATTACCATTGAAAGTTGGAAGCATCGTTTTAGTCATTGATAAGGATTTACCTAGGAATAATTGTCCGAAAGGAAGGGTCATTGAAGTCCGAACAGCAAAAGATGGACAAGACCGCAGTGCTGTTATTCAAACTGCTGACGGAATCCTTGAAAGACCAACCGTTAAAATTGCTGTCATCGATGCAAGACAAAATGAGGCTACAACGACATCTAAGCCCCGTCATGTAGCTGACCTCCTCGTGGTGGGGGGCGGGCAACATGTCTAGGTTCACCTAGATATGGCTGATGAAGCACACACCCAACGATGACGAGAAGAACTAGAAGAGCCTCGGATATTGCCAAGCCTGTCATACTAGGGCGCCCTTTGGAGCCAGGCCTGGGGGGTGGCAGTTTGCGAGCGTCTGGTGGTCGGCTTGTCACGCTCTGCAGCCGGCCGGGTTTAACCCGAAACGGCTACGAGCTTCACATCAATGGTGTCGCAAACCATTATGGTGGTCAGAGGGTGGATGCGCTATGTACCAATAGGGGCATAAGTGGACTTTCGGCTACTCGACAATTGCGTCGACTTAGGATAGGCACGTGGAACATCTCTTCGCTTCCTTTTACCCCTTTAAGGGTTGAATTTCCAAAATCGAAGAAAATAGTTTTCTTTATTTTTCATAGAGAGTACACAAACCGAGTTTGAAGTCAATCGGAGGAAAAATAAAAATGGTACCATACAAACTTCGACCCCCTTTTTACCCCTTTAAGAGTTGAATTTTCAAAATCGGAGAAATTTGTTTCCTTTATTTCTCATAGAGAGTACATAAACCGAGTTTGAAGTCAATCGGATGAAAAATAAAAATTTTCCCATACAAACTTTGACCCCCCCCTTTTACCCCTTTAGGGCGCAATTTGAAGTGCCCCAATATCTTAAAATTATTTTCGTATAATGTGTCCTCCATGATAACAATTTCATGCTTTCATCACAAAGTGCACAGTTGTTATACAATTTTATACTATGCCGCCTCACTACATCGCCTTGAGCAGGGCGGAAAATAGTCCCACGGTAGAGGAAGTCACTTTGGCGATCAAATCGCTAAAAGCTGGCAAATTTGCCGGAGTGGATGAAATCCGGCCAGAAATGCTCAAGGCCTTAGGTGAAGAGGGAGTTAAATGGCTCTCTCGTGTCATTAAAGTGGCCTGGAAATGCGGCGATTGGCAGATTGGGGTGATTGTGCCCCTTTTCAAGAAAGGGGATGAAAGGGATTGCTCCAATTACAGGGGTATATCACTTTTAAGTCTCCCCGGAAAAGTCTTTGCCAAGATGCTGGAAACGCGTTGCAGAGCTGTGGTCGAGGCACGATTAGGAGATGCGCAGTCCGGTTTTCGTCACGGCAGAAGCACAAACCAGTTATTCACTCTCAGAAGGCTTGGGACTATGCTACACCTGTTTACGCATGCTTAATAGATTTGGAGAAAGCATACGACAGAGTCCCTCGAGGTAAACTCTGGAGTGTATTGCAGGAGTATGGAATTGTCGGTTCTCTCTTGAGAGCCATTCAATCTCTTTACACAAATTGTAAAAGCTGTGTTCGGATAAACGGCGTTAAATCAATACCTTTCACCGCGGGCGTTGAACTTCGCCAGGGGTGCGTCTTGTCTCCTCTGTTTTTCATTACTTATATGGAACGTTTCGAATTGGGAGATCTGAGGATACATCATTTGCTCTTCGCTGATGACTTGGTCATCCTTGGGTCCTCTCAGACTGAACTTCAGCGCGCACTCGATCGGTTTGTAGCCGTTTGTGTTGAAGCTGAGATGAAGGTTAACGTGAACAAATCTGAAGTGATGGTCGTCTCCAGAACGCCTGTTCAATGCACTCTACATGTTAGTGGAGTCCCATTGAAACAGGTGGAGAAGTTTAAGTATCTCGGGGTCTTATTCACGAGTGATGGAAGGAGCAATGCCGAGTTTTCCTGTAGGATTGGTCAGGCTGGGTCAATTTTGAGACAGCTTGGTCATTCTGTTATTAGGAGGACTGAACTCGGTGTCAAAGCTAAGTTGTCAGTCTTTAATTCGGTGTTTGTTCCAGCTCTTACCTATGGTCATGAGGTTTGGGTAATGACCGAAAGAATAAGATCGTGAATACAAGCTGCCGAAATGAGATTTCTCCGTTGTATTGCTGGTGTGACTCGTAGAGATCGCATTAGAAATACAAGAATACGTGAGGAACTCACAATCGAGCAGCTACTTCTCCGACCAGGATTCCACGACGTGCTATGGAATCCGTACCATCAGGCAGGCGTCCTCTAGGTAGACCTAGGATGAGATGGTTAGATCAAGTCCATAATCCCTTCTCTACCCGTATGGAGATTGCCCTTGATGATTTGGAGTCGATGGCGTAGGATCGAGAGCTATGGAGAGTCCACTTGAGCAACCTACACCCGCGACCCACTTAATGGGCAAGCAATGAATGAATGAATGAATGGACGACATCTAATCCTGACGTCGCTGTACCGGGGGGAAGTGTTAAGAAATGTTTGAAAGAAAACACTGTCTAAATTTTAACTTTGCATCAACAACAATTTTTATTATATAAAACTCAGAGAGAAAAATCTATTTCTACAAATTCCAAATTTCCTATTCATTCGTATAAAAAAAGGCAAAGAAAAATCAATAAAATTTTTAAGCTTATTTTCTTACAAAATAAATAAAGAAATTTTATTTTTGCCCGATGGAACATCAAAAGTGATCTAGATAGAAAACAAAAATAATTTGTTGTCCCAATGGAAAACCACATGCACATTAGTCAGGTCAAGACAAGAGTTCAGTGCTGGATTATGCTGTCATTCATAGCTGTCATTAGGCTGAACTCTTATCCAAATTAGCGGACTGGCAATCTCAGATTTCTGTTTCAGATGTCAGATTTCGTCTGTCCAATCGAACAAAAAAAGTATTCTGAGCTGTTTTTGTTGGTGTTGGTGGTGTATCTGCCACAATTTGTTGACTTTTTTTTGTTGTGAAGATTTTTTTTCGTATAGTGATTGCAACTTGCAAGTTTTGCATACATTTTCAAATAATTATAACAGATATCTCATCTGTCAATGACTGGCAATGGTCTTACAATAGCCATTTACCTTACAATACAAAATTGTCCGTTCAGACGGCTGTAAGACAATTTCATTGTAAGATGGATGTCTTGCAATAGTCTGACAATGACATTTCTGACAACGTTGTCAGGTTGAAAATTGCGTGTTCACACGGTCGGAAGATATTTGAATATGAAAAATTGGTTGATCTGTTGTCAGACATTGTCAGATAAATTCAAAGTCTTGTGGGTTGTTTTTTTGTTTTACGAATAATGGAAAAAAATATTGGACTTGCGATATTTTGAAGAAGAATGGGGTATCCCGTTGTCAGAAGGAAGGATTCTACTCCTAGGAGCAAGCTGAGGAGCCGGAAATTCTAGCTTTGGTGACACACATAGAGACACCAATATGCTCGCGATTATTCAGGAAATCGAGAGGGTTTCATTGGCAGCTTGACCCATCTTTTTTTCCTTTATTACCTCTACCTCTTACCACATACAAAAGAACAAAAATTCAGTGGTTTAAATTTAGCTCTTTTTAATTACCTCATATCTTCGGTCTTTATGATCCGATTTTTATGAAACTTTTTTTATAAGTTAACTGCACTTTTAGGGAATATAAAATAATTAATTTTACAGAAATTGGACACTCCGGCCTTGAAATGTTGGTACTATTTTATATGGTATTTTTTTTAACTGTGGGGGCGTGCCACGCCCAATCGATGAGAGACCGCCAACTTTTTTTTCAGATTTGTGTTTAGGGCACTGAAATCAATCGGACTGTGCAAAAAAACCGTTATTTTCGAATGGGCAGTAAAGTAAAATCTTGTCTTAATTTTAAAAACAAAGGGAAGTATTTTGAAATGTGTTCGGGCAAAACAAAAGTAAAATATACAGCGCATAAAAAATGTTTAATGAAAAATTACACCTCCAAAAAAGGACTCAAAAAAGGGATAGTTTCAGGAGTTCTCACTAAAAGACCAATAAGGTTAAAATTTTAATGTCCTCCATTACCGGCACATAAAAATATTTTATACATGCATTTTATTTTTGTTCCCCACCGCAGGCCAAACACTTCAAAGTATGTTTTCCCATTTCCTGTTTAAATTTATATTTATTCCAAAAACACTTGCACTGTAATTTGTTCTTACCGAAAACTATCACGTGTCACCCTGTATTGTGTTTACTTCACTTCTTTCGCACAACTGATAAGCATTCGAGTTTACCGCCTTTAAAAGTCCATTATGAAAAAACCTACCCCATCGCCACTGCAGAACCAGTGTCACCAGTTATTATAAGAACCAGCAATTGTGGAATCAAATCATTTTTATTTCTACTAGGCCCACTATCGATTATTATTTTTAGCAAAGTCAGAACAAAGAAGAAACATTTATTTTCAAATTTTAGATTGAAATATTAATGGTAGGAGTTTAGAATAATGTGTAATTCCTGGAAAAAAATAATCATAAAAACGAAGCATACAACCATTTTCCAAAAAGCAAAGCAGGTCACACTGCATAAAGTGAAAAGGTACACACATCGAAATCGAGTTTACCGCCTTTAAAAATGCTTTATGAAAAAACCCACAATTGTTCATCGTACGCAGCAAGCCCCATGTCGTGGTCCAGGTCAAATGTGTTGTGTACGGATTGGGGACACGATCCCGAAAACCAAAATCCCGCAAATTCAAAATCTCGAAAATCCAAAATCCCGAAAAAACACAATCCCGAAAACCCAAAATCCTGAAAACAGAATCCCGAAAAATTATATAAAATGAAAAATTTGCGCAAATTTTGCATTTTATATAATTTTTCGGGATGTCGTTTTAGGGATTCTTTATTTTGTTTTGAATGTAAAATACCCAAGTGTTTGCCCATTCCATTTACCTACCGTAATAATGTTTTGTAATGTAGCGCTGCAATTCGCAATGTGCATTCAGTTGTGCTGATCTCATATAGTGTGATAGCTCTAGATTTTTGATAGCCAGTGAACATCGTAATACAAAGTGAGTAGAAAAAGAAAACGTTACGGACTTGCAGGTAGTCCTGCATACTCCCCTAATTATTGGTCGGTTTGTAACCTTTTGACACAAAATCTGCCGCGGACACAGAACAACGTAGAGGCGTGGCACCGCCGCCGGCTGAAAGTTCCCGTAGGGCATTCACACATTGGTGTATATTCACTGATTGCTCTTTTATGTGAAGAGCAAATCCGTGTGAAAACATGTTTGGCTAAAATAATTGCCGGTGAGACGCAACAACTAAGAAAACGTTATGTGACGAAGGAAAAAAAAAATTTTAAATAATTTACGCGGAACGTAACGAGCGTTCTGAAATAAGTTTTCTAACAGGAATTGCGTACAATATGAACTTGTATTAGATATTGTTTTGTCATGGATCGTTTTTTAAATGTTTTTGTTAATAAAACTTGAACTGCTTTTGTTATGTTTTATTTATTTGAAGTTTGTTATTTTGTTAAATAAATTTGGCTTATATTTTTGTTGCTACAATAAAATTTTTAGTTTCACTTTCGGGATTTTTGCCTCTCGGAATTTTGGATTTTCCGGATTGTGGATTTTCGGGATTGTGGCTTTTCGGGATTATGGTTTTTCGGGATTGTGGGTTTGCGGGATTTTGGATTTTCGGGATTTTGGGCTTTCGGGATTACATTTTTCGGGATTCTGTCCGACTCCCGTTGTGTACCCTTTTATTCTCAAGCAGTCGCTGTATTCAGGTAAAAAATAATGTTTATACTTTTTGCAAAATAGGTGGAAATAGCGATTATGGATTTTTTCTGCATTTTGCTTTGTGGTAGTATGAAATGCATATGTAGAGATAGTGTCCCTACTCATTAATGGATATACTCTGGTCGGCATTTTCATAATTGCTTCCACTTTACTGCTATCAATTTTAAGCTTCGGCAGCATTTGTCCATAAAAAGGTACCGTTTTCTACCAACAGCTTCGTCTTGTCCTGATTCAATTTGATGTTGTGTTTTCTCAACTTAGAAAGTAAATTTGTAAGATTCGTATTGTGATCTACCGTCGCTTCTTTGATAGTATCGCCTTTCCCAAATACCAGAGTGCCGTCTGCAATAACCTCTATTCCTTCTAATCCATTAACAATCTCATGCAAAATCTTTTGCCCATATTCAGGCGCTGGAGAAATCCAAAACGGCATTCGATTCCACCAGTACCTACCATATGGAGTCCTAAACGTGGTCAGTGCTCTGGTCGTCTCATCTAATGGTACCTGCCAAAACCCGTTTTTTGCATCTAAATCCCTATTCACACCAAACCGAAAACAGGGGTTTGGCGAAAACTGTCGAAAACTTCATCCAAAACAGAAGTTTTCCCATACATATTGCAGTTTTCAAAACGAGTTGTTTGAGGTCGTTTTCCATGAAAACGCCACGAAAACGAGTTGTTGGGTTGTTGAAGCAGACACACCTTTTGCAACATTCAGCGAGCTCAGCAAAACTGCTGACAGGATAGCTCTCTCTCTCAGTGCTGTCGTTTCTTCTAGTTTTTTGTTTTCAAATGTGTGTAATCTCTTGAAACGTCAAACGAAAACGAGTTGGTGTTCGGTGTAAATGCATCCACGAGTTTTCTAAACTTTTTTGACGAAAACTCGGTTTTCGGCGTGGTGTGAATAAAGTGCTGAAAATGTCAGCTTTGGATAAGTTCGGGAACATTTCATCAATTGTTGATATTTGATAGTTAATACGTTTAAGAGCTTTATTAACTTCTGTTGGATCCAGGCATATTCGAATTTTGTTGTTTCGCCTTACTAAAACTAAATTGCTGGTCTGTGATCGTCTACCTTGCTTATAATTTCGCGGCTCTCCAATTCATCTAATTTCCGTTCGAGTTCGTTTCGTATGGTTACGGGTAATCGTCTGCGTTGTTGCTGTTTTGGCTGTATACTTTCATCAATTTCCAATTTTAGATTTGTTTTTATTTTTCCTTCGCCGTCAAAAACATCCTGATATTCCTTAAGAATATCAGATGCCGTGAGTTTTACATACTTGAGTCTATTAACTTGAATGACGTTCATTGCAATAGAATTTTAAGCACCAGTTATAACTTCACATTCAGAGCTTGACAGTTCAAAAAAGGAGGTTATATTTCACGCCGTTGTAAACACAGGCCACTAATTTCTTATGTCCATTATCGTCAGACGATAGCTTTGCTTCCCTTAACTTCAATAATCGGCTATCGTCCGGGCGATATCGTTTTTACGATTCAAAATTTGCTTCTCGTAACTTTTTTTTTGCAATTCAATAATTGTCTTTATTGCATAATACATAAACTATAGTTTTGAAGTGATTAAAAATATGCTTTTTTGTTTGAAATATTACTGTTAGCGATTTAAATTTATTATGAAATAGCGATTATGGATTAGAAATTCAATCAGCCCTATCGCGAATAATCACCCCTATTGTCGTCGTCGTCTGTCGCAAACGACTGGCGACGTTTGTCGTGTCGAGTCGTTTGGAATTTGGTATTGCGTAACTGAAACGACTCGACTCTCTGAACTCTCACATCCCACATACATTACACAAACTATGACACATGGGATTTGACATTTCAGTCGACGAATTTATATTTGGTCTGGTGTTTTGTTGTGACTTGGTTAATTATTTAATAAAACAAATCAAAAATGAATAGTGTGACATGTTTTTTGAAAGCAGTGATGAAGAAGAAAACCAGAAAAAAGTGCTGGTAAAGTTAAGGAAGGAAATTCGAACCAAATCCAATCCATTGGATTTGCCCGACATTAAGTGGGTGGTAGAAATAATTTAAATTGCATAATGCATACATTGTGTTAATAACAATTATATACAGATTTTCAATGTATTTTAGACTATCGAAGTCGAAGGTGGTCCAAGACAATTCAGAGATAAGGCTATGTCGTCCCATTGCCGATTAACCAAACTTTTGTTAGGCCTTCGTGAATGATTTTGCCAAAGGAATATTTTTCTGCATTTCGTTCACTAAATGTAGAAATTGCCTTTTATTTGTTATCTCCATTCTGCAAAATAACTATAATTGTCTTTTTGTTAACTAAAAATTAAGTACACATACTTTTTTTAACACATTATCACACAGTCGTCCGCAAAATAGTCGACGACAGAAATGTATCATTTCCACGACAAACGTCGTCACAAAACGCCTCACGCAATACCGACGATCGTCGTCGAAAAATACAATCCACATTTTTTGACATTTCAGACGCCATTTGTCGATCGTCGCCGCGACAAAAGTCGTTTATTTTCAGTCGCCAATACCAAACATTCGTGTCGCTTTTTTTTAGAGTCGTAAACGACGACGACAATAGGGGTGAATATTTCCCCCGGAATGTTTCCCATCCAGCAATTTGATTTACATTGCTGACAAGGGAAAAAATTCCACCGGAATTTATTCACGATACCCCTAAATAAATAAAGAGGTCAGAAAAATATCCAAGCGAAAAAAGAAAGTGTAAAATAGATCGCGGACAAAAAAGAGGAGATGTCGTCTTAAAAAGACATGTTCTGGAAACCGTACTTTAGGCTTCTGTGAATTTAATCTTTTGCCTTTTCGCCATTGAATGCTACTTCCGGCTCGCAATTTAATGCCTGTACCTCCGTAATTAAATGCGCTACTCATTTCACAATTTAATGTGCAATCTTGACACAATTTAATGTGCGTTCTTGCCACAATTTAATGTGCAATTTTGACACAATTTAATGTGCGTTCTTGGTCTGCACAATTTAATGTGCCAAATATAAATTTTACAGTTTATTTTAATTTTTTTCATGTATTTTATCACGCTCAGTTTTATTTAAACTCGTTTAAATTTGTCTTGTTTTGTTTAATCTTGTTTCAGTTTGTCCTGTTTTGTTTAGTATTGTTACATTTTGTATCAACTTGTCTTATTTTGTTCAGTTTTGTTCAAACTTGTCTTGTTCTGTTGTACTATACTCACTGCGTACGTGCCTCCATATCTGCCTATGCATAGCGTATGCTATTTTATCCTCGTCGCCAATGTGTAGACCGGTGTTCGGCAGCAAATAGATGTGTTCAGCTCCACATCTCAGAATCGACTGCCTGCAGAAATGCGGAACAAGCTCTTATATAGAGAGACAACAGATGTTACTCTCTGGCACATAATTGACTTGTGTCTTGTGTGGTCATGTTCATAGCTCACCACAGTATCTTTTCGGAAAATGGCACAGGGTGCTCCGTTAATAAGAGGACATTTTTAGCTTGTCATACATTTTTATTAAATATAAAAATATAATTACATGTGTGTTACGCTAAGATACTTTTGCTTGTCGTTGGGTTTTTTATATAATTTTTTTTTTATTTTTTGATATTGTCATGCACTCGAACACGTAGGTACATATAATTTTATAATAAATTCTTTGTTTTGATATTTACAGCCAAAGTAGGTAATCGCATTCATTCTTTATTATGTAAACCATTTTCATTTCAAAATTGTTACAAAAGTAGAAATTAGGAAAACGTGAAAAAAATTTTTCCTATAAATGCATCTAAAAATTCTTAAAATGCGCAATGGTCATCATACACGAGGACAACGTGCCACCCCAAAAGTGGCTACTAGGAAGAATAGTCGACGTGGGACACGGCAAAGACGGCGTAGTTCGAGTTGCAGACGTCAGGACAGCGAAAGGCACTGTAAGAAGACCAATCCGAAAGCTGGCGTTACTACCTGTTTGATAGGAAATCTTTCAAGGTGGCCGGAATGTTGGGTCACATCTATCTTTTGTTTATATAAAGAACCATTATAATAATTATCGAATTTAAATTGTCACAACACTAATGTTTTAATCTCATTTCATCCCTATGGTACAAAAACTTTAAATAAAAATTTGAACTTCCCGCCATATTACCAAGTTTCACCATGTTTGTTGTTGTAGTAATCCTTAGCACTAATGTTATATAAAAGGAGAAGAAATAAAATCTGAATTCTTATTCATTGTTAGACATCAAGTCAAGTCAAGTCGTTTTATTTAAAATGGTTCGCTCTTTTTCACAGCAAAAGTTGCTTTTTTGTCGATAACATTCTCTTTTGTTGAACTGAGAATTTTCCCGAGAATTAAATCGAATTTTCCCGAGTTCTCGAGTGGAAAAATCTCCACCCGAACAAATATATTGGGATTAGTGAGAGTATGTGGAAATATGTATCCAAAAATATCGAGATCTGCAAAAAGTGATCCGGATCAAAAAAAAGATTGATTGTTTTGTCCAATGGAACATGAAAAGTGATCTAGATCGAAAAAAGATTGGGGGCATATTCATATATCTTTGATAAGCTATTACTACGTAATAACTACACTAAACCGGAATTTATGTAATTCATAGTCAATTTAAACCCATGTCTAAACGATAGACTCGAGTCTAATTTTAATCACGACAAAACGTATGTTTAAGTTGTTTTTAACTCTATTAAACGTCAAAACCAAGTGAAGGAAAAAATCGATGAGGAATTTCGTAATGCGTAAAATTTTCGGAGAGCAAAAAATCGCCTCAATTGAAGATTTCTTAGACGTTTTTTAATCCATTGACATCGTAGCCATCCTTTGATGGAATTTGTGACTTTATGGCTTGATAGAAAGAAGACGAAACATTACCCCTATTGCGAAGATCAACTATCAATCGATTGACGATTGACAAAATTTGTCAATTAAGATTGATATTGGTATTGCGAAATACGATTGATAAAAATGTAAGCTATTGTGAACATAACGCAAAAAATAAAGTTATTGTGAATGAAAACTCAATTTTGACAGTTCTAAAATATTTTTAATTTGAAGAGTGATTGTTACGACTTTCAAACAAATTATTTAAACAATATGTATACTGTATACATAATTATCAGTGTTACAAATCTGCGATTGTACAATTTATTTTAAAACGTATCATCAGTGGAATTACTTTTTGATAATGTTGAAGGCGAGACAAATTAAGCGGAATTGGCTTCTATACGGAGGAGTTTGTGAGATGCATCTAATCCTTTGGAACTGAAAAACCGAAGGTAGGAATGAAATTTCCAAGGAATGAAATTTGGCTTATTCTGTCATGTTGTCATAACAGTGTTTTTGAATAGAAGCTTGATCATCTAAGGGTGTCATGCGATTCTATTGCAATGCTTCGAGGTGTTGCTTTTGCTTTTGTTTGAGCTGTTGTTTGTTCTGCTCTTTGGATCACATCATTTGGGGATCTTCGCTGACTGGAGCTCGGTATTTGCGCTGCATCTGGTGCATTCTACCCGAATTCATTACCAGGAGGATCCATGCAAGTATTCAATTCAAAGATTCGAATCACAGCCTCTTCCATATCATTAATCTGGTGACATTGGTTTGGGCCACCTGCGCACCAGTTTTGGAAATAAACCCTTTCGCGATATCAAGATTCTGCTCAATCAAATGAACCAATCTATTAAGTTGCCTTTTATTACTAACTAGTTTAGCTCTTAAAAAATAACAAATAAAAACGTTGATCTTCAACAATTTTAAAAATACTTACATTTTTCTTTAACAGTCGTCTTTATCAACACCGAAATTCCGATTGACTGAAAAATTGACAGCTACCAATAAAATTGTTCACGATTGACAATCACAATACCATTTTGTCAACCGACTATCGCTAATTGATGCACGTTCACAATCGATAAACAATTCATTGACAATTGATCGTCGCAATACCATTTCAAAAAATTGGTTGATATATATCTTCTCAAAAACGTCCGGCTCTGCTTTTTAACTGGACTATTATAACTCTGGCAGTTTATTTTTTTTATTATTGATAATATTCAACTGTAACACATCCAAGAATTATACTTATTGGCATTTGATAAAGCCTTTATGGGAGCGTTTTTCTGAAACATTTATGTGAAAACAAGAAAAAAAATGCAAGAAACAAAATTGTTATGTTAGAACTTCTAGGGCTTCTGGCGGGGGGATGAAACCGGAGTTTTGGTTTGGCTTTCAGGAAATAGTATTGTGATATTGTCCCTAACATAATATCAAAAAATTGACTTTCCTATTATGACTCAAATTTTGCCTTTTTAATGCACTTTTAAGGACGTCTGGCGCAACTTTGAAACCGGCAAACTTTTCTGGCAATTTCATTTTCTGTCTATATCGGTCATAAATTAACATATGCCAAAATATTAAGTTTGCTAAGACTTAAATTTCTTAAATTTTGTGCACTTTTGAGGTTATAGCATTCCTATATAAACCAACGCAGCGCTGCCAGAAATATATTTTCGTGTTCAGTAGTCACCACGAACTAAGCTCACAAAGTTACAGCCTTGCTAAAATGACTTGAGAAAAAACGTCGCTAGCTCTCATTCTAATAGGATTTCCTTGAATGTATCTCTTTCATTGAACTTATAAAGACGGTATATATAGCTTGTTACACGAAGAAGTTTAGTGAACGAAGAATATCTTGACAGAAGGTCAAACGTAGAAGTTACATTTGTTGTTAAACTATGTATCCGCCTTTTCCTCCAGTTCAGTTTGAAAATTTAAAACCTGTGAATTTGGCCACTCAGATTGAGAAAGACTAAGCCAATTAGGGCCAGACCACCACAAGGCATGGGTTTGTAAATTAGGGGGCTGAACTCCCCGTGAAGCACACTCAGCCAGGTTGTCTTCAGAGCGTACATGATACCAATCTGAAATATTTGTTAGTTGTTGTATCTCGGAGACGCTGTTGGCGACAAGTGTTTTCCAACGTATTGGTAATGCATGAATCCATGCAAGGACGATTTAGGAATGAGTCCAAAAATACTGTTTAATATTAGATGACTGACTTCCCATTGCAGTCATATATCTTTTAAACAGCTTAGCAAGTAGCAAGGTACCGCATAATTCAAGTCGCGGTAGCGATACTTTCTTGATAGGAGCAACTCTTTGGTGGGATTCTGTAAAAATTGAAACGAAACATACTTTCGCATATTAACAAACGAAAGAAATCACGCGAAAGCGAACATTTGCTTCATGTACCTAACTCCTATCATTTTCTTTTTCACATTCGTTTAGGTTTAAGAAACTGTAACAACAAAATTAGAGTTTGGCAGTCTCAGTATGTCGTTTTCGTTAATTTTCGAGAAGTTATTTTGAAAATTAACAGCTGTCAATTGAAAACATTTTGTTTGCTGAATTTGATTGTGCACGAAGGCGGACGTTTGGGATAAAAATGTAAGTTAAATAAATAAATAACAATTTGTAAGCTGTTAGATTTCAATCAATTATTTATCAATGTGAGTTTCTTTTATTCATCAATGTAGGTGCATAAGCATAGATATGTATAAATAGGACGGCAACAACAACAGAAACACAGCAAAAACTGTTGATTGAATGCATGGAGAAGTACCCTTCATATGGCCAAAAATTCGACAGACAAATCCCATTTTCCATTCGATTAACAGCTTCGTGTAGTATTTTCGACAATGTACTCCATGCGTGAGGAGAAGCAAAACCTGTACCAATCATCCACTGGCAACCACCTCCAGCCAGTACCTCAAGCGTGGAACATAGCCTTCAAATAGGAGGGACGTATGTGTTTCGCGTTCCTGTAGGAATACATACCTAAAAGCTCTTTTATTCAACCGAAAACGTTGAAGAAAACTAAATAAAAAAATAAGAACATGTAAACTTACAATTCAATACACATCAATAAAACAAATCTTTCATCGGACAGCGTAAGAGGATTGGAATATTCCCGAAGATTTTTTCTTAAATTTGTAGAATCTTCTACATCGCTAACATCACTATCACTTGCTATTAACAAATAATTCGCCAGCATATTTTGTATGGAATCTAAGAAATTTAGAAATCAAAGAAAATGATAAAACGCAAGAAAATAACTGTCGTTTGTTTTCTTTCGTGGAGACGATAAAATCTGTTCGTTTTTAAGGTTACATGAAGCAAAAAATAGGAAAACGTCAAAGAAAATGTTCTCGTTCTATTTCATTCGCGGCCACGAAAATTTCTTTCGTTTTTGATGTTACATGAAGCAAACCGTTCGTGCGCACGAAAACGTTTAAGCGTTTTCACCGTACAGAATCCCACCCATGGTTTTTGCGGTTATCAGTTTGATGAAAACTTTACCATCAATAACGCATCGATAATAAGCAGAATTTGAGGCGTCTGAGAAACCGTGCACTTCTCCACAAGACGTGGTCTTAGTTCCCAACCATCTAGGGATCCTAATAGATTCTAAGGCATGTAGAGTTTTGCGGTAGTTTTCCCACTCAGCATTTAGTGGAGGGGGAATTGGGTCATCCCATCTTATTCCAGCACACCACAATCTTTGAAAGTAGATCTTTGCTTGAATGATCGTTGGGGCTAGCCACCCAAGAGGATCAAAGAGCTTAGCAGCATCAGACAAATAAAGTTCGTTTTGTGTGTGATCTACGTACTGGTAGTGTTATTTTAAAGAAAAAGTGATCACAATGCGGATTCCAGAAAAGTCCTAGTGCTATCTATCTATCTATCTTATCTATCTATCTATCCTAGTGCATTAATCGATAAATTTGAATTTCCGTCAAAATCGAAAGATAATTCACGATCTTCTGATAAAAGATCAGAAAGGAGCTCTGAAGAGTTTGAGGACCCCTTTCCAGACATGAGAATCTGCTGGAGCTCCATTTGAATCTTTTTAGCTGTGTTTACATCATCAGCTCCAGAAATAATGTCGTCGACATATATATCTCGTTTCAGAATTTTTGATCCGATTGGATAATTACTAGCCTCATCGTCAGCTAGTTGCTGAAGCACACGTATTGATAAAAATGGTGCACATAGGTAACAGTTAGGAGTTTGTACAGCTGCAGACGCTCAGCAGTGTCATTTCTCCAAATAATTTGTTGAAATGTAGTTTCATCAGGATGTATTAGTATTTGTCTGAACATTTTTTCAATGTCCGAAGTAAAACCAATACAGTATGATCGCCAACGTAATATGAGGGACGTTAGGTCGTTTTGTAAAACTGCTCCTGGCAGTAATTCTTCATTAAAGCCTGTCGAATCTGGAGGCTTCGAAGAGCCATCAAATACCACACGTAATATGGTGGTGGAACTACTCTGCTTCCATACACCGTGGTGTGGAAGAATCAAAATATTTTTTTGACTCGGATAGCTCAGCAAGATTGCATGAGTGCTGCATATGATTAAGATCAATGTACTCTTTTATAAATTTTAAATACTCAGTTTTAAGATTAGTATTTTTAGGAAAAGTTCTCTGTTCCAAATGTTCAAATCTTTTGCGAGCATTATGACTTGAGTTTTTAAAGCAGTGGTAATCTTCACCTAAGGCTTTTGACTTAAACGGAAACCTAAAGACATATCTTCCTGAAGGAGAACGATAAAGTGTTTCTCGAAAGTACACACGCACGTTCCTCAGTGGTCTGTACACGTTCTGTAGATACCTCCTCTAGTTCCCAAAACTTTCGAAGAGTATTGTCTATGTTCACTTGAGTGGAAATAGATAAAATATTTTTAACATCTGAAGACTAGAGTTCTCGCTTGGTTCTGAAAGGATCCAACGTAAATGAGTTTGTTGTGCCAATGGACCATTATTAGTTTTTATAATACCGTTGAGGATGATTTTATGGAACACATCTGCACCAAGTAGTATGTCGATGCGTCCAGGCTCTGCAAAAAACGGGTCTACTAAAGTTACGTTAGGAACATTGAAAGGTAATGTAGCGTTAAGTAGCCAAAGCATTGCAGGAACAGAGATTGAATTCAACAAACCCTGTACACGTGCTCGAAGTCGTTGAGCCAATACCATTAATAACACAATGGAGAAGATTTTTCTTGCGTCTTAATTTTTGAACACAATGTTCGGTTTATAAACGATGATTGAGACCCTTGATCTATGAGGGCTCTCAAAAAGAAATCTCCACCAGCACTGGATATTTTTGGAATTCGAGATTTTCAAGTGTTTTTTTTTTTTTTTTTATTCGAATCATAATTATAAACTGTTTAATGATTGTTTTGCTTTTATAAGACAAAAATCTCAAATCCCAAGTTTCTAAACAGCAATTTCCAGCAGCAAAAACTCCAAGGTTGATCAAGTAGTGAAACAGGCGACTATCTATAGTAATTATTTTATTAAACAGTAGGTACCTAAGTGTCCCGCTTCATGTGATTAAGGGATTTAAGCCTCTTATCGTATGTCGCAGGTCCTGCTCAGAGATATCTATGTGCTTTCGTCCGGCAGGCGTATTTTTTTTTTTGGTTGTCTTTAGGTTGTCGTTTGCTTTAATTTCCAGACTACTATTTATGAATATTTCACTATTCTAGAGAATTCCTAATTCTCATCATGCATATAATCTGCATTCTGCTTTGAACTAGGTATATGTATGTTAGCCTAACCTAAACTCCTCTCCCAACGCGCACACGCTTTGAATCACCATTTAGTTTTGCAAAATTATACAACAAGTGTTAAGGGAAATTTTCCTTGTTAACTTCCATAGCGAATAATTTGGTGGTACAGAAACTAACTTCGCCTGTTAAATTTATATGTTAAGAAATTACTTGTTAAAAGTTAAACTGTTGTTTTGTGGTACAGGCCCCAGGACTCGTTGTATTCTTTATGCAAGCATTCAAGTAATTATGTAATATGTATCACACCAAAAACATAAATGTAAAAAAAAGAGCCAAGTTCTCTAACAGCAAAAATTAGGTGCGTAACTAGTCAGCCACTGAAATTAATGAGATCTTAATGAACGCCAAGTTCTCCAATATTAACAATACATCGGCTGGTTTTGGAGTTATTCTTAATTTCGTGGAAAAAATATGTTCATTCGCACAAAAAACTGTTTATTTTTAGATTTACAAAAAATACATGTAATCCTTTCGTGTAGATCATCTTCGTAGCTATATATGTGCTGAAGACTGTTATGTCGAAAAGTTAATATTTTAGAAGATATTTACAAAAAAAACTCAATCAATCGCCACAATTGGAACTTCCATTCCAATCCCAATGCATACCCATCTCATACACCATTGTCAATGTCACCACACCCACACGGCCATACGCATAACGTTGGTTGAAAGTGGCTGTCAGCTAAAAACGCCAACACACTTAGGCCAGTATAGGTCCATTGTGATAAAATAAACGCATAACACTATATATTATATTATATACGCGCAAGAAAACCGAGAGAATTGCTCCGAAAGGGGTGTGGCTTGTGTGTTTATCGCTCTCGATGCATTATGCGTTATGCCTTGTTGGATTGCATGGGGAGATTTCGTGTTGGATATGAGTGGAATCTGGAATGTCGTGGGCGTGGCTGGCAGTGGTGTGGTGGTGGTGGTTGCTGTGGGAGAAAATTATTTTTGTTGGATAGGAGGCGGATCTTAAGTGAGAGACATAATTCATACCTAGGTCTAGGATTTTTGCATATGAGATGTGCTTGAGTTGAGGAGAAATACCTTTTGTGAGGTTTGATGGGAGAGAATGGTGAATATTTTATGTTGTTAGTGTTGCTCCTTTGCTAATGCATCTCGGTCGATGTCATGGAGGATGGAGGGTTGTGCTCTGGCCTCTCTCCCCACGATCATCGCATTGTTTCATATTCGTTGTATTCTGTTCTTGTATGCATTTTTGTTGCACGTGTGCTCTCTCTGTTTTGTATTTGTATTATTACGAGTTGGGTGGGGCCGATGATTTTGCAATGAAATATCTTGCTCGCATTTTTAGGGTGTAGGTCAGTAACGGTATGTACTACATAGTCAAGGTATATAGAACTACAAGGTATGATATTCCGCGATTAATTTTTCGTTTTTTCTGCGCATGTACGTCACTTGACGACAACGATTTTAACGTTTCTGTGAAAATATATTGAAATACGGGTAGTTTTCTGTGCCCAAGTTTCATTTTTAATAACAATAATGTTGTGTGTGCTGTTTTCAGTGTAATAGAATTGTAAACAAATTAAATAAATTATTATCTGTTGCCTATGTTTTGTCGTCTGGTGACGTCACTTTGAAGAGAGAGATGCAAACAAACATGCGCAATATCATACCATGTATTTCTATATACCTTGCTACATAGTTAGTTTTCGAAGACCCAAGTAGGCGGTCGAAACTGACGAGTGACAACAATACCTTAACTATGCATGCATATTATTATGAACTAACGTACGGAACCTTCGGTGCGCGAGTGACACTTGCACTTGGCCGGTTTTTTGTGATTCTTTTGTTTACTTTCAATGCCGAGCTGATTAGGAATTCATCAGATCGTGGGTTCCAACTAAGTCCCAACGTTTTTTAATGTTTGTGACTCCTTATCCTTGACATCAGAGTGTATTGCTTGATCATTGGGTGGTATGTGTCCAAGCAGCTGTGGTATATTGCTGCACCACTTTCGAAGATTAAATTGTGCTGATTGCAAAATTTGAATTAATTGCTTCTGCATGGCGATGGCTTCTGATAGGCTGTTAGAGCCGGACATAACGTCATCCATGTAAAAGTCGCTAGCCAAAACCTTAGCTCCTAATGGAAACATACGTGAGTTGTCCTTGGCCAGCTGTTGCAGACATCGTGTTGCAAGATAGGGCGCTGATGTGGTACCGTACGTTACTGTGTTTAGCTGATAGCATTTTATTTCTTGATTCTATCCGCTCCGCCAAAATATGAGCTGGTAGCCCCGATCCTCCTTTCTCACAAGAATTTGTCTGTACATTTTCTCAATATCTGCTGTGAATACAAATCGCGGTGTTCTGAAGCGTAAAAGTATTGAGAAGATGTCATCTTGTATTGTGGGCCCAGACAACAGTACGTCATTTAATGAGATATTTGACGATGTTTTCATTGATGCGTCAAACACCACCCTGAGTTTGGTGGTGGTACTATCGGCCTTAAGCACTCCCTGATGGGGCAGAAAGTAGTGTGGCGACCCTATAGTACCTTCTTCGCCCTCGCTCATATGTCCAAGATCTATATACTCTTGCATAAATTTGGCATACAGATTTTTAAATTCGGCGTCTTTGTTTAATCTTTTTTCCATGGCCAAAAATCTTCGCAGCGCTATTTCTCTGGATTCTCCTAAATCTGAGGGCTGACGGGAGAAAGGCGAGCTGACTATGAACCTCCCATTGTTCTCGTCTCGCTGAAATGTTTTTTTCGAAATGCCTTTCACATTTTTGCTCTGCTATAGTATTACTGCTTTCCTCTTCAGCGATATCTTCCATCCGCCAAAATTTTGCCAAGTAAACCTACAATTTTTTTTAAACAGTTAACCTTCTTAAACTAAGAACTTGGCGTACACTTAGATCTCATTACTTTCCGTGGCTGACTAGTTACGCGCCTAATTTTTGCTGTTCTATATAAGAGAATTTGGCTCTTTTTTTACATTTATGTTTTTTGTGTGATTTCACTAATTTTTGCAAAGTTATTTTTATTAGATCTCACAAACAACGTAGAAACGCCTTCGCTTTTTAATACATATGTCAATAGACACTGCTACCATCACTTTGGCTTTCTTTCTTATAAACTATTCATTAAAATTATATTCAGCAAGTATATTGACTTCTATTCATATTTTAAGTGGGCAGATTCCACGCCCCTTAAATGGACAATTTTTAGTTTTTGAAATTTCTCCTTTCGTACAAAGCAGGTCCTACACTGTACCGAATTTCAACATTCTGCGACAACTGGAAGTGGCCCAAATAAATAATATCCGATTTTCAGAAGTGGGCGGATACCACGCCTCCTGAAGGGAGAATATACAATTTTTGATTTTTGTCTTTCTGTACACTGCAAGTCGTGCCGCTGTACCAAATTTCAACATTCTACGGCAATGGGAAGTGGCCCAAATAAATAATAACCGATTTTTAAAAGTGGGCGGATATCACGCCTCCTGAAGGAAGAATATAAAATTTCACTGCAAGTCCTACCGCTGTACCAAATTTTAACATTCTTCGGCAATCGGAAGTGGCCCAAATAAATAATAAACGATTTTCAGAAGTGGGCGGATACAACGCCTCCTGAAGGGAGCATATAAGTGCATCGATTTTTTTTCTTTCTGTAGACTGCAAGTTCTACCGCTCTACCAAATTTTAGCATTCTACGGCAATGAGAAGTAGCCCAAAGAAATAATAACCAATTTTCAAAAGTGTACCACGCCCCCTGAATGGAAAATCTTAAGTTTTGGACTTTTCCCAGTGTATGCACCACAGGATCTAGCATTCTGCCAAATTTCACGACTCTAGGATGGGCGGAAGTGCTTCATAATTTTGATGATCATCATCTAAGTGAGTGAGTGAGTGAGTCAGTTACGGTTTTTGCGATTTTGAGAACCACTAATGCTATAGAGATGAAATTTAGTGAGGTGGACCTTTTTAATGAGCTAGGTAAATGTTTTAAGTTAAGTTAGGTAAGTTTTAAGTTTCTGGCTCAATTGGTTCCGAAGTTAGAGGGGGGTCGAAAACAGCCTAAGTTTGTTCTGTAAAAAGGGTAAAGGCACCAAGTGACAAAGAACAGAAATAGGAACAGAAACTGAAACAGAACAGAAAGTTTTTTCGTTCTGTTGTAAAATCTGGTTCTGTTTACGTTGCTCGCTCAGCTACACAAAACTGAAACAGATCCAGAAAAAGATGGCTGCGTCTATTCTGTGCAAATAAAAAACCTCCCTACCGCGATAAATTGCATTTCTGTCGCTGGCAGCAACTGTTTCTGTTTCAGTTTCTGTTCTTTGTCATTTAGTGCCTTAAGTGCCTTTACTAGAGAACTTGGCTGGGGCACTACCGTGCCCTTTGATATTAACTGATTTTGAATACCTACTTTTAAGAAACAAGATTCAACGAATTTATTTGTTAATGATTACTGAGTTTACTTATTTGGAGGTGAGTAGATTTGAGTACATTTTATTTGTGAATACATATGTAGGTACAAACAATTAATAGGTTTAACAATCGCTGATAGATGTGAATGTGTATAAAAGAAAAAGAAGTAGCACCTGGTTGCATTTTACGGTAGAAGGAGAAGGGAAAGCTAAGTGTGATATTTGGAAAAGTACGTATATAGCCCTACATGTATACATGCTCTACATGACGGGGGTATCGTAGTCGCAAAGCGAACTGGGTAATTTGAATAAGTTTCAATGTATCGTTAAAAACGTTCAAATCGAATTTTTCCCGAACGGGGAACTGTTCACTTTGCGATTTTGACGATACCAAAATATTCATCTCCGTTAATAATTCCCCCGGTGGATTCCACGATAGGGGTGAAAGTTCTCAAATAGGATTCGACAATAAAACGTTTTTTATCGAAGCGATCGCAAAGCATTTGCCATGCAGAAGCATAGTTAGCTGATGTACAGGGAATAGAGTGAATCATTTTCTCATCTTCACCTGACGCGCACTTCTTTAGATAATTAAGTTTTCTAGCATTATCTAGGCCAGGTTTATTGTGAATCATTCCCGTAAATAATTCCGGAAAATGCAGTTCTTAAAATCACCGCCAAATTCAGGAAGATTTATTGTTGGAGGAAGGTGCACACCATGTTCGTCATTAGAACTACGATCAACAGAAGGCGCATTATGATTGACCGAAATTCCCTCTGCAGGCGGAGGGGAAGAAGAAATTGCATCTATTTTGTCAACGATATCAGATTTTATATCCAAGAACATATCTTGAAATGATTCTGTTCGAAAGCTCGATAATTATGGAAAAGGGAGAAATGAAAAAGAATGAAATATATTAAGTTTATATAATATGTAAAGAGAAGTTTATTTTCAATATAAATGTGAATAAGGAAATCGATCTTATAAAAATGACTACTTGCCTCAGCGGTGGTTTAATCTCAAGTGAGGTATGTTAATGGAAAATGGAGAGATCATTAGTGGGAGATTACACATAATGTGTGGTGGGTACTGAATAGATAGAGAGGATGTTACTGAATGGGGAATTAAAATTGGGAGATTGGTAGCTTTTGGAATTACAGGGTGTGAATATACATAATTATGTATGATACAATTTAGACAAATTATATAATCTACTGAACAGATTCATAGTCACCCCGAACAAAATACTTAGCATCTGATTTACCTTCCTCCTTCGCAAGAAGAGAAAGATTGATATGGTTTTCACGAAATGTTGACATTAATACTCTTCAAGAATTTGTAGACGGCCATTCAAATGACTAGCTTTAGCCAAACGATTTTTAGGACTTTTCTCAAAATTTCTTTAAAAAACAATCAAGTCCTCTTTCAAATTATCTTGCTTCAAACATAGAGTGTCTACTCTTCTTGCGAAGGAGGAAGGTGATATATAGCGTCCTCCATATTCAGAAATAAACTCGAAATTGTTTTCAAAGAGCTATACTACCTGATTCAGAGATTGGATGAAAACCAAGATAATGAAAAGAAAATGCACTTTGCAACTCTTAAACTCCAACAGGGAAATGTATTAAATTCAAGTAAGTAGATATATATATAAAAAAAAAAGTTTTATTCTCGTTTCAAAGAACTGCTTAATGAATTTGCAAGCAAGAAACTGAAAGAATTAACGGGGTCTATTAACGAATAGCGTTATCTAAGAAAAAAACTAATAACGATATGCACGTAAGTAGGTATGTTGTACCGTAAGTTAAAATTCGCCAAGGACAAGTTATGTCTTGATACTCATGGATAAAATACACTCGGCAACGAAATAAAGAAATTTGTTGATAATAAATTTAATATTTCAACCGCACACTGCACTGCGCATATATATAATATATCTATATATAATATGCCTTCACTAAAAAATGACTGATTCAGCAATTTTTGCAATAGCGTAACGACTACAATAATTATTGGCACCCCCAATTTTTGACCCAACTATTGGCACCCCACCATTCAACAGTGATTTTCTCAATAACCCTTTCTTCGAATAAGTCAATTTATTTTTTATTTTAAATTTGCACATTTTTCTCATATTTGTGTGTCTTTAGTTTGGAGACATTACTTTTCAATTCTGTTTTATAAGTGAAAGTAAAATCACGTGCGACAAAAAAATCAAAACCTCAAAATTTTCAATGTTTTGGTTAAGGACGTATAATTTTGTAAGTTTTTTTTCACTACTTCCTTTTATATTTTTTTGATGAAAACTTGCTTTTTTACTATAAGAATGCATTAAATAAGTCGTTTGTAAATATATTTTGTTAAAAAAGTTATTGTTTTATTAATAAAAGGGGTGCCAATAATTGGGTTAAACAAAAACTGGTATTCAATTATTGGAAGGGGGGTGCCAATAATTACATCCTATGAAGCTACAATTATTGGCAATGCCAATAGTTGTAATTTTGTGAGTGCCAATAGTTGTATAATGCAACAGTTATTCATTGATTTTTGGGGTAAATGAGTTTTTCTGCACCAATTTCAGGTTTGTTCAGAGCAAAAAGATTTAACATCGTACATATTGCTAAACGGTTATTTCGGTTGCCTTTTTTAAAAAATACACACTATTTTACTTTCTTGAATTTATTAAATTCTACAATGATTTAAATAATATTAAAAACAAATTTTTGTTAGTTTCCATTACAAAATACTAATTTTATAATAATTATTTAAATTAATTTAATTTCCAACGAAGAAAATAATATTTTTTGTTTATTTGCCTTTGAAAAACATTTATCTATATTTTAATTTATATTTATCTTTTATTTTATAATTTTAAATAAAACATTTTGAAAGCATATGTAAATATAATAATATATAAAACTTGATGTTTTTCTGTTTAAAGAGTACCAATAATTGTAGTTTTTAGGGGTGCCAATAATTATGTCAGGGTGCCAATAATTGTGGTTTTTTGTAAGCTTTTACTAAATTGGCATTTTAAATATATTTTCAATGACTAAACCGTTATTTATAGAACTTAATCAACGAGGAATTTAATAATTTATACTTCTGTATACAACAGATTCAAATAACTCTATAAACGAAAATGTTATAGTTGATCAAGGTTGAAATTTCCTTAGGGGTGCCAATAATTGTAGTCGTTACGCTAATTGTTAATTATCCGGCTCGAAGGACCAATGTTGCTCGTTGGGTTTTCTAAATTCTTGCTTCAAAAAAGCAGTTCCAAAGAGAACAAATGGTAAAATAAAACAGGTTACAATGAGTTTGTATAAAGATTTCAATATAATTATAATCAATATAATAATGTTTTAAAGAAAAAGAACTTGCCTGGCGGACGGAAGAATCTCAAGTGAGGTTTCTTAGTAAAATTCTAAGTGAAGAGGAATGGATGATAAAATGACAGATGGGTGGATCATAGGTGTGTGTGGATAGTGAATGTGAATGGATAGTGTGGACTGAAAGTGATGCCAAATTTAAATTTATTGAATATTAAACATCGACATTGTTGTCAGAAAGTGTATATTGTAATAGATTTGTAGTAGAGTACACGTTGGACTCGGATCTAATTAAACAGAATTGGCAAATTCTTTATGAATAGCAGTCGTGTTTTACCTGTGGGTTAACTTTAGATTTGAGTTTAGTTAGACCCGGGTTTATATTGTAACTATGAATATGCCCCATTGTTTTTTTGTCCCAATGGAATACCACATTAGTCGGTAATTTTGTGTACGCTGGCAAAGCTGAGCTACACAGTTCTTAATAAAAAAATTAAAAAGACACATGAAACGCATCCCCTCCTAATGTGGGCATGTTGTATTTAGTCGTGTTTCACCTAGAGCTTGAAAGTATCTCTCAACCTTTTCGAAGGTCTAAATATTACTCTCAGTTATTGAGAATGTTAAATATGATCACATAATAATCAGTTTCTTAGCACAGTATTTTTTTTTCTCAGAGAGAAAACCTTATTTTTTTTTTTGTATAGTTTCAGTCAACCACTGAGAGATATCACTGACAGAAAAAAATAAATCTCATTTGTACACTTTTCACTATAACTATTGACATTAGTTAGCAGCGCATGCGGAATTGCATTAGTGATATGAAGAGTCATTAGTTAACACTCGTCTTAGGAAGTTCAGTGCAAGTGAAAGTGTCCCGGCCACACAAGTAATGAGAAAAGGTATTGCTAAAACCCTTGAGAGTTTACTTTATGTTGAATATAATTCCAATGTGACTGACCGTTAATGCATAATATATAGGTGTATCTACATCTGCTTATTTTGTTTTGCATAACTTAACTTGCATAAGTTCTTTAGTTCATTTTGTTCCTCCGCACGAAGCGCACGTAATAAAGATTACATTTATTTTTCAACACAGTTTGTCTTTACTTTTTTCTTTTGGACTCGTAATAAGGCTTTTATCACTTTAGTCAAACTTAATTCTAAAATTCTTAAAATATTTCTTATTATCCATTCAGTTGATGTCAAGTCAATCAAGTCGTTATGGAAATTAGAACAGCAAAAATCAAGTTCTATGAAAACAAATTCAGTTCTTTCACTCCTGGGAAAAAACTCTGGAATAATTTTAAAAAAATTGGTAATTAGGTTATGTCGAAAATCTGCGTTACTACGATGCAATTTCTGGGTTCTCTAAAAGCATATGTGGGTGCTACCTGGATAGCCTAATGAAATTTCGGACATTGTCCTTCCTGCACAAAGTCATCGAAACTAAAGAACCTGAGTATCTACACAACAGAATTAATTTCCCCCCACCGACACGTTCTTTTGTCTTAACCATAGCTCGGTATCGTTATCTTACATCGGGCCAACAATTTTTTGTTCACGTTATTCGCCTCTACCAATTGCGCTGAGAAGAATCAGAAATAGTATTATAGTTCCATAGGATTATTATTTTATGTTTATTTCGAGATTGATACCTACGTGCTTCCCTCGATTATCTCATTGATTTTTATTAGGAAATAGTAATGTAAAAAAGCGTTTCCCAGAAGGTGGGCCCTGTAAATACGAAGTTTGAAACAAATCCTTTAGGCTGACGGACGGACGGGCAGAATTGCGAGAAGCGATATCCACTTGAATTGATTAATATCTAGAGTTCGAAATTTTGCACGAGAACATTATGTATAGGTACGAGAAAGTTAAAAATTATTTATTTCCAAAATTTATTCAGTGAGAGGGCTGAGCCTGCTTTCTTAAAAAAATCAAAACAAAATTAGGTTCCAAGGTTGATAGACAAACGCATTTCAATCAAAGCCAAGTCTCATCCAAGTCTTTTTCCGCGAATGTTGGTAAGGTAAAACACACCGTTTCTTTGTTACTGTTAAATTTTGTGTCTTATGAGGTTTGAAGCTCGTCAATGGTGCTTATAATTCTGTCGTCCACAGTACCTACAGTACGTTCTCGATTAACGCAACTCTCGATTTGCGGAACTCCTCGGTTATCGCAACACCTAAATTTCCATCATTGCTGACGTGGTAATCGCAACTTTCCAAAAATGCTTCCTCTATAAGTGAAACTTTTATTTCATCATATCCTCTTGTTTTACTTGTCCTTTAAGAAAATATGGTCAATTAGGGTTCCGTTAGCCAAAAAAAAAGGGAACCCATGATGTAAACCATTTAAGGATTGCAATAATTTAAAAGACGTTTGTCTTACGTTGTAAGCGATTTTTAAATAAATAAATACAAAAAAAAAAAAATATATATATGTTGAATAAGAACGACAACACTGAATTCAATACAACTTTTTTAACTTACTTTCGAAGAATGAGGTCCTTGGTTTATCATTTCCATTTATTTTTTATGGAAAAAGTTAACTAAGGAGTGATACATCTAAAATTCAAAAATAAAAATCAAGCAAAGAGCGAAAAGGTAAGTGTACCTATAAATAAATCTCAGAGCAAGACCTTAATGTCGAAGCCGAATGTATATTACAGCTCTGGTTCACCATTATAAGAAGATGTTTTAATCATAACTACCTACCCCAATTTAATTTTGAATTGCCTTTGCATATAAAATGAAGACGATTGACAATGTCAACCGGTTATGTGCAAATTCCCTTGAAAGTAGATATTTATGTATTATTAATCAAAATTCTTAGAAAAAGTTGAATACGAAGTGTTCAATGACACCCAAACAAAATCGGCCTGCAACATAATACATAGACATACCTACATGTAATTTGATATTTCTCTATAATAATTATTTTTTTTTTTTATTTTTTTTATATAGTCGCTTCTACGTAATATTGACGCTACAATATACGTTGACACGGACATCGTATTTGTTTCTCCTCCTACAGAACTATGGGAACATTTTACTTATTTTAATGCGTCGCATATTGCTGGACTATCCCCTGAGCATGAAGATGAGAGCATTGGCTGGTACAACAGATTTGCTCGCCATCCATTTTTTGGAAAATTGGGTGTTAATTCTGGAGTAATGCTCATGAATTTGACGAGAATGAGAATATTTGACTGGGAAAATCGAATTCTTCCTTTACACAAACAATTTAAATCGAAAATCACATGGGGCGATCAAGATCTAATAAACATTCTGTTTTTTTATCATCCCGGTAATGCAGGCGCTATATTTAATTTAGTTCTATACAAATAATGAAATAGTTTTTATATATTTATTTTTAGATAAACTTTACATATTTCCTTGCATATATAATTATCGGCCGGATCATTGCATGTATATGAATGTATGTAACGTTACAAAGGGCATTCGAGTTCTCCATGGAAACCGAGGATACTTTCATTCAAATAAGCAGCCAGTCTTTAAGAAAGTGTATGAATTCTGTAAAGACTTTAAAATTGAAAATCAAATAAGTGGAGAGTTTACATATCAATTAAGTCAAGTACTTGACAGTCCGTCAGTAAAGAATTCCTCATGTAGCAAAATTACTAAGCAAATAGGATATTTGTCTTAGCATAAAGACTTATTAAAAATAAGGAGTGTATAACAGCACATCTACAGCAAAAATTGTTCAAATACGCTTAGCGAAGAAATATTGCTAAATTTTATGGAGAATGTTTAAAATGAGCCTTACTAATAATCATTTTTAACTTTCACATAAAATATATTGTAAGTCACCATAGATAATTTCATATGGCAAATTTCGCCACTGGTTTTCCATTGGAACGACAAATCCATTTTTTTTATTGGGCAAACAAAGCAATCTTTTTGGATCACTTTTTCAGATCTCGGTATGTTTTCTAATAATACATAATATTTTCAATCAATATATGTACATTCCTTGGACAGCTACTTTACGTCATTCAGGCGAAAACGTTTTGGAGACGCTGAAGTGTTTATTGCAAAAAAAAAAATTTAATTTTATCCCGTCTGATTTTTTGTGTATGGATATATTGGGCCTCCGCAAACGATATGAAAAAATTTAACATTTTTAAAGTCAAATGTCAATTTTGAAAAAAAAATCTATCACATTGAAAGGAGGTTCATGTATACAGTTTGTTCTGCCGGCAGAGGAGGCCCATTGAAATAAATAAATAAATAAATAGGTGGCGCAACAAGCGGTAGACAGCCTAGGCCTAGCTTCTCGCAACCATTCGTTTGTATGAGTTTCTATTTTTGGGACGAATGGAAGGGACCTACAATTTTATGCCGATTCCGAACGGCTGAATTGAGAAGCTTTTTCAGGACAGTTATACTCTCGGATGTTTGTCAGACGTTCGCGAGAGGTCGAACCTGGGATCCCTCGCACAGCAGTCCAGCACACTAACCACTGCGCTACTGCGCCCATTGAAATTAGCCGTTTTTTATTATCAGCTATGATCCATATAGATCATCGATTTACATGCACTTACAACAACAACAGGTGATCCTGCTTTTCATAGAGAGCACGAAATATGTATATGATCTGAAAATTAATTCAAGTATTTCTCGTTGTTTGTGTGGCGTTGTTTATTTCATTCACAAAATGTTGGTGTCCCTGTAAATTAAAGTCACACAGTAATGTTGCCAGACCAAAATATGAAACACAATTAACAACACACAAAATCAATTAGCATTTTTCAAATTCGAATAAGTTACTACTCCGACTTTCGAGATGTTTTGTTTCGCTATATAGCACAAAAATATAAATGGAAATATTAGCAGTACAGTACGGTTAATTATGATACATAATTTGAACATAACATTTGAACCATGATTCAATTACTATCGACTATGCATTGTGCATGATCTCCAATTTGAACGTGACGTCATTTGGGCGTAGAATTTGTGTAGTTCGTTCGGTTTACGTTGATTTTAGTAGTCGATTGCCTTAATTGCTCCAAATAATATTAAAAAAATAATTAAATATCAACATTTATTGAAATGGGTGTTTGTGCTGTGTTTGAGTACCTACAGTGATGGAAAAAATAAAAGAAACAAATATTTACATAATGCTCTACCATCATTAGCTGCATACAATTTGGTCTTTCTCCGAAATCAATTCTATACTCAAATGCTAGGTAAAAGTACTTTGAAATGCTGCAGCAATTTGCTCTTATCAGCTTTTGGTTTTCGCCTAACAGTAAGAAGTGTGAGCAAAAATGTTATTTTGCCTGGAAAAAATAATAGAAACAAACGATTACCACACAGTCGCCATTAGTGATTTTGAAGTAAAGCCCGGGATTTTTTTAATTGAAATAGTTGTAAATTAATTTGTACTGTAATTTAGTATTTTTTAGAAGAAAATCTTAAAACTATGAAATTAATATTTTGTTAAGATGGGTCTTTGAGTGGGGGTGATAAAAAAGCTAAGAAAAGACGTCAAAACAATGGATGAAATAGCTAAGGTCATAAAGTATTCTAAAAAAAAAGTTATTAAAAGTATTCACAGCTATCCATTCAAGTCCCAAAGTAGAAACCAGAGGCAGAAAACGAAAAACGACTCCACGATTTGACAAACTGTTAATACGACTATGCAAGAAGAAACTATTTTGTTTCTTCCACAGCCCAAAAAAAGGAGTTAAAAGCACCAGTTACAAGTCGTAGAATAAGAAATAGATAAAAAACAGGTCTTCCTGGAAGAAGTCCCAGAAAAGTTCCATACTTGAGTGTTGTTGAGCGAAACTGCCTCTTAAGCCTCCACAATAAAATCCGAACAAATCCAAGTATATTTGATACAGAACGATTTTATTTCAAGGTGGCAACGTAAAAAAAAGGCAGAAATCAGCAACACAACAACCGCAAGGTTTCACAAATTTTGAATACGCAAGGGAACGAATTTTTCTTTACCAAATCTTCTTGTTCCTTCTGTGACTGTGGGTTGTGTTTTACTCGCAACGCAACTTCTTTCTCTTCTACTAACGGAGACTATGTAATTTTAAAGAACTGTGGTTACTGTTTCTATTTTTTTGTCTTGTCGACTGCGACGCGAGTATTATTTCTTTCGTAATTTTGTGAAGGAAGGAGAAAGAAGATTTGAGTGAAACTTATATGATTTTCATTTTACGGTCGGGGTTGCCACCTTGTAATTGAACTTTTGTTACGCTTTTTTTTTTTTTTTTATTTAAACATGTATAAACTATTTTAACAAATGAAGTCGGCTCGATGACATTCCGGGGGCCGTCTGAAACCACTAGGTTGAAGACCCAATATCTAAAACAGCGAGCCTCCCTACTGATCTTCTGAGCTTTATCTTTCCGTTGGATAGTCGCACATCACAAGTTCGTACTACCCCGTCAGACCCGGGGTACACCTTCACCACGACACCCACTTGCCAAGTCGAGCGTAAATCATTTGGTTCGACTACGATAACTACGCTGCCTTCCACTACTGGTTTCACGTCCTTGTGCCACTTGGTGCGTCTTGTAATTTCGGGCAAATACTCCAAATACCAGCGCCTGGTGAACTCTGCCATTAAATGCTGGGACCTTCGGCTATAGAGTCTGCTAGTTACATCACTGTCATAAAAAACTCCGGGGGCCGTAACATCTGCATCATCTTCCCCAAACAGCATGGAATTCGGTGTAAGGGGCCTCGGATCTTCAGGATCAACTGGTATGTGCGTAAGTGGGCGACGGTTAATTTGTCCTTGAGCTTCGATGAGAGCGTTGCGTAGTACGTCTTCGCGCGGAATGAATCCCTTTAAAATGAAGTCGACGGTGTTCTTGATCGATTGTATAAGTCTCTCCCATGCTCCACCCATCCACGGCGAGTACGCAGGAATGAAGCGCCATACTATGCCTTCATATTTTGCCGAGTATTCACATAGCGCTTTCTCCATCTCCTTCACGTCCTTGTCTAAAAGGTTTTTTGTCCCAACGAAATTAAGGCCATTGTCACTGTATAAAAACTTGGTGACGACTCTGTTGACCACAAAGCGACGCAGAGCCATAGTACATTGGTCCAAAGAAAGATCATTCAGTAGTTCTACCTGGACGGCCCTGAAGGTAAGACAAGTGAATATCATCCCATATCTTTTAGCGGTTCCTCTCCCAAATTTGACGAGCATCGGACCGAAACAGTCTACTCCGACATGAGTAAAGGGTCTTGACTCGAAGGCGAGACGTGCTGCGGGAAGTTGGCCCATCACGGGCGGTTGTGGCTTGGCTCGGAGAAGTTTACACATGTTACATCGGGATTTCACTCTTAGGACTGCTGCTCGAACGCTGATGATCCATGCCCGTTCACGGATATCCGAAATGATTGAGGCTGTACCAAAATGATGGTTACGGTCGTGATGGTATTGCACAAATATGTCGACTAATGGGTGGTTTTTTGGCAAGATCGCAGGATTTCGAGAGGCGTAGGAGATCAACGCCTTTTGAGCCCTCGAGCTCATACGAATAGTGCCCTCTGCATCTAGGAATGGCGATAAACTGTAGATTGAACTGGAGCTCTGCACTTTCTGATTTGCTTCCAAGGACTGGAGCTCAACTAAATAGGTGTCGTGTTGGATTTTCCTAAACAGCCAATCTTCTGCTCGTTGATATTCAGACGGAGTAACGAAGACCTCTTTGGATGTCGTTCTTTTGAAGAAAAGGTCCTTGGCGCGAAGTAAAAGAGCGATTATCCTCACTGTAGATCCCCACTTCGCTCGAAATCTGGGTTTTAACTCGTCGTAGATGAGGAATGAAGTCTTGGTGGGGCTGGCATGAACCATGATGCTAACTCCTGCTTCGTTGCTGTCGTCCGACCTACCTGGCTTAACGGGCCACAGCTCAAAGGGACGGCGAAGAAATTCGGGGCCTCTGAACCACCGTGCTTCATGGTCTCCCATCGACGAATCACTCCATCTTGTACCGTCATCGGCGACGTTATCTGCAGAGCTTATGTAGAACCATTGACGAGGTGTTGTTGAGTCTAAAATTTCTCCGATTCTCACAGCAACGAACGACGGGAATTTGTAATCTCTAGAATTGGTCCATGATAGAACTGTCTTTGAATCCGACAAATATAACACCTTGTGGATTGGAATAGTATGTGAGGCCCTTATGGTTGACGCTAATCGCACCCCGAGGACAGCAGCCTGTAATTCCAAACGCGGTACCGAAAGACTTTTTACCGGAGCAACCTTTGCCTTAGCCATGACTAGCGCTACCTCAATCTCCTTATCGCGTTCAAAACGAAGATATGCGACTGCGGCAAATGCTTTTTCTGAAGCATCTACGAAGATGATAAGGCTGACATCAGAATCGTTAGGACCCCAGGAAACGTATCGGCGTGGAATCTTCAAATTTTCAATACTAGCAAGCTCCTTGATAAATTCTACCCACTGATCCTTCAGGTGCTTGGATACTGGCTCGTCCCAGTCGGAACCCTCTCTCCAAACCTCTTGCAGGATTATTCGGCCACGAATGATGTAGTTGGAGATAAGCCCTAGGGGATCAAAAATGCGCATGATAGTTCTAAGGATATCTCGCTTGGATATTGTACTCTCTTCGGCTAACATCCTCTCCAGCAAACCATCATCCGAAAGCCTGTACGTGAGATGATCATAAGAGGGATGCCAATACAAACCCAAAACCTTCGTTACGAAACCGTCAGATTCGTTCGGGTCCACACTGATTAGTTTAGGATTAACGTTATTTTGCGGGATCTGCTTCAACACCTCCACGCTGTTTGACTGAACTCCTACCAAGTCAAAGCTCATTGACTTACAAATTCTGATGGCATCTTTAGTTACTGACACGGCCTGGTCCACGGTGTCGTGGCTGTTGAAATAGTCATCCACGTAGGTCCGCTTCACTAACCCATCCACAGCATCGGGATATTCATCCTTAAACTTGTTCGCATGGAAATTTTTAACAAATTGTGCGCATGTTGGGGAACACCTTGGACCGAACATCATCACCTCCATGATATAAACTGTTGGCTTCTTGTTAACATCTCCATTCCTCCAAAGGATTCTCTGACATTGCTGGTCCTCTTCCCTTATGCGTATCTGGTGAAACATTTCCTTTACGTCTGCATTCACTGCTATCATACGCTCTCGAAGTTTAAAAATGCCGGCATGAAGAGAAACTAGGTTATCAGGCCCTTTCAATAAATGTGTATTTAGAGAAATACCATGAACCTTCGCTGCGACGTCCGCTACATCTCTGGGCTTAGGTGAGATTTTATTTTGATTTTCATGGATGAAAGTGGGAGCGTACCATACTCGGGGCCAGTCTTTGTCTAGCTCTTCCACCGAAGCGATCCTTGCATACCCTTTCGATAACAACTCCGCCATATGATTATTTTTCCATTCCAAAAGATGTGGTTTTTTCTTTAGAGACTTTTCTAAACCAATGAGTCGACTAAGAGCCATCGGGTAGCTATCAGGCAATTTCACATCTTCAGCATCCCATAACAATCCGATTTCGTAACGATTGTTCACGAACTTTATAGTATTTTCCATTATGCTTACTGCTCGACTAACTTCCTTACTAATCAAGTCGCCTTTAGGAGGCATAACACCAAACTCCTCGGTCGTAAAGTGTCGCTTGACCAGCTCGTGAAGATCATCATCAGTCTTGATGGCGTCATGTAACAGAAACCGCATTGATGGCCTGGGAACTTCATTGATGCACGTAGCCCTAACTTCTGGCGCTGAATTTCCAAAAACTACCCACCCTAGGAGGGTCTTTAAAGCACATGGCTCCTCTTCTTTACCGTGGCGCTGGCCACGTCCTAGCAAAAATGTTGCTTGATCTAAACCTACTAAGATCTTTGGCTTGGCATCGGTGAGATCTTCGAGTGGGAGACCACGAAGGTGTGGATACAACAACTTTAATTTAGAAACGTCAACCGACTGAAAGGGAAGCTCTAAACCCTTAACTGCATACACGTTATTCAGGAAATGACGCTTACGGTTACGAACGTTTGAGACAGCTAAATTAGTGCGAATAGATTCTTCACTCCTGGAAACACCCTTGGTCCACTGGATTGTGAGCTTTTCTGATTCTCCTTCGAGTCCAAGCTCATCAAAAAGGTCTCTTTCCACCATAGTCAAAGATGATCCGTCATCTAGGAATGCGTAGGTGTCAACGAACTTATCCTTCTGTCCATAAATCCGTATGGGTACTATCTTAAATAGCACAGGCAGCTTAGATCCAATATGGGAAGAATTAAAGTTTAATTGCGGAACATACGGAGCGGCCGACGCGTTTAGCTCATTTACATGATTTGCGGAGGCCTGATGCAACAGCGGGTGATGGCGTCTAGAACACCCTGGTTGGCTGCAAGTCTTCTTTTTCGGGCAAGACCTCCAGTCATGATGTGTTGGGTCCAAACAATGGAAACATATCTTCAGTTGTCGTGCCAAAGATAGCCTTTCTTCTGGTGGTAGCAATTTAAATTCCTCGCACTCGCTGAAAACATGTTGTTGGCGACCACACTTAGCACAAGAAGCGTTCAAATTTGATGTTGTAGTTGGTTGGTGCGTGAGAACTCTGTTGTGATTTTTTTGAGCAACCTGCGTTCTCCGGGGAATGGACGACTCCAAAGGCTTAACTAACTCAGGGGGCAGATCGATCACTTTCTGAGTAAGGAAGTTCGCTAGGTCTTCTATGGATGATTTAGGATTTGAGGTTTGCTTTTTACGCCAATCCTGGTAAAGCCCAACTCCTAATTTACAGGATAAGTCCGTCAATACATACCCATTAGAAAGATCATCCCTTCTGTTAAGTGATTTTAAGTCAGCTACGAAACCATTGACCGTTACCGCCCATAGGTGTAGATTTGGATCGCATGTTGATTTCAAAACCGGAAGTTTGAGGAGATCTGTCGTTAATCCGTGAACCAACACATCAGACCGACCAAAAATAGAACGCAGAGAATCCATTATTGCTTCATCGTCGGTTGAATATTTTAACCGGTCACTGACTAACTGATATGCCTCTCCTTTAAGAGCCTTGCGAAGACGGGCGACATTTTCTTTGCCGCTGTACTTCCCCTCCAGAGTTGTTGACCTGAAAACCTCCTCGAAGTAAGGCCACTCCCTCTTATTATAGCCAGAGAAAATCGGCAGCTCCTGCACATTACCTCGGTTCAAAATGGTGAGCAGACTTGCCATGTCTGATTGATGAAGCGATGAATCTTGAAAACTGTCATTATGACCAGAGACCGGATGAATTGGCGTAGACTGTCGTTTAGCAGAAGCCTTTAACAGTGTTTGATGATTTGCTTGGATCCTTTTTAATAACTCTAACCTATCTTCAGAATGCTTAGCAATTGCTGGATTAGAACTGGATGGAACGGTTACTGGAACTGGTGCCTGAATTGGAGCTGAAACATCGACCAATTTCTTCCTCGTCACCTCTAACTCGTCCTTCAAAGCGGCTAGTTCTAAATCCTTCGCTGCGACAGCCGCCTGAGCTACAGCAGCGGCCTCTAACAAAATATCTACTGTGGCTTCTACTTCTACTTGTTTACCTTGTTCGAGGTTTTCAACCTCAACCGCATCACCTGTGTACTTTGTAATATCATCCTCCTTCGCCTCGCAATCAGTATTGTCGCAGAACCATGGATCTTCAGTCGAATACAAATCTGGATTGAATTTGACGCAGGTATAATGCCACCATCGCTTGCACTTCTCACACGAAACCATATCATCAGTATCCGCTAAGCGACAGCCCTTCAAGGCGCAACTGTACCCTGTTCGGTTCATCGATGAGTTGTGGATAGAACACCACTTGAAATAAAATAATGTTGTTGAGCGAAACTGCCTCTTAAGCCTCCACAATAAAATCCGAACAAATCCAAGTATATTTGATACAGAACGATTTTATTTCAAGGTGGCAACGTAAA
This sequence comes from Cheilosia scutellata, assembly GCA_955612985.1. Lineage (NCBI taxonomy): Eukaryota > Metazoa > Arthropoda > Insecta > Diptera > Syrphidae > Cheilosia > Cheilosia scutellata. Next base: position 81,433,416 of record OY015312.1, on the reverse strand, counting down.
AAAAAGGCAGAAATCAGCAACACAACAACCGCAAGGTTTCACAAATTTTGAATACGCAAGGGAACGAATTTTTCTTTACCAAATCTTCTTGTTCCTTCTGTGACTGTGGGTTGTGTTTTACTCGCAACGCAACTTCTTTCTCTTCTACTAACGGAGACTATGTAATTTTAAAGAACTGTGGTTACTGTTTCTATTTTTTTGTCTTGTCGACTGCGACGCGAGTATTATTTCTTTCGTAATTTTGTGAAGGAAGGAGAAAGAAGATTTGAGTGAAACTTATATGATTTTCATTTTACGGTCGGGGTTGCCACCTTGTAATTGAACTTTTGTTACGCTTTTTTTTTTTTTTTTATTTAAACATGTATAAACTATTTTAACAAATGAAGTCGGCTCGATGACATTGAGCAATGAAAATATTAAACAGAGACTAAGACCTCTATTGTGAGTGTCGATAGTTGATCGTTGATCGACAACTGTCGATCGATAGATAGCTCTGATTGTCGATTGCGATTGATATTTGTCGATTTGACAGTCGCTTGTAGTCGATTACAAATGTCTGGTCGATGCTTTCTCTTGGAAGTGAAAAAATGTTGTGCGTACGAATAGCTAAAATCAATCGACGCAATCGACAATTGTCGCGACGATCGCTGATCGACAATCACAATAAGGGCCTAAGTTTCGCCAACAAACACGTCAGACGAACAAAAAATTCCGAATTCGATCCCAAATAGACAAAGAAGACAGTTAAACTTGGAGGAGGAAATTTAATGATTTGGGGGTGCTTTTCAGCATCTGGGGCTAGTTCACTTTTCATATTAAAGGATAAAATGTAGACTACGTGGAAATCTTAAACACTGTTATACTGTCATTTGCTGAAGAGGACATGCCTATTAAATGAGATTTTATGCAGGATAATGACCCCAAGCACTCCTCAAAGTTGGCCAAAGAATGGTTTCATAAAAAACAAAATCAATGTTATGGAGTGGCTATCACAATCTCCTGATCGTAACCCGATAGAACATCTATGGGACACTCTTAAGCGCAGGATCGGCGCCTGCAGAGCCACAAAAACAAGGAGAAACTGTGGACAATTATTCAAAATGCATGGCACTCTATAACTCCCGAAACTTGTGCCAAGTTGGTTCATTCCATTGGACGTAGATGTGGAGCAGTTATTAAAAATAAGAGCGCAACGACCAAGTATTAAAAGGATATGAAACACCTTTACTGTAACTTAATTCCTGGCAGAAAAAATAAACTAATTTGTTTCTATTATTTTTTCCAGGCCAAAATTAAGGAAAACCAGAATCGACATTTTATTTACTATTTCTCTTCTTTTTTATTAAAAACTTTAATGTTACATTTCTTCATTACATTGTATTGAAACTATTAGTATGGGTTTAATTTAACTTTTTCCTCGAAAACATTTTATTTTTTTTTCCATAAGCGACGAAGAACAAGCCTGTTTCTATTATATTTTCCACCACTATATAAATTTACCTATAATATTGTGAATACAATTGCAAATCATTTGTATTTCACTATATGTACATTAGAAAGAAAACATCATTCGTAATTGATAGTTTGCATTTAACTCAGTAAACAAAATTAGGAAACCACAGAACTTAAACTATTTTGCATACAAAATGAAAACAAAAAACAAGTAAAAGTGTTATCATCGGCCTGGCCGATGCTTTAATACCCTCCACTGCATAAAAATCAAGCAAAATGTTCGCCATGCGAGCTAGTATGTACTGTACATGCATGGGTCTAATAGTGGTTTTGTATGGGAGGTACCAGAACTACTTTACCGACATAGACAATTTTCAATACCAACCTGACGACGGTAAAAAGAAGTCTTCTCACAAAATTTCATTCACCTCAATCGATTCGTTTGGACGCTATCGTGATTTCAACTGACAGAGAGACACATGGGTCTAATAGTGGTTTTGTATGGGAGGTACCAGAACTACTTGACCGCCATAGCCCATTTTCAATACCAACCTGACGACGGTAAAAAGAAGTCCTCTCACAAAATTTTATTCGCCTAGGTCGATTCGTTTGGACGCTAGCGTGTTTTCAACAGACAGACGGACATGGCTCAATCGATTCAGAATGCGATCCTGATTCAGAATATACATACTTTATATGGTCTCCGGTGACTTCTTCTTGGCGTTACAAATGTAATGACAAAGTGAATATACCTTCCTGTGGAGGGTATAAAAATTCATCTTGTTTCGTTTCCATAATAAGGTTGATACGCTTTGTGAATCATAACAAAACGTTAACAAACTATTTATCGCATCAATACGAATAAAACAAATTAAACATTTTCAGCAATTCCATTATTTATAATTAACACAAAACAAATGAAAACAAAACTCCACTGGCAAATTCTCTCACCATTATCTCTACCTGTCAAAATGCATTCTGCGCTCAAATGACTTAGGTGTGCAGAACGAAAAAAACTGAACATCACCATTGCGCTATCTGTAGTATTCGTATCATGCATTTGAACATAGTGTAGGATCACCCTGTCCTTCCACGATCCACAAATGAATGAACCTACCCTATCCCGATCCCAAAAAAAATATTGAATGCTAAATGTATGCAGATTTGTATCCATATGGTACCTAACAACCCCGACACAACAAGCGAAATGACAAAATCAAATATGAGCAAGTGCAATGGAAGAATCATCGCATTGTGACGACACATTGTACCGTGTGGCTGCAAGATGGCTGGTGGCAATACGATATTTGTTACAATTGGTATTGGATTTTATATGTGAAAAACAACTGTTGCCACAACTTAATCAATGATACAGTTTGTTTTATTTCCATGATCTGACCCGGATCAGATCACGCTGATAATAATAAAAGGCTATTGTAATTTAAATGATATAATTGGTATAGCGATTTTTAGTCGAAAAATTTCAATTTTAACTGAAAATATGGCAGATTATTAAATGCGTCCTGAGCAAGCTATAACTATAAATGGCAGACCGATATTGCGGCTTTAAAACATTACCATTACCATTAGAGATTCAACTCAAGTAATAATATTTACACTGGAGTGGAATATCTCGCAAAGAGATATAGGCTTAAAGACTTTTTTTTTTTTTGAATTTGTCATAGAAATATGCCATTTATAATTTCAAGTCTATTTTATAGCATTTAGCTTATTCAAAATGATTTAAAAATGCACTTTCTGTTATTAACTATGACAACCCTTTGCGGTGCCATTGCGAGCAACAAATCGCTCTGTCAATTATACCATAATGTCATACAACTTCAATGACATCTAACCCACAAAAAATCAGATGGGACAAAATTACTTATTTTTTTGATTGTTTTTTTTTTTTGCAAATTGGGGTGGTCAAAATGTTCACTGGCCCTTGAAATAAAGATCCGATGTGCGCAATGAAGACCACACAGTTTAACATTTACAGCAATCCCAGTATGACCTGGGACCCGGACAAGAGTAAAAAAGTTCAGCCTTGCGACCGAGTTAAAGGATTTCGCAGATACTCCGAGTCCGCCACCTAGTCCTAACAATATAATTATGTATTCGACAACCATTAGGATAGCATAGATCTCCGCTTGAAAAACAGAGGCGTGTTTACCTAATGAGTAGTGAAGTCTAATGTTGTCGATTTCCACGTAAAGACCAACACAGGACCATTGATTAGTTTTGGAGCCATCCGTAGGATAAGTGTCGCGCAAGGTCATCGAAGCTCCAGTGTGGATAATACCAAAAACTACCCCGCCTGAGACGGTAGATTGCTTTAATAGTAGAACCCATGATAAAAGTATCCCAGATCCCGGCGTACTCGGGAAAGCACCCCTGCAGCCAAGACGGCGTTCTTTTGAGTTTTGTGCAGAAGGCAGTCACATACTTTCGCGAAAGCCCTCTCCACCAAACAACCGACGCATAGGCTAGAAAAGTCCTTATCATGGCCGTATTGATCAAAAGGACCTTTTTAGACGATAAGCACCACGTCTTACCGAAAGCACCCTTACACTGCACACTAAAAGCGCCTTGGATGTCTTCGTCTTGAAATGCTTTGCCCAGAGAAGTTTCTTATCAAGGATCACCCGCAGATATTTCGCTTCATTTGAGATCTGCATAGTAACGCCTTCTAGCATTGGCTGAGTCAGACCGGTTAAAATCCTCCGTCTCGTGAAGAGAACAACTTCAGTTTTTAAAGGATTGACCGAAAGCCCATTCCTAATGCTCCATGCATCGACCATATCTAGAGCCATCTGCAGGTTACAGAAAGTATGGCAACAACATCCGCGTATGCCTGAGCGTAGACGTTTGAACCATTTAGGGTGTGCAACAGAGAGTCAACTACCATGCACCATAACAGGGGAGACAGAACACCACCTTGCATTTGCATGCTGCATATCAGATAGAGGGTGCATCTCAGTGCAGACCTGCGTACGTGCATCTCGAACAGACTCCAAGCTTTTCAGCTTTTCCAATTTTTGGTATAAAAGCCACTCGAAGTGTACCTACCTGTAAGGTATAGGAATATGTGCCAGTGCCAGACACGCAATGAAGATTTTTTTCATAGTTGGCAGCAACTGGTTTATACCCTGTTGGAGCAGAGCTGGGTACACAGTACCTACTAACTCGCATGACATGATGATAACACTTTTACTTGTTTTAATTAAAATTTGACTGTCGGTGTTAATTTTACTATCAAATTGATGCGATGCCAACTCGTCTTTTCTGTCTCTATTGTGTAAGACAACTACAACTACAGTTGAGTTGTCTCTTGGTTTTATGTAATTCGAAATTCGGTATTGTCCGTATTGTCAAACACAACTTTGATAGAAAAGCTGTCTGTCAAAACACAACAAAGATGGTAGTGGTTGTCTGTAAGTTGCTAGTTAGTTTGGGTTGTGTGAAAGTTGAGTTCAATTGAAGACAACTCAACTCAACAACATAAGTTGAGTTGTGTTCTACAATAGGGACATTCTACAATACGACAATCCTTGAGAGACGCTGACGGGGATGAAATTAAAAAAGGTTTCTTTTTATTCATGACAAAATCTCTATTTACTGTATTGTTTTATTGCGCCGATGCGACCGATCTTTAAAAACCAACAACGACTTCTTAATTTTTATCTTTGACATTTCTCTCCTCTCTTCCTATCTATCAGTCCTATTTGTTTTGTTGTTCTGCCCTTATTATTTTACTGTAACATTCGGCCATCCTATTAACCACGCTTATTTTAATATTCGAATGAATAGTCAATTCGAACGAATGTCTCTATTCGTTGGAATGAATTTAGTGTATTTTGACATTCTAACGAAAAATATTCATTTTCGAAAGATGTCATAAAATAAACTCAAATGTTTATTTGCCCATAAACAATATTTTTTTTTATTTTGTTATTAAATTACATACCCATTATTAAAGTAATATATTTAAGGAAAAAATAGTATATTTTAATAAACTCAAAAAAACATGACGTGTTGTTGATTGTAAAGTTAAAGCCTGTTTCAAATAAAATAAAAAAACCCTCGAGACAGAATAGCTAAATAATTATAACAATAAAAACCGTATTTATTTAATTAATTATTTCTATTATTATCTATATTTTATCAAGTGCCAGTCTGTTGAAAGTTCTAGCCAGTTTTATACAATTGGAATGCGTCCTATTTAAACAGAGGCTATTTTTCTTTATTTTATTTTATACAGAGCATTTAACTGCAGTGGCGCAGTGGGTAGTGTGCTGGACTACTGTGCTAGGGGTCCCAGATTCGATCCCCGGAAAAACACAAATTACATGTTAAGGTTTTTTCCACTGCGCCACCTCTCGCGAACGTCTGACAAACATACTGAAAAAGCTTCTCAATTCAGCCGTTCAGACTTATAAAATTGTAGGCCCCTTCCATTCGTCCCAAAAATAAAACTCAAATAAACGAATGGTTGTGAGAAGCTGGGTGTCTACACGCCAGTGGCGTGGCGTGAATAATTTTAAATGGTAAGTCGAAGTCGAAAAATATCAAAATGTCGAAGGGAAGATGTAGGTAGTACCTATCTATGTATACAAAACCTTCAGTTATTTTTTAAAGCCATACAATCGAAAACTCCAGGAAGAAATTAAATTAATGAAGATATTTTTCCATCTTGAGTGCAAAACTTTCATATGTATTTCGTGTAAACATGATTTATATCATGTCTTATAATATTGTCCTTTATTTCTACATAAAGGTTCTTTAAATGAGTGTTTAAATCGAGCATTTGGGGTTTTTGTGGAGCTTCAGCAAAATCGTCTATGTACTTACTCTTTGAAACATTTCTTCAAACGTATTTACATAGGTACGAAGATCATACCAAAGACTCAAAACACTTGATTTCTCACTTAGCGACTTGTTTATAAACTTTATAAACACATCAGTATGTTTATTTTTTAAAAGATATCTACAAAATTCACCAAATAACTCGGAGAAAAGCGTGTTATTTTGTTGCATAAGAAAGCGGCCTTTGAACAGAGGATACTCCCCTCAGAAAAACTCAGAAAATGATTAGGTAAAAAAGGGAACTGACTATTACTATGACTTCATCACAGCGCAGCGATAGGAGATACCTACACACACAATTCAAATTCACCAAATATGTCGGAGAAAAGCGTGTTATTTTCCAGATACATTTATACTCAATTACACCACAGCGCAGCGGTAAAAGATACACACAAAACCCACCAAATAACCCGAAGAAAAGCGGGTTATTTTTTTGCATAAGAAAGCGGGCGTTGAACAGAGAGGACTAAACTCAGATAAACGCAAGTGTACAAAAGAGAAAGGAGACAAATTTGTTCTATCCAGTGAGAGATTTTATAACCCGTCATATTTCGGGTTATTTTAGATTTGGGTTATGCTCAGAGAGTGTGGGCAGTTATAATACTAATAATAATGAAGGCGAAGAAGGCCCGAAGGGTGTGTGTTTCCGTGTGTATAAAGTTCAATTGAGTTGGTGGGGTCGGGGTATGTAGCTTGCGCAGATGAATAGAGACATATTATTAAGTTTATCCCGTGGGTTTTATGTTGCTCGTTTTTAAGTAAACATTGTTGTGTAGCTGAAACTGAAACTTTTAAAAGGTAACCCGGTAGGAATCGGGTTATATGGACGCCACGCCACTGCTACACGCCATGTTAATTGTTGGATTGTTTAATGCAAATTTGAATTGTAGAAATAGTTTTTATTACATTTTTTTTTAACAAATAATGAATTTAAATAGTATCTTTAAATGAATAATTAGATTACTGTGAATACAAAATAAGTCTAGTAGGTACTAACAACAAATAATGTAGATTGAAGATTGGTATAAACGGATTGTTCGGAGAGAGAAATGCCGAAGACAAAGCCACCGGACAAAGATGTAGTTAAGTTGGAACAGAATCGTTGAACAGTGAAGTCACTTTGCTTTAAATAAAATATAAATTTATAACGTTGTTAAATTGGCGCATTTTTATTTTTATGGTGACTTATCCCAAGTTCTTGTTGTCGTGTGTTCGAGTTCGTAAAAACTCTTGCGAAAAACATTGGTGGCAAAACCCGGGAAATCTTTAGATTTCCACGTTAAACAAATTCTTTATTATATGTGCATAAAACATATATTATAAAGTCTGAATTTTGTATAAAATAATAAGCTAATCAGCCAATTGCGATCGAGAGAATAGTTAAATCAGGGGGTCTAGCACGTAACTTGATACAATCGAGTTCAGTCGATACAATCGAGCTCTGGCAGCACCTAATTTGCCTCAATCGATTATTCTCGATTGATTATCCTCGATTGAGACAAATTAGGTGCTGCCGGAGCTCGATTGTATCGACTGAACTCGATTGTATCAAGTTACGTGCTAGACCCCCAGTGCACATATTCACGATCATCTCATCTCTTGGTGGCTGCGAGTGCACTTTGTAATTTGCCGCATACATTGAATCGGAAGCTGCGAACTTTGGACCCTGTTCGAGATCTTGGAGAGTCGTCATCGTCATCGTTGTCATCATTGCTAAAAGTGCAGTAAAAGCAAAACTTTTCTTTCGTCGCAGGCGGAATACAGTGTAATCGAGACAAGCAAATTAAGCTCTTAGCAGACGAGAGTGGTGCATCAGCAGAACAAGAAGTGTGTGAATTAACGGATGTGGATTGTGGATTGTATCATCGCCCACACCTACACGTACGAGAACAGGTGAAAAGCTTGGCTGGATTTTACTTTACTGCCCATTCGAAAAAAATCCTTTTTTTATTTATTCCGATTGACTTTAATGCGCTGAGCTCAAATATGCAAAAATAAGTTGGCGGTCTCTTACCGTTTGGGCGTGGCACGCCCCCAAAGTTCAAAAAATACCATATAAAAAAGTACGAAAATTTCAGGAATGGAGTGTCCAATTTTTGTAAAATTAATTTTTTTATATTCCCTAAATGTGCAGTTAACTTATAAAAAAGTTTCATCAAAATCGGATCATAAATACCGGAGATATAAAATAATAAAATAAGCGCATAGTTTTTGGCGGTAAAATTAAGCAAACAACATAATAAAAACTTTGCATAGACCCAACCTTGCACGCACTCCAAATCCTGCAGTGACCACAAGCAGGGGGGTTGCAGGGGGGGCAGCATGCCCCCCATACGTATCTCACTGTTTATGCAGTTTTTGTAAGAAATAAAATATGATAAGTCAGTAAAAAGAAGGTTTACAGCTAGGTTCCACATTTCACTTTCACTCGAAATGAAATCGAAATCGATCGAAAATTAATTTTTGTGTTCTACATTTCACTTATTCGATTTCGGTTTAGAAATTTTCGGAATTGAGAAACAGTGAAATTGTTGTGTTCCACAAATCGATTTTTACGATTTCCAAGTGATTTCAAATCGATCTTGGTCATTCGATGTGAAATAGTGGAAACGAAAAGACGCGATCAAAAACGTAAGTAAAAAATGCAATTTAAAACAAACTTGATAGGCTTATTTCACAAAAAATATATTTAAAACAGGAGTAAACATAAAACTACTGCGCAGGAGGGAATATTTATTCATTTTATGGAGCTGCAAAAACGCAAAACTGCGGCTAGCTGCAAAGTGGCAGGAATTGAATATTGTTGAAGGTGTGGTTCAAAATTTGCAACAACATTAGATATACACATTTAGACGGTAGTATGAAATGAACCTCTATTAAACGACTAATAATTGACAAAATTCAACTTTCGTTTTTAGCTTTTATAACTTGCGCAGCATCTGCAATTTCCAAGGGATTTGATGTATCTCTCAGCCTTCGTCTTTTTATTTTTTATTTCTCCTGTGCAGCAACTAGCACAGCACTCATTATAAGATCCGTTTATAGTAAAATTATAATACAAATAATCTTTTAAGCCACACGAACAACACAATTTTATTAACAAACAATTTTCCAAAATAAAAACACTTTTACGATGCCCCAAATGGCAGATGTTAGCTGTTTGCAATTTCACGAAAAGTGATTTCGAAAAAATTTCGGAGTTACCGAATCGGTCGGAATGCAGAACACTGAAAACGAATTCACTCGATTTGCAATTTCGATTTCGATTTCATTTCACTCGATTTCTGGAACCTAGCTGTTAAATACAAAATTAGCCCGTGCCCTTGAAAGTAAGTGAAATGCCAGTACAAAAGAGCAAAAATTCAGTGGTTTAAATTTAGCTCTTTTTAATTACCTCATATCTTCGGTCTTTATGATCCGATTTTGATGAAACTTTTTTATAATATAACTGCACATTTAGGGTATATAAAAAAATTTATTTTACAAAAATTGGACACTCAGTTCTTGAAATTTTGGTACTATTCACCCCTATCGTGGAATCCGTCGTCGATTCCCTTTCACTGTCTACTGCTATCGTGGAATCCGCCGGAAACATTTCCTTATCGACACGTTTTTGGGAAAGGTGGTTTCACTGTCAAACGGCTGTCTTTCATTTGTTAACACAAATCTGTGTAGCTGCATTTACCGGAGGCATATAAAAAGTGTGTTTTAAAAGTGATTTCAATAAAAAATAAAGTGTTTGATATAATAATTGATACGATAGCTCTATTTTTGGAAGCATAAGAGGAAGAACGAAATGAGCGGTGTTCTCAGAGAAGAGTACGAGACAGGTTAAGAGGAGCAGTGAATGGTTTCAATGAGCTACCGGATGAAATGTGTTTTTAGAATGTTTTTTTTTTTTGTTTTAATAAAGTTCAATATTGCACAGATTTATTACAAATGTTCGGCTTAATATCGCAGCTTTTTTACATGTATGTACATTTTCTTAAAAAAAAATCCTCACGATCTGCAGCAAGTAAGAAAACCTATGAAATCCGCAATGATTTTGTTGCGGGTTAGAAATATCATTTTGTTCAGGAAAAATTCGATTTGAACGTTTTCAACGATACAGTGAAACTCATTCACATTACCCACACGGGGAACTGTTCACTTTGCGGATTCGACGATACCAAAATGTTTTTTTCCGTGAATAATTCCCCCCGGCGGATTCCACGGTAGGGGTGATTTTATATGGTATTTTTTGAACTTTGGGGACGTGCCACGCCCAAACGATGAGAGACCGCCAACTTTTTTTTTCAGATTTGTGTTTAGAGCACTGAAATCAATCGGACTGTGCAAAAAAAACGTTATTTTCGAATGGGCAGTAAAGTAAAATCTTGCCAAAAGCTTTTTCCATGTAAGTTAATTTCCTATGATCTCTTTTTAAATTTGGGAAATTGTTGCTGAAGCATTTTATAAGAGTAATGTTGTTGCACTGTAGTAGGTATTGGGACGACTTGGCATGGGAATTCTGTGCTAGAAAGAGACAGAAAATGTGCGAGAGAGATAGAGTGAGATGGCTGTGGCTGGGTGTGTGGCTATGCGTAGAGGACAGGTGGTGGTTTATTGCTTGGCTGTGAGTTGGTTGGCTGGGTGCGTAAGGTCAATGGACAGGATTTTATGCTTGGTCGGGTGCGCAGGTGGTGGTTTTTTGGCTGTGAGTTGGTTGGTTGGGCATGTGCGTAGGGGTCAGGTAGTTTAGGGATTGGTGCGCTGGAAGAAGATTTATGGGTTAGTTTTGGCTGTGTGCAGGGTCAGGTAGTGGATGGGCTGGTGTTGCTTTGTTTGCTAGCTGGTAGACTGGTGTTGCTTTGTTTGCTAGAGCTGGAGAGGGGGTGAACGATTTGCGCTGTGGGTGAGAGAGAGAGAGATGGTGCGCTGGTGTGCTAGTTTGGCTGTGCGTAGGGTCAGATAGTGGATGGGCTGGTGTTGCTTTGTTTACGGGATGCTGTGAATGATTAGCTAGAGAGTGTAATGTTAGGATGGCTTGGTGCTGCTTTGTTGCTGTTCATATTATGACAATGAGACCCAAGATGTTGGCAACGTAACGTTTGATCCCAACAACAAATTGGTTTATCTTTTCATCACACAAGCCACCGCGATTCTTTTCTTAAACAAGACATTGTCGCCGTAAACCGTAAACGTGTGGTGATCAGGTATTTGGAGATATGCAACAATGTGTTTTTCGGTTCTGGCTGTGAGTTGTGTTGGTTGTTTGCTTTGTTTTTGTGATTTTGAATTGGATGATGTGCATTGGATTTTTTTGTATTGGTTTATTTGCTGGAGGAGGAGAGGGGTTCATATTATTTATGGATGAAGGAAAATTGAATTATGTTTTGGTGTGAGAGGGAGAAAACCTGTGAAGTTAGTATAAAATTCTAGGATGAATAGATCGAGTTGCCGCACCAACAATCTTCCACATGTTAAACTGCATGTTGATTTTTCTGTCTAATGCGAGATAGATGTTTTATCCCCGTTTGTCCAGAAGGTTAGGGACTGATTTCTATGAATATTGTTTAAGAATATAAGATAGCGGATGATTGAAAATGCAGGAGTTTCCATTATTTCTTAAAGGTCTACCGCTTAATAAAAATCCTGACGTTTGATCTGAATTTACAACAACAAATTGGTTTATCTTTTCGTTCGTCACATAGTAACAATGTAAGCGGTGGTCCAAAATGTTACACCTACAAAGTCTATAGTACTAGAGACGGTGGTGAAAAAGTGTATGCAAAGTCAAAGGGTTCAATCTGAATTATTCTGCAGTAAAGAAGGTACATTTTTGAGGAATCAATACTTAATGCTGAAAACGAATATTCGCCGAACACGAGAACATGACTGTTGCAGAAATAAAAACATACAAACCCCGAGCAGAGAAGATCATAGCTCCTAGGTTATAAAAGACAGAAATAATAAGTTAAAAATCTTTATTTTGTAATAAAATAAATCACAAGATGTAAATGTTGTTTTCTTTATTATCAGGATATAAAAATCTATTTATCAAAAAGACGGCGCAACATTTGCTATGTAACATACATTTAATTTCATTGGGATATGTCCGTTTTAATTCATCCATATTGGGACAGGCCATGTCTTCCACATTGATGATCTCAACATTTTCGTCAAAGAGTCCTCTCAACCATTGTGCTTTCTCATTTCCTTTAGTATAGACAGATGTATGCTTGATTTCTCTTTGAAGATATTGCTTCACTTTGCGAAATTCAGTAAATCCTCCATCCCAGGTTAGGCCGTGATGATTAAGATAGAGCCATTTTGCCTGCTTTCTTAGTGATGATGATAATTGGATAGATTTAGACGGAGGCTTCAAAATTAAATGATGACAATGATTATTATGGAGTACAGCTACTTCCTTGACGATAAAGTTGTTATTGGCTCCTCGAAATCCCTGAACATCAATAATGAAAGACATTGTTTTTTCTTTGATGACTGCTTATATCCAACTGACTATACAACACGAGAAACCATTTGATTTAGAGGATTATAATTGATGATACGGTCATGGAGCATCAGGCAGTATGCTGATGTATTGTCTGGTATTGGTTTGGATGATTTAATTTCCAGACGAATGTCAACGGGTCCAGTTTTCAGCATTTCATTCTGATGTCTGCAGTCTATTACATAAATAGTAGATCGCGACTTGAATTCACTTCGTGTTAGCAAGGGTTCAGCAAACATTCGATTATAGTAGGTTTTCTGAAACTCTACATACATGTTGTATAGTATGCTAATGTTATTTTTGTCAAATGACAAATTCAGATCCTCATATGGATAAACATCCGAGTTCAAATACGCCTTCAGATTTGTAATATTACAATGATCGAAACAGGTTGGATCCTCTTTAAGAGTATTTCGTTTGTTGGTTTGTAATGCAAAAATTATGTATCTAGGTTTTTCCATTTGTGAAGTTGTCTTAACATTCCAAACGTGATGAGTGGTGTTGGCAGGTAATGAAGGATATTCATACAGATCCCAATTTCGGAATGCAATCTTCATCGACTCACCATCTTTTATAGATTTGTATAGATTTAGTTTAACAGAATCAGCTAAATTGACATGAGGTATTTTCCATTGAACTTTAAGCAAACTTATCTTTACTTTCTCATCTTCATCGGTTATTAGAGAGTTGTCATCTGTACGAGAACGTGTTAAAATTAAGTCATGTCGAGCATTAGGAATAATTTTCTTGAAATCCTCAGCAAAACCTAATAGTTTATTTAACGGCAGACAGAAATTAAAATGGAACCCATTAACACTTGTGTGAGAGGCGGGAGACCAGCCTCCGTTATACAGCATTTCACTTTCGTTTTTATTTAAAGAAATGTAGTTTTTAATTGTGGACGTGATGCCAACATTTCTATTGCTATCGACTTCTATTCCGTTCAGTTCATATCGAATTTCATCAAATAAGAATGCAGCAGTATTATTTACGAGTTTTGTTTTGTTGACCGATTTTCCATCACTTTTTGATAGAATTCCTTCAATATAAATATAACTTTCTGAAGGTAGTATATTAAGATTTTGATGTTGCACACAAATGTGAATAATGTCATTTTTATCGAAATTGTTCAAGTATGGCGAGTAAGTGTGATATTCGTATCTTGAGATACTCTCCTCAAGTCTTGGTTCTTCAAAAATATTTAGCATGTCTTACTTCTTCAATCTGTACCCCTGTGACAATAGAAATTGTTGATTTTGTATGGTAAGATGTTGCGATGTTCTCCGTCCAGGTGTCGAAGGTATATTGATTGGATTAATAGTACTTTCGATTCTTTTATAAGAGTCGTATATTATCATTATTTAGGTTTGAGATGCAGTCGAACTGTTATAGTTTCACCTCTAAAGTTTATAGGATTACCGTCCTGATCAAAGAGATTCAGGGTTATAGAACTTATCCTCTTGGCGTTCACCGGTAAATAGATGACGTTTTGAGGAACTTCAATTATTTTATAGCCTGGGCTAACATTCACCGAGAACTCATGTAGTATATGTGCTGATTGATTATTGATATATGTTCCAGCGATTAAATTACATTCTATCCGGATAATGTTCACCCTATTGATGTCAACATAAAGATCCGATTCGTGTGCCTTGTTTGCCTCTAGTTTTCTCCTACTGAAACCTAAAAGTGTTCCAATAGAGTGTGGCCGGGAGAAATCAATCTCTATGTTGGTATAAATTTCACATTTCAACGTATTATTATTTGGCTTTACATGAATTGATATTTTATTAGGGTCCTTCTTATTATGTATTTTGATATTCTCCTGTATCCAGTTATTTATATCTTCAATCTCGTAGGAACCAGTAGGTAGTGCTATTACATCAGTACCAAAATGAAATAAATTATTAAACTGATCTACATTAGGTATAGAATTGTAGGTCTGGAAGTCAACCAACCCACATACGTAATCAGAATTTAGAATGATGGGAGGGAAATACTCTGCAGTGAGAGTTGACTGGTTACCGCTTAGCGTGAGTGTTAACGACATTACTGTTGAAAGGAAATGAAACACAATTTGATTTTGTTCAGCTATTTATTTGATCTAATAAAAATTTTAAACATAAATGGCCACATATATACGTATCAAAATTTTGACAGTTGTTGTAATTATAAACCATGTTTCCACCCAAATATTTGACAACTTCTAAAGGGGGCCTCAGATTACCAAAACTATCAAAATATTTGACATTTTCTCGATTTTTGATGTATGCTACCCAATGAGTACCTGGACCGCTTTCATTGTCCAAATTAATTATTCCACATTCTCTGCTAAACGGTTTTGCTGGTAATACATCTCTCATATAAACACCACGAAAATGGGGTATATTCATTTTTCCGAAAGCTGCTATATCGGTATTGGTGAGAGGGTGATTAGGTAGCGATTTTATTAGTTTTTTGAATCTTGATGTTTAAGGAAAAGACCAAAGCCTTTTTTATACGTCTGTAGATAAAGTCCCTTGCCATGATTAATTTTCAAAGCCTCCATAGACTGGTTGTGGCGTTTATTTTCTTCCAATTGTTCCCTGGCGATTTTTGTATCTCTTATTGATTTTGCTATTGCAGCAGCCCCTCCAGATAGAGATCCAAGCGCTGACAACCCGGCAAAGATGGGTAAGAGAGGTAGGAAACCCCCAATTTTTGGTAAAGGTATTACTCGAGGTTCTAGAATATTTTTCCTCGGTTTATTCCTTAAGACATTTTTCGCAGCTTTTAAGGCGATTAGTGCAATCTCATTTGGATCTCCGGTTTTTGGCTCACGTATAGCAATTTTTGCTTCCTTGACTGCCTTCTTGAATAAATCGACTTTTTTATTTCGCTTTGCTTTTTTCGTGCGTACACCCATACCGAGCTTAGTTTTAGCCTTCATCGTACTCGTGACCAATAGACTATTTACTCTTTCAGATAGTGATGAATCTTTAGCCCTTACTCTTTGCCAAGCTTTCTCAGCTAAAATTTTGTCAGCAATATGTCGGTCACTCAGGTTTTTATTAGTTGAATATGCAATATCATGCTCACGGCAAGCTTCATCCAATTGATTAATTCCACGGTCTCCTCTAGCAAGACGTTCTTTTAATTTAGTTCCAGGACCACAAAAATTATATGAAGGTAGATGCAGTTCAAAAGGTAGTTTATTGATTAAGGAATTTACTAGTCCGTACCCTTGGAATGGATGTTTTCGACTGAGAGGATGAACTTGAAAATCTATCATTTTTATATCTCTGCGTGCTGAGTGGTTATGAAATAATTTACTATAAAACAACCCGTTTTATACTATTTGTCTTCATTTAGTAAAATGAAGTTTATAAAGCAAGCAGACACCATAAAGGTACAGAATTTCGATAGTAAAACCAAAGAGAAAAGGAAACATGGATCATTATTTCCCAATAGTATACGGGGGATAATTGTAGGCCCATCAAACTGTGGAAAAACAAATGTCATGTTAAGTATTCTCCTCGACTCTAATGGATTAAAATTTGAAAACGTTTACATTTATTCAAAGTCTCTACATCAACCGAAATATTCATATTTGAGAAGACTAATAAAGTCCATCAAGGGCATGGAATATAATGCGTTTTCAAATAATAGCGAAATTATACCACCCTCTGAAGCAAAACCAAATTCCATATTTATATTTGACGATGTAGCATGTGACAAGCAAAATAATATACGGGACTATTTTTGTATGGGCCGCCATAACAAGGTGGATAGCTTCTACCTGTGTCAGTCATATACTCATATTCCGAAGCACCTGATTCGAGATAATGCGAATTATTTGATTCTTTTCAAGCAAGACGAACTTAATCTAAAACATATATATAATGACCATGTAAATTCTGATATGACATTTAATCAATTCCGAAACTTGTGCTCATCATGTTGGAAAGATACATATGGATTCCTGGTTATTGATAAGGATTCAAGTATTGATAAAGGAAGGTATAAGAAATCATTTGAAGCAATTGCACTGCTCAGTCGTCAAACATCCGTTTAAATGAATAGACCCTAAACCGTTACCGCTCTACTTGGAACTGCAACAACCCCCTTTTGAAAGTGCAACAGCCCGTTTTGAAAATACAACAGCCCATTTGAAAATACAACAGCCCGTTTTGAAAATACAACAGCCCTAACAAAATGAGTGTTGACAAGTTCGGAAGGAGTTCCCGTCGCTTCCCTAGATCAGCAATTGGTCCTCAAGGACCTCCAGGTGGAGGTTTTAAACTATTACCAAGTGGAGATTTTAACATTGATGGAAAATGTCTAAGCAATGTAGGTGTTCCTACTTTACCTCATCAAGCTACCAATAAGGAATACGTAGATAACAAAGTATCCGCTCAAGATAAAGTCTTAAACAATCATCGCCAGTACGTAGGTAACAATTTTAATGCTATCATTGCAACCATAAGTGATGAGTCTTTAAAACTACGCAATATCGACGATAAACTAGAAAAAATGGATAAAACTTTAGAATCATACACTGTTGTGTTCAGGGATTTCGAGGACCGAATAACGAATTTATCGTCAAGGAAGTAACTGTATTCCATAAAACTTTACGATCACCACTGATTTTAAGACTTGGTCAATAAGAATGGAAAGTATATGCTCGAGAGGTATAAATATACCATAGTATCTAAACTCGTCTGTTTAGTACACACTGAGAATCTGACTTGAAAACATGTCTGGAATAAATACTTCTACAATCTTCGATGAGATTTTAAAGTTTCTAAAAACAAATCAACATGTTCTTCTGGACGAGCATTACAGTGAAATGATAGATTGTATTAATTTTCTAAGGAATTTTGATAACGTATCTTCCACCACTTCTGTTCATGGATGTCATTTTATCAACTGTCCTTGGTCTACAAATCTATGCCAAGAAGGACCAGATACTTGCGCATGTTATATGGTTGAAAGCAAATTGATTAGAATTAAGAATTTAATGTCATTATATAAAAGATTAGAAAAATAAAATACTATTTTAATGTAACTTTCTTTCGTTTTTTATTCATTCTATTACAATATGAGTAAGAGAAATGTTGTTGAGGAGCTACACAAACCTGCGCGGAGAAATTTCAATCGTCGGCGGGTTATCATCAAAGGATTTGATGATTTATGGCAAGCAGATCTCGTTGAGATGTTACCTCATAGTAAGCAGAACAATGGTTATATATATATCATGACTGTGATTGATACATTTTCAAAATACGCATGGGCAATTCCCCTACAAAGCAAGTCCTCGTCTTCTATTATACAGGCTATGAAATCTATTTTTGACAGCTCGCATCGAAAACCAGCAAATCTACAAACCGATGATGGTAAAGAGTTTTTCAATCGAAACTTTAAGGATTTAATGGCACAATACAAAATTAACCACTACTCAAGCTATATTATATTAAAAGCATCAATTGTTGAACGTTTTAATCGCACCCTTAAGGAGAAGATGTGGAAAGAATTCAGCTTTAATGGTAATTACAAATGGATACCTATTTTGAGTGATATAGTAAAGACATACAACCACTCTACACATAGAACAATAAAAAGACGCCCTGTTGATGTGAATAAGACAACTGAAAAAGAATTACTATCAACCGTTTTCAAACATATAAAAGTTGTTCTGAAAGGAAAATTTAAAGTTGGTGATAATGTGCGCATCAGCAAGTTTAAACATGTTTTTGAAAAAGGCTACACCCCAAACTGGACAACGGAAATATTTAAAGTACGAAAAGTAAATCCAACAAGACCAATCACGTATTTATTAGAAGACTAACAAGATCAACCTGTAAGCGGAAGTTTTTACGAAGAAGAATTACAAAAATCTAAATTTCCCACTACATTCCTTGTGGAGAAAGTGCTGCAAACAAAAGGCGTAAACGTTTATGTTAAATGGCTTGGTTTCTCCAATGCCCATAATTCTTGGATAAATAAAAAACAAATGTTGTAAAAAAAAAAAATGTTTTATTTCACCACTTTAATTAATATTCATTTTATAGGTTTGTCTCATCGATTTAAGATTCACTATTTGTACATTGTCTTCATTGTTTAATTCTCCCTTAGCCACGAATTCAACTTCTCCATTGCTCAGAATTCTTTCCTCTGAAAATTCGCGATACTCGAAACAGGATATATCCAGGCTGCGTTGTTTATAGTTACTATCATAGGTACAGCGGATAGTTAGTTCTTTATTTTCGTCAAATTCTAACTTAAAGTGTCTATAAAAAATATCTTTGCTCTCAATTATCCCGGATATTTCACTCTCTTTTTTTATTAAATCTTGCCTAAATTCTTCTATGGCCTCCTTTACAGAAACATACTTCTTCTCATTAATTCTTTCAGTTGTTGGTGTTATGATGTCATCATTCAATGTTGGTGCTGAACTGACATTGTTGTTGTTGTTGTTGTTACGTGGCGAAACAGTCAATAAACGAAAAGATAAGTCAATTTGTACTGTATCATTGTTGGGTAAATTCAGATCAAATGTTACGTTGTCAGCATTATTCACATTTTTTAGGTCAACATTAAGCGGTAGACCATTAAGAAATAATGGAAACAGGGTTATAATCCATAGAATTGAATGCATTTTCCTTAGTTTTTCAACACCTCCTCTTCCTTTGAAATAAAGTATTGTAATAAAACAAATGAGGCATAAACTAGCACATTTAAACTTGGAAATGTGTAATACAGAGTGTGAATTATAAAGCGTACTTATACAAACTTATCAGCAGATTGATCTGGTGACGTAATCCCTGAACTATCGACCTTCAATTCTAAATCAGTATCTCTTACGGCACGGCTTTTTATTTTCTCTGATGCTCTCAATTTTAATGTTTCAACATCACCAAACGGACAATCAGCAGGGAAATTATTAGTTTTTCTTCTAGCTTTTGAGTTCTGTATAACCTCACCATACATTATTATATCACCACCGAACACCTGCAGTTTAACATGTTGAAAGGCTTGAAGATTTATTGCTAGGTTTGCAATAGAACTTATACATTCTCCATTTTTCAAACGAAAAATCAAACAAGATGACCCATCTTCAGGTGTAGCATGGAGTTCACAAGTCGATCTTTTCATCATTACATCCGAGACTTTTATTTGTGTCCAACCAACTTCACAAGTACACAGGTTTTCACCCTCCCTTAACCTCTCACACCAAAACATTATTCCTTCTCCCACAAATCGACAATAAGTTATGCAAAAATTTTCCCCGTGTAAACCTGAACTTTATCGTTTCTTATAGTGGAAACTCTTCTTCTCTCATTCGTCCTACTCTCATAGAACATTGCATAATCTATAACATACAACTCACCAAATCATCTTCTTTTATATTAAATTAAATCATCATTCACCCCCTCTCCAGCTCTAGCAAATAAAGCAACACCAGTCTACCAGCTAGCAAACAAAGCAACACAAAAAAAAATCCATCCACTACCTTCCCTGCACAAACTAGCACACCATCTCAAAAACCATGCACATGCCCAACCAACCAACTCACAATTTATAAAAATTATTTTTTTTTTGTTCAAAATTTCTTTTCGAATATTTCTTTTTCCAGCATTCGTTCACCCCCTCTTCAGCTCTAGCAACACAAAAAAAAAAATCCATCCACTACCTGACCCTGCACTAACTAGCACACCAGCGCACCATCTCTCTCTCTCTCACCCACAGCGCAAATCGTTCACCCCCCTCTCCAGCTCTAGCAAACAAAGCAACACCAGTCTACCAGCTAGCAAACAAAGCAACACCAGTCTACCAGCTAGCAAACAAAGCAACACGAGCCCATCCACTACCTGACGCTGCACACAGCCAAAACTAGCCCATAAATCTTCTTCCAGCGCACCAATCCCTAAACTACCTGACCCCTACGCACATGCCCAACCAACCAACTCACAGCCAAAAAACCACCACCTGCGCACCCGACCAAGCATAAAATCCTGTCCATTGACCTTACGCACCCAGCCAACCAACTCACAGCCAAGCAATAAACCACCACCTGTCCTCTACGCATAGCCACACACCCAGCCACAGCCATCTCACTCTATCTCTCTCGCACATTTTCTGTCTCTTTCTAGCACAGAATTCCCATGCCAAGTCGTCCCAATACCTACTCACTGTTGAGTGTTGTTGACGTATTTGGTTGCTGATTGAAGCGGTAATTTTGTTGCTGATTCATAAATTAGTGTTGCCATTGTATATAAACACTATAGTACTATCACTTCGCATTTATGCACTAGCGCTACCAACCACTTCCAAGACCAACTACACTCATCGAACATGGTAGTTGTCTTTGTCTTTGATTATTTGAAACGAAATTATTCTTTTTTTATTCGTCTCATTGACAACATGCAGATGAAAGAGAAAGAACAATTCTTATTTTTGTTGCCATTTTGTATTCCACATATGCCAAGTGGAATATGCCAAGCAAAATGAAATGAATGATCGGGTACTTTTCGCATATACCTATACTCGTAGGTAGTTAGTAGCGGTAGTGTGTAGGTTAGGCGAAGTGTACTTTTAGCATGACGATGACGAGTGTGATGAATGAGTGATGAGATGACGATTGGAATTGTTGATATTTAAGAGGATAACAATGTAGGAAAATATGAAATCGCAGATTCTGTACAATATTTTGTATTTCTTCGATTTGTGGGCAGCAGTGATGGTGTGATGGTGGTGGCTTTTGGAATTAGGTGTCAAGGGTAGGTTATGATGATTTGAAAGTTATGGGGTGGGTGAGCATGTGAGGTGCGTGGTAGGATTGGTAGGTGAACTAGGGGGGAAGTTTGGCTGGATCTTAGGAAATAAAATCACGTACCTAGAACGATCCCATTTTTCAATTGTCTCATATTGTAGGTATGTAGTAAGTGAAAGATATTGCTTTAAGTCCAATTTTATATCTATTAATTATGATATGTATTAAGATGATAGTTATGTAATTAGTTAGAGTGGCTCTCGGTGAGAGAAACACTTAGGTCGTTAGTCGGCCGCTTGTCCTCTACTGGCTACTCATGTAAACCATTTGCTAGTTTGCTACCGGTTATAAAGCTAAGAATGTTAGCGGCGCTGGTATTACCTAGACTAGATCACTGAGATCATCGAGAAAATAGTTTCTTAAGTGGGTCTTAATTGGCCAGTGCAGGGCAACTGCAAAGAAAGTGAGTGACGAACTCGTCCTCCTCTTCATATCTGCAGCTGCATCAGAAGTCGTTGTATGGCAGACCGAGCCTTTGCGGTGTGTCTGCCTAATATGCAGTGCCCGGAGATGATATTAACGACTTTCGAGATCCTGGATCTTTTAAGTCGAAGAAGAAGCTCCTTTGATATTTTTGTGTCCAGAGCTGGCCAAGTGAGCCTAGCAGTATCGCAGTATCCCAAATGTTTCCATCTGAACCCTGCTCTGCTTGCTGCGTCCGCGTGAATTATTTATTTAGCGTAGGAAAGTGGTAGGTACATACACGTTGTGCAGACTTATACTATCCACGCCAGAGGAGATACGCCGCAGTCATCTACCGCCTTAGATCTTATTTCGCTGGATATAAGGGATTTCATTGCAACTTGGCTATCAATATTTATGACGATATCTCTTTGAGATACCGAATTAATCGCCAGCCACGCTGTAGCTTGACGAATAGCTGTAATTTCGGCTTGGAAGTGGAAGACACTGCAGTTCGGAAGACAGAAGGAGAGGCCCAGTTTCAGGTCTTCTGAAAAGACCCCGGCGCCAGCTCCCACTAGTGTCTTGGAACCGTTTGTAAATATTGATAGTGATTTGTCGTGTTGGTGTAGGACATTTTGTGGAATATTCTTTACTGACGAAGTAAGTTGTGCATGGTTTGTAAAGCGGCGGTTGGAGATGCCCTTAGTGCGCCCGCGGTGCAGAAGCATGCCAAGCGCTTAGTCTTCTGTAAGACCTTTAGATTGGAATTTTTGTTCAAGGCCGCCCACCACACAACGATGCAGTGCAGAATAATCAGTCTTATAACGGCAGTATAAAGCCAATGCATTATATTGGGTTGAAGGATCCCATCTAGAGCCGATAGCCCTTTTACAGGAGTATAGAGCCACGAGGGATTTCCTAGCTCGTTCGGCAATATTTTCTCTCCATAAAAGCTTTCTGTCCAGCTTCAGCCGCAAATATTTAGCGCTGCTAACGAACTCGAGTGGAGTACCATTGAGCTTTGCCAAAAAAAATGTATAGAGAGTAAATAAGGTAACTTTAAAGTAAGGCGTCTCACAGACGTATGTTTTTTAACGATGTAACAATGAATATAGTTTATGAATTTAGGGTTAAGAACTATATTGCATAACAATGGAGATAGCACTCCACCTTGGGAATGCCTCTGTGCACAACGTTTTCGACAGCGCAGCTGGCAAATGCCGCCCTTACCATCCTCTTTGTAAGAATGTGGGTGATTACGCGGCAGATTGATTCTCCGATGCTAAGCTTGTCTAAGGCTTGAATAATCGATCGAGTCTCAATATTGTTAAAGAGCCCCTGTATATCAAGAAAGACATCCATTCCTTGAGTGAAAGGGTCCTCTCGATGGTGCCAACAATCGTGTGAAAAGCAGTTTAGATTGACTTGCCCTTTTGGTAGGCATGTTGAGAACTTGAAATCAATGATCGGTCAACTGTGTATTTAATGTGAAGGTCGATGATCCTCTCGAGAGTTTCCCGAAGAAAGGAGGACAGACTAATTGGTCTGAAGTCCTTGGGGAGTCTGTGGGAGGTCTTTCCTGCTTTTGGGATGAAAACCACCATAACCATATTAAGATGATAGTCGGGCAGCTATACGCAGTTCGCAGTGCTTCGCTGAATGCTATTGCAGCAATCAACCTGCTCACCCCTTTAAATTTCAAATATGGATTATAAATAGTATGTAGGAAATTAACGAATATTTAGACACTTGCTACGAAATTAAATAAGCTGGTGTTTGTTTTAAATAAGTAATTCCAAAATTTTTTGCAGCAAGTCACCAACGCACAGACCAAAACGGATAATCTAAGCCCGTTTTCTAACCACTGATCAACAATCACACGAAAGTGAGGGAAAATAAAAATCGAAAGGAATAAGATATGTAAGAGAATTTGTTAATGACTTTAACATAGATGCACTAAACCAATCATTTGGTAATTCCTATATGGGAGAATAGACAATTGTTAAACACTAGCAGCCGTATTAATAATAGCTGCGGAACTTCGTGTTATCCCTAACCAAAGACTAACTCACTGGTTAAACCCAAATTCCTATTTATAAACTTTTTTAGAAGATAACTAAGCTTTCGGAACTTTTACAGAGCTAACTCACGGTGGTAGGTGTGTTAGCGATTTGTTAGCTTTGCAAAACATGTCTCCCGCGCAAAATGACAAATGGTGTTTCGGGTTTAATTTCGTTTGATTGATATGAATGTGGTAAAAGGGTGATAAATAATTGAATAAATTTGCAAAAATTGTGCAGCAAAATGGCTCACCCTTTTTGGATAATTTGAATATTTTTTCACGAAAAAAAACGAAAAAATCCTATGAGAATATTTATATATAAAACATTCAAAATTAAATATAGATTTTTTCAAAAGGAAATATAAAAAAATAATTGCATTAGTAAGAGTAAGAAAATTCTAATTGCATTAGAAGAAGAAGATGGCAGCAGAAAAGAAGGACGCATTCCTGTCAGTTTTCAATACAATTTGGAGAAGCGTTGCCATCACAAACCTACGATAATAGGAAACACGTCAATTAGTTAATGCATGGGTTATATTTCTTTATAAATAAGAAAATTTAGTCAGTGAGTTAAATTTTTAACTACCAGTTACGTAACAAGTGAGTTAGAGAATGGTTTGAGATCTATTATTAATACGGCTGTAGCAGCCGTATTAATAATAGCTGCGGAACTTCGTGTTATCCCGTGACTAACCCACTGGTTAAACCCAAATTCCTATTTATAAACTTTTTTAGAAGATAACTAAGCTTTCGTAACTTTTACATAATTAACTCACGGTGGCAGGTGTGTTAGCGATTTGTTAGCTTTGCAAAACATGTTTCCCGCGCAAAATGACAAATATTGTTTCGGGTTTAATTTCGTTTGATTGATATGAATGTGGTAAAAGGGTGATAAATAATTGAATAAATTTGCAAAAATTGTGCAGCAAAATGGCTCACCTTTTTTGGATAATTTAAATATGCTAGACGAAAAAAAACGAAAAAGTCATATGAAAATATTTATATATAAAATATTCCAAAATAAATATAGATTTTCAAAAGGAAATATAAAAAAATTATTTGCATTAGTAAGTGTAAGAAAATTCTAATTGCATTAGAAGAAGATGGCAGCAGAAAAGAAGGACACATTCCTGTCAGTTTTCAATACAATTTGGAGAAGCGTTGCCATTACAAACCTACGATAATAGGAAACACATCAATTAGTTAATGCATGGGTTATATTTCTTTATAAATAAGAAAATTTAGTCAGTGAGTTAAATTTTTAACTACCAGTTACGTAACAAGTGAGTTTGAGATCTATTATTAATACGCCTGTAGGTATACTAAATAGCTGATTCGGGATTTCTTACAATTAGGCGGCGGTTATATAGGAACTAGTTATATAGCAACTAGCGCTAGCTTAAGCTTGTAAGGTGTTCGATTAAAATTGAGATAGTTAAGGCTTCAGTTTCTATTTGATTTTAGTGAAGTGCTCAATATGTCGCTATTTTTAGACGAAGGAATTTTAACTGAAAGTGTGCGGTTGAAATATGCATTCAAAACAAACATTTATCTA
Source organism: Cheilosia scutellata (assembly GCA_955612985.1). NCBI lineage: Eukaryota > Metazoa > Arthropoda > Insecta > Diptera > Syrphidae > Cheilosia > Cheilosia scutellata. The sequence continues at coordinate 81,407,768 of OY015312.1, read as the reverse complement.
TATACCATAAACAAATTACGGTCTGAATCAGGTGAATATTACCACCTGCATAAAATGCTTAAAAACGATGAAGAATGGTTTTTTTTTCAATTTTACCGAAACTTTTTAAACATTCCAATATAACCACACTTATAATTTTTATCCGAAAGTAACTCTGACTCTCTGTAACTTTGGAAGATATAGCCTGGGACCTGAAGAAAGGCATAGGACATAGGACAAAGAGAGTGGAGAAAGGGTTTTGTCAATGAAGTCAAACACAAACAAAAAATTCTAGAAATTATGGACACTCATAAGATTTAAAGTTCTAAAAGTTGAAATATTGACAGTTCTTCTTATGTATGTATAAAAATCATTCGATATTTTGTTGCTGACGCTATAACTTGAAAACAGTTAGATAGATCGATTTGATATTTTTTTTTTCAAATGTTGGCAATAGTTTCAGAAAGGTTTTTACGGGAAAACATCAGAAAAGTTTCCCGGATAACCGGAAAAAGTGGCATGACCATACAAAGAAAAAACATTGCAAATGCAATTCGACAGTGATCAGAGCCAAAGTGTTCTAAGTGAATGACGAATGCCCGAAAAACCAGATGTCGTCACATTATTAATCCCCTTTATTTTTTCATAATTTATTTATGGATAATAGGTACTCCATGAATTTAATGAATTTATATTTTGAATTTCAGTTCGGCCGGAGCTTTTATGCGACACGCATCGATCTGTGAATAATAGTACAGCTACTTATTTTTTGTTTCGTAAATACATTCAAAATTCTTAAACGCGCGAGATCGCCAAACACCGAGGACAACCTATTGTCCTCGGATAAGAAACTAAAGTCCGTACCCAAAATGGTACTAACTAAAAAGGACTCCAACTATTGGAGCCCTTTACAGTGTTTGCCGGATAGTGATAATGAAAGTGATGATATGGACGACCATGTGTTGCCAAGCAAAATCACTAAAGTAAATGTTCCCCCAATAAAACTTTTGCAAAAACCTAGTGATTATGTGCATGACCTAATGAAAAGTCTAAAAGTGTTGGATTATTCTATTAAACGAATGTCGATTGGTATTAAAATTATGTGCGAAAGTATAGATTCATATAATTCTGTGCTAAATAAATTAAAATCAGAAAATTGTCAATATTTCACCCATGACATTAAAAGCGCAAAAGCTTTCAAAGTAGTTTTGTTTGGCTTAGATGCATGCGATGTAAGCAAATTAAAAAGTGAACTATTAAGTCTAGGGCTTAAATGTATGGAAGTAAAAATTGTTACAAAAAAATATCAACATTACACCGACACGTTCTACATAGTTTCACTTGAAAGTGGCTCTATTAAACTTAATGAGTTAAAAAAAAATGTTCGCTCCATCTTTCACACTCAAATAAATTGGAGCCACCAACGCAAACAAAACAATAGATTGACGCAGTGTCGAAACTGCCAAATGTTTGGCCACGGTGAAAAAAATTGCAATATAAAGACATACTGTTCAATCTGCGCAGGTCATCACAAGACTACAGACTGTAATAATTCTGATGCGTACAAGTGCGCGAATTGCAAGGGAAATCATAAGTCTACAGACAGCGCATGCGTCAGTCGAAATAAATATATTGAAATGAGACAAAAAACAGTAACTAAAATCAATCGCCCTCGCTCAATGCCGAGATTTAATAATAATGCCAATAATAAAAATAATAGCAATAACAACAACAACAAAATTTCGTTGTTGTCAATGAACGATTTCCCTGCGCTACCAACACGCGCCGTTACGAAACATTTGGATAGAGAAGCGGGAAATACCAGCAACTCTACAATAAAAACTTGGGAGTGCGCTTCAGCTGCTGCAACAACATGCGCGAGCAACAACAATGCAGCTACATCCAGCTCTAGTGCAGAACTGTTCTCAATGGACGAAATGAATTCGCTGGTAATGGAGATGGTCACCAAGCTAAGTACCTGTAAATCAAAGGAAGATCAATTTTATGTTATAGCACAATTAGCTACTAAGTTTTTGTACAATAATGCTAAGTAATATTAATAATAACAATATAAATATTGTAACATGGAATACAAGAGGCATTCGTAATAAATGTATTGAATTTATAAACTTTTTAACTAATAATAAGATTGATATCGCTTTAGTTACTGAAACTTGGCTTAGATCTAAAGATCGAATTTCCACTTCGGCTTATAAATGCTATAGGGTGGATAGGAAAAATAAAAGAGGTGGAGGTGTTGCTATTTTGATAAGGAGATCATTGCAACACGGGCTCTTGCCTTGCGTACAATCTAATTATGTAGAGAACATAGGAGTTGAAATAACATTAAACAACTTAAGAAAAGTTAAGATATTTTGTGTTTATTTCCCGGGGAAAATTACAGGAGGCTTATCACCAGTTGAAAAAAGACAAAGATTGAAAAATGATCTAAGAAAATTGTTTAGTCATAATTGTGCTTTCTTAATTGGAGGTGATTTAAATTGCAGACACAGGGACTGGGGTTGCATTAGAGCAAATTCTTGGGGAAATGTCCTGTCCGATCTTTCAGTTATGTTGCCAATGTCCATTATGTATCCACCTAGTCCGACTTATATTCCAGCTAGTTCTCGTGGTAGTCCCTCCGTCATCGATTTATTTGTAACTAATGTGTCAGGTCTTATATCCCAGCCCATTTCTGTAAATGAACTTAGCTCTGACCACAATCCGGTTCTTTGTAATATTCTCCGGTCGGGTGTCGAAAAAGTGCAATATTATCAAGACTTGAAAAACGCAAATTGGTCTAGCTATCGAACCGAAGTAAAAAGAAACCTTAGAACAATTCCTACAGTTATTGAAAATATCTCAAGCAACAATGATGTTGACTACCTAATTCACGAATTTTCTGAGCATATTATTCACCCCTATCGTGGAATCCGCCGGGGGGAATTATTCACGGAAAAAAACATTTTGGTATCGTCGAATCCGCAAAGTGAACAGTTCCCCGTGTGGGTAATGTGAATGAGTTTCACTGTATCGTTGAAAACGTTCAAATCGAATTTTTCCCGAACAAAATGACATTTCTTACCCGCAACAAAATCATTGCGGATTTCATAGGTTTTCTTACTTGCTGCAGATCGTGAGGATTTTTGTTTAAGAAAATGTACATGTAAAAAAGCTGCGTTATTAAGCCGAACATTTGTAATAAATCTGTGCAATATTGAACTTTATTAAAACAAAAAAAATCATTCTAAAACACATTTCATCCGGTAGCTCCATGAAATCATTCACTGCTCCTCTTAACCTGTCTCGTACTCTTCTATGAGACCACACCGCTCATTTCGTTCTTCCTCTTATGTTTCCAAAAATGGAGCTATCGTATCAATTATTATATCAAACACTTTATTTTTTATTGAAATCACTTTTAAAACACACTTTTTATATGCCTCCGGTGAATGCAGCTACACAGATTTGTGTTAACAAATGAAAGATAGCCGTTTGACAGTGAAACTACCTTTCCCAAAAACGTGTCGATAAGGAAACGTTTCCGGCGGATTCCACGATAGCAGTAGAAAGTGAAAGGGAATCGAATAGGTGAAGTGAAACTCAATTCCGACGGATTCCACGATAGGGGTGATTAATTCAGCTAATAATTGTATTCCCAATATTCCGAAAAAATCTAAATGTGTAAAATTACCATCTCATATCTTAGTATTAGAAACTGGCAGAGATATCGACAACCTATTTTTCGAATTCAAATGTCAAAAATTAACAAATTTATAAATAAAAGTATTCAAGCTTTACGAAACGCTGAATGGAACAATAAATTAAGTTCACTAAATAGATCTGCAAAGCCTTTTTGGAACATAGTTAAAATTGTTAAAAATAAAAACAGGCAAATACCTTGTCTTACAAATGGTTCGACTACCTATTATACAGACACTGAAAAAGCGAATTCATTTGCATCTAATTTCGCCGAAAATCATGTTGTATCGCAACATTTAGGAGATGCAAGCACTGACTCACTTGTACAAAATGCTATAGTGACTTTTAATGCAAATAACTCTGAAACTCCCTTGGAAGAATTTGTATCTGAAGCAGATATAAAATACTATGTAGACAACTTGCATATTAGAAAAATAGGTGGAATGGATAATATTAAAAATATATATATCAAAAAGTTACCGAAAGAAGGAATCCAAGTTCTAACGTTTATTATAAATGCCTGCCTTAAACTGCAATACTTTCCTGATGCATGGAAACTGGCAAAGGTAGTTCCAATACCAAAAGCGGGAAAACCTCTGGATAAACCCCAAAGTTACAGACCTATTAGTTTGCTTAGTAGCATAAGTAAAATTTACGAGAAAATCCTAAAAGAAAAAATGATGAAGATTATCGAGGATCACAAATTATATCCCGATGAACAGTTTGGTTTCAGGCGTGGTCATGGTACCTCCCACCAAGTCTTAAGATTGTGCAATATTGTTCGAGCAAACCGTGCAATAGGAAGATCAACTGGTATGATCCTACTAGATATAGAAAAAGCTTTTGATTCAGTGTGGCACAATGGACTTATATACAAAATGATAACCCTACATTTTCCTCCGTTCCTCTGTAAAGTCATCCAAAGTTTTGTCTCAAATCGTCGTTTTAGAGTGCATGTGAATGGTAGTGCATCAAATGTAACTTATTTTCATGCAGGTGTGCCCCAAGGCTCGGTCCTTGGACCAGTTCTTTACAATCTGTACACATCAGATTTTCCAATCCTCTTGCAATGTGAAGCAGCAATATATGCCGATGACACGGCAATAGTTTCATCGCATGAGTTCAGTCTCAATATCGAGACGAATCTTAAAAATGCGATTGAGACACTGCAAAACTACTACACAAGGTGGAAAATAAAACTAAATGCTGAAAAAAACACAAGCTATCTTTTTCACACGAAAAAGAAAACCTTGTTTTCTTCCAGCTAATCAATTATTTGTCGATGGTTATTCAATAACGTGGAGGCCTTCTGTAAAATACTTGGGAATACATCTTGACTCAAAACTCACATTTAAAGAACATACCTCGCAAACACTTAACAAAATAAATATTGGCATAAGATTGTTATACCCATTTATAAATCGGAAATCATTGCTTTCGAATGAAAACAAAGTATTAATTCACAAAACAATTTTTCAAGCTATTTTACTGTACGGCTGTCAGGTCTGGGGACATTGTGCTGGTTGTCATATCAAAAAGTTACAAATCGCACAGAACAAATTATTAAAAATGATGCTTAATCTCCCCTGGCATCACTCTACGATAGATCTACATGCAAGAGCCAGTGTTGAGATGATCTCCTTCAGAATACACAAACTAATTGACAAATTTAAAATCAGATGTGATATCCCCGATAATCCTCTTATTAATCAATTAAATATTGAATATCATACCCTTAACTGATATTAACTAACGCGATGTTAATCTTTTGTTGATTTTCTTGTATGTTTATTATTTTAATACTATTGTTTGTTAATTTATTTATCTGTTATTTATTACTACTTATTTACTCAAATGTTCACTTTTAATTTGTAATCATATTTGCTTATTTATTTGTTAACTTATTTATTTACTTATTTGTTAATTTATTTATTTGTTTATTAATTTAGTTATTTATTTATTTAATTTATTTATTATTAAAGTATTTATTTATTTATTTTTTATTTATTTATTTATTTACTTTTTATTTTATTTATTAACATTTTTTTTTTTGTTTTTTGTTTTTTTTTTTTTATTTTATTATTTATTTATTTACTTTTTAATTATTATAATTTTTTTTTTTTTTTTTTTTCTTCTTTTTTTAAATTGAGGTTTTTGGTCGTTGTTTTCCTCAAATGCATTTCTCCGATTTTGTTGTATATTATGTTCTATTTCAAATTATTTGTAAACATTTTCCAGTAGAAAGACATAAATTTGTCATATCTCTGTATTAAATTTTGTAAATTGTGCTATAACAGATTGTAAATTCTAAACGAAATAAATTATCTTATCTTAAATTTATTTCATGTTTTCTCATATCGGCCACATTTTTGTAACCTATGAAAGAGGTACAACTCACTCTTTCTCGACCCCGAAATCCACACCGCTCAAACACAAAGTTTGTAAAATTTGAAACATTGATATGCATTGTCCTGATAGACAAGGATATATCTACCTCGGCAATACTATTTCTGGGCACAAGGACGAGTACAGCTACATAAGCTAGTATTAGACGATATGTTGAATCAGCATACGTATGCTGAAAATTGTGTTCCAATCACAACATATCGTGTAAACAAAAATTTTTTGTCATCAAGTATGCACGATTTGTTGTGATTGGAACACAATTTTCAGCATACGTATGCTGATTCAACATATCGTCTAATACTGGCTATAGTACCTAATAAAATACAGTCAAATATACGAAAAGGAAAACCAATTTTGTTTTTTTTTTGCCATATTATTTTGTTTGCATGTCCCACAGATAACGTGGTTTCGGAAATTCGACATTAATTTCTCATTATCCATCTTCGGTTGGTATCAATTCACGACTCAACTCGCGCTTGTAATTGCAATTCAGCCCACTGCAGAAAATTTAAGAGTACGAGCTCGCGCTTGTAAAAATATCTTACATAACCACAATGCTCTGATAAAATGCATTTAAATTAAAGCGCGAGCTCGCGCGTGCTAGCGCTTGTTGCTATATAACCGCCACATACCCTCTACCTCCTTATATAGGGTTATTGAGCGAACGCTTAAGATTGAATTCGCTAGTTGTTTTATCGAAATGATTATATTTTTGTCTTCAGCAAAATGCATGTCAATGTTCAAAATTTTAAAAACTTTTGATCCCATGACTGTCGAAGAAAAGCATTTAAAAACTATTTTGTTCGTCATCTGGTCACTTGCATGACCAATACGCTGACTGCATAGAGGAATATTTGCAGTTAGGTCACATGAAGTAAGTTGAGGAGGACTCCATATCTAAATCAGCACGGACTGAGATGTACGTCGACGACTTGTTCTCAGGTGCAGATACCATACAAGAAGCCGAAAGGAAGAGAAAGGAGGTGAAAGCAGTCCTAGAAGCAGCAGGGTTCAAATTGCGGAAATGGACTTCCAACGTAAACGAGCTCCTGCAAGAAATTCCTATGCAAGATCTGGCATCCTGTTGCTGACAACTTTTCTTTCCGTTTCACACCTCCAAGCAACCCACAGCCAACAAAGAGGTTCATTCTTTCAACGATTGCACGTCTCTTTGACCCCATGGGATGGATCTCGCCAAGCATTCTTAAGGCAAAGATGTTCAAGCAACTTCTATGGATCCGTAAAACTTCTTGGGACGAGCCAATAGACGCAAGGTTGCTGAAAGAATGGAATACATTTTACAACGACTTACAGTCAGTTAACGAGATCTGTATTCCGCGGTGGATTCAAACACTCGGAACGTCAAATCGTATAGAGTTGCACGGATTCAGCGACGCGTCCGAAAAGGCCTATGGAGCGGCAGTTTATTTACGCACAAAAGATGAGTTACATCAAGTACACGTGCACCAAAGCTAAAGTAGCACCCGTACAACCGGTAAGTCTTCCCCGGTTATAGCTATGCGCAGCCGTCACCTTGGCCAAACTGCTGCACTATGTTGCTGAAGTACTCCAGCTTAAGGATGTAAGAATGTATGCTTGGACTGACTCCACGGTTACGGAATCTTGGATACAATCGCCAGCTTCAAAATGGGAAACATTCATCAGGAACAGAGTTGGGGAAATCCAACGTCTGACAAAGCCCGAAATATGGAAACATGTTCCAACGAAACACAATCCTGCAGATTTAGCTTTTCGAGGCATGTTACCATCGGCACTACTGCAGAATACATTATGGTGGAATGGTCCTCCGTTTTTACACACTGCTTGGGATTTCATACCACCGGTTCAACCAACCAGTCTCACTACAGAAGAAGGAAAGAGGAAGGTTCAAGTTCATCGAGCGGAAGTATCGGAAGACGCATTCAGTTCAGCGATCGTCGAAGGTGACGAGATTGACTAGGGTGGTAGCATGGTGTAATCGCTTCGTTAGCAATACCCAAACTAAGCGTCTGAAGCGAACTTGTGGACCCCTACTACCAATGGAACTAGACACTGCTGCGAAAATTGTTGCACGTTGTGCTCAACATAAAATGTTCCCAGAAGGAATCTCTAAGTCCAGAGGAATGGGAACACATACGATAAAAAGCACCCTATAATTTTAGATCCAAGTCACCATCTCACAAAACTTATTATCCGTGAGTCTCATGAGAAAACACTGCACGGCAGAATACAACTCATGATGGTACATATTCGACACAAATATTGGATCTTTCAGATTAAAAGAGCGGTAAAGAAGCATCTACATGACTGTACGGTTTGTTATCGATTCCGGAGCAAAACAGCTTCTCAGCTAATGGAAGAACTACCAGCTCCCCGGGTAACTGTTTCAAGACCTTTTTTCCCACACAGGCATCAACTATGCAGGACCAAAGGGTACTTAGCCATTTTTATCTGCTTGGCCACCAAGGCTATACACATGGAAGCAGTAAGCGACTTAACAACGCATTTATTGCAGCGTTTAGACGATTTACTGCACGACGAGTCTGTGGACAGGTCTATAGCGACTGTGGAACAAACTTTGTGGGAGCAGAAGCGGAGCTACGACGCCTTTTAAACAGCGCAATCCATGACTGAGTGGAACTTCTCCCCATTTAGGAGGATTATGGGAAGCTGGAGTGAAGAGTGTAAAGTATCACTTCAAAAGGATTGCTGGGAACGGGACACTCACTTATGAGGAACTCTCTACGCTTTTGGCTCAAATCGAAGCGTGTTTGAATTCGAGGCCTCTTTGTCCCTTATCAGAGGATCCCGATGACTTCCAAGCACTAACTCCAGCACACTTTTTAATAGGAGAAACTGTGTTCACAGTCCCAGAACCAGATCTCACTCTAGGAAAACAAGGATACATAGAACGGTGGAAGGCGATCCAGGCACATTTGCAGACATTTTGGAATCATTGGCAGCTAGAATACCTGCTTCGATCGCAGCAACGACCAACCTCAATTAAAGGTAGGAGATCTTGTACTGCTCAAGGACGAGCGACTTCCCCCTACAAAATGTAGCTTAGGCTGCATTAAGGATACCTGCCCAGGAGCGGACAACATCACCCGGGTAGTTAAGATAAAAACACAGCAAGGAGAATTCCGACGGACGATTACGAAACTATGCCCACTACCAACAAATGAACCAGAAACAAATCATCAGAAATAATTTCGTTCACTCAACTTCAAATTTTCGTTCAACATTAACACTAATTCATTCAATATAAACATATCAATAACGTAATTTAAAAACACAAAATCATTCAAACTAAAAGATGCACACAAATTATGCACATAAATTATAATTATCATCAAATTACTCACCCGAATTATAACCATTTGCATTAAATTCATATTTACCTACTACTCATTCATGTGCAATGGCAACACTTTAAAACTCAATACAGTCCGCTAACAACATAGAATTATTCACACTACATAGCTTATGCGAATTGAAGCTTTCGATCGATTTCATTCATGGCTCACTGCACACACACCAATACTCGCAAGCAAAGCTCAATCTCGCAAGCAAAAAAAAAAAAATAACAGAATTATCCACACCACACAGCTTATGCGAATTGAAGCTTTCGATAGCTTTCATTCATGGCTCACTGCACACACACCCACACACGCAAACAAAGCTCGATCTCGCAAACAAAAAAAAAAAAAAAAAAAAAACAAACAAAACTACACTACCTACACAATTTAAACTTCAAATTAAATTTAAAAACAAATTAATACAAACAATTTACTCATATGGATTCCAATGGATAAAACCAATTTCAAATTAATTACATATTTTAATTTAACAACACAACTCAACTTTAATCACGCACAACCGGAACCGAACTTCATCCACCGATAAACATCCACAATCCACTACTGACTGAATTACACCGCAGCAAAGCTTTACTCGTCGTTATCATCATCATTGCATTTGCAGCAGTTGCTACACTACAACAACACACATTGTGATCGCATACTAAACTGGAAGAAACAAACCGGAAGCAAGACCACTTCGGGATCTTGCTGCTGGAGCAGTCAATTGAAATTTGCGTATTCTCTCTATTCTTCCGTTACATGTTTCTTGTTTCACTGTCTGTTAATTGTAAACAAACTCAAAAATCTGTTTTTCTTTTCATGTAGGTACATACATACATTATGAGAAAGATTAAGAAGCAGGTGAAGAAGCATGTCGGGCAGCGGTTCATATTCATTCATCGGTGGGGGAGAATGTTTAACACAACAAAAATGTAATAAACCCATGACGTCATCAGTGACCAAGGCGCCGCCGGACACACTCACTCACAGAAAAATGTCCATTATGGGATATTTCAAGGCACTGTCAAAACCAAAAAATTATGTAAACAAACCCACAAATGTATATAAGCGATAGTTTTTTGTTAATAAAATAATTCTGTTTTATAACGTTGTTAAAAGCGGTGGTTTTTTATTTCTCACTTTGCGGAATTTTCTAAAACAGTAGTTGGAAACAGTATTCTCCTTTGAATGATAAATTTTAATTCAACTCAACGGCCGAACAGAATCAATTAAAAAAAGAATCACTATAATCGATGCATATTTGACAAAAATATAGGCATCATAGTGAGAGTCTACATCATTTTATGCCCAATCCCCAAATCTTCTGCAATGACAGAAAGCCAAATTCAGTTTTTATTCAATTTGTCTCTCCCAACTGATCACCCCTTGCATCGTCCCCCTCTCATAACACACACATCCTACACCATCGTGATCGTAATCGTATTCTACACCATGTTATATCTCGACAATATATAAATCAAACACAAAACTGAAGTTCATTCTTTTTATTCATAAGTGCTCATGTTCGTGGCTAAATGACAACTGAGGGAATACATATAATGTAATGAGAGAGCAAGTTATAAGTGTTATACCATATATAACATGAGAGCATGTTATAAGTGTTATACCATATATAACATCTCCCGCATTAAGTAATGAATATTAACATTCAATATTAATTCAATAATTTTTTTTTTTTTTTTTTTTTTTTTTTTTTATAAGAATTCATTACATATTTAGTTTTAATAAATTTTATAATTTTCTTAATGTATACGTTTCATTTCATATAAAATACGTAAAGATATATATACATGATTGATAGATATAATAATATAATAATTCATACTTTTGAATCAGTGTATTTTTGAACAGGCTTGACTTCTCTACCTGATCTAGTTACATAGTAACCAGATGGAGAGCTCTTTATATCAATTTCATTACTTTGCGTTGGTAAGTTTAGGTGTGGTGTTGTCGTTTGACTTGTGTCTACAGGGTTTTGTTGGCTATCTGGCAATTCAAAATCTGGTGATTTGAATTGTGGCTCATGAACTGATCTTCTTAAATGACATGAATTGCGCCGAAGTAAACCTTTATCTTGAGTTTTCACAATATATGACCTAGGTGTATTGTGTGGTTTAACTATTTGAGCTGGCTCCCAAGTTTTGTTTCGCTGTAATACTACATTTTCTCCCCTAGCAAAATTTATTTCTTTTTCATTTCTTATGTGTTTGTCATGGTAACTTTTGTAATTTTGTTGATGTTCTTTTAAAATATTTATAGGATTTTCAAAAACTTTTGGTTTTAACAAACTTTCTTGGATAGGAATTTTAGATCTTAAAATTCTGCTCATTAACAGCTGTGAAGGTGTAGCATTAATACCGGCTATTTGTGAGTTTCTGTATGATAGTAACGCACTAAAAATGTCTTTCCTTTCTTCATATGCCTTTTTTAGTAATTGTTTTGCAATATGCACTCCTTTTTCTGCCAATCCGTTCGAGCGAGGATACATAGGGCTCGACGTTGTTACAGTTGTGTTCCAATCATTTGCAAATTTTTTAAAACTGTAGGAATTAAACGGCATATTGTCACAGATTATTTGATTTGGAATTCCATGGATTGAAAAAATCTCTTTCAAAGCAGAACTCACTGACTGTGCAGTTTTATTTGCCAGTGGTTTTATTTCTAACCACTTAGAAAAATAATCAACAAGCACGAGATAAGGCTTGTTTTGAAAGTCTAAAATATCACAACCTATTTTAAAAAATGGAATATTCGGAATTTCTTGTGGAATTAGCGGTAGTTTTGCATTTGAGCGCTGAAATTTTTCACAGACTCTACATTGAGAAATAAGTTCTTCAATATCTGAAGATATATTTGGCCAATAAATAGACATTCTCGCCATGGCTTTGGTTTTTGTCATACCCAAATGACCTTCGTGAAGTGTTTGGAGCAATTGTGCTCTCAAACTTCGTGGAACAATAACACGTTTTCGAAAAAATAATAGTTCATTCTCGTAGTAAATTTCGTACCTTAAAGGCCAATATTTTTTAATTAAACTATCAATTCGTTTTAATTCATTTGGCCATCCTGTCTTACACATTTGAGTAAGTAATATAAGTTCTCTATCACCTACCATTTCTTTTTTTATAAGATCAACTCGATTGTCTGAGATTTCAACACTATGTACAATGTCATTAAGAGAAGAATCTATATCATTATCATCATTCGATTGAATGTAACTCCTGGATAGAGTATCCGCTATAAACATATTTTTACCTGGCATATACTCAACTGATAAATCATATTTTAAAAGTTTTAGTTTCATTCGTTGCAATCTGCTAGAATGAACTTGTGAAACGGGTTTTTTCATAATAGCCACAAGTGGCTTATGGTCTGTCAAAATAACTATCGGTCTCCCATATATATAATAGTGGAATTTAAGGCACGCGAAAACTATTGCCAACATTTCCTTCTCAATTTGTGCATATGACCTTTCTGAGTTGCTTAAAGATTTTGATGCATAACAAATTGGTCTCTCCATCTGAAGAAGACAACTTCCAATCCCATTCTGAGAAGCATCTGTTTGAATTACAATGGGCAAAGAATCGCTAAAATTTTGTAAAACGGGAGCCTGACATACTTTGGTTTTAAGTGTGTTGAATATTTGTGTATGATGCGACATCCATACAAATTCATTATTTTTTTTAAAAAGTTCTCGGAGGGAAGATGTCAATTCTGATAGGTTAGGTATAAAGTTTCTCAAATAATTTATAAATCCTAAGAACCTTTGAAGATCTTTTTTGTTTTCAGGTATTTTTAATGCCTTTATTGCTTCGATTCTACTTGCATCAATAGAAATCCCATTTTTAGAGAAGAGATATCCTAAACATTTAACTTCTGTAAGTTTGTATTGTAGTTTACTTTCATTAAATTTTATATTGACCTCCTTAGCTCTTTTAACTACTCGTTCCAAATTACTGTCATGTTTGTTTCTTCCTCCAACAAGAATATCATCAAAATAAATGAACGTTCCTGGCAAGTCTCCAAAATACTTTGTGTTTAGTTTTTGAAATAATTCTGGTGCAAAACTAACTCCAAAAGGCATACGCAAAAATTTATATACCCCAAATAATGAACTAAAAGCACAATAATCACTACTGGCACTATCCAAAGGCACTTGCCAAAACCCATCTTTCAAATCGATGACTGTAAAATATTCCATATCTTCAAATGCTGTTGTCAAATCTTCAAGACGTGGAATTTCAAAAGGCTCTTTTTTAATATTTATATTCAACTCCCGAGGATCTAAACATATCCTTATTGACTTATCTTGTTTTTCAACCAATACAAGGTTATGGACAAAATCAGTGGGATAGTTTATTTTTTGTATAACTCCTAATGTTTCCATTTCTTCTAATTTCATTTTTAATTTAAACCTCAAGCTTTTTGGAATTCGTCGTGGAGCTTTAACGCTTCCATTTGAACCTTCTTTCAAGTAAATTTTGCATTTGTCGGGATAGCAACCTAGACCAGTAAAAATTTCCTTATGCTTTTGAATAAATTCATTTTTTTCTTTCTCGTAATCAGACTGCCTAGATTTATGCACTTTAATTTCATCTATGTTTTTTAAAATATTTAGCTTCAAACAAGTTTCCAGACCTAATATTGGTGCAGATTTAACATTAGCTATTAAAAAGCAGGTATTTATTTTCACATCATTATGGTTTATATTCAAAATTGACATACCTATAACATCGATTTTAAACCCACCATACGCCTCTAATTTAATGTTTGTATCGTGTAACTCAAAGTTAATAAAAAGTTTTCGAAACAATTCAGTCGGTAAAATGTTTACCTCCGAGCCCGTATCAATTTTAAATTGAACACATTTTCCGCCAACATCAACCTTCTCAAACCAACCCGCGCGATTATTTTCTATTGAACTAACTACAACTGATTCAATAGTCAGATTATTTACATCTGGATAATTATTATTAACACTCTCTGCACTACTTATAAATTGGTTATCTACATTGTATACTTTTCGACTAGGGCATGCATAAAAAAAATGGTTAAACTGACCACAGTTGTTGCACTGCTTTCCTTTAGCCGGGCACATCATCGGCTTATGACGATACGAACACTTGCTGCAATTCTGTAGAAACTTTCCATCAGCTTCATCATTCCTTCTCATTTTATAGCGGATCGATTGTCCTCTCTGGCTGGATCCTGCTCTCTGGTTATATCCCCCTCTCTGGCTGTATCCTCCTCGCTGGTTGTATACACGTTCCGTTGGTTTTTCTTTGTCATCAATATCAGTTTCATCTTTATTGTGCACAAACGTGTGCTTTTTACATATTGCACTGACATTTGACTGCCTTTGAACGTCTCTCGCCTGTTCATGTGTAATTTCTGTTATTCTGCAAAATTCGATTGCCTTCTTTAGTGTTAGCTTCTCCGTTCTCAAAAGCTTTTCTTGTGAATCTCCATCTCTAATTCCTAAGACAATACGGTCGCGTATCATCTGATCAGTGATGTTCTCTGTCGTACAGTCGAAATCGCATTTTTTTGCTTGGCTCACGATATCCGTTAAAAGCTATCGAACTGTTCACCGGGCTGCTGCACTCTTGAGTGAAATTTTAACCGTTCGTATATGACGTAGTTTTTTGGTTGACAATACGAATCAAACTGTTCGACCACTTTATTGTAATCTTTAGCATCAGCTTCTGATATGTCCAATGTTTCGTATATTTCAATGGCTTTTTCACCCATTAAATTCAACAGCATTGCAATTTTCACTTCATCGCTAAGAGTTTCCCCTTTAGTTGTTGCTTGGACGTAAATCGAAAAAAGCCTTTTAAATTTTCTCCACTCATTGCTCACGTTTCCTTCAAAATTTAAAGGTCCGGGTGCTCTAAATTTGTCCATTTTCTTATCTTCATTTGAATAATGCCACAATTTACATTAATTTAAATGTCTCATTACACTTTTAAAACAAAATAGCTTTCCCTTTTACGGCTGCGCCATGTTATATCTCGACAATATATAAATCAAACACAAAACTGAAGTTCATTCTTTTTATTCATAAGTGCTCATGTTCGTGGCTAAATGACAACTGAGGGAATACATATAATGTAATGAGAGAGCAAGTTATAAGTGTTATACCATATATAACATGAGAGCATGTTATAAGTGTTATACCATATATAACACACCATGCTGTTGATTTATCTTGCTCATAATATTGCATCTCCTTTCCTTCGTTCCTCTCTTCTATAAGAAAACAAAACCAAATGCAGTTCCCTACCCTGTTACATCACATCATAAATAATTGTGTACTGCGGAATGGGAAAGGCGATATGAATGAAGAAAGAGAAGAGGCGGACCAGTATGACCTTTTTTTGTTTTGTTTTGGTTTTCTCTATACACATTTCCCCAATGCTCGGAGTTGGCAGTGTACAAACTAAATCGACAATCACAATAAGGGCCTATTCCTCGTTGAAAGCAGAAAATAAATTTGCATTTGATCATCGACAGTTCGTTATCTAAATACGATCAATTATATTGTTACATTCGGCTGGGATTCGAAAAGATAAAACACTATTCTGTTTACCAAACTTTAATAAATCACTTTTAATTACAAGACAATTCACTTAAAATCAACTTTTCCACCTCTTACAATCTTTCACTTATTTTATAACACTACCGATACTATTCGAACTTCACTTTACACGGTTTAAAGATAAACTGTAGTCTCGTCGGATTTCGCAACCCTTTTTATACTCCCCACTAAAGCTTCTCGAATATTCTATACTCCAACCGGAACAATCGAGAATGTACTAGTTTCGTTTTAGACCATTCACCATTCGTTGGGATTCGAAGTTTCGCAGTTTCGTAGTTTCGAAGTTTCGTTAAATAAGTTCGTCTACTTTCCATTAGATGGCACTGTGGTCAATAAGTAGTACTTTTTAGTCCACACCAGCGATGACACTTTACTCCAATCGGAGTAGATTTACTTCACTTTTTCAGAAATTTCAGAAATCTACTCTCTACTTCACAATTTCCCATTATCTACTCCAATTTCAAAATTGTAATCCATTTCTTTATTTTTTTAACAAAAAATATTTCATAATTTTCTAAAAAGTTTTTTAAGTCATTAAATTAAAGATTCATACTTTTTTTGTTGCTAATGAAATAATTTTATTTGTAATGGCAATTTATTGATTTTAGGCTCTTAATTTTAAACCAAGAGTACTTTCCAAGGACTTGCGCTTTTCACTCTACAATAAATTCTCTAACTAGGACTGCTCAACGTATGTATGAAATATTGGTTCTATGGTTATAGGATGAAATTGTTTGGGTATAATATTCAGCTGGTAAAGAAACTGAATAATTGTTGGTATAGGTAGCTATGTACTTATCTGGCGAAGCTTAAAAACCCTGTATGTAGAATGTAGCTATTATTTGTATTCAAGATAGACCTTCTATTCATTAATTTGTTCATAACATGTACCTACCGATGAATAAGGTCCCAAAATATGTATACATACCGATCTATACATATCCCAATCCGGACAAACCAATATACAAGCTTTATAATAAATTCATTATATTCCCAAAAATGTCCGCGTTATACCTACATTAAAAAAGATGTGTACCTACAGTACATAGTTGCTTTTTGAAAATCTACTCCCGTTTTTTCCCATCTACTCCACTTTCTTAGGCAATTCTACTCCAGAAATTTTTTCAGAAGTGGCATCGCTGGTCCACACTATAATATCCCCCTCTTAAACTTGTTCGTCCCGAACAAATGCGTCAACATTTTCCCCAATGTAACGATGAAGACGATCCACATGGACAACTTTGAGTTTGCCTCTTCCTCGTTGGATTCGATAGACCACGTGCGTTGATGCGCTTTACTACTCTATAGGGCCCCTCCCAATCTTGTTGCAACTTAGGTGACATACCTTTTTTTCTATGGGGATTGTACAGCCATACCAAATTTCCTTCCTCGAATCCTGTAGTTATTGCTTTGGCATCGTACCTCGTCTTCATGCGGTCGCTGGCTATCTTGATTTTAAACCGAGTTCTTCGATCCGGTGCACGTCCCTGATGATTTCTCTGAGGTCGGTTACATAACCGTCCCAATTCTTAGGTTCCTCAGTTGGAGATCCGAACATCAACTCACTAGGTAGCCAGACTGTTCGACCAAACAGGATTTCAGATGGTGTATGTCCCGTAGTGTTATGGACAGCATTGCGATAGGCTACTAGAAACATTGGAATCTGTTTATCCCAATCCCTCTGGTCGTCGCGTACAACCTTAGATAGGTGTTTAAGGTTCTGTTGAAGCGTTCTACCATCCCATCGGATTGCGGATGGAGCGGCCTTGTTCTTGTCTTTTTAATCCCAAGTAATTGGCATACACCTTGAAAAGTCCTGGACTCGAAGTTTCGCCCTTGGTCCGAGTGCAATTCCAACGGTACACCGAATCTGCTCACCCAGTTGAAAACAATCTGCTCTATCACAGTTTTGGCTTCTTGATTAGGGATAGCAAATGCTTCTGGCCACTTACTGAAGTAATCCATAACCACAAGGATATAACAATTTCCATTAATCGTTTCAGGAAACGGTCCGGCAATATCAACTGCAATTCTTTCGAAAGGTGCTCCAGCATTATATTGGTGCATTTTACCTTGAGTTTTCACTCCCGGGCCTTTGCTGGCCGCACACGTTACGCACTTTCTGCACCAGTTTTCCACATCATCCCTTGAGTGGACCCAGTAAAAACGGCCGGCGTGAGAGAGCATCTGCATTGGAGTGAAGAGTTCCCTTTCGATGCTGTATTTCATAGTCGTACATCTGCAGCCGTTCGATCCACCTCGCGACTTGTGCCTCAGGATTCTTAAACTGCAGCAGCCACTTTAAAGATGCATGACCGGTGCGAAAAATAAATTTGCTCCCATAAAGGTACTTGTGGAAGTGTTTTGTCGCCAGGACTACAGCGAGAAGTTCCCTTCTGGTTACACAGTAGTTCCTTTCTGGTTTGGAGAGAACTTTGCTGAAGTAGGAAACTATTTTCTCTTGGCCATCATGCACTTGCGAAAGGACGGCTCCAACTCCCACATTACTAGCGTCTGCTTCCACAATAAATGTTTTTCCAGGAGTGGGGTACGCTAGTATGGGGGCGTCACACAGTTGCTGCTTTAGTTTCTCAAAGCTCATTTCGCACTCACCTGACCATTTAAATTGTTTTCCTTTTTACTTCAGCTGATGCAAGCTCTTGGCAATCTCGGCAAAGTCCTTCACAAAGCGTCTATAGTAGGTCGCAAGTCCCAGGAAGCTCCTCAGTTGATGTTTGTCTTTGGGAACCGGCCAGTTTTTCACAGCTTCGACTTTCTCTGGATCAGTCCTGACTCCTTTGGAAGAGATGATGTGTCCGAGATATTTTACTTCTGGCCTAAAAAGAGCACACTTTTTCGGGTTCAGCTTCAATTGCGCGCTTCGCAGTCTCTGGAACACTTCCTTCAAGTTATCTCGATGTTCTTCGAATGTTTTTCCTACCACGATGACATCGTCTAGGTACACCAAACAGGTTTTCCACGTTAGTCCCAGCAAAACGCGCTCCATTAGCCGTTCAAAGGTGGCTGGAGCATTGCGCAGTCCAAATGGCATTAATGTGAATTGCTAGATCCCGTTTCCTGCTGTAAAAGTGGTTTTCTCGCGGTCTTCGGATGGATCTGCACTTGCCAGTAGCCACTCTTTAAATCAATGGTGGAAAACCATTTGGCGCCCGATAGTGTATCCAGGGTGTCGTCAATCCTTGGCAGAGGGTAGCTATCCTTTTTGGTGACGTTGTTCAGCATCACCTTCCAACTTTGTCCAAATAAGTGTTTCTGAAGAAGGTGGTAATATCACATCTTCACTCACGACTGTCCTTAGAGCTGTAACATACTCGTCCCAGTAAATCATGGGAATCTCGACGTTCCTGTACCTTAGCACTTGCAAGCCGATGTCCAGTACTACATCATGCGCCTTCATAAAGTCGATTCCGATGATGCATTCGTCACATATATCGGCCACTAGGAAGGTATGGGAGAAGACTAATTCCGCAAGATTTATTGTTAGCAGTACTTCTCCATACACCTTTGCTGTTGCTCCAGTTGCTGTTTTTAGACAGTAGCTGCTGGTGTTGTGCAGCCATGATTGGCGACCGATGTCCCTCCTTATAATTGAAGCGGTGGCACCGGTGTCGATGGTGGCCACATACTTTTTCTGGCCGATATGGGCTTCCACTGTTAAACTCTTATTACCTCGTTTGGTCTGGGAAACTTGAATTGTGGTCCTGGGGGCGTCGATTCCAGAATCCAACTTCTGCCCCGCCAACTTTTTACACGTTTCCCGACTGATAATTTTGAGAAGAGTCATCCGCTGGACGCTCCGATGCCCCGTCATTACGACTCCTAGCACTGCAATGCGGGCAACTAGCCTGTCTGCACTGTCGCTGTAGGTGTCCTATCTTGTTTCAGTTCCAGCATCGGATCGATCCCCTGCGAGCACTGTTTCGTTCTACGACGTCTGCCCTTTGGCATGAGCATTCGACGGTTGTTAACTCTCTCACGCGGTGAAACCCTTGTGATGCTTGGTCAGCAGCTTTCATTGTCAGGGCAAATGCCGGTGCCTCAGGGAGAGTTTTCTTTCCAGCCATTCGTACAACCATTTGCAGTTGTCTGTCTTCTATGGCTTGGGTAAACGACTCCACAACCATTTCATTGATGACATCCTCGCCGGCATTGGCATATGACAAATGCGCCAGACGTTCGATATCCGCTTGCAATTGCTGGAGCGTTTCTCCCCTCTTCTGGATTCTACTTCGTAGTTGTACCCTATATACTTGCTGCATGTGGTCATCACCATAGCGCATTTCGATAGCCTTAACCAATGCGTCGTAGTTGCGTTGCTTTTCTTCGGAAATAGTTTGAAGCAACTCTGCAGCTGTGCCTCGTAGTGCTAGCGTTAGTGCGATGGACTTAAACTCTTCCACGGCATCTTTCTTCTTCTTTTTCTGTTTTTTTTTTAAATACTTCTCTCGGGAAAGGCGAACCTATAACGCTTCAACAGCGCCCCGAGATGCTTGCAGATGTATGTTAGTTCTGCACTTAAATTGCTGCAAATTGTATACTTCTGGAAATATATCCCCAGGAAGCGAGTTCCAAAGTTTGCTTGTCCTGTAATAGAAAGAGTTTTGGAAAGTTGATGTCCTCGCGGTTGTCAATGTAACTGTATGGTCATGAGCATTAGCAGCCTGTCTTGTGGGGCGCCCAAAAGTTGCATTTCGAAGGATAATGTCTTTGAGTTCCTCGGGAACATCTACCGTGGAAGTACCTATAGAACAAGCATAGGTCAGCGACTTGTCTTCTGTGCACCAACGGTTGAAGATTCGATGTGAGTGTAGGGTCTCCAATAAGTCGAACTGCTCGTCTCTGTATGCTGTCAAGTAGATTATGTGAATGTTTTGGTGCCGAGCTCCATATATGGGAACAATATTCCAGGCCTAGTCTAACCTGAGCTTTGTAGAGAAGGAGAAGTTGCTTGGGGCTAAAGTACCTCTTTGCTCTAAATAGGTAGCTCAACTTAGCGGACGATCTTGCGATATAGGAAATGTGGTCCTGCCATGTGATTCCCGAATTGACTGTAACTCCTAGAAGGTGCATTGAGTCCTTGGGATGGATTGGATGGTCATCCATTTGGATCTTAGGAACTGTTGATGAATTTTTCCTAGAAAATGTTGTGAGCTGTGTCTTGTTTGCATTAAATACAACCAAGTTCTCTTTTCCCCACTGCAAGATTTTGTCCAGATCATCATTTAGAGAACTAATTTGTTCACATCTCTGACTGTGTGATGTAGCCGCATTCACAGGCCCACTGTTCGAGTAGGAGGATATAAGAGTGCTGTTATCTGCAAAGCTGTAGATATTATTATCTGTCGATCTAAGCAAATCGTTGATGTGGAGAAGAAATAGAGTTGGAGAAAAATAGATCCTTGAGGCACTCCTGCATTGATAGCAAACGAATTAGATGATACACCATCTACAACAACTTGGATCGATCTTGCCTCGATGAAGTAGATGGTCGTTACGCATTTCATGCCTTTTTACTTTGAATAAAAGGGGGATTCAAAAAATATCTTCATAATTAGTATTTTTTATCAATGCCTTTTTTACGATTTATTAAATGTTAGAATGATTTCCTAATATTGTTACTAAGTGACATAAACTTATGCTTTTGACTCC
Source organism: Cheilosia scutellata (assembly GCA_955612985.1). Classification (NCBI taxonomy): domain Eukaryota; kingdom Metazoa; phylum Arthropoda; class Insecta; order Diptera; family Syrphidae; genus Cheilosia; species Cheilosia scutellata. Next base: position 81,386,027 of record OY015312.1, on the reverse strand, counting down.
TGTTCGCCTGTAGTCGCTTGTGACTGAACCTCACTGCTCTTACCGTCGTCTGTTGACCCAAAGACACAACATGGACACTTCTCTTTAAGAGCAACACGATACTTCGGATGGCTAAAATTTGGATAAGATGTATTTTGTGTGATATTGTATTTAGTGGTTTTAAATTATTATACCTTATACCATACACTATCGGGTTGTAACAAGCACTTGTTTTTGCAAATGTGGCACCCCAAATAGTGTTCAGTGGTGTAAGACCTTCGAATTTAAAAAGTCCCATACAATTTATGACTAAATACGGCGTCCACGCCATAAACCAAAGGGAAATAGTGACTAAAGCCACTTTGGCGAGTTTTCCCTCAGCGCTCTTTTCAGCATCTTCGGAAGAACGTAACGATTTAACGTTCATTTTCTTAGCTTGTTCTCGCATTGCTTTTTCGTGAGCTGATACAGCCTTAAATTTTAAAAAAGGATAAGGAGAAAACATTACTAATTTTACAAACCTCTGTTGAACTTGAAACTTACTGCAATAATAAACCAATATGAATAACATATTAAAAACAATGGAACGTAGTAAACGAATATGGAGTAAAATATCAAATATGTACGTGGATTCCAGTCTCTCTCAAGATATTCGATTCCACATGATGTTAAATTTCCTTCAGGAACGTATCTATGAGAAGCAAAAACTTAAGCGCTTATTAAGAAATAACTATTTGTTTACCTGCTCCATCCCACCATTGGCATTATTGTCCAAAAAGTTGCGAATGTCCATATTGCCACGATTTTCATAATCGCAAGTTTTATCGTCATTGGACGACCTGCAACACCTTTCACAATCACTTGATATCTGTCCAGAGCGATCATGCACATAGACCAAATAGAACCACATCCGAACATTGAACCGCATAATGCATATATATCGCACATTAGGGGACCAAGTATCCATGTGTGGAAAAACAAATTTATTGTCATCATAGGACAATTTGTTGCCATCATACAAAAGTCTGAGAAAGCCAAATTTAAGACTAATAAATTTGCAGGCGTCCTTAAGGATTTTGTCGTTGAAAATATATAAACAACGACACCATTTCCGCACCAAGATATTATTCCCATAATTGTCAAAAAACAGCCAAGTAATTTATACCACATGGGCTCCATTGCTGGAAACTGATTCCAGTATGGATGAACAAGGTGTGCCATATCGGGAGTGACCTGTTATAGAAGGATAACTTAATGTCCGCATATTACTTTCAAGTCTACATATATTATGTACTTACATTATCGGTAACAGATCCATTTCCGGAAAAATGTGAATATTGCGGTCCAAATTCTAAAGTTTGTACACTTAAAATATGTAATATGTACAATTTGATTATGAAAATTCAATTATTAAAATAATGCAATTTAATATTTTGTATGCAAAGTTACGTACTTCTCCATATTGCGATACTATTTTACGGAGTTATTTTTAAAGGTCTATGTGCATTATACTCATAAAATACTTCCTTTTGACGAAAGATTCTGTGCTGACTGATGCACACTTTATTCTGATTATCTTTTTCATTTTACAACACAGTTTTATACGTTTTCATAATTGAATTATATTTTCTGTCTACAAATGTTTGCTGATAAATGTGTTAACGGATTGTTGGCTACTTATGCTGTGTGCATTCGAATGTCATGTATTGCAATTGTCAATGTCAACGCATTGAAAAGGTTTCATACAAAATGTATGCACAAAAATGTTTCAATATTGCTTTAGACAATTAGGCTAAGCTTAAAATGCTGTAATATGTAATTAAATGACAAGTTGTTCATGTTACCATACTTCTATTTATTGGGATTCCTATATCATAGTACCTATCATGCGAATTTAATTCAAATTAATAAACCGCTCCTAAGTTTAAAATAATGACAGTTTTATATCATCATAGTTGTTAACGACTACAAAGCATCCTACACCAGCATGAAAAAAAAATTGTTGCTTATTTCGATAGGTTTATGGCGATTTTTTTCCTTTGTTGTTCAACGGTTAAAAGGTGTTGCTGATGACAATTTGTGCGAAGGAGACAAATGTAACGAAGCTGTGGGTCTAAACAAATTCAACATGCGTTTCCCACAAACATAAAACTCCCGATTATAACAATCTCTCATTGGCTCACGCTTCAAAATCTATCAGTTAATCTCTTAACTGATTGTTAATTGAAACACAATTTCAATATGAAACCACAAGCAAAACTGTACCTACCTACTCTTAAACCAAATCCATACAACAAATTCAATTTTCCAAATTCAAAACCTTAATCAATTGTTGGAAATAATTCTAAACTTAGAACCATTAAACGAACCTATTAAGGGCAGGAAGCAAATCGCCAATATCGCATCCGTAGACTTTCAGAATTAATCGATCGAGATATCTTTGTGAAAGTGTGCAGTAGTGCAGTGGATTATTATCTGGAATTGCTCAGAGAACGATTGCCGGAGCTCCTTGAAGATGATGTTCGTCTTGCTCAGAGAAGGGCGATGCTCTTTCAACAAGATGGAACACCTTGTTACTTTCAAAAATGAAATAAAATCCAAAACTCGTTTTGGACTTTAGCCGTTTTTTATTATCAGCGTGATCTGATCCGGATCAGATCATGAAAATAAAACAAACTGGATCATTGATTGAGTTGTGGCAACAAACATATAAAATCCAATAACAATTATGACAAATTTCGTATTGCCACCAGCCATCTTGCAGCCACACGGTACAATGTGACGTCACAATGCGATGATTTCTCCATTGCACTTGCTCATATTTGAGTTTGACATTTCGCTTGTTGTGTCGGGGTGTTACCATATGGATACAAATCTGCATACATTTAGCATTGAATATTTCTTTTTTTGAAACAATGTTCAAATGTTATGTTCAAATATGGATTATAATTAACCGTATTGTAGTGCTAATATTTCCATTTATATTTCTGTGCTATATAGCGAGTAAACCCCAGCAAAAATCCCACTTAAGCCAAGGTGTTGAGGCACCCGTGCCGATGGCTGCATGGTCAGCAGGTGGTTAAAAATGCAGATCGCTAACGGTCCCCTCCCATGTCCAGGCAAGGTCGGTTGTATTTAGTGCCTTGTCCCAGTATGTCGGCTCTGCCGGGATCGACAGTTCTTCCGGACATACTCGTGGGAACAAAATTGATACAACAAAGAAAAACAAAAAGGATGAAGGGAGAGAGGGTGCGATAAGTACCGACAGTGAGACGGTGGCCGACACAATACTCGTGGAGCCGTACGACCTCACTAAAATACAGGAGGCTCTAGAAGCCGGAACGACAGACGAGGAGATCTCCAAAGAGGAGGAAGAGAAGCTTCTTGCTGAACCCTCTGACGAGAGACCCCGAAAAGAAAAAGCGAAGGAGAAGAAGGTATCCCCAGGTCTGCTGAGGAAACGGGAGTACCTAAAGGCCAAACACATCTATGGCATCCTCGTCGCTAAAGAGAAAAGCTCCCTTACCGAGAAGGAGCGAGCCTCCCTGGAATGGGCCAGGGACACTATAGCTAAAGACGCTCTTACGAGGCCTGAGCCGATAAGACCGTCAGCCGCTAAAGTGGTCACTAAGAGAGAAGGCTCGAACGAAAAAGGCAACGGCGCAAAACGGCCGAGGGACGATGTCGCTAAGGCAGACCCCAAAGCCCATTGCAGCCATCCAGCGAAGGGGGACTCAAGGACGAAGCAGAAGGCGACCGACGATAAGCCGGGCCCGAGTGGACTCCGAAGGAAACCCGACACTGAGGGGCGAAAGAATGAGCTTGCCGCGAAGAGGTTGAGGTCGCCAGAGGACGCCCCCAACGCTCCGAAGAAGGCCAAGCGGAACGAAGCGAGAACGGGAAGCCCCAAAAGGACACCCGCGCGTGGAACCGGTCCAGGTGGGAAGTACAGCGAGGTGACAAAGAACCCACTACAGCTAGCTGTGGTGGACTCCAAGAAGCCAAGCGGACAGTGCTCCGTAGAATGTGGCAAGATCATCGAGAACGCGCTAGGCGTAGCGATTATCTCCCATATTCGAGCAAAGACGGATACAAAGATCCCCGCCTACGGGAAAATGAGATGGTCCAAAGGCATCACCTACATTGAATGCAAGGACCAGGTGTCGAATGATTTTGCCAAGACGGTGCTAAACGGTGCACAACTGTGGGAGGGAGCACTGCTAAAGGCTGTACCCACAGAGGAAGTGCCCAAAAAGTCAAAGGGCAGAATCTCCATCCCCGAGATAGGGGTAAAGAAAGACGAGATCCTCAGCATCCTGCAGGCACAAAACCCCCAGATTCCGATGAGGGATTGGGAAATTGTGTCAGAGGAGGAACCCAAGAATGGTGCAAGAGGGTACATCGTACTATTCGATGAGCCACCTGCAGTATTGAAGAAGGAAATGCAGATGCCGCTATCTTTTGCAGCGAGCGAGGTGACCCTCAAGCTCCTAAAGCGGACTGCAGAGAACCCAAAGGCGACCGAGACAGAGGAGGTGATGGCTACGAGCAACTATGAGAGTAGTCCAAATAAACCTGCATCATAGTAAGGTCGCCTCAGGCAACCTGAAGCTTCTCCTCGAGAAGGAGCAGCTGGACCTGGCCCTAATCCAAGAACCATGGATTAATAACAATCAGGTGATGGGATTAGGGTCGAAACACTATGATACATTATATGTAGGAAATAAAGGAAAGGTAAGATCGTGTATCATGGCAAAGAAAGAACTTCACGCACTAACACTAATTCATTTCAGCACAGGCGATCTGACGGCGGTGGAGTTAGAGGGCAAGGGCGAGAGCTGCAGAGTGGCGTCGGCGTACATGCCAGACGATGGCGACACACCAGTACCCCCCGAACCGGTAAAGACGCTAGTAACGGCGTCAGAGCAAGGTAAGAAAAACTTAGTCTTAGGCTGTGATGCTAACGCCCATCATACTATTTGGGGTAGCTCTGATATTAACGCTAGAGGTGAGGCTTTGTTTGATTTTCTTCTAAGCACCAATCTGCTCATCTGTAATCGGGGAAATGATCCCTTCTTCGTTACGGCGAGCAGAAAGGAAGTCTTAGATTTAACATTTGTATCCCAAAATAATTCTGTCCAAATTGCTAATTGTAGAGTATCCAGCAGGGCGTCGCTATCAGACCACTGCTGGATTCTCTATGAATTACAAATGGCTTGTCAAGGTAGGAAACAGTTCAGGAACCCCAAAAGAGCGAACTGGGAAAAATTTAGCGAGGAAGTGCAAAACCACAACAACCTCTGTCCGAAAATAGATCTCACTTCCGAGGAAGAGATCGACGATGCAGTCGAAGCCCTAACAGGGGTGCTCTCCAGATCTTTTGACAAATCATGTCCAAAAAGTGGAACACGAGGGAAGAAGCGCCCCCCCCTGGTGGAGTCCCAAGATCGCGGAGCTTCTGCGTAGTTCAAGATCTAGGTGGAACCTCGCCAAAGAGGGACACATCGAATGGACGACCTACCGGGAAAGCGTTAAAATCCTAAAAAGAGAGATCAGATTCGCAAAGAAAAACTCATGGAGGACCTTCTGCGAGTCAATTGAATCTACAACGGAAGCGTCTAGGTTAAGAAAAGTCATTTCTAAGGCCCCGACACCGATGTCTTCGCTAAGAAGAGCCGACGGCAGCTGGACTGAATCGCACAAAGAGACGCTGGAGATACTAACGGAAACACACTTCCCAGGATGCACCGAGGTGTTGGACGGCTACGGCGTAACAACACCAGGTACGAGGGAGGGAATGGAGTTAGTGACAATCAAAGAAATAATAAACGACAAAAAAATAGCCTGGGCAATCAACACATTTGCCCCGTTCAAAGCACCCGGAATAGATAATATTCGACCAATAATGCTCCAGAAGTCAGAGGAAGCTATAATTCCATGGCTAATTCGCATCTACGCGTGCTGTCTGAGGCTATGTTATGTTCCAAAGGCATGGCGAGAGGTGAGAGTAATATTCATCCCCACCACATCCAAGGACTACAGACCAATAAGTCTGTCGTCGTTCATGCTGAAAACACTGGAACGACTGATCGATCTGCATGTAAGGCAAGTGATCGGCGATAACTATCTATCAAAATCACAACATGCGTACATAAAGAGTAGATCTGTAGACACGGCGATACACAAGGTAGTATCGGTAGTGGAAGAATCCTTACAACATAAGGAATATACACTGAGCGCGTTCCTAGACATTGAGGGGGCATTCAATAACATAGAAGCGGACACAATCCTGCGCAGCTTGAGGAAAGCCAACCTAAATAGCAGCCTATGTAACTGGATTGGACTCATGCTAGGCACACGACGGATCAAGTCGCAGATAGGGGACGTGAGTATTGAACGTAAGGTGAGCAGGGGAACACCACAAGGTGGGGTTCTCTCACCGCTCATCTGGCTCCTTGTAGTAGACGAACTGCAGAAAATACTGGAAAAGGAAGGCTTCATTGTGAGCGCATACACAGACGATGTAGGAATTCTAGTCCCAGGTAAGTTCACTCCAGTTCTCAGTGAGCGCCTCAGTTACGCACTCTTATTAGTTAGCAACTGGCTAGCGGGACGCGGACTAGGGGTGAACCCATCAAAGACACAGATCCTGTTGTTTACAAGAAGGAGAGTAATTCCCCCATTTAATCCACCAAGGATGGGTGGGGTGAACCTAACTATATCAAAAACAGAAAGATACCTGGGCATAATCCTGGATTCTAAGCTCAGCTGGAAGGAAAACATAGAGGATCGCATAAAAAAAAGAATACGTGGCACTATATGCCTGTAGAAGAGCATTCGGCAACACATGGGGTTTCAGGCCGCACGTGGTACACTGGCTGTATACCGCAATAGTGCGGCCCATCCTAACATATGGTACAATCGTGTGGTGGAAGGCCACAGAGAAAAAATACCATCTCTCAAGCCTCACTAAAGTCCAAAGGGCGGCATATATTGGGATAACGGGTTCACTACGAACAACACCCACCGCAGCAATGGAGGTGATGCTAAACCTCACCCCTCTGGATATTTACTGTAGCAGTAGAGCGGTCAAAACCGCAATCAGACTAAGAGAGTCTGGAATATGGTTATCCAAATCCTATGGGCACGCGTCCATCGAAGCACAATGGAACACGGCGAAGAAGAAGATTACTACAGACTATCTACCACCCACACTCGCTTTTGAAAGGAGATTCACAACCAGAATTCCGGACAGAAGTGAATGGGAGCATAATGCAGTTACAGAAGAAGGGGAGATAGCCCTCTATACCGATGGTTCTAAGATGGATGTTGGTACGGGCGCGGGCATCTTCAGCGAACCACTAAACCTGCGAGAATCATTCCGAATCAACGATGACTGTAGTGTGTTTCAAGCGGAAATTGCTGCTATAACCCTAGCGGCAAAGGACCTAATGAGACGACACATCGCCGACAAACAAGTCACTATATACTCTGACAGCCAAGCGGCCATAAAAGCCATGGAGTCAGTCGTGGTGAAGTCGAGGGCAGTAAGTCATTGCAAGAAATACCTGGGCGAATTGTCGCAAGCCAACACGGTGACCCTACGCTGGGTACCGGGGCATATGGATATTCCGGGAAATGAAGAGGCGGACGAGACTGCAAGGAACGGGTCGAAGATGCATGCATCAATGGCCCTAAAATCTGTAAAAACTCCGCTAAGCACGCTTGCTAGGAAGATTGACATTGAATGCTTGAGTAGAACAAATCTACGCTGGGCCAATCTCAATACCTGCAGGCATGCAAAAGAATTATGGCCAGAAGTGAGCAAAAAGAGATCCAAATTCATGATCGGACTTAGCCGCAAAGATATCCGCATACTCACGGGGGTCATTACTGGACACTGTGCGATAGGGGTACACGCGGAAAGGCTGGGCATACTGCATAATGACTTTTGCAGAAGCTGCAGAGACGTTGAAGAAATAGAATCTGTTCGTCATCTGCTTTGCGAATGCCCAGCCCTTAAAAACAGTAGACAGAGGATTCTCAACAGCTTGTTCTTCGATGAGCTAGGAGATCTGGAGAATGTTGATCTTAAAGAACTCCTGAGATTCATACTCAAATCGGGGTGGTTCCAGTAGGTCAACAAACTCCAAAACTCTTCGGTTACTCCTAGGATAAGCCGGAAATCCGGACACGAGAGCTTGCGATTACCTGTGATTAATACTAAATCTAGGCGACTCAAACAAAAGCGGTATATTATTTGTCTCCAACAGGTATGAAATGGAAGGTTCCCGTGACTGGACACAATGGACCCAACTGCTGGTCTACGTGAAGCTGTGGCAGCCGCCACAAGAGCACCCAATTACCTACCTACCTACCTATATAGCGAAACAAAACATCTCGAAAGTCGGAGTAGTAACTTATTCGAATTTGAAAAAAATGCTAATTGATTTTTTGTGTTGTTAATTGTGGTTCACATTTTGGTCTGGCAACATTACTGTGTGGCTATAATATACAGGGACACCAACCTTTAGTGAATGTAATAAACAACGCCACGAAACAACAACGAGAAATAGTTGAATTAATTTTCAGATCATATTTCGTGATCTCGATGAAAAGCAGGATCACACGTTGTTGTTGTAAGTGCATGTAAATCGATGATCTATATGGATCATAGCTGGTAATAAAAAACGGCTTTTATTGCAATTTCAAAAGTGCAATAAAGTCCAAAATTACGGTTTGGACTTTTGCCTAAGACTTCATTTCATGGCACCTTCCAGACCATCCATCCAGTCCCCAACATAAAAGAGATACTCGGACAACATAAATGCGATGCAGAGAGATGTGGTCAAGTCATGTTTGGGGAATCGGGCAGAAGTACAACCAACAATGTATTCACCCTCACTCTCAGAATGGTACTTGGAGAGTTGGAGAATGCATAAGACTGAATCGCTAAATGTAATCTTTTTAGTGTATGGAATTAACGGGTTTCTCCTGAGATCCATTAATTTTTTTACACTGTATTTTTTTAAACTGTACAAACTCTGTTCGAGTAATTGACGTTAAATCAATTCCTTTCACCGTGTGCGTATAGGATGTCGTCACGTCAGGGGTGCATTTTCTCTGCTCCCATTTTTATTACTTGTGGGCTGGAATGTTACGTCGCAGGCTTTGCGAAGAACGTCGAATTGGGAAACCTAATGCCCTAAGGGTAAATCCTTTGCTCTTCGCTGATGATATAAGAAAGATTGAACAAATTCGGCTTTTAACTCAGTGTTCGTTCTAATTATGTAATGCCTGGGGTGGAATCGGCTAAGGTGATTTCTGATTATCACAAATGTGACAATCACTGGTGATCAAATAAAATTGTCCATCTGCGTAAGGTGATCACCACAAATTGTTTATAATTTGACTGACATGTGTCATTATTTGTTTGTTTTCGAACACGAAGAAATTAGCAACACTATAATGCTCTGTCGGATCTGACTGTCTGCTCGAGTCTCGGAAGGAGGACGTGAGGCGGATGAATTCACGCGATTGAATCAACGGTGACGATAACAGTCGGCGTGGCAGATACCTTAATGAGCTACTTCGGCGTATTTGGAGCTGAGGTCATTAAGGATTTTTGAATACTAGTCAGGGTGTTGAAATAGAGATAATGGCGGAAGAACTCTTAATGGGTCAACGGCAGTACTCAAATCCCCGAAGCGGGTTACTGACTCTGGAATATTCGGCCCCTTTCCTCCACGGAGTGATGGCTACAGGGAACAAAAGCAGCGTTTATTTGGATGAGGATTTGTTGTAAGCGGCAGACTTAGGCAAGAAGCTTTGAGCTTCCGGCACGTTAATGAACGCCTTATGAACGCGGTCTTAACTAAGACCAGACGGAAAAATTGTACAACTCTCAACACCATCACGTAGGTAATCGCTTAGTCAGTTCCCTTTCTTACCTACTTAATGATTTTCCGAGTTTTTCTGAGGGGAGTATCTTCTGTTCAATTCAAAGGCCGCTTTCTTATGCAATAAAATAACACGTTTTTCTCCGAGTTATTTGGTGAATTTTGTAAGTATCTTTTAAAAAATAAACAAACTGATGCGTTTATAAAGTTTATAAACAAGTTACAACTTTTATTTCCAGGATCTAACAGGATCTTGTGTGCGCAGTAGCGCAGTGGTTAGTGTGCTGGACTACTGTGCGGGGGATCCCACTATCCAAGGTTCGATCCCCGGAAAAACCCAAATTACATCTTAAGGTTTTTTTCTACTGCGCCACCTCTCGCGAACGTCTGACAAACATCCGAGAGTATAACTGTCATGAAAAAGCTTCTCAATTCAGCCGTTCGGACTCGGCATAAAATTGTAGGTCCCTTCCATTCGTCCCAAAAATAGAAACTCACACAAACGAATGGTTGCGAGAAGCTAGGCCTAGGGTGTCTACCGCCTGTTGCGCCACCTATTTATTTTTTTTTAACAGGATCTAAGAAAGGAGGAGCCAAAATAAGCTCCTCAAGGTCAAGGTTAAACTTTCTCAAACCTGAACCCATTTTTTTTAAACTAAATAAAAACAGTTCTTTTTAACAGTTCTTAACAAAACTTTGAAAAAAAAATCGCTAATGTGCACTCCTTCAACGAAATATTCGCAGTGGCCTCATCTTAGTGATGCATCTTTTCGGCTCTATGCAATTGCTCCTAACGTATTAACTCCTAAAGAAATAGATCCTAATGAAGAAACTCCTAACAAAAAATGCCATAATTCCTAATTCTTAAAATGAAATAAGTCCTAACTTACGATGAAATATCTTCTAACCCAAAAATGAAATAAATCCTAACATTAAGGAGTTATTTCATAATGAAACAATTACTAACAGAAAAAAATGAAAACCAGTAAGACAATTATCTTCGACTATGCCGAAGCTCAAATACCCGGTACTATATTATTCTAAAATAAAAAAAATATTTTAGTATTAAAAAATTATATATTTGTATGGGAGGTATGGGTACTTTTTATTCGACCAAGCTCATTTTTTGTCAAAAATTTTAAAATATTATTAAAACAATATGTGCAAAGTTTAAACTTGCTATCTTTACTGTAGCTATTTAAATTTAATTTTTAACATAAAAAGCTATATAAATCTGATATTTTTGTATGGGAGGTAGTAGTAGTTTTCATCCGATCTTGCTCATCTTCGAACTTAGCCTCAGTTTGGTGGATAAAAGCTTACGTACCAAATTTCAAGTCGATAGCTCTTAAATTACGGCCGTAATCGTGCGGACAGACAGACAGACGGACAGACGGACAGACAGACGGACATCGCTAGATCGACTAAGAAAGTGATGCTGATCAATAATATATATAGTTTGTCACACCTACAACGCCTCCTTATGGGCGTTACAAATGGAATGACAAAGTGAATATACCCTCACCACAGTGTGGTACCGGGTATAAAAATCCTAAAGTAAAAAACTTTTGTATTTATTTAAATTATACATAGTCAATTCAGTTCAGTTTTAGTTTTAAACTTGGATGTTATCAACCAGTATGGATCTGCATACGCGGCGGGACGCGGGCCACGCGGCGCGGGCGGCGCGTTAACCGCTATCTGTCTCACCCGCGACGAACGCGCATCGCGGTTAACGCAACGGGCCGGCGAACGCGAGCGGCGCGTTAACCGCGATCTATCTCGCCCGCGACGCGACGCCCGCACCGCGTGGCCCGCGTCCCGCCCGCCTTCCCCCCCGCGCCGATAAAACAGCTCATTTTAATATTTTAATATAGTAATTTATAATATATCCACTCCACAGGTATGTATTTCCATTCTCGTTTGTCCTCTTGGATAAGAAGTCAAAGAAGACTTACACAACCATGCAGTTTGAAAAATAGTATTTTAAAAACAAAATACCTAACTTAAGAAATGTAATTTTAAGAAAAATCCTAACATCATTGAGTGAAATAGCTCCTAATTAGGATTTATTTCATTCGCATGAATTTAGTATTTATTTCATGATGAGACAATTCCTAACACTAAAACATGCAATAAGGCCTAACTTTGATGTAAATACCCCTAATATTTAGGAGTTATTTCATATGTAATAACTCCTAACTTTATATGTAAAATGTTAGGTTTTATTTAATTTTTTTTTGTTAGGAGTAAATACGTTAGGAGTAATTGCATAGAGCCCATCTTTTTTTTAGCTTTTCAGGTAGTTCATTGTTTGATCTTGGGAAATTCCAGCCGTAGTTTTTTATTTGCCCTTTAATTTTATGACTTACTGTTGGGAAAATATGTACCTGTTCACAGGTAGTAAAAGTTTCCGGGTAAAACATTTTCAACAGGTATAAAGAGTGAAAATTTATTGCAAAATGTATGGCATAATCCTAGTGACCGGAAGTGTATATCTATGCAATATTCTTTTAATATGTTATGCAGAAATGTATATACCATTTGTCAATTAGTTAATTAAATTATTAAATTATTTTAATTAAGAATTTATCTAATTAAATAAGCCTTATTATAGGTTAAATAAATTTTGTATAGCTGTAAAGCTTTAATATGTTAACATCCGCTTCTCCAAAATATGATTTATTATAAAAACTTCGACGAAATTCTGCAAGAATTGGACATCTTCCTAAGAAGTGCTCAATATCTTCCTTTTCCCTTAAATTGCAAAGTGAGCAAGGCAAGCTTTTGAGGTGCGCGATAATCGCAGCCATTAGGTTCAATGAGTCACGTTTTTACTTTAAAAACCCACATTATCTTATCTTTTGTATTTGTATCCATAAAAACTGAATGCCCTTTATGGTAGTCTAAGAGACTGTACAGACCCGTCGAGCTTTCTGATGCTCTTCTAGAATTTCTTTCGAATTCTTCCCTTGTCGCTCACTATCTCCAGAATCTTTCCCTCCACAAATCCGGGTTTATAAGTACATTAGTCCAGTTTTCGGCATCTGAAGCGCTTAGTTCTTCTGTCCAATGCTTAAACCAATATATTTTTTGTTCAATAATCTTTTTGGATAATAAATAGGGGGAACTTTTTTTTCCATATTTAAACAGGGTTTTAAAAATGTATTCCATATGTAATTTGAGTGTATGATGGTGAGTCACAATTAATCCAGTTTCCAGCAGTATTGCGTACTTTGGGGTGAATTGTAGTAGGTTCAATAACCTTTTTACCCAGAATCGCTGTAGTTTGTCAATTTCCTCGAAATATGAGAACCCCCATACCTCAGCTGCATAGCAAAAAATTGACCTTATAGCCGCATTAAATAACGCATATTTCGCCGATAGATTCAGCTGTTTATTTGCTTAAAGATGATCCATACCGAGTTTGAACTATTTATTGCTTTTGTGTAAACACAGACGAAATAATCGTCAGCACCAGTGATGCCATTATGACAGGATTCCAGTCATATCTGATCGAATGAATTTCAATTAATTAAAGTGTCAAATTCGATGAATCTCAGATTGGAGTTTGATGAACTACTATCTTCAAGTGTCAGAAAATTATTCGAGAATAATTATTTAGCCCAATTGACACACGGCCTTAGTACATGGTCTGGCCATACACGTCTTCCCATGACTTTCATTTCCCTTAACGATTTGGCTACACACAAAAACCAGGCGTCATTGCAATGAAATAAAATTTGGTAGGTAAAAGATTAGTGAAATTGAAAACACAAACAAATTCTATAGTCCCGTTTTTGACGTCCTTAGCCTAGTTTTGTTAAGGCAAACAATAACTACTATCAAATAACTGTTAAAAAGCTCTAATTATGTGCATTTCCGATAAGCTAAAAGCTCTTTAAACGACACAATTGTTGAAGTCAAATATATAACTGATTAATTACACAATATGTATATAACACCAGAATAGCCTTAACCAAAGTAGTTCCCAGGGGACAGGAACGTGGACGGTGGACGTGGTAGTATATCGACCACCACCCCCTCCCAAGTATTTATATTAACATAAAACAAAAAAGTAAAAACATTAAGAAAAAGCAAACAATTAATTTATTCAATGAATCAATCAAGACCATAACGAAAAAATTAAAAACAAAATTACATATTTACAGCAATTGAATTAGTAAAAATGTGCACGGCTGGGTCGCACGAAACTTTCTCGTTTATTGCGAATCTCGCAGAATCTTAAATTCATTTCAGCATTTTACGTTTAAAATCAGGTTTAGTAACTGAACCCTTGTTAATTAAAAACTGAATGCATACTACATAAACTATAACACTTTATTACTTACTTTCAAATTTCACCCCGAACTGACACTTGAAGGAGGCAAGTAGGCGATGAATTTCGAATTATATTGCCACTGAAGTTTTGGACTTTGCAAAAATATACTACCGGTTGTGAATGTGATCGGGATTTGGGTAGTCATTTTTGAGAAATATTCATAAAACGGCTATATTTGAGTTTTCTGAGAAAAACTAAGTACGTCATCATGTTTAAAATGCTTATGTTGTCTTAAATATGTATTTTGATCAAAATCGTTGGAGCGGTTTTTTGTAAAATTATGCTGACAAATTTTATAACTTTGGATTCGAAAACCACTGTTATTAAACTGTTTAGCTGAAAACTGAGTACGACTTATTCTTTAGGATATAAACATTACTTAGCAATTACATTTTCATCGAAATCGAAAAAGTATGAGCAGTTTCTAAAGTACAATTTTTAGCGATTGGGGTGGAAATCGAAGGACGCACTCATGGTTCAAAAAACATTGTTTTGCAACTGTTTAGGTCAAAACTGAGCAAATGGTATTAGTATGGATTTAAGCATTACCTGTCAGTTACATTTTTATCATAATCGAAAATGGCATTTTTGAGATATGAGCAGTTTTTTAAAGTACCTACTATTATTAGGGATTTGGATGGAAATCAAAGGACGCAGTCTTTTTAGAGAAAAACGGAGTTTGCTATCAAGTTAAAAATGATAATAGTACCTAAAAATTGAGTCATTTTCGTTTTTACCGTTTTCGAGAAAAAGCCAATTTTCAAAACTGCCGTTGCTGGACTTTTTAGCAAAAAAAACTGGGTGATGATGCAGTGATGTTAAGCATGCCTACATTAACTCAACTATCAATTTTGGTTCAAATCGTTAGAGCCGTTTTCGAACAAATCTAAATTTAATATTTAGTAAAATTTTTATATGGGAAGTACCGTACACACAGTACCAAAATGCTTAAAAATAAATCGTGTAATCCAGAACTTCAGAGCTATCAAAATGGAAACGAATCAATGGCATTGATGGAGAAAAGATTTGGTTGTTTTACGAAGCTTGTTTTCGGGAAATACAGGTTTCTAAGAAGACCGGATGTTTTGAGAACCGCAAAAGAAGGAGATTGGATGCAAAACTACTCCAAAAAAAGATTTGCCGAACAAGTAGGCCGATCCATTTTAGATGTCCATACAAATTAGGGAGATTGTTGCACCTAAACTCCATCAAGAACTCTCGGCCAGGGCTATTAGGAGCTGTGTCGTGGAACAAAGTCCTCATGGATGCATATTCCAAAAAAAAAAACACATTATGTCAACAAAAACCTAAGGAAGAGCCGGAATTTCGAAAGACTCCATTTAGAAAAACCATTGCAATTTTAGAAAAAAGTTCTTTGGAGTGCCAAATCCATGTTTAATTTACAGTAGACGCTCGATATAGTGAACTAATAAAAACCAGGCCTGTTCACTATATCGAAATTGTTCACTATTTCGGGCGGGAGTTTTTAAATGTTCAAATAAGCTAATTTGATAAAAATAAACACATACCAACGTTTTGATTACAAAACACTAAAATAACAAAAAAATGTATTAATCTTTAAAAAACACTGAGATGAAGAAATTTTTTTTTGAGGAACACAGAAATAAATATCAGTTTTTTCCATAATTAAATTTTTAAAAAATAAGTTGTCACCTTCAGTAAGTGTCTTCTTCGCCATCGTCGAGGACTAACCGCCACCTGTAGGAGCTGACTACATCAGTCAACTTCATTTCGACACTCTAAACATCTCGTCAGAGGCAATAGACTGTTGAACTGTTTCGGTCACCATTCGCCTTTGTTCCCTGAAGGAGAAACTCCAACCCTTTTTTTTTGGTACCAAGCAGTGGTTTGCTTCAATCAAGCTCTTCTGGTCAACACCAGTCTTTGTCTCGTGGACGGGATTTCAAAGGTAATAAACGGGGGGCAGACTGCTACGGTTACCCTCCATCCTTTTCTTCCAGTAGACTTTTGGTCAAGCAGAAGAACAGATTGATTCAACCACCCATTTCTGACATGTATCAGTCTCTCTCTCCTCAGTGGTGGACTGTCAGAGCCAATGGATAGGGGGTAGACTGCTACGATTACCCTCCAACTATACCCGAAGACAAACCGCCACCAGGAGATGCTAAATTCAAACATGTTTAACCAACTGAGTTGACTGTCTCAGCCATCACGGTAAGATGTACGGAGATACCTTTCTTTAAAAGAAATTCGTAGGTAGCAATAGAGTTCCCACCTGTAATGTCCGGCCCATAATATTTCTGGCCACTTCCTGTGTCCTGTTTTTGGGACAGTCTAGGTGGCTAACCTAACCTTCATAACTAAAATATCAAAAAAACACACAAATGAATGGTAAATTGTTCTAAAAAATTGTTGACATGCAGGAGCATTGCTAAACTGGAACATTTTTCTTTGACTTTTGCGAACAAAAATCTGAGCTCACTATATCGAGATTTTCATAGTTCACTATTTAGAGTAGTCTGTGTAAAATTTTGGTGGTTCACTATATTGGATAGTTCACTATACAGAGGGTTCACTATACCGAGCGTCTACTGTATTTGGATCCGATGAAAAAGTGTATGTAAGGCGCCCCACAAACCAAGAATTGCAAAGAATCGGTGTTGGTCCATTAGTTGTATAAGATCCTTGACACACGCTTATAAAAGAATATTAGAGAAAACCCATGTTTTCATACACTCCATTAACATACCTAATGATTTCTAACATCACAACAATACTTAGCCTACTCCGCGGAGAGTGAAGCAATTGTTTACAGATAACAAAATTAATGTTTCGGATTGACCCGCGCAAAGTCCCGACCTGAACCCAATTCAAATTGTGGACCGACATCAAAAGAGCATTAAAAGCCAAAAAATTAGGAAATGCTGAAGAGCTTTTCGAAAACATTAAGGAGGTCTGGAACTATATACCACCATATTAGGATGCCGGATGCGCGCAGTGGCTCAGTGGTCAGCATGCTGGACTACTGTGCGAAGAGTCCCAGGTTCGATCCCCGGAAAACACTAATTACATCTTAAGGTTTTTGCCACTGCGCCACCTCTTGCGAACGTCTGAAAGCTTCTTAAATCAGCCGTTCGGACTGGGCATAAAATTGTTGGTCCCTTCTATTCGTCCCAAAAATAAAAACTCACAAAACAAATGGTTGTGAGAAGCTAGTTCTAGGGTGCCTATATACGGACCTGTTGCGCCAAATATTTATTTATTTATAAGATGCCGGATTTTTTTAAAAAATTATATAAAAAACAGTGTAGGTACTTGCATGTAAATATGTAAGTATACATATTGTAGATATTTGCATGTTCGTATTCGTATATGTGTGTGTACTGCGGTATTATTGCTTCATTTTTGGTCAAATCATACATAAATGCCTATTTTGTTTAGTTTTTATTTAAATACATGACATCAACTTACTAAAGAATGTTTAACTTTCACTAGTCTTCTATCGACCCAGGGTTATACAGTAATTCCATATTACCTACAACATAACTACAAAATCATCGACCGTACAAAAAAAGGTTTCATCATCGAAATTCCCATTCGCTTAGGTCAAGAAATAGGCACACAAAACCAAATCGTTTTGTGTGCCTCTTCTCAACAATGAAATCCCATGCACATGTATTACACAACTGAACACCTCCAGACGGCACAAACCCCTCCGCCCAACAATCATGAGACAATATAAAGCAAATAAAAATATAGAAAACAACAACACGAAAAAACTTCCATGCACAAGAACATGTAAATTCCCAAAATACTCATTCGCCTATCTAGAAAAATGCAACAAAACGTATCCAGCCGAAACCAAACCTCTTCCTCTTCTGTACGTCTCCTACGAATACGAAAAGTGATAATTAGGGGTATCGTGAATAAATTCCGGTGGAATTTTTTCCCTTGTCAGCAATGTAAATCGAATTGCTGAATGGGAAACATTCCGGGGGAAATATTATTCGCGATAGGGCTGAATATACTCCATCTCGTACTCCAGCACATGATGGAATAAGTATAAGGTGGTCTCGTCGGCTGCCGACTCGTTCGTTTTTTGGTCCCTTAACGCTTCGTTAACGTACAGTTACTACGCTGAATAAAGAGAAAAACGTGTCGTTAAGGGACTACTTTTTGCCGACGAGACCACCTTATACTTATTCCATCATGCTCCAGCACACACCCATTCCTGCATACGATCATAATACCAGAGGTAAGAGAGTCTACCTTACCTCTGCATAATACAACTGGCAACGGCAAGGCAAAAGAAAATCCACGATCCCATCCACCACTTTTTGAATAAGGTATGGTGGATTTTGTTTTGTATCGATTTGTATGGCGGTGGGACATCTGTATAACTTACTAAGTCTATGGTGATTGTATAAGAGAACAAACACGTATCTTTCATTGTAAACAAATAAATGAAACGGAATTGGAACAAGTAATTAAATAAAAGTGACTTCAATGGCCTCAATACAAAAATGATCTTGGATTGTAAGGAAGATATATCACCGGCATTATTAAATGTTATAAATACATCAATAATGGAAGGTGTGTTTCCAAGCTCTTGGAAGGAATCGATAGTGATACCTGTCGAGAAGGTAGTCAATGCAAAAAAGGTGGACCAGTTTCGTTCCATAAATATGATGCCTGTTTATGAAAAGATCTTGGAGAAAGTTGTGTACGTGCAGTTGGAGAGTCACCTCATACAAAATGGAATTCTTTGCGAAGAGCAATCAGGTTTTCGGAAAGGTCATTCGACGGAAACGGCTTTGGCATGGTTGCTTAATGAGTGGAAAAGAGATCTTAACTCGGGAAATTCTGTGCTGGCAGTTTTCCTGGATTTGAAAAGAGCGTTTGAGACGGTGGACAGGAAAAATCTACTGCATAAATTATTTAAATATGGAATCCAACAGAAAGAGCTTCAATGGTTTGAGTCTTACCTATCTGCCAGAACACAAAGGGTAAAACTGGGTGGAGTATATTCTTCGGTAAAGGAGGTAAACTTTGGTGTCCCACAGGGAACAATTCTGGGAGTTATACTCTTTCTAATTTATGTAAATGACATTAAATTGTCGTAAATTTTCAAAGATATCCTTATTTGCGGATGATACGTTAATTTATATAGATGGAAAAGAATTAAAAATAAGCTAAATTTAAGTGCTCATTCGATGTATAAATGGCTATGTAAAAATAAGTTGAAGTTAAATGTTTCAAACCTAGCGCGAGGGGCGGTCACCTTGTCGTTGCGTCAAATTGACGTTGGTGCGCAGGCTTAAGTTGCAATGATTCAACAGGCTATGCTGTCGGAGGCGGTAGTCGTCTGAAGGGTCACCCATGGCAGATAGGCTGCTTTGAAGAGTAACGAACTAAGAACTGCCCAACCCCCCCTAATCCAGGGTGTTATGCGTCACCGTGCCCATTGGAAGATTTGCAGCCAGGGGGTATATCGGCTGTATTCTAACGGCGCCTCCTTGAAACCAGGCCGCATCAGGGTGTAAGTGGTGGCCTTACCATGTTATGCGGGGCTCTGGCATGGCGGACGGTTCTTTCCCTAGCTACTCGTGGGACCACAATTAGAAACAAAAATGACACCAACTAAAAACAAACAAACAACATCTTCGGGAAGTACTTCCCAGACAGGACCGACCAAACAAACTGACAAGACAGGACATGCAACAAAAACGGACAAAGTTGAGAGGAAGATGAGGAGGATGCAAATCGTGAACGAACGGCACTCTGACTCTTCTCTCTCTCTAACTGATGATACCGACGGTAGCGCGTCAAATGCTCCAGCGATGCTTCCTCCTAGGAAACACGTTAGAGCGAGCACAATAGCTTACAGAAAAAGAAGGAATGCATTCCTATGTCTTAGACGACTTGAACAAAAGGGCAAGGACAAATGGGATGACAAAGATAAAGCTTCCTATGAATGGGCAACTAAAGTGGTGGAGGAAAGCAAGAGTCGACCTATTAAGGGACCCTCCACAAGCAATGAAACAAAGAGGGAACTTGCATCCAAGAGGCAGCGGTCTCAAGATGATGCCCCCACCACCTCAAAGAAAAGTAAGGGCACCGTTTCGGAACCCAGACTCCTAACTGAGGTCGTGAGGGATCATCTGATCATGGCGATCATAGACCGCGGCCATGAGGAGTGCTAAATCAGCCGCGAAAACTGGGAGAAGGTGGAGACGAGGATCAATCTTTATCTCCTCTCTCAGTGCAAAACTGACCCCTCAAAACCGATGCCGTCATATAGGGTTAGGGGCTGGCACCATGGAGGCTATAGGCTGATTGCCTGAGACGACGATAATGCGGTTACTTTTATCAAGGCTGCAGTCGCCGGCGCGGGTGATCTATGGCAGGGCGCTAAGCTGGAGGCCGTGAGAAAGGACGAAATTCCGCTCAGACCAAGAGCTCGCGCTTGGGTCCCTATGGTGCCAAGCGACCCACAAGACATTTTGCTTCTGATATAGAGCCAAAATCGGGACATCCCAACACAGAAGTGGAAAGTGGTGAAATCAGAGGTGGTGAAAGACTCAGGAAGGTCCATCACCATTCTCTTGGACAAAGAATCCATTCCGCTACTCAAAACGAGAAATTATAAGGTCAGCTACTGCTTTAAGCGAATAAAGCTGCAAGCAGACCTCGAAAATAACTCTCAACCTTTATTTTCAATTGGTTTCTCACTGAGAGATATTACATTAGGCTTCGGTCTCTCAGGTCTTGCTCTGAGATTTATTTATATATAATTACCTTTTCGCTCTTTGGTTGATTTTTATTTTTAAATTTTAGATTTATCACTGCTTAGTTAACTTTTTCCATAAAAATTAAATGGACATAGGACATGATCAACCAAAGACTTCATTCTTCGGAAGTAAGTTAAAAAAGTCAAAATTGTATTGAATTCAGTGTTGTCGTTCTTATTCAACAGATATAGCTATTGTCGATTGGGGGAAATTAATACAGTTGTGTAGATACTCAGGTTGTTTAGTTTCGATGACTTTTAGCAGGAAGGACAATGTCCGAAATTTCATTAGGCTATCGAGGCAGCACCTACATATGCTTTTAGAGAACGCAGAAACAGGATCGTAGTAACGCAGGCTTTAGACATAACCTAATTACATAATTTTTTAGATTATTCCAGAGTTATTTCCCAGGAGTGAAAGAACTGAATTTGTTTTCATAGAACTAGGTTTTTGCTGTTCTAATTTTCATAACGACTTGACATATTATTACATAAACTATAAATAATGAAAATGGCTTTATACGGGATATCATCATCTGAATGGGTAATAAGAAATATTGTTCTTTTGATTTATTTCAATTTATTATATTTTATATGGATAATGCACATGGTAAGTTTTTCGGTACGGTGAACGAAGGCTGTTCTTTTATTGAAAGATAAAATCAAACTCGTTGGAAGAACAATGTTTAATTTACACATAGCATACCTACTCAGCTCAACAGCCAGCAAAACTTCCAGATAAACTGGAATTCAAAGAGAGTCGGCTGGAAGTTGGCTGGTAGTGTTCAGTGCAAATCAAACATTGCCGGCCGCCTTGCAGCAATTGCTGCAATATTATTTACAAAATATTAATCTTTTCTTAAGTACAATTGGTATAAATCATACGTTTACAGTAGTTTTTTTTTTTTTTTTTTTAATTCAAGTAGGAAAATTTATCGTATATAAAGGCAAAGTCTTGCAAAAACAATTAAAATGAACAAATATATCAAGCTAAATACGAACTACTAGAGATACGTACAATCATTTGTGACTGGTGCATAATGTAATTAAAGAAATTCAATAAGGACGTTCAATAAGTTGTGTGCCCTAGGTATCGATGACAAATCCCGGATAATTCATTATTGTTTGGTGGGTAACATACAGAGTTTGACTATCGGACGAGTAAGGACTCCATTTTGGGTTTTCACATCTGCAACCCGGACTCTGTGATCCGGACCTTGGTATATTTTAACAACTCTACCAAGTTTCCACTCATTAGGAGGGAGTTGTTCATGACGAATTACTACGAGATCATCGATTTGTACATCTCTTTGTGGATATTTCCATTTGAAGCGCTTATTTAGCTCCTTTAAATATTCTTCTTTCCATCTATTGCTAAATTGGTGATGCAATACCTTAAGTTTTTGCCACCGATTGATCAGGTTAAGAGATGTAGAGGAAAGCGAGGGTTCAGCTGGAGTGAGTAAAGGCCCGCCTCTTAAAAAATGAGCAGGAGTCAACGGTACGAAGTCTGATGGATTTTCAGACATGGGAGAGATCGGTCGGGAATTTAGACACCCCTCGATTCGAGATAATAAAGTTTGAAATTCCTCGAAGGTAAAATTATGAGGAAGGGTAACTTTGCGAAAGTGTTGTTTGAAACTTTTCACCCCGGCCTCCCATAGACCACCCATGTGAGGAGCCCCCGGGGGAATAAAGTTCCATTTAATTAAAAAGAAATTGTTGGTGGTCGTCGATGAGTGACTTTTAAGGGCATTTCGAAAGTCACTCATAAGTGATTTTTGTGCTCCCACGAAGTTAGTACCATTATCCGAGAAGATAGTGGTTGGGACTCCTCTGCGAGCAACAAAACGAGAAAAAGCTGCCAGAAACGCTGGAGTTGACAAATCACTCACTGCTTCCAAGTGAATGGCTCGGGTACTAAAACATACGAAAATACACACGTAACCCTTTTCGATTCGGCACCCGCGCCCGTGAAATGTTTTGAGCGTGAATGGGCCGGCAAAATCTATACCGGTGTTGGTAAATGGTAGGGTGAATTCAGTTCTTTCTGGGGGCAGAACGCCCATAATTTGAGACATTGTTTTGCGCTTCATGACCACGCATGTTTTGCAACGAGTGATACATTTTCTGACGAGGTTCTTTAACCTTGGAACCCAAAATTCAGCCCGAACAATGCGAACCATGAGTTGAACCTCACCATGAACGGATAGCTGATGCACGTGTGCGATAAAAAGTTCAGTGAGATAAGCGCTGTAGGGAAGAATAATTGGGTACCGTTCGTTATATGTCAAAGTAGATGATATCAGTCTACCATTGCTTCTCAAAATGTTCTGAGAGTCGAGAAAGGGGTTGAGTGTCAAAATAGGACTTTTTGACGAGATCGGAACGCCATGGAGAAGGTTTTCACACTCAAGTGCGAAATGAAGTTGCTGGGTAAGACGTATTAAACGAATCTTAGTGAAACTTATTTCGTCATGAGATAGAGGTAAGTCTGTGTGATGCTGACTTCTGTTACGGTTCCGAGTAGAGTGAAAGAAACGGAAAGTATAGCTGATGATGCGAAGAGCTTTATGCCAAGACGAAAAGCGTCGAAGAATATCGTCGATGGTAGCGTTTGGACAGGATAAAAGTGAGCACGAAGGCCGGACTTCTAGTAAGGTCTCATCCACGGAAACAGAAGGAAGTTCAGGCCATTCCTGTTCCGGACGCTGAAGCCACGGGGGGCCATGCCACCATAACACGTTTTCTTTGAGCATTAAGGGCGTTGTCCCTCTGGTCGCTATATCAGCAGGATTGTCAACGGAGATGACATGACGCCATGGCATTCCGTCTACATTTCTTAAGATTTCCGCTATTCTATTGGCAACATAAGTTTTCCATGCGCACGGTGGTCGTTTTAACCAGGCAAGGACAATTGTGGAGTCCGTCCACAGAAAGACTTCGGTTGGATTAAAGTCAATATTTTTGAGTGTAGAGCGCATCATTTTGGACAACAAAACAGCGCCTTGTAACTCAAGTCGAGGTAGCGTGGTGGAACTTACGGGGGCGACTTTCGTCTTTGCCCACAACAGCTGAGAAGAAAAAGCTGAGTGCCCTAGTGAGATGCGCACATATATGGCTGCGGCGTACGCCTTTTCTGATGCGTCACAGAAGCCATGTAGTTGAATGTGGACCCAGGGAACAAAGTTAATCCACCTTGGTATACTTAGTGATTGAATGTCAGGAAAGTGAGACGAGAAATGTGTCCACGCTTGTCTGGTAGTCGGACTGAGATCGTCATCCCAGCCGGTACCGTCCTTCCAAATTTGTTGCATAATAATTTTTGCCGATATAATTATAGGGGCCAGCCAGCCGGCCGGGTCGTAGAATTTTGCAATGGCCGACAAAACAGCTCTTTTGGTTGTAGTACCTGCGAAGGAGTCCCTTTTTGAGAGTGAAGAAGAAGGTATCGGACTTGGCATTCCAATGGATGCCCAAAGCTTTTGTTAAACTGGTCTGTTCGAATTCCAAAAATTCTTTATCGAGGCGATTTTCGGTGGGAATAGCGGTCAACAACTCAGGCGTGTTCGATGTCCACTTTTTTAGGGCAAAGCCTGCAGAATCTAGAGCTAAGATGAGCTCCTTTTGGGCTTCCTGTGCCGTAGGAATGTCATGAGCACCTGAGAACACGTCGTCTACGTATATTTCATTTTCAAGGATTTTCGATGCTTTAGGATATAATGAGCTTATGTCCTTAGCCAGTTGTTGTAGCGACCGCATAGCTAAATAGGGGGCACAAGTCACTCCGAAGGTGACCGTCTGAAGTTCGAAGTCCTTAATGGAGTCCTGAGGAGACTCGCGAAATAGAATCCGCTGAAATGGCGTCTGATCGGCATGAATTCGAATTTGTCGATACATTTTTTCGATGTCCGAGTTAAAGACATATTTAAATAGACGCCATTGCAAGAGTAGAAAAACGATATCTACCTGCAACGCAGGACCTGAGTATAAGACATCATTGAGACTACGTCCCTTGGTAGTGGGGCTTGACGCATTAAAAACCACTCTGACCTTGGTGCTCGTACTTTGAGGCTTAAGGACAGCATGATGGGGCAAATAGTAGGAAGACACCCTGTTATTATGAATCATCTCGACCGAGGGAGCTAATGTCATATGCTGTAGAGTTAGATATTCATTGAGCACTGAATGGTATTGCTCTTGCAGTTCTGGGTTCTTATCGAGACTTCGTTCAGTTCTCAGAAAATGTTTTAGAGCGATATCGCGAGAAAACCCCCATTCAACATCAGAGGCAAATTCTGGTTTAAATGGCAGACGGACCACGTAGCGCCCATCAGAGTCGCGATAAGTGGTTGCGTCGAACAAGTTTTCACAATATTGATCGGCAGCAGATAAATGACGAGCCTTGGGTAGCTCCTCGAGTTGCCAGAACTGCTCAATCTGCTTGTCGAGTGAGATGTCACTAAACTGTGAAACGAACGTGGAAAAGCACGTCCGATCCGATGGGAGGGGTCCTAAGAGTACCCATCCAAAGACGGTGTTTTGAGCTATTAGCGAGGAATAAACCTTTGATTTTAGACCTGAGCGTATTATTGATGGATAGAGGTCAGCACCTATCAATAAATCAATTTTGGATGACCGATCGAAATATGGATCGGCTAACTGAAAGTCGATGCTGTCCCTAAGGCTGTTTATATCAAATGAGTTAGCTGGAAGGTCCCCTGTGACACGTTTGAGAACAAACGCTTTGGCTTGTATACTGAAATCCGGCGTTTGTTCGGCACATAAAGTAAAGATACATAATTTAGAGGAGGACGCAGTAACTGTTGAAGCAAGTCCAGTTATCTGAGCCTGGACTGGTTGAGTTGGTAAACGCAGTTTCCGTTGAACATCTTCAGCAAGGAATGAAACTTCAGACCCTGGATCGAGTAGAGCGCGAATGCAAATTTGCGAATCTTGGTAACGAATGCTAACCATAGCGGTAGCAAGAAGCACTGTGCGATGGGTAGTAGAGAGAAGTGTTCTAATATTATGAGCGTGTGGAAGAGTGGACTGTATAGAAGTTGAACATTGTGGAACGGAGGGTTCTCCGTCTAGGGGTTGAGACACTGCAACATCATTTGTTGCAATGGATTTCGATTGCGAAGGTTGAGCGACAGTTGATTGAATGAGTGGACGTTCTAGATGTAGGAGAGTGTGATGCTTATTTCTACACCGGAAGCAAGTGTTAGTACTTTTGCAGTCGGCTATGGTGTGATTAAATCCTAGACAGTTCAGGCAATGTTTAAGTCTCTTTACCGTAGATATTCGATCAGACACATTTAAGTTATTAAAATCGGGACACACTCGCAAGGCGTGTTGTTTTTTACATAAAGTGCAAGAGATATTAGATTGGGACCTAACGAGATGAAATGATTTGGAGGTCGATTGAGATTTGGCCTGTGACGGGCCGTTGGTTTTACTTTTCATATCGTCGATCGTTTCTAAAGCACGGTAGCGATTGGTCAAAAATGAATTCATATCCGCCCAAGAAGGGATTTCCATGTGATTTCCCCAGCCTTGTTCCCACAGATTCAGGGTGGCTTCAGGCAGACGAGATGAACACAAATAAACTAGTATGGAATCCCAAGTATCGATGTCAATGTCCTCATTCTTCAGGGCTGTTAAGGCATCGTTGATATCGCTTTGCAATTTTTTAATTGCCCGACCTGATTCCACTTTGACTTGAGGAAGTTGAAAAAGTACCTTGATCTGACTATTGACAATGATCCGTTTATTTTCGAACTGATCTTTTAACGCTTGCCAGGCAATATCATAATTAGCATTCGTTAATTGAAATTTATTAACAATGTTATTTGCATCACCTTTCGTCTTAGCGCGCAAATGAAAGAGTTTTTGAACCGCACTTAATCTGGTGTTGTTAATGTATATAGCAGAAAACATGTCTCGGAATGAGGGCCAGTCTACGTACGACCCGTGAAATATTTCCGTGTCACATGGCGGAACTTTAATATAACCTCCCGAATCCTCCGGAGGAAGTACTAACTTTGAATTCTCTACTTCGGTAGCAGTGGTCGGGGCAAGGAGTTTGGCTTTGGGTTGAGCGGCTTCCAAGTCTTCCATGGAAGCAATAATCGTACCCAAGCACGAAATATGTGTGTCAGAAGATGAACGAAGCTTAGCCTTCGCAGCTTCCAACACATCCTGCTTGTCCTGATTATCAGTAGCCGCGGCCGTGCTTGTGACAAATTGATGGTATTTTATTTTAATGTCGGACCACAAAACCGAGAGCTCGCTTTTATAAGCCTTCAAAGTGGAGATGGAGAAATCGGATACCGCTTTTTCTTTAAAAGTCGCGAAAAATTCCACCAATTGATCGGTAGAAGCAATAAATTCTTCAAGGTTGGACATTACAAATGTGAAAACCAAAAGTGAAAAGAGAAAACGGTAAATTGAATTCACGATCAACGGTAAACCACAACGAACGGTATACTCGTATCGTACCACCCGAACGGTACTGCTCTCTAAACGGCAGATTGTACTAAAAAAACCGCAACGCGATACCCAAAGCGCACACTTATGAATTATATAATATAATATAGATACATAAAAGAAATTGATATATGCACCAATAGTAAATGATTGTACGTACCTTTGGTATTTTACACTGCTTTGCGGTTGATGATGAGGGTTGTTGTTGTACTCTAGCGACAATTGGAGCTTCGTTGATGGTGATGGCGACGACGATGATTGGTGTGGTGCTCCAGCGACAATTGGAGCTTCTTTGAGGGTGATGACGACGACGATGGTTGGTGTGGTGCTCCAGTGATAATTGGAGCTTCGATGATGGTGACGATGATGATGATGATTGAGCTCGAATGAACGTGAGCACTGATCTCGAGTGTCAAGAACGAGAGCCTTGATGACGACGATGAGCACGCATTTACTTTGTGTGCTGCGTTGGACGATGACGAATGGTGCAGTGCTCCAGTGATATTTGGGGCTTCGATGATGGTGACGATGATGATGATGATTGAGCTCGAATGAACGTGAGCACTGGTCTCGATTATCAAGAACGAGAGCCTTGATGACGACGATGAGCACGCAGTTAGGTACTTTGTGTGCTGCGGTACGATGACGATGATTGCTTTTGCACGCACACCTCGTGGCTGCAAACCGCGTGGCAGTGGCGAAGAATTTGTATGCGGAAGCACGCAGTTACTTTGTGTGCTGCGGTACGATGACGATGATTGCTTTTGCACGCAAACCTCGTGGCTGCAAACCGCGTGGCAGTGGCGAAGAATCTGTATGCGGAAGCACGCAGTTACTTTGTGTGCTGCGGTACGATGACGATGATTGCTTTTGCACGCAAACCTCGTGGCTGCAAACCGCGTGGCAAAGGAGATGAACTTTTATGCTAAAGCACTCACGATGGAAATTAAAAAAATTATTGAGAGCAATATGGCTCGATTGGACCAAAAATGTTCTTTTGATTTATTTCAATTTATTATATTTTATATGGATAATGCACATGGTAAGTTTTTCGGTACGGTGAACGAAGGCTGTTCTTTTATTGAAAGATAAAATCAAACTCGTTGGAAGAACAATGTTTAATTTACACATAGCATACCTACTCAGCTCAACAGCCAGCAAAACTTCCAGATAAAATGGAATTCAAAGAGAGTCGGCTGGAAGTTGGCTGGTAGTGTTCAGTGCAAATCAAACAAATATTTTAAGAATTTTAGAATTAAGTTTGACTACAAGTAAACTCGCAAGGGTTTTAGCAATACCTTTTCTCATTACTTGTGTAGCCGGGACACTTTCACTTGCACTGAATTTCCTTCGACGAGTGTTAACCAATGACTCTTCAAATCACTAATGCAATTCCGCATGCGCTGCTAACTAATTTTCAATAGTTGTTGAAAAATGTACAAATGAGATTTATTTTTTTCTGTCAGTGGTTGACCGAAACCATACAAAACAAAAATAAGGGTTTCTCTCTGAGCGTAACCAAAAAAAATACTGTGCAAAGAAATTGATTATTATGTGATCAAATTTAAAATTCTCAACAACTGAGAGTAATATTGAGACCTTCGAAAAGGTTGAGAGATACTTTCGAGCTCTAATAGTGACTGCATTTTTTTTCAAAAATCTCTTCGCTAATATTTTTTATGATTATTATGATAAAAAAATGTCTTATTTAAAAAAAATCTATGTCAGGCTTTTTGCTATATAATCAGGCTTTTCTCTCCTAACTGTCCGGCTTTTAAATTTTTTGTGATGGTAACCCTAATTGCAGAGGGCGAGCAGAACGAGCTAAGGACAGTTGAGTTTTCGCCTCGTCCATTGATGGTTAATGTTGTTCCCGAAAACCAACCGAAGATGCAAGCAATGAAAAGGAAGCCTGAAGAAGAACTCAAACGAACTCCGGGAAGGCCTAAGTTGTTACGGACAGGCAGCAGAGGGCGACCGAGAAAGCTGTTCCGCACTACACGTTCTACGACAGCACAATACAGAGAGTATGAGTCCCCATCTCCTGTCGAAGGCTGTGATTCTGAGCTTGAGGATGAAGTTTTCGCTGGTGTGGCAGAAATCAGCACGAAACATGCCCTGATGAGCGATGCATGCGAAGAGTGGAAGGACGCAATGGAGGCAGGGGTGATGAGTCTCCTTGAAAATGAAACTTGGCAGATTGTTAAACGGAATTCCCGTACAAACGTCGTTGGATGTCGTTGGATGCTTGCAATAAGCACAGTTCTGATGGAAAAATAGAAAGACGCAAAGCCCGGATAGTTGCTAAAGGGTATAGTCAAAAATATGGCGTCAATTACCATCAGACGTTTGCACCGGTGGCAAGATTGGAGACGCTGCGGTTGTTTTTGGCTCTTGCAGTTCAGTTTGGATTGGATCAGGTGTGGCAGTTTGACGTGGTGACGGCGTATTTAAACAGAGTACTGGATGAAGACATTTTTATGAGAATTCCTGAGATGTTGAACGAGATGCTGGAGAGAATAATTGCTAAGCAAGGTAAACATTCGAAGTTTGGACATCAAGCAGGGAATATGCTGAGGGACGTACGTGATGGTGGCAACACATGCAAGTTGCAGAAGGCTCTCTATGGGCTACGTCAGTCTGGACGCCAGTGGTACGTAAAACTCAGCGAAAAACTTTTAAGTTGTGGCTTAAATCCAACAAAGAATGAGCCCTGTCTATTTTATAAAAGTTCTGGAGATAGTTTGCTGTTTGTTCTTGTTTACGTTGATGACATATTGGTGTCGTCAAATAAGAAAAACCAAATCATTAATCTGCGTGACAGCCTGTTGGAAGATTTCGAGGTAAAGGATCTTGGTCTTGCAAAATATTGTCTTGGACTGGAAATAAATCCAGTTGAAAGAAAAATCGAGCTTTCACAGACTGGATATATACTGGGACTACTCAAGCAGTACGGGATGGGCAAATGTAATCCAGTGTCAACACCTTCTGAAGTGAACATGCGCTTCGATGATGGTATTTGTGAATCACAAGAAAACTTTCCATATCGAGAGCTGATTGGTGCCCTTATGTATTTATCAGTGGCCACACGTCCGGATATTGCAAATACCGTTTCAAGGTTAGCACAATTTACGAGTAAACCGAATAAGGCCGAATCTGGCTTGCTGCGAAAAGAGTCTTATGCCCAAAACACACGTGCAGAATTCACGGCGCAGCAGGATTAGAATACACATGTTCTTATGTGGTGAAACAAATGTAAATTCTGCAGCCACCGCAGCACTGCAACATGTCTCTATTTCTAAATCCACTGCATAGCAACGCAGTGAATTAAATTAAGTAGACTTTGCAGCATAGAATTTTTAAATTCAGCTACTGATGCATACGAGGAAAAAAGAGACGGGAATAAAAAAGTGGATCCGAAAAATTTGAGAATAACAAATATCGAAAGCAGACCGAGCGGAGTTATTTTAATTGAAAGTGAGAATACAACTGAAAGAAATAAAATAAAAAGTGCTATTGAGGAACAAATGGGGGAAAAGTACGAGGTTAAAGTACCAAATAAAATGATGCCAAGGATTAAAATATATAAAATGAAGTTTATTAATAATGAGAAAGAAGTTATCGAAAAATTAAAGAAACAAAATAAAATGTTTGAAAACAAAGAGATTAAACTAATTAAGTACTACGAAACAACAATAAATAATTATAAATTCTATAATGCGATTATTGAAATAGACGAAGAATCATTTCCAAAAGTTATGGAAGCAGGTAAAGTTAATATTGGTTGGGAGCAATGTAAAGTTTTTGATGGCATTAATATTTTGATGTGCTATAAATGTAACGGATACAATCATAAAGCAGTGGACTGCAAGAGTGGAGATATATGTGTAAAATGCTTAGGAAATCATAAAGGTATTGAATGTGACAAAGAAGCTATAATGAAATGTATAAACTGCGTTAATGTGAATAAAAGGCTAAACCTTGGACTTGATGAAGATCATCTAACTCGTGATAAAACATGTCCCGTTTACTTAAGAAAACTAGCAGAGAAAAAGAAAAAGATTGGCTATTAGCAACCAAATTCAATCAGCGTTCTATGCTTGAATATTCAAGGTCTAATCAATAATTTTTATGAACTGGAGACTTTGCTAATGGGAAAGGATTATGATATTGTAATTGTAACTGAAACACATATTACCAAAGAAGTAGAAGACCATGAAATTCAACTTGAAAATTATAATATATCTAGGTGTAACAGTATATCAACTCGTACGGGTGGTGTAATAATGTACACTAAATATGGAATTACTATTAATGGTAGTGAAAATTATGCTAATGGAATGAACTTTTGGTGGTTAATAAATAGCGTTACCATAAATAATTACTCATTATTTGTGGCAGGTGTCTACAGATCGCCTAACTCACCTGAAACAATATTCTGTGATGAATTTTCAATATTTATGGAAGAAATAAGTGAATTAAAGAATGACTTAATAGTGTTGGGTGATTTTAATGTTAATTGGTTTAAAACTAGTGATACATATAGAAAGCGTCTGGATAATATTATTAAAGATAATGCATGCAGGCAAATAATAAAACAAGCAACAAGGATAACGCAGACATCAAGAACGTTGGTTGATTATATAATCACCAATAGTAAGTTCGTGAAGGCTACTACAGTGAGTGAATTAATGATCAGTGATCACCAATCTTTACTGGCAACTATACAAAATAAGGAAAGACATGAACCATTAAGACAGGGTAAATGTGTAACTCAGATGTTTTATAATAAAAATAATTTTTTGATGAACTTAAAAAATAGTAAAATGAGATGTATTAAAGATAATATCAATGTAAATCATATGGGTGACCTCTTTATTGAAGGGATAAATGAAACGGTTACAAAGTTTTTGAAAAAAAAGTGGTATACTGGCAATAATAAAGAGTGGTTCAATAGTACACACATAAAACTAAGAAACAATTTGCAGAGGTTCCCCTCATTGACAGGAACCTCTGCAAATTGAATTCTGCGCATGTGTTTCATCTGCAGTACTGCATGCAGTGAAGCATTCAGAATTTCTGCACATGTGTTTTGGGCATTAAGGTATCTAGCTGGGAGTACACAACAGTGGCGTGGCGTCCATATAACCCGATTCCTACCGAGTTACCTTTTAAAAGTTTCAGTTTCAGCTACACAACAATGTTTACTTAAAAACGAGCAACATAAAACCCACGGGATAAACTTAATAATATGTATCTATTCATTTGCGCAGGTTACACCTACACACCCCGACCCGACCCCACTACCAGCAACAGCAACTCAATTGAACTTTATATCATTAGTATTAGAACTGCACACACTCTCTGAGCATAACCCAAAGCTAAAATAACCCGAAATATGTCGAGTTATAAAAACTCTCACTGGATAGAACAAATTTGTCTCCCTTCCCTTTTGTACACTTGCCATTATCTGAGTTTGGTCCTCTCTGTTCAACGCCCGCTTTCTTATGGAAAAAAATAACACGCTTTTCTTCGGGTTATTTGGTGGGTTTTGTGTGTATCTTTTACCGCTGCGCTGTGGTGTAATTGAGTATTTCTGGAAAATAACACGCTTTTCTCCGACATATTTGGTGAATTTGAATTGTGTGTGTATCTCCTATCGCTGCGCTGTGATGAAGTCATAGTCAGTTCCCTTTTTTACCTAATGATTTTCTGAGTTTTTCTGAGGGGAATATTCTCTGTTCATAGGCCGCTTTCTTATGCAACAAAATAACACGCTTTTCTCCGAGTTATTTGGTGAATTTTGTAAGTATCTTTTAAAAAATAAACAAACTGATGTGTTTATAAAGTTTATAAACAAGTCGCTAAGTGAGAAATCAAGTGTTTTGAGTCTTTGGTATGATCTTCGTACCTATGTAAATACGTTTGAAGAAATGTTTCAAAGAGTAAGTACATAGATGATTTTGCTGAACCTCCACAAAAACCCCAAATGCTCGATTTAAACACTCATTTAAAGAACCTTTATACGTAGAAATAAAGGACAATATTATAAGACATGATATAAATCACGTTTCCACGAAATATGAAAGTTTTGAACTCAAGATGGAAAAATATCTTCATTAATTTAATTTCTTCCTGGAGTTTTCGATTGTATGGCTTTAAAAAATTAACTGAAGGTTTTGTATACATAGATAGGTACCTACTACCTACATCTTTCCTTCGACATTTTGATATTTTTGGACTTCGACTTACCATTTAAAATTATTCACGCCACGCCACTGGTACGCAGACTGGATTGGTGTACTCAAAAACCGATGAGCCGCTTTTTGGATACACAGATGCTAATTGGGGTGGCTGTACTGTTGACCGCCGTTCTTACACAGGATACGTATTAATAGCGCACTGTTGCACTGTCGTCAACTGAGGCGGAATATGTCAGTTTAGCGGAGGCAGCGAAGGAGGCAATATACTTGCGTAGCATACTATGGGAGCTCGAGTTACGTGAGTGGGCTGATATAATAATTTTTGTTGACAACCAAGGAGCTCAATGCTTGTCGATTGATCCAGTTCTCCATGCTCGCACGAAACATATCGATATTCAGCACCATTTTATTCGCGAGTCGATTAGTTCTAAAATGTTTGTGCTGGAACATGTACCAACGGAACAAATGATTGCAGATGTGCTGACGAAGTCCCAACCCCGGGTAATACACGAACGATGCTTGGAAGGTATGGGGCTTAGAACGCGTGAGGCTTGAGAGGGCGTGTTGAAGATCGTTCATCTAAATTGGCAACCCACACGTCGTTTACTACTAATGCTGAATTATTGGCAACGCTTTACAATTGACAAGCTGTTGTCACTCTGACACATGAAAAATGAATTCTTTACCACATGTGTATAATAACCTAAAATATACTTCCACTTGGATTTTTATCGTCTTCCTGTAAGGTTATAATCTATTTCAAATTTCTGAATAAAAACTGCGTTTTGTTTTTCCCTTAATATTAATATCCTTCACATTTCGGCGTTACTATTTATTCCAATGGAAGTTCCAGTGAAAATAGTGTGTTGTATTGGTGTGGATTAAATAATTATTAAAGAATTTACCCGAGGTAGGCATGCCTGTCGTAAGAGGCGACTAAAGTATAAATTGTTAAACTTTTTGAAAACAAGTTAAACCAAAAAAAATGCAATGAACAAAACAAAATAATATAACTACCCCAGGTGGTACGCCAGGTAAACTGGTGACTCCACCCTCTTCGGAGGTCGGTTCCATGCATTATGGGTGGAACCATTTATTGCTAAAAGATGACCCATTCATAAAGAGTCAGAAGATGGTAAGAACACCACCATCCAAACCAACAAAGGAAGCAACAATGTTGGAAACTAATTACAAAAGAGCCTGTGAAGAAAGAGACAACTATAAGCAACTCAGTGAAAAGCTGACAAGCGAAATTGATAACCTAAAGCTTGAGTTGCAGCTGCTAAAGAACAGGTCAATAATAACAATAAAATTGAGCAGATACCAAAAACTGTCGAGTATTCCACGGACGAAGAGGAATTACACAGAGAGACAGAACCATCATTTAGTGGAAGAAAAATGAATAAAAAACGAAAAATGAGTATGTCCCCGGAGCTTTCGCCACCAAAAGTAAAAGAAAAAAGCCCAGAAAAGATAAAAAACAATGAAACCAAGCCACTCAAGCCAATAAAGCCTCCCCCAATTATAGTACTTTGTATTTCGAAGTAAGAAGGCTTGTTAAATATAATAGAGGAAAACCAAATAAGGGCTAGTACAGTTCTCCTTATAATAGTAATGATGTCAAAATTAATGTAGTATTTATTTATTAAAATATATAAAAGCGGGAGTACCGCAAGGTAGTGTGTTAGAACCTTTAGATACTTTTCCTTATATACACGAACGACCTACCACAAAATGACGAAACTACTGTAGCCACATTTGCAGACGATACTGCTGTACATGCTGCCGGAAAAACCGTGCAGGAAGTTACAGAAAAACTGCAAAGGACAGTAAATGATATATCTGATTGTACCAAAAAATGGCAAATAAAATTAAATGAACTGAAGTCAATCAATGATCTTGATCACTTCACCAATAGAAACCTGTACCTGTGTAGGTACATTAATATCAAAGCAGTTCTTCATTCGAACTCAGCTAAGTATTTAGGCATGACTCTAGACGCGAAATTGCGCTGGAAAACCATAGTCAAGAAAAAATATGACGAAATATACGATACAATAAAATGTATTGGCTCATAGGGAGGCAATCATGTCTCTCAATATATAATAAATTGCTTTTATATAAGTAAGTCCTAAAACCAATATGGTCTCCAGCTTTGGGGGTGCACAAGTAAGACAAATCTACAAAGCATTCAATGCTTCCAAAACAAAGTACTACGCAATATTGTTAATGCGCCATGGTACTTACGTAACGCTGATCTACATAGAGATCTAAGAATTGAAACGATAGAGGACGAGGTCAGAAAGGTCGCAAAAAGACATGAAGGTAGGCTTCGCAACCATGCTAATTCAGAAGTATTCGAACTACTTAATAACAACAATTTAGTTAGAAGATTACGAAGAGTAAAACCTTTCGAACTAGCTAACTAGGAATAAATAAAGTAAATATAATTTTATAATTTTATAACACAATCACACTAACAAAAGTGATAACGAATTAAAAAATAAAAGGTAACAGACTAACGTTAGTATCTTATAGCATAGAATTTATTGTAAATATTAGAAACAAATTGCTGATTAGTTTAACGACTAGGTGCGATTATTGGAGGGATGGTAACACCATGCTTCCCTCGGGTGTTTTTAGTGGGTGAGCTAACCGCAAGTCGCACACTATCGCAAAGTTCGCATGCGGTGTCTTTCAACGATTTTACATCCAGCTACACGCAAAAAAAAAAAAAAGACAGCGATGAGCAATTTTTGAAAGTTTTTACAAATTAGACTTGGAAGGAAAAAAAATATTTTTTTGGTAAAAACTACTGAAAAATGGGTGCCTATTGTTTTGTTTTTTTTACTTCGCATTTTGTTGTTTCGCTTTTCTTACAATTATTTCTGTTTACTTCGTAATATCGTAGTTTGTTTTTGTTTTACTTTGTTTTTCAATCACTTCGCCCTACAATAATTTCGCATTTCTTTCTTTCGCTTTTTACTCGTTTTGCATTTTCGTTAAAAGTGCAATGAGTTATTTAGGTCAATGTTATCTCACTAATGGTTTATTTCGCATTTTATTTTTATTAGAATCTATTGTTTTGGCGTGTGGATTTCTTTTCGAAATTCGTTTTCGTAGTTTTTGGCGGTAAAATTAGCAAACAACATAATATAAACTTTGCATATACCCAACCTTGCACCTACTCAAAATCCTACAGTGACCACAAGCAGGGGGGTTGCAGGGGGGCAGCATGCCCCCCCATACACATCTTACTGTTTACGCGCGAATTTGAATGTCCTTAGGCTCTTAAAATCCAAAAAAAACGAAAACAAAGCCGAAATAATCGAAAAACTAAACAATAAAAGGCGAAATGAGCTTAAAACGAACTAAGTAAAAAACTGAATTATTTTTTTTCGAAACAAATATAAACCAGATATTTGAAAAACATATTAATAAAAACGCTGAAGCAACAAAATGCGAAACGACTAAAACGAAACAACTAAAAAACGAGATAAAAATGACGAAACAAACCATACCCCTGAAAAATATAATCAAGCTAGGAGACGTGTTATTCCGGCCCAAATAATTTTCGACATGAGACGGTGAGAGATGTTAGAATTCAAGTCTGTAAGGTTTTTTATCTTGGAACTTTGGATATTAGCCAAAAAAGAATTTATTTAGTTCACTCAAATAAAAATGAAATAACTGGAACACCATCAGCAAGCAGGCAAGGAGCACACACAAAGCGGGCAACAGCAGATCACGGCATTGAAGCCGTGAAAAATCATATTAATTCCTTTCCTACTGTCGAAAATCGAGCACCAAAAAGCATTTGGAGGCCCACCTCACATTAGCCGAAATGTTTCGTTTGTACACAGTGGAAAACAATGACAACAATGGAAATGTTAAATTTAATGTGTATTGTCAAATTTTAACACACAGTAGTTTAACTTGGCATTCCATAAGCCTAGGGCTCCGGCCACGCAATGAGCGACGAGCGACTAAGCGACGAGTCGCTGAGCGACGCAAAAAAAATAAAACACATGAAATCGTATGGAGGTGGCCACATAAACCCTGAGCGACTGAGCAATTTTTTAAGCGACAGAGCGACATCACTCTGCAATCAAATCTATTTTAATTTTTCAGTCGATCGCTGAGCGACGAAGTAATAATATGGACAAAATAAACACAGAAAAACTTGAGATAAGAACTGACATTCAAAATATTACTTTGGCAAAACTTAAGAGTAAAAATAAAGAATACAAAAATTTAAAAAAAACTGCTTTGCTTTTTGCTTTTTTTGTTTTGTTAATTTTGGTCGAACTTTTTCCAACAGCAAATCAAAAGATGGTACTGTCATACGACAATATTGCCAAAATTGATCTGGGAATCTGCGAAGATTTTGATATAGAAATTCACCATAATTTGCCCTTTCACGATTTATGGGGTGTACACCAAATCTACGTATTCTCGATCTTATTATAGATCTATAAATATGAACGCGACTTTCAACTAATAAGCTACGACTAACCGCAATTGACGATAGCATTTTCCCAACTAATCAGTGATGTTACATGAATTTTTATAAAATCCCTACAGCAGCATTTAAAATTCCCTATTTTTCCCTACATTTGACTTAAGTTTTCCCTACGATAATTTTTCTTCCTAAAGTAAGCTGCTGTAAGGTCAACCGAAAATTTCTTAATAAAAAATGCTTAATTTTTTTTTGTTTTTATTTATTTATTTATTGTACAAAGTTTATAACATACGTTTTGTATAAGTTAAGGCTATAAACCCTACTTATGATGATCATACAATTCTTTAGATGTCATTTTCTTAAAGTGATTTTCTGTACATTTAAAGTTAGTACAATTCAAATTTGAGTCCTGCAGAGATGAACGTACAATACATATAGAATTCAGATTTGAATGACTTAGTTTATTGCGTTTTTTAGTGCGAACATGAGTCACGATTGAGAAAATTATTTCCGCCTCAACGTTAGCATGTGGCAAAGTTAATATATACCTACTTAGCTAAATGTGATAAATTTGGGAAAACAATCTCGTTATTAAAGTTTTGAATCGTACTGATTTGATACCAGAACTGCTCAACATCTGTTTCAGTTAATTTTTGTTTTCATTTACCGAAAAATGAAACGGCATAGATCGCCATTCCTGCAGCAACACAGTTTGATCTAAGGACAATTTGTTGCTCAGATTTTTGAACTGAATCTCCGATCGAACATTATCCGTTCCTAGAACTATCTTCGGATCCAAAAATCTCATTTCGGAAAATATTGTCCCAGATCTTACTGGCAGCCTATGTTGTATCTCTTCTAATGCAGTTATATAAAATGTTAAGCAATCTAGTGTTATTTTATGCGAAGTACTTCTGAATCCATTTCCATTCTATAAAGACAATTATTTTTTATTTTTAAAAGCATCTACGTACAACGTGCTACATTGCATTGCATTTTCAGTTTTCAATGATGTTCATATATAAAAAAATACCAACGACGAACGAAACTGAAAAGAAACGACGAAATTGGCTTTAGGCTAGCCGCACATTGGATACGAATTTGCATCGTACGTAAACGTATGAATATAGCCGTTTTCTCAGTTAAATAGACAGTTTCCCGTGTCCCATACCCCCTTTTGTGTCCATAAACATCCACTTTTAATGTTTCAACGCACGAACATGTTTAAAAATCCCAACAAGTTGGGATTGTGTTCGGATGTCGGAACTACACGTACGTCTACGTGTACCTATGTACGACGAACTCGCATCCACTGTGCGCGCTGGCGCTCCCATTCTACTTGGAAGGTCGGGATTGTTCGTGCGTGTGCGTACATGTACGCACGAGAGAAAATCGTACGAAATCGTATCCAATGTGCGCCTTAGAATGTTTTCTCAAATCCATTATCTCTCACTCTTTCTCTCATATGAACTGTTTCGCATACCATAAATTCCAGAAGGCATTGTTTATATAGTCCAACATTCTGTTTAGTTCCAAATGGAATTGAAATCGCGTTGGGACTTAGGCCCTAGTTATAGCTATCATTGAAATGCATCATTGGAACAAATCAGTGGAATGGTGGTTTTATATTTTTGACAAGTCGGTTATAGCAATCATTGAAAAATTCCTGTCAGTGGAGGTACTTGTCAGTGACTTTTCAACAAACAAGTCTAGGTTTTGAGGTTAGAGTTGGTCATTGAAAGCAAAACTGACAGCTGAGAATAGAATGAGAATCGAACACATCAGTGAAACGATTGGGTTCCAAATTAGAGAAACGAGAATCAGCTGTTCATTGAAATCGATTTCGATCAGTGAAATAATAAAATTGGATTTAAAGAAAAGTTTTAATCAGAATTAAGTAATTTCTTTCGTAAGAAAATTCCACAGTTGATTAGCTTTATTTTGATACCAACAAAGCCAATATAGTCTGATTAATCGTCTTAAAATCGGAAATCAAAATTTTCAATGATGCATTTCAATGATAGCTATAACTAGGGCCTTAGGAGGGAGTTTGTAGACAAATAAAAATGAATGCGTAATGCTTTTTATGAAAAATATGCAACCTTCGGAAAAAAAATCCCTACATTTGGACAGATATGAAAAATCTGTCTTTTTTCCCTACGGGCTAATATTTGTTACGAAAATCCCTACATGTAACATCACTGCAACTAATCGCTCAGCGACGTCATTCAGTAAATGGCCACCCATCGCTCAGATTCGTCGCTCAATCGCTCGTCGCGTCGCTCATAGCGTGGCCGGAGCCTAAGAAAGATAGGTGTGATATTTGCGAGGAGCATAAAATGGCAATCCAAAATACAAACGTTTCTGACAACCTGTGGCCTATTTCACCAACTTACAAATTGTTGTTAACAGGCATTTTTTTAACAAATTTGTGCAAAAATCGATTTTTTCTGTTTCACAAAAATTTTGTAGGTATTACATAATTGTATTTATTGTTTACAAAGGGAAATTTGTAGAAATTTCATTATTTCCGTTTCACCAAAATTTAATTTTCTTTGTTGCTTACAAGTACAAATATGTTAAAATTAATATTTTTTTTTCAAGTTTGTGTTTCACCAAATCAAGGCATTTTACAAATTTGTACAATTACTGAAAATTTCTTACAATATAAAGATCGTGTGTCGATTTGGTAACAATTTGTAATTTTCCAAAGGAATCGCTTTTCAAACCTAAAAATGTCTTTATGTCGAAGGCGCATAGTAGCACTGATAGTAAATACCGTTTTCGTTTGGTACAAAATAAGCAATCTTTTTTAGATTCAATAGGTAGCACTTTTGCGAATTTAGATTTTTTCTCAGAGTTGCTCGAGAAAACACACTTCTTACATATGATTTGACGTTTGTTTACGTTTTACGGAAAGTCTGGCCGAAAATGTTAGAACTAGTGAAAAACCATATTAAAATAAATAATATAAACCAAAATTTGGATAAATATGGAACAAATAATAGTTTATGCTATTTTCATATTCATGATGGTCAACATATTCATCGTACTCGTCGCCGTCTTGTGATACATAATACCTACTGCTTCGTCTTCTTCATACCAGCAATTTCTCCAGTTGCAGTATTTATTATTTGTAAGCGAGAAAAAGCATCAAAGTTTGCAATTTTGTGGAAGACGTGGGGAACATTATATTCAGAATATTTATTATGAGATTTGTTTTATAATTTGAAAATGTAATTATAAAACTTGCAAGTTGCAACCACTCTACGAAAAAATAGCTTAACAACAAAAAAGGTAAACAACTTTTGGCAGCTACACCACCAACAGCTCAGTATACTTTTTTTGTTCGATTATGGACAGCCGAAATCTGAAACACAAATCTGAGAATCCCAAACGATATCGCCTTAAGTTTGTGCTAAATAGCCGAAGACAAACTTATGACTACGAAATTTCTCTTTTGTTTTCAATGAAAAGTTTCAGCTAAAATGTGCTAAGGCATAGGAAATAAAGAACCATTCACATGAAAGCGAACGAACTAATTGATGACTGCAAACAATCCACTTTTGATGCATTTATCAACAGAAAATTGAACATTTTACTATATTCCAAAAGAAGAATAATTAATTATCCCATCAAAATGTATTGAAATCAAGATTAAAAATAGATTAAACAACGAAATTTCGAATTCCAAACTTTTTGCTGCGAATGAAAATGAAAACACCATCGGCATCGGCGCGAATTGTCAAAGTTTATTCGCAAACCACATTATTAAACCGCTAGAGAAATTTCGAAACTGATGGCTGAAATTCGAGAGAATAGTCCAAGTCCTTAAAACAAATTGCCCTCGGATTGCAAATCAGTCTGAAAAAAACTTTTGACTGATACCGATACATAAATTTCTAACAGGTTAGAACATTATTTAATAAAACATTTTTCTTCTCGCGAATAAAACCGATAACAATTTTGTTCTGTTCTGTTAATTTTGTTCTTTGATGTTATCAGTTAGAAGATTTACAAAATTATGAGAAACAGTTGTTGTTTACAACTCTGAAAAATAAACGGTGAAACGGTTTTTTCTTCTATTTGTAAATAACAAATATAATTTTCCTTAATTTTTTTCTCTTTTCAACAAATTTGTTAGAATTAGTTAGTAGCTTGTGAAACAGAAAATCAGTGAACAAATTTGAAAATGTAATCAACAAATAAAAATTTGTAATTATAATTGTAATTTGGTGAAATAGGCCACTGACAATGTTGTAAGACCTAACAATCGTGTGTACTTAGCTTTAGTTGTGTTGTCTTCATGACAACTCCACTTTGAGACGACCAAACAAATTTTTCGTATTATAGAAGACAACTCCTTTCAGTTGTCTTTATATTGCCATCTCT
The DNA here is from genome assembly GCA_955612985.1 of Cheilosia scutellata. Lineage (NCBI taxonomy): Eukaryota > Metazoa > Arthropoda > Insecta > Diptera > Syrphidae > Cheilosia > Cheilosia scutellata. Next base: position 81,343,486 of record OY015312.1, on the reverse strand, counting down.
TAGGCGCTTATTGAAAGTCGAAATCAGCTGTCAAACGTCAATTTTGTGAATTTATTATTTGTGAAATTCAAATTGAACGAAGTAAAGTAATATTGATTTGTTTTTTTGGTGATTTGGAGGAGGAGGATGAGAGTTTTCAATGTTTTACGAAAAAGAAACAGTATTCGCGATCACTCCGATCCATTAGAACTCCCAATTACAAAGTAAGCATACAAAGCATAGTAAGCATCCTGAAGTTTTTCTTTCGGTTTCAGGTTTTCGGTTAATTCATTAATGCTTCCCGACTAAGGATAAGGAAGGAAGGAGGAGAAAGAATTTACCAGAGGTGCAGTGGTAATGACTTCAATTTACGAATTTGTATCTAGCTCAATGCTATTGAGCTCCAATGCAAGAGAATTCCAATGAGCCGATCAAATTGTGCTGGTTTGGGGACTTCTAAAATTTAAAAACACACATTCTATTATTCGTTTATATTATATTCTAGTTCCTAAACTTGAATTTTTTTTCCCATATTTCATTAAAAACGCCGATTTTTTTGGTTCAGTAAATGCAACACAACTGATTAAAAGCAGTTGTCTTATTTTGACTTTCAAGACAACTCCAATCCAACACAAATCAGTTGTCTTATATAATACAGATACACAACTGAAAAGACAACCATTTTATTAGTTGTCGTCACATAGATAGATGGTTGTCCTTTGACAGACAGCCTAGTTGTAATCGATAACAACCCTGGGTTGGTTGTAGTTGTCTTCCATAATAGGGGCATTAAGCAATCCGCCAGTGCTGGTACTGTTCGACCCAACCTGTAAGCACGAGGTGCACACTGATGCGTCAGCCGTGGGCCTGGCAGGAATCTTAGTTTCAGAGGGCGAAAGCAGACTCGGTCTTGCGTCCGGTTTTGTTTTACAGTCACAAGCCCTCGGAAGTTGAAAAGAAATATCATTCCTAAGAATTGGAGGTATTTGCGATTGTGGACAGTCTCGATCGTTTCAGACCTAACAATAAATAAAAAAACCGGCCAAGTGCAAGTGTCACTCGCGCACCGAAGGTTCCGTACGTTAGTTCATAATAATATGCATGCATAGTTAAGGTATTGTTGTCACTCGTCAGTTTCGACCGCCTACTTGGGTCTTCGAAAACTAACTATGTAATGTAGTACATACCTTTACTGACCTAGATACACCCTAAAAATGCGAGCAAGATATTTCATTGCAAAATCATCGGCCCCACCCAACGACCCAACTCGTAATAATACAAATACAAAACAGAGAGAGCACACGTGCAACAAAAATGCAGTCACGAACACGATGCAACGAATATGAAACTAAACAATGCGAAGATCGTGGGGAGAGAGGCCAGAGCACAACACTTCATCCTCCTCCTCCATCTCCATGACATCGACCGAGATGCACTAGCAGCAACCAACAAGCAACAACATAAAATATTCACCATTCTCTCCCATCAAACCTCACAAAAGGTATTTCTCCTCAACTCAAGCACATCTCATATGCAAATATCCTAGGATGAATTATGTCTCTCACTTAAGATCCGCCTCCTATCCAACAAAAATAATTTTCTCCCACAGCAACCACCACACCACTGCCAGCCACGCCCACGACATTCCAGATTCCACTTATATCCAACACGAAATCTCCCCATGCAATCCAACAACGCATAATGCATCGAGAGCGATAAACACACAAGCCACACCCTTTTCGGAGTAATTCTCTCGGTTTTCTTGCGCGTATATATAATATATATAGTGTTATGCGTATGGCCGTGTGGGTGTGGTGACATTGACAATGGTTATGAGATGGGTAGGGTATGCAATGGAAGTTCCAATTGTGGCGATTGATTGAATTTTTTTGAAAATATCTTCTAAAATATTAACTTTTCGACATAACAGTCTTCAGCACATATACCTATAGCTACGAAGATGATCTACAGGAAAGGATTACATGTATTTTTTGTAAATCTAAAAATAAACTGTTTTTTGTGCGAATGAACATATTTTTTCCAGCCGATGTAGGTATTGTCGATTAACTATAGGTTATACCTGATACTGTGTGCAAATTCCAGCCTTCTACGTCAATTAGTTCTTGAGATAGACCTAGGTACAACATTTTTTCTTTTATTCGGACAGACATCGTAGCGAAAGCAATAAGGTTCCTCCATATGGAAACGGAACCTTAAAAATTGGTGGCGCAACAGGCGGGTGACACCCTAGGCCTAGCTTCTCGCAACCATTCGTTTGTGTGAGTTTCTATTTTTGGGACGAATGGAAGGGACCTACAATTTTTATGCCGAGTCCGAACGACTGAATTGAGAAGCTTTTTCAGGACAGTCATACTCTCGGATGTTTGTCAGACGTTCGCGAGAGGTGGCGCAGTAGAAAAAACCTTAAGATGTAATTTGTGTTTTTCCGGGGATCGAACGGGGATGCATTGCACAGTAGTCCAGCACACTAACCACTGCGCTACTGCGCCCATGTCAGAGTTTACCTGCTAGGAAGAATTTTCAATGTGATAACCCAGCGATTATCAACCTGTGGTCCGCAGACCCCTGGGGGTCCGCCGAGCACTTTCATGGGGTCCGCGACGGCCTTCCAAGTTCCAATAAATCATCAAAAATACGTCTTTATTATCATTCCAATGTGTAACACAAACAAACGTTGTTAACCACAACGAAAATTATCTTTTTTTACTTATTTTCTAATTACTTTTCAAACCATTTTCCTACCCCTTTCAATAACAAATGTATGAATCAAGTTTTAGTTAAAAAACGATCAATTACCTAACAATTCCACTACATAAAAAATGTTTAAAAGAAAATAAAGAAGACACGATAATCGGCTGATTCTCCTATTTTTTTGTTTGTATGCTGTAGGTATGAAGAGTTTTGTTGTAATGCTTGCTTTTCCTTGAAAAGGGTAGGTATCTGCATACTGCATTTGAATCCGAAATTTGCAGTAGGGGACATTTGAACCGTTATGCGTATTTTCTTCTTTTATAGGCAAATATCAGAATGTCATTTGTTCTGTCTCGTTCGCATTTAGTGTTTGTTCTTTAAAATATTTAGTCGTAGTATTCCCAGTTGCTTTCCTAAAATATGGAACGCTGGCTAAAAAGGAAAACCACTGAAGACGTTGACTCCAATCCGGGAACATCGACTTCAAAATTCGGTGATGACAGTAAAACTAAAAAAACAACGAAAATATTCCTCTAAATATCTGGCAAAAATGATTTAAAAAAAAGGATTTTTCACCACTTTCAACACTAACTGAATTCTTAGCAACTACCAACGATATTTTATCAGATTCAATTTTTCAAAGTTTTGTCAAACATTTCACTGAACTAAAAAAGAGTTTTCGAGAATACTTTCCAATTCATGTAACAGCAAATTATGGATTCAAAATCCATTTTCAACTGACTTCAGTGAAATAAGCAGCTTATCAGCTATAGAAAAAAAAATAGCTTATTGATATCTTGTGATTCAGCTTTACAATCTTTATGAATTCTGGTTAAGTGCTAGAAAGCAATATCCCTTTATATCCGAAAGGGCTATTAAAAAATATTTATGTGAAAAAGCTTTTTCAACTTTTGTTTATGCGAACAATATATAAAGAAATAAATTTGACGTAGAGCCTGATTTAAGAATTCAGTTATGTTCGTTCGAAGTATAGTCTGAAACAAAAAATTGTATTTTTTACCTGAAGCTATGGATTCGCTTAAAAGTGTATACCGAATGTAATAAGTTTCATTGTTAGGAAGGGTTCGCCGACTGATAAATTCGTTGTTGGGGGTCCGCACACGCTCAAAGGTTGAGAAACGTTGTGATAACCGATTGCGAGGCGATTATCGCAACAAAGAACAAGATCATTCCTCGAGTGAGTAGGTGGTGGCTTGAGCTAGAAGAATTCGTATTCGAAACTGCTACTAAATACGGTTAGAAACTCCACTAAGAATGGGCCAAAGGAGAGAAAGAGCGTTGCAGAATACCTATAGATACCTATGGATGGAGCCAGAAATATGCGACATCGCAAGCCATCCAAGTACAAGGTGGACCTCGTATTTAGGCCACAGTCGTAGTCAACCCTGAGGGTGCCGATAGTGAGGACATGAACGATGATAGGACGGCCGACCTGCTGCGGAGACTGTAGCCGTCACAACATGCAACATGCAAGCATTCGAAGAATTCGAATTTTGAAATGAATGTACAAGTGCTTGCAGAGAGTGCTTGCTGCAAGCGACTTTTTCCGTACATGCAAGCAAACTTGCTGCAAACACTTTTCGGGTCTTTGCGCTTGCTGCGACTGTTTTTTGCAAGTACTTAATTTGCGACTGTGAGTGGATGGGCGTGGTATTTGATATTTTCAGTTCAGTTTCGTTTCGTATTAGAAGTTGATAAACACAAATCTTTATCTCTCTATACACAGGTGGGCATAAGTATTTTGACAAAACTAAAGTTAATTCTACTCATAATTTGAACTTACTTCATGTAAATTTTGGCATCAATGGAAAGGTAATTTAAATTCCGTTTGAATGATACAAAACTTTCCTTAACCCATTAAGTACCCATTGAAAATTCAGAATTTTTGTGAAAGTCTATTTTTTGGCTTTTTTCCTCGGTCTCAAACAAAAAATGTTTTGATGCAAAAAGTTTCTCCAAACAATTCTAATAGTGATTGCTTTTTTTCAAAAATCTCTTCGCCAATATTTTTTATGATTTATTGAAAATTGCTAAAAATTACTATTTTAGTCACTTTTTCCGCCTTTTCATACAAAGGTTTTCTGTGATCAGCCCACTAAAAAAATCGTACAAAAACTCGAAAAGTTTTGCACCGATTGTGGTAAAATTTTCAGTCAATCTTCGATATTGGACCGAAATAGTTATTGTGAAGGTTTGGTCAAAAGTGGGCAAAGGGGGAGGCGCCTCCCTACAAAAAAAAACATTGCAAACGCTGTTCTTCGACAGCCATGGAAGCCAAAGTTCTTAAAATTTGTAACATTGATTATGCATTGTCCTGATATACAATAATATTTTCTAAGCAATACGATTGATGGAAAAATCAAAAATTTTGTGTACCACAGAGCATTGCAATAAAAATTATATATACTTATCACTAATTTAAATTAATTTGAAATAGATTTTTTTTATTTTTCTATTTTACACTATGAAGTGTGCACTATGCAGGGGTTCGCTAGTATAACATATAAATAAATACAAACAAAATATATAATATAAAAAAACAAAATACCAAGGAAACGTTTGCATGAACCAGTCACACCATGCAAGTGTTGCCGGTGCAAGCGTTTGCATGCAAGCATATCACTTGAAGCAATCGCCTGCAGCAAGGACTTTTCAGGTCGTCACACAGTGCAAGTTTTGCTTGCAGCAAGCATTTTACTTGCTTAATCAGAACGGTTTCTTGAATGCTGAAGTGTTAGAAAGTGCGTCTTTAGATGGCTAGGAGATATAGAGTGAATAGACACTAGGGCTCCGCCCGAAGAATCTTCGACTCCAACACAGAGGGACAACATAGTAAAGGAAAACCTCGGCTTAGGTTGCTCGCACAAGTGAAGGGACCTGGAGGCAGTTAACCAGTTGTTCACAGGGGTTTGACCCCCCCCCCCGATTCAAATCAAGCATAGCATTGACTTTTTATACCCTCCACAGGAAGGTATATTCACTTTGCCATTACATTTGTAACGCCAAGAAGGAGTCGCCGGAGACCCCATAAAGTATATATATTCTGAATCAGGATCACATTCTGAATCGATTTAGCCATGTCCGTCTGTCCGTCTGTCCGTCTGTCCGTCTGTCCGTCTGTCCGTCTGTTGAAAACACGATAGCGTCCAAACGAACCGACCTAGGCGAATGAAATTTTGTAAGAGGACTTATTTTTACCGTCGTTAGGTTGGTATTGAAAATGGGCTATATCGGTCAAGTAGTTCTGGTACCTCCCATACAAAACCACTATTAGACCCATGTGTCTCTCTGTCTGTTGAAATCACGATAGCGTCCAAACGAATCGATATAGGCGAATGAAATTTTGTGAGAGGACTTCTTTTTACCGTCGTCAGGTTGGTATTGAAAATTGTCTATGTCGGTCAAGTAGTTCTGGTACCTCCTATACCAAACCAATATGGCATGGCGAACATTTTGCATGACTTTTATGCAGTGGAGGGTATCAAAGCATCGGCCAGGCCGATGATAACACTTTTACTTGTTTCAATTAAAAATACCTAAGCGCCGTTACATACTACACAAGAATACCAAAAAAATTAAATATACTCCATTCATTAAACCTCGCTTTAGGACATTCTTGTCAAATTCAGCCTATACCTAATACGATTGGCATTGTAAAATCGGTTGGACATTTTTTTAAACTATTCGCAAAACGAATACATTTGTTGCAAGAAAACATTAAAAAAATTTATCTGGAAACTAAATGGAAGAATTTAACTGCTATGTGTGAAACTCGATGGGTTGAAAATCATGACGGATTAATAAGGTTCAAAAAAATTTTTAAAGACATAGTGGATACCTTGGATGTGTTGAGTATTGATAAGCCGCGGTACTAATAATCATTCTTAGTGTCCTTGCTAACTTTTACGAATTCACAATGGCGACAATTTCCATATAAAATTATCCATTGTGACATACATCGACTTTTAAAAATGTTGGCAACCTTACCAGTATCGACATGTACACCAGAAAGAACGTTTTCGACGATGAAACGCTTAAAAACTTGTTTAATGCCCCTATTATGTAAGACAACTACAAATAAAGTTGAGTTGTCACTTGGTTTTATTTAATTCAAAATTCGGTATTGTCCGTATTGTAATACACAACCTTGATAGAAAAGTTGTCCGTCAAAACACAACAAAGATGGTAGTGGTTGTCTATAAGTTGTTAGTTACTTTGGGTTGTGTAAAAGTTGAGTTGAATTGAAGACAACTCAACTCAACTAAGTTGAGTTGTCTTACATAATAGGGGCATAAGAAACTCTAGCGGTGAAGATCGACTTACTGATTTAGCATTAATGTCAATTCATCGGGAGATAGAAATAAATACTGACGAAGTAATTGATGTATTTGCAGCAAAGAAGGCCAGGGTACTCATTCCGTAAAATTTAAGACGACAGTCGTTCAAGCGATAGTAGTGCACGAGATCGTCTTTTATTTGCTTAACGTAACTCTACCACCATCGTATCTTCCATCGTTTATTTACCACAAAGTTTGAGAACTTTCGGTACCTTTCAGAAGCTCACAAACAAATAAGCACTAGACGTCATCGTAATTGTCATAAATGACATTTGACAAATTACAATGGCCTACTTTGTGCTTACGGAATATTTAAATTACAGTCACCCACAAAAGCATGCTCATTTATTTTGTTCCTAATTGAGGATTTATATTATTTATAATGTCGTAGTATGTACTATTATGTGTGGGCGCAGTCACAAACCAGAGAGAAATAGACCGCCAGCTTCGGCCAAAAATGAGAGTTTCATAGAGCCAGTTTTCAAATAAGTAGCTCCGCCTCTTTTTCTATCTGTGAATACGTGTGAATAAGCAAAAAAAAAAAAATTCTAAATGGCGAGAGGTGAAATAACTGAATTGTCATCAAGCTGTCATAATGCCGTGTTTTTCCGTTGACAGTTCAGCTAAAATAAAAATATTCTTTTCTGCAACCAGTTGCGTATTTTGCGCAAAAGTTAATTTAAATTATCATAAATCATGGAAATGGAACATCTGAGAAGATTAATCCCACATCACACAACCACCGGGACGAGTTAGGGCTTCAGCTGGAATAAATAAGGACAGAAAGCTAATGAACATAGACTTTAAGTTGAAGTCAACATAACATTTCTGCTTTCCCCCCAGGTAAGTCTATCATTTCTTTTTCACATAGACAATAAAGGCTCTTTTGCAGATACCTACATACAAATCTCACAGCAATTTTGCTTAAATTCCGATGACCAACTAATTTGTTGTTCAAAATCAATTCATCACAATTTCCTTGTACCTAGTTGAAATAAAACAATAAACATATTAAGCCTGACAAAACGAATTTTCTCTCTCCTTTGTTTTAAATTATTTATTCCAAAACTCAGTACACTTTAATAAAATAAACAATCAAAGAAAAAAAATAAATTTTGGTTAAAATATATAGAAAAAGGTCTAAATTTGTATCAGCAATACAAAAAAAATTATGTTTGTTGATTTTTTCCTGATGCGTGTCATGCATTTTAGTTTTGCAGCTTAAATTAAGTTTTTTTCGTAAAAATGTCAAAGGAATTCACATTATTACAGTAACTACCCATTTATATTTATTATGATTTTTAATGAAATATAAGTTCGTAATAAATTCACCACACCGAACACACAATTTGCTTAACACGTCCCGATAACGGAAAATTATTTGAATTATTTCAATGTTACCACCGAATAACGGTAAATGTTATTAAGTGCCAGTGTATGCGTGACCAAATTTGCCTACCATTTACTTTAACATGGCACACATACTTAACCACTTAATAACTTTTTGAAACTGGCTCTATGAAACTCTCATTTTTGGCCGAAGCTGGCGGTCTAGTTCTTACTGGTTTGTAGGCGCAGTAGCGCAGTGGTTAGTGTGCTGGACTCGCGCTGGACTGCGAGGGATCCCAGGTTCGATCCCCGGAAAAACACAAATTACATCTTAGTGTTTTTTTCTACTGCGCCACCTCTCGCGAACGTCTGACAAACATCCGAGAGTATAACTGTCCTGAAAAAGCTTCTCAATTCAGCCGTTCGGAATCGGCATAAAATTGTAGGTCCCTTCCATTCGTCCCAAAAATAGAAACTCACACAAACGAATGGTTGCGAGAAGCTAGGCCTAGGGTGTCTACCGCCTGTTGCGCCACCTATTTTTTTTTTTTTTATGTACTATTATGTAATTTAAATCGTAAAAAAATCTGAATTCAATTGCTCGCTTTAAAATTTGTCTGCAAAATATACAAATCAATGCAAGACGCTACTTAATTCGCTATCGTGCAAACGCTATCGCCTTAACGATAGTGCTCTGTCGATTATTGAGCTACAAGAAGCAATGTTGGATCGCCGAAACGATGTCGTCGAGACGATAGAGATTTTAAATGCTACGTGATGAAAGGCTATCGTCGGAACGATATGGTCATGCGATTATTGACTTACTTATTTAGTTTTATAAAATAATTCGTTACTTTTTGATGTTGAGTATAGCTACTTTTTTTGGCAAGATTTTACTTTACTGCCTATTCGAAAATAACGGTTTTTTTTGCACAGTCCGATTGATTTCAGTGCCCTAAACACAAATCTGAAAAAAAAAGTTGGTGGTCTCTCATCGTTTGGGCGTGGCACGCCCCCAAAGTTCAAAAAATACCATACAAAATAGTACCAAAATTACAAGAACGGAGTATCCAATTTTTGTAAAATTAATTTTTTTATATTCCTAAAAAGTGCAGTTAACTTATAAAAAAAGTTTCATCAAAATCGGATCATAATAGTCAATCGGAATAAACAAAAAAAAGTATTTTTTTCGAATGGGCAGTAAAGTAAAATCTAGCCCTTTTTTTAAACTACATATTCCTACTTTTGTTATAATTACTAGTATATTGACGGTCACAATGGATAATTTTATATGGACATTTTCGCCATTGTGACTTCGTAAAAGTTAGCGTGGACACTAAAAATGATTATTAGTACCGCGGAATAAAAAAATTAAATTTTATATTTAAGATTATTTTATTTTCCTCAATCGCTTCCAAGTTATTTTTTAAAGATCGTATCCCCCCCCCCCAAATATTTGTCTGGCTACGGCCTTGAGCAAAACTACGAATGTTATGGTGCATGATGCATGAGTGAACTCTTTTCAGAATAAAAAATGCAATTGGAGCATTGTCAAACATACATTTTTCTTTGAAACCTTTTCAGTGCATTGGGATTAATAATTGCAATACATGGCTTTCGAATGCACACGAAGCAAACTACAAATCGAATACCTAATGGTTAGTACATTCATGTGCAAACTTAATGTAAACAGAAAATGTAATTCAATTACTGAAAACCTTAGAAATGAAAGTACTTCTGTGATTAGTTTATAACAATACACATGTCTTTTCTTGCAAAGATATGAATAGCTTGTAAGAGAAGAACAAGAAGGCTTTTCCTCCGTTGTGTGTAAAATTAAAAATTCAGTGCTGCCTAAATTCGTTATACAATATATTGTTACGAAAATTAAAACTGCTAGTTTAAATTATGTATACAACAAAATGAATAATTTTTATTGGTGACCAAATTATAACCTCGCGCAACCACGTTTCATTTTCTTCTCCCTCTATTCCGTTTTTTCACAGATGTCGTTCAGCCGGAAAAGTTGGCAGATGTAGTTCAGCCGGTCAGTTTGGCAAGCTGATTTTCTCACTGAGGCTTTCGATGGGATCCGAAATGATGATAATATTTAATATGACTTCTTTAATTGCTGGTTTGGCGAATGAAGGAGTTATGACAGGTTAGTTTGACAACTTCAGCTTGACATTTTTTAACACTTTAACTCTTAGCATTTTTTATTGTTACCTATGTCCCGGTTCAGATGAAAATCTTCTAAATCCCCTAATATTTGGATCGTCGGCGCGTGCTAATAGTAGTGTTAGATTTTTACTCAATAAAACCACCTTATATGATCAAAAAAAAAAAAGATAGTTCCGCTTTCTGCAGTTTTAACATTAATTATCGAGTGATTAACAATAATTATCGGGCAAGTCCGAAAGATTTAGTTTGCTATACTATCTAGGTTAGGTTGAAGTGGCTGCCACTGCCAGCATACGCAAGCACACTTAAACCAATATTATGTCAATTGTGATACCATCCGGATCATATATTACTTCGCGCCTAATTGTTACCATTTTGAGCTTTAAATGAAGCGTAATAAACTCCTGATATCATTAGTAATGAGGTCTCTCTCAAAAGCAACGTATTCCACTTTAACTAGTTTTGAGATATTCGAAAAAAAAAAAACGTTTTTTAAAACCTAGCCTTCGAAATAATAACTATTTAATTTTTATAACTTATCATAGGTTTTTAAACTTTACTAAATGCAATTTATTGTGAAACCTAAAAATGTCTTGGAAATATTTATGGCAAGTTTTACAGTGTGCACTTAAGTATTGATTCTCCCTTAAATTCCGCTCAAGGGTCGATTTCTGTTTCATAGTGCCATATTTGATTATAAAACTTAAGTGCCCAATATTGAACACTTCAGTATTAATGTACTCACATCTTTGACAGCTGGCAAGCTACTCAGCTGGCAAGCTACTCAGCTGTCAACGATTTGAAGTTCGAATTGAATTTCGTAGAAAATAAAATATATTTTGTGTATGTTTGCTGATTTAATTTTAAAAGCATATGATCAAAATTTGTTAATATGGATTCAGATTATGATTTAGACTTTGAAAGTGACTGTGAATATGACGAATTGTTTAGTGCTGTGGTTTTACGTCGACAGAAAATCATAAGAGACCGGCCAAATTGTTTTCAAATGTATGATGACAAAGACTTCCGCCAAAGATTTCGCATAAGCAAGGAAACAGTTCGGTCTGTTCTAAATTTAATTGCACATCAAATAGAGCACAAAACACAATGGTAATTTTAACGAATATAAATATCAAGAAACATGCATTAATCAGAGTGCAATTTCTAGGAACAATGCCCTGTCAGCAGAACATATGCTTCTCATTACTCTACGATTCTATGCCACTGGAAGTATGTTGCAAACAGTAGGAGATCTGTTTGGGATTTCTAAAAGCACAGCATCAAGAGTTGTCAGGCTTGTTTCGCATAATATAGCGTTACTCAGGCCAAAATTCATTTATTTCCCACAAACCGTAGAAGAGCAATTGCAATCTCAAAAGGATTTTTTTGCCCTTGCGAAATTTCCTCGAGTTATTGCAGCAATAGATTGCACTCATGTAAGAATTATTTCCCCAGATATGCTATATTACTACGAATAAATATATACATATGAATATCTACTTTTAAACGTATTCCGCAGGTGGTGAATACGCTGAGTTGTTCCGAAACAGAACGGGATTCTTCTCAATGAACGTGCAGACACTGTATGATAGTCGATTACACATTTTAGATATTAGGTCTGTTTTTTCCTCACCTATCTCAGTGAAGTAAAGTAAAGTAAGAAAATGTGCAAAAAAACAGTCCCCAACTGGTCCCCAACCACTTTTCTGAACAGTCAGTTTTACACCTGAGAAGTTAACAGCTGACATTGCTGTCAAAATGGCCATCAATGAAAAATTCAATTTCAAAATCAAATTCCTTCTAGAAAACTGAATAATTAACCTTTTAGCACAAAAAAAAAAATTATTATCAATTTCTACTGAATATTTACTTTTTCTTCTTACTTTTTTTCTCTTGTATGGTCAAAATAAAATCGCGAATTATTGCCAAAGAAAAAAAAAGCAAAAACACATGCGGTTGTGTTTGTTAGGTGAGTCCAAAAGAGTATTCACGCAAATTCTGGGATTCGATTTAATCGAGTATTCCTCGAATTTAAAACTTTCACTCTAAATAAGTTCTCACAATCTAAATTTTAGGGGAAAGAAGTTCTTTACCAAAAATGATTTCATTGTATGATTTTATTTCGAAATCAGCTGTAATATTTTAACTGTCAGATTGCCCATTGGTTTTGACTTTAATTTTGAGAAAAGATGGCCTTATTTATATTATATTCTTGGAGAAGGAAACAATCAAATTGAACAGAAAAAAGCAATAAAAATTAAATAAATTATAAATTAACATTTTAAATTTTCGTTGGTTTGTTCATTTTGATTGCGACAAGCGATTATTTACATTTGAAAATTTTTTCCATAAGACGAACAAATGTTGCTTCCAATTTTTCTATTTTTTATGTAAATTTGACTGTAAACCTTTTTTAAATAAAAATAAAAAGGTTTGTTCGACGTGGCCAGCCCTAGTGCGCCCTAGTGCGCACTGAGAAGTGTCAGTGAATTTTCGTGGCTGCCAAAAAACCCAAGGAAACCCCAGAAATTTAATCTCACGTCGAACACGAAAAATGCAACCCTGAGACCTATCACTAAACAAATTTAGTAATATACATATTTAACACCAGCAATAACATTAAATTTGTTCAATTAATGATTGTAATGTTGAAAAACACATTTCTTTTAACATTTACTAGTGCTGCACAAGTCAATAATTCACCAAAAAATGATTTCACACAAATGACAGCTACGATTGACAGCAAAATCCAGCACTGAACTCTTGCCCTGACTGAATACCTAGGGTCAGCTCCAGCGTTGCCCCCCTACTACAATTGTAGCGTTTTCACTACATTTTTCGCCCTCAAAAAGTCACTATACGAAAATTCGTAAAATATTCACAAAACACTACAATTTCAAAATTTCAGAAAATAAAAATCTAAAAGAAAAATTAAAACTTATATCGAATATTGTGTTTGACCCCTAAGCACTTGCGAAGCACTTTTGATTTTCATGCAATTATATTTCCACAGGAATGTCATGTGGTGAAAAGGAAAGCCAGCATTTACAAACTTATGTAATTAACATGCTAACGTTATGTAGTTTGCTTCATAGTAGTGAAACTGCAGAACGATGCTTTTCAAACTTAAATATAATTAAAGACGACTTACGAAATAATTTAGATATTTCTACTGTGGATGCAATAATGCAATCGAAGGAATTATTAAGGCATGTAGAAGGAGTTTTTGACCCACACTCATCATTAATAACCTACGCTAATACTTTTTTTTACCATAATGGTGGATTTACATTACCACACCACGCAATTTTGCATGACTTCAGAGAGAAAGATCTGTTTTTCCACAGTCAAGGATAATGATGTGTAAGAGTGAGACCAAAAGCCTAGCCTAGCCTAGTTGAATGTAGGCCGCAAAATTGCGAGGCGTGATAATGTAAATCCAGCATAATGCAACACATTATAGAAATAATATGTAAATATTAGTTCTTAAGATATTGTATTCTATACTATTCTATTAATTATTTATTTTTCTTAATAATCTTCTTGAATTAAAAGTTGAAATTATCGTTGAATAATTGTTTTTTTATTTTTCTTATGTAAACAATTGCTTCCACAAGTGTTTTTCCGCGTTTTCAAGTAAATTATATTAACCGTGTTTTATTGGACATCTATATCTCAGCAAAGTAAAGTAAAGTAGAATCTTCAATACGCAACTACAACAACTACACTCTACTTGACACTTCCGTAGTTGTTGTAATTGCGTGTTGAAGATTCTACTTTACTTTACTTTGCTAAGATAGATTTCCAGTAATACACGCCTATTGTTTTACTACACTTTAAATCCGCCACGCTACATTTTCAACCAGTTGGGGGGGCAACACTGGTCAGCTCAGTGCTCACCTCGAACACAGGTTTTCAGTGTCAGTGCGAACTCAGTGCTATTTCGAACGCCATAGGGCTAACACAGTGCGCACTAGTGCGCCCTAGGGTCCACGTCGAACAAACCTAAAAAAGACCACAAATTTTCAGTCGAAAAAACATATGAGAATGTGCGGAGGAATTAACAAATAAATCGAATCTCCATCGAAATCAAAAGTTGGAATGTCAGTTGGCTGAAATCGAATGATTTTCATTAAAAAAAAAGAGTATGTAAATAATGCCTTCATTACAATATCTACTTCAGTTAAAAAATCAACAGGGAATACAAAATGGGAGGATGTACTATTACAAAAAATGTATCCCATAATGACATAACATCAAAGATAACATACTTATTTTCAATTATTATAAGTCTAGGTGTATATAATATATACCTATATATTTTGTTACCAAAGTACAACTTAAATAAAAACAGAAAATATTTAGTATTTTATTACTTTCCGTAATATTCAGTTGCTATTTTGAAATTTGTTTAAAATATTATGCACTTTACGCATTTTACACCCACCACAGCCGACACATATTATGTATCATAAATGGAGGCACTCTGTGAACACATCCAAATGACAACATCAAATATGTTCCCCTGGTGTTCAGAATTGAAGAATGCTCCAAAGTTGGTCTTGCTGGAAATGAATAGCTTGTGTGAATCTCAGTGGTGTCAAATTGGGCGCAGTTGTTGTAATTGCTTGTTGAAAATCCTACTTTACTTTACTTCACTGAGATCAATGAGGAAAAAAACAGACCTATTGTTACAAAGTTGCAACATTGATCGTAGGGTTAAACATCTGCATACAAAGTTGCACAGTTGAAGTTGTAGTGTGCTTGGTGGTGCACTTTACAACACCTCTCCCTTTAAGTACGAAACTTGTTTTTGGCATTTGATTATACGATTTTCGGGATTTTGGGCGACGAATAGCTAAGAATTTGAATCGGCTAGTTGTAGGAATATTGGATGAAAAATTTGCATGATTTTTTATTTTTTTTTTTTTTATTCCCAGTTTTTATTTACACCTGTCCTAGGACACTTAGTAATTGTTTTTACAGTGGATACAATGGGATGTAAATTCAGTCTTTAGACCATTATCTTAAAGCGCTTTGTTCTTACAGAGTAGTTATACAATAGATTTATATAATGTATGTTTAAAATGACAAATAAGCTGGAATCTGTCACTCTGATAAGAAATACCTTCTTAAGTTTTCGTTCCCATTGGATAGTTTTAGTATAAAAAAAAACATAATTCAAAGAAGTATTTGAACTGAACAGGTAGAATTTACTATACAAATATGCAAAACATGGGGTTGGGCAGTGTATGGCTTAATTAAAAGCAGCCGAAGTTATGAAATTCGCCGAGTACATACCGAAAACATGTGCTGTTGCCGTAATTGACTGCACTTGATTTTTGGATGGTGGTAGTCAGTCGAGAAATTATTTTGATAGGAAGATAGGTTTAAAGGGCAGTTTCTCTAATCTGCTTTACAATTTTCATTATTATGACAATATAAATAAGAAATACATAAAGAAACTTGAACATAATATGGAATAGGTATGTGGTGTATTGAATGTAGACGTTATAAATTAAGTTATATAACACTGGAAAAAAAGTTTATTGTGCAATTCTACATGTAGTGAAAGGATTAGTTGATTAGGAAGTAAGGATTAGCTGAACAATGGTTTTAATAATGTACCTAGTTCACAGTTAAAATTGGCCTAAAAAAATTGTAAAAAGTGAAAACTGAATTTTTATTCCTTGACTGCGACTGAACATAACAAAATATCCCAAAAGAATACAAATTTCACAATCATTTTGATTGTTTTCCATTTTCTTATACAAAAATGAGATGTCAATTGGAGTCGTTACAGTTATTTTCCTTCACAACCCGCATCATCTTCATAGTCGGCTATGACGTGTGTTTAAACATCCTTTCTTAGGTAGCGCTACAGTCTGGTGAATCTGAGCCCCAATCAATATTTCTCCAGTTAGGTCTCTGTCGGTGATGTGGAAGAAAAAATTAAACAAAAACAAAATCATCATTCAAATCAATTTAATAAATACTAAATAGTTAATAATATTTGCCAGCCCCTTTAGTATACTGAAGATAGTCACAAAATTGGACGAATTAGAGAAGAGCCAAGTTGGCAGAACAGTGCAAAGTTCGAACTGTTGGTGAACGATGTAACCATTATAAAATTACAGATTCAAGAAGAGTGCATTTATATCAAATATCTGTACGAAGCTACTGAAAAGGTAATTTAGTTAGACATGTTTATTTTAAGTTTAGAAACTTAACCGAAAATGTGTAACATCGTCACATCGGTTCGCGAACGGCTCTTCTTCAAGAGTATTTCGCCAACACAATGGGAATCAGATCTACGACAATTGGGTTACACCTGGGTGCCACCAGGTATAATAACATCGTTAAAGGTCCAGCGTTACTTTGATAAGATCCCTCAGGAGAAAGTTCCAAAACTGAGTTCAAACGGTAATATGTAAGAACCTTGAATATTTACGTCTCTGTAATTATTCAATCAGCTTATTTACGGGTTTAGTTTGTCCATTTGTATTGGCGCTATTCTACGATACCCGGAGGCCCAGAGCTTAGCTTCAATGAGGGCCGAGGCCTGTGCTAATGTCTCTAATACATACATACGTATGTTTAAAATGACAAATAAGTCTACTTAGCATAATATATGTATGTATGTACCTACATACAAATAGCGAATTTTAAATTTCATTGAAGGTCTACTGGTCTGCGTCTTTTTAATCGTCTTCTTGTGTTAACTTCATTGCCCGGTAGATTACGTATGTCGTTGTTTAGATGGTTTGATATTGTAATTTGATGTTTCCTACTTTGTTTTTCGATTTCGTCTTTAACACTCAGTATATTGAGATCACGATGGATGTCTTCGTTAGGGATGTACCAGGGTGCATTGACAATCGTCCGAAGTATTTTTGATTGCAGTCGCTGTATAATGTCGGTATTTGATTTAGCAGCGGTTCCCCATACTTGAATGCCATAGGTCCATATCGGTTTTATCACAGTCTTGTATATTAATAGTTTGTTTTGTGTTGAGAGTTTCGAGTTTTTTCCTAGGAGCCAAAATAGTTGTCTAAACTTGTTTTTAATTTGGTTGCGTTTATGAGTTATGTGCAGTTTCCATGTTAGCTTGCTGTCAATTGTCATGCCTAGGTATCTCGCTGAGTTGGCTGTAGTAATGTTCTTGTTACTTAAAGATATAGTTTGAGGGTTGGAGTTCCTTTTTGTGGTGTATATAACTTGGAGCGTTTTTTCCTCGTTAGCTTGAATTCCCCATTTGTGGAACCAGTTTATTGTTTTCATTAGGTGTTGTTGTGCTTGGTTTGTAGCAGCCTGTGTGAAGATAGGACCACTGTATCGTCTGCAAATGTTGCTAGCATGGAGTCTTGTGATACTGGTTTAGGTATGTCCTTTGTGTAAAGGAGGTTCCCCTTGGGGAACGCCTGCATCGATTTCTCGTAGAATTGAGAATTCGTTGTTGTATTGTACATAGAAGTGCCGATCGCAAAGGTAGCTTTTAATGAGTTGGTAGTATCCAGGTAGCATTGTCCTAAGTTTATATAAGAGTCCCTTGTGCCAGAGTGCTTTGTTTTAGTGATATATCAATACGGTCAGATAGAAGTTTTTCGAATAAGTATCTTGGAGATGATCGGCAGAAGACTAATTGGTCTATATGATGAGGGCTTAGTTGCGTCTTTTTCTGGTTTCGGGATAGCAATTATTTTTGAAACTTTCCATACTTTTGGGTAGTAGTTTAGTCTTAGGATTGAGTTGAAAACATTTCTGAGGTAAATTATGGCTTTGTCAGGTAATTGTTTTAATATTTGTCCTGAGATTAAATCGTATCCGGGAGATTTGTTGCCTTTTAATCTGTTTTGTATGTAATGTTTTATTTCTTTCGTGTGGATTTTCTTTATTGTCTTATTCGTTGTTATGTTGTCGTCTGGGAGAGGTATTTTTTGAGCATCGTAGGCATTAGTAAAAGTTGTTTTAAAATAGTCTGCTAATGTTTTTGCTTTGTCAGTGTTTGTTCTAGACCACGTTCCGTCATTCTTTAGCAAAGGCGGCTGGTGGGTTATTCCTTTTTTAAGTTATTTGTTTAGCTTCCAGAGTGAGTAGTTTGTGGCTTGGGTTGCTGTTAGTTTTGTCAGGAATGTGTTAATTCGTTGGTTATTATTTGTTTTTAGTAGGTCTTTGATTTCTTTAACTGATTTATTGTAATTTGCTTTGTCGAGAGGCGATCTGCTGCATTGCCAAGTCTTTCGTAGCTTTCGTTTTTCTTTGATTTTTTGTTGTATTAGCTTCGGGGTATAGGTGGATTATTCGTTTTTTTAAATATCAGGTGTTGCTTTGATTGCTGCTAGGTGTATTAAGTCATCGAAGTAAATTATAGAGCTTTCAAGGTCTTTATGTGATTTGAGAGGAATCTTTACGTCCATGCTTAGGTCAATTACTTTCCGGAATGTGTCCCAGTCGGTTTTATAGTTGGTTAAGGAAGGATATGGGCCTCGAACTTTAATGTTAGTGGAGTATTCAACTATAATAGGAGAGTGGACAGACGAAAGATCAAGGCAAGATTTTATTGTGAAGTGATTATGGTTAATGTCCTTAGTGATGCAGAAGTCTATTAGGTCTGGTTTTTTCTGGATGTCTGTAGGCCAATAGGTGGGTTCTCCAGTGATGCAGAAGTCTATTAGGTCTGGTTTTTTCTTGATGTCTGTAGGCCAATAGGTGGGTTCTCCAGTGCTTATGTATTTGCAGTTGTTTTTGATTAAAGCTTCCATAAGATTTTTCCCTTTTTTATTGGTTAGTCTTGATCCCCCGCAATAAAGCGTGGTCCTATTGTTTTAATGTAGTGTGAATATTGTATGGTACTAATTGTGTGTTTAGGTGGACAGTATAACGCAGATAGTATTAATGGTCCATACTTGTCCATTTGGAGTGACATAGCTTGTAGATGTTCATTTTCGAATTTATCTAGTACTTTGTACTTATTGCTGCACCACCGTGAGCTGTCCACTAGGGTGGTTTGCATCATATGTGCGGTATTTGGGAATTTGTATGTGACTTTTGTTTGTGAAATGGGTCTCGGATATTAAGAGTATGTCAATAGAGTTGTCGATTATGCATTTTTTTTTTAGCTCCAGGGCGTGTTGGCTAAGTCCATTTGCATTCCATACTAGTATTTTCAGGTCGGTATTATTGTCCATTTATTTTAGTAATAAGTAAGGTTAAGATGTATGATTTGATTTGCATTTTACAACTATTGGGAGTGCTTGGTAATGTAGAAAGCAGATTAAGTTCGCAAGCATTACTGAGATGTGTAAATAAGATTGGTCCATTCTGTTCGCAAACATAATTATTTTTATGGGCGTTCAAACATTTTTCTAAATTTTGTTCTTCGTAGAAGAAGTAAGACTGTTTTTCAGAATCAATAAAGAGTAAGGGCTTTTCAGGTATTATTACGGAATATGAGTTGCTTCCAACAAGATTGGGGATACTGGTCATTTTGTAAATACTACACCGAAAGAAAAACGTTGGTAAAATCAAAATATCCTTGTTTGAATTTGCGTCAACCAAGCAACGTTGTTATTTAAACTAAGCTTGCATTGTCAACTTTTTTATCACAACTTTACAATTTGTATGGTTGATTTCGTGTTTGAATAACCATCAAGCATTTTAGGGTGATTATTAACGTGTTAAACTTAATATTTGCGTATTCAAAAAGGATCACGTCTATAGTTAGGTTACCACGTTTCGTGAGTACGTTCATATTTGCCAGAATTTTATTTTAACCCTAAACATGAAGAATTAACTATGTTTGTGTTTAGCTTGTATGTGTCCATGATAGACTAAGCATAATCATTCTTAATCAAACACGATAATTTGGAAATACGTTTGTGATCAAACTTACATATTCATGGTCATATAACTATGTTTGTGTTGAGTTAAAGATAATCCTGCTTGCATTTATTATGTATCCATGATCGGCTAATCATTATCGTTGTTAATCAAACATGACAATTTAGTAAAATATTTGTGCTCATTCTTTAATGGCCATGCTCACTTTACTATGCTTGAATGTTTAATTAACTAAGTTAATTCATATTATTTGTGATTGAATCAAAATTATGCATTTTCCAATTTTTTTATACTTACTTTCACCTTATTTTTTCTGCTAAAAATATGTATAAAAAAAGATTTTGTTTGTATTTGAAAAACTTTTTTTATTTTTTAATTAATACCTATTCAAGTACAACAATGAATATACATATTGCTTAAAAACTAACATATTATTTTAATGAAACAAAAAACAGAACTTTAAATTCGTAATTTAAAACAACTTAATAAAAGTATAATTGTGGACATTCGGATTCGAATATAAACAAACAGGAGGGCCGTCAAATTCATTCAACTGGCTTTCAAACTCTTGTGAAGTAGTAAGAGCGTTAGGGGAAACGAAGCAAGGAGACAAACAAATTCAACTCGTGTCAGATCCGGAGACCAATTCGAATAAAGTGCTAGGGTTGTGGTGGAAAACGGAAGCAGACATTTTTACATTTTCGCTACGATTTACTAAGGCTCAAGATGACGTGTTGACTGGAACTCGGATGCCGACTAAGAGGGAATTGCTAAGGATACTAATGTCCGTGTTCGACCCTTTGGGCTTTCTTGCATTCTATTAGGTAATATTAAAAGCTCTTCTTCAGGAAGTTTGGAAATCGGGTGTGGATTGGGACGAAGTAATCCCTGATCATCTTCATCAACAGTGGAATGAATGGCTGCGTTTACTGCCCCGTGTAGAAGATGTTATGATTCCCAGGTGTTATTCTTTTTTGACTGCTGAACCCAACACGTCGATATAGTTGCACATATTCGTCGATGCAAGCGAGAGCGCTATGGCAGCAGTTGCTTATTTTCGGATTACCAATGGTTCAACTGTACAATGCGCATTGGTAGGTACGAAAACCAAAATAGCTCCAGTTTTGCCAATTTCAATCCCGAGGACGGAGCTCCAAGCAGCAGTTATAGGTGCTAGACTGGCTGAATTTGTAATCGCTAAGCATAAGCTGCATATCCAAAAAAGGGTTTTTTGGACCGACTCTCGCACTGTTAGGAGTTGGTTCCGATCGGATCCTAAGCGATACATCCAGTTTGTGATGTTTCGAATAAGCGAAGTTCTACAGAAGACAAAAGTCAGCGAATGGAGATGGCTTCCAACGAAGGTAAACGTTGCTGACGACGCGACAAAATGGACCAGAGCACCATCATTCCGGCAAGACAGCAGATCGTTCACAGGACCTTCGTTCTTATACGATTCTGAGGAGTTATGGCCAGAGCAACCAGATGAACAATCGTTTGAACAGCAGGAGGAGATGAGACCAAGATTTGTTTTTTTGCACCGGTTGGCTGAAGAATCATTTATAGATTTCGCTCGATTTTCTACTTGGGAGAAACTTCATCGCACAACATCGTGGATACTACGAATGGTTGACAATCTAAAGAAAAAACGCTGTGGATTGGAATCGTCTACGGGAGCACTTCAGGCTGCAGAACTTGAACGAGCACAAACGAGCTAAAGTGGTTCCAATACTTAAAGCTGGAAAGCCACCAGAAAGCCCAGATAGCTATAGACCGATAAGTTTTATGAAGTAATTTAAATAAAATATGTATATGAAAGGTAATAAGGTAATAAGGAACAAATTTTAAAATTTATCAACGAACATGGAATTTACCTTAACGAACAATTTGGTTTCAGGCGTTTTCATAATACTTCCCATCAGGTACTAAGAATCTGCAACTTTGTAAAAGCAAATCGTTCTCAAGGTAAATCCACTGGCATGATATTACTAGATATCGAAAAAGCCTTTGATTCTGGCACGAGGGCCTTATTTACAAAATGATAAATTTTAACTTTCCTCCGTCCCTTTGTAAAATAGTTCAGTCTTTCTTGTTAAATCGTTGTTTTAATGTCTATATTAATAGTAGCGTTTCTAGTTTAGTTGACTTCGATGCAGGGGTACCACAAGGTTCAGTCCTCGGACCGGTCCTTTATAATATCTATACGTCCGATCTTCCCAATATACCTTCATGTGAAGTGGCTATATTCAATCTATCAACTCTAGAGCTCCATAAAAAGGTGAATGTTGAATTGATTTCTTATATGATTCGGAAGCTAAAAGGCACATTCCTAACAAGATGTAGTTTTGCCGACAATCCACTCGTTAACCAATTAAATACTTAATATTTATTTGTACTTTGTCGTATATATGATTCCTATTTATTAGTGTACAATGTGCACTGTTTGATCTTTATTTTCAGTGTTTAAATTTTTTGTATTATTTATTTATTAATTACATATTACTAATTATTTGGTACTTGTTATTTGTTATTTATTTATTTATTTATTTATTTATTTATTTATTTATTTATTTATTTATTTATTTATTTATTTATTTATTTATTTATTTATTTATTTATTTATTTATTTATTTATTTATTTATTTATTTATTTATTTATTTATTTATTTATTTATTTATTTATTTATTTATTTATTTATTTATTTATTTATTTATTTATTTATTTATTTATTTATTTATTATTTATTTATTTATTTATTTATTTATTTATTTATTTATTTATTTATTTATTTATTTATTTATTTATTTATTTATTTATTTATTTATTTATTTATTTATTTATTTATTTATTTATTTATTTATTTAATTAATTATTTATTTATGTATTAATTTTTAGATCAATCTAGTCAACCATAATAATTTTTTTTTCTTTTGTTTGAATTGAGGTTTTTCTCGTATTTTCCTCAAAACTGGATTTTTTTTTGTTATTAATAAATAAAACCATATTCCAATAGAAAGATAATTACCATTATCAAATTATTGTATTGTAAAATGTGCGGTTACCAACTACCAGTGTATATTGTATGTACGAAATAAAATATCTATCTATCTAGCGCACACTCTGCTTATAAGAATAGCACAAATACAAACATACGGCGATGAGGTTGCGGTTCTTACTAATGGCGGGACTCTGAAGAAAGGCGGTGCACTTTGGAATTGTTCGCCGTATCTGGATGAAAATGGATTGCTGCGCATAAAGGGCCGTATCGACAACGCCAGTTGCATTGAACACCATACCAAAAGGCCATCGAGTCACCGAGCAACGAGACGGTGCTAAATGAAATTCGTCAACGCTATTGGGTCCCAAAATTGCGCGTTTGTCTCAAATCAGTATGCAGGCGGTATCAACGGTGTCGAATAGATAAGGCGAAGCCAAGGTATCCAAAGATGGCTCCATTACCGGCTGCGAGGCTTGCAGTTGCAGCATATATTCGACCATTCACATACGTGGGGATGGACTATTTCGGACCAATAAATGTGGTGATTGGACGTCGAACTGAAAAACGATGGGGTGCACTTTTCAACACTAAACAACAACTCAGAGATGAAGCTCTTCTGTCAACACTTATAGAGGTGGAAACTATAATAAATACTCGTCCGCTGACATATGTCGCTTTGGATTGTGATAGTGCGGAGGTTTTAACTCCCAACCATTTCCTGCTTGGGTCATCTGATGGAAGTAAGCCGCCAGGAACGTTTGACACAAAGGCCTTAATGCTTCGTAAAAGCTGGAGAAAATGTCATAAGCCGACATGTTCTGGAGTAGATGGGTGCGAATTATATTTGTTCGTCGGAATTTTATAAAAAAAAATATATATAATTTTAAATTTTTACTTTATTCTAACAAATGACAATAGTTTTTAGTTTTAGTAGGACAAACGTTAGATTCGGTTTGCTAGCAACTACTCTCTCGCTCCTTACGCGTTGTAGCTATTTATACCCATTATCCTGATGAGTCGTTTTCCTTATCTTCAGGGTTTATGGTCATGTTGGTTACTTTGTGTAGCTGCTCTTATCTTGTTTGTGTAGGGTTGATCATAAAATCTGTTATGAGTATTTGATATTTTTATTTGGATGCTTGTGTTGTAGATCTCCTGCTGAGTTGTTTCTTATCTTTAGTGTTTATTTCCTCTTACTGTTTTAGGTACAGTTGTGTTTATAACTTGCGCGAATACATGCCGTCTCTGACACGAAGAGCAAAGTGGTTCGCTAATGTCAAGCCAATTAAGAAGGGAGATGTGGTGGTGATCATCGACGAAAGTTTACCTAGAGGTATGTGGCCGAAGGGAGTAGTCATACAGTTACTGCGAAGAACGGACAAGTTCGACGAGCGACATGGTGAAAACATCAAGTGGTATCTACGTTCGCCCAGTTGTTAAGTTAGCTGTCTTAGATGTCAAAGGACCAGAAGAAGATGAGTCAACAGCAGGGCAGTTGTCTCATGGGGAGGAGAATGTCAACAATGATTAACCAAGTGAACCAGCATCGATGAACATAACTGACAATGAACTCTGCCAAATGTCATTTTTAAGTTTAACGTATCGATTGAATTTTTGAATTATTGAAAGAGGAAGGTTCTGGACCCTCTTTTAGTCTGTTCTTTTATTTTAATTAATTGAAGTTAAATAAATATTAAACTTAAAGGAACCAGTTTTATTTCTTCCTCGACAAGACCATTTACAAAATATGTCTGCGGAAATGTTGGTGTGGCATTCCGATGCAATGCACTAATCAGTGCGCACTTACAAATCACTAAAAGAAGATATTTCACATGATCGATAAAAAGAGAGGTGTGATCTTTTGTTAAAGACATTAGTCCTGACATTTTTAGCATCATTTTATTTTTGAATAATAGTCCAGATCTTAAAAATACAATTTTATTACAACTGAAATATTATTTAACAAGTTTTCACAACCTAATATAAAATTATAAGTATGGTTTATTTGTTGTTATCTTAAATATTCGTTAACATTTTGTCAGGGACTATTTGTTATTTCATTGATCTGTATAAAAAAACGTTTTTTTTTTATATACATTGACTGATTGTTCTGTTGACATCAAAGCTCTGAATCGAACATTTGTAATGATCTTGTCACGAGATCATCTTTTAAGCAGGCTTCCAGAAATTCCTCTACGGTTATAATGCCATCTTGATTAAGATCCAGTTTTCGAAAGACTCTGTCGATCTAATTGAAAAATACAAAAAACAATATGCGTTACTTTAATATTCAAGTTCAATATAAAAGACAATTTATTGTGACATAAAAAAACGATTAGCAAATTTTTTGTTTGAGAGGGCGCCTTTTTAAATTTTCTATCCACTCAACTCAATGGGACAACTACACATCACAGCGCTTTGAAAGCAGACTAACGATCTGTAGTTGAGCATACCATTTAGTAGATTTTATTTGTAGGTACTGTATAGATTTTCTGCTCATGATACAGATACAAAAAAAGTGGTACAGATTTAATATTTCCAAACAGTTACTGAAATTAAATTCAAATACTACCGTTTACAACGCACGCGCAATTGAAAACGTCAAAGGTCTTACAAGCACATTTACATCATATATATACGTAGTTTACTTACTTACTTACTTAAGGTGGAGCTACAGTCCGGGGTGGACCTGGGCCTCAACCAACAAGCTTCTCCAGCCAGCACGATCTTTGGCCAGCTGTACCCGTTTTGCACGCTAATTTGTTTGAGTTCCCCTTCCACTTGCGTGAGCCACCTGAGTCGCGGTCTTCCTCTACTGCGCCGTCCCTCGGGTGTGGATTCGAAGATCTTCCGGGCCGGAGCATTCACGTCCATTCGCTCTACATGACCCAGCCACCGCAGTCGTTGGACCTTCACTCTTCTGGCTAGGTCGATGTCGCTGTACAGCCCGTACAGTTCGTCGTTGTATCTCCTCCTCCATTCAGACCACGTCGTTGATGCGCTTTACTACTCTATACGGCTCCTCCCAATCTTGTTGCAACTTAGGTGACATGCCTTTTTTTCCATGGGGATTGTACAGCCATACCAGATTTCCATCCTGGAATCCTGTAGTTGTTGTTTTGGCATCGTACGTCGCCTTCATGCGGTCGCTGGCTATCTTGATCTTATCCCTAGTTCTTCGTTGTAGGTCCGTCCCTGATGATTGCTCTAAGGTCGGTCACACAATCGTCCAAATTCTTGGGTTCCTCAGTAGATCCGAACATCAACTGCCGGACTGTTCGACCAAACAGGATTTCAGATGGCGTATGTCCCGTAGTGTTATGCACAGCAATGCGATAGGCTAGTAGAAACATTTGAATCTGTTTATCCCAATCCCTCTGGTCGTCGCCTTCAACCTTAGATAGGTGTTCATTCAAGGTTCTGTTGAAGCGTTCTACCATCCCATTTGATTGCGGATGGAGCGGCTTTGTTCTCGTCTTTTTAGTCCCAAGTAACTGGCATACTCCTTGAAAAATCCTGGACTCGACATTTCGGCCTTGGTCCGAGTGCAATTCCAACGGTACACGGAATCTGCTCACAAAGTTGAAAACAATCTGCTCTATCACGGTTTTAGCTTCTTGGTTAAGAATAGCAAATGCTTCTGGCCACTTACTTAAGTAATCCATAACCACGAGGATATAACGATTTCCATTAATCGTTTCAGGAAACGGTCTGGCAATATCAACAGCAATTCTTTAAAAAGGGGACCCAGCATTGTATTGGTGCATTTTGCTTTGAGTTTTCACTCTCGGGCCTTTGCTGGCCGCACACGTTACGCACGTTTCTGCACCAGTTTTCTACATCATCCCTTGAGTGGACCCAGTAAAAACGCTCTCGCAGGTGGTCCCCAGATCATGCAGTTCATTTAGTACTTCACTAACTTTCGACCTGGGAACAATAAGCTGCATCATGAACCACTTTCCATCCGAGCTTTCCCATCTTATCCTCAAAATGATGCACATTTGTAAATTCTTTTATATACTTGCATACTGATTTTAAATAGTAAAGAAAAATATAATAATAAAATTAATTTTTCTTCATAGCTAAATTGCATCTTGCAAACGCGCTCCCAAATTCGTTTCGTAGGTACTCTTACGACTTACTAGCATAATGGCGGGAAAAACGCGATCAACTTATAATGAAAAAGAGAAGCAATCGACGCCAACAACCATCCAAGGTCAACAAATCAACGCCATCCACCAACAAATCCAGCATCGACTAGCTAAGCTATTTCATGAAATTGCAAATCGAATTTCCACCGACATAGATTCTTTGCGAAATGATTTAATTCAACCAAAGACTGTCTTCGCACGTCAAAGAAGTTCACACGTCTCTTAAGAACATCGAAGATCGGCAAGAGAATGTCGAGTTTCGTGTCGTACGTAACAGTTGAAAAGTCCCTCCAATCCAATCTCTACAAAAGAAAGATGAAGAGCAGAAATCACTAATATCTGATTCATATACACTTTGCAGGGGAAGTGACTGATCTCCAAAAAAGATGTGAAGCTTTCGAACGGCGGGAAATTGCAGCCGACGGCATAATATTTGGTGTACCTTAGCAACCAAATGAAAATGTAATGACAATTTTTCATCATCTGTGCCACCCCACAACATCGAATATATGCCCCCGTCATTGAACGGCATATTCCGTAGCCAGCCAAAACGAAGAGTATACTCAAATAGCGAGAAAACTGACTCTCCCGTCTCCTATCATAGTCAAATTCAACAGCACTCACGACAGAAATACCGTCTTGCATGCAGTAGCCCTTTTTTGCAAAAATCACAGGCAGCTTTGTCTCCAAGCTGTGGACATCAAATCGGAAAACAACAACAACATCTACATGTATGGGAGCCTAACTAAGAAAAACCGCTCCATAAATCAGCAAGCTATGCGTCTCAAGCGCAGTAAATAGCTGGGGTGGGATTCTGTAAAAAACGAAACGAAACGAAAAACGCTTTCGTTTTTACTAAACCTGTCTCTATCATACCTGTGGCAATAGACAGAGACTGCTATTGTCGAAACGAAAACGTTCGATCGTTTTCGTCTTACATAATCTGGCCCCTGTTTTCTGTTTACACACATTTTGGTGCCGTATATGTCAAAGAGAGTGCAGAAGCAGAATCGATATAGGTGGAGAATGAACGAGCTTTAAATGTCATTGCCGCGAGGGCGCGACGCGAGGTGCCATACAAGGAAGACGAAAAATCAACACTATTCTTCATCAACAAGTATAAATCATTAGATTATTTGTTTTCCTTTTTTTTTTTAATTTGTTTTATTAATCATTTTCTTTTATACATTTTTCTTTAACGTCATGTTGTATTGTTTTTGCTTGAAATTATTCCCAATTTTCCTCTTAAATAATTTATGTTGCTTTGAGGAGGAGGAGATTTATGTTCATAGTGTGTCACATTGTTCTCGTACTATTCTCTATTTCAAAAATAGATTTGGATGAAAGTAGAGTGAGTTCCATCGGCGGTGGTAGCGATAACATGTTGTGGCCTATGATTAAAGTTTTCTGTAATCATAGTGAAGGTCTTAAGATTTGCTATCTGGATGCGCAAAGTTTAAGCCCAAAATTGGATGAATTTAGAGATATATTTGTAAACTCAAAGGTTGATGCAATCTGTGTCTCCGAAACTTGGTTTAATAAATATGTGAAAGATGTTGTCTATAGGTATGAGCGGCTATAGACTTTTTCGAGCAGATAGGTTAGATTATATTGCGATCTATGTTTGGAAATGGTTTGGTTTGTCGCCGAATATTTCTCTCAGTATTTTTTGCTCGTATAACTCAGGGTGAAAGAAGTATTTGCTTCTTAGGTGTTATAATTATACATACCAAATAGGAATATTGATTAGACACCTATTTATGAATTTTGGAAGAAGTTTCGACTTGTGCAAATAATGTAATTGTTTGTGGTGATATTAATAGTAGGTAATTTGTTATGTGAAAGTCATTTAAGTGAACATATGCAACTGTTCTATTTGAAACCCGTTGATTGTCAAGTCCCAACGCACTTGACAAGTTACTCTAGTACCCTACTAGATATATTTTTCGTTAATAATGCTGACAAAGTATTATTTTATGACCAAATCTCTGCACCTGCTTTTTCGAAGCATGATCTAATGTTTCTGACTTACGATTTCGATGTTGGCAATAACACAGAAGTGTCAACTTACACATATAGCTAGAGACTTTAAAATCATTGATATAGCTTCTCTTGAACAGCACGTTAATTATATTCCATGGAACTTTATCTATTGTATGCACTCTCGAGAAGACCAAATTCATTTTTTACAAAACAATATTAAAAATGGGAATAAAAAACCTCTTAACTAATAAGAAAATAGTCGCAGAGTTGATATTCGAGCAAAACCAAACACACAAAAAAGGTTTATGAGGGTTAAGAGCAGTTTACATAACTGAGTGGGGAAGCGAGGAGTAACAACGATTCTCGCTTGTTTGGGATTGACCCTGACAATTTCTGTTGGGAAATTATGTCGAATTTCAGTCTCTGAATTATTGTTTGAGAGAATTACATTAACAACAACTCGTAGACACAGTCACTTTGGTAGGAATGATAGCTATTTCGAACTACACCACTAATTCATCATCAGACTCCTTTAAGTGATTGTTTGAATAGTTTTGAATTCTGACAGTCAATTCTCCGTATATATCCACTTGGGAAGACATTTCTGTTTTTCCCCTGTCAGGAAGTGAACTTGCACCTCGATTTTCTCAATTGACCAAGTGACTACCACTTGCGCTAATTGAGCGACGAATACAAGCCCGCCAACTGGTGATTTGAACGGAGGAGAAGACCAACCTCTGTGCGTTGTTGTTGCTACGAGGTGTTTTTGTTTATTGTCGTTCTCTTGGTTTTCTTCACCTCTTCCTCTCTTTTTTTCCCCGCAAGCTGTGAGATTTTCAGTTTACATGTAAAATGAATAGAGAAGCTGCGAGCTATGTATTAAAACTTGTCCAGTTACGTACATCCTGCATGCTTTCAAAAAATAAGAGATACCTACGTCACACATTCGACTTACCTACATTATATCCTATTGTAGATTAAAAGATAAAACACAAATTCGAAAGGATTTAAATTGTTGCACAATGTCCGTAGCTTTTGACGCACCAACAGAAATATTTTCCAAAAATGAAAGTCAAGAACAGGAAAACGAAAAAAAATTACACTTTGCCGCTTGGAGAAAACTATACTTATGTATGACTCAGTAAGTCATGTGTCGTTCACTTATAATGCAATGGCCTGTTGTTTGTGTAGGTGCACTCCGTCTCACTTGATTACGAACAGGCAGTTTTTTGTTTTTTTAATTTTACGATATTATTCAAGACCTTTTGCTAATCTGGGAAAAACCAATTGCGCAAGGAATGAAGTTTATATTATGTTTATATTGTAAAAAATGGGATTAAGTTGATAAATGCAACTTTTATGACACTCTTCCCAAAAGTGTTGCGAGCATGATGACCTTCTCATGCTCATCCTCTTCGACTATTTACTTCGACCTTCAAATAAACATCGACGATAACGAATCTCTACTCCCATCGGATCGTATTCCAAATCCATAGAAGCGTCTGCTTTGGACGAGGAATTTGGAACTAAAGCCAAATCGGCTGGACGAGAAAAAAAGTTCACCCCTAGTGCCAAAAAGGCTAAACAGCTACGCGCAGCTAGGTACAAATTAGCCTTAGTCCTAGCGAAACCAGATAGTTCCTGGGATCAAAAGGACAAGGAGACCATTCGATGGGAGGGCCCGATATTGAATGAGGAAGACAGTCAACCTGATATGGCAGGACTCCCCCCCTCTTCCAGCGGCTGCAACCAACCGTCGAACAGTTCGGTCACAGGCCCAAACAAAAACAAAAACCTCCACACAACAGAGCAGGCCCTACTAGAACAACGACGAGCGCACCTGCTACAGGAGCACACACCACCGTTCGCAGCAAATAAAGGAGTCCTACTGTTTCGGGTGGACTCTCTGCGGCTGCTGGCAAGAAGGACTTCACGTCCAAAAGACCTAGGCTATCTTCGATGGAAGAAACTTCGATGACCTCAAAAAAGGCGTGCGAATTCCATTTCAGCTTTGCGTCGAGTGTCATTCCCAGGTATTTGGCTTCGTTCGCAAAAGGTATTCTGGCCAAGTTTAGAAAAATTGGCAAGTCATTAGTTTTTTTATATGTGAAGTTCACGTGAACAGATTTAGTTTCATTGAGGGCGATTCGCCATTCCCTCGTCCATTCATTTACTTTATTTAATGCGGTTTGCAGTTTTGCAGTTGTTTCTTCGACTGTTTTACCTACTGCTAGAATAGCGGTGTCATCGGCAAACGTAGCAAGGATAGTGTCATCTTCCTTTGGTATATCACGACTATATAACAGGTAGAGAAGCGGCCCAAGAACACTTCCTTGCGGTACACCGGCCGAAATTTCTTTTAGCTCCGAGTATTCGTTTCCATGTCTTACACGGAAAAGTCTATTGCCGAGATATGATTTCAGAATATCGTATAGCCGTACGGGGAGAACTTGTCGTAATTTTATTTTTAAGCCTTCGTGCCACACCTTATCAAAGGCTTGCGAGACATCAAGGAATAAGCTTGAACATATTTTTCGTTCCTCAAGTGCTTTCTTGATTACGTCAGTAATTCTATGAACCTGGTCAATCGTCGAATGCTTACTTCTGAACCCAAACTGATGGTCAGGGATAAGATTATTATCTTCTATAACCGGTTGTAGACGCCTTAGTAATATCCTCTCGAAAATTTTGGATATGATTGGAAGAAGCGAAATTGGTCTGTACGATTTTACCTCATTTGGCGGTTTTCCTGGTTTTAGAACCATTATGACTTCCGCAACTTTCCATTGGCTCGGCACGTGTTTTAATCTGAGCGCAGCATTTAAAATATGAAGAAGCTTAATTAGTGCTTTTTTAGGAAGAGCTTTGAGAACTTCTCCTGTGATCAAATCATAGCCCGGGGCTTTCTTAAGTTTAAGATCCTCGATATCGTGTTTTAGTTCTCTTAGCGTTGCACTTGCGAGTGTTGAATCGTCAGATATTAGTTCAGACCCATCGTTGTTATCGTTAACCACTTGACCATCGTACGGTTTAAACGTTTCTTCCAGATGGGCTGCAAAATGAGGCTTCCAGATGGGCTGCAAAATGAGGGCAAAATGAGCGGAGAGAATTGGCTGACCCTCAAAGCGTTCCTAGCCGGAGAAGTCCTTAAATTCTTGGACGAGAAACCTTCGGCTGAGCCGCCGTCCTTCATGGATGGTGGGTATCACCCCAACGGGATCAAGCTCATTAAATGTAAAAATAACCTACCAATCGATCTGACGCGTTGGTACTTGGTAACCTTACGTAAGTCACAAAATAATGGTCAGAAAAATGGTACAATTCAAATGCTTTAACGTTTTTTTGTTGATGCAATTGTCAAAAGATGTGGGCGCAGTAAAGCAGTGGTTAGTGTGCTGGACTACTGTGCGAGGGATCCCAGGTTCGATCCCCGGAAAAACACAAATTACATCTTAAGGTTTTTTCTACTGCGCCACCTCTCGCGAACGTCTGACAAACATCCGAGAGTATGACTGTCCTGAAAAAGCTTCTCAATTCAGCCGTTCGGACTCGGCATAAAATTGTAGGTCCCTTCCATTCGTTCCAAAAATAGAAACTCACACAAAACGAGTGGTTGCGAGAAGCTAGGCCTAGGGTGTCTACCGCCTGTTGCGCCGCCTATTTATTTTTTATTTTACGTCGAACTTTCCGACTCCGTCAGAGGGGATAGGCGGGGGGTTAGACTGTTTTAGAAGGAAATAAGGTCAAATCGTGTTTATTTCCATTTTGATTGGAAATAATGTCGAATTGCACCTTTTTCGTTCCGGTCAACCTTCGTCGCTCTCTCCTGCCGCAGCCTACCCTGATCTGTACCAACCACCCTCCTTACTGACGGACTGTCAGTGGCTACCAACGGGGGGTTAGACTGTTTCGGTCACCCTCTGTCTGTTTCCGAAGACTAACCGCCAACGGGAAGGGCTGACTACACCAATCAACCTCATCCCGACAATTCGAGGATCCCGTCAGAGGCAACAGACGGGGGGTTGGACTGCTACGGTCACCCCGCGCCTTATCACAGAAGATTCGGTACCAAGCAGCAGGTTAGAGTGCTTCAATCAATCTTTTCTGCTCAGCACCAGTCTCTGTCTGGTGGACTGATCATCAAAAGAAAATAAACGGGAGGCAGACTGCTACGGTTGCCCCCACTCTTTTTTTCCAACAGACGATCCATTCACCGACACTTGGTCAAGCAGCATAGCTTACTGATTCAATCACCCACCTCTGCTACGTACTAGCCTCCCTCCCTAGTGATGGCCGCGTCAGAGGCAATAGGCAGGGGGCGGACTGTTACGGTCGCCCCCCACCTTTTGACCCGAGGACTAAGCCGCAACCAGGATATGAAACGCACATACGATTCCTAACGAGGTAGAAGCACCCAAAGTCGCAAGCAGCAATAGAATTCTCCACGGTAATGCCCGGCACAAACAACCATTCTGGCCACATTATGTGTTTGATAATGATTTGGTTTTTATTATTTTTTGTCTGGTGTTTACTCGTCGGAATTTGAAATATTGGGCCCCTATTTTGTGGAGGCCCGGAGTTGTAGCTTCGACTGCCATCCCCTAAATACGAAGTTCCCGTAGCTTCAACTAGTTTATCCCGGTTGCAGCTATTATATAATCAGGTTCACGAACAAATGCAAAATGCGGTACGTGACGTGATACGCCCTTCGTTCTTCGTAGCTTTAACTACAGATAACTACAGGTTAGTCGTCTAGAGCTCAGGACTCGTTCATATCGGTTACTCTGCACTATATTAATGATTATATGTATAATTAAAAAATTATACATTTGTGATGAATACATGGAGGATAGGCATACTGCAGAAAATTTAGCTCTTTTACTTGAAATGGTTATAGCAGAATGACACTTACAATTAAAAGTGCTTGCAGTTGTAACGGATAATGCTGCAAATGAAGTATCTTTAGTTCGTTATGTTGAGGAAGTTGAAAATAGTATTTGCTGTGCAGCACAAACGTTACAAATCTGCGTAAAACGTGCTTTGCAATCAGTGGAACCATACTCAAGTGTACTCAAAAAAATATTGCAGCTTCCACCTTAAGTAAAAAACACCGATAGCACGGCTTTCAAGAGCTGAAATTATTTCAAAGTTGCCCTACTAGATGGAATACATCTTACTTTATGTGTGAAAAGCTCTTAGCAAATCGAGCTGCTGTTATTGCGGTTTTTGCGGATACAGATATTAGCTTTATTCTCAATATTGGTTCTGAAATAAGCGAAAGGGAATGGTGGCAAATAGAAGGCATAATTAAAATCTTGAAGCCATTCCAAGTTGCAACCACAATCCTCTGCGCAGAAAATGTAGCGATATCCATTCTGCGACCGATTATCCATGGCCTAATTATTAAACACCTGTGGCCAGATCGCTTAAAATAAAAACGATCGAAAGACATCGTTTTCAATAAAGCTGTCTCTATCATATCTGTGACAATAGACAGAGATTGATAGTACCAAAACGATGACGTTCGATCGTTTTCATTTTACGTGAAGGGCCCTGAATAAAAAACATAGGAGATGACGGAAATATTGTCAGATTTATAGAAATTCTGAAGGAAAGCTTGCATCACAAGTTCAAAATGGGTAGGCAGGAATTCAAAGAAGTTCTCACACAACAAGACATAAAAACTTGGAAGTCGAAGTCGAAGGAGTGAGAGAACCACCCAAAAATCGTACGGGTACCCGGCTAATACCCGAAAATGCGGCTACCCAGGTAGTTAGCCGGGTATGCGTAAAATAAATTCACAATAAAACTGTATATAACCTAAGGAAATTTGTAATTCTGCAACTTTTCGGCTTCTCCTTAGATTTTATTTAGGCTAAACAATATTTGTTACATTACCTGATCCCTTGCTTTTCTATCGTCTTCCATCTGATGAGATCTTCTTCCCATAAGTTCATGTATTGCCAAAACTACTTCCCCTAGTTCTGAGCGACTAATCCTTCCATCCCCATTTAGGTCATATAATTTAAAGGTCCATCGTAATCGTTCATAAACCGAACCGCGTAATAATGTGGAAAGCGTAACTATCAAGTCCTAGGAAACATTAACATAATAATTAGCAAAAACACTTTCTTTGATTTGAATTAAACTTACCCGAAAACTTATAGCGCCATTGCAATTCACATCGAACGCCTTAAATACATAGTGCGCATATAAACTGGAATCTGGAAAATTATATTTTTTTATATTATAGCTATCACGATTCCAAGTACATTGCAAGAATCTAAAGGGATTCAAACAACTAATGTTTAAATCTCGGTTTAAATTGGAGTTTAATGTGGTTTTGTGGTTTTGTAGATATAACATGGTTTTTGTATGGGAGGTGCCACGCCCCTTTATCCAATTTTTTTACATACAAACCTGCTACAAAAGAATACCTTTTCAGCAAAAAAAGAATCATAAAATTTGGTGTTGCCAAACTCGAGATATAAACGTTCAAACATACATGACGATTTCTTGCCGCTCAGCACGTCAGCACTACACTAAAATAATAGAACAGAATTGAAAGCTGAGCGACGCCGCTCTGCCGCTCAGAAACGTCGCTTTCCGCTCAGCGACAGCGTGGCCACAACCATACAATTTCATATGTTTGAAATCTATTTTGCCACTCAGAGTTTTGCCGCTCTGCCGCTCTGCCGCTTGCGGCTCAGTGCGTGGCCTAGGCCTTAGGCGAAATATTTGTTCCATGCAATATTCGCAATCGTACAGCAAATTTTAAATTTAAAGTAGTTGCTGGCAATGTTTCCCCAATTCCAGGCAGAAAGGCATGCGCACAATTGAGGCTGGTAGTACGAATCGAAGAAATAATGTCAGATCAGGACCTATATGAAGGGCTCGGATGTGTTAAGGATTTTATTTACGATATTGATTTAGTAAAGAACCCCGTTCTGCAGTTCCATCCAGCGCGAAAGGTGCCGTATAGGTTGCAGGCAAAAGTGAAATCAGAAATCGATAAAATGGTGAAGTTGGGTGTTTTAGTAAAGGCGAAGGGGGTGTCACTAGCAGTTTCGCCGATGGTGGTAGCTCGTAAAAATGGTAAAATAATGCCTTGACCCTTCGGATTTAAATAGCTGTATTTTAAGAAGGCACCACCCACTCAAGACTCTGGAGCAAATTTGCGCCCAAATAAAGAATTCGAAATACTTTGCATTGCTCGATTGCAAAAAAGGATTTTGGCAAATCAAATTGTCTGACCGCACTCAAAAATATCTTACAATGTCGACCCCGTGGGGAAGATATTCATACACTCGACTCCCATTTGGTCTTGCTTCGGCACCCGAAATTTATCAAGAAATTATGTCAAGTCTTTTTGAGCACCAGAAAAATGTCGAAGTATCCATGGACGATATTCTTATTCACGCGGAGACAAAGGAGGAATTAAAGGTTTTAACAAAGAAAGTGCTGACAATACTTCGTGATTCAGGATTAAAACTAAATAAAGAGAAGTGCGTGCTTTGCTCGACCAAGGTCAAATTTCTAGGCTTACGTCAGAGGGTATTCAGATAGACAAAAGCAAAGTGGAAGCTATCAATAGACTAAAATCCCCGACCAATGTGACTGAACTTCAAAGACTATTGGGCATGGTAACTTACCTGGGAAAGTTTATTGGAAATCTGTCTGAGCTGACACAACCATTTCGGGAATTAACTAGAAAAGGGGTTTGCTGGGAATGGAACCAAGATCACGAAGAAGCCTTTAATAAATTAAAGAAAGGTCTGTGTTGCACACCGGTTTTGCGATATTATGATCCAAACACTGAAGTAACGTTACAGGTCGATGCATACAGATAAGCATAGTTTAAGAGCAGCGTTGTTACAAGGCGACCAGCCAGTTGCATATGCATCAAAGGCCTTAACGAGTACGTAGATGGAGGCCGTCTTACAATCGAAACTGACCACAAACCCTTAGAATCAATTTTTAAGAAACCCTTACACCGTGCCCCCAGCAGGCTGCAAAGAATACTGCATGAGGTGATCCCCTATGCGCCAAATGTTACTTATAGGGTAGGCAAAGAAATCGCATTAGCCGATGCTAATTGTAAGCATACACCGCAGCGGTTAGATAGAGATGAATCTGAAGTGGAACTGGATATCAATTCGCTATTACAGGTGTCCGAAGGAGCCCGTAACCGGATTGTCGATAGCACGGCTAAGGACGCAGAGCTTCAAGAAATTATATGGCACGTTCGGGATGGTTGGCCCAGTGATCCATTAAAAATTTCTGATAGAGCCAGAAAATACTGGAACTTTAGGGATGAACTCGGACTCGAAGAAGGTGTTCTGATGAAAGGAGAAAAAGTTGTAATACCGGATTCCTTAAAGAAAACAATGCTTGGTAGAAGGACATCCTGGTATTCAGAGATCAGTCAGTCGTGCTAGAGGCAGCTGGTTTTGGCTTGGAATGGCGGATGATATTGCAAATTTCGTGAAACTATGTGGTGTCTGCGAATCAACGCAGAGGTCAAAAACAAAGGAGCCGCAGATAGTAAAAATGGTGCCTTCACTACCCTGGGAAATAGTCGCTACGGACATATTTACTTTTCGGTGCAAGGACTATCTTTTGGTGGTTGACAGCTATTCCAGTTTCTTCGATTTTTGTCTTTTGGAAGGATCCACTTCAGAAGGAGTCATACAGCAACTGAAATTATGGTTTATAACTTTTGGTTTACCGATGACTGTTGAGAGTGATAATGGACCGCAGTTCGCGTCTAGGAAGTTTAAAGAATTTTCCAAGGCTTGGGATTTCAAGCACCAAACTTCTAGGCCTAACTTTCCTCAATCAAACGGCTTGGCAGAGAGGTATGTACAAGAAGCAAAGAAAATTTTAAGAAGATGCTCAAAGGATAACACAGAGGTTGACCTGGCCCTGCTCAGTTGGAGGTATACACCACGTGACGCCGAAATGCAATCACCAAATCAAAGGCTTACCTATGTCTCGTTTAACGCGATCAACTCTACCTCTAACAAGGGAGCAATTAAAACCAAAGGTTATTGAACATGTTCAAGAGAATATGTTGAAATCTAGGACGGTCGGAAAGCAGTTTTCGGATCTAACAACCAAATTTGGGCCAGAAACAGGTGATCGTATTCGAATGCAAAAAAGTCACCGGGATTGGGTATCTGGAACTGTTGCTAAAAAAACAGACGCACCACGTTCCTATATTATGCAAACAGATGATGGGAAACTATTTCGTCGAAACACTATTCATTTAAATAAAACTAACGCTCGTATCTTTACAGAAAAGGATATTGCTATCAACCCACAAACGCCACAATCCAATCTCGAAAATTCTGAAAGCGATAGAAGAATAACACTCTCATCACCTAATCTGCAGAAAACTGAGAAGACCACAAGCTATGAGACTAACGCGCATTGCAGCAACACTCCGATTCCACCCGTAGCAGTAGCAGCTCCAAAATATACAACTAGAAGTGGTCGCTCGGTCAAACCAGTTGATAGATTTATTCCCGGTTAAATCCAGTATAATAACTAGTACCTATTAAATAACAAATAACTGAATTGAATCTTTATTTTACTGAGCTAAATATCAATTGATCAATAAATGAATTTAACTTCTTATGTTAGCAACTTTAACCTATGAACTTTCACATACATATTATTACAATCAAATTTATGATATATGAATTATAAACACATCATGTACTATTCTACATAATTATCTTAACTTGCATTTATTAAAAGTACGATGTTATATTTTTTGCTAAAAACGGAAAAATGTTACAGCAGGCAGGTTCTGAACCGCCACATACTATGTAATACATATTACTGTTATATACTTAAGCATTCATATTATGACTCTTATAATAAACGCTCAGTCTCGCTGTAGCCAGCCGTTGTGTTGTTATGTCGTCTACTCTGTGCCTACAATAACACCGATTTCCTCTTTCAAGGCGTTGGTGGACGTGGGCTTGTTTGCATAGACCTTAAATCGCAAGATCTGGATGACTAATTCTGATCGCAAGAACGGCCGATTACACGATTAGGAAATGATTCATGTAGTAAAGTAATTGATTTGTTTCTATAGCTGTATGGCATGTGGCAACGTCTTGTTGAAGTCACATGTTGGTCACATCCATATCTTGTAATTTAGGCACTAAAAACTTAGGCACTATAAAATTTATCATGTCACGATAATGAACACCGTTATTTGTTACTACCTACCAGCCGCATTTTCGAAGAAGAATGTTCTGATAATGCCCAAAATCCGCACCATTTGTTTCTCAACAATTTCTCGTGAGTTTTCTGAGGCCCAAATGCGACAATTTTGACGATTAACGAAGCCATAAAGATGAAAATGAGCTTCATCACTGAAGATGATTTTGTTTGAACAAACCTTCATTATTTTTAAAATATTGCTCAAAACTGAAAATGCGTTGTTCTTTCGTATAGCGCTCCATTTTTACTAACCCCGAGTTGTCAGCTTGTCATATTATTTTTTTTTTCCGTTGCCATCACTGTACTATTAATTGTCGCAAAATTCAAATTTTGCGTGAATTGTGGGAGACGCTTGACAAGGCATTAATTAATAATTATAATAATAATAATAATATCTACTAATTAGTGGTATCTACATATAATATATTCCGCTAATCTTGATGATTATGAAAAAATTGTGACTTCGAAATATGAAATCCATGATCTTGTTCTTATTCAATGGGCCTTACCAATAATCATTTTTAGCCTTCAACTTAAATATTTTGATGGTCACAATGGATAATTTTATATTCAAATGTTCGCCATTGTGACTTCGTAAAAGTTAGCCTGAACACTAAAAATGATTATTAGTACCGCGGAATATCTTCTATCATTTTGGCTGACCATATTTCTGTACGAATCCTTTTTCGGTTGTGCAAAAAAAAGCTACTTCGTTTCGGTATAATATCTATTCGTGAAGAGTATTTAAATTGAGCGAGTTTAAAGGTAATTTAATCGCTCACCATTGATTTAGGGGTTACTGCGAGATTATGATTGATACAGTAGGCATCTCTGGGGACCTACTCCATTTTAGTTTTCTAAACGGATTTTTTTTTATTATTTCGAGGATATTTATATGGTTCAAC
The DNA here is from genome assembly GCA_955612985.1 of Cheilosia scutellata. Lineage (NCBI taxonomy): Eukaryota > Metazoa > Arthropoda > Insecta > Diptera > Syrphidae > Cheilosia > Cheilosia scutellata. Next base: position 81,302,813 of record OY015312.1, on the reverse strand, counting down.
GCTTTTAGACAGACATGTATTTGTATAGTATGAATGCAAGTGCAAGATCCCATCCGCAATGACTTGATAGTTTCCAGGAATAGCGAGTAGGCGATGCGCATGCGCACTGTGCACTGCGAACTCTGGCTTGCTAAGGAATTGGAATTTATGTTACCATATACTGGTTAAGCAGATCATAATCATCGTTTTAGCTTTCACTGTACTGTACACTGGACCAATAACATTCGGATGGTCTGGCAAATAAAGCTCTTTTAATTTTTCAAATTCAATATTTTATCTCACATCTCAGATTTTTCATGGCACATACATAAAACAAGATTGATCTAAATCACAAAATTTGGTTTCGCAATGGAAACCGCATTAAGGCCCTGACCCATAGAATTCGTCGCATCCATTGCGTCGACGGATTGACGTATTCGACGGAACGAACAGTCCCATAGAATCCGTCGCATACGTTGACAGCATACGTTGTTGTCTGCAGCATTTGACAGTTTCTCTCTTTATCTCAATATTTCCACCAATGAAAGTGCTTACTCTCACGCTGTGCCAACTGTCAACGGGTGCGACGGATAGAAAAGTTGAAAGTAAACCTACTTTATCCGACGCATCCGGCACGTACGTTGCTTATGGGTCACCTTCCATAAGCTGCTGTGCATTCTATCAACCTGTCAGTCGAATACGTTGTCGCAACGGATGCGACGGATTCTATGGGTCGGGGCCTTTAGACTATCTCTCATGGTTATGGTTAAATAAAATACTTACTCCCATGTGGAAAAAATTTTGCATAAATGTCCTTGAAACAGTCTTCGTGAACTACACCTTCAGGGCATTCCTAAAAGTAAACGACATAATGTGAATGTTAGACAAGGGTACAAGTAAGTTTACATAAGCTTTTATCCTGTTAGTTATTCTACGTATATCATAGTGAGATTGCTGTGCTACATTATTTATACTAGTGATGCCACTATTCGGTTTTTAACATTTCTTTTAACTGAAATGACTAGTTTCTCCAAATAAAAACGTAAAGTATCTACATTCAACTTATTAAGATTTAATCGTATTTTATTATGCCCCTGATCTGATCCAAATCACTAATTAACATTAATTTGCAAACAACAACACGTGATATAGCTTTCTATCTGGATTCATTTTAATGATCCAGAAGAATGTCGAAAAAATAGTAAATCCTTAGAAGCAAACAATGGAAAGTTCTTTTAGTATAATGCCATACTTCAAAAGTAAAAATTACTGTTGATCCAGTTTGTTTTATTATTCCGATCTGATCCGGATCAGATCACGGGCATAATAAAACACTGCTACTATTACACCATGTCAAAGATAGTCTCAATCAATCTTGACACGTGCAATAGTAGCATACAATAATAAGCAGTATTTTTCTATTTTTGTTTTGAAAATTTATAGCTTGCTCATTTTTACTTGTTAGTAAAAAGTTGCTATAAGCTACGCCGTAAACAATAAAGTGGACAATAGAGAGTAGATAAATCTCATTCTTACGTAGCGGTGATGTAAATGGACGAATAATTTTTCTTTCTAGAATGTTGAGGCGTTAGGCAATAACACCCATTTTGGGTGTTATTTCCTTTCCAGGATTCGTTTTTTGACAAGCAGTAAAGCCCAAAATAATAAGTGGAAATGCATAAACAATGGAATAAATATGCAACCCCCCTGCTTGAGTTTACTGTTGGATTTTGGAGTAGGTGGGTGTTTGTACTGTAAAATAAAACTTCAATATATCCAATTTCGCACATACTCCAAATTTGACAGTAGAGTAGTAGTAGCTGCTCCCGTCCCGCGCGTCATGTTGTTGTCTCGTCAGCTGGTCAGTTTAGCCATCATCAAGACATGCACCAACACATTGTTGACGCTTGTTGCTCAGTGGGCGGCGCCAATAACCAAAATAACCCATTTTTTTTGCATATACGTGGTGGAACACTAATTAGAAACAAATAATTTTTTCCGAGGATTTAATTACCGCTGGTTTATTTATCAACAATTTCGATACGACCTTAGTAAACATAAATAATAGCGTATTAATAGTAATAAAAATGGGAATCAAATAAAGAAATAAAGAAGAAATAGAAACAAATTCAAAAAAAAAGAGCAGAAGGTATGTTTTTGTGTGGAATTATAATTAGAAACAAAAAATGTAATTATAATTTAAATTCAAAAAAAAAAAAATATTAATATTAATATTAATATATTAATATTAATATTTTTGAGTTCAACTCTTAATAATTATAAAATTTGATTAATATTTTGTAGGATATCCACTATTTGCAATGACAGTAGCAAACCGGTTTGGTAAAATGGCTACCAACTTTTGACATCTCTTAACGGGGATATTTCTCCTAGCTTGTTCAATGTTTCTGAACAATTCGCTGGGGTTTTTCGATGTTTTCGTTCCCAAACCTCTTTCCAGATCAGCCCACAAATTATCAATTGGATTGAGGTCGGGACTTTGCGCTGGCTATCTCAAAACATATAATTTTTCTTCTGGAAACCAACTCTTCACAAGCCGTGAAGTGAGTTTAGGATCATTGTCTTGTTGGACAATTTAAGACACTGTCAAATGGTCAAAAGCATATGGCTCCATAAGATTTGCTAGTATATCCTTATACACATGCTGGTTTATTGGTCTAGCAACACGCACAATAGGACCAACACCGCGCGAGGAAAAGGCTCCCCAAACCATCACATTTCCACCACCATGCTTGAACATTTTTATGGCGTTACTTGGGGTTGAGTTCCTGATTTTTTGGCCACCTTACATATTTTTTCCGTTGGATCCAAACATATTAAATTTTGATTCATCACTCCAAAGCACTTTTTTTCAGAAAGAGAGTGCATATTCCTTCGAAAATTGCAACAGACATTTAAAATTTTTTTTGAAAAGTGTGGCTTTTTACGTGCGATGCACCCCCGCAGACATGCTTCTAATAGTCGGTTCCTGACGGTTCTGGATGTTATTTCTGGACTTAGTTGTCCCGATACATTTGACAGAATTTCTTTACTGGTAAGAAAAGGACCTGTCCTACTCAAACGGAAAATGAGTCTGTCTTCTTTAGCGGTTGTTTTTCTTGTCCTTTTTTTTCTTTTGGAGTTTTCTATGCTACCTGTATCATTGAAAACTTTTATTGTGCCATAGACCATCTTTTTGGAGCACTCCAGGTCCTGGCGATGGAGTCCATAGATGCTCCTGCCGCACAATATTTTCGGATGATCAATTTTCTTAGTTCCGATGTGCAGCTCTTGTTTTTTCCCATTTCACTAAACTAAATAATATTACTAAGACGTATTAACAGGAAAAATATGCAGAGTCAAACTTTTACCGTAATAAAAATAAAGTATTCAAAATTGTATGCGATGTTTCTAATTAAATTTCCACAGAATTTCTTATATCGATCTTAACACTTAGTAAATTTTGTCCACCAAATACTTCGCGAGAAATTTTATCGGATCTACTTAATGCACAAAAATTGCGCAAGGCTGCTGCAAAACAACGGCACTTAACCAGCCCTTATATATTGTATGAAACTTGTGTAAACAAAGACACAATGACAACTCCATGTTTATTTTTTCATTGTTTCTAATTAGGCTTCCACCACTATAGTTTGTTATAGTTATAACGCCTCTTACACAACACCACTGCTTGGCTTCCGCATCGGTTTGCTGCTGATGTTTCTGAGCGTCCAATTTTACCTTTGGGAATTTAGTCGCTCGATTCATTCTTGTTCCAGCCGCTGGCGCTGCAGCGATATGAGTTTTTGCCGACGGCAAATCAAATCGTGGACTTTCGGAGGGGATGCCGATGATGGGATTTATGATGTAGGTCATCAGAGTTTGTTGCGTTGCAACAGAAGCGAACGCTTTTTTTTATTGTCGTCGAACCGTAGAAACTTTAAAGTTGTCCGGCACTTATTAAATAAGAGCTAGTTAGCAAAAACTCTTGCAAATTTTCATGGCGACCGAGCAGGGACAAACTTAATTAGTTTATTTAAATTCAACCGCGACGTGTTAATAAGTTCGAATCGCAAAATGAGTTCGCCATTTTACATTGTTTCAACTTTTGTAAAAATTGTAAAATGTATACAGTTATATTCATGGTAAAACGACCAAAAGTACTTGATCTTCCTTACAAATTGAAAGTATATTAGTAAGTCTAATAATTCACTTCAAATAATCACTTTGCCGTGCTCGCCCGTGTTTCTGCTGCTGCCATAATCGCTTCAACACGCTGTTCTGTGCATTGACCACCCGCTACATTCAGAACGTTATTTTCGCCCGCACTCCGTTTGAAAATAAACTAATTTTTCAACGAGTTCGCTATACTTCAATTAATTTAATAACGGAATTAAGTATTAAGGAATCGTTTATGAGTAAACTAAATTCGTATTAATAGTGCAATCTTTCCACGTTAAATCAAGTACACTTTTGCAATAAAAACGGCAAGCAGAAGGAGACAAACTTCTCCGAGCAAAAATGAAAACAGCACTAGAACAGAAAACAGTATCGCAAAACCATTGAATTAGAATGTCGATTAGATATACTAAATTCGTATATTGATCAATTCATAATCTGTCAATCAGAAATAGAGTCGGCTGATCACCGTGATACGTTCCGCGGAGAATTAGAAGACATTTGCGTTAGGCACAAAAAATTATGTCATTGATAAATAAGAAGCGTAAGTGTAGTGTCGCTGAATACACTTTCAGTAGCCCCTATCAGTATCAACTTCCGAAAATGTCACATTAACAACAACTCGTAGACACAGTCACTTTGGTAGGAATGATAGCTATTTTGAACTATACCATTAATTCATCATCAGACTCCTTTTAAGTGATTGTTTGAATAGTTTTGAATTCTGACAGTCAATTCTCCGTATATAATTCACTTGGGAAGACATTTCTGCTTTGCCCTGTCAGGAAGTGAACCTGCACTTCGATTTTGTCAATTTACCAAGAGGACGGGCAAAATCCTCAACTTGTTGTTCCTTCCCGCGGGCGCCCATCTGAAAATGGCTAACCAGCTTGTCTGGAAATCCTGGAAGCTTTTCTGCGAATCGATTGCAGACACCAGTGAAGCCTCCAGACTTCGCAAAATTATTGCTAAAGATGCGGTAGTCCCCAGCTTCATTAGGAAATCTAATAGTGCGTGGGCTGAAAGCAGTGAGGAAGTTTTAGAAGCTCTAGTTGAAGCTCACTTTCCAGGAAGTAGCACTCCAACGGCTTCGAACCCGAATGGGTATTATGAGTACGCTGACGTGCAAATCGAAGCGGAAATAGAACACCTTTTCACTTGGAAAAAAGTGCGTTAGGCTATAATGTCCTTCTCTCAATACAAAGCACCGGGCCCTGATGGCATTCTGCCAGCTATGCTGCAAAAGGCCCCGGCTATGGTTACAGGTAGAATCAGGGAAATATTTGTACATTGCCTTAAATTTGGCTCCATACCCTCGGCATGGAGAGAGGTACGAGTGGTTTTCATACCCAAAGCAGGTAAACCAAGTCATACCTCGGCGAAAGACTATAGACCCATCAGTCTCTCGTCATTTCTCCTTAAGACACTCGAAAGGCTTCTCGACATCCATATAAGAAGCAAGTGTTGCAATGGAAATCTACGCAATGCTCAGCACGCATATCTAAAAGGTAAATCGGTAGAAACAGCTCTACATGAAGTGGTAGGTAAAATAGAACACAGTCTACACCACAAGGAATTTGCGTTAGCTGCCTTCTTGGACATAGAGGGGGCTTTCAACCAACAACGTTAGGGCAGAGGCAATCAAACGCGATCTGGAAAGGAGAAATGTAGATCATAGCATCACCAATTGGCTTTGCACGATGCTTGTCACTAGAAATATCAATTCCACTCTCGGATACAGTTCAATAAGAAAATCGGTTACTAGAGGCACTCCCCAGGGAGGGGTTATTTCTCCCCTCTTCTGGGTTCTTGTCATAGACGATATACTTAAAGAACTCAGCAACGCAGGGTTTATCGTAACCGCTTACGCGGATGATGTGGCGATTCTAGTTCGGGGTAAATTCTTGAACACATTGAGTGAAACCATGGAATCGGCCCTCAACAAGCTCAGAAAGTGGGCTGAAGGGTGTGGACTTCGTGTCAACCCGGAAAAGACAGAACTAGTACTTTTTAGTACAAAATACAAGATACCTCCCTTCAAACTACCCAGGATTGGTAGAGTGGAGCTCTCCCTCTCGGAGAACGCAAGATATCTTGGTACGGTCCTGGATAAAAAACTGAATTGGAAACTTTATGTTCAGGAAAGAGTCCGAAAGGTTCATAATGCTCTCTTCGTCTGTAAGAGAACAGCAGGAAAAAAGTGGGGATTGAGTCCTACAATGATGCATTGGCTATACATCATGGTGGTTAGACCCATCCTTACCTATGGGGCTCTTGTTTGGTGGAAAGCCACAAATAAGTTATATATACGGGATATGTTGGCCAAGGTACAAAGAACAGCCAGGACTGCCACAACTGGTGCTTTACGCACCACACCTACAGCTGCACTTGAGGCGTTTATGTATCTTTTACCTCTGGACCTACAAATAAAACTTCAAGCTGGGAATAGTGCGCTTCGGCTAACTAACGCAGGGTTCTTCAAAACCAGACAGGTAGGACATAGCTCCATACTAAAGGAATCCTTCTCCAACATCCCCGATAAAATGGATGAAAGTTTGGGTGAACTCGACTTAGAAACACCGTACGAAGTACAATACCCAGATAGGGAGGACTGGCAAAAGAATAAGGTTTCGAACGATAATGAAATTTCGATTTATACGGATGGTTCCAAAACTAAGGAGGGTACAGGGTCAGGTATATACTCTAGGGAAATAGACCTACACGTGTCTTTAAGACTTCCGGATACATGCAGTGTGTTCCAGGCAGAAGTTCTGGCCGTGCTCAAAGCGGCGTATCTACTTGATATGGGATCAATATCTACTAACAATAACTACTAAAGCTTAGTAGATCGAGGCTACGGATGGCAGTAGGTGTGCTCTCCGGGCACTGTCTTCCTAAGGAAGCACGCTAAGAGAATAGGTCTAACAGATACGGACATATGCAGGTATTGCGAAGACTTACATGTCGCAGAGAATATAACTCATCTCCTCTGTGAATGTCAAGCTATTGCTCGGTACAGGAGGAAATACCTTGGCAAGTACTTCTTTGATAATTTGGAGGAGGTTGGCCTCGGAAACAAAATTGAAACAATTTTCAGATTCTGTAGGGAAATTAATTATTTGGGCGAAGTGGTTTAGGTTTTTTTTTACCGTTAAGGTTCCCCAGGGATGGCGATGGGTACAATATGGTGCCTAGTCCTTTGTGATGAACTCACACCCTATCCAACCTAACCTAAGTGACTATCACTTACGCCAATTGAGCGATGAGTACCAGCCCGCCAACTGGTGATTAGACCGGAGGAGAAGACCAACCTCTGTGCGTTGTTGTTGCTACGAGGGGTTTTTGTTTATTGTCGTTTTCTCGGTTTTCTTCGCCTCTTCCTCTCTTTTTTTGCAAGCTGTGAGATTGTCAACAGAACCATGGCCTGGGTATTAGCCAACGAATTCTTCCCAATAATAGACTCTCTACTCGTATGAATCTGTTGAAAATCTCACAGCCTACTGGCCGTTTTGAGGTCAAATTGCGGTTTAAAGCGCCTCCTAGCTCACTCGGATCATCGTTCGAAATTGCCAAGTGTCGGTTTCTCGCCCTTGAGCGAAAATTGTTAAAAAATGACGAGCTGAGAACTTAATTTCATGAATGAATACCGTACGTTGGGACATAATGTCACCGACAAATAAAGAAATCCGCATCAGTGTGTCTTAAGACCACAAAGCACAAGCACTAAACTGCGAGTTGTTTTCGATGCTTCAAGTGGTATATCGACTCAAATATATTTGAATGATATATTGATGGTTGGGCCAACCATTCAAGAGGAGCTGTTTTCGACATTGCTCCGTTTTCGTACTCATAAATATGCTATGACGGCAGATATTAAGAAAATATATCGACAAGTTCTTCTTGCTGAAGAGCATTCGATTTACCAGCTCGTGGTATGGCCGTATGGGGGCAACATCCATCTGAACCACTTTAACATTTTCGTTTAGATACGGACTTATGGTACAGCATCAGCACCATTTATAGCAATACGGTGCCGGTGTTTGAAAATGTTAGGTGATACACACGAAATTTATTATCCGATAGGTTCAAGAGTAATTCGAAAGAATTTCTATATTGACGATCTTCTTATCTTACTGGAGCCGACGAACTCGAAACTCTTATACTAATAAAGAAGGAAATACAGCAAATACCTACTAAAAACGGGTGGATTTCAATTAGCTAAATGGTATTCAAACCATCCAGCGTTTTACAATACTGAGGGTACTGAAAAGTCAATAAAATTCAAGACACAGACTCAACAAAAACATTAGGAGTCCAGTGGCTACCGAAGGACTACATTTTTTGTTTCAGCTTAAAAATATTTATTTATTTATTTATTTATTTCATCTTACAAGCTCAACTTATTTTAGATTACTTTGCAATAACTTATACAAGAAATAATAATTTATAAAGTATAATTTACTTAAAACTACAGATTTACAATGTAACCTACTCATATTGAAATCAATAAGGTTTTTGTATTTATTGTAATTTACGCATGCCATAGTGATAGGATCATTCTGACCATAATTTGTTCTATATATAGGTGGCATAAAGAAAAAATGTTCCCTAGGACGAAGAACACGAGAAGAAGCATATACCTACATTAAAAAGACAGTAAAAACGAACAATCAATGTGGCCAGTTAAGATTAGCAAACATTGCGGAATAATATATCCTTCTTTTAGAAAGAGGTTTCAAATTTATTAAGGAACATCTATCATCGTAGGTTGGAAGATTAATGCTCGAATTTTAGTAGAGCATACCTAGTAAACCTTCTTTGAATTTTCTCTATGCGAGATTCAGCATTGCGGTAAAAAGGATTCCAAACTACACAGCAGTATTCTAAGTCCTCCAACATTTTGGTAGTACGAACATTGGACGATGGATAGGGTTACTATTACTATCCCAAAAAATCGAAAAGCCGGACAGTTAGGAGGGAAAAGCCAGATTATGGTGCAAAAAGCCTGACATTGCATTTTTTTTAACTGAGACATTTTTTTATATTTTTCAGTTACATACCTAAGTATATTTGATTTAGAACGTCCGGTTTCTTCAAAATTAAGTTATACAATTTTTTGCAATATTTATTTTTAAAATGTTCTTTGCTTTCACTGAGTCTAAATTGAGCTTGTTTCTTTTTTTCGTCAATTGTATTATGCTTATTCCATTGTGAGAAGAGATTGCAAAAATCCACTTACAATTGTTTTTATTTCCGTAGGTTGGTTTTGGAATATTCAAAATATGAAACGTATTGCATATCCAAGGTCTTTTCAAAAAAAAAAAAAACTATCTTCTTGGCTGAAAATTTTTTTCAAATCATGGTACATTATTGTTCAAAAAAATATGAATCATTTAGTGTTATATTGTATTCTTTTAAACATTCTATACTTTCAAATACAGAATCAAAATAATCCATATCTATTGGCAATTGCACACAAAAAAAAAACCGGCCAAGTGCAAGTGTCACTCGCGCACCGAAGGTTCCGTACGTTAGTTCATAATAATATGCATGCATTGATTTGCCGCGTATATGGTTATACGGGTTGTAATTTATCCAAATGTGATGCAATAAAACGCTTTCTTTAAACAATTTACTTATGTGTTTTAATTTTACAAAAAAAAGAGAGAGACATACACAATACATGAAGTGACATAATATATCTATCGATGTTCACAAATAAGAAGTCATCTCGCGGTGCCAGCTTGCCATAACATTCTGCCCCTATTAAGGTTCCCTTAATTTATAGGTAATTTTGCTATCTTCACTATCGGTCGCTTTAATACACCTGTTTGGGTCCGAATAGTTACAGCTCGCACGTTTCCGTCCTTTCTCGGATGTAGAGACGTAATTCTTCCAAGACTCCAGGCGGTAGGAGGTAGATTATCTTCGTAAAGTAAGACCAAGTCATCAACTGCGACGTTTTTGGTTTCATTTCTCCATTTAGATCGTTGGTTGAGCGTATGCAGATACTCCCTCGACCATTGTTTCCAAAATGATTGAACCATTCTTTGGAGTTGTTGCCATCGGTTGAGTCGTTGTGGGTTAATATCTATTAAGCTTTTTTCGGGAAGAGCGGTGAGAGATGTGCCAATTAAGAAATGCCCTGGAGTCAAGGGATCCAAGCTGCTGACATCTGAATCACTTATTGGAGACAATGGCCGAGAATTGAGCACGGCTTCAATTTGTGTTAATAGGGTAGCCATTTCTTCAAAGGTGAGCAGTGTTTCACCAATTACTCTTCTTAAATGAGTTTTGACGACCTTGACACCCGACTCCCATAAGCCGCCGAAATGTGGTGAGGCGACAGGAATAAAGTGCCATTTGGTTTCGATTTTATGGAGAAAATTGGAGATTACGTCATTGCATTTAAAGATGCAATGAACGCATCTGTGGTGAGATCAGATACCATCTCTACATGTAATGCCTTTGTACTGAAACAAACATACAGTGCGATGTATCCTTTTGTTGATTTCGCACCGCGACCTCTGTTGAGCCGTATCTTGATTGGACCAGCGTAGTCCACGCCACAATGCAAGAATGGCCTACTTGGTTGCACGCGATGCTCGGGTAAGCTACCCATCAGTTGCTGTTGTTTGATGCGCTTGAGTCTAAAACATTTCAGACATTTATGAATATGGTGACGTATTGCGCTTCGCCCACCAATTACCCAGAATTTCTGCCTCATGATGGATAAAAGAAGCGTTGGCCCTGGATGGAGATGCCGGATGTGGTATTGTTCAATTAAAAGATGTGTTATGATGTGTTGCCTTGGCAATATGATCGGGTGCTGAGCATTATAGTCGCATAATGAATTTTGGAGTCGACCTCCGACCCTCAGTAGTCCGTCGCCATCTATGTACGGGAAGAGTGCTGAGATCTTACTTTTCCTTGGAATCGGACGCTGATGATTTAGACACTTCAGCTCTTCGGTGAATTCTGATTGTTGTACCCAACGCAGGCAGCTGACAGTAGCCTTTTGGAGTTCGCTTGTTGATAAAACGCTGAAATGAGGTGGAACATTGTTTTTTAAGTTTGTTGCCTGTATTACCTTGGAATGTCTATTGTAAATATATCGCTTCCAGTACACTGCAATTCTGATTACTTTTTCGAATGACGAAGCTCTAGTTGTAATTGCGTCCCAGGTTGGGTTTGAGAAGGAGGTGGTGAATGATTGGATAATATTTCGTTTTTCTTCATTTTTTGTCTGGTAGATTGATGATGACTCTTGAACTGGCAATGTGTCTTCGGGATGACTGAGCTACGAAGGACCTTGCCACCAAATAGTTGAAGATTCCAAGGTTTGTGGTGAAATACCCCTTGAGGCTATATCCGCGGGGTTGTCCTGTGAAGGCACGTGCTTCCACCACTTTGCATCCGTAATTTGTAATATTGCCGCTGTTCGGTTGGCCACAAATGTTGTCCATCGTCGGGGGTGTGCATTTATCCAACAAAGATTTATCTGAGAGTCAGTCCATGCGACCATAGAGCTGAGCTCTTGAGTGTTGAAAGCCTTCCGTACAGAGTCGAATAACCTTGCTAGTAAGAGAGCTCCACACAGCTCAAGGCGAGGTAGTGATTGCTGTTTAATAGGAGCTACGCGTGTTTTGGCTGCAACGATGCTGACTGAGATTTTCCCTTCATGTACGGTTCTGCAATAGATAACAGCAGAATATGCGGACTCCGAAGCATCGCAAAATCCGTGAAGTTGACAATTTGAAAGCCCCATTGTGTGAATCCAGCGGGAAACCTTGATGTTTTCAAAATAATTGAATTCCTCTTTAAAGATTTTCCATTTGGCAGCTAGTGGTCCTGGTACGACGTCATCCCATTCCAATCTTTTTCCGTTTGGCTGCTCAGCCCAAAGTTGTTGAAATAAGATTTTTATGGCAATAGTTGCGGGAGACTGCAAACCAAGAGGATCAAAAATCCTTGCGGATTCAGACAATATTGCTCGTTTGGTGATGGGACTCTTCGTTGTAAGTGCTGCGTGAAAGTTGAAGCAATCGTTTCTTGGATTCCAATATAGACCTAGAATCTTCGTGGGCTCGGAATCAAAATTGAGACATTCCGTTTCTCTTTTGTCTGCAGGAATTTGATCCATGAAATCCTTGGAACTGCTTTTCCACTTACGAAGTTCAAATCCTCTCGCTGACAAGGTTTTTTCTAACAATCGTCGAAGAGCTGTAGCTTCTTCCTGACTATCTGCCCCCGTGAGTAAATCGTCAACATAAAAATGATTTTTAATGATATGTGCAACTGTTGGATGTTTGTGCTCGCAATCATTTGCTATTTCAGCTAATGAGCGTGTGGCCAAAAATGGAGCTGATGATGTGCCATAAGTGACCGTGGTGAGCCAGTAATCGCAAATCCTGTTTGATGGATTGTCTCTCCACACAATCCGTTGAAAATTCCAGTCTTTTGGGTCCAGATTAATCTGCCTGTACATTTTGGCTACATCAGCGCTGATTGGTATGCGGAATTGTCGAAAATTGAGTAATATGGAGAAAAGGTCTCTCTCTATGGTTGGTCCAACTCCCAAAATGTCGTTAAGTGAAAAGTTCGAAGCAGTTTTATGTGATGCGTTGAAAACTACCCGAACTTTAGTTGTTGTACTTGAGGGTTTAACGACGGCATGATGCGGCAAATAAAATCCAGCCTTGTCTTCGATGGATAATTTACTTGGCGGAATTTGTCTCATATGGCCCAGCGTAATATACTCTTGCATGAAACTGCGATATTGTTTGTAAAGCAGCGGATCATTTGCCAATCTACGTTCCATTGATATTAAACAAGAGACTGCCCTACGCCTCGAATTGCCCAATTGTTGTGGTGACTTAGTAAATGGAAGACGAACGATAAAATGACCGGTAGAGTCAATACGCAGATGAGTTTTAAAATGAGTCTCACAGAATATTTCCTCTTCGGTCAAGTGACAGGATTGTGTAGATATGGTTTCCAACTCCCAAAATTTGGTTAGAGTCTTATCAATGTCGGAATCCACTGTTACTTGAAAGGAGTGGTCACTGTTGCCATTGACTTGGTAGTGTGGCCCAGCTACTATCCATCCAAAGATTGTATTTTGTAGAATGGGCTCTGTAGGAGCATGTTGAATTTGTCCATACTTTAAGACTTGGAAGAAATAATCTGCTCCAATTAAGATGTCGATGTTTTGACTTTTGTAAAAGTACGGGTCAGCCAAATCGACTTCATGAATCCAAGGCCATGCACTCGTTGATATGTCAATGGAAGGTATAGGCGTAGTAATATGTTTAATAATCAAAGCTCTGACTTGTAATTCGTTTTCCCCTTCGACCTTGAGATGCACCAATACCTCACCCTTAGTTGTTGCGACTTCGATGGCTGATAAACCACTTATAGCAGAACGATGATATTTTCGTTTGAGGCTGAGACTTTGAGCACATGTTTCCGAGATGAACGTAACCATAGATCCAGAATCCAATAAAGCTCTGTATGGCCTGAAATTTCCAAGATTATCTCGTCCGTACACCAATGCGGTTGGAAGAAGGGTTGATGCACGTGAAAGTTGCATGTTCTTTATTTGGGTGGATTGAGGGTCTTGTTTTTAATGACATAGAAAGTTAGAGTCAGTTGTTATGTTTTGCTGCTCAACTGTTGCTGCTTGTATGAAATCTTGTTGGTTATTTGATGTAATTGGCTGAAAGACATGATTATTAATATTGTTATGTGGATAAATATTCATTAAATTCGCCTGAGAGTTATTCCGCGATGGTTTAGGGTCTGCATTGGTGTTGGCTGCTGGATTATTGAACGCAGTTTCTTCGCGGGACGATGTGTTGCTTGAGAAATCGAGTGCAGATGGAGAATCATTTATTGCAAAAGCTGTGTAATGTGTTTGAATTGGTGAGTGCTGGTGAAGAGATGAATGATGTTTTTCGTTGCAGTAGTGACATCGGAAAGTTGAGTTGCACGAAGATGTTTGATGTCCATCATGTAGGCAGTTAAAACACAACTTTGAGCGAAGAACCATTTTCCTCCTGTCTGAAGTAGAGAGAGCTTTGAAATTTGCGCATTTGAACAGCGGGTGGGTACCGCTGCACTTGGGGCACCGGCCAGATGCCAAACCTGTGCCTAATAATTTGCTTGTTGACTGTGTTTGCATTGTGTGTTGTTGTTGCATAGTGTACTGTTGTTGGAATGAAGAGGCATGAAATGAGTATGCTTCCAATGCATCGCACCTTTCATTGAGAAATTTGATAAAGTCGTCGAACGAGTGAAATTTCTTTTCAGCTGCCTTTGTTGCCCACTGTTGCTGCGAATCAGTATCCAATTTTTGTAGCAGTATGTAGATTAGCCAAGGATCGCGTTTTTCTGCATCAGCTCCTACCGTTGTCAAACCTCTGATAACTTCGTCTGATGTGTCAGCAAGTCGTCGAAGTTCAGTAGCGTGATTGATATGCGGTTGCTCGATGAAAGTTTTAATATAGTTATTGATAATTTGCTTTTTTCTATCGTAGCTGTCTACAAGTTTTTCCCACGCTGTATCGTAGTTTTGCTCTGTAACAAGCAAGTGTCGAATTTGCCAGGCAGCTTCTCCTACTAACAGGCCTTTCAAATACTGAAATTTCTGTATGTTTGTTAATTAGGTATTTGTATGTACTGTCGATTTGTAAAGACCTTGAAATGAAGTCTGCTTTCGATGTCTTTAGAGTCAGCTTCATCTGGTGGTGCAAGAGCGTATGTTTTTATTTTAGAGATTGTACCATGAGCCCTTGCTCTTTTTTGTTTTAATGCTGCTAGTTCTGCATTGTTAATTATGAAATATTAGAATTTACGAGAAGCTTGTTATATTTTGCTATGGAGAAATGTGCTTTGTTTGACACTTCGACAGATCGAGATGGAAGGGCGTAGTATGTGTATGCGTTATGTGTATATATTAATTTCGTTTTGTAATCCACTGTATGACGTTTGCTAGAGGGATTATCTGTGTATGTACCTAATGTCGTTGAATGTAGTTGTGTAAATTAATTGTTATATGCATGAAATGTAAGTGTTGATAAAGCTGATTTGTGTGTAATTGTGCGATTGAAATGGCGATTTGAGATTTTCTAGAAAATTTGATGTATGAATATTATTTTGATTAATTGTAGGTGTATATTTGATTTTCTGAATAATAAATTGCTCGAAGGACCATGTTGTGGTGGTATTGTTGTCACTCGTCAGTTTCGACCGCCTACTTGGGTCTTCGAAAACTAACTATGTAATGTAGTACATACCTTTACTGACCTACACCCTAAAAATGCGAGCAAGATATTTCATTGCAAAATCATCGGCCCCACCCAGCGTTGCCAACCCGGATCGAAGATTTTATGCCTCATTCCGAAAAAAATTATGCCTTTTTCAAAAAAATTATGCCTTTTTGGTAAAAAAGATAAATAACGAAGAAAGTTTCAATTTATGTATTAAACTTTTATTATAAGACACAAAGGTAAAAAAAAACAATAATTAATAACTAAAATTATGAAAAACAAAAACTAACTTCACGTATGACAGTGTTTATTCGATTAACCTGCACCGAAGTCATCGCGATCAGTTGAACTTGAACTCATCTTTAAAATAAACTATTACAAAATGTTTTTAAAATTTATTTTTTACCAGTAACGAAAACAAAATTTAAGGTCGGCCGCACATTGGAGGCGTTTTCGTACGAATTTGACTCGTGCGATCTGGTACGAAAACGGACGAATGATCCCGACTTTCTAAGTAGGTACAATGGGAGCCCGCACCGCCCATTGGATGCGAGTTAGTCGTACGTATACGTATGTGTAGTTCCGCTTCCGATGTCCGAAAACAATCTGAACTTGTTAGAATTCTTTAACACTTTCGTACGTTGAAATGAAACATTGAAAATATATTAACTTGGTTTACGGGCACAAAAGGGGTATGGAACACAAGGTACGGACAGTATGGGGTCATTATATAGTAGGTTAGGTTAGGTTAGGTTGAATAGGGTGTGAGTTCATCACATTGGACTAGGCACCATATTGGACCCATCGCCATCCCTGGGGAACCTTAACGGTCAAACAACCTAAACCACTTCGCCCATACAATTAATTTCCCTACAGAATCTGAAAATTACTTTTGCTTCAATTTTGTTTGCGAGGCCAACCTCCTCCAAATTGTCGAAGAAGTACCTACCAAGGTATTTCCTCCTGTATACCGAGCAATAGCTTGACATTCACAGAGGAGATGAGTTATATCCTCTGTGACCTGTAAGTCTTCGCAATACCTGCATATGTCTGTATCTGTTAGACCTAATCTCATGGCGTGCTTCCTGAGAAGACAGTGCCCAGAGAGTATCCCTATTGCCATTCGTAGCCTTGATCTGCTGAGCTTTAGTAATTCTACAGATTTTTTCCGATCTAGGTTAGGCCACAGAGCCTTTGAGACCCTGTGACCTACTATATTCAACCATCTCTGATCTGCCCTATTTTTAATATTCTCGAGAATAATTCTCTTGGCCACGGCTATTGGTGGTTTTATGCCCTCAATTGTTTCATTAGGTGGAAGCTCTGCTCCGGTTTTGACCAGAACATCAGCCCGTTCGTTACCCTCAATATCTCAGTGTCCGGGTACCCAACACAATCTGACCTTGTTCTGCGCGCATAGTGCTTTGAGCATTGTGCGGCAGCTCCTGACTAGTTCAGATTTGATGATGAAGGACTCTAGCGCCTTTAGCGCAGCCTGACTATCAATGTAGATAGCGATATTCTTGTTGGATTATATAGTAAGTCTTCCATAATATAATGAAGTTCACTGAATTAATCTCTTTTTAAATATTCGGTTCTACGATAGTGACGACGCCGGCCGCCGCAATCTCCGAGTTAGGAGAAAATTATCTTCAATATACAGATTATTCATCAGGCCCAAAATTGCTAGTTTCATCCATATTTTGATGCATTCAGCAAAAATTGAAAATTTTTTTGCGTTCAAATTAAATTCATGTAAATAAATCAACAAAAAAATTAAAAAGTCTGACAAAGTGTGACAAAGTGTGAGGCCTGGCCTGAGCCTGACAGAGACCTTAAAAGCCTGACGTCTGGTAACCCTAACGACCGCGACGGAGCAAGAACAGCAACAATTCCAGTAGCAGCAACAGAACCAGAAGCAGTGTTGCCGCTAAGAGAAAAAAAATCCGCTAGGCTACAACTTAAAATCCTCCAGAAATGTTAGTTTTTGTATTGCAAAAATTCCGCTAGAATTCGCTAAAATATCAAGCTGAAAGTAAGTTCTTAAGAAATGCATATTCATATTTAAATGTAAATTATTATTGAATAAAATATAAATGAAAAAACAAAACAATCAACAAATTCAAGATAGCAAAAAAACACAAAATCAAGTAAAGATAAAAAAACCTTTTAGAAAAAAGCAGAAAGTTAAAAGTTACAAACTGGGATCCCTACGTCATTCCTTTTTCGAAAATCCTTTATTGAACATAATATCTCTTTTTTTTTTCTCTTTTTCCAAAATCTCTTACCTAGCTACACAATTACTTATTTATTCCCTCATTAAAATTCCCTTTTCGTTAATTTAGAACTTATCCGTTTTCTTCTTTTTGTAACTTCAATTTAACTTCACCCAGTCCCAGTGGCAACATGACGCGTGCTGATTCCATTTTCTATAATGGTAATTAAAAACACTCTTACCTACTTTTGGCGGTAAACCTAAGCAAAGAACATAATAAATATAAAGTTTGCATAATACCCATACCCAACCTTGCACCTACTCCAAATCCTACAGGCTACAGTGACCAAAAGCAAGGGGGTTGCATACTTACGTATGTTATGGGATAGTTTTAAAAAAATAAATACACTCATACCTCGGTTAACGGCCAAGATACGTTCCTCAAAATCAGGCCGTAAAGCGATATGCCGTATAACGAATCATAGTTTTTTAAACAAACCTATACAGAATCTATTAGATTGGTTCCAAATCTTCAAAAAAACAACCAAAAAATGCATAAAACGTTATAAAAAATGGATTTATCGTTTTAACTTTGGAGAGCAGTGGCGTTTTTATATTGAGAATTAAAATAATATTTCCATAGCCACATACAAAACGAAAAAGAACATAATAATATTTATTTATACAATCGGTCGGTCCGTCGTTGGTTGTTTTGCATTATTTTTCTTAATTTTTGAATAGCAGTTAATGGCTACGTTAGCATCTCTTAAACTTTAGCACTGCGTTTTTCGTTTTGATGGCTTTGGTATTTTTAAATAATAATATTTATTTATACAATCGGTCGGTCCGTCGTTGGTTGTTTTGCATTATTTTTCTTAATTTTTGAATAGCAGTTAATGGCTACGTTAGCATCTCTTAAACTTTAGCACTGCGTTTTTCGTTTTGATGGCTTTGGTATTTTTAGGTAAGGACATCTGAATTAAAATCTATCTCTCAAACCAAAAAGGGAAAAACCCCTATCAAGGATATTCAAAATGAATAACATCGATGTTGACTTTGTTGTATCTACCTCATTATGCTTCTGTAGTTTGGAGATAATGTAGTTTAGATACATACTTTTTGGTATGATAGAATCGAAAATCAAGAAAACAATAAGAAAGAACAAATTCGCAGTGTAAAATAGACAAATTAGGCAAGTTACATATTATATATTCTTATCTGCAGCATTTTAAGAACATTTAAGAGAAATGTTAATTTTTTATTTGGCCGTTGTAACGAAAAAAATTGGCCGTAAAAAGAAAATTAAGCATTAAAAAATAAAGGCCGTTATAGCGAAAGGCCGTATAAAGAGCGGCCGTATAGAGAGGTATGAGTGATAAATCAGTTTGAATACAAAATATTAGCCCGTCCCTTGAAAATAAATGAAATGTTAATACAAAAAAAAAACAAAAACTCTGTTGTTAAAATTTTTCGTTATTTAATTACCTCATATCTTCGGTTTTTATGATCCGATTTTTATGAATTATTTATTTTTTGACACTCCATTCTGTCGCGCGACAGAATTAATAACACCAAGGGATTTCAACACACGGGTTTTTGGAACAGGCGTTTTTGGAAAGGGAATTTGGGAAAAGAGATTTTGGAAAATGATATTTCATCACCAACCCTTTTTTGACAGGGTTTGTAGTACCTACCTGGGTTTGGTAGTGAAAAATCGCTAGAATTAGCTAGATTTTAATTTAGCGACAACATTTTATTAAAAATCGCCGGGAATCTTAAAAATCCACTAGATCTAGCGACAAAATCGCTAGAACGGCAACAGTGATCCAGAAGCAGATTGCATTATGTTTGATTATGTTTGAGGGAGCATTTTGGTGTTGTGGACGCAACTCGTTTTTTGGATAAAACTTAAATGGGCGTACACGAATACCATTAAGCCACATAATCAGAGTTGAGAAAATTATCCAACAAATCCTCTGGGACTCCCAATTTGAAATTTATATGCTTTAAAGCAATTTCATCGGTTCCTTCTCGAATAAGACTATGGCAGTTCAGTTTCGAGATATTTACGTTAAATGTAGACGAAAGATATTCCTGTATGGTTAAAAATAAAAAAATTCAATACCATTATTATTAGAGCGTATGTTTTGTTCCTATAGGTGCAGCATTTTTCTTGACAGTGTTTTTAGTTGCCTCCTAAGGCAATCGCATCAGTTTCGTTGGCGATAGATATGCATGAGTCTGAGTTAGATTGCATTACAGAATCAGCAGATTTAGAGGTTGATTTAGTAGGCCTCGCTTTAACTTTGGTGGCAGTAGAAGCACTTCGAAAATTTGTATGATCTACGAGTGAAAAAAAAAATATTTTATCAGTTTCCTCTCGACTTTTCGATCCTCATGGATTACTTTGCCCAATAGTTACCAAAGCCAAAAGCCTGTTACAAGAGCTTTGTCTAAGAAAACTAGATTCGGATGAGTCGATTCCGTTTCGCCTTGATACAAGTTGGGAAAATTTCAAAACCAATCTGACGCAACTTCCCGAGGTTAAAATACCACAGTTTGTGGAAACATATTCAAACGCGAGGATTCAGAATCAGAGTCATGGATTTGCCGACGACGCTTCAATGAGAGCCTATGGGTGCTGTATTTACATACGAAGCCAGACCGCTGAGGGTATCAAGTCGACGCTATTAACAGCAAAGTCCAAGGTGGCCCCTTTGAAAACCAAATCGCTTCCGCGATTGGGACTTTGCGCAGCGCATACTCTCTCCAAGTTGTGGATGAGAGTATCGGCAATGTTGAATCTTGACATCGAGCAAATTTATTTTTGGATTGATTCCGAAAAAACTTTTCATTGGATAAAAACACATCCATCAACTCTTTCCACCTCTCCCTCTCAGAAATCCAAGAGTGGACACAAAATCTATTATGGAAACTTGTCCCAACAAAACAAATCCAGCAGATATTGTAATAGTTAGGAAATTGAGGGAATTTGGAAGTGAAATATGACAAGGAACAGGAAATAGACAGGGACAATAATTTCGAGTGCGAAGAGCTTGGCATGCTTGCTCAGCACGGCTCAGCTCGCCGGAATGGTGTGATTCTTGCTCCCCACCGCTCGACCTAACCCACTACAACACATAAAATATGCTTAAAAACAAACATCTAGGTATACTTACTTTCCCTTCACCTTCTACGGACGGACCAACCTACAGCTGTACTTTCCTGGTAGCAAATGAACTATGTAGCAATCAACAACGAAATTCACACGTGGAAATAGCAACCAAATTCCAAACAGCAACTATCCTATACAACCACACCAAACTAATCCACAGCGCAATCAAATAATCCACAGAGCACCCACAAAGCTAATTCGGTAGAATTCCAAAAACGAGCGTGCGAAAATATCCACAATGAAGAACCCAATTAAATTATTGAAAAATCCAAATAACTTTGTCGAAAAGATTCCAAAGACAATTAATTCCAAATATACAGGATTATCGATAAAACGATCCGGCTCGATACGGACCAAAAATGAGCGGTAATCTACGACGATGTGATGCGAAAAAATAAATATCAAAAATCCAACGATGGGAAGAAAAGAAACGAACGAATTTCCCTGGTTAGCTTCTTACAAAATATTTATTATTACCACCTTCGATGCTGGTCCAAATCCAAGTGACCGAGAAACAATTACATTTTTCGTTAGACGAATAAGCACAAAACAGAATAGGCAATAACATAGAATTGCAGTAATTAACAGCAAGTAACAAGAGAGAAATAAGAATTTTACGTTAGTTGATTATCTAATTTAAGAGAGCAATTATTGAATTATGATATAATATATAGGGTATGTTACGTAATTATATGTATGCTGAACGCATAATATTTCCAAACAACTGTTATGTCGAAAAGTTAATATTTTAGAAGATATTTACAAAAAAAACTCAATCAATCGCCACAATTGGAACTTCCATTCCAATCCTAATGCATACCCATCTCATACACCATTGTCAATGTCACCACACCCACACGGCCACACGGCCACACGGCCACACGGCCACACGGCCACACTCCCATACGCATAACACTATATATATTATCTACGCGCAAGCAAACCGAGAGAATTACTCCGAAAAGGGCGTGGCTTGTGTGTTTAGCGCTCTCGATGCATTATGCGTTGTTGGATTGCATGGGGAGATTTCGTGTTGGATATGAGTGGAATCTGGAATGTCGTGGGCGTGGCTGGCAGTGGTGTGGTGGTTGCTGTGGGAGAAAATAATTTTTTTTTGGATAGGAGGCGGATCTTAAGTGAGAGACATAATTCATACCTAGGATTTTTGCATAAGAGATGTGCTTGAGTTGAGGAGAAAAATACCTTTTGTGAGGTTTGATGGGAGAGAATGGTGAATATTTTATGTTGTTGCTTGTTGGTGGCATGGTTGGTGGATGGAGGGTTGTGCTCTGGCCTCTCTCCCCACGATCATCGCATTGTTTCATATTCGTTGTATCGTGTTCGTGAATGCATTTTTGTTGCACGTGTGCTCTCTCTGTTTTGTATTTGTATTATTACGAGTTGGGCGGGGCCGATGATTTTGCAATGAAATATCTTGCTCGCATTTTTAGGGTGTAGGTCAGTAAAGGTATGTACTACATTACATAGTTAGTTTTCGAAGACCCAAGGCGGTCGAAACTGACGAGTGACAATAAAAACCTTAACTATGCATGCATATTATTATGAACTAACGTACGGAACCTTCGGTGCGCGAGTGACACTTGCACTTGGCCGATTTTTTTTAACAGCGCTCTATTGTTTTTTGTTGTGATGTTTTATTTTTAAGATTTTATTGCATTTTTTTCTTCTCTTTTGCGCATCTCTCTGTTTCTAATAACTGATCGCACCTTAGGTACACACGAAATGAATCTAAATCAGAATTTAAATTTAAGGAAGGAACAGCATCCTTCTTAATGTATTTTCTTCCCACAAACTCGGGACAAAAATGGTCTCCACAAACAAAGTATTTGCCTTCATTTTTAAAACCACGCGCCTGCCTGCACAAATTATTTAAAATTTCATTTTTTCCCCTAGAAGGGCATCTCTTTTCGTTTCCCTACAAAACGGAACAAGAAACTCCAGATAATCTCCTATCACCCATTGCTATTAAAAAAAATAACGCTGAAAAAGTAACGTTGACTATAAAATTTACGAAGAAAAATTGTTCAAACATATAAATCAACATCCGATCATTGGAAAGTCGACGGCGAATGAAGTAAAGTAACTTTAAATTAAATATATGTCCCGTTCACAATGCGGGCGTGATAACTAGGCGTCGCGCGTCGCTTATATACCTAACTATCAGTAAAATGCAACCGAAAAAAATTCTGTTGCTTTTTTTGAGCACTTAAAATTAATGACTGAACTCAATCTTGGTCTTAAAATGTTGCTTATGCATTATAAAGTTAGTTAAAAATAAAAAATTACCAATTGTTGTCTAAGGTTGAAATAAGAGCACATTGTTTCTTATGAGGCAAGACACACCAACACATGTTTTTGGTTTTAAGTGTTTCGGTGGTGGTTGTTGAGAATACATGCCATTTTCGAATTCGAACCAGCGCCAGCGTCGTTGACGATAATTGCCTACTTTCTTAGAGCGCAACACACACCAAAGAAAACAAAACATAAAAACCAAAGCAAAAAAGAAAAACATGTTTCGTTCCCTATAGTTAACCTGTTGTTTTTGCGAAACGAAATTTACCTAAATGCTTTTAAAATGTAAATATGTAAGATTTGCACAACTTCATCGTCTGAGTCCAACCAACACTAAAAGTAAGTCGCAAA
The DNA here is from genome assembly GCA_955612985.1 of Cheilosia scutellata. Taxonomy (NCBI): domain Eukaryota; kingdom Metazoa; phylum Arthropoda; class Insecta; order Diptera; family Syrphidae; genus Cheilosia; species Cheilosia scutellata. Next base: position 81,279,331 of record OY015312.1, on the reverse strand, counting down.
TTTCACACCAAACAAAAGACAAAACGTTTTGTTTTGTTACATTCTGTTTCGCTTGGTGTGTGTTCAAATAAAAAAAAGTTTTTTGACTTTCGAATCAAAAACGTGTTGTTTGATCTGGGGTGTTTTCAGCCTAAATTATCTAGAAAACGACTTTATTAATTTTTTCGTAGGTACGTACATCTTTTTCTGTGCGTACCTACAACGTACATCTTTTTATGTTCAACGTCTGTCAATTCCAGAACAGGTTCCAATGAATTCCTATGAAACTTTCAATCAAAGGAAATGCATGCAGCAATACACAATGGCGACCATTTCGGAAATTTGGAAAAATCTCGCCCGAGACACCGATGACATTTACTCTCTGAGTGGGATAGAACATTTTAATAGAAATGTACTTAAGGTTGCCACAGCCAACGTTGCCATATTCACAGTTTTAACTGTAAATTACAGCTTTTAGACAAGTTTTCAAAATAACCTTCTACCTAGTACAAATTACAGTTTTTTTTTAAAGATCAGATTTGAAAGAATAAATTAAAATGTGTTTTAAATCGTAGTGCTTCGTATTTAAGCATGTTATTTTATTTAAAATGAATTTTTTTGTGTTATTTTAGTTAGTTAAAAATCGTAATTTCAAAAAAATCGTTTGGTTTTTGAAGGTTACAGTTTTTTTGGTTAAAAATACAGTTTTTTTTTTTTGGGAATTTACAGTTTTTTGAAAAAAAAAATCTGGCAACATTGGCCACAGCCCACAATTATCCGAGGAAAATTATTTTTATATAGCCCAGTTGATGCACGGCCTAAGTTGACAAAAGGCATAAGAGGTAGTGTAAGGTGTGGGTGTGTCTCTTATTGGGATTGTTTGGGCATGAATTGGTGGTTGGTACCTTATCGAAAATCTTAAATTAGGTACCTAGATATAAGAAACATGGAAAGTCTAGAATATTGTAATAATGGCTAATGCGTCCACATAAAAATTACTTACGGTTTTGAATCCTCTGTACATAACACGAATTTCTTGTTTTGAAAATTTGGTTTGGCGACACAAGTCTTCTAATGCCACTGGAATCGGTTTAGGCACACGTGTTGGTTCCAATTCATAAACTACGTCCTCTATAGGACTGTCTGGAGGTGAAGTCATTGCTATTCAATCCTTCATCAATAACAGTCGTTCTTCAGTATATTTAACTATTTCATTGACCTGTAAATATTGAATAATTAAAATTGCGAAAATATTTAATTTTATTTAAAGGAGTAGATAATGTATTAAGAATTCGGTCTGTAAAGGTGGGTTTCCACATTTCGGTTGATTCTCAAAGTTTGACAGCTCTTGTTTATGTCACTGAACGATACCTCTGTCTGTTCATTTCCACTTATGTCAATTATTGGCAATCTTTTGTCAGTTCATTGACACAATAAAATGAACAGTGTGTTTGTCAATTCACTAAAAGCTATTTCCACTTGCGCTATCAATTGGAGTTGGAATTGTTGCAATATCAAAGAGAGAACGAATGCTTAGTTCAATGATTCAAGATGAACTGATTTATTTCACTATAGGTAGGTACTTATAAGCGAACAATTCTTGTAAGAAAAATATACTATAATGTATATGACGTGACACCTATGTAAAGAGAGTAGCGCTATCTGATAGTGTTATTATATTATAAAGACGAAAATTAGCAAACAGGGTGTAACACTTTTATTTAAAAACATTAAATAAACTTTTAAACTTAAACATTCCCACTTTTATAAATGGTTTTAATTAGCAAGTCCATTCGTCCCAAAAATAGAAACTCACACAAACGAATGGTTGCGAGAAGCTAGGCCTAGGGTGTCTACCGCCTGTTGCGCCACCTATTTATTTATTTATTTAATTAGCAAGTAAATTTATTAAAAAAAAAAATAAAATTTAGGAATTCAAAGCAGTTGGTAATGCCCATCTCATAGCTCGAAACCTTTGAAATTTATCTTTCGGTAATGCCTTCGTGAAGATATCACCAACTTGATTGTGAGTTGAAACATACTCTAGCTCGAATAGCTGCTCTTCAAACTTCTCACGGATGAAATTAAAACGGACATCAATATGCTTTGTCTTATGGAATTCAGGATTCTTAATGAGCCTGATGGCTCATTGTAGATGTAGATGTAGAGTCCACACCAGTCCTTTTACTGCCTGACATGCAGCCACAAACATAAAAATATTGCGTGCAGTCAAAAAAAAAAAAAAAAATCTGAACCGCGACAAGATGGTAACCACTTCACTATTTCTATATCTCACTATTTGTGGAATCACTTTACTAACCTTTAAGCTACGAGTACACGACATCGACATGCCAAACATGACATATGCATGCCAGTCTGACGGCAATTCGACGTCAGAATATGTCATAAAAGGGTGCATGTCGTGTACTCGGCATATTATTGACGCTGACATATGTTGGCATGCGTCTGTCACCCATATCTCCGACTCAGAATGGACAGTTTTTAATCCATTGACATCGTAGCCATCCTTTGATGGAATTTGTTACTTTATGCCTTTTGATAGAAAGAAGACGAACCATATTTTGGGATATATACTATATTTATTTTGAAATGTCACCAGAAAGCCCTAAAATATTAAAAATTTGAGTAATTTTTTTTTCGCTTGCAAAAATTAAGATTTTATGGCTTTCTGGTGACATTTCGAATGACGACGATGACTGCAGGGGGTGGAATATGTCAGATGGCAACCCCTTTTTTCAGTCCGATGACAGGTGGACAAAAAAATCAATTCCGCCACCGTTTCCAATTATCCTCAGGCACAAAACCACCAATTGGTACCCTTAAAGTCAAATTAATTACACAGGTTTTTTTTTCTTTGAGAGGACCCTAGGGACCTTCAAATAAATCACCGGAATTAATAAAAAAAAATTTTGCCAACAGGTACTCGATGTACGTAGGGTAAAATTTCGTTTATTGTTTTTGTATAATGCTGAGTATTTTAACCCTAACTAGTCTGTTATATTTAGCGCTAGAAATCAGATTTTTAAAGAAAAACCACAGTGATTTGGTAGACGTTATATATCAAAGGTTCAGAAATATGAGTTCCTGTAGCTTTTCAGGTAACCTTGCCAAGCGTATTGAGACACTACGCGTCTGATGATGATGATATTCCCGTTTAGAGAAAAAAACTGATCACGCTTATATAACTTAACACCGTCAAACCGATTACACATGCTGGCCAAGCGTCTGGGTCAATAAAATGAATTTCCAGGGAAATTCACCTGACAAACGGAAATGCAAGCTATGGGAAAATAATATTGTAAGAAATTTGGAATTTCAATGCAAGCTTTGATAATGAAGAAAATGTTGTTATAATTTAGTCGTAATTGATTCTTTGAGAAATAAAGGTGAGAGCAATCTGCTCTTAATATATTTTTTTTTACAATTTTTGAGTAAATCTATTTTAACTGGCGCCCAACGTGGGGCTGCGTTCTGTAATGCCCAAAAAACACGTGCAGAATTCACTGCGCAGCAGGATTAGAATACACATGTTCTTATGTGGTGATACAAATGTAAATTCTGCAGCCACCGCAGCGCTGCAACATGTCTCTATTTCTAAATCCACTGCATAGCAACGCAGTGAATTAAATTAAATAGACTTGGCAGCATCTCGAGTGAACTCAGGCAATAACCAAGCCTAAAACCAGTGAAAGTGATTGCAAATAAAGAGTGGACAACTAAGCCACCAACATAACAGTAAACACTGACAGGCGCCCTAACAGTGGCGGACTAAGGGGGGGGGGGTTGGCGGTCCGCCCCGGGTGGCAGACTAATAGAGGCTGCCATCAGTAACAGCAAAATAACAATTTTGCACATTACACAAAATAAAAACACAATTAAAACAATAAAACGAGTTTTGGGCCATCTTCAAAAATGCAATAATGTCCAAATTGAAGCGGAAATAAAATCCAAACAACAAATATATGGGGAGAAGCGAGAGAAACAGGGTGCAGTTCCGAACTTTACATACAAAAAACCTCGTACCCACTCCAAATCCTACATCGACCCCAAGCAAGGGGGTTGCAGAGGTGAGCATGCCCCCCCATACATATCCCACTGGTATATACATAAATAATATATTATATCCACAATGCATAAACAGTAGAATATGTATTGGGGGGGGGGGGGGTGCTGCCCACCTGCAACCCCCCTGCTTTACATTTTACTTTACACATTTTTCTCAGCATCTATACGCATCGTTGGGATATTCTCATAAAAATGTAGGTTGTCAGTCAAGAGACTTGTAGACACTAGATGGAGCGCTCATCACGAGGCCGTTAAGCCATTGAAGGAAAATTTCGTGAAGATGTAGGTAGATAGGTAGGTGTGGCGGTTTATTAGAAAACCCAAGTAGCACTAAGTGCCGTCTTGTTACCACAACTCATTTGACCTGGTTGTTAAAGTTTGTCGAAGTGGAGAGTTTAGATCCAACCTGTGGAGTTCAAAAATGTTATAAGTTCTTTGATGTTATTCTTCGAAACTTCCTCGAGGGATGTGAAGAAGGGTTTACCCAGAGCTCGCTGTCTAGTCGTAGCTAGTGCCGGACAGGAGCAGAGGTAATGAATGATGGTTTCTTTTTCGGTTGCGTCGTTACAACTACGACAGTGGGTATTATGTGGGATGCCTAATCTGAATGCATGGTCCCCTATAGGCCAGTGGCCTGTGGTTATCGCGATTATCCTGGCTATATCTTTATATTCGTGAAGATAGTTTCAATTTCAACTCTTGAACTCCTTTGTGATCCTCAATAGGGAAATTTGGATACAAGAGGTGCTGCAACCATACTCTTATCTGCTGTATGCGACTTTACGTTTTTGTGTTATCTTTCAGTCTGGTGCGATATTTAGGAAGAAGTTGATGCAGCACAGAAATACTTGCAAAAATTCGGGCTCACTTCAGAAAAAAGTGTATTAAAACTTGAGGCGCTCGCGAGTTTTCTTCATGAACATCGTGATGAAACCATAAAAGAGGCCATAATATAATGATGACAAATATGGTGGTCCAAGACGTTTTGCAGGCGGTCTTCTTCCTGCAAGACGCTCTTAAAGTAGCCCAAAAATCGATTTTTTACACTTAGGTATGCCTAAAATTGCAAAATGTCGATTTTCGAGCCCAGCATGCAAACAATTCGCAAGCTAGCACCCGAAAAACATTTCAACAAACACCGCCTCCAGTTCCCACAGAAACGCCAATATTCACAACAGGCCCATCAGCCACACAAAATGCAGAGAGTTTAACCTATGTGAAGTTGGCCCGCACTTTTCCAAAAAAGGTTTGGACTTTTAGAGTTCGATAGGCAATCGTTTGTAGTTGTTTGTAGTGAATTTTTTTTTCGTTTTTTCGTTTGTGAAAAATCGTCTGTTTTCTATTGCACCTACCCTTCTCTCTTTAATAAAGTCATCAAAAATTATTTCCCACTAACAGGTAATATTTTTTCCCAATTTAGGCAACTACAGCGTAGCCCCATTTTGTCAATCGTATGTTTCGAAAACGGTGCAACAACAAATGATGAAATTACACGTGTCTATTCTCAATGAGAATATAGGTATAGCCTGTCCCAACTTAAGTGAAAATTTCTTGCTGAAAATGCATTTTGATAGTGGTCATCTTTTCCAATTTATTCAAAAAGCTAAAACTCATTACCTAGTGGCAGTGCTATCACTCTGTTGTGCCTAAACTTTGCAATTGATCGTGAGATAGGTACCTACCTCCTGGCAATGTCGAAACATAAATCAAAACTATGTAATTCCAACGAATAAGACAAGATGCAGGTATCTACCTACTTAAATACCCCTTCCATAATATTCAATATTCAAATTGAATCGGGGTTTCCTACGTAATCGCAGCCAGCACCAATCAAACTTCTTATTAAGTGCTCATTTCCGGTTGTAAACCTCCCCCATCACAAAAATCCGTCACCATACAAACGAAGTGTAAATCGCAACGGTGCGGGTACGGTCGATGAACAAATCACAGGTTATTGGTATTTCCCATCAGGAATGCGGACACTCCTTTATTGTCATGGTTTGTTGCATATGTGCAACGTCATATTTTTTGCTAATGAATCTCTGTATGCTCGCTTTCATTCGCTCCTCTTCCAGAACGATACGCATTCGATCACTTTCACAGCTAAACATCACACCGACACGATCCGCATGACAGGCCAAGAAAAGTTAGTGCGCTACATTTTATTTGATTGGTCATACCATCCACGTACTCAACTCATACCTCATAGTATCTTTGCTCATAGGTTCGCTGTAAGGATGGCGGAACAAAAGCAACCCTTTGATGATAATGCGCGTCTTTGAAATTAAATTTGCCTTCCATTTCTTTGCAAAGAGCGTCAGATTTAGCAATAAAATATGTTTTCTTTTCAATACAAAAAAGACGAGGGTGTAGGTATTGTAAAAATTTGTTTTTTTTCCTGTTTGCCTATCATTAAGGATATCAGACTGTTGCGGAGCCTTAATAATTGGGTAGCGACATAAGTCCGCGCGACATATCTCCGCCGAACTAAGTATGACATATCTCCGCGCGGAGTTATGACGTTTTAAAACGCGCGCGGAGATATGTCGTTCATAGTTTGGCGGAGATATGACGTTTTCAAAACACAGAAAAATGCATGTATTTTTATTGACTAAAAATATTATACATACTGCTAAATACCCCAGAGTAAATATAATTAATGCCCCTATTATGTAAGACAACTCAACTTAGTTGAGTTGAGTTGTCTTCAATTCAACTCAACTTTCACACAACCCAAACTAACAACAACTTATAGACAACCACTACCATCTTTGTTGTGTTTTGACAGACAACTTTTCTATCAAGGTTGTGTATTACAATACGGACAATACCGAATTTTGAATTAAATAAAACCAAAGTGACAACTCAACTTTAGTTGTAGTTGTCTTACATAATAGGGGCGCATAAACTTTAGCTCCAGGCGCCTCACAGTGGGCCGCTTTGTATGGGGGAGCGGAAAAAAATCTATAAAATCTGAACTAATAAACTTAGAGCAATGAAATTTTGCACACCTATTCGGATCGGGCAAACACACATTTGGACAAATAAAAAATTGAAGGTAGGAAAAATGAAGTTGAACTAAAAATTGAATATCTCAGCCCTCCCTCAACAGATTAATTTTATTTTGCATTTAACTGAAAGCCCTATATTTCTCCTAGTCCTGGTTGAGTTCTTTCCAATTATTATTAGGAAAGAAATTCTTACTTTTGTAACATTACCAAATTCAAAACCGTGTTTTTTTTAGTCTAAACCAGCGAGACTAATTTATTCACTACGTTCAAAGTGGGATCAATGGGGCTCCAATTCTTTCAAAAACAGTTAGCTGAATACTGTAGCTTTCTAATAAATGTAACCACTAGACGTAGCTTAGTGTAGCTAAAACTGTAGCTCAAGGGAAAGAATAGTAAAGTATTAATTTTAGGGCACTTGGTACTAACCCTTATATTATTATTATTATTTTTTTTTTTTTTTTTTTTTTTTTTTTTTTTTTTTTTTTTTTTTTGGAAGCTGAAGATAGATATTATTCATTAAAGAAATTAAGTTTTAGCAAACGGTTATAAAAATGCTACTTTTTTTGTCAAAGAGTTATTGCAAGAAAATACATGAAATCTAAAACTAAAAGAAAGGGCAACTTTGGTGCGATGTATCTCAAAAATTCTTTGACATAAATTTCTCAAATTTTGGTAAAACATAGAACAGATATATATCTTTAAAAAAAAATCAATATTACGAATTTCATTTTTAGCATTTATTTTCGCATTTTCCCCACTGTGCGCCTGCCAGACAGTTGGTGACATACCCTTAGCGGAGCGACGAAGTCGCGTTAGCGGCTAAACCCTGCGAAAAAAAGGCCACCCACCCCATATTTTAAATACACCAAACTTTCTTACAGACGCCTATCTCAGCGCGGAGATATGTCGTTCTTAGTTCGACGGAGATATGTCGTTTTAAAGGCGACATAGCTCCGCGCGGAGATATGACGTTTTCAAAACGACATAACTCCGCCAGAAAAAAAGCGACATAATTCCGGTCGAAAAATGTACTGGGCGGAGATATGTCGGCGGAGATATGTCGCTATGCCTTAATAACTTCTAATTGTAAACACTGCTGTGTGAACGCACTCTTTTCAAGTGTGTAATGTGCTACCTACCATGCCCACACACCCACTAAGTCCGTACACTACACTAAGCACTGTTGTTATATGATCTTAATTATCTTATTTTTTAAGATATTGAGGAGGTTTCCAGATGAGAAGATATTCACTCGTTTTTAGAGCATTTTTTAAGATTTGTAGAATTACAATAAGATATGTTAAGATTTTAACTTTAAATTTAAAATTAAATTCTAAAAATCTTTTCTGAATTAGCTCTTGTCATTAAGTTAGGTATATATGTAACTAATATCGAGGACCCTCTGGAATCGGCGATTCTGAACAGAATTTTTCTAAATTTTAACGCCTGCAGAGTCCGATTTAAATTAGCCGTGAAAAATTGAAGATTCGTAGAGTACAATTCAACATTTTGATACAATTATGTAGTTGAATCAGTTGCATTGTTAAATGCAATTCCCAAACAGTATGTCAGTTTGCTGAATACATTACAAATGGCAGGCTTGGGCTTTTGACCTAGTACGGTAGAGCTTAAAAGCTAAAAGTTTTCGGAAATTGTCAAGGATATCGACCCAAAAATAAGTTCAAAGCGGGAAATGTTACTTTTCAAAAAGATTAAGGTAGGTACTGAAAAAAACAGAAGTCTTTCTAAATGATTTCTAAAAACGTTATTTGCCTACAAATGTTTAAAATAAATACAAAGCTGTTTCATGATACTATAAAACTATAATGCAAATCTCGCAGTCACAGACTTGCACAGCATCGAGTTACTGAATTATGGTCAATAATTCTCTCTGTACAATTTCTAAGTCTGAATTTGGCTTCAAAAAATGTCTGCCAAATGCCGCGTAGAAATATATGTATTATGTACATTACACGGTACGACAAAACAAATGATTGTGAGAAGCTAGGCCTAGGGTGTCTACACGCCTGTTGCGCCACCTATTTTATTTATTTTTTTTTATAACACTCCTAGCAGATGAACACAAACTGATTCAATGTCGGAAAAACTATGTTAATACAAATTAACGATTTTAATGAAATTCTGCATTGAAATAATATGGTGTTCAAACTCAGTTCTTAAGAACGAAAATTTAAAAATAGTGCTATCACTTCACTTTACGGGTTGTAGGTAGTTACATACCCAATTTTGGTCTTTCCAAAATTTGTTTATTTTTTATTATTTCGTTAAAACTTGTAGTTTACTAACCTGGAGATAATATAATGTGTGCACTCGCACTACATTCATAACCTTATGAAACACTCTACTTATTAACCAATTTTCGAAGAAAAAAAAAACCTTGACATTCCGCGATATTAAATGGTTTCACTACATTGAACCTGTTTATTTGGTTGGTATTGTTTCATGAATTTATGCCATAATCTTAAAATTTGATGCGTTTTTTCGATTTAGGTACTGTTCACTCACATTTAAGATGAGTTAAGATATGAAACCGAAATTTGTAAGATCTAGAAAAAATCTTTATAACAACACTGACACTAAGTCCCATCGCATCGCATTTTACATCTCTAGGAGATGTATATAATAATTTCTGAGATAAATAATGTACTTGTACCGCAAATTTTGTGACAGCAACTCTTCTCCTACAAATCATACCATCTATCCCAAATATATGCCCCAAAAGAACAATGTTTACGGTACCAATGATATGACACTCTTGCTCTGCTCGGTGTGATACTGGCTTGTTTGAGTCGCTTTCAGTTAAACATAATCAAGCAGCCAAAGAAAGCTGACCGAAGTAGTTAGTCGCTCGTGTCAAAAGCAAAGCTCTTAAAAGTTGATAGTGTACACTGAATCAAATCGCGTAGGTGATATTGACGAAAATATTTTGTCAATCTTTGAAGAATTTATTATTCGAATCGACAATTTTTCATAAATCTTTTCGTTTTATTGAAAATTTAATATTCAAAATCAATAAATTTCTTCAACTCCTGTCCGATTTAGTATTTTATTCAAACGAATGAAATTTCGTCATATTGACAAACTGAAATCGTTGACTGAACTAAATCCCGTAGGTGATATTGAAGAAAATATTTTATTCATTTTTAGAAGAATCAGTTATTCAAATCAACAATTTTTCATAACATATTTTTAGAATCTTATGGGTTTTTCATCGATTTGAAGAAATTACTTTAAAATGTTATTGTTCGCTGTTGCGCTCGAAGTGATAAGTTTTATTCTAGAAAGTAAATTGCCAAAGTTAAGTCGGGAAAAGGAATTTATAAATTAAAGTAAAGCAATTAAATAAGTGCAAACGCTTGTAGGTGTTTCTCAAACACAATTGTATAAGGAAAACGTAAGTAGCTAATATAGAAATAATTTTCAAAATTTCGTCTATGATCCTTTACCTATACCTAATCTTAGTTAAATGAGTTTAAACAAAAATCACTATTAATTATATTATATTTCCCTACAAGGAACATGCTTTTCTAGGCTATCTCTCTCCTAGTTGGCTCAACCGTGGCGTTTGTGCGGAGGAGATACAACAAGAAAAAGAACACTCAGCCAACGATCACCATAAATCAACCGTAAGTACGTCGCTGTATTTTCCAATGACATAAAGTATAAACAAACTTTAATATTTTCAATTTGTTTAATTTTTCCAAATATAGGTTAGACCTTGTAGGACCTTTATCCAAACCTGCTTTCATCAATTCCAAATATGACAAGAACCATCTTCAAGTGTATTCACTTATAAATATGTATATGTAAGTTACCAAAAAAATGTCAACTTTATAATCTACGTAATGCTAAGAAAATAAAAATAAATCGTTTTTGACTTTAAAAAGTGTTTCTTTTTTGTTTTATTGTCAGTTTGGAAAAAATAAGCGATAACTGACGAAAAAATGCATTAATTTGAATAAATAAGTAAGTTAATTTGAAGAAAAACGATGCGTAAAATTTAAGAATATTTCTTCAATATCAATAAAGTGAAGTGTTGAAATGAAGAATTCAATTTCAATCTAAAGAAAGAATACGTAAAAATGAAGAAAATTTCTTCAATTTAAAGAGTACGATGCGTCGAATTGAAGAATGTATTTTCAATTCGAAGAATATTTTTTTTTAAATGAAGAACATGATAGAATGATGAAATTTTATCACTATAACAAATTTTTGTGGATTTAACACCTCAACGAAAAATTTTATGAATTTTTTTCAAAATGACAATATTTATTAAATATAACAAAATATTTGACAAAACAACGGACAGGAGGTGTTGACCTTATATTGATCGCCATTTCTTCAAATCTACCTACTTTTTTGTCAATATCACTACCAAATTTGGTTCAGTGTACCTATATAATTAAAAGAAAGTTTCTACAGTGCTATCAGTTATCACAGTTTTATTTGAGACTCCCGCATTAAAAAGAAAAAAACTAAACTTTTTCGCATCCAAGTGCAATTTACGCTAAGTAAATTATTCCCTCAATTCGAGGTAAGTCTATACGCGAAACGTGATCATCCTAGCATATCTTTGAACCGGGATTTTTCTTTTATCCTAGGGAATTGTTTATACTTTCCTCGACAAAAATCCAAGTGAAGTGCGATTGTGCTAAGTGGATCTGGTTCAACGACAAGATAGTTTATTGCGCGCAAACCACCTGTCTCGCTAGAGGAATAGCCCAATATCCCATTGATTCCAAGAGTACAGATCGAAGTCACCAGAATTCCATCGATACAGATTCTTATGCAGAATGCGTACGAGGAAACCGGGACAAACAGGCAATTTGTGATATACATCATATATATATTATATACCTACATTCATAACCACATGGTGTTCTGCACTGCTCTTGCATGCAGCATATAAAAGATACATATTATATACCTAGAGTTATACATGATACTTAAGCTCAATTTTTAAATAATAATTACATATAAAATTTATAGGTACATATAAAACACCATAACACCATAACATAATTATATACCTATAGATACCTACTTACTTAATTTTCCTAGCTTTGCATATATGAAAGATAAAAAAAAATAATTTAATTTTGATTGTTGCATCAACGCTCGAAACGAAAAGAAAACCCATCTATGTATTTAGTATTAGAAAAAAAAAAACAAAAGAACATAGTTTGAAGCTATAAAAGCCATACTCAGTTCACATTTCGAACCCTCTAAAATGTATGTACTTTTCTTCGCGGCTTAGTAAAAGATTAAAAAAAAATAATGAAACGTATATATATTAAACAATTAGAAAGAAATAAAGGTAGTTCCGGAAGATAATAGGCCTATTAACACCAGGGAATACATAGGTCGCGTTAGAGTGTAATTGACGATTTTGTTTTTGAGGAAAACTGAATTTGAAAAGGACATACCTACTACATTATAGACTTAGATTGAATTTTGCTGATTAGCATAATATAGTGATTAGGAATTCTTTTCGTTTTATTGTTTTTGAATTTTTGCTTAATTAATTTTTACAAAATAATGAAAATTCTTTTAAGATATTTTGTAATTGCTTTCCGTGTGTTTTTTTGTTTGGAACACCTGAATTTAATTTTTTTAGTTTAAATTTTTCTTTTGATTATTTTGATTTAAAATGAATATGAGTTTAAAATAAACATATGAAGTAAGCTGGGTATGACATCTTAAAAGAAAAAAGCATCAGTTTTATTATTTGGGCCATTCTTGCTTTAAATTAAGTGGAAAGGGAATGCGCAAGGTTGGGAGGGCAAATCCGTGGGTCATCTAACATCTAGACCTACCGTGGAACATATGCGATATAAAGATAAATAGATTCAGGGTTGACATTGCGAGCACTTCTTTTTTTTGTTGTTTGGTGGCGCGCAGAACAAGACCCACCCCGGACTGAAGCAGCCGAATACATCATAGTGCTCATCGTTCTCTGCCTTTGGGTTATCTACACCTCTTCCCGAACCAAACATAACAAGTGTCACTGAAAGATTATAGTTCAGTGCAAAAGTGACCACTGAAATTTTGGCACAGCCATCTTGTTCTTTAAAAAATGCATTTCCGATTGACACTTGAAAGGAGGAACACACAAAAGTGTAAGTTTTTTAAAATCTCTTTAAATCCCTTTGTATATGTACTTATTTTATATTTAGGAAATAAAAACTCCTTCACCTACTATTTTGGGAAGCAAATGTGTTTTTATTTGGCCGCCTCCTCAAAGTCATCGAGAAGCAACACAGACCGTTTGAAAAAGGTTGCGCGAACATATATTCAAACATCGGTTTAAATTGCAAATAACATGTGCATCAGAGTAGTGCTAGCTGAAGGTTGTAGGTAGGTATGTAGCAGTGGCGTGGCGTGAATAATTTTAAATGGTAAGTCGAAGTCGAAAAATATCAAAATGTCGAAGGGAAGATGTAGGTAGTACCTATCTATGTATACAAAACCTTCAGTTATTTTTTAAAGCCATACAATCGAAAACTCCAGGAAGAAATTAAATTAATGAAGATATTTTTCCATCTTGAGTGCAAAACTTTCATATGTATTTCGTGTAAACATGATTTATATCATGTCTTATAATATTGTCCTTTATTTCTACATAAAGGTTCTTTAAATGAGTGTTTAAATCGAGCATTTGGGGTTTTTGTGGAGCTTCAGCAAAATCGTCTATGTACTTACTCTTTGAAACATTTCTTCAAACGTATTTACATAGGTACGAAGATCATACCAAAGACTCAAAACACTTGATTTCTCACTTAGCGACTTGTTTATAAACTTTATAAACACATCAGTATGTATTATTTTTTAAAAGATATCTACAAAATTCACCAAATAACTTGGAGAAAAGCGTGTTATTTTGTTGCATAAGAAAGCGGCCTTTGAAGTTTGACTTTGAACAGAGGATACTCCCCTCAGAAAAACTCAGAAAATGATTAGGTAAAAAAGGGAACTGACTATTACCATTGTATATGAAACTAATAGTACTATCACTTTGGCAAATCGATGGTGATGCCTCTAACGGCGCGAGAGGCTACTAGGCCAAAGAGGGCTGAAAATATTACGCTCTCTTTATTAAACTTAATGGAGATCCACTCACATAATTTACACAGTTCTACTCTAAAATTAAACCAATCGCATGCCAATATGCTATTTCTTTCTCCCTCATTTTGCCAAATACGAAAGCGAAGTGAGTTACTTTGTTGCAATGCGAGTGTACTACCAAGAACCAACAACCAAGTCCAACGCACCGATCTGAACAATCGCATTTCATATCTCAATACTCAATCTCAGTGCTGCAAAGCCATTTGCTGTGGAAGGTTGTACATGTCTTGTTTCATATTTCACTCAGATTAAAATTTTATTTTCGTATTTTTTTGTTAATTTACTCAATGTACTAAAATTTGAGCCTGAGTGAATAATAAAGCAAGATGTTTAACTCCATAATGATGAATAATGTACCTATGATGTTCCCCATCCCCTATCATCTTCGTCCACGTACCTACAGCATGCATTCTGCTTCAACTCAATAATCCGTTTTTTGTGTGTGTGCTTTATTGATACTCATCGCTCATTTTCAACCATTGTTTTGGTGAAGTGCAGTGGCAGGCTGGCAGCTGGCAGTTGGTTACAGGTGGTGAATTTTACTGTGAATTTTTAATTGTGTTCTTGTTCTGCTTTTGGTTTGTGCTTCTTGGTTTGTTCTTCATCGAATAAAACAATTATACATTTGTATTTTTATATTTCTTATAAATTATAGTTATTTAGCATTATAGAATGGCGAAATGCTCATACAAAGACTGTAATAATATCAAAATTCCATTTTCCTTGTCCTTTTTTAAACTCCCCAATGATCATAGGAGAGATGTTTGGATAAAACATTCACAGTGCATCACACTAAATAAAAATGTCTTTATGTGTGAAAACCATTTTTATAGCAAAGACTTAAAATTAGAAGCACTTCGAAAATGTCTTTCTAAAAATGCAGTTCCAATTTCATCCCCATTAGTTTGCAATTGCTCTAACCTATTCACTGACGATTCTTGCTTAAAAATCATGGATACTAATCGAAAGATTAAACTTGTATCGACGGTCATTTCACACAACTCCAGAACATGCCATAATCCAAACGTTATTCAAGAAACTGGCGAAACTGAAAATGTTGCAATGTGTTCACCTATCAGTTCTGTTAAAAGGGTTGCTAACCCCGTAACATATGTAAGAGATTTCTCTTTACCTCCTCTTAACAATAGCTCCGAAATTTCTCCCTCACAGTTTCCATCTCCCGGTTCACGTTTCGTTCA
The DNA here is from genome assembly GCA_955612985.1 of Cheilosia scutellata. NCBI lineage: Eukaryota > Metazoa > Arthropoda > Insecta > Diptera > Syrphidae > Cheilosia > Cheilosia scutellata. Next base: position 81,263,910 of record OY015312.1, on the reverse strand, counting down.
GAAATCTGAAGTTGGAATAAAAAATGCTGTACCGCGTTACATTTTCGATACACCGAAAAGATTAAAATATGATAAGAAGTATAATTTGGAGAAAAACGTTGACTTGCAATTACAGGAAAAACAAGTCGATGTTAAAACATTTGTTAGCATGCAACTTTTTCATAAGGTAAATGCACGTTGGACAAATGAAGAAAAAGATTTGTGTCTAAAGTTTTTTTATAAGTCTCCTTCATTATATTCCCATATGCTGAACACCGGATTTAGCTTACCATCTGTAAGCACAATATATAGATGGCATTCATCTTTGAGTTTACCGGCTGGGTTCTCTACCCAAATAATTCAGCTTTTGAAAAGTAAGGCCGAAACCATGTCAAATATACAAAAAAGATGTGTTCTGATTTTTGATGAAATGGCAATTAAGCCCGAACTTGATTATAACACGAAAACGGATATGATATACGGGTTTTCGGATTTTGGGGAGCTGGGAAGGCACACGACTGTTGCTTCAAAGGTTATGGTATTCACCCTTAGAGGATTAAATATGAATTGGAAGCAAACCATATCGTATTATATAGGATGCCCAAAGGGTGAGAATATCGCCGAGATATTGAAATTAACAGTAACCAAAACATTAGAATGTGGATTTGCAGTTATTGCTGTATGCTGTGACCAAGGCAGTAATAACAGAAAAGCATATAAATTACTGGGAGCAGCAGAAAATAAGCCGTTTTTTGAAATCTCGGATCAGGTAATATTTCTTTTATATGACCACCCGCATTTATTCAAAAGCGTGCGAAATTGCTTGTTAAAAAATAATATTCGAATAGTTGATGATATCGTTTCTTGGGGAACTCTTGTCAAACTGTTTGAAGAAGATTCCAAGAACATCTTTCAAGTATGCTTCAAACTAACGAAGAGTCATATAAATCCAAACAGTTTTGAAAAATTATCAGTCAAACTGGCTACACGGGTTTTCAGTGCTAACGTAGCTGCTGGAATTTTCAACGCTATCTCAGCAAATTGTTTTGACACCGACACAGATAAAAAAATCGCTACCTCAACTGCACATTTTGCTATTAAGATGAATAATCTTTTTGACAACTTAAATAGCTACAGTCTTAATACATCCAACCCTGATCGTCGACCTGTTTCAGCATATAGTGAAACTCTACAGTCTATTAAAACAGCTAGGGAGTGGATCTCATTATGGGAGTCTACTGGTAAAATGAAAAGGCCTTATTGCTTCGGTGGTCTTATGCAAACGTTACTGGCCATAGAATTAATATGGGAAAAACTCAAAAATGACCAGCAGTTTCTTCTCCTTGCACATCTAAATACTGATGTTGCAGAAAATTTATTTTCAATGGCTCGATCAAACAGGGGATCATACGAACAGAACCCTTCAGCCTATAGATTTATTAGAAATTTAAAACAAATAATTTTTAAGAATCTAAAATCGTCAGAGAATTCAGGTTACGAAGATTCTGGAGCTGAATCGTTGATACTCGACGCAGACTGCGATGATCTAAAGTGTGATGACAGCGAAGAATTCCACATTGAAGTTCCTGTTGAAGATCATATTATGAGGGAAGATATTTTAAACAATATCGAGTACCATGTTGGCTGCGATGACGAGATTGATGATGAAACCAATAAAACGGAAATGATTGTATCTAAAGGATGTTCAGAGAAGCTGCAAGCAGCGGCACTTACGTTTTATGCCGGCTTTGCAGCTTTTAAGTTAGATAAGAAACTTAATTGCTCAAATTGCACTCAGTTTATGATCGACAAAACAGACAAATTCCGAGAACAAGCTCTGTTGATTAAATTACGAGCTTATGACACCTGTACCACTTCTTCCCAATTTGGAAAATTAACTGTGCCTTCTGTGAAATTTGAAGAGTTAGTGAAAAGTGTGCAAACCCTTTTTGAAAGGCAGTTCACAGAAGTGCGTCATAAAGAACACCTAATCGAGACTTTGCTGATACCCACATTAAAAATGGCAGCCTGCGAGACCCTAACATGTAACAATAATGAACACAAATACTCCATTTGTAAGTTCATTTTAATTGGACTAGTCAAATTTTCTATAAGAAAAATCAATAAGGATTTCTGTGGAGTTAAAAGTGCGAGGAACTAAGATCCCCACTTTCGTTTTTATTAAGTTTTGTATGTTTATTGAATTATCGATATGTTTTCTGTTTTTTACCCCGTTTATAAACATTGTTACTTTTTCTCATATTTATAACATAAACTTATTTTTTTATTTTACATATTGTACCCCTTAGTCCCTACTAATGGGTGAGGATTAGGACTACGGGGGACACCTCGAGAAAAAAAACGCGTCTAATATGCTACCTCTTTGGGTGACGTGGAAAAGCATATTGAAGTTATCTGCATACATCGCTACATTCAAATATATGTGCATATCTGCATTGCATATAAACTATAAACTGCATATAGCTATAAACTCGATATTTTCACCCACCATATATAAACCAAATGTAACCCACAGAGTTATCTGAGAAAAAGATGAGTTACATCATAAAGAAAACGATCACCTCACCTCTACCATTGTATATTGCTAATTATCTTATTTAGTTTAGTGCGAGTACGACAAAACCGGTTTGTTGTTGTTTGCACTCTTCAAGTCACTCATAAACTCACTCATTACGCTTTTATTTACTCTATTCAGAAGGAGTGAGCAAATGTTTCTTCTCTCGGGAGAAACGATCGATCACCCCCTAGGCGGCTGAAGACAGAAATAAAAAAATAGCCGTGATGATACTACTATAAGTTTCATATACAATGCTATTACTATGACTTCATCACAGCGCAGCGATAGGAGATACACACACAATTCAAATTCACCAAATCTGTCGGAGAAAAGCGTGTTATTTTCCAGATACATATACTCAATTACACCACAGCGCAGCGGTAAAAGATACACACAAAACCCACCAAATAACCCGAAGAAAAGCGGGTTATTTTTTTGCATAAGAAAGCGGGCGTTGAACAGAGAGGACTAAACTCAGATAAACGCAAGTGTACAAAAGAGAAAGGAGACAAATTTGTTCTATCCAGTGAGAGATTTTATAACCCGTCATATTTCGGGTTATTTTAGATTTGGGTTATGCTCAGAGAGTGTGGGCAGTTATAATACTAATAATAATGAAGGCGAAGAAGGCCCGAAGGGTGTGTGTTTCCGTGTGTATAAAGTTCAATTGAGTTGGTGGGGTCGGGGTATGTAGCTTGCGCAGATGAATAGATACATATTATTAAGTTTATCCCGTGGGTTTTATGTTGCTCGTTTTTAAGTAAACATTGTTGTGTAGCTGAAACTGAAACTTTTAAAAGGTAACCCGGTAGGAATCGGGTTATATGGACGCCACGCCACTGGTATGTAGTACACATATAATTAGATTAGGTTTTTCCATTTATGGTCAATTACATTAGAAATATCTGCCCGCTTAAATATGGGTGTTTAAACACATTTCAAGCTTCCCTTAAATTGCAAATAAAAATTGTCCAGTGGTGCGGGCTATGTTTAATGTGCATGTTATCGATTAAGATAGATGTACGTAATAGATTATGTGCAATTTGGTCGTTTGTAGTTACACGGGTTTTGAGATATTCAACTGCTTAAATGGGTCTAAGAACTCAATTTAATTATACATAATTTGGGATTAGGGCGTTACCTGTTGGTTGGAAATTATTTTAGATAGTTTAGTTAAAAAGAGACAGATAGATGCATTAGAAAAAAAAATAGATTTATCTGATTAAAGTAGTTTCGTATTGGAAATATGGTGATAATAATCTGGGCGCTTAAATTTATTGCTAATAAAAGTTGCCCAGTAGTGCGGGCTAGTTTTATTTGATATCATTGGTAGAGAGTATTGTAGAGCATAGAAATGTATAATTTCATCGTTTGTAGTTGAACAGTTTTTGAGATATGAGCGCGAAAATGTTTAGCTTAAATTTCGCTTAAATCTCAAATAAATCATTAACGGTTTGGACGATGGGCACAATTTGTATTTTGTTAGATTGATATGGTTGAGCACTTTTGAAAACAGAAGATTTCATAATTTTTTTTAGTATGGTTTTGGAGATAGGCCTAATTTAATCTAATTTTTTTAAATGGTCATTACTTTCTAACGGTTGAACTACAAACGAAAATCTTTTCACTACAAACAACTACAAACGATTGCCTATCGAAATATAAACATCTAAACCTTTTTTTCAAAAGTGCGGGCCAACTTCACAAATGCCCATAAAAGCTGCCCAGTTGTGCGGATGATGTTTAAAGTACATGTCATCGATTGTGTTGCATGTACTTAATAGCTGTGTGAAATTTGATCGTTTGTAGTTACACCGTTTTTGAGAAATTCAACCTCTTAAATGGAAATCCGAACTTTTTTGCTTAAATTTCGCTTAAATCTCAAATAAATCATTAACCGTTCGGGCAATGGGCACAATTTGTATTTTGTTATATTGGTAAGGTGGAGCACTTTTGAAAAAAGAAGATTTCATAATTTTATTTGGTATGGTTTTGGAGATAACGGCGATTTGATGTTGTCTGCTTAAACTGCATATAATTTGCTTACCGCTGCAACAAATTTTATAATTTTGATTTTATTACATAGAATAGATATGCCTTCTACCAAAAATATTATTTGTGTCGTTTGTAGTTGTCCAGTAATAAAAATATTCACCCCCTTAAATCGGGTTGCGCGAACCCTTCGTTTAAATTGAGCATAAATCATTATCCAATTGCTTAAATTGTTAACAAATCATTATCCAATTGCTAAAAAATGCTTTTTTGATTTCATTAGAAAGAGAGGGATGTGCTTTATGCACCAGAAGGCTCAATTAATTTTTTCGTTTTGGAAATTCGGAGTTATAGGTGCAAACACAAATGTCTTAATATCTCTTAAATAAGAATTTTTAGAAAGAAACGCTTTTCACTACAAACAACTACAAACGATTGCCTATCGAAGTATAAACATTTAAATTTTTTTTCAAAATTTTCTAATTTTTTCTAATGGTCATAACTTTCAAACGGTTGAACTACAAACGAAAAGCTTTTCACTACAAACCTTTTTGAACGAAACTACATCGAATGACACACAATCAAACATTTTCCATACAATTTTCAAACGGCTATATCTCTCTAACGGCGGAACTACAAACGAAAAAAAATTCACTACAAACAACAACAAACGATTGCCTATCGAACTGTAAAAGTCTAAACCTTTTTTGAAAAAGTGCGGGCCAACTTCACATAGGTTACTTCTTCGACAATTTGGAGGAGACGGGCAAGGGTTGTGTTCATACCGAAAGTGGGGAAAAAGGATCCATCACACCTAAAGTCATACAGACCCATTAGCCTAACGTGCGTCGTTTCTTCTAAAGAACACAACTAGAGGATGTCCACAAGTACTATCATCCTTAATGTGTGCGGGAAAAATTAGCCAGCCTTGGCATCAGCTGTCAGGCATATGCCGACGACATAGTATTGATTGCCAGGGTTAAGTTTGAGGAAACTCTCTGTGACATCATACAGAGAGGACTGAGAGCAACACAAGAATGGTGCCACACTGCAGGACTAAACATCAATCCAGCAAAAACACCTATAGTACCATTCACAAGAAAAAGAAAACTTCAGAGACTGAAAGCAATACGACTATCAGCCACGACACTGATACCAGTCAATGAAGTAAAATACCTAGGATTACACATAGATAGTAAACTCATCATATAATAACTCTCGTATGCATCTAAGTATGTTTCTTTGCTTTGTAAAGAAAAAAAAAATTTTAAAGTCGAGAAGATCGTCCACAATCCGACATACTTATGTAGATGCCTACGAGAGTTATTATATTCAAAACAACCCAGATTCAATGAACTCAGACCCAGGACCAATTCCATCACAAATTTTCAAAAAACGATACGTTATTCTCTAAAAAAAAAACGAAGGTAAACCCAGATCCTGCATCCTGGCAAATAACAGTTTAAAAGCTCGTCTTATACCCAATTACAGCGATCCAGATTTTGTCTGTGTAGAACTGGACAGATGCAGCAACGAAAAGCTATTGCTATCATCGGCATGATGCCTTATGACGACACAGGGCCCGTCCACGCAAACAACGTGCGCAAGCCGATAAGGGCTGTATTCCCCTTGTGGTGGGCGCGGATGCCAACGCTCACCACACCCTCTGGGGAAGCAGTGACATAAATAACAGAGGTGAGTGTCTTTTTGATTTTCTTATGGTAACTAATCTCATATTGTGTAATAAAGGCTCAGAGACTACTTTTATCAATAGTATTAGACAGGAGGTTCTAGACATCACCCTATCTACTAACTCTCCCAAACTAAGAATTAGCAATTGGATGGTATCGAGACATGTTTCATTCTCGGACCACCGATGTATTCAACTCAGCATTGACTACTGTATGCCTCCAATCGTACACTTTAGGAATCCTAGAAAAGTCAACTGGCAGGCATATAACTGTCTTCTAACTCAGAAATTTAACCACGTACCCAACCAACCAAATTCACCATCAGATCTAGATTTCATGGTGGAAAAAGTTACCAAATCCATAAACGATGCCTTCAGGAAGGCTTGCCCAGTCAGCAGGCATAAAGTAAATAAACCACCCTGGTGGAACAACCACTTAGCAAATCTGCGAAAAGATAGTAGGAATTGTTTTAATTCCGCAAAGTCCTCTAGACTTCAAGAGGACTGGGACAAATACAAAAACGGTCTCAGGACTTACAAAGCCGAGATTATGAAAGCCCAACGAGATTTATGGAGATTATTCTGTGGCAACATTGAAACTAATAGTGTCTCCAGTAGGCTAAGAGAATTTATTTCCAAATCACCACATATGCCCACCTTCATTCAAATATTGAACGGAGAATGGACCTCATCTAGCGAAGAGATCTTAGATCTCCTCATGAATATCCATTTTCCAGGTAATACCATAGACGTAAACTGGCCTACAGTAACCCATCACCTAGTCCAAGAAATACCGGAGGAGATAGTGAACACCCGCAATATAAACTGGGCCGTTCATAGCTTCCTTCCGTATAAGTCTCCTGGACCTGATAATATAACACCAGTGGAGATTCAAAAAGCCCTCGAAATATTGAACCCTTTGGCTGGAAGTGATTTTCCGCTCATGCCTGACTTTCGGCTACACTCCAGCCTCATGGAAAAGGGTCAAGGTAGTCTTATACCAAAGAGCGGCAAGGCTTCCCAGGCAGATCAGTCTCTCTTCGTTTCTGCTAAAAACTCTAGGAAGACTCATCGACAACTATATGCGAAAGAAACTAAAAGCAAACTCACTATCCAACTCCCAACACGCATATCGTAAGGGTTTCTCGATAGAGACAGCTTTACACTCGCTAATAGGCAATATTGGAAAATCGCTAGCTAACAAGCAGTTCTCTATGGTATCCTTTTTAGATATCGAAGGTGCCTTCAACAATGTCAAAACAGAGCCTATCTCCAACGCAATCCGCAGACTGGAAGTTGATAACTGCCTACGCTTGTGGATAGAAAACATGCTAAATACTTAGTAGTAGAATGATTCTGTCCGAGCTGGGGAGTTATCAAACCAAGAGGTCAGTGTGCAGGGGCACATCCCAGGGTGGCGTACTCTCCCCACTACTGTTTATTCTCGTAGTGGACGAAGGTACTTACCATTCTGGAAAATGTGGGGTGTAATGTTATAGCCTATGCGGACGACATCGCCATTGTTATTTCTGGCAAATTTCCAAATACCATAAGAGATCTCATGGAATCAGCTCTTAAAAAACTAGTAAAATGGACTGATACGGTTGGACTCGGTGTCAATCTTATAACGAGTCCCAAGTACATGAAACACAATCGATATTTATAATTTCCTAATCAGCTCTGCATTACATTCGGCGATCTTTTACAATACTAAACCCGGAGCAGAACTTAACTTAACACCATTCGAGTGATTTTCATATTCATACTCACTTCATTCATATGAAATCTAACTGAGAAATTTAAAAAGTTCTACCGGATCTTCTTTTTCAACTTGAATTGAAAATAGATGCTCGTTGACTTCTGAAACAAAAAGTATATACATATATTTTATACATTATTATATATATATTAACTTTGGTCGCCAAATTCTTTGTAGTGGTTGAAACTACAGCTGAAAGTGTTTCTTTGGCAAAGAGCGGTTTGGCACGTCCTGCTAGAGCGGCTACAACTCGCCGGATTGGGGTGGGAACTTGCACTTTGATGATTACTACCACACAAAGAAATAAAAAAAAACGTACTTGTCACATGTGTCTCATGTACCGGAGATTCGTCTGGTCATCAATGTTTTTGACCACTTCGGTAAACCTTCTTCCATCTCAGCACACCTGTGTTAGTAAATTACCCTTTTTTGATTTCATTAGCCCCTGATTTCACTATGATTTTACTTCACTTACCAGTGCCTTTTCATATCGCGTCTTTCTCCATCTTTACGATTTTACCAACTCATTTTTTAAATAAAAGATCCAAAGGTTAGATAAATCACAATTCATATAAATTTTATTATTCATTCTATTCCTTAAAGATTGCTATCACACTTCAAGTGCCAATTGATAAATTGTTTTTTTTTATATATAATATGTTATATCAGACACTACTTGTGCGTCCCCACAAGATAAATGCAACATAATACCAAGCTAACCCGCACTTGACTTCAGATTCAACTGAATCGATACAAATTTAATCTTCAGAGATGCTGCATAAGCAAAATGTATTATTAATAAACCACGCTTGACTTTAGATTCAACTGAATGATGAACCAATACAAATCGTATCTACAAATTTGCTGCATAAGCAAAAAGGGTCCATCTGACCATAGCCCACACAGTTCTGTATCATACTTCGTTTAAGCCCAAGATTTCTTAAGGGATCTGAAGCTCAATAAAAATGCCAAAAATTAAAATGTTGTTTTATTTAAAAGTTGGTTTCTGTTCGTTAAGAACAGAAGGAAATATATTTTTTGTGTTCAGCAAGAAACACAAATAAAAGTCATATATATGTAATAGGTGTTTTATAACAGGTTCTCATTACTACAAAAAAAGCAAAAAAAAAAAAAAAAAACAAGTAAAAGTGGTATCATCGGCCTGGCCAATGCTTTAATACCCTCCACTGCATAAAAGTCAAACAAAATGTTCGCCATGCGAGCTAGTTGCCCCTATTATGTAAGACAACTCAACTTAGTGTCTTCTTCAACTCAACTTTCACACAACCCAAACTAACTATCAACTTATAGACAACCACTACCATCTTTGTTGTGTTTTGACAGACAACTTTTCTATCAAGGTTGTGTATTACAATACGGACAATATCGAATTTTGAATTAAATAAAACCAAGTGACAACTCAAATTTAGTTGTAGTTGTCTTACATAATAGGGGCAAGTATGTACTGTACACGCATGGGTCTAATAGTGGTTTTGTATGGGAGGTACCAGAACTACTTTACCGACATAGACAATTTTCAATACCAACCTGACGACGGTAAAAAGAAGTCCTCTCACAAAATTTCATTCGCCTAGGTCGATTCGTTTGGACGCTAGCGTGTTTTCAACAGACAGACGGACAGACAGACGGACATGGCTCAATCGATTCAGAATGCGATCCTGATTCAGAATACTTTATAGGGTCTCCGGTGAATCCTATAAAAAAGATTTACAATTATGGTGGATTTACATCACCACACCACGCAAATTTGCATGACTTCAGAGAGAAATTTCCGTTTTCCCACAGTCAAGGAAAATGATGTGTAAGAGTGTTTTACTGCCCATTCGAAAATAACGGTGGTTTTTTTCCACAGTCCGATTGATTTCAGTGCCCTTAACACAAATCTGAAAAAAATGTGGCGGTCTCTCACCGTTTGTGCGTGGCACACCCCCATAGTTCTAAAAATACCATATGAAATAGTACCAACATTTCAAGAACGGAGTGTCCAATTTTTGTAAAATTTATTTTTTTGTATTCACTAAATGTGCAGTTAACTTATAAAAAAAGTTTCATCAAAATCGGATCATAAATACCGGAGATATAAAATAATTAAAAAAACGCATAGTTTTTGGCGGTCAAATTAAGCAAACAACATAATAAAAACTTAACATATACCCAAACATATACAAGCAGGGGGGTTCCAGGGGGGCATCATGCCCCCCATACGAATCTCACTGTTAAATTTTGGTACTATTTTATATGGTATTTTTTGAACTTGTGCCACGCCCAAACGGTAAGAGACTGCCACATTTTTTTTACGGATTTGAGCTCAGCGCATTAAAGTCAATCGGAAGAAACAAAAAAAAAGTATTTTTTTTTCGAATGGGCAGTAAAGTAAAATCTAGCCAATTTGTTTATACAAAAAACACAAAAAAATAACGTGTATGTATAGTTTACAAAAAGGCATTACGTTAAAAAACTTTGTAAGCTTAAAAAAATGAAAAAATATAAACAAACATACATTATGATAACTTAAATAAATTTAAATTTTATTTAAAAGAAATGAAACCGGCCGGCGCGGCGTGCGGAGCCGCGGGCATTGCTTGTAGTGTAATAAAGCCCACGGGTCTTAATTCACACTTGTCGTGTGCGTTATTGCATTTTGGAAAGTGAATTTACGCCCATTGGCGTTATTGTATGCACCCTTTTGGGACAAATGCCTAATGTGAACCTCAGAGGTGTCAATTGAAAGTTATTTTTGTAGCAGTGTGCTGAAGACTTTACATACGTTGCATTGCTTTACTGAGAATAATATTCAATCTTACACGAAATTGTTTTCAAAATGACGGGAGGATCCAGGACCTGTTGCATCCAATATTCTGCTATTTGTAAATTTCGTCTGCCAGGCATTCCTGATGAATTGTTAGCCCAACAGTATTTAATTCTTATCATACCTATGTAAAACTTTCTTAAACAACAGTCCGTTTGATTATTTGGCTTTTTTTATTCTCTTTGTGTTGCACCGATTTTGGGTGCTTTATATCTATATATAAATAATATTATTCAGTTTATCAGGGAAGCAGATTTGTATATTAATTTTACTGTATTATATATGTAATTATTTCTATTTATATTTATTGAAAATAAACTCAAGAAGGCTAGGTGGCAACAGTCGTCGTAATAAATGTATAACTTACCCACTATTTTTTTAAACCCCTTCTTCAATAAGTACTACCTAAAGTGTTTTAATTACATTGGCCCGAGCTACAAGCAGACAAAGTTTGATTGTAGAAAGATAGCTTAAAATACTCAATAAAAACAACTTTATTCTGAAGATTCCCACTATGCAATGAACCCTGATAATTCAAAGTGCAAGAACTCATTAGATAACTATTTAGCTGTCTAAGATCTGAATCTACAGAAATCCTAAGTTTCTTAAATGGGAACTTAAGCTAAATGATAAATAATAATTTATTAGATTTCATAAGGTTTTGTGTATTTAGAAATATCGGTAGGTGCCTACTTACAAAAACTTATTAGTCCAAAATCGCTATCACTCAACAAGGAACCTCAGCTGATACCATAGTTGTGGAAGAATCAATCAATCAATTTGAAACAAAATTTGTTCTCCATTTATTTCATTTGCCACTAGTAGGTAGGTACACATATTTTGTAATCAAGGTTTGAATTTTAATAAGTTAAACAATGCTAAATTGTTTATTCCATTTTTAGAATTAGAATTAACTTATGAAGACATTTCAATTAACGCAAATCACTATAATTTTATTTATATTTTAGATAAAAATCACTTTATTAGGAATTTCTTTTCCACACTTTGCTAACCAAAAATATGTATTCAACTGAAGTGATAAGTCCGAGTGGGGTAACTACCACCGATGTCTGAAAATGTACTTCCCTTATTTTATAATGTATATGTCCTTGCCTTATAACTCGATAATCTGTCATCTAGGGTGCTTTTACTGGAAATTGGGCTGGCAATATTCTTCCGCTTTACATATCTTTTAATTTAGTTTACAGATCTAGTATTAATTATTAATTGGTTACGTTGTGTGTAGGTATATGCATTCGTGCAAAATTGTGAAATGAGACATGTTGGGACGAGACGAAATGAGGAAAGAAGGATGCGGAAAGAAAACTACGTATAGGTACTTACTTATCTACGAGTTTGGCATCCTAGACTCAAATGGTGCAGGGAAATAAGTCCCCGGGAACTAAGTCCACTGAGGGAACTAGTTCCCACCTAGTGGGAAATAAAACCACTTTCGTGAAGTGGACTTAGTTCCCATGTGAGGTATGGGAACTAAGTCCACTTTCCCACTTTCTTATGGAAACTTAGTACACATTCAACAGTTAAATACGTACGTGGTGTAGGGAAATAAGTCCCCGGGAACTAAGTCCACTGAGGGAACTAGTTCCCACCTAGTGGGAAATAAAACCACTTTCGTGAAGTGGACTTAGTTCCCATGTGAGGTGGGAACTAAGCCCACTTTCTTATGGGAACTTAGTACACATTCAACAGTTAAATACGTGCAACCCCCCTGCTTGGGTTTACTGTCAGACTTGCAGTATATGTGCGAAATTGGGTATATTGAAAGGGAAATAAAACCACTCAGAGTTTTCAGAATTTATTTCACACCTTACATGGGAACTAAGTCCACTTCACGAAAGTGGTTTTATTTCCCACTAGGTGGGAACTAGTTCCCTCAGTGGACTTAGTTCCCGGGGACTTATTTCCCTGCACCGACTCAGGTGCTTAAACTTAAGTGTAGAAATACCCATTTATACCTAATACATAATTATATATGTTTGAATTTACACAACTTACTTATGTTGTCTTCATGACACCTCAACGTTGACAACCAAACAATATTTTTGTAATATACAAGACAACTTTCAGTTGGCTTTAGGAAATATATATATTGTCATCTTTTAGGTCCATATATATACACATGTTCTGCATTTCGAGTGAAATGAATTGAAAATGAATTGAAAACGAATTTCAATTTCACTCGAAATAAATTTACGTGTTCTACATTCCGAGTGAAATATTTTTTTTTTTTTCAATTCACTTCGAATTCATTTTCGGAATGCCAAAATCAGCTGTTCGTATATTTTAATTGATTATTTCGTGATATTTAAAAATGTGAAACACAAATATCTTTTAAATATGTATGGATTAATATTATTAGGCGTAGTTTTTTGAGACTCTTTACTATACTCACTTTTCGAGTTTCAAAAAAACATCCCTAACTCACTTTTAGCACACTTTATTTTTATTTGGAAGTTTGTACTCGTGTTTTCAACTTGACATATTAGTTCAAAAAATTGATACTCATTGGAGAATCTGAAAACCGTTCTTAAATTGTATCGACTGCAAATGTTCGTTAACTAAAGCGGAATGAACTGTATTTCGAAATTCCAGCCGTATTCATACTGCTGGCAGAGTTCAGGTATTGTCTTTCGCTGGGTTTTAACCCATATGTCGCCAGTAACGAGAATCCTTAATTAGTTTACGAGCCCTAATGGTGATGGTGCAGATGTTTTATTGCTGAATGCTACTGTGACTATCTGCGCTGCCAAGACATACGTATATCCGGTTCTAGACAAATGTTTATAATTTTTAAAACAATAAAATCCATCATCTTATGAAAATAAATTACATAACCTTTTTAAAAAATATTTAGTTTGAAGGTGGTGGCCCTGGATACGGGTTGACGCCTTGTAGGGGCGAAAGGGCTTGTAGTAAGTCTTGAGACATGTGGGAGGCTGGACCGAAACTAAGATCAACCCCACCTTTAGTTAATCCCACTTAAGCCAAGGTGTTGAGGTACCCGTGCCGAGGGCTGCATGGTCAGCAGGTGGTTAAAAATGCAGATCGCTAACGGTCCCTTCCGATGCCCAGGCAAGGTCGGTTGATTCTTTAGCCTTGTCCCGGTATGTCGGCTCTGCCGGGATCGACAGTTCTTTCCGGACATACTCGTGGGAACAAAATAGAACCTAAAAATAAAAACAAAAAGGATGAAGGGAGAAAGGGTGCGATAAGTACCGAAAGTGAGTCGGTGGCCGACACAATACCCGTGGAGCCATACGACCTCACGAAAATACAGGAGGCTCTAGAAGCCGGAACCACAGGCGAGGAGATCTCGAAAGAGGAGGAAGAGAAGCTTCTGGCTGAACCCACGGAAGAGAGACCCCGCAAAGAGAGGGAGAAGGAAAGGAAGGTGTCCCCAGGTCTACTAAGAAAGCGGGAATACCTAAAGGCCAAGCATATATATGGCATCCTTGTCGCGAAAGAGAAGAGCGACCTCACGGAGAAGGAACGAGCCTCACTAAAATGGGCCAGAGACACCATTGCGAAAGACGCTCTCACGCGGCCTGAGCCGGCGAGACCGTCAGCCGCTAAAGTGGTGACAAAGAGGGGAGGCCCCAAAGAGAAAGCCGACTACGCAAAACGGTCGAGGGACGATGTCGCTAAGACAGACCCCAAGGCCCAACGCAGCCATCCAGCGAAGGGGGAGACAAGGTGACCGACGATAAGCCGGGCCCGAGTGGACTCCAACGGAAACCCATTGAAAATGAGCTGGCCGCGAAGAGATAGATGTCGCCGGGGTACCTCCCGAACCGGTAAAGGCGCTAGTAACGGCGTCAGAACAAGGTAAGAAAAACTTAGTCTTAGGCTCTGATATTAACGCTAGAGGTGAGGCTTTGTTTGATTTTCTTCTAAGTACCAATCTGCTCATCTGTAATCGGGGAAATGATCCCACCTTCGTTACGGCGAGCAGAAAGGAAGTCTTAGATGTAACATTTGTATCCCAAAATAATTCCGTCCAAGTTGCTAATTGGAGAGTATCCAGCAGGGCGTCGGTCGGTCGCTATCAGACCACTGCTGGATTCTCTATGAATTACAAATGGCTTGTCAAGGTAGGAAACAGTTCAGGAATCCCAAAAGAGCGAACAGGGAAAAATTTAGTGAGGAAGTGCAGAACCACAACAACCTCTGTCCGAAAAGAGATCTCACCTCCGAGGAAGAGATCGACGATGCAGTCGAAGCTTTAACAGGGGTACTCTTCAGATCTTTTGACAAATCATGTCCAAAAAGTGGAACACGAGGGAGAAGCGCCCCCCCTGGTGGAGTCCCAAGATCGCGGAGCTTTTGCGTAGTTCAAGATCTAGGTGGAACCTCGCCAAAGAGGGACACATTAAATGGCCGACCTACAGGGAAAGCGTTAAAATCCTGAAAAGAGAGATCAGATTCGCAAAGAAAAACTCATGGAGGACCTTTTGCGAGTCAATTGAATCTACAACAGAAGCGTCTAGGTTAAGAAAAATCCTTTCAAAGGCACCGACGCCGATGTCTTCGCTAAGAAGAGCAGACGGCAGCTGGACTGAATCATACAAAGAGACGATGGAGATACTAACGGAAACACACTTCCCAGGATGCACCGAGGTGTCGGACGGCTACGGCGTAACAACACCAGGTACGAGGGAGGGAATGGAGTTAGTAACAATCAAAGATATAATAAACGACAAAAAAATAGCCTGGGCAATTAACACATTTGCCTGGTTCAAAGCACCCGGAATAGATAATATTCGACCCATAATGCTTCAGAAGTCAGAGGAAGCTATAATTCCATGGCTAATTCGCATGTTCTAGCCATGCCTGAGGCTATGTTATGTTCCAAAGGCATGGCGAGAGGTGAGAGTAATATTCATCCCCAAAGCAGTGAAGGCTAGCCACACCACATCCAAGGACTACAGACCAATAAGTCTGTCATCTTTCATGCCGAAAATTCTGGAACGACTGATCGATCTGTATGTCAGGCAAGTGATCGGCGATAACTATCTATCAAAATCACAACATGCGTACATAAAGAGCAGATCTGTAGACACGGCGATACACAAGGTAGTATCGGTAGTGGAAAAATCCTTACAACATAAGGAATATACACTGAGCGCGTTCCTAGACATTGAGGGGGCATTCAATAACATAGAAGCGGACGCAATCCTGCGTAGCTTGAGGAAAGCCCACCTAAATAGCAGCCTACGCAACTGGATTGGACACATGTTAGGCACACGACGGATCAAGTCACAGATAGGGGACGTGAGTATTGAACGTAAGGTGAGCAGGGGAACACCACAAGGTGGGGTTCTCTCACCGCTCATCTGGCTCCTTGTAGTAGACGAACTGCAGAAAATACTGGAAAAGGAAGGCTTCATTGTGAGCGCATACACAGACGATGTAGGAATTCTAGTCCCAGGTAAGTTCACTCCAGTTCTCAGTGAGCGCCTCAGTTACGCACTCTTATTAGTTAGCAACTGGCTAGCGGGACGCGGACTAGGGGTGAACCCATCAAAGACACAGATCCTGTTGTTTACAAGAAGGAGAGTAATTCCCCCATTTAATCCACCAAGGATGGGTGGGGTGAACCTAACTATATCAAAAACAGAAAGATACCTGGGCATAATCCTGGATTCTAAGCTCAGCTGGAAGGAAAACATAGAGGATCGCATAAAAAAAAGAATACGTGGCACTATATGCCTGTAGAAGAGCATTCGGCAACACATGGGGTTTCAGGCCGCACGTGGTACACTGGCTGTATACCGCAATAGTGCGGCCCATCCTAACATATGGTACAATCGTGTGGTGGAAGGCCACAGAGAAAAAATACCATCTCTCAAGCCTCACTAAAGTCCAAAGGGCGGCATATATTGGGATAACGGGTTCACTACGAACAACACCCACCGCAGCAATGGAGGTGATGCTAAACCTCACCCCTCTGGATATTTACTGTAGCAGTAGAGCGGTCAAAACCGCAATCAGACTAAGAGAGTCTGGAATATGGTTATCCAAATCCTATGGGCACGCGTCCATCGAAGCACAATGGAACACGGCGAAGGAGAAGATTACTACAGACTATCTACCACCCACACTCGCTTTTGAAAGGAGATTCACAACCAGAATTCCGGACAGAAGTGAATGGGAGCATAATGCAGTTACAGAAGAAGGGGAGATAGCCCTCTATACCGATGGTTCTAAGATGGATGTTGGTACGGGCGCCGGCATCTTCAACGAACCACTAAACCTGCGAGAATCATTCCGAATCAACGATGACTGTAGTGTGTTTCAAGCGGAAATTGCTGCTATAACCCTAGCGGCAAAGGACCTAATGAGACGACACATCGCCGACAAACAAGTCACTATATACTCTGACAGCCAAGCGGCCATAAAAGCCATGGAGTCAGTCGTGGTGAAGTCGAGGGCAGTAAGTCATTGCAAGAAATACCTGGGCGAATTGTCGCAAGCCAACACGGTGACCCTACGCTGGGTACCGGGGCATATGGATATTCCGGGAAATGAAGAGGCGGACGAGACTGCAAGGAACGGGTCGAAGATGCATGCATCAATGGCCCTAAAATCTGTAAAAACTCCGCTAAGCACGCTTGCTAGGAAGATTGACATTGAATGCTTGAGTAGAACAAATCTACGCTGGGCCAAACTCAATACCTGCAGGCATGCAAAAGAATTATGGCCAGAAGTGAGCAAAAAGAGATCCAAATTCATGATCGGACTTAGCCGCAAAGATATCCGCATACTCACGGGGGTCATTACTGGACACTGTGCGATAGGGGTACACGCGGAAAGGCTGGGCATACTGCATAATGACTTTTGCAGTAGCTGCAGAGACGTTGAAGAAATAGAATCTGTTCGTCATCTGCTTTGCGAATGCCCAGCCTTAAAAACAGTAGACAGAGGATTCTCAACAGCTTGTTCTTCGATGAACCAGAGGACCTGATGGATGTCGATCTAAAGGAACTCCTGAGATTCATACTCAAATCGGGGTGGTTCCAGTAGTTCGACAAACTCCACATAACTTCGGTTGCTCCTAGGACAAGCTGGAAATCTGGATACAAGAGCTACCTGTGATTGATACCAAATCTAGGTGACTCAATAAAAGCGGTATATTCTTTGTCTCCAACAGGTATGAAATGGAAGGTTCCCGTGACTGGACACAATGGACCCAACTGATGGTCTACATGAAGCTGTGGCAGCCGCCGCGCCACAAGAGCACCCAATTACCTACCTACCTACCTACCATGGGGTAAAACCCAGCGAGCCGTTCATTTGGACAGTTGCCAGCAAGATGAAGCCAGCCGAATGATTTGGTAGAAATATAATATGATAAATTCTAACATTTTTCTCTGGAATGTCGTGTGCATGAGATAAGAACGCCATATGATTTAAGCAAATTGTACGGAAAATCTAAGCCACTTGTTGCTTTGAGCGCCATCTGTTTGTGCATTGTGAATTGAATTTAGCCAGCTGCCCGCGAGCCGCTCTCCGACTGGGGAGGAAATCAAGAGTTGTTGCCAGCAGGTTGTTGTTTTAATTAGCATGTGAAATGTGCCTCAACTGGCAACTCCTGGCAACAACTGGCAACCACTGTCTGGCGAGGTTTCATTAAAACGCACCTAAAACCTACGATAACAATCAACATGCATTTGCACGTTTTCCTGAACTCTGCCAGCAGTATGAATACGGCTAGAATTTCGAAATACAGTTCATTCAGTTTTAGTTAACGAACCTTTGCCGTCGATACAATTTAAGAACGAGTTTCTGTCTGACATATAGTACAATTGTTTATGTATCTTCTAATTAATTCCCTTAATTTTGGAAAAAATATTCATTTTTAATTTCAAGATATGTTTTTTGTATTCCTCTTTCAACACATCATTTATATTAGGTACCTTACGGCCGATTTCTTCACATGAGTACTAGTACCCGGTCTAGCTAGACCTGGTACTAGCTCTGATACTCGGTACCAACGAAAAGTTAGTACTTTTGAATTTCTTCAAATTACTAGTACCGGAGCTAAATTTATCAACCGTACTAACGACTAATACGTCTAAAACTGGTCTAGTACCCATTTTTGACTATGAAATGTCATAACGGTGACATTTTTATGCTCATTGGGCGTCAAACTATTTGCAGGATGACTGATTTTTATTCATAAGAGCAAGTATTTTTTTTTAATACTTTTGTTGCTTTCCTTTTGTAAAATATGTGCGTATAGGGGTATCCAGCATGGGATAGCATATGATAGCGTATATGATTGGTTGTTTTCTTTTTTCTATTATTGCACATATGGAACTGCACTCACCAATTCGGTGCTTGCAATTTAACATGAGTGCGGTAGATTGCACCGATTGTCCGTGGGACTATCCAAAGCGATAAAATGCAGCAGCGGCCACCTCCTATTTTGCCAAAGCTGCTGGCAGAGTGATCTTATCAGCAATTGCTGCTGAGACAATATTTAACGATTACCGGTAAAATCGTGAATAAAAACTAAAAAATTACCGACTAAAACTTAAAGTATATACAAAATGTTAACCGTGAGTGTGGGTGCTGCTATTCGTCCACTACTAATTGAAGAACGTAAAAATACGTTGTTCTGGACAACCGAAATCGCCGAAAAAATCCACATCGTCCTAAGTATTTACTCTATTCCATTGTAGCATAATATGGTAGATGCGGCGCTCAGATCGACGAATTTCACCCCTTCTTCACCATTCTCGTTCTTAATGTCGTCATAGAAATTATTGAACTTTTTCCACAAAAAAAGGCAAGAGCTGAAGCAATGAAATTGATCTAATTCAGGTACTAAGGACGTTAGACTGCCGATTTTGAGGGTCCAGCTAATACCGAGTACTAACTAATACTCGGTACCAAATTCAGCTTAGTACTTCGTGAAGAAATGACTTGATACCTATTTGAGTATCAACTTTTGGTCTAATACCGGTACTAGCGCTAGTACTCTGTGAAGAAATCGGCTGTAAGTCTTTTAAAAGAGTAATGCAGAATAAAGTATCACTTGGACAATATATTCCCAAAATCCCTTAATGCTTCAGTAAAATTATCGCCTATATCTTGCGATTTAATAGTAAGTCTTCTTATATACATATTTATATTTTTACCTTCATCTTCTGACTCTATAATTTCTTTTTAATGCTTAACTTGCTTACTTACTTACTTAAGGTGGCGCTACAATCCGGGGTGGACCTGGGCCTCAACCAACAAGCGTCTCCAGCCAGCACGATCTTTGGCCAGCTTCTTCTTTACTCGTAGAATTTTCCTCTCGAAGCAGCCAAGAGTAGCCTCATCCACTTTTGATAGAGTCCATGCCTCTGCACCATAAAGTAGGACTGGGATGATTAGGGTCTTATAAAGGGTCACTTTAGTTGTTCGAGAGAGTGCTTTGCTACTCAATTGCTTTGTTAGCCCAAAGAAACAGCGATTGGCAAGAGTTATTCTTCGTTTAATCTCAGCGCTGGTGTCATTGTCTGAGTTCATAGCGGAGCCTAGGTAGACAAAGTCCTTTACCACCTCAAAGTTATATCTGTCTATAGTGACGTTCTGTCCAAGACGTCGGTGTTGGGTGTCCTTTCTTGATGACAGCATATACTTTGTCTTGCCCTCATTGACCGCCAGACACATTTTCGCCGCTTCCGTCTCAATGCCCACGAACGCGCCAGTGACATTACGCTGCGTTCTGCCGATTATGACGTGTCGTCGGCGTAGGCGAGTAGGTGGACGGACTTTTAAAAGATAGTGCCTCTGGTGTTAGCGTTTGTGTTTTGCACTATTCTTTCAAGAACGATGTTGAAGAAGTCACATGACAGCGCATCGCCTTGTCTAAATCCTTTTTTGACATCGAAGGGGTCGGTGAGTTCTTTACAGTAGGTATTGGGGCGCTTGGGCATGGGAATTCGGTGCTAGAAAGAGACAGAAAATGTGGGAGAGAGATAGAGCGAGCTGGATGATTGCTCGGTTTGGCGGTGAGTTGGTTGGCTGGGTGTGTGGCCGTTTGCTTTAATTAATTATGTATGCGACGATTATTGGAGTCTCGCGGTTGCGCGTGAGTGATATTAATTGTTTTTTGCTTTGCGCGTTGGCTGTGAGTTGGTTGGTTGGGTTTGTGGCTGTGCGAAGGTAGTGGATGGATTTTTTTTTGTTTGGCTGTGAGTGGAGAGGGGGTCATGGGGTGGAGCTAGAGCTGGATTTGATTTAATATAAAAGAAGATGGTTTGGCGAGTTGTATGTTATAGATTATGCAATGTTCTATGAGAGTAGGACGAATGAAATAAGAGAGAAAAAGAGTTTACACTATAAGAAACATCGATCGATAAAGTTCAGGTTTACACTAAGGTCGGTGAGAAAATTTTTCCATAACTTGTTGTCGACTTGTGGGAGAAGGAATAATGTTTTGGTGTGAGAGGTTAAGGGAGGGTGAAAACCTGTGTACTTGTGAAGTTGGCTGGACACAAATAAAAGTCTCGGATGTAATGATGAAAAGATCGGTTTGTGAACTCCATGCTACACCTGAGTGGATTGGTTTTTCATTTTACAAAATAATTTACAACGTGGAAATAGTGAATCTTAAATCTATAAAAGATGAAATAAAACATATTTTCTTATTTTGTTTATTTTATTTATAAAGTACACAAAGTAGTTTGAATACTGGCGGTATAGCCGGTAAATCGTAAAAATGATTGGCGTTTGCCATCAAATCTAATGCTATCATCATATAACCCATGCTCAGTAGTAGGGGTATTGAGTTTGTCCTCCTGTATTCATGTAATGAAGTTTTTAACAGCTCCAATAGTTCTGTGTATTCCCAGCAATGTTCCTCGAAATTGGTGATATAGGTTAACACTTCAGCAGCCAGCATTTTGTTCCTGATGATATCTGTGATTGTTGTGAACTGATTTCATTTAATCAGAACTTTCTATTTATATGAAGAATTATTATACGAGGTAGTAGGGAACCCATGGACTAACGATAAGAAGTACAAAAAGGCTGACATTTCTGTCTCAAAACTATTCTATTGGTTTTTTATTCCCAGGTGTCCAAGAGGTTAGCTGATTTCTAAGGTCATTCCTACCCTATTGTTTAACCCCCGTATTAATAAATACCGCATAGTGGCGAATTAGCTCTAAAACATCTTTTAAGTCGTAAATATTATTTATAAACATATCTTA
Organism: Cheilosia scutellata; assembly: GCA_955612985.1. Classification (NCBI taxonomy): domain Eukaryota; kingdom Metazoa; phylum Arthropoda; class Insecta; order Diptera; family Syrphidae; genus Cheilosia; species Cheilosia scutellata. The sequence goes on along the minus strand of OY015312.1, from coordinate 81,241,854 downwards.
GCTTTCAGTGACATGTTTTAAGGAGCGGATAACTTAATTCAACGAATTCGGCGTATAGAGAGTGGTTAACTTGCACACACAGTTAATTTACTATACACATATTTCAAATACACGTATACCAACAAAAAGTTCGATTGGACGCGAGAAATTTAAAAGCTGGAAGAGAATTTCAGAGAGAATCTAAAATTCGCAAACGAAAATGCTCTGAGCATGATAGTGTCAGCTGATGGAATATGACAGATTTACAACCATGTTTAGTACAGTTTGGACGCAGTGCTGCCGTGCGTTTAGTGATAAAGAGTGGATAGCTAATATGGATATAAGATGTATTTATTAATAATAAAAGTTATCAAACGAATAAGTCCACTATCCGTATGGTAGCTAAAAGATGTTTTAAAGAGCGGATAGGGCTTTTTTATTAATTCCGCTGAGAGTGTTTAACTTGCACACACAGTTAATTTACTATACACATATTTCAAATACACGTATACCAACAAAAAGTTCGATTGGACGCGAGAAATTTAAAACCTGGAAGAGAATTTCAGAGAGAATCTAAAATTCGCAAACGAAAATGCTCTGAGCATGATAGTGTCAGCTGATGGAATATGACAGATTTACAACTATGTTTAGTACAGTTTGGACGCAGTGCTGCCGTGCGTTTAGTGATAAAGAGTGGATAGCTAATATGGATATAAGATGTATTTATTAATAATAAAAGTTATCAAACGAATAAGTCCACTATCCGTATGGTAGCTAAAAGATGTTTTAAAGAGCGGATAGGGCTTTTTTATTAATTCCGCTGTAAGAATATAAGTATGAGACCCCAGTGAATGGAATCTATAATTGATGTGGTTGCATTCTAATAGGAGGGTCGAGATAGGAATTTATAACTGAAGTAACATGTTAATTTTAATTACAGCAAGGGTTATGATCTTGTAGCTTTATTTTGTGGTTAAGAATATATAGGGGAGACACACATGTGAATTGAATCTATAATTGATGTGAATGCATTCTAATAGGAGGGCTGAGATAGGAATTTATAACTTATGTAATATGTTTATTTTAAGGGTTATCTTTATTTTGCAGTCAAGAATATATTGATCTTGTAGTTTTATTTAATGGTTAAGAATATATTGATCTTGTAGCTTTATTTTATGTTTAAGAATATATAGGGGAGACACATATGAATTGAATCTATAATTGATGTGAATGCATTCTAATAGGAGGGCTGAGATAGGAATTTATAACTTATGTAATATGTTAATTTTAAGGGTTAGCTTTATTTTGCAGTCAAGAATATATTGATCTTGTAGTTTTATTTAATGGTTAAGAATCAGTGTTGTTCCACGACGCGTCGTTTTTAATTGTCGACACTCTGATGTCGACAATAGCGTCGTCTATGTCGTCAATGTCGTTTATTGCGTCGTCTATGTCGTCAATGTCGTTAATTGCGTCGTCAATGTCGTCAATAGGATTGTCAATGTCATTCAAAACAGCTGTTAGTGCAACGTCTCTACTCTACTAGTTACTAGTAATAGTAAGCATACGCGCAGGAACAGAGCAGGACATGATATATGAATTTATTAATAAATTAGAATTTAATGACTGAACGACTTTGAGTTGGTCAAGTTGAATAATAAACAAGCAGCTAGTTGCAATAATTCCAAAATAAATCTTTTAAACACACCTGATCGCCTCAGACACTTTTTTTATTCATCTATTTAGAAATGTGTGCAAAATTTTAAATAAATAAAAACGTTTACCCATTTTAAAATAAAAAAGTTACCTATTTTATATTTCAATTGTCTTAATTTTATAGAAACTATAATGTATTGCTTGATTGAACTTTGTCGACATGTCGTGTCGTCAATTTTGAATTAACGACACGTAATTGACGACGCGTCGACAATTGCGTAGTCTACATGGTGTAGTCTACGCGGCACAACACTGTTAAGAATATATTGATCTTGTAGCTTTATTTTATGGTTAAGAATATATAGGGGAGACACATGTGAATTGAATCTATAATTGATGTGAATGCATTCTAATAGGAGGGCTGAGATAGGAATTTATAACTTATGTAATATTTTAATTTTAAGGGTTAGCTTTATTTTACAGTCAAGAATATACTGATCTTGTAGCTTTATTTAATGGTCAAGAATATATTGATCTTGTAGCTTTATTTTATGGTTAAGAATATATAGGGAGACATATGTGAAGGGGAATCTATAGGAGGGCCGAGATAGGAATTTATAACGGATGTGTTAATTTTAAGGGTTCGCTTTACTTTTAAAAATCTGTTCGTCATAGTTGAAAAATTCTGGGTATAAAAACCTCGGCATTGAATCGAGAAACTATCAGTTTTATTTTATTCTAAAACGAAATGGACACACTAAACAAATTTGGAAAAGCTAAGCCTTTAGAGAGCATGAAAGTGCTGGCTCTTAAGAAGAAGTACCGCATTATTCATACTATGAGGTGTGAAACTAAATACGGACCAAGAGTCCTGGTGGAGCTGGAGGCAAACAAAGTGTTTTTGCCTATACGCTTTAATGCAGCAGATGATGAAACTTTGAAGGCCCTTACCAAAAGCGAGATGGAGGTGGTGCGCCCCGTTGGAAATTCCTTCGAGCTCGCGTTTCATCAAATAGCAGAGGAGGAAGCAGAGGTTAACTTAACTTATTCGCAACCTTTTTTTTAAATAATTAAAAATTTTATTAAAAAATAAATAAAATGTGAAACTGATGTACTGTATTTTCTTTTGTTCTAAAGTGTTTTGAGGTTGTCAACGATACCTCTACATTGGTCCGGCGGTTTAATTTGAAAGGTCGCAAAATTGAGTTTCGCATAAAGGATGTGGCTGATAATGCTGAACCAACAACATGGATTCAGAATGCTGTGAAGGGTATGTTCAAACGTGTTACTGCTGAACTTGATTCTTCCGATATGGTGGGGATAACATTTACGGGGAAGAATTTCGAGCATCATGGCCCTGGCTGGATGAATTATAAAAAGGCTGGTGATTTAAATTGGAACGAGGTATGGGAAATGATTTCCAAAATTTTTCAAAGTAATTCTACAGGTCTAAGTACGGACACTTTTCGTATAAACGTGACATCAGTAAGACTTCCTAAAGGATGCGGATACCGAAAAACAAAATATAATTCCTTCGATGAAGAGTGTGCAAAACGAAGAGGAATAGTGGTAATAAACAACAAAGACAACTTATGTTTACCCCGAGCAATAGTCGTGGCAATTGCTAATGTAGATCGAGACCCTGAATATAAAAAAAATCGGCAAAATATTAACAAACTTCAAGATCTAAGAGCATCTAACCTCATAAACCTAATTGGTATTACTATACCCTCCGACGGTTGTGGTATTCCAGAGCTTCGTATCTTTCAGAGTCACTTTAAGGAATATAAGATCAAAGTCTATGAATATGGACAAAAAGGGCGAAATATTATATTTGATGACCCTAGCAATAACAGTAACAAGAGAGTAAATTTACTGTACTTCAAAGGTCACTTCAATGTTATAACATGCCTGACTGCAACGTTTAGCTGCTCCTATTTTTGTGAAGATTGTAATATACCATACAACAACAAAACCTCGCATAGATGTCAAAAATCATGTCCCCAATGTCAGCAAACACCTAGTTGCCCAACGAACTTGGACGAAATTAATTGTACAGATTGTAACAGAAGTTTTAGAGGACAGGAATGTTTTGATAAACATAAAGCATCTGGATCATCAAAAAATCGGGCGATTTGTGAAACAGTAAAAATATGTACCAAGTGTCTAAAAACATATAAAGCAAACAGAGAACATATCTGCGGTGAATACTTTTGTAAAGTTTGCGATAAACATGTTCCTCAAGAACATTTGTGCTATATTCAACCCGATACAAGAAGACCAAGACTAGAAAGTGTTCTGTATGTGTTTTACGATTTGGAAAGTCGTCAAGAAAAAGTTATTGGTGAAAAGGTAATTAGAGATTTTACTGGACCCATTAAACTTCATGAACCGAATTTATGTGTTTTCCAACAAAGATGTGACCAGTGTTTAAATGAAAACAATCTATACTTTTGCCAACAATGTAAATTCAGAATGAATATAAAGAAAGGCCAAAACGTCATATCAGATTTCTTAGAATACGTTCTTAGTGTTCGAGCAATTTTTAAAAGAATTATTGTACTGGCTCATAATGGACAGGCGTATGATCATCAGTTCATTCTACATTATATACTGCAAAAAACTAAATTTACACCAGAATTGATTATGAGAGGAACTAAAATAATACTCATGAAGCTTGATAATGTGAAATTTATAGATTCGTTAAACTATTTCCCTATGGCTTTATCAGCTCTTCCAAAAGCATTTGATTTAACACGGACGCTGAAAAAGGGTTATTTTCCACATTTCTTCAATACCATAGAAAATGAAAATTATATTGGTCCTTTACCGCCCGTGGAATATTACAATCCAGATGCCATGAAGATAAATGATCGGAAAGTATTCTTTCAATGGTATGAAGAAAATAAACACAGTGAATTTAATATGCAGAACGATCTTGTTGAATACTGTGTTAACGATGTACAAATTTTAACGGAAGCATGTATGAAATTCAGAAATATCTTTCTTGATCAATGCAATGTGGAGCCATTTTTGGAATCTGTGACTATAGCATCTGCATGTAATCTAGTGTATAGACGTAATTTCCTAAAAGCTGATACAATAGGATTAATTCCTAGAAACGGGTACAGATATGCTGATAATCAATCACGCCAGGCAATCGAATGGCTTATTTTGGAAGAAAGGAAACGTGTTTGTGACATTCAACATGCGGCTAAAGAGAAAGAGGCAATAGTGGCTGGTGTGAAAGTTGACGGATTTTGTAATGAAACTAAACAGATTTTCGAGTTTCATGGCTGCTATTATCATGGACATTCATGTTTGATGAATAAAGACCGCAATATACCCTTGACTGATAGTCCATATGATACCCTAAATCGCCGATATGAAAACACCATTTCGAAATCGACCCGGCTAAGACAATTAGGCTATGAAGTGATTGAAATGTGGGCTTGTGATTTTGAAAAACAAAAGAGTATAGATGATATCAAATATTTAGAAACACATCCTCTAATTTATGGTACCCCTTTAAATCCACGCGACGCGTTTTATGGAGGACGAACGGGCAATACATATAACTACTACAAATGTAAGGAAGGTGAAAAAATCAAATATATAGATGTATGCTCCCTATATCCATGGGTCTGCAAATATGGTAAATTTCCAGTGGGTCATCCTAAGGTTCACACTACCGATTGTTCTCAAATAGATTTGCAAAACACCAATGGAATTATTAAATGCAGAATACTACAACCAGAACAGTTACTACACCCCGTATTACCTATAAAGCAAAATAATAAACTCATGTTTACCCTATGTAGAACATGCAGCGATCAATTATATCAAGAAGAATACTGCAATCATAATGATGACGCTAGAGCCTTACAAGGAACCTGGGTTATAGATGAGATATTGAAAGCTGTGGAGAAAGGATATAAGATACTAGATATTTTCGAAATATGGGAATATTCAATGATACAATATGATAAAGCTGCAAAATCAGATGGCCTTTTCACTCAAATGATGAATAAATTTATTAAAATAAAACAGGAGGCATCGGGGTGGCCTAGTAAATGTGTTACTGAGGAAGAAAGAAACCAGTATATAGATGATTTTCTAAATAATGAAGATGTGAAATTAGATATTGCTGACATTTCCAATAACCCTGGGAGGAGATCTTTTGCTAAGCTCATATTGAATTCGTTCTGGGGTAAATTCGGTCAAAGAGAAAACCAACAAAAAACTTCCATAATTAATACTTCGGCTGAACTATACCAAATGCTATTAGATCCCACTATTGAAATCTGTCATATACTACCTATTAATGAGGACACTCTTGTAGTAAACTGGTCATATAAAGAAGAAGAAGCAGAGACCATATCGACAGTCAACGTATGTATTGCAGCTTATACAACCACACAGGATCGATTGAAACTGTACAGTTACCTGGAATCATTGGGTGATAGAGTATTATATTATGATACGGATTCGGTGATTTACATAAGTCGTGAGGGAGAAGTTGAACCCCAGACTGGCGAATTCATAGGTGATATGACTGATGAATTAGAGTGTTATGGTCACGGAAGTTATATTGTTGAATTTGTAAGCGGCGGTCCAAAAAATTACGCTTACAAAGTCTATAGTCCAAAAGACGGCAGTGAAAAAATTGTATGCAAAGTCAAAGGGATAAATCTGAATTACTCAGCAGCAAAGAAGGTAAATTTTGAGTCTATTAAGGAATCAGTACTTAATGCTGAAAACGCTGAGGATATACAAATTTTATCAAAAAACATACGCCGAACACGAGAACACGAAATTATCACTGTTGCCGAGATCAAAACATACAAACCCCGGGCGGAGAAGAGGAGATTTCTTGATGATCATAGCTCCCTACCATACGGCTATAAAAGACAGAAATAAGTCAGACTCTTTTAAAAAAAAAATAATTTTATTTTGTAATAAAATAAATCACAAGATGGAAATGTTGTTTTCTTTATTATCATATAAAAATCTATTTATCAAAAAGACATTCTGCAGGGCGCAACATTTGCTATGTAACATGCATTTCATTTCATTGGGATATGTCCGTTTTAATTCATCCATATTGGGACAGGCCATGTCTTCCACATTGATGATCTCAACATTTTCGTCAAATAGTCCTCTCAACCATTGTGCTTTCTCATTTCCTTTAGTATAGACCGATGTATGCTTGATTTCTCTTTGAAGATATTGCTTTACTTTGTGAAATTCAGTAAATCCTCCATCCCAGGTTAGGCCATGATGATTAAGATATAGCCATTTTGCCTCCTTTCTTAGTGATGATGATAATTGGTTAAATTTAAACGGAGGTTTCAAAATGAAATGATGATGGCTATTATTATGTAGTACAGCTACTTCCTTGACGATAAATTCGTTATTCGGTCCTCGAAATCCCTGAACATCAATAATGAAAGACATTGTTGTTTCTTTGATGACTGATTATATCCAACTGACTATACAAAACGAGAAACCATTTGATTTAGAGGATTATAATTGATGATACGGTCATGGAGCATCAAGCAGTATGCGGATGTATTCTCTGGTATTGGTTTGGATGATTTAATTTCCAGACGAATGTCAACTGGTCCAGTTTTCAGCATTTCATTCTGATGTCTGCAGTCTATTACATAAATAGTAGCTCGCGACTTGAATTCACTTCGTGTTAGCAAGGGTTCAGCAAACATTCGATTATAGTAGGTTTTCTGAAACTCTACATACATGTTGTATAGTATGCTAATGTTATTTTTGTCAAATGACAAATTCAGATCCTCATATGGATAAACATCCGAGTTCAAATACGCCTTCAGATTTGTAATATTACAATGATCGAAACAGGTTGGATCCTCTTTAAGAGTATTTCGTTTGTTGGTTTGTAATACAAAAATTATGTATCTAGGTTTTTCCATTTGTGAAGTTGTCTTAACATTCCAAACGTGATGAGTGGTGTTGGCAGGTAATGAAGGATATTCATACAGATCCCAATTTCGGAATGCAATCTTCATCGACTCACCATCTTTTATAGATTTGTATAGATTTAGTTTAACAGAATCAGCTAAATTGACATGAGGTATTTTCCATTGAACTTTAAGCAAACTTATCTTTACTTTCTCATCTTCATCGGTTATTAGAGAGTTGTCATCTGTACGAGAACGTGTTAAAATTAAGTCATGTCGAGCATTAGGAATAATTTTCTTGAAATCCTCAGCAAAACCTAATAGTTTATTTAACTGCAGACAGAAATTAAAATGGAACCCATTAACACTTGTGTGAGAGGCGGGAGACCAGCCTCCGTTATACAGCATTTCACTTTCGTTTTTATTTAAAGAAATGTAGTTTTTAATTGTGGACGTGATGCCAACATTTCTATTGCTATCGACTTCTATTCCGTTCAGTTCATATCGAATTTCATCAAATAAGAATGCAGCAGTATTATTTACGAGTTTTGTTTTGTTGACCGATTTTCCATCACTTTTTGATAGAATTCCTTCAATATAAATATAACTTTCTGAAGGTAGTATATTAAGATTTTGATGTTGCACACAAATGTGAATAATGTCATTTTTATCGAAATTGTTCAAGTATGGCGAGTAAGTGTGATATTCGTATCTTGAGATACTCTCCTCAAGTCTTGGTTCTTCAAAAATATTTAGCATGTCTTACTTCTTCAATCTGTACCCCTGTGACAATAGAAATTGTTGATTTTGTATGGTAAGATGTTGCGATGTTCTCCGTCCAGGTGTCGAAGGTATATTGATTGGTTTAATAGTACTTTCGATTCTTTTATAAGAGTCGTATATTATCATTATTCAGGTTTGAGATGCAGTCGAACTGTTATAGTTTCACCTCGAAAGTTTATAGGATTACCGTCCTGATCAAAGAGATTCAGGGTTATAGAACTTATCCTCTTGGCGTTCACCGGCAAATAGATGACGTTTTGAGGAACTTCAATTATTTTATAGCCTGGGCTAATATTCACCGAGAACTCATGTAGTATATGTGCTGATTGATTATTGATATATGTTCCATCGATTAAATTACATTCTATCCGGATAATGTTCACCCTATTGATGTCAACATAAAGATCCGATTCGTGTCCCTTGTTTGCCTCTAGTTTTCTCCTACTGAAACCTAAAAGTGTTCCAATAGAGTGTGGCCGAGAGAAATCAATCTCTATGTTGGTATAAATTTCACATTTCAACGTATTATTATTTGGCTTTACATGAATTGATATTTTATTAGGGTCCCTCTTATTATGTATTTTGATATTCTCCTGTATCCAGTTATTTATATCTTCAATCTCATCGGAACCAGTAGGTAGCGTTATTACATCAGTACCAAAATGAAATAAATTATTAAACTGATCTACATTAGGTATAGAATTGTAGGTCTGGAAGTCAACCAACCCACATACGTAATCAGAATTTAGAATGATGGGAGGGAAATACTCTGCAGTGAGAGCTGACTGGTTACCGCTTAGCGTGAGTGTTAACGACATTACTGTTGAAAGGAAATGAAACACAATTTGATTTTGTTCAGTTATTTATTTGATCTAATAAAAATGTTAAACATAAATGGCCACATATATACGTATCAAAATTTTGACAGTTGTTGTAATTATAAATCATGTTTCCACCCAAATATTTGACAACTTCTAAAGGTGGCCTCAGATTACCAAAACTATCAAAATATTTTACATTTTCTCGATTTTTGATGTATGCTACCCAATGAGTACCTGGACCGCTTTCATTGTCCAAATTAATTATTCCACATTCTCTGCTAAACGGTTTTGCTGGTAATACATCTCTCATATAAACACCACGAAAATGGGGTATATTCATTTTTCCGAAAGCTGCTATATCGATATTGGTGAGAGGGTGATTAGGTAGCGATTTTATTAGTTTTTTGAATCTTGAGGTTTAAGGAAAAGACCAAAGCCTTTTTTATACGTCTGTAGATAAAGTCCCTTGCCATGATTAATTTTCACTGCCTCCATAGACTGATTGTGGCGTTTATTTTCTTCTAATTGTTCCCTGGCAATTTTTGTATCTCTTATTGATTTTGCTATTGCAGCAGCCCCTCCAGATAGAGATCCAAGCGCTGACAAACCGGCAAAGATGGGTAAGAGAGGTAGGAAACCCCCAATTTTTGGTAAAGGTATTACTCGAGGTTCTAGAATATTTTTCCTCTGTTTATTCCTTAAGACATTTTTCGCAGCTTTTAAGGCGATTAGTGCAATCTCATTTGGATCTCCGGTTTTTGGCTCACGTATAGCAATTTTTGCTGCCTTAACTGCCTTCTTGAATAAATCGACTTTTTTATTTCGCTTTGCTTTTTTCGTGCGTACACCCATACCGAGCTTAGTTTTAGCCTTCATCGTACTAGTGACCAATAGACTATTTACTCTTTCAGATAGTGATGAATCTTTAGCCCTTACTCTTTGCCAGGCTTTCTCAGCTAAAATTTTGTCAGCAATATGTCGGTCACTCAGGTTTTTATTATTTGAATATGCAATATCGTGCTCACGGCAAGCTTCATCCAGTTGATTAATTCCACGATCTCCTCTAGCAAGACGTTCTTTTAATTTAGTTCCAGGACTACAAAAATTATATGAAGGTAGATGCAATTCAAAAGGTAGTTTATTGATTAAGGAATTTACTAGTCCATACCCTTGGAATGGATGTTTTCGACTGAGAGGGTGCACTTGATAATCTATCATTTTTATATCTCTGCGTGCTGAGTGGTTATGAAATAGTTTACTATAAAACACCCCGTTTTATACTATTTGTCTTCATTTAGTAAAATGAAGTTTATAAAACAAGCAGACACCATAAAGGTACAGAATTTCGATAGTAAAACCAAAGAGAAAAGGAAACATGGATCATTATTTCCCAATAGTATACGGGGGATAATTGTAGGCCCATCAAACTGTGGAAAAACAAATGTCATGTTAAGTATTCTCCTCGACCCTAATGGATTAAAATTTGAAAACGTTTATATTTATTCAAAGTCTCTACATCAACCTAAATATTCATATTTGAGAAGACTAATAAAGTCCATCAAGGGCATGGAATATAATGCGTTTTCAAATAATAGCGAAATTATACCACCCTCTGAAGCAAAACCAAATTCCATATTTATATTTGACGATGTAGCATGTGACAAGCAAAATAATATACGGGACTATTTTTGTATGGGACGTCATAACAAGGTGGATAGCTTCTACCTGTGTCAGTCATATACCCATATTCCAAAGCACCTGATTCGAGATAATGCGAATTATTTGATTCTTTTCAAGCAAGACGAACTTAATCTAAAACATATATATAATGACCATGTAAATTCTGATATGACATTTAATCAATTCCGAAACTTGTGCTCAACATGCTGGAAAGATACATTTGGATTCCTAGTTATTGATAAGGATTCAAGTATTGATAAAGGTAGGTATAAGAAATCATTTGAAGCAATTGCACTGCTCAGTCGTCAAGCATCCGTCTAAATGAATAGACCCTAAACCGTAACCGCTCTACTTGGAACTGCAACAGCCCCGTTTGAAAGTGTAACAGCCCCGTTTGAAAGTACAAGAGCCCCGTTTTACCTGTTAAAGAATACTACTCAAATATGAATATAGATGAAAAATTTTTGAAAAATCTTATAAAAACAAAGAAGGCCTTAAAGCAAAAGTACATGTTTCTAAAGACGGGGAGAATTATGAGAGAAACAGAATTTGAAGATACTTTTAAACCCATAATTGAACCACTGAAATTAGTTACTAAAAACATTAAGACTGAGGCAGTCAATAATAATGATACAGTGGAAGATGTAAAAGAAACTGTCAAACGCCAATTACAATTTAAAAGTCCCACAGATAAACTTCATAGTTTAAGAAATAGTTTGGAATTTTCATCTTCAGAATCAACTCTACCAGAAGAAGAAGATGTTTCATTTAGAACACCAACCAATCAAAGTACCCCATTCAACCAAACGTTATACTCGGATTCTAATCGTGACAAAATCTATGGCCCATATTTCGAAATGCAGTCAAACTCTGTGAAATTGGGTAGTGCAAACTTTTCAATTAATGAACAAGCGGATTTTGTTATCGATGATGAAATTTTCTCTGGAACGGATGGACTTAAGGAACTAATTTTTCGACAGAAACCTAAAAAAGATAGGTATACCGATTCAGACTTGAATGAATATCTTAGAATATTACAAAAAACAAAAGCCCATTTAAGAAATCATGATAGTACTCAGCAGGTCAACGGTAATAAAGGATACAAGTACAAACATGTTATTCAACCTCTACTAAAGCATCTAACAAAGAAAGTTGGAAAATCATACTCTGTGTACTCTAATAACCCTGTCGATTATGTATATTGGGATAATGCCAATGAACTCGTTGATAGACTAAGACTTTTGATCGCATCCCAAGAAGCTGGCAATAATAATCTTCAGAATGAAATAAATTCTATAGTGGAAGAGCTGCGTGAATCAAACATCATTTATTAATACCTTTCCCCTACAATATACTATTATTAACAAAATGAGTGTTGACAAGTTCGGAAGGAGCTCCCGTCGTTTCCCTAGATCAGCAATTGGTCCTCAAGGACCTCCAGGTGGAGGTTTTAAACTATTACCAAATGGAGATTTTAACATTGAAGAAAAATGTCTAAGCAATGTAGGTGTTCCTACTTTACCTCATCAAGCTACCAATAAGGAATACGTAGATAACAAAGTATCCGCTCTAGATAAAGTCTTAAACAATCATCGCCAGTACGTAGGTAACAATTTTAATGCTATTATGGCGACCATAAGTGATGAGTCTTTAAAACTACGCAATATCGAAGATAAACTAGAAAAAATGGATACAACTTTACAATCATACACTGATGTATTCAGGGAATTCGAGAACCGAATAACGAAATTATCGTCAAGGAAGTAACTGTACTCCATAATAATTGCCATCATCATCATTTCATAAAACTTTACGATCATACACTGATGAACAAAATTTTAAAACTATTGAACTAGTCAATAGGAAAGTATATGCTCGAGAGGTATAAATATACCTAGTATCTAATCCCACCTGTTTAGTACGCACTGGGAATCTGACTTAAAAACATGTCTGGAATAAATACTTCTACAATCTTCGATGAGATTTTAAAGTTTCTAAAAACAAATCAACACGTTCTTCTGGATGAGCATTACAGTGAAATGATAGATTGTATTATTTTTCTAAGGAATTTTGATAACGTATCTTCCACCACTTCTGTTAATGGATGTCATTTTATCAACTGTCCTTGGTCTACAAATCTATGTCAAGAAGGACCAGATACTTGCGCATGTTATATGGTTGATAGCAAATTGATTAGAATTAAGAATTTAATGTTATTATATAAAAGGCTAGAAAAATAAAATACTATGTATTTTAATGTAACTTTCTTTCGTTTTTATTCATTCTATTATAATATGAGTAAGAGAAATGTTGTTGAGGAGCTACACAAACCTGCGCGGAGAAATTTCAATCGTCGGCGGGTTATCATTAAAGGATTTGATGATTTATGGCAAGCAGATCTCGTTGAGATGTTACCTCATAGCAAGCAGAACAATGGTTATATATATATCATGACTGTGATTGATACATTTTCAAAATACGCATGGGCAATTCCCCTACAAAGCAAGACCTCGTCTTCTATTTTACAGGCTATGAAATCAATTTTTGACAGTTCGCATCGAAAACCAACAAATCTACAAACCGATGATGGTAAAGAGTTTTTCAATCGAAAGTTTAAGGATTTAATGGCACAATACAAAATTAACCACTACTCAACCTATAGTACATATATTAAAAGCATCAATTGTTGAACGTTTTAATCGCACCCTCAAGGAGAAGATGTGGAAAGAATTCAGCTTTAATGGTAATTACAAATGGATACCTATTTTGAGTGATATAGTAAAAACATACAACCACTCTACACATAGAACAACAAAAAGACGCCCTGTTGATGTGAATAAGACAAATGAAAAAGAATTACTATCAACCGTTTTCAAACATATAAAAGTTGTTCTGAAGGGAAAATTTAAAGTTGGTGATAATGTTCGCATCAGCAAGTTTAAACATGTTTTTGAAAAAGGCTACACCCCAAATTGGACAACGGAAATATTTAAAGTACGAAAAGTAAATCCAACAAGACCAACCACGTATTTATTAGAAGACTATCAGGGTCAACCTGTAAGCGGAAGTTTTTACGAAGAAGAATTACAAAAATCTAAATTTCCCACTACATTCCTTGTGGAGAAAGTGCTACAAACAAAAGGTGTAAACGTTTATGTTAAATGGCTTGGTTTTTCCAATGCCCATAATTCTTGGATAAATAAAAAACAAATGTTATAAAAAAAAAAAAATGTTTTATTTCACCCCTTTAATTAATAGATATTCATTTTATAGGTTTGTCTCATCGATTTAAGATTCACTATTTGCACGTTGTCTTCATTGTTTAATTCTCCCTTAGATACGAATTCAACTTCTCCATTGCTCAGAATTCTTTCCTCCGAAAATTCTCGATACTCGAAACAGGATATATCCAGGCTGCGTTGTTTATAGTTACTATCATAAGTACATCGAATAGTTAGTTCCTTATTTTCGTCAAATTCTAACTTAAAGTGTCTATAAAAAATATCTTTGCTCTCAATTATCCCAGATATTTCACTCTCTTTTTTGATTAAATCTTGCCTAAATCCTTCTATGGCCTCCTTTACAGAAACATACTTCTTCTCATTAATTCTTTCAGTTGTTGGTGTTATGATGTCATCATTCAATGTTGGTGCTGAACTGATATTGCTGTTGTTGTTGTTGTTGTTACGTGGCGAAACAGTCAATAAACGAAAAGATAAGTCAATTTGTACGGTGTCGTTGTTGGGTAAATTCAGATCAAATGTTACGTTGTCAGCATTATTCACATTTTTTAGGTCAACATTAAGCGGTAGACCATTAAGAAATAATGGAAACAGGGTTATAATCCATAGAATTGAATGCATTTTCCTTAGTTTTTCAACACCTCCTCTTCCTTTGAAATAAAGTATTGTAATAAAATAAATGAGGCATAAACTAGCTCATTTAAACTTGGAAATGTGTAATACAGAGTGTGAATTATAAAGCGTACTTATACAAACTTATCAGCAGATTGATCTGGTGACGTAATCCCTGAACTATCGACCTTCAATTCTAAATCAGTATCTCTTACGGCACGGCTTTTTATTTTCTCTGATGCTCTCAATTTTAATGTTTCAACATCACCAAACGGACAATCAGCCGGAAACATATTAGTTTTCCTTCTAGCTTTCGAGTTCTGTATAACCTCACCATACATTATTATATCACCACCGAACACCTGCAGTTTAACATGTTGAAAGGCTTGAAGATTTATTGCTAAGTTCGCAATAGAATTTATACATTCTCCATTTTTCAAACGAAAAATCATACAAGCTGACCCATCTTCAGGTGTAGCATGGAGTTCACAAACCGATCTTTTCATCATTACATCCGAGACTTTTATTTGTGTCCAGCCAACTTCACAAGTACACAGGTTTTCACCCTCCCTTAACCTCTCACACCAAAACATTATTCCTTCTCCCACAAGTCGACAACAAGTTATGGAAAAATGTTCTCACCGACCTTAGTGTAAACCTGAACTTTATCGATCGATGTTTCTTATAGTGTAAACTCTTTTTCTCTCTTATTTCATTCGTCCTACTCTCATAGAACATTGCATAATCTATAACATACAACTCGCCAAACCATCTTCTTTTATATTAAATCAAATCCAGCTCTAGCTCCACCCCATGACCCCCTCTCCACTCACAGCCAAACAAAAAAAATCCATCCACTACCTTCGCACAGCCACAAACCCAACCAACCAACTCACAGCCAACGCGCAAAGCAAAAAACAATTAATATCACTCACGCGCAACCGCGAGACTCCAATAATCGTCGCATACATAATTAATTAATGCAAACGGCCACACACCCAGCCAACCAACTCACCGCCAAACCGAGCAATCATCCAGCTCGCTCTATCTCTCTCCCACATTTTCTGTCTCTTTCTAGCGCCGAATTCCCATGCCCAAGCGCCCCAATACCTACTCTTTACCAACCTTAATGGAGCAGCGTGCATTCTCCATTGTCATCCTGCACAGACGGACGAGTTTGGCAGGGATGCCAAAACTAGACATTGCTCTGTATAGCTCGTCTCTATAAATGCTGTCATAGGTGATAGGGACCAATCAGTTTGTTGACAAAAAGCTTCAGGCGTTCACACAACACGGCAGATAGGATCTTGTAGGCGATGTTAAGAAGACTAATCCCTCTGTAGTTGGCGCAGTTCAGAGGGTCTCCTTTCTTGAGGATCGGGCAAACAATGCTGAGGTTCCATTCATCGGGCATACTTTCCTCCGACCATATTTCACAGATGAGTTGGTGCATACTCCTAAGCAAGTCATCGACTGCCGCTTTGAATAGCTCGGCGGTTAGGCCATCTGCTCCAGCGGCTTTGTTGGACTTAAGCTTAGATATGGCTATCTTCACTTCGTCCAGGTCGGGTGGACGGAATTGTTGGTCTTCATCGTCCAGGTTGAATGTTTCATTCTGCCTGACAGCGGTATTTAGTTCGTCATCGCCGTTAAACAGTCTGCAGAAGTAGTTCTTCCATATCCTCAGCATCGACTGCGATTCTACTATGATGTTCCCTTGTTCGTCTTTGCAGGCTTCGGTTCGGGTTCTGTAGCCTTGGCAGCTTCTTTTTACATTTTGGTAAAACTTCAAAAACTGAAACTTAAGACTTCTTGCCTAAGTCTGCCGCCAACGACGAATCCACATACAAATAAGCGCTGTTTTTGTTGCCGATAGCAGTCGCCATAGTAAATGTCGCAGTTTTTCATTTTCTTCTTGCCCGGTCCATCCCATCGCACTTCTTGTATGGCGCTTAAGTCTGCTTTATAGCAGTTCAGGGCCTCCGCTAGCTGTTCGGCTGCACGCGGTCTGTTAAGGGACCTAACATTCCACGAAATCGTGGAATCCGAAAGATCCGAAGATCCGAAATTCGTTGTCCTTTATTCGTTTGCCAGGTTCGTCAACAGTAAAATCATCCGTATCCGAGGCTTGTTGTTGCTTCGTAGCTAGGTAGGTTTTCCGTAGTCGGGCAGTTACCCCGGCGTACAACCTCTAACATGGAGGGCCAGGCCCTTTGTTGGACCCCTTGGACGAAAGGGGCCGGATTCATCCGGAGTCAGTAACCCACTTCGGGGATGTGAGAGCTGCCGTTGGCCCATAAAGGGTTCATCCGCTACCATCTCTATTTCAGGACCCTGACTAGTCCTGAAAAATCCTCACTGACCTCAGCTCTAAATACGTCAAAGTAGCTCAAGTAAGATAACTGTCATCTTGACTGTTGACGACACCGTTGATTCAGTCTAGTGAATTCATCCGCCGTACGTCCTCATTCTGAGGAGCTCATGTAAGTCTTCTGAGACTCGTTCAGTCAGTCTTTCCGACAGAGTATTATAGTGTTGCTATTTTCTTCGTGTTCAACACTCGCGCTTATAAGTTTAGCAAGCCAAGCCCGGATGGGCGATACCGGCCAGTACCCGGTGGTTACCACGCGGAAGTGAAATAAGCACAATTGATGTGTATGAAAAAGTTATAACAGTTGAGCACCGCCAAGTTGATGACAGTCAGCGCCTACCCGATTATACACACCCAACCGCCATTTGATGCTTAAACATAGGTAATTCTGAAATTCTTATGTGATCATTTCTTTCTTCTATTCCACTATGATTTCTGACTAACGATGAATTTTCTTTTCTATTAACTGCGTTTACTTCGAGTCTACTAAGATAATCTGCTACATGATTTTCTTTTAGTTTTAAATATTCGATATCAAAATCATATTCGCTTAAACTAATTTTCCATCTTTGGAGTTTTGAGTTTGGTTCTTTAAGGTTACTTAACCATATTAAAGGTCTACGATCAGTTTGTATCTTAAATTTGCGACCGTAAAGATATGGTCTGAAATATTTTGTTGACCAAATAATACTTAATAGATAGATAGATAGAATTTATTTCGTTGCAAAAAATTTACAAAGGCTAGCCACAGCACAATTTACAGTACAGAGATATGATATAGGAGTACATTTATATGTTTCAGCTGAAACATTTTAATCGATTTAATACATGTAGGATTTTATTAAGTAAAGTACCACTTCCGAATTTTCAATTCAAATAATGTATTAAATTTTATTTAAATTACTTTAAATTTAGGTTTCTCTTTTTACAAATTTATATTAGGACTATTCAACATTAAGAATATTCTTTTGTAATTCAGTGGGCGAGAGCTGTCGTCGATCTGCCTTCGTAAAACATTCATCCAGCTCAAGCTGCGTAGCTCTTCATTTTTAGTACAGCTTGAGTATCTTTTTAATTCGCCGACTTTGCAGATTTAGCCACAGTAGCGGCTACTAAACAAAGCCCACAAATCGGCCATCTTGGTTGTTTCTCGACCTCGAGAAACCGTCTTCATTTCTGGGATTTCGTCTTTGGGAATTCATCTTGATGATCGTCTTTTTGCGTCGTAGTAAGTCTTAATAACAGCATCTTGGAAACATCTTTATCTGGTAGCTTAGGCATCCTCCTGAACATCCTCAGCACACCCGTCGTTTTCGCTTTCATCTTCTTCGTCGTCAGTCGTAAGTTCGTGAGAAACACCCCATTGCTTCATGTTGTCGTCCGTGGGCCTTCGTGATTCCCTACTTTCCTCACCTGGTATCGGTCATTAGGAGATACCTTTGTGACAGCGTACGGACCTAGGAATTTAGAACAAATTTTTTGATTAGTACCGAATTGTGTTTTTCTTATAGCTACTAAATCGTTAGTTCTATATCTAACTGCTGTTTTCCTTTTCTTATTGTAGGTTTTACGGTTCTCTTCTTGTATAGCCCTAATCGCTTCTTTTGCACTTTCACGTGCAACATCCCTATCTTCTTCAAACGCCACCCGTATCTGCTCATTGATCGTATCTGCAAGCTCTATGTTTTCGGTACGACGCATTTTAACTCCGAATAGCAATTCAAACGGTGTGCGCTTGATACTCCTACTCCAGGTTGAATTAAGGCATTCTTGAAGTTTGCTTGTAAATCTATACCATTTGCTTGGATCATCCACACATAACTTTGCGAGAGCAGGGATGATTATCCTGTTGACCCTTTCCACCTGACCATTTCCCCTAGGAACGCCTGTAGTGATCAGAGAGTGTTGGATCCTTTCCTTTTCACAATAATCCTTAAAGGCATTTGAAGTGAAGGCGACTCCTCTGTCAGAAACTATCCGATAAGGGTTTCCAAAACAACTTTTCTGCAACTCTAGTTTGGCAATTACTTCCGCAGTTCCAGTGGACTTGACTGGATAAAGCCAAACGTATTTGTTAAAAGCATCTACCACGCACAAAATAAAAGCATACTGCTTCCCTGTTGTTGAAAGAGGACCAAGGTGGTCAATATGATAGGTGTGCAAGGGTTCCTCCTCTTTGCATATCGGGTTTAAGAATCCTTCTTGCTTTCCGCACTTTCGCTCGCTTACGATACATGGGATACAATTCCTCCTACACGACTCAATCTTTTGTTTCAGCTTAGGGATAAAATAGTCTCGCCGTATAACTTCTTCCATTTTTCGCTCTCCAAAATGTCCATCTTTGTGTACAGCCTTTATAATTTCGTCCTGCATTCCTTTTGGTACGCAAAGTAATTTGTTTCCTTCGTCGTTGGATTTGTAAAGAATACCCTGTTCCACCAAGAATTCCTCATATGGGCCACTTTCTAAAATCCTCTTGACTGCTCGTAAGAATTTATCCTTATCTTGTGCGTTTCTAATCCTCGCTAAGAACTCAGAATCTATAAACATCGCAATTGGATTTCGACTCAGGGCGTCTGCGTGTTTCATATTGGCACCTGGTCGATGTTCAAGGATATAATCGAACTCTTGTAGAGTTAATGCCCAACCCGCGATTCTGGCTGATATCTCCTTCCGTTCCATTGTTCCCTTAAACGCTGAACAGTCCGTCATAATTTTAAACGGTAATCCAAGAAGATAAACTCTGAACTTCTTTAGAGATCTGACTATAGCTAGAACTTCTAACTCATAGCTACAGTACTTTTTTTCTGCACATGTCGTCTTTTTACTGTAATAGTACACTGGATGAAACTTGGAATCTTCCCCCCTTTGTAGAAGCACGGCTCCGTAACCAAATTTACTGGCATCAGTATGTACTTCAGTCTCGGGTTCCTGATCATAGAGCTTTAAGACCGGCTGGTTAGTTAAGCTTTCCTTTAGTTTTTCAAAAGCGACTTTCTCAGCGGCACCAAATTGGAATAACGCATCTTTCTTTAAAAGAGCTGTCAATGGCCTAGCTATTAAGGAATAATTTGGGATAAATTTCCTAAAGTATCCCGTAAGACCAAGGAATGCTTGCAATTTTTTGATACAGCTTGGCTGTGGAAACTTTCCAACAGCTATGGTTTTATTTTGAGACGGCTTTATGAACCCAAACCCTATGTCGTATCCCAAATACTCGATCTTTTCGCAGAGGAATTGACACTTTTTCCATTTTATACGCAGGTCAAAGGCAGATGATACTTCCAAAACTTTTCTTAAGTTCTCAATCGCCTCGTCGTTTGATTTTGCCAGAACTATAACGTCGTCCATATATAGTAAAACAATGCCTTCTGCTAGCAGAGTCTTAAAAACTTGGTTTATATATTTCTGGAAAATTGCAGGCGATGTACAAAGGCCAAAAGGAACCTTGTTAAACTCATATTGACCGCTGGGAGTCACGAACGCAGTACCTATATTTGCGACTCTCTTCTTCAACGTCAACATGGAAAAAGCCATTCTCCAAATCGAGCGTAGAGAAGACCTTTGATTTGCTTAATGCATCCACTTGATCTTCGATTAACGGCAACGGATACCTATCGCGAACTATGACTTTGTTTAGCCGACGGTAGTCTACACAAAGTCTCTTAGTTCCATCCTTTTTATTTGCAAGAACTATTGGGCTCTCAAATTCTGATGAACTTTGCCTGATTATACCGCTTTTCATCCAATCACTAATCTGCGTATCTACAATCCGCTTCTCCAAAGGTGCCAGTCTTCTTGGGTTTTGCCAAATAGGGCGTTCATCTCTGAGAACGATACTCATCTTTATGTTAGTCGACTTTCCACCCGTTGGTTCGTAGCTCTCTACTAAATCGTTAATAACATTTTCGTAAGCGGAAACCCCTACATTCACCTTCGAATCATCATTGATATTGATTGTGCTTATAAAACATGAAGGCTCCCAATCGATTTTAGTTATAGTGGCCACACCACTTGTGGAGAGTTTGATATTTGTACCATTGAGAATGTCTCGGCCTATAATTAGAGGTACCTTCAAAACATCCAGACATTACAAACATAGACGTTTTAAAAAGGCACCCGTCGATTTCTATTGTAGCCTCGAATGATCCTAAAGCTTCGACAGGCGTTTCTGACAGGCCCTGCACCTCCATCTTATTGGCCTTCAGCTGTGGTGTACCTAATTTAACATACTCTTCGCATCGAATAATTGACAAATCGCTTCCCGAGTCAATCAGAGCGAACATATCCTGGCCGTTAACTTTGACCAATTTTCTTGCGCTCCCCTCTCCTATTTTCGCACAATTTGCTGACCTTGGGTTGCTACGAGTACATCCAGACGACTTGTGCCCAAATTCATTGCATCGAAAACATTTAACGCCACTAGGGCAGTTGGGACTTTTGTGTCCTCTTTTACCACAATTATAACATCTGGATTGAGGTTGTTGGGCCTTATTCCCAGATGAGTCTTCTTTTGATAGAGTTTTAGGGTTATGAAGCTAGATCTTCCTTAAATTTGGAATATAAGGCCAGTTTTTCCCTGAATTCTCTCATCGAATTTGCCCCATATAAAATAACTTTGTTTGTGGTTATGTCGTTAATGCCGTTTATGGTGTATTGGATCACTGCACTATCATCAAGGCGACCTAATGCACCAAGTTCCCTCATTTTCAGTAAATAATCCAGAGGATTTTCATCTTTCTCTTGCTTCCTTTTATTAAGCATTCGGTGGATATCCACTGACGTAACTTCATTTCCAAATTCGTCGATTAAAAACTCTTTCAAACTTTCGAATGAGTATAGATTGGGGTTCGACCGTAGGGCTAGTTTGGCAGTTTTTTTTGTTTTTTTATTTTTGTTCTTGTCCCTAGTTTCTGAGCATATTTCTTTACATGGGAGATAGAAATCGACGTCGATGTGCGAGATTCTTAGAAGGTTTTCAGCGATTTTTTTTTCTTTGTTAATGATGTTCTACTCTAGTGTGTTAGTAGTAATTTCATTTCTACCCACAGTCTCTCCAGAAAATACTTATCGCCTCTTAACAATCCTCCGGTATTTCTAACCGTCTCCTTGACCTCAGATATGCTGGGATAGGGCTCGTTTGTCCCAATGGTGGGTTCTAGCGGGAGGTGTCTGGTAACGGGGTCCCTTAGCGGATTTCTTGCATTCGAATAGTGGTATCCCACTTCTGACACCAATTTTGTAGGATTTTATTAAATAAAGTACCACTTCCGAATTTTCAATTCAAATAATGTATTAAATTTTATTTAAATTACTTTAAATTTAGGTTTCTCTTTTTACAAATTTATATTAGGACTATTCAACATTAAGAATATTCTTTTGTAATTCAGTGGGCGAAAGCTGTCGTCGATCTGCCTTCGTAAAACATTCATCCAGCTCAAGCTGCGTAGCTCTTCATTTTTAGTACAGCTTGAGTATCTTTTTAATTCGCCGACTTTGCAGATTTAGCCACAGTAGCGGCTACTAAACAAAGCCCACATACATATCATTTAATTGAATATTATTTATTTTGAAGTAAAACAACGAAAAAAATCTTCCTTTGACGACAAAAAAAAAAATTAAAAAAAAAAAAAAATAAAAAATAATAATAATAATAAATTATTAAATAAATATATATCTCTCTATATATATATGTTATATCAGACACTACTTGTGCGTCCCCAAAAGATAAATGGAACATAATACCAAGCAAACCCACGCTTGACTTCAGATTCAACTGAATCATCTACAGATATGCTGCATAAGCAAAATGTATTATAAATAAACCACGCTTGACTTTAGATTCAACTGAATGTTGAACCAATACAAATCTTATCTACAAATTTGCTGCATAAACAAAAAAGCACTATATAAAGGGTCCATCTGACCATAGACCACTCAGTTCTGTATCACACTTCGTTTAAGCCCAAGATTTCCCCACACCAGTGGTAAGGGATCTGAAGCTCAATAAAAATACTAAAAATTAAAAAGTTGTTTCATTTAAACGTTGGTTTCTGTTCGTTAAGAACAGAAAGAAATATATTTTTTGTGTTCAACAAGAAACACAAATAAAAGTGGCGCAGTCGGTAGGATACCAGTCATTTTTTTTCTCGCGATCAAACATTTTTGTGAAACCAAAAAGCACCGAACGAATGTCGATACGACTCACAATTAAAACATTGAGAAGTGAAAAGTGAATAATACAATTCACAAACAATACAATACAATAAACAAATCAGTGACAAACAATTTATTTGAACGAACATCGAATACTTGTTAATTAGAAATTATTTAGTAATTCAGTCAATGCATAGGACCTATATTACGAAATCCGTAGAGGAAAAATAATTTGAAGTAGAAAAAAACGCAACGATAAACTATCTCAACTTAAACTGTACGTCCGGAGACGAATAGCAAGTATTAGAAGAAACATCCTAATGAGAAACATATCCCCAGACATAATGGAGTTGCCGAACAATAATCAAGGACAACATCCTCAAAATCCAGCACTACAACAAGCTGCACAACCGGATCAACAAATTGGTAATTTAAATTTAAGGTCCCTAGAATTAAATCCCCTTAAGTATATTGAACGTTTACAAAATTTCGATGGAAAAACTGAAGATTTACCTATTTTTATTTCAAATGTAGATGATATCATTCCTACATTATTAACATACAATGAACAGTCACAGAAAATGTGCATAAATATTTTAAAATCAAAATTCATTGGTAAAGCTCGACAAGCCATAGAGATACATACACATCTAACAAGATGGGTAGATATCAAAGCTATGTTATTAGAAAATTTTGGTGGTTTTAAAAATAGTTATCAACTTTATGAAGAGTTAAGAAGCGCCCACTTTGGTGGAGAAGTTTTACAATTTTATAATTACATTCAAAGAATATTATCCTTACTAAACCAAAAGTGCCTCCAAGAAAATAACATATCGGATATTACTAGGAATACAGAAACTGCATTAAATATATTTAAAGAAAGATTACCTATACACATGAGAACAATTCTTTATGCATTAAAGCCAGCCACTATGGAACTCGCTTTGCATGAACTAAATAGCGCAGGGTTTGTCGTAAGACAAAATAGTGACACAGACAGACATAAGTACAATAATAAAAGAATAGAAAACAGGCATGAACAAAACCCTAACAAAAATAACTATAGGAACAATAAAAACCAGAATTGGCAACCGAAGCAATATAGAATTATATCGAAGAATATGCCTAACCAACAACAACGTCCTTATGGTAATAATAATAACAATAATTATTGTAGCAATCAACATCGCCAGCAACCACAGCGTTTTGAACCAATGGAAGTAGATCCATCATCGTCTCAAATACGAAGATTCCAACAACCTAGACAACAAAATAATTATGTAGAAACAAGAAACGAACAAATTTAAGAGGAAGCAAATTTTCGGCATTTAGCCTCGGAACCTCACTTCCCTATATTAAATTAGGAAAAGCAAATAAGATTATAAGACTCCTAGTTGATACAGGAGCAACTAACAGTCTTTTGCGTGAACAAGATTCACCAAGAGAATATATAAAATGGCGTATCAAACCTATGACAATACGCACAACAGGCAACCCAATAGTGACGACGTTACAATTCCAAAAACAAAATTTGCACTACCAGTTAAATACGATTGTGAATTCCAAGTATATACTTTTAATGAAGAGTATAATGGAATTATTGGAAACAACATTTTGATTCCAAACAATGGGGAAATAAACTATAAAAATAGAACATTAAAATTGAATGACCAAATCATACCATTGTTCTTCAACGCTAATGAAGAACTGGAATATGAAGAGTCTATCAACTATTTGACCGAAATCTCTCCTATAGACCCCATTATAAACTAAACACTTAAATAAAGAAGACAAACAAAATTTGTTTAAAGTAATAAAAGAATGTGACGGAACATTCTACAAAAAATGAGATGATTTGTCTTTTACGAACCACGTAAAACACAACATCCCTACGGAGGACAACTCTCCAATATACACAAGGACATATGGTATCCTGAGATCCACAAAAAAGAAGTGGATAGACAAGTAAAAGAGATACTTGAGTCAAAAATAATTCAGCATTCTACTTCACCTTATAACGCACCAATATGGGTGGTTCCCAAGAAAGAACACCACGCAGGTAATAAAGAGTGGTGCATAGTAATTGATTATAGAAAATTAAATATAAAAACTAAAGAGGATAAATATCCTATTCCAAATATAGATTCTATATTAGATAAACTGGGACATGCAGTGTATTTTACTACACTAGATCCCACAAAAGGGTTCTATCAAATAGAAGTGGAATCTAAAGATAGAGAAAAAACGGCTTTTAGCACATTAACCGGACATTGTGAATTTATTAGAATGCCATTCGGATTAAAGAATGCACCCGCAACCTTTCAAAGACTCATGAATGAAGTCCTGAAGGACTATATAGGAAAAATATGTTATGTCTATCTAGATGACATAATACTATTTTCTTCAAGCCTACAAGAACATATGGATTCACTGTATAAAATCCTAATGACACTCAGGAATGCAAATCTTAAAGTATCATTAAACAAATCTGAATTTCTACGTAAGGAAACAGAATTTTTAGCACATATAGTAACTCCAAACGGTGTAAAACCAAATCCAAAAATTTAAATAATAAAAAATTCCCCATCCCAAAGACAATGAAGGAAATTCAATCCTTTTTAGGTTTAACCGGGTATTATCGTAAATTTATTAATGATTATGCAAAAATAATTAAACCCCTAACTTTGTGTTTAAAGACAAATAGTAAAATAAATATAGAAAATAAAAGCTATAAAGAAGCATTTTATAAAATAAAAACTTTAATGTCAGACGATCTAATAAATAGACATCCCAATTTCTTCAAAGAATTCATATCGCACCCTCAGTGCAAAAGAGCGATAAGTCAAAAAATGGCATTTCGAGAAAACGCGACTCAAAAAACTTGAAAACAAACTTTTGCCTGTAACTTAACATAAGAAACAAATTCTTTAAATGTTTAAACTTCAGTACAAAAAGAAATAAATAAACTTTTAATTTTCACCAAAAACTTATATTTTTTTAATCACATCAAATAAATAATTAACGTTTTTTAGTTAATTTAAAAAATCAATACAAACTTTTAGTGTAAAAGAGCGATAATTCAAAATGTCTCTTGTTGATTTAAACAATTATTCTTGTGCAAAAAGATATAACTCGAAATATTTCTACAATTTTAAAGGAAACGAGTATTAAAAATAAAATAAGGATTTTTAGAGTATGTAATATAAGAATAAAAGTGCTATTTCAAGCTCCAGCTCTTCTCTTTCTATTTACAGTTAATTTAGGACTTCCTGCTTCTTCACTTTCTAAGTTTTTAAAAAAGTGGTGATGGCAAGCTGTGATACAATTCTGTTCGCATAAGTCCAGCAAATCTTTTTTCTTCGCTGGTGAAATTTTTGGTGGACCATTAGGATAAGCTGGATTGAAACTTATAACTTCAGTCGCGACCTTAAAAGCCTTGAAGTTTTTATCAGCAAACGAAGTCTTATATTTAACTATGGTTGGACTTTGTTTTTCAACCATGATAACCTTGATGTCAGCCCATACAACCTTTTCCCCATCAAGGTTTTTTTGGAATTTTTTTCCTGTTTTCACGCATAGGTCCTTTAAATCAAATATTTCGTTGGTTTGTAGTTGGTGAACTTTATACAAAGGTTTAGATTTTTTGGCCAACTGTATGATAGGCACAAGTTGGTCGCACGTAAAAATTGGTCCTGATTTTAAACATTTTGCCTTGTTTTTTTCAATTATTAATGAATGCATGTTATCACCTTCATTTTGTGTGTGCCCGACTATTAAAAACGTTTGCGTTATTGATTTGACATCGTAGATTTGAACTAATTGTATCAAAAGAGATAAAATGTATTTATTTTTATTTTGTCCAGAGCAGTTATCCGACCAAAGTACTATGTTTTCTACTCGTTTTTCAGCGCATAGACTTACGTAGATTTTAAGACTTGCACCAATCTCATCGGACCCTCTGTGCGCCATGCCCTCATGCCACAAATAACAAAAGCCTTCTTTTGAATACAGCTCGAATATGGTGAAATTGAAGCAAAGCAGTCTCCTTTTATAGAAAAAGGATGAAACATCGCCACATGGCACAGGAATAACGGCTTGCAAATCCATGCAAATCACTTTCGTTTTTTCGTCCGTTTCACACATCTTCTTGTCTGCTTCTTTTTCCTTTCTGGACAGTTCTTTTTCTTTTAAATGTCTGGAGTGTTTTTCTTGCAGAAGTGCTTTTTCTTCTTCAGTTGAGTTTTCAAATTGGAAACACTGAATACATTGATCCTTTTTCGGTTGAAAAAATCCAATGTTGAAATTATAATTGAAAATTTGTTCGTATGCGTGTTGTTTTGCGAATTCTACCCCCTCATTGATGCACTTTTCCTTGTACATTCTGTACATTAAGCTTATATTCAAACTGCCATCAATGTACTCTCTTTTTGTCTGCTGTCTAAGATAATGTGATTCTATGCGTTCAAAGCTGTTTATGTGTCGTTTTATCCCGTCCTGAATCTCTACTGATAGGGATGGATTTACATCGTTAAATTTACATCGAGCTGTTTCGATAACCTTGGCGCTTATGTTCAATGTGTTACAAAAGAAAGTCTTACATACCCTAATACGTTCACCATCCTGAAGGAAATGAAATGACACATTTTTTTTTTCGCGTCGAGCCTTCTCTTGTGTATCGGTATTTTGGCTGGACTTCCTGGATACTGTTATTGATAAACTCCCTTTGCTTTGATGCGTCCCCCAAGTTCCAATAACTTTTTAAAATATGTTCCCGTTGGATGGCAGTAAAATTGAAAGTGCATTTATAGGAATAATTTTTATTGCAACCACATTGCACAGATCTGGCTGGAAAAACCCGTCCCGTTGTTTCGGCTTTATAGCTCTCCCCCGAATTTCGTTTTAATTTGTTAATTTTTCGTATCCAGTTAAGTGTGTTTCGGGCACGCTTTCTTGTTAGAAGTTTGTCATTGACCTTAAGAATAAAGTAATACTGTTAAAGGTGGACGATTTTGTTTAGATAAGACCCAACTCACTCCTTCTTCAATGTTTCCTTCATCAACCGGGAGAACTTCTTCGAAAAATTAAGGACGTTCAACAAAAACGGCCCCATCTCCACTCTCAGCCTCAACAATAGGTGGACTATTTTGTTTCGATAAAACCCAATTCACTCCTTCCTCAATGTTTCCTTCATCAACCGGGAGAACTTCTTCGAAAGGTGAAGGACGTTCAACAAAAACGGCCTCATCTCCACTCTCAGCCTCAACAATAGCGGCAATCTCAGCTTCCAACTCTACCTCCAATTCATCATCAATGTTCATCTCAATTTCATTTTCAAACCCAGTATCATGTACACATTCTAAATAGATAGTATACCTATTAAAAAAACGAACAAAAACACTCTTTTCAATATTCTCTACTTCGAGTATTGCCGGGCCTAGGGTATAAGTCACCAAATTGGAAGTGTCTATAACTTCACCCAAATGGCTTAATTCTTCCTGTTGTACAGTTCGATGATTAATACAATTTTCAGACTCCTATAAGAAAAAAATTGAATTTCACTGTAGCATTCAAAAAATTAACCCATAGAGCAAAAAAGTGGTAAGATGGTACCTTGTTAACATTTTTCTTCATGCTTTCGACGAAATTTTGTATTGGTCTTGAATTTGCACACTAAAAAATAAGACTTTCTAAATTTTAACATTTCCTTGTAGACTTATTCAACATTCTCTTACCCTACTCAAAATAGCTAAACCGCGAGAATTTTCCATTTTATTCATTTAATAATGTTATCACGACCAACTCACAAAATATTTCACAATACTTTCAGAAAATAACTCTTGGAATAATGAAAAGTCCCGCCAAATTTTGACAAATCGCTTTCTTCGATTGAAAAAAATATTTTTTTTTGCCACTTGTCGCTCTTTAGCGTAAAAAAATTTAAGGAGAAAGGAAGAGATATTTTGTTTTATCGCTGTATTGCATTCGAAGAATTAAACAAATTTTATTTTGTATCTGTTTTGTACTTGGAAAAGTTGAATATTTGAAGGGAATATTTCGTAATATCGCTTTAATGCCTAGGTTTTTAATTTAAAATAGTAAAAATAAAATCGGTTATTAGAGTCATTTTGGATTGCGTTGGTATTACTCTGGAATCAGGTCACTTTTGGGGTGAAAAACAGTGTAACATTTCGTGTTAGCTCAGTTTTGCATTGAAAAATGCGAGCTAGGTATGTCGAAACTTATAATAGTGCGATTTTTTTATTTATGGCCATATCTTAGCTATTTTTTGAGCATGAGAATGTTAAGCCCCTTAAATTAAAGGTTTCTGTGAAACCAACACTTCCTCATCATTAACTCAAAAATCAAATTTTTTGACTTATCGCTCTTTTGCACTGAGAGGGTGCGATATTAACAACCGATGCTAGCAATTTTGCTCTCGGAGCAGTTTTGTCACAAACAGATGGACCTCTAGCATTTGCTTCACGCACCTTAAATAAACATGAATGCAACTATTCAACAATAGAAAAAGAATTACTAGCAATACTTTGGGCAACCAAACAATTTCGTCATTATTTATATGGACGTAAGTTCATTATAAAAACAGACCATAGACCATTAGTATGGCTACAAAATTTAAAAGAACCAAATAGTAAATTGCAAAGATGGTAGATCAAACTTTAAGAGTATGACTTCGAAATAAAATACGTACAGGGGAAAGAAAATAAAGTGGCAGACGCACTGTCCCGGATAAAAATAGAAAATAATATCAATATGATAAATAACGATAACGATGATGACGTACACACTCAACACAGCGCAGAATCAGATAATTCAAGCTTAATCCCTATTAGTGAAAAACCGATTAATATTTTTAATCGACAGGAAATTAAGTCAACGCAAATGACGAAGAAACAAAAATTATTTATCCACACCGAAAATTCCCCATACCAAAGACAATGAAGGAAATTCAATCCTTTTTAGGTTTAACCGGGTATTATCGTAAATTTATTAATGATTATGCAAAAATAATTAAACCCCTAACTTTGTGTTTAAAGAAAAATAGTAAAATAAATATAGAAAATGAAAGCTATAAAGAAGCATTTTATAAATTAAAAGCTTTATGCCCCTATTATGTAAGACAATTACAACTAAAGTTGAGTTGTCTCTTGGTTTTATGTAATTCAAAATTCGGTATTGTCCGTATTGTCATACACAACCTTGATAGAAAAGTTGTCTGTCAAAACACAACAAAGATGGTAGTGGTTGTCTATAAGTTGTTAGTTAGTTTGGGTTGTGTGAAAGTTGAGTTGAATTGAAGACAACTCAACTCAACTAAGTTGAGTTGTCTTACATAATAGGTGCATTAATGACAAACGACCTAATGAATAGGCACCCCGACTTTTCAAAAGTCTTCGTTTTAACAACCGATGCAAGTAACTTTGCTTTAGGAGCCGTGTTAAGTCAAACACATGGTCCTCTCTTATTTGCATCACGGACAAACAAACAAACACGAATGCAATTATAGAACAATCGAGAAAGAACTTCTCGCTATAGTTTGGGCAACATCCCAATTCAGACATTACCTATACGGTAGAAGATTTGTTATAAAAACAGACCATAGACCATTAGTATGGCTACAAAATTTAAAAGAACCAAATAGTAAATTGCAAAGATGGACGATCAAACTTGAAGAGTATGACTTCGAAATACAATACGTACAGGGGAAAGAAAATAAAGTGGCAGACGCACTGTCACAAACCAGAGAGAATAGACCACCATCTCCGCCCAAAAATAAGAGATCCATAGAGCCAGTTTCAAAAAGTTATTAGGTGGTTAAGTATGTGTGCCATGCTAAAGTAAATGGAGGGCGAATTGCTCACGCATACACTGGCACCTAATAACATTTACAGTTATTTCTGTGGTACAACACGTATTCACAGATAGAAAAAGAGGCGGCGCTACTCATTTCAAAACTGGCTCTATGGAATTCTCTTTTTTGCCCGAAGCTGGTGGTCTATTCTCTCTGGTTTGTGGCACTGTCCCGGATAAAAATAGAAAATAATATCAATATGATAAATAACGATAACGATGATGACGTACACACTCAACACAGCGCAGAATCAGATAATTCAAGCTTAATCCCTATTAGTGAAAAACCGATTAATATTTTTAATCGACAGGAAATTAAGTCAACGCAAATGACGAAGAAACAAAAATTATTTATCCACATGTTGGGAAAAGAAGAATTATATTCACACGCAAAGAATTCAAAGAAAAAGACTTTGAAGATATAATTAAAGAAGTAGATATTATAATGTTAAATGGCATATATATAGAAGATGAGGACATCTTTAAAAAAATCCAAGAGAAATGGAAGTTAGAAAATACAAAATCAATTAAAATATTACACAGAAGCACAAAACTCTTACAAGATCTTAAAATAGACGAAGCTGATGAAATAATATTAAAAACACATAAAAATAACAACCATATAGGCATAGAAAAAGTATATCTAGATCTTAACCAAAAATATTATATACCAAATTTTAAAACCTTAATAAATAAACAAATTAATAATTGTCATCTATGTTTGACAAAAATCGAAAGAAACCCGATTAAGTTACAATACGAAAAAACAGTAACCCCAAAAAATGCAAATGAACACTATCACATAAATACATGGTTCCTAAACCATAAGAAAAAATACCTTTCATGCATCGACAAGTTCAGTAAATATGCAGCTATAGAACCTATAAAACATAAAACATACACCGATGTTTTAAATGCTTTAATGAAAATATTTACGTATATGAAAAAACCCAAACAAATTACCCTTGATAACGAAAACGCTTTTGTTTCTGAAACATTGAAAAATTTCTTAGAAAATCTATATATATGAAAATCATGGTCAATTGTGTTTGTCGATAATGTTCTCTGTAATGCGTGAACCGATTTTGATTCTGGAAATTGAAAGGTGACGTTGATACCATAGTTTATAAGTTCATACGGTCTTTGTAGGTGTATTGGTTCATGAGTTATAGGGGCGTGGCAGCTCCCATACAAAAAATGCATTCAAATTCTTATTTCTCGAGAACCACTGAATCGATTGAGTTCAAATTTACATACAATCTTAGGTATCGGCCCAGGAGTATTCTTGTGAAGATTGGTCAACATTGGACAAAGGGGCGTGGCACCTCCCATACAAAAAAACATTCAAAATCTTATATCTCGAGAACCACTGAATCGATTGAGTTCAAATTTCCATACAATCTTAGGTATAGGCCCAGGAGTATTCTTGTGAAGATTGGTCAAAATTGGACAAAGGGGCGTGGCACCTCCCATACAAAAAAAAACATTCAAAATCTTATATCTCGAAAACCAGCAAATCGATTGAGTTCAAATTTACATACAATCTTAGGTATCGGCCCAGGAGTATTCCTGTAAGGATTGGTCAAAATTGGACAAAGGGGCGTGGCACCTCCCATACAAAAAATACATACAAAATCTTATATCTCGAAACCCAATGAATCGATTGAGTTCAAATGTACATACAATCTTAGTTATCGGCCCAGGAGTATTCCTGTAAGGATTGGTCAAAATTGGACAAAGGGGCGTGGCACCTCCCATATATAAAAACATTCAAAATTTTTTATCTCGAAAAACACCGAATCGATTGAGCTCAATCTTACAGATAATCTTAGGTATTGGCCCAGGAGTATTTCTGTGAATTTTAGTCAACATTGGACAAAGGGGCGTGGCACCTTTCATACAAAAAAACCATTCAAAATCTTATATCTCGAAAACCACTGAATCAATTGAGTTAAAATTTACATACAGTCTTAGGTATCGCCTCTGGAGTATTCCTGTGAAGATTGGTCAAAATTGGACGAAGGGGCGTGGCACCTCCCATACAAAAAATACATTCAAAATCTTATACCTCGAAAACCATAGAATCGATAGATCTCAGATTTACATACGATCTTAGGTATTGTCCCAGGAGTATTCCTGTGAAGATTGGTCAAAATTGGACAAGGGGCGTGGCACCACCCAAACAACAAAATCATTAAAAAAATCTTATATTTCGAAAACCCACCACCCTTGCGTTTGCGGTTACTATTAATAAGGCGCAAGAGCAAACGTTAGGAATTTGTGGAGTGAATTTAGAGTATCCAGTTTTCTCACATGGACAGTTATATGTAGCCTGTTCGCGGGTTGGCAAACCATTGGTTTTGTATATTTACACCGAAAATAGAAAAACCAAAAATATTGTGTACCACAAGCATTGCAATAAAAACTATTTATCACTAATTTAAATGAATTTGAATTTGTTTTTTTTTTATATTTCTATTTTGCACTACGAAGTGTGCAGGGGTCCGCTAGTAATGATATAAATGTTCACTATTGTACAGCTAATCGCCATACAGGTAATTCAGACATTGAACGTCTCCACAGCACACTTAATGAACATATACGAATTTTAACCCAAATACAAGAATCAGGTGAGGAAAATGAGAACATTGAACATACAATTAAAGCAATAGACACTTATAATAATGTCATTCATTTAACAACAAAAGAAAAACCTATAGAAGTACATTTCAATAATATCACCAATGAATTAATCTATAAGCGTATCGAGGAAAGTAAAACTAAAATGTTAAATAAATTAAACATAAATAGAAAGGATGTTAGCATAGACGAAAATTACGCAAAGATAACAGAACCAGAAAGAATAAAAAACAAAATAGCTAGCTCCGAAACATAAGAAGGTGAAAGTAATTAATAAATGTAACAAGAAATACACGTTAGAAGAAGGAAACAGATTTAAGAAAAATCCTAATCGTATTCTTCATAAAGATCAATTTAGGAAAAAGAAAAAATACCAACAAATAATAACATTGTATTAATTAATATAAAATTACAGAAAATAGATCAAGATTGTAATAAAAGGTAACTAGCTACCTCATTAAATTTGAAAATTGTAAAATTAAAATAAATAATAAAGAGTACAAAAAGAAAAATTATAAACATGAACCATTAATTCCAAATACCATTTTAGATATTAATTATACTAAAACCGAAGATTTAACTTTCCAAGAACTACATTATCAAAGCATAAATAATTTAAAAGAAACTCAAGAACTTCATTTTAAACATAAAAAGTCAAGTTGGACTATATACCTTATCTTTGTAACTATTGTAATGAAACATCCTCGTCACTACATGTTACATTACATATTCCACCCACCGCCGTCACATAAATAAATATTCCCGGCGCCACTATACCCCGCCAACGCCCCCTCACAAAACTAGAATTCACGCCGCCCCTGTGTTATTCCAACTTGGGAACACAACCAGCGCACCAAATCAACTATCCCATACACGATTGTACTGGGTTGGCATACAACAACAACGATCATCCACTTTTTCACTTTTTTAGAAGTCACACTGGGTTTCTGTTGGGAAATACATTAGTAGCCAGGTACAAATGGCAGTCGGAGAGGCATTTGTCAGTGGTAAAAGTACCAATCAAGTGTACCGACAAAGACTCCCGCTACATTGGTGTTGGTTCTCGTCAACTACCGAATGTATTTTGGAAGGTGAACGCTCCGCCAGAGTTAGTAACCACCCCCCTTGCCCGACGCTCACGCTTTGCCGTAGAGTGCGCAGTCTCAACCCGTACTCCGACGCTCACGCTTGCCGTAGAGCTCGTTCTGTCAAACCCGCCCGCCGACGCTCACGCTGTGCCGTAGAACGCGCAGTCTCAACCCGTACTCCGACGCTCACGCTTGCCGTAGAGCTCGTTCTGTCAAACCCGCCCGCCGACGCTCACGCTTTGCCGTAGAGTGCGCAATCTCAACCCGCACCCCGACGCTCACGCTTGCCGTAGAGCTCGTTCTGCCAAACCCGCCCGCCGACGCTCACGCTTTGCCGTAGAGCGCGCAGTCTCAACCCGTACTCCGATGCTCACGCTTGCCGTAGAGCTCGTTCTGTCAAACCCGCCCGCCGACGCTCACGCTTTGCTGTAGAGCGCACAATCTCAACCCGTACTCCGACGCTCACGCTTGCCGTAGAGCTCGTTCTATCAAACCCGCCCGCCGACGCTCACGCTTTGCCGTAGAGTACGTTCTTCTCTCTCTAGATTGTAAGTTTAAGTATCGCTGCATTGTTAAGATAATATTAAGTATAGTAGGTAGAAAACGTGAATAAATTGTACCTCTTCTCCAAAGTTTGTGTTTCTTTGGAAAGACTCTTTGACAAAAAGCACATCACAAATGGCGCCCGAGAAGGGACCTCAATAGAGGTACACCGACCGACCCGAACCCGTCTTCAACGAAGAAACCCCGAACCGCAAGCCGTAGACCTCAATAGAGGTACACCGACCAAACCCGTCTTCGACGAAGAAGAACCCCGAACCGTGAGCTGAAGATCTCATACCGACCCGAACCAGAATCCGATACCATGACCAATCCCAATATGGAAGACCCATGGTCCGAGAAAATCGCCACCCTTAACCCCGCCGCCGCCGCCGACTCCAACGAAGATTTGGATTTTACCCGCAACCTCGGCTGGATATATCTGCTGCGCAAAAATAAGCTGGTGCAGATCATGGAGGAGCGAAACCTCGACCCAAGAGGAACTTTGGGCCAGTTGCGAAAGCGGCTGAGCAACCACATCAAGGAGGCTCGCACGCGGAAGTCTACCCAAAACTTGTGCCAAGAATGGGAGGAGAAGCTGGAGGAGCGAACGCATGATGAGACCATCGAAGAGTTCACCCCAAGCCGACCCGACAACCAAGAGGCACCAGGATGTACCCGTGGACAGACGTCCCCGTTGTTTACAGAAACCTCGTTCCGAGTGCCCAACCGAGCCACCGCCGTACCAACCACCCCCGTGCCAGCCGCCAACATGCCGCCAGCCAGCCACCGCCACGTACCCAGCACTAGTGATACCCGACCACCGGTTTGTAGCCCACCCAGGACGGACACCGACGCCAGGTTTTATAGAGAACCAGCGCGACCACTACCCAGACCCAGCCTCAGTTATGAAGCCGAGGTCATGAACATGGTCCGAAAGTGGGGTCTGCGATTTGATGGATCCGGAAATGCCATCGAATTTATAGAGCGGATCGAGGAGTTGACTCTCTGATATGACATCCCACCGAACCACATGATTCGGCCCTTGCCCGAGATTTTCCGAGGAACCGCACTGGAGTGGCTGCGGATTAACCGAGAAAGGTTTGCCTCATGGGAAACGTTCAGGGCTTGTTTTCTACAATATTTCCTGCCGGCTCGATATACCTACAAGCTCGAGGATGAGATTTTGGGGAAGCGGCAAGGTCCCCGCGAGAGGGCTAGGGATTTCATAAGATCCCTCCAGTACCTAAGCCGGCAACACCCCCGACTACGTTATGAAGATAACCTAGACCGGATATACGACGGCCTACGGCCTGAATACCGGCTATACATCCGTCGAAGGGATTTTCGAACGCTGGAGGAACTCCTGGAGCTAGCAGAGGAATTTGAATTCCTCCGAGTAGAGGAACGGAATGCCCGACCGCCGCTACCAAACCCCCCGCCGATAAGAAATGCTCCTTCCTTTCCCTGAAATGATCCCGTAGTACCGACCAGTCGACCAGAAGTGGCAGTCCCGCAAAACTAACCCCCCTATGACCGCAATACGCATTGCTGGAACTGCAAGCAGCGAGGACATCAGCAGTCGACCTGCCGACGTCCAAGGCGTGTGTTCTGCAGCTTCTGTGGAACCGATGGAAGGTTGACCCGAGATTGCTCCTGTAGAGCCACCCGAACTGCCATGGTCTCCGCCACGACAGCATGGACCGACAACAGGTATTTCATTCCCATCCATATCGAAGGCCAGGAGTTTTTAGCGCTAGTGGACACCGGGTCCTGCCTATCCTTTGTTGGCGCCGGCATGAGACAGGCGCTTCGCCAAGTGGGCGCACCTCAGCGCCACGAGTACCGACCAGTTCAAGTGGCGGACGGACTTAGCGAGGACGCTATCCTAGGGATGGATTTCCAAACAAAGGCTGATATGACAGTATCCGTAGCCGGAAGGACACTAACATACCGCTACCAAGAACCAACTCTCGCCATCCAAGAACCAGCTGACCGAACCTCCTCTTCGCTCACCGTCCAAGAACCAGCTGACCGAACCTCCTCTTCTCTCGCCGTCCAAGAACCAGCTGAACCGAACCCCACCGAACTCCCACCGCGGGGAGTTAAAGCGTCGCCAGAAGAAATAAAATTCCCAAAGCCAGCCGGTCTTGACCTCTATAAAAGCGACGACAATTTCGCGATCAACATCAGTTGTACCACGGCCACCAAGATGGAAACACCCAAGGACCAGCGAAAAAGTGTAGCTCCCGGACCGACCGAGCATCGCCGCACCCGGCCAAAACGAGTAGCCCCACCCCCGAGACCGGAAAAAGGCCTGCATAATCTCGGTGCAAAACATCGAGCCAGCCCGAATACGACCACCAGCCTCAATTCTTGACCAGATGGAGTTAGTCAGGGCTGCACGGAGGAGGGCCACCGAGAAATGGGACGAACGGCATCTGGACCCATCTGTCCACGCCATCCACCCCAACGTCAATGGGATCTCCGGGGACACCAGAAGGACCGTCACGATCAAGCCACCACCAGCAAGCGTCGCCAAGCCACCACCAGTTGGGACCTCGAGCGCAGGGCCCACCGAAGAGGCCAAGCCGTCACCTGTTGGCACCTCGAGCACAGGGCCCACCGAAGAGGCCAAGCCGTCACCAGTTCAGGACATGTCCCCAGGGCCCACCGAAAAGGCCGAGCCGAACTCTAACCAGGCCCAGACGTCCGGGTGGAGGTTCGAGACGCCGATAGCATCCCCTCCAAATAAGACTCCAAGACCCCGGACCATCCGGAATAGGAAAATGAGGGAGCGACGAGCCCGAGCGCGCCCTTACGCCACCGTCCCCGATAATCCCTTCGAGGGCATTCGATGGGCCGACCTCGCTGCCCGTAGGAAGGCTACCTTCCATTTGAACCGACCCTGAGGAGTCATCTGGGTCCAGATGGGACCAAGAGGAACGGCTACCCTGCGCACCCAGGGACAGACCAAAATTTTGGCCCCGGATAACCAGAGCCAATCACGCCGATATAGGGACGACACCTAGACGATTAGTTAGCTTGAAGAATATGAAGTTTAGTTAGCCTTAAGAATATGAATTCCCCTGTTTTTTTGTTATAAGGTAGAAATTGAGTTGTTAAGTTTGTTTTTTTTTTAGAAAAAATTGTTAAGTTTGTTTTTTTGGGAAAAAAATGTAAAGTTTGTTTTTTTTTTTTTGAAAAAAATTGTTAAGTTTATTTTCTTTTGAAAAAAAAATATTTTGTTAAGTTTGTTAAAAAAAAAAAAAAAAGAAAAAAAAAAAAGAGTTTGAAATAAATGAAAACCGAATTTCAAAATTGCTAATTATTTTTTTTTCTCTCTTTCTCCTTTTGCACAAGCAACCGAACCAACCTGCCCAAAACCCGGCCGACCAGAAAGACACTGCACGAGTACCGATCCTACCTCTGGCTCCCAGAAAACAATTGGCCAAAGCTCATAATCAACTCAGCCATCCGATCCCCGCCGAAATCCAAGACGCCCGAATCCGCCGTACCAACCACCCCCGTGCCAGCGCCAACATGCCGCCAGCCAGCCACCGCCACGTACCCAGCACTAGTGATACCCGACCACCGGTTTGTAGCCCAACCAGGACGGACACCGACGCCAGGTTTTATAGAGAACCAGCGCGACCACTACCCAGACCCAGCCTCAGTTATGAAGCCGAGGTCATGAACATGGTCCGAAAGTGGGGTCAGCGTTTGTTAAGTTTGTTAAAAAAAAAAAAAGAGTTTGAAATAAATGAAACCCGAATTTCAAAATTGCTAATTATTTTTTTTTCTCTCTTTCTCCTTTTGCACAAGCAACCGAACCAACCTGCCCAAAACCCGGCCGACCAGAAAGACACGGCACGAGTACCGATCCCACCTCTGGCTCCAAGAAAACAATTGGCCAAAGCTCATAATCAACTCAGCCATCCGATCCCCGCCGAAATCCAAGACGCCCGAATCCGTCACGCCGACCAACCCCGCCTTTACTAAGAATTAACCAACCAAATTAAGAAACCAAATAAAAAAAAAGATCTTTTGTTAAAAACATTAGAATTTAAGCTAAAATTTAAGTTACAAATGTGGAAGAAAAAAAAAACTAAGAAACTAAGTTAGAAACTAAGGATGTAAAAGTATAAAAGTTTTTAAAAAAAATAAATCCGACCCCAGAACGGTAGCGACGAGGAAGTCCTCGTCTGACGAAAAGAAGGGGGAATGTAATGAAACATCCTCGTCACTACATGTTACATTACATATTCCACCCACCGCCGTCACATAAATAAATATTCCCGGCGCCACTATACCCCGCCAACGCCCCCTCACAAAACTAGAATTCACGCCGCCACTGTGTTATTCCAACTTGGGAACACAACCAGCGCACCAAATCAACTATCCCATATACGATTGCACTGGGTTGGCATACAACAACAACGATCATCCACTTTTTCACTTCGTTTTTAGAAGTCACACTGGGTTTCTGTTGGGAAATACATTAGTAGCCAGGTACAAATGGCAGTCGGAGAGGCCACGCTTTGCCGTAGAGCGCGCAGTCTCAACCCGTACTCCGATGCTCACGCTTGCCGTAGAGCTCGTTCTGTCAAACCCGCCCGCCGACGCTCACGCTTTGCTGTAGAGCGCACAATCTCAACCCGTACTCCAACGCTCACGCTTGCCGTAGAGCTCGTTCTGTCAAACCCGCCCGCCGACGCTCACGCTTTGCCGTAGAGTACGTTCTTCTCTCTCTAGATTGTAAGTTTAAGTATCGCTGCATTGTTAAGATAATATTATATTAAGTATAGTAGGCAGAAAACGTGAATAAATTGTACATCTTCTCCAAAGTTTGTGTTTCTTTGGAAAGACTCTGGGTCCGGCGAGTTATACCTCAGCCTTTGACAAAAAGCACATCACA
Source organism: Cheilosia scutellata (assembly GCA_955612985.1). Taxonomy (NCBI): domain Eukaryota; kingdom Metazoa; phylum Arthropoda; class Insecta; order Diptera; family Syrphidae; genus Cheilosia; species Cheilosia scutellata. Next base: position 81,201,566 of record OY015312.1, on the reverse strand, counting down.
CTATTATAATCATTGTAATCATTTATGTTTATCTAAAAATAAGAAATAGGAATGAGAAGATTATAAATAATGTAAATCTTCCAACGGTCACTTTCCGATTCCGACCCGTAGAAGACTCTAAAGGGGGAGGTGTTATATCAGACACTACTTGTGCGTCCCCAAAAGATAAATGCAACATAATACCAAGCAAACCCACGCTTGACTTCAGATTCAACTGAATCATCTACATATATGCTGCATAAGCAAAATGTATTATAAATAAACCACGCTTGACTTTAGATTCAACTGAATGTTGAACCAATACAAATCTTATCTACAAATTTGCTGCATAAACAAAAAAGCACTATATAAAGGGTCCATTTGACCATAGACCACTCAGTTCTGTATCACACTTCATTTAAGCCCAAGATTTCCCCCCACCAGTGGTAAGGGATCTGAAGCTCAATAAAAATACTAAAAATTAAAAAGTTGTTTCATTTAAAAGTTGGTTTCTGTTCGTTAAGAACAGAAAGAAATATATTTTTTGTGTTCAACAAGAAACACAAATAAAAGTTATAGATATTCATAATATATATAAATTGAAAGGTAGAATAAAATAAATAAATAACACATAAAAACATAACAAATAAATAAATAAAAAAGCAAATATATAACAAATAGATTTATAAATAAATATATAAATAAATAAATAAATAACAAAAAAATAAGAATAATGATATAAAAATACAAAGATATTAATAACAATTAACGCAAATATAATATGCAAACAAATGAGGTTGGTAATCACAGAAAAAAAAACAAGAAATCAGTTTAAACTTTGGTGAGTAATATTCAACTCATTTATTGGGGGGTTATCAGCGAAGTTACATCTAGTTATAAAAACTTGGTTTAGTTTCGTAATTCTCTCGGAGATCAATTCAACATTAGCTCTATTATGCAATTTTGATCCATATAGACTCCTAAATAATACTTAATAACTCTTTTTCAATGGTGCTATATCTGCGTTCATCATTGAGGGTGTGAGATGCATAGAATAATGGATGATTTGACTGTGAAAGTAAGGATCTTATTGCATAATTTGCATCGGCTGTTAACACGAAATCCTTTGTATAGTCAGGATATTTTAAAACGGGGTCATTAGATATGAGCAATTTAAGTTCTTCAAAAGCTGTTAAATATTCTGGGTCTTTAATGTTTATCTTTGCTCCTTTCTTAAGATATTTATCCACATTTATAATGAGAAAAATAAAAATCTAAAATGTAACTCTGGTTCGTCCAATCAAAGGAATCGCACTAAGTCGTACACTATGAAATATTGGTTCTCTAGGTACAATATAAAAAAAGGCGTTATCGCAAACTTCTTCCTAATGTAAGTGATCAAGTTTTTTCGAATATTTAAATTCAAAACTGGAATAATTTGATAGTCAGTTATATTAGTTCGTAGTCAATTAGTTGGTATACGAAATACTAGCTGGCACCCGCCCGGCTTTGCTCGTGTACAGGAATTGTCTTGCTTAGGTCTTAGATAATGATGTTATTCCGTAAAATGCGAGAAATGAAAATAAATCGATTTGCTGGAATTTTCTTTCTGCCTAAACCTGAAATACAGTAATACGAACAAAACATAAAAAGAATCATGAAAATCGGCCGAGTTTCACCCCATAGAAGATGTTTTTTATATATGCCACTCCCCTTTGTCCAATTTTGACCAATCTTCACAGGAGCACTCCAGGGCCAATATAATACCTAAGAATATCTGTGAGTTTGAGCTCCATTGTTTCAAATTCAAATGTTTTTTTTGTATGGGCGCTGCCACGCCCCTTTGTCGAATTTTCACCAAACTTCACAGAATAGCGTTCGTGCTGAAAACACAGATTTTCTTACAGAATTTGAGCTTTCAAAATATACTATGTTGTTTGTATGGGAGGTGCCACGCCCCTTTGTCAAAATGTTCTTGGGTATTCTTCTTGTTTGGCCGGAAACCATTCCGAATTGGTGCGTATCATCGAAATCGGTCCAGGCGTTCTTGAGTTATAAGCGTAGGCTTTCTCTTTTATATAATATAGATCTTTTATAGGGTTGTCTATGTACCTGGCCAATTGATCACAGACAACCCTATATATTCGTAAACGGTAAGTCGTAATATTTCATTTGGTGTATGTTTCATTCTTTTGTTTTATGCCTATGGTCAATCGAAAAAATAGGTCACTTAAAATAGGGTTGTCAGGGCTTTGTGGGCGGTTGGTGCCTGACAACCCTATTTTTTTTGGAGAGCATTCAAAGCCCTCTATCGAATAGATATACGTTTATTCTATTGTTTTATGCCTTGGGCAAAAATTCCCGACAACCCTGGGCGTTTTCTCTAATAGCAAGCTTTCTTTTTTTACTAAACTCATCCTATTGTTTTATCCCTTAGGACATCATACGGTCGGCTCTTGGACTATAAGCTGTGGTGTTGGGGCCGGTGTCTACTCGGAATCACCGCAAATATCAATTTCAGTCCGCTTACCGGATTATGCCAGCGGAATTACTGTCCACCCGAGGAGCTTGCACGCAACTAGGTCATGACACAACGCATTATTTACTTTTTTTTTTTTTAAACTTCTGACTTGCCGGAGCATTATATTTGTTTAGGTTAGTAGCGCTTCTACTTTCCTAATGTAGCTGATAATACACTCAGCAGAAGATTTCCTTACTTCTTCGGTACTTATTATTTCCCTGAAGAAAGATTTCCTTCTTATACCGCAGAGGGCCGGGCATTCACATATGATGTGTTCGGCTGTTTCGTCTTCTTCTAGACATAGTCTGCACTCCGGTGAGTCGACTAAATGCATATTATTTAGGTGATATCGCAGACCGTGGTGACCCGTTAGGTAGCCCACTAAGTTTTTGATATCGTGCCTGCGAAGATTTAGTGACCCACCATAATCTGGTCTTGTTCCTGGAACTGAGTCAATAATGTTTGAGCTAAGGGCTTTTATAGCTGCTTGACTATCCGTGAATATATGGATGTTGGCGCCTTTAATACCTGAATTGTATATAAGGTTTGCGCATTCTTTGATGGCATGGAGCTCTGCTTGAAATACACTGGGGCATTTTCCCATAGGTATTGAGATGTTTCGATTTGGTCCATGGATACCAGCTCCTACCCCTGAGTCCATTTTAGAACCATCCGTAGATCTCCGTTGAGAATCTTTTGTTGAAGCATAGTGTCTTTGGTAAGCGGTCTGTAACCGCACAGATTATTTCGGGGTGTTCGCTAATGTTTAACTCTTCCGCTTGTGTCAAACTTGCTGAGCTGCGAATTGCCACTTTTTTTTATATAGATATGGAGAGGCGTTAGTCCAATTAGGGCTTCTATAGCCGCAATGGGACAGGTACGCATGGCTCCGGTAGTGCCCAGACAGGCAAGCCGTTGTACCTTATTTAATTTATTTATGGTTGTTTTTTGGGTGACTTTGTTCCACCATACTATTGAAGCGTATGTTATTATGGGCCTGACCATGATCGTTTAGATTCAGTGTGTGATCTTTGGAGAGATTCCCCAGGTTTTACCATACATGCTACGGCAGGCCCAGAAAGCTTTGGTTGCTTTTTGGATTTTACTGTTTATGTGGGAGTTCCAGCTTAGATTTTTGTCGAGGATCACTCCAAGATATTTTACTTCGTTTTAGTACTCAATGTCTGTATCATTGATTGAAATTTGGTTTAGACTTAAATTTCTCCTTTTCATAAAAGGGACGATGACAGCCTTGCTGGGGTTTTTAGAAAGATTTTCTTTTCTACACCAGTCTATGACTATCTTAAGGGCGTTTTGCATACTTGCTGTAACCTCGTTTGGTTCTTTGCCCCTAATAATGATGCCTAGGTCGTCGGCGTATCCAATTATATTGAAGCCAGCATTACTTAGGTCTTGAAGCAGGTTATCGATAACCAGTGACCATAGTAGGGGTGAGAGTACTCCTCCCTGAGGGCAGCCTTTAACGGCTGTTACTGATACTGATGTCAGTGCTGATGAAGCAGTTATTTTCCGACTTTCAAGCATCGCTTTGATCCATTTGATGGTGGGATGATCTATTCCTCTATGAGTCAAAGCATTTGATATGGAGTCATATCCAGTGTTGTCAAAAGCACCCTCAATGTCAAGGAAGGCACATAGTGCAACTTCTTTGTTCTGGTATGCGCTTTTCATTTGAGTTGTTAGACTTAGAAGTGCTCCTTCCGTAGATTTGCCTTTCTGGTAGGCGAATTGACAGGGGTGCAGAGGTGTGCTTTCATTTAAGTATTCTCTAATGTGTACGTCTAGTATTCTTTCCATTGTTTTCAGGAAAAACGATGTTAAGCTAATTGGACGGTATGATTTAGGTTCTATTGGTTTGCGGATAAATACCACGTTTACCTCCCTCCAGGTTTGTGGTATATAGCCCCAATTGAAACTAAACCAACCAAACTAAGGCAACCATAGTGGATATGAAAAAGTCCAAGCCCTTTTGTATAAGAGCAGGAAAAATTCCATCTGTCCCTGGTGCCTTGTATGGTTTAAATGAGTTGATCGCCCATTTAACCTTATCCGGAGTGAAAAGTTTGCCGGATAAACTGTTAATCCTTTTTAGATTTCTAGGGGGTGAGTCATCTGTCATGTGTTCGTGAAACTCACTTGTGATAGTGGAGCCGGGGAAGTGTACCTGAAGAAGGGTAATCAACGTTTCTTCCCGGTCGCATGTGATTGTACAGTCAGATTTGACTAGTAATCCCATGCAGTTTGTTTTATCTTTCGAGAGTGCCCTCTGGAGACGTGCTACCGCAGGGAGCTTTTCGAGTTCCTCACAGTAGTTGCTCCAGGACGCTCTTTTAGATTTTCGCAACTCTATGTTGTATTGGGTAAGTAGTGATTTGTATTGGTCCCACTTACCGGTGCGTTTGGCTTTATTGAACAGTTTTCTTACTCTTTTACGGAGACTTTCTAGGTTGTCATTTGATCGCTAGATTTTCGCGATACGTTCTCCAGTTTGTAAGTTTCTTATCGTATCTGATCGGCGCATCTTCGGTGTTGCATCTTAATTGGAATCTTATGTGCATATGATCCGATAAAGATGCCTCCCCGGACACGTGCCAATTTTCAACGCTGTTTTGTACAAAAGGAGAAGAAAGGGTAAGGTCTAAAACTTCCTCTCTTAAAACGTTTCTAAACGTGGGTTTATTTCCCTTATTTAGTACAACTAAATTATTGCTATACAGGTATTCTAATAAAGACTCACCTCTTTTATTTGTATCTCGGCTGCCCCAAACTTCGTTGTGCGCGTTGGCGTCGAAACCGATGATTAGTTGTAGTTGCTGGGTCTGGCAGTACTGGACGAGTTCCTGTACAGGTCGAGGTGGTGTTTCGTCATCTCCAGCAAAGTACGCCGATGCGCCTACAATTTTTTGCAGCTCTCGGCCGTTGAGTCTTTCTAAAAGGACCGCCACCAGATCTTTGGTAATGAAACCTGGAATGGGAGAGAATTTTATATCTTTCGCAACTAATAGAGCTGCCCTTGGTCTAAAATTTCCTCGGGCGAAGATAAGCTCTCTGGTTTTACTGTTTAAACCAAATATCTTACCATCTGTTGCCCATGGCTCCTGGATTAAACCGAGAGCGATGTTCCCTTCGGCACATCTTTGGATATAGGTGTCCGAGACTCCTATAGCGCGGTGCAGGTTGGCCTGCAGCACGTTTAGTAGGGTGGTCATCGCTTCCTGCCGTGCTCAGGGTTTCGTACCCTATAAGGCTTGTTATCGCCTCTTCTGCGTACGATGCCCTGTTCAGAGAGACCTTCGTGTCTATCTCTCGGTTTCTGCCTTTCTCGCGCCCGTTCCGCAGCTAGCTTCGGTCTAAACCGTGGCTGGCTGATGGTTGCATTGCTCGTACTAGGGGCGTTTGACGCTACGTTCGTCGGCAGTGTGTCGGTCTTCTTTTCATCGCTCCTGGCGGCAGTACTAATACTAGCCACTGGTTGCGACGTGCTAGCGCTTGTTATTTGTGACGACTCGCTCGTTGTAGCAGTGTCACTATTTTTTGCAGCCTGAATTGCAGACTTGTCGGATCCCTTGAGGATTATCTTGATTTGACCATCCCCCTGAGCTCCGCAAGCCTACGCATCGTACTCTCGTTAATCGCAAAGACCATGTGGGCGACGTCTTTCTCGTCCGATCTTTGCAGAACTCTCCACGTTCTCGTATTCAGGTCTTTGTTCTGACCGTCTAGCATCGCCAGTATCCTCTCGTTTGCGACCCCGGTACTCTGCGGGAAGAAAGCTCTGACAACATGTGGCTTCGGAAAGTCTTCTTCCCCCACAAGCATCACTTCCAACCCACATTTCTCTTTCAGTCTGAGGAAGTTGGTTTTCATCCACTCTGAAGTGGTGATGTCCGCACATACTAACATGAGCCACCCGGCTTTGAAAGTTGTCCCGCGGAAAGCTGGCTTTGCATCCCCGTCGCGCAGTTCGATCGTGATGTCTATAATCCTCTCTTGTATCTGAACCATTTGTTCATTGGTGAGAGGATTACGATCGATATCGACTGGTACGACACCCAATCTGACGTAGCTCGCTATATATCTATAGGAAGCTTTGTCAGAGGTTGTTTTCCCAGTGCGAGCTCGTTTCGCTTCGGACTGAGGTGGTGTGTTGTCCTCGGATCTTATACGTTTTACTTCTGGACCTTTAGCATCATCTTTTGTTTTTGCAATGATGCGGGCTTGCTCTATACTGCTACCCTGTTTCAGCGCTTTGTTGAAGCGGCGCTGTTCCGCTGGTGTGAATCGGATGCGCTTGGAGTCGGTCTGAGCCGATTTGCCAGAGCTCCCCGGCGCTTCTGTGTATTCCGGATGCAATTCATCCGAAAGTATACTGATGCTGTATACAGTACCTGATTCCGAGGCTGAGTCGCTTAGATGAGACGATTTCTCATCATCTCGAAATCGCTGATTTCAGACCCTTCCCGATTGGCAGGTGTCATGTCGATATCGACAGGGTGTTCTAAAACATCCCTAGTTGATGATGCATTTGTAGAGGCATCATTCTCTATAGTTTTATTTTTTGGACTATCAATTGTTCCCACGAGTAGGCGGGATTCATTAGTCGCCCGTGGTCTACCCGTATAACCACACAACGCATTAACAAAGCATTGCTATCCTTATAGATAGCCAAGCCGCCATCAAAGCCATCGACTCTGCTACCATATCCTCCAAACTGGTGCATGAGTGCCGGAACGAGCTTGCCTGTGTGAGCGAGCGTTTTAGGGTCTCACTTCTCTGGTTTCCAGGGCATAGTTACATAACAGGCAATGAGCGCGCGGACGAGCTGGCCAGGAAGAGCTCAGCACTACATGCCTCGCTCTCAACGAGGACACACATTCCCCTAGGAACGATTAAAGGAAAATTACATTCGCATTTTCTGCAGAAAGCCAATCTCAAATGAGTGAATATACGATTGACTTTAGGAAGATTAAGACAAAGTCACTATAAGCGTTCGTTAAACGTTATAAAAATTCTTTATTCGTTGTTTAAATTATAACTGCCAAATTCGAATTGAATTTAAACTGAACGTATAACTCATTGGGAAGCCTCGGTGTCCTTATGTACACAATCAGCTGTAATATTAAATGGTCCTTGCCCTTGACCGTCAATTTCTTAACTTTGTGTTAGTCTACATTTCACATATTACATTTAAACGTTTACATTAACAATTAATTTACTAATACACCCTTCATTATACCATTTACGTCTCTACTCCTGTGCGCGAGTGAGATGGCGAGATACTTTGATGTGATTTGCTTTCTGCTCCCACACTGCTTGAATCTCGGTGCGAATATATCGGATGAACTCGCTTTCGTGGATCTCGTCTGGTGAGAGAGGGGACCGACTATATGGCTCGTAGCTGTGTCGTCGATTATTTGACAGTTCGGCTTGGATTTGTGTTGTTTTCCTCGGTCGCGTCGGTCGTTTTTAATTGTTGGTTCGGGTTTGTGCGGTGTTTTTCTGTTAATTTAACTCTTAAATGCTCGGTGTTAAAATGCGTTTTCGTGTGTTCTGTGCATTTGTCCTAATGATTGCGAATATTGCTGACTTTCAAGGAAGTCGAATGATCATATTCCAATCACTAGTCACATGCACGAACAACAACAACAACGACTGCTGGAGTCGTCTAGAATCGATAGCTCCTGTTCTGTTTTCCGCGGTTTGTTGGGAACCAACAGAGACAGTTGTACTTCTGGCCCGGCGTGTGATATCTATAAGTGTGTTAAGCCAACAAACATGATCTCTCGACCGGCGATGGGACAATAAACTATCCTATATCCTAGACCATTTCAGCAAGTAGAAGTATGTTTTCATAAAACCTATTAGGAAGACAACGGCCGCAGAAGTAGTTAAGTATTTCGAAGAATCAGTGTTTCATGTCTTTGGTGTCCCGGATAACATTCACGTTGACAATGGTAAGCAGTTCATTTCTGAACTTTTCATTTTTAAACTGCTTGCCAGCTTCTTAGCGAAATATTGAGTCAAACATATTCGAACCGCATTTAACTCTCCTCAGGCGAACGCTTCCGAAAGACTATCAGTGTGGCTTCAGGTCAGGAAAGTCAACCATCGACCAAATATTCACACTACTGCAGATCTTGAAGAAAACCCAGGAACTTCAAATCGATACCCATGACCTTTTCATTGATTTTAAAGCTAGTATTAGACGATATGTTGAATCAGCATACGTATGCTGAAAATTGATTCCGAATCGCAACATATCGTGTAATAGGCAAATTTCTGTCATCATATGTATGCTGAAAGGCGTTTGTTGACAAATTTGTTGGCTAGTTAGCATACGTATGTTGACGAACTAAACATATCGTGTAATACCCCTTTTGGGACCGTATGCTAACATTCGGACAAATTTTCGGTGTATGATGACTCGTATGATATATGCTGACGAGCTAAAGTAGGCTCATCAGCATACACCACATTTTTCAGCATACGGTTTTGTTATTTTTGAGGTTTCGATAAATTTTGAACGCGCCGGACATGTGTTTTGTATTTATATTGCCCTGATTTTTGCTTTTAAAAGAAAAATGGCTGAGTTCTTCTGTTCGCGCTTATAGGCTGGTTTTGTTGTGCATTTTTTAGCCATCCGCGGTTAGTGACAAGTCAATTTTGAATAACTTGAGTGTGCCGGAAATGCAGCAGCCATCAACGTCTGGACGCAAACGCAAGCGCAAGCCGGCTAAGGATAATATTAAGTCGCTTTATATTATGCGTTATGCCTAACGCTCATATCTATCCTCTTTTTTAGGGGATTATCCCTTTTTTCGAAGTCAAAGAAACTATCCCCTGAAAATTTCCAAAATCTCTTTTTTATCCTATAAACTCCTCTTTTCACCGCCTACATGAAATTTGGCCCCAATGAAAAATGACCCCAAACTGAAAAATCAACCCAAAAATTTACATGAAAGGCAAACAACAAAAAATTGCGTAAAATTCTGCGAATTTTGGGGCCTTTTCACATTTTTCATTTTGGGGTAAAATTTTATTATGAAATAAGGCCCCAAAAGAACGAAAACGTATGGGGGGCATACAACCCCCCTGCTTGGGTTTACTGTCAGATTTGGGGCATTATTTCATCGCAGTGGGGCCTTATTTCATATTTGAAATAATAATAATTTATTAAGCACAATTTACATTAATTTTTGTATTGATACTATTCTTGAATTTCATCAATTTCAGTGCGAAAACAAGTTAAATACTTATCCCCTATATATCCTCTTTTTTAAATTGCGATATCCCTTGAAATCTCCAAATTTCGGGCATTTATCCCCTTTTCTGTCCGCAAAAAGATACGAGCGTTAGTTATGCCATATCATTTTCTTCAATAAAAAAATATTAATAAAAAAATTCATTAGTTTCATTTTCCTTCTTCCTGTCGTCGTGGTCATTTTTAATATGGTACATATACAAGAGAAAGCAAGTAAAAGTATTATTATCGGCCTGGCAAATGCTTAAATACCCTCCACTGCATACAAGTCATGCAAAATATGAGGCATTTGAGTACGTACACAACACCACGGTTCTAATTTTGGTTTTGTATGGGAGGTACCATAACAGCCGGTACCGACATAACTAAATCGTTTCAGAATTTGATCCTATTTCAGAATATGTATTCTTTAGGGGTCTCCAGTGACTCCTTCTTGGTGTTACAAATGTAATAACAAAGTGAATATACCTTCCTGTGAAGGGTATAACAAGCACCCCCGACCGACGCCCCCTTTACAGGTCATGCCCAAAAACATACAGAAGAAAAGTGTCTTATACTCTGAGTCTGTTGTCTTTTCGTTTCGTTGTACGTTGAACACGTACATTTGTCCAGAATCGCAAAATATCGATAAATACAATGCGCCCGTATGCTAAAATCCCGATTTGTTAATTTATCAGCATATAATCATACGAGTCTTCAAATTTTTAAGCATACCGAATTCAACATATCGTCTAATATGGCATCATACATCCTAAAAAAATATGATAACAAACCGTGTGCTAGCATATGCTGACAACAAAAAATTTGACACTTTCGGAGTAATTCAACATATCGTGTAATAGGGCATCATACGCCAGACGAAAATATGCATGTATGCTTAGAATTGTTAGCAAATGATAGTCAGCATACGTATGATGATTCAACATATCGTCTAATACTAGCTTAAGACGCAATGTGCAGGATGACGATGGAAAATGTACGCTGTAAAGAACCCACCGAGACCTTCGATGTCTAAAATGGATTTAGGCAAGGCGATGCGCTGTCATGTGACTTCTTCAACATCGTTCTTGAAATAATAGTGCAAAACTCAAACGCTAACACCAGAGGCACTATCTTTCAAAAGTCCGTCCATCTACTCGCCTACGCCGCCGATGACATCGACATAATCAGCAGAACGCAGCGTGATATCACTGGCGCGTTCGTGAGTATTGAGACGGGCGGGCGGGTGAGAATGGGTTTGACGGTCAATGAGGGTAAGAATCTGCTCACTCAGTTGAAAAAAAGTGCTCTGCCACGGTTTTGTCACGGTTAATAGCAAACTCTTGTGGCTTTACTTACTGAAGAAATCCATAACCACGAGGATATTATAACGATTTCCATTAATCATTTCAGGAAAAGGTCAGTCGATATCAACTTTAATTATTTCAAAAGGGGATCTAGAATTGTATTGGTGTAATTTACCTTGGCTTTTCACTCTCGGGCCTGTGCTGGCCGCACACGTTACGCACTTTCTGCAACAGTTCTCTACATCATATCTTGAGTGGACCCAGCACTTTTTCGAGCGTCTTATTTATTCCCAAGTGGCCCCCGGGATACTCCATGCAGTTCCTTTAGCACTTCACTTACTTTCGACCTGGGAACAATACGCTGCATCAGAAATAATGACTTTCCATCCGAGCTTTCCCATCTTCTCCTCAAAAATATATGTGTTCTCTACTCTCGGCTGTCACCTCTCGGTACGCGGTCGTCTAATTGTCATTCATTCGTGTATTGCGTATACTTTTTTTCTCATGGTCATGGCCATGGGTGCTCTGCTCTAGCTCTTCGTAGATCAATTGCTAATGGTATCGAAGTGGGGGATTTTGCTTCCATTTGTAGGGGATAGTTCAACATAGTTATGTGTGTGTATGTGTCGAAAATAGAAGTATAAAGCCGACATTTAAACTGCATTTTTAATAACTAAGATTAAAAGACTTATAACACATTATTTAAATAACAATTGAAGTTTTTTATTTTACTTAACCACATCTTCAGTTCATAGGTGAAATATATTCTTATATTTTTTTTGACAGAAGGAAATTACTCTGCTCTCGTATCCTCTGATATAAGTATTTCGTATTCATCTGCAGCAAAACGGTCCCAATCAGAGACCTGTAAATAAAAGGGAGAAGTTATTGCAAAACTTTTTGAATATAACTATAAGCATATTAATAAGAATAGACAGTCTCGTACCGGCACTCCTGCACCAGTTTGGATGATATGCAGTAGCTGAGAATCAGCCAATCGGTAAAATGGAATTTGAATGAAACGGGTCATTCTATGATCCAACAGAAATATTTTGGCCATGTATTTACCTGTCAGGGACTACATCACACCTTACCTAGAGTTTACAAGACCCTTCTCTAGCGCCTATCCCAGCAGAGAAGACTGGAGAGACGGACTCCTACCTAGCACACCAACCATAGCCGTATTTACAGACGGTTCAAAAATGGACACTGAGGTAGGGTAGGTAGGGTAGGTGTCTTCTCTGAATCGCTGGGTATATCAAAATCGATACGCCTCACAGTGTGAAATTTTCGCATTCTAGCGGAACTTTATTCCAAATCTTACTATTGGCATCTTTTGTAGGCTAATTTGACTGAAAAAGGCCGTTTTGTGTTAAAGCAAGTCAAATTTTAAAATTTACCGTACTATTTTTTATTTTTTTTTTATTCTAATTTTTAATTTTATTGATTTTGTATTTTTATTTTTTTTTATAACGCTGGGAGGTGGTAATCTTCATTAGACGAAACTGAGCCCGTACTCAGTAACAGTGTGTTGATTTTGACCCACTTAACCCTTCTCCCTTCTTCCCGTTACATGCGGTATCGTCAGTTTGTCGCCATAGCTCAAAAACATCTAGCCTTAACATCTAATAGTAATTGAAAAAAAAAAAATGATATGGGTGCTGCAAAAACGTGCACGAGATTACCTTTTTTCTGATTTTAAAATAATCAGAGAAACAGAAAATGTAAAAATTTACTTGAATCTAGGTGAATCAAATTTTAAAACTCTACCCAAAGTGCAAGCTTTCACCTTGTTTTTTGTTTTCTTTAGCCTGAGTGGAAATCGGGCAAAAAAGTATAAACAAATTAAAAGGAAATAAAATCTACTTACTTTCGCGTAAAGTATAAATATATAGTAGATAACAAAAATTCGTGAAATTTTTTCACAATCACTAAAGATTTAAAACTGGAATATTTACTAAATTTTATCAATAAATCGAAAAATTCTATATACTCTGTTTTTCGACAGAGAACCTTGACTTTAACCGCTTCCTGCGCAATAAATATATAATATATATGAAGCTAAAATAGGCATAAACAAATGGTCTGTTATATTGGGAGCTGAGAAAAAAAGTTTTTGTTCATGTAAGACCAACTTCATATCTTGAATAAAGTTCCGCTAGAATGCGAAAATTTCACACTGTGGCGCCTCCCCGACCATAGCAGCGTTTTGCAAGCAGAGGTCCTGGCAGTGACAACAGCAGCCCGTGAGTCTGTAGTAAGGGCAATACCACCTGAAGGTATTACCTTCTTTATCGACAGCCAGGCAGCAATAAAAGCCATAACTGCACCAGAAATAAAATCGAAGCTTGTGAAGTCCTGTCGCGAAGAACTCAAGGCTCTTGGTACAAAGCACAAGGTATCGCTCTACTGGGTTCCGGGACATGAAGGCATTCCAAGCAATGAGAAAGCAGACGAATTATCGAGACAAGGTTCGACAGCAAGGTCCGACAGAACAAGCTGATCCCTCTGTGAATATCCCGCCTTGCACACTCAAGCTTGAAGCTGGGAAAAAAGCCACAAGAGAGGCGAACAATCAAGAATTATGAATTTATTAATATTTTCTTTATTTAAAATTAAACTGTCTACATTATGAATTATTATAAAATGTCTACACAAGGATGTCCGCTAGTTATCGTATTGTAGTGTGGATTGAAAAGTACTACTTATTGACACCAGCGCCATCTAATGGAAAATGGACGAACTTATTCAACGGAACTTCGAAACTCAACGAATGGTGAATGGTCTAAAACGAAACTAGTACATTCTAGATTGTTCCGGTTGGAGTATAGAATATTCGAGAAGCTTTAGTGGGGAGTATAAATAGGGTTGCGAAATCCGACGAGGGGACAGTTTACCTTTAAACCGTGTAAAGTAAAAGTTCGAAGAGTATCGGTAGTGTTATAAAATATTGAGAAGTGGAAAAGTTGATTTTAAGTGATATTGTCTTGTAATAAAAGTGATTTATTAAAGTTAAGAAAACAGAATAGTGTTTTATCTTTTCGAATCCCAGCCGAATGTAACAGTATTTATCGATTTACTCATAAATGTCAAACTTTGCACTTGTCATTATATAAAAGCACATTGTTCTCGGATAAGTAATTTTTTGTGGAATTCTTTTTTCTTTTCTAATTGTACTCCAAAGAGGTTAGAGTATCTTCAAAGAAATTTACAAAATAAATTCAAAAGATTTGAAGTACTCGTTTTATTAAATACAAATCTAATCAAAAAAGCTTGATTAGAGTAATTTACATGGTGACCCCGACGTGATTCATTTTCACTAATAACCACTATGATGGAACTCGAAGGAAGGGATAACGAACCAGCTGCACCATGCACAGCTTCGTCCAAAAAATTAAGGAAGTTGGAAGGACTCAAGACTCGACGCCTAGTCTGTACGAAGCAGATTGATCGCATAAACGAATTTCTTTCGGATATCGCCGCAGAAACACTTGTTCCAGAATTTGAAGTACGCCTTGAAGCTTTGGAATGCGGTTTTAAAGCATTCCAGCAACTCCAGACAAAAGTGGAAGAAATCGATAATAAAGAGGCATGAAATCCAAAGTCGAAACGCCGCCTTGCGCACAAAAAATGTTGTATCAGTCGAATCAAAACCATCTAATCAATTAAAACTTCCAAAACTTAATATCCCCATCTTTTCAGGTGAAGTTACCCAGTGGCTATCCTTTTACGAAATCTTCAACTCCCTCATACATAACAATCCAATTCTAAGCAATGTCTCCAAACTATATTACCTTATTTCCTCTCTATCTGGCCAAGCTGCTCGCACCGTACAATCTCTCGAGATCAGTGAAGGCAACTACGAAGTAGCTCTAAAACAATTCTAATCGACAATTACGACAACAAAAAACTAATCGCCACGGAACACATCAAAAAAATAATGAATTACCCACCAATTCGAAAATCCTCATCAAATAGTCTTCGCCAGTTCTGTGATGAAATCAATAGCCATCTCCGTGCCCTCACTACTCTTGGACGTCCAGTCAGCCAATGCGAGTATCTACTCATTCAAATACTCATACCTAAGCTTGATCCTGCAACACTTGCCAAATGGAGTGAGGAGGGACCCACTGAACTGAAAGAATGCCCAGCTATCAGGAATTGTCTAAATTCCTCACCAAACGCAGCCAAATAATCAACGATGATAGTTCACAGGCAAGTACCCAAATGCATGCTAAACACAATCAAAATAATCGCTCTAAAATATTCGCAATTGTAAAAACTAACCAAAATAACAAAAACAACGTCAAATTGAATTGTTTATTTTGCAAAAAACACGGCCATCATATTTTCAAATGCTATCAATTCCTCAACCTGCCCTTATCTCAAAAACAAATTTTCGTAAGCAGTAATCATTTATGCTTCAATTGTCAAACCTAATCATGACGCTAATATTGTCAATCGTCCAAATGTCGTAAATGCAACAATTTGCATCATACATTGCTTCATGACGATAGCATTATACAGGGTGTCCCAGTTAAGAAGGACAATCCTTTAGGGGAAGATTCCTGAAGTTATGCCGAACAAAAAATTGTATGGCAGGGGTATTTCCCGTTATAGCCCATCAAAGTAGGTGACCTCTAATTTGAAGGTGTTACCACTTAAAACGCTATAACTTCTAAACTATTATAGGTACAAAAATTGTTTTGGGTATTTTGAGAAGACAATTAAGTAGCGCATAAAAGTCTAAAGCACTTCGGTTACATCTGGGCAGCTACAAAAAAGTTATGGCTCCTTAAACTCAAAATTTTGAAAATTAGTTATTACATGTTTTTACCTAAAATGCCTTTTTCTCAAAATTTTTACTTAACCCGCCAATGGTGACGTACTGGTCTGTGAGACCGGGTGTGTTAAAAAATGCGAATAACTTTATTCTCCGCCATTGTTTTTTGTTGCAATTTCGAGTAGCTGCCGTATTGCACGTCCCCCACCATCATTTAACGTCGAAACTGCGTAGTGAGCACACGTTGGGTATTTTTTTTTACTAACCCGGTGCGTGAGACCGTGCGTCACCGTTTATGTAAGCAAAATAATTTTTTATTATTCGTATTATTTTACCTTGATAATTTTTTTTTGTTTTATTGTGTATTTTGTTCATTTTGTAAAAGTTCCATATGTCGAAAGACTAAAAAACTTTATTTTCCTTTATGAATATGTGATTTTTTTATTGTTTTCTTAATTTTAAAAAATCTATTACTAAAAACATTGTTATTTTTAATGCTCTAATTAAAAATGTTTTTTGAATTGTAATATTGAAATAAAAGAGCTTAAATTGATTAAATATCTTTGTTTTATTGTCAAAGAGTATAAATAAAAAAAAACATGAACTATTAGTAACACGTTTCGAAAAATCTTCAGTTGAAAAACCCGGTCTGTGAGACCGGCGTCACCATTGATCAAAATCAAATTTGCGTCACCATTGGCGGGTTAATAAATTTTCATTTTTTTTTACGAAATTTTTATCTTTGAAAAATTTACTAAAAATTATGTTTAGCAACTCTTTTACATACGATCAACAGAAGTTGTAGTAAAAGCCGTTTTTTGTCAGACAAAAATTGTCAAAAAAGACTCGATATTTTTCTCAAAAATAAGGTTTTTCTTTCATAGCACCCCAGAATAAAAGATCCATGGGTGTTAAGGTCAGGAGATCTGGGTGGCGAAGGGTTGGGGCCAAATCGACCAGTCCACAGTTCATTAAAAGTATGGTTGAGGTATGGAGTTACCCCGCTGCTACTGTGATACACTGCCCCATCTTGTTGAAAGAACATCGCTCTTCTCTGAACAAGAGGAACATCTTCAAGGAGCTCGTGTAATCGTTCTCTAAGAAATTCCAGGTAGTAATGGAAATTAACTGTTTGTAGAAGAACGTACGGGCCTACTAAAGTGTTTTCAAACATTTACGCTAAACCTTCTTTTGAAATAAGCACACATTTTGAAGAAGTTGTTCACAATAATTAAATTCTTACCTTTGAAAGGATGTTGTGCGTATTAAATGGGGATTTTGGTCTGACCAATGGTGCGAATTGTGGAGATTTGTAACGTTGTTTGTGAATAGCTCTTCGTCAGTTCACAGAATGTATTGAAGAAGTGCCCGCTGCCCGTCTTCTGACTGTTTGCGCAATAGCCACTGGAAAAATTCTACCCTTCTTTGCGCATATCCCTGTAGTAAATCCTGTACCGGTGCTAAATGGAAAGGCTGTAATTTGTTACTCTGTAGAGTTCTGTGAATCCTGGTTCTGGGATGATCCAACTGCACAGCTAGTCTGCGGACCTGACTAAAGGCTTAACTTCTACAGCACGCGAAATCGCACCCTCAACTTCTGCCGCCGCTGGGTTTGAACGTCACTTTGATCCCTTTTATTTGGAGGAACTGACCCGGGATCAACAAGGCGCTGATACGCATCAGCGAATACCCGGCTACATAGTGTTCTACGACTTGGGTATCGGCATTTGTACTCCTATCTTGACACCGAAGCGTTTCCATGGCAGAACCCGTTTATAAACACTATTTTCGCGTAATATCCTATTGAATACATTTTGTGGAGATCAAATTATCAATATTAAGCTTTTTTTTCCTATTCGACAATAATTAACTGTTAACCATTGCTCATAGGTACGTTAGTTTATTATTCTCACTTAATTTTGTTTGACATTTGTCTGACAAAAAATGGCTTTTACTACAACTTCTGATGATCGTACGTAAAAAAGTTACTTAACATAATTTTTAGTAAATTTCCCAAGGATGAAAATTTCATAAAAAAATGAAAATTTATTAAGTCAAAATTTTGAGAAAAAGCCATTTTAAGCAAAAAATTGGAACAAAAATTTTCAAAATTTGGAGTTTAAGGAGCCATAACTTTTTTGTAACTGCCCAGATGTAGCCGAAGTGCTTAAGACTTGTGTGCGCTACTTAATTGTCTTCTCAAAATGTATAGAACTATTTTTGTACCTTAAATAGTTTAGAAGTTATAGCGTCTTTAGTCGTAACACCTCCAAATTAGAGGTCACCTACTTTGATGGGCTATAACGGGAAATACGATGAAAATAGACCCCCCCTGCCATACAATTTTTTGTTCGGCATAACTTCAGGAATCTTCCCTTAAAGGATTGTCCTTCTTAACTGGGACACCCTGTATGTGATTCTCCATATACTGCACAATCTTCTCCAACTTATACTGCAGGCACACCCAATAGTCAAGCTATACCCACAAATAACATCGCATCTACATCTAATGGCTTACGTCCACAAATTTTCGAGCAATCTTCCCAAAATTACCATATTCATCATTCTGCTGTATCCGACACACCAAGCTTCTCAAAACAAGGAATCCTAGCCACTGCCATAGTCTTCATACTCAATTCAATAAGCATAATTCTCCAGTTCCATGTCGAGCTCTACTCGATTCTGCTTCACATGTCAGCTTATTAACAGAGCGATTTGCGAATTTGCTCGGTACCAAAAGGAAAAATACACTGGTATCAATAAATGGTATAGGACAAAATCCATTAACGTAAACATCAGGGTAGCCTTACTATTAAATCACGCATAAACAACTTTGTGGAAAGTATTGACGCATTAATTGTTAGCAAAATATCGGAATTTCTTCCTGACTCTCCTATTAATACCTGTAATTGGTCAATACCTTCCAATATTAACCTCGCAGATCCATTATTTGCAACACCAAACCGCGTCGATCTGTTAATAGGAGCAGAGCATTTCTTCGGTCTGTTATCAATCGGTCAGATAAAGCTGGGGCATTAACTTCCCACTCTGCAAAATACCGTTTTTGGATGGGTAGTCTCTGGAAGTGTAGCTCAGAGAGAACGCAATGATAACATTTTATCGGAAGTCAATGATAACAGTGACATTGCAGTCATACTGAAGTCTTTTTGGGAAATCGAGAATCACGAGTCGGCAGAACATCCATTAACAAAAGGTTAATTAAATATTAGAATATTTTATTTTTTAAATGCTGTGTGAAGAACATTTTATTAAACACGTCAATCGTCTCACAAATGGTCGGATCGAAGTAAGACTGCCATTTAAACAAGATCCGCAATCATTAGGCAACTCATATGCAACCGCTCTTAGGAGGTTCTCTGCTCTAGAACGCAAATTAAATAGGAACCCTGAGCTCTCTCTGCAGTATGCCGCATTTATGAGGGAGTATGAACAATTCTCACACATGGAACTAGTTCAAAGTCTGCATCGTGATGAACCGAACTATTTTATTCCAGATCACTGCATAACAAAATCAGACAGCTCAACCACCAAATTACGTGTGGTGTTTGATGCTAGTGCGAAATGTGATAATGGTTTGAGTTTGAATGACATTTTATATGTGGGTTCAGTGGTGCAACCAGATTTGTTTTCGTTGCTTATTAAGTTTAGATCACGCAATTATGTGTTAACTGCGGACATTACCAAAATGTACCGCCAAATCTCATTACATAGAAACGATCAAGCATTTCATAAAATTTTATGGAGAGATAATCCAGACGAAGAGCTAAAGGTTTATCGTCTCTACACAGTAACTTACGGTACAGCTTCAGCATCATACCTAACCTAGCTACCAGAGCACTCATATCATATACTTAGCTGATAAAGAGCGCGATAAATATCCCAAAGGAGCAGCAAAATTAAAAACGGACTTTTACGTCCATGATGTTCTCACTGCTGCTAGTACTATCGAGGAGCTTGAGCACATTAAAGGAGAACTGATACAAATATTAGGCAGTGGAGGTTTAGAACTTAAAAAGTGGTGTTCCAATAACACTAGAATATTGGATGGCATCCCTGTTGAGGATAGGGAACCATTTTTTCAAGTAAAAAACAATGATGTTATAAAAACACGTGGTGTGTTGTGGGACCGAGATGTTGATACATTTTTTTACAAAGGCGATGTCATTAAAAATGATAAGGTTTCTAAGAGAAGTGTCTTAGCAGATATTGCGCGACTCTATGACCCACTAGGATTGATAAATCCAATCATCGTATCGGCGAAAATATTCTTGCAAAAACTGTGGAAAGAGAATTTTGATTGGGATGAAGCCCTTCCCCAATCTTATTTTCAAATGTGGATTAAATTCCGAAAGGGATTAGCGGATTTGGACAAATTCTCAATTGAGAGACAAGTTATGTGGGGCGACATAAAAACGGTGTAGTTACACGCATTCTCTGACAGTTCCGAGGAAGCGTACGGAACATGTATTTACCTGCGTTCTATCACACATAATGGGAATGTAGTTGTACGACTGTTGTGTGTCGAAGGTAGCTCCCGTCAAGAAAGTTTGCCTACCTCGATTGGAACTGTGCGCAGCGCAAATGATGGTTCAATTGGTAAAACGAGTTAGAGATATATATGGAGACAAATTTGAAAATGTGTACTACTGGACGGATTCCAGTATCGTTATAGCATGGCTATCCTCGGAGTCGCATCATTGGCAAACATTCATTGCCAATCGAGTTGCAATAATACAAAACTTGTCATCTATACATCAATGGCATCATGTTTCTACAAAAATGAATCCTGCAGATATTATTTCTAGAGGCGCATCACCTGATGAACTTCACACCTCACAATTATGGTTTTTCGGACCTAAATTTTTATTGCTTTCTCCCGACGAGTGGCCAAAGTCAAAATTCTCCGATAAAATTGATGAACAGTATTTGGAACGCAAGCAAACAAAACACAACTTTCGATACAAAAAGATAATGATTTTTTGGAAAACATGAAATACAATAACAATAAAGACTACCAAAAAACACTGAGAATAACAGCTTACATGTTGCGATTTTGCAATAATACGCTATCCAAGCATAGGCATACTTCGAGATTAACTGGATCACTTACAGCGATGGAAATTGAAAGTGCTCTCTCCTGCATTATCAAAATGGTTCAACGGCTTCAATATGATACCGATATTGCACGTCTAGCACAAAAAATGCCTATATCTCCGAAATCACACATATGCTCATTGAGTCCGTTTCTCGATGAAAAAGGAATAGGTACTCAGGGTAGGTGGGCGTATACGTAACGCGAATATCGCATACGAATGCAAACATCCAGCTTTTCTTCCAAATAATCATGTATTCACAACTGCTTTAATAAAGCATAAGCATGAAAAGCATCATCATGTGGGAGTTCAAGGATTGCTTTCAATTATTCGCGAACAGTTTTGGCCCGTACATGCTAAGCCGCTCATTCGACGAACTATTAGCCGGTGTATTTTATGTACCAGAACGCGTCCCCATTTTCAATATCCAGGTATGGGAAATTTTCCGGAATATCGAGCAATGCCAACTCGCCCGTTTACGAATGTTGGAACTGACTTCTGCGGTCCTTTTATGGTACATTCTCGACGTCGGTCGTGGGACAGCTGCTACGAAAGCGTATGTAGCAGTATTTATATGCCTGAGTACGAAAGAAGTCCACCTTGAGCTGGTAGGAGATCTAACGACATCTGCATTCTTGGGAGTCCTTCGTCGTTACAATTTGTGTTGGCCTCGACTCCAGTAATGCGTTTCGCCCCGATGTGGTGGGTGGGCTCATCAGTAGACGACCACCACATCTGTTCTAGACGCACTGTTTGCTCGATTTTCACCGAGACTATACTGATTTTTCAATCAACAAGTGACTGTGAATCATACCTCAAGACGAATCTTTGGTTAAAAGACTATCGCCGAGAGGATTTGTTTTATGCCCAGGGCCTGGCTTGTCCATTTAATCAAACTACTTTCAATCGTTTCGTCGTTTTATTAGTCGAAGGGGACTTTGACGCACAATATACAGCGACAATGCTACGAATTATGTTGGGGCACGGAATGAGCTAAGGGTATTATACGACATGTTTCACAATCAAAAGTCCGCGTCTGAAATTATGAAGGCTTGTCTGGATGACGGCATCGAGTGGAAGAACATACCTCCGAGATCTCCTCACTTTGGTGGAATCTGGGAGGCAGCTGTGAAATCTGCGAAGCATCATATGAAACACCTCGCAGCACTTACGTATGAGGAATTCAACACGCTTACAGTCCAGATAGAGTGTATCCTAAATTCCCGTCCTCTTTCTCCTCTCTCCGAAGATCCCAATGATATTAGACCTTTAACCCCAGGTCACTTCCTTGCAGGTACTTCACTAATAGCGCTACCTGAACCAGACTTGTGTAACAAGAACATTTTTTATCTGAACCGTGCGTTGGCAGCGAGTGCAATGGCTTATGCAACAGTTTTGGCATATCGGTGGAAAAATGAGTATTTGCACACTTTGCAGCACACGATTAACTGGCGAAAGGACTGTCCGGGCCTCAAACTCAATGATGTCGTCATTATTAAGGATGATAATCTCCCTCCTCTTAAATGGAGACTTGGTAGAGTTATTGAGCTACATCTAGGAACTGATGAGACCGTTCGAGTGGTTACGCTAAAGACAGCTACTAGTTGCGTGAAGCAAGCTGCAGAAAATCTATGCCGCTTACCAGTTGTTGAAGCACCTTTAGTTCTTAAAGAGGGGGAGAATGTTTAAGCATTTAAATTTAAACTGTCTACATTATGAATTATTATAAAATGTCTACATAAGGATGTCCGCTAGTTATCGTGTTTATCGATTTACTCATAAATGTCAAACTTTGCACTTGTCATTATATAAAAGCACATTGTTCTCGGATAAGTAATTTTTTCTGAATTATTTTTTCTTTTCTAATTGTACTCCAAAGAGGTTAGAGTATCTTCAAAGAAATTTACAAAATAAATTCAAAAGATTTGAAGTACTCGTTTTATTAAATACAAAACTAATCAAAAAAGCTTGATTAGAGTAATTTATAGCCACCTTAAACACTATTGTAATACCACAAGAATGCTATGGCCGTCATTCAACGAATCAAGAACCGAGAAGATAATGCGGAAGGATAGGAAATCCCTGTCGACCCTCGTAGGTATCATAACGGGGTACAACACTCTGCGGTACCATATGAAGAAAATGGGCTTAACGGAAGAAGAACATTGCAGAGGCTGCGGTGATGAGGGAGCTCTTGAGGACACAACACACTTCCTATGTCACTGCCCAGGTCTCCAAATTCCAAATTCCTAGGGAGTCACTTCTTCAAGGACCTAGACGAGCTTTCCAGCACATCAATAGACTGGATAATGAACTTCGTCAAATCAATACCTAAGCTTGTATGTAGCAGCACAGTAAGTAATTTGAATACAGGGTTATAATGGGTAGCGGACGACCCCTTTCCACCTTTCCCCCACGGGCATCACAATGGGTCAGTATTAACCTGAGTGTGGCACGGAGAAATCCTCGCCAGCCCACAAACCTAACCTAAGAGCTTTTGGTTTTGGTTTGTCCGTAACGGATGACAATAAGTATTTTTGTTATTAATTAACAGTGCCCATGAGGCTATCGATTAATGAAATACATTTGATTTTGAATTTGCGATTATCTAAACGTCACACTAGCGACAAAAAGTTTTCGGTCACAGAGAAGAATACCATGAAATAATATTAATTTAATTAATTTCGTTTTAAAGTCGTTGTTTTGACGTTTGAATTTAAACATGACATTTGACATTTATGATCACTGCTCTTATCGTTAACTTTTATGTCATTGTCCTGTGTAGCAGCTTTTAAGATTCTACATAAATTTAATATTAATAACGTGTTTAATTATGCTCTTCTGGCTGAATAGATTCAAAGGAATCCTTGAAATTGATATTATAATTTAAGTTTAGCATAGTTTTTTTTTGTTTTTGGATCAATAAAATTTGATAATGATTATTATTAAGTAAATCACCTGTTTTATTTTGGTGGATGAAGGATGTGGAAGATGAACAGCAACGTGTAGGTTGACTGTCGATGTGGGGTCACTAAGATGGTAATAAGAGCTAGTGACCAAAGGAAGGGTGGGTAAAGCCCAAGGTATGTCATTTCACCTTCTCATACCAACTTTAGGGCGAAGGTAATTTATACGTGTGTGCAACTTAACTATCGACCTAGATGTCTCACCTTGTGGTACCAGACCTGAGGTAGAGATTTTATAATTCTGTAGGATATTTCACTTTTGTTTCCATGCATGCAAAAACTTGATTATCGATGGCAAGGAGCATTTCCAAAAGAGATCCTATCCAATCCGGCGAGCTAGCTAGTGCAACGCTAGGCATGCATGCATACCCGCTCAAGTAGGAAAGCCATTACATGTTGTTATGTTATTACAACGCGGTCCGAACATTACAGCCAGTCCATTACACGTTCAGAAGTTTATATATGCCAGAAAGCTGTTGTATGGTGCTGCAAAGCTGGCTGTGGAAGCAGAATCAGGTGTAAATAGCTGGGTCAAGCTAAAAGATGTTTTGGAATCTGAGTTCGGGTCAAGATATCGAAAACGTTCATAAAATTTTAGAAAATGGAAAGAAAACAGCAAATGAATCTCTACTAGAGTTTTTGTATAAAATGAAAAAAAAATATCTCTTCGCGGGAAAGTACAAATTCTGCATCTGATTGGTTACGTTATAGCCGGAATACCTGATGATACGATTAATAAAGCAGTTTTGTATCAATCGAAAAATATAGAGGATTTGAAGGAAAACTTTAAGGCTTATGAGAGACTCAAGGGGGATCAAGCTAAGGAGAAAAAACGTTTTAGTCCGGATGTCAGTCATGTTGGAAAAAGTAAAGATCACAATAACTCCAGCAATTTTTCGAAGCGGTGTAGCTATTGCTGAGCACTATCGCATTTAGTGGGCCAATGTCCGAACAAGGCCAAAGACGCACGTTATTTTAAGTGCAACGATTTCGGGCATATTGCTCCTAATTGCCCATCTAATGCCAAATACAGGGGTGGTGGTGCAGGTGGCTCTAAAGAAAATACAGCACACGTCAATTGCCTAAAGGTACCAGACTTAACAATGGCGACAGAATTGAAAGGGAAAAAGTTTATAGCACATTATTTGGATACTGGAAGTGACATTACGGTGATGAAGCGATCGATTAGTGAGCAAATTGGTATTGATTGCTATGATGGTCCGGGGATTCAGGTGTCAAATTTCGGCAATGATGAAAAAAGAACTTTAGGATTTAAAAATCTGGACATGGTTGTAGATTCCGAAACGTTTATGCAAACTTTCCATACAGTTTCCGATGGCTTTATGACGGAAGACATACTAGTGGGGAAAAACTTCTTGAATTTTGCCTCTATCTTCATCGACAGAGGAAAAATTGTAACCTACAAGATAGAGCCAGATAACGAAAAATAATTTCTTGCTCGTGTTAACTTGGTACGTTATTTCGAAAAAAATGCGGTGGCTGAAAGTTTGACTGAGGTAGTAAATACAACTGAGAGGCACATTTTGGAGGTCATTGTAAAGTCTTATAAGTTATAACCCCAGAAAGCCGGAGTCATCATGCGTGAGGATGCATATTGCGCTAGCGGATGATGATTCCATTTATTAGAGGCTGAGACGGTTAGCGCCAAAGGAGAAGGAGTTTGTAAGGCAGCAGGTTCAAGAGTGGATGGATGAAGGTATCGTTCAAAATAGCAGCTCCAATTACGCAAGTCCAATAGACTTGGCTCATAAAAAGATGGTACATAGTTATAGACTGTGTGTTGACTTTCGCAAATTAAGTGCAAAGGTAATAAGAGACCGGTACCCCCTACCAAACATTGAGGAAAATTTGGAAAGTTTATTCAGTGCTACTGTTTTTACGACACTTGATCATCGAAATGGTTTCTTCCATGTAGATGTTGATGAGTCTTCTAGAAAGTTTACTTCATTCGTAACGCCTGATGGCCAATACGAGTTCCTGAAGGCACCCTTCGGACTTTGTAACTCACCGTCGGCTTTCCAGCGCTACATCAACACAATTTTTCAGAAACTTATTCGCGAAGGAGTTGTGCTAGTCTATATGGACGACCTGATCTTACCTGCAGTAAATGATGAGGAGAATATTATAAAGTTCAGAAAAGTTATATCTGCATGCGAAGCGAATGGATTAATGATCAACTGGAAAAAGTTAAGTTTCTGTCAAGAACTGTGGAGTTTCTCGGTCACATCGTAGAAAATGGAACTATAAGGCCTTCAGAGGAAAAAGCTTTAGCAGTACCAAGTTTCCCTAGGCCCAAAACTATTCAACACGACATGCATTTCTTGGGGTTTACGGGGGTTTTCAGAAAATTCGCGAAGGGTTATGCAATACTCATAAAACCGCTGTCAGACTTGACTAAGCGCAGTCAACAATTTGTATGGGAAGAAAGCCAAGAATGCGCTTTTCAGGATCTGAAGGATAGATTGTGTGAGGAGCCTATCCTGAAATTGTTTAATACTACATTACCTACACAGTTACACACGGATGCTAGTAAAGAGGTATTCGGTGCCGTGTTACTGCAAAAGCACTCCGACGATCAGTTTCATCCAGTCTTTTTCTTAAGCTATAAGACCATTAGCGCAGAAAGGAACTATTCGAGCTACGATCTTGAGGTTTTAGCTGAAATAAAGGATTTGAAGGGATTCAGGATATATTTTCTAGGGCTACCATTTGAGATTTTTTATGACTGTAAGGCGTTTAAGCTTACGATGGCTAAAAAGACACTTAACAGCAAAGTAGCAAATTGGGTAATGCAAATCGAAGAATTCCAATGCCAAATTCATCACCGTTCCGGAAGCTCTATGCGGCACGTAGATGCTTTAAGCAGATTCCCAGCAGTATTGAGGGTTGAAGACGGTATCATTCAAATGGTTCGCAAAGCGCAATCGTCAGATGAAAATTGCGCACTTACATATACTTCAATTGTTGGAGATGCAGCAGTACAACGGTTTTGAAAATCGTTGTGGAGTTCTGTACAAGTTATCAAGTGGATCCCATCTATTGTTTGTTTCGAAATGTTTGAGAAAGGAGGTCATCAGAAATGTTCATGAGAGATGTCATATTGGTCCACAGAAAGTTGAGGCTATTATTCGCCAGGACTTTTTTATCCCAGACCTGTTAAAGCAAGGAAAAAAGGATGGTTGGCCCAACCCAATCATTAAACCGGATACGCCGTTACATACCTACCATATGGATCACTTGGGCCCACTCCCGTCTACAGCGAAATCGTACAAATACTTGCTTGTCGTTATGGATGCATTTTCAAAGTTCACGTGGATTTACCCAGTAAAAGGATGCACCGCGGAGGAAGTTCTACGAAAAATGGATTTGCAAAGTGAAACCTATGGTCACCCTCGTCGCATAATCACGGACAAGGGAACTGCATTTTCTGCAACTGTTTTCAAGGAGTACTGCGAAAAGAAGAATATATCGCATCATATGATTACGACTGGAGTTTCTAGAGGAAATGGCCAAGTAGAGCGAATGAATAAGATCATCATTGAAATCCTCGCCAAGCTTTCTATACAAGACCCAATGAAGTGGTTTAAGTTTGTCAGTCGGGTACAAAGTACTATAAACTCTACGGTCTCTCGCAGCACGAAGAAAACGCCTTTAGA
The DNA here is from genome assembly GCA_955612985.1 of Cheilosia scutellata. NCBI lineage: Eukaryota > Metazoa > Arthropoda > Insecta > Diptera > Syrphidae > Cheilosia > Cheilosia scutellata. Next base: position 81,173,958 of record OY015312.1, on the reverse strand, counting down.
ATAACTGATCGGTGTTCCTGAAGAACAGACTATAATATATATATTTTTTTATATTACGTAGGGGTATACTAGAGATTCTTCTTGTTTTACTTTAATTCAATTTTAATTCTTAATGTTAGGTAGGTTAGAGATTGGATATTATGTAGTTTGGTGTAGATTTAAGCAATTCAAATACATATTCAGTAGTTTTATTATGTTGTTCATTTCTTTTACTTTAGTTTAGTTCTAAGTTGTTATGTTATTTAAGGTTTCTTTGAATTTCACTTATATATTTCTTTTAGAGTTATGTAAGTAGGTATTCTGGCACGAGTACGATAACTACGGCGCCATTAAATTGATAACGGTATTTTGTAGAGGGGTTAAATACAAGCATTTTTTACTATGAGAGGGGGGGGGTCTATCTGGCTTCGTTTAGGCGGGAGGGGCAATTTTAAAAAAAATAATACTTAAAATGAAAAAAAAAAAATGAGAAACAATGGCAACACTTACAATAAAGGACTTTATGAATTTTGTAAGCCAGGAATCTGTTCTTTGATATTATTATTAAATCAAGTTATAGCTATTAATAGTTTTTGAAAAAAATACTTTCAAACTTGAAATTTAAGGAAAAAAATTTAAAAAAAAGTTTTATGCTGATTTTTTTCAATATTGAGCAAATAGATACTTAATTTGTTTGTAGTTTTTACTGCCTAAATCAATTCTTAATCGAACACTCAAAACCAGATTGATTTATGTCTTCTAATTTTTGAGAAAATTGAAAATTACTTTTATATGTTGCTCCGCTTAGAGTACAAATTGCTACCCTTGCGCCTTGAAATGCGTATGGGGGGGCATGCTGCCCCCCCTGCAACCCCTGCTTGGGGTCACTGTTGGATTTTGGGATGGGTGCAAGGCTGAGTATATGCAAACTTTCTTTTAATTATATTAGTTTACCCAATATCAACAACATTCTTCAGATACAATCTCTGGCCAGAAATTTCACATTGGTAGACAAAATTTTGCTGATTTGCATTTTAGACAATTTAGAACGAATTCCTGGCTTTGAAAAATACTATAGTTCTTTGTGGTAAGTGTTGCCACCCTCCCGCCTAACCGGAGCTAGATAGACCCCCCCTCCCATAGTAAAAAATGTTTGTATTTAACTCCTCTACATAAATCCGTCATTAGTTTTCATCGCCAAAATTATTTTACTCACCCCAATTTTTGTCCTAAAATTTCAAGTTTGAAATTGTTTTTTTCAAAAACTATTTAAGGGAATAACTTGATTTAAAAATAATATGAAAGAACAGATACTGGGCTTTCTAAAATGTTACAGTATTTTATTATAAGTGTTGCCATTGTTTTTTAATGTATTTTTTTCCATTTAAAGTATCATTTTATTTAAATTACCCCTCCCGCCTAAACGGAGTAAGATAGACCCCCCCTCCCATAGTAAAAAGTGCTTGTATTTAACCCCTCTACAAAATAACGTTATCAATTTTTGGCGCCGTAGTTATCGTATTCTCCCCGGTATTCTTTATGAAACTTTTGTTATCACTTCTCACTGATTCTGTCGTGATTGTCGAAACTATCCCACATAATGGAGGCAAATTGGTAAAAACAATCTACTTTGGTACATATCTACATACTGTGTCGTGATCTGGACAAACAGGTAGACTTGATGATCTGCGAGCGGGTGCAATTATTGTACTTGCTGGGTTGATCGACACGTTTTCAGCGGGGCAATGGGGGTGGCTAATTATTTCTGATCATAAACATGTAATGAGATCAAAAATGTTGATTGCCATAAGACGTGTATTGCCGCCGCTAGTGAAGTAGATCTAGTATCTGTAATATGCACACGGTCAGTCAAGATCACTCACACGTGTATAAATTCGGATGCCAAAATTACCGGCAGTGTATAATTCTTTTGCTTAAGAATCAGTTAAGTTAGGACGAAATTTAAAGAATTTCACGAGTGAATATTGATAATTAATAAAATATTAATTATTAAATGCGAATAAGTATGAGTGAGGATATCTTTTAGCTTTAGCTTATAGGGACGTCACACTCGTTCGAGGTTTGGATAAGAAAAAGGCGGAAGTTAACGCTGAAGTGGCTTATATGGGAGAGTGTGCGAGTGCGATGCCGAATCATTTTGTGTATACGAAATTACTTCAAATATTTGACGAAACAGTGTTCAATGACTTTACACTCTATGATGGAATTACAATGTGGTATTTAACTCAGTCGAAACTAGCTGCACGTTACAAGGAGTGTAGCTAACTCTAGCTCCTCGTCTTTACTATCATCTTGAATATCCCTATATTCATCTCTACTATCTACTACCTCACTTATATTTCGCCTGCTTCTATTGTCTCGCGCCGACATACAGTTTGTCAAGGAAATGTTTTTACAAAGGAAAACAACTGGTAATTTTGACAGATTCTTTATAAAACAAAAGAGCTTCTTTGATGTTTTACTTCATTTTTTTATAAATTTCTTTTTATTAATATATCTACTAACGAACAGTAACAAAAAATACTACATTATGAAACTAATAAAAAATACGCAAAAATTAGCTTGTCAAGAAATTTGTAAAAACAATTTCGTGACAGACTGTACGTCGTTCAGCACGTCTACATTCCTCCCTTAGCTCATGCAACGTCCTTATGGCTAACACCCGAATATCAGGTTAGCCACCCTATCTTTAATATTTTGTCTGATCTGGTCTTGCTCATCTGGTCCGGTACGCATCTGAAGAGTCAGGGTTCGTATGTCGTTATAATAGTCGTCCAAGGACTCATGGGGTAGATGTTTAAGTTTAAGTATTTGAAGCTAGAAAAATGTCAAATAAAGTTAAGTACAATTTCAGGTCATAAGCTAAAAGTGCTAGGAAAAGTTATTGTTGCAGTGGAGTTGTTTGGTCGAACGTGGCTTTCATCGCTGTTGCCGTTATTCATACAAAGGATGTTAAAGCTAAGTTTAAGTATTTGAAGCTAGAAAATTGTCAAATAAAGTTAAGTACAATTTCAGGTCATAAGCTAAAAGTGCTAGGGAAAGTTATTGTTGCGGTGGAGTTGGGTAGTGCGACTGAGAAATTGGAGTTGATTATTGTTGATTGCCCTTATTTTAAGCCATTGGTTGGTCGAACGTGGCTGTCATCGCTGTTGCCGGATTGGAAGCAAAATGTCACGAAAAAGCAAGTAATTAATGTGGTTAAACAAGATTATGTAATGATTAAGAAGATAGGTGCATGCTTTCCAAACGTAGTGTCTTCGGATCTAAATCGAATGATTGTAGGATACAAAGCTCAAATTCATTTAAATGAATGTAAACCGATTTTCCACAAAGCGTATGCTGTACCACTTCGCTTAGAAGAAGCAATGTGTTATAATTCCAGTGAAACATAGCAAATGGGCTTCGCCAGTGGTTTGTGTTCCAAAACCGACAACCGACGAACTTCTAACAATCAACACCAGCAAAGGATTATATCAATTCACTCGGCTTACCTTCGGTGTTTCTAGCGCGCCATCAATTTTTCAATCGATAATCGATTAAATAATTGCAGGTGTTGATAATGTATTCGGCTATATTGACGATATCATTATAGGTGGCAGTTCTCAAGAGGAATGCAAATCGAAATTGTTTTCAGTGTTAGATAGTGTTGAAGCAGAAATCATTCTATTCTTGCATTAGATACAAATAGTAAATTCAAATCTCGCGCCAAATTTTGTATAGTTTTATTATTTAAAAAAGCTGTAAAATATAACGAATTTGTTTGTTAACAGTTGAACTTTCTTGTATAAATAGCTTGCCAAACAATAAAAACTAAATCAGTTTGTACAAATCAAACCCATTAGTGTTAACTATTTTCGTTTTTATCTCGTCGCACGCTTTGATCTCGTCGTTCTACTCGGTGGCAGTGCAACAGCCACAACTCTCGTCGTCGTCATCAAACTGCAAGTGCAGCGCGGTCAATAACGCCTTGCGGTTAATCTATTAGAACTTTTGCCGTTCAAATTACTAGCGTTTGGCATTCGGTCAAACGCATCAACTAGATTCCCTCTGTCCAATATCGTTTGGAAAAACAAGGAATCTCGGTTGACGTTCGGAATCCAATCCGTCCGTCCATTTTGGCGCCCAACGTAAAAAATCGCATTCAATTTGCTTTAAAAACATAAAGTTACATTTAAATCACATAAACTCAGTGTCGATACAAAGTGCAAGCATTACAGTGAAACGAACTCATAGACAATAGTAATTGAATTTCACTTATAGTGCAAGACAATATCGCCGCGTTTTCGGTTTCGGTTTCGGTTTAGAAAGTGCAAGTGTAGGTGGTGGAACTTCAGAAGCAGCAACACAAAAGGCATCCAGGAATTCAGGCATCCAGCGAAGGAAAGAACGCAGAGGAAGCAGAAAACCAGGAGAACTTTTCGGCTACCAAACGCCAAGAAATCAACGAATTGGGTAGATAAGTATATCACCCGCCAAGGTACGGTCATTGTCAAATTATATGAATGTGCGTTAAATAGAATTTACAAGTGGTCGCTCAACAAAACCATATTAAATCTACATTTACCACCGCTATAAATACGCACCTTCAACATAATTTTGACTAAACTCTGCATGCTAATTATTAAATTACAACATAATCTAATATTATATTGCTACGAACAACATATTACGTATAAAATCAAACAATCAAACGATTAAAAGAAATTGCAAGCCGCAGTCGAATGCGCGCATTAGTGGTCGCTTAAAGAATCGCATTAGAATCCACAAATACGTTCTACTTGCATTCCAATCACACACTCTCGCTACTCGCTTAAAAGCTCGAACTCAAATTCGAATTTCTCTATACTACTATTATCCACCCACGTACCACCCCACCACCGCCATACCATTGCTATTATCACTGCACTTTCTTCTTTTTTTCTCTCGCCGCCATCGTCTCTTTTCGTTATCGTTCGTTCGCCGTCACAAACTCACAACACAACCACCAAGCTAAGCATACGCCAGAGCCGTCGTAAAGCTCAGCCAACGACAATCATCGGCTTTTCTTTCACTGCACCGATCCACATTTCGCCAAGACAAGATTTTTTGCTTTCGTCGTCGTCGTCGCCGGAGAGGATGCTGCATAGATCAATTGCACTGAAAGAAAGCTTTCAAAATTCTTCGTTTCCATCGAATGTGTGTTAACACAAGTTAATGCAAATTATTATAGAAAATCAAATCATTTCTATAATCAAAAATTCGCTACATGAATATTTTTAAATGAATAAGATAATTCAACAATTATCCCAACCATAATTAAGATTTAAACCATAAATCTGTAAACATATTGCTGAAACCGTATTTGTCGGTAGCAATATTAGATAAAAGAGTGGCTGGTCGCATCATCATCGTCGCTCTCAATACACTTCAAATATCCGATCGGTTTTCTATTATTAGTACGGATAGAGGATTTAAGTGGGAATTTTCTTCGTTTCCCTTCGCAATAGTTTTCGTTGGAAAAATCTAAAGGATTTTTGTCATCAGCTGTCTGTATTTGGCATTTCTCTTTTTTTCGTTGTTATTGATAAAGTCAGAATGGCGGAAGAATATACCATAGAGGAATTAAGGCAAATGCGTTCATCCACCAAGGGAAGCATAACGCGCATAAAAACGTATGTGGAAGCCAATGCAAATACGCTTTCCTCCACAGAGCTAGAATGTCGGCTAGGAATATTAGAATCTTATTTTAAACAAATCCTAGCATACCAGACAAAAATTAAACGTTTTTTACCATTGGATACTGGTCGTCCAGAATTAGAGGAACAGTATATTTCACTAAAAACAAAAATTCTTTCGCTATTGGGAAATAATAGGCGCTCTAGTGTAGTAGACACTACTATGGCAATGCCTCATTCCGTGAGTCATTTACCAAAACAACGTCTTCCAAAATTTACTGGAAGATATTCAGAGTATAAAGGCTTCATTGACGCATTTACAAATCTGGTAGACAGCGAATCGAGTCTTTCAAAAATCGAAAAATTTAGATATTTGTTACAATGTCTAGATAATCAAGCACTGGATACAGTCAAGGCATTCCATCTAACTGAGGAAAATTATCCAAAAGCACTCGCTAAGTTAAAGGAGCGATATGACAACGACTGCCTTATCTTCATGGAGTATATCGCAGAATTGTCTGATCTACCCAAAGTTCCAAAGGCTTCTGCAGTTCAACTAAGAAGTTTAGTAGACAACATTTCGGCGTTGTTCAGTTCACTGCTTTCAATTGGATCGCATGAAAATATATGCAATGCCATAATCATTTCAATAGCTCTATCAAAAGTTGATCCGGAGACACAATCGAAATGGGACGAGCAATTAGATTATAGCAAATTGCCAACGTGGGATGAGTGCGCAAAGGTACTTGGAAAACGATGCCAATATTTGGAGGCACGAGACAGTAAGCAGTTGCGATCGGAGTCCAGCCAAAAATGGTCACACAAACAAAAGCCACCATCGTCGTCGTCTCATCAACGTCCTCAATCTTCATTTACAATAACTCAACGATCTTGCATTTTTTGTCAGGACTCCAGTCATAATATTTCGAATTGTTTAAGCTTTAGTGGGTTGTCTGTTCCAGATCGTTTCTCAAGGGTGAAGAAATTAGGACTTTGTTTGAATTGTTTAAGGAAGGGTCACGGAGTTTCAAAATGTCCTTCCACTTATAGATGCAAACATTGCAAGCAATCGCATCACAGCCTATTACATCGGACACAATCAAAAGATGATGGCAACAACTTCCACGAAGAGCCCTCAACTTCATCAGCGTCAAGCAACACTGCTTTAGAAAAAGAGCAAAAATCAAAGGCTCAAGTTATTTTGGCCACAGCAATTGTTTTAGTCAAGGATTCGACAGGCGGTTTTCAAATGGGAAGAGTTTTACTTGATTCGGGATCTCAAGTTAATTTTATTAATGAGAAATTTGCTAAATCCCTTCATCTACATAAGCATAGGAAGAATGTAGATATCCTGGGGATTGGGGTTTCCGAAACGAAAGTTTATTTCGAAACACAAACAACCATTCGCTCTAGGTATACCAATTTTGAGGTTTCATTAGAGTTCTTGGTCGCACCAGCTATTACAGGGTACCAGCCGGAGTCGTCGCTGAATATTAGCAGTTGGAATCTTCCCACGAATTTGGAATTAGCTGACGAATTTTTCAACCAATCGTCCAGAATTGATATATTGCTAGGTGCAGAAGCATTCTTCGACCTACTCAAAGATGGCCAGGTCAAACTTGGACAAGGTCTTCCTACATTACAGAACACAGAGCTGGGATGGATAGTATCTGGGAGTTACAAATCGCAAATCAAATCCAACAAACAATCTTGTTTTAGCAATTCAAAGGATCAAGCGCTGGAGGAATATGTGGAGAAGTTTTGGGAGATAGAGGAGGTGCAAGGTCATCACTCCAATTGGACAGAAGAGCAGAAGGAATGTGAAGCACATTTCAAGGACAATATTGAGGTTCTATCTACTGGTCGGTTAATGGTTCAACTACCTATGAAAAAGGATCCCAGTTGTCTTGGATCGTCATACGACATAGCGTTTAGACGTTTCCTCTCACTTGAGCGTAGGTTAGCCAAAAACTCATTTCAGAAAGCACAGTATGTTAGTTTCTTGAAGGAGTATGAGACATTGGGCCATATGTCCTTAGTAAAAAACCCAAATCTGTCGGAACCCCACTATTATTTACCGCATCAATGCGTACTTCGACCCAACAGCACATCTGTTGAAATATTTATATTATCCAAATCTATACTTTTAATATGTAGGTACTATTCTACTTAATGTTGCTCACATTGGTAACACTCAAATATTTGAGTATATGTTTTTGTATTGTACTAAATGAATTTATTGGAACTGAAACAAATGTAATATAACTATGTACCTACAATAGATTTAAGAGTCAGTTGCCGAAATAAACTGAAACATCGAAAGTCAAACTGTTTTTTTTTCTTGCTATTATCCCTAACAAAGGTTATGGGCCCAGTTATTACGCGGTAAAGATTTTTTTGTTCGATTAAAAGCGATGAGTTCGGGTTTATATCAAATTGATAAACTGTCTGATGACAACTACGACGGATGGGCCGTGCAGATGAGATCAGTTCTCATTCATAGTGAAGTTTGGAGTTATGTTTCTGGCGAGACGCCTTTGCCTGCGGGCGCCGAAGAATCAGCACTAAGAACGGCTTGGAGGCGAAAAGACGAAAAGGCATTGGCAACAATTTTACTTTGTGTAAAATCATCGCAGCTTCTCCATGTGAAAAACTGCAAATTCTCTTCTGAAGCATGGAAAAAACTTCAAGAAGTTCACCGCCCAAGTGGACCAGCAAGAAAAGTAACACTTTTCAAGCAGTTGATTAACTTAAAAATGGCAGAAAATTCATCCATGTCGAATCACCTAAATACATTTTTTGATCTGTTTGAAAAATTGACAGAGCTCGACATTAAAATGCAGGACGAATTTCTAGCCATAATAATGTTATCAAGTCTGCCAAAAAGTTATGAAAATTTCATAATTGCAATTGAGTCTAGAGACGCATTGCCATCGTCGTCAGCATTAAAAACGAAGTTAATCGAAGAAGGAACGAGACGTGAAGGTGACATTGTGCACGAAAACGGTGAAGCAGCGTTCTTCTCAAAACAACGGCATGAAGCACAACATCAACGGAACAAGCAACATAAAAAACCATTCCGTGGAAAATGTTATAAATGCAATAGGAAAGGCCATTATGCGTCAGACTGTCGAGCTACAAATGTTGCCGCAACAAGTGCATCAGGAAACAATAAGCCCACGTCATCATATGCAATGTTGAATGCTGCGAACTTACCAACATTAAATAGAGAAACATGGGTACTTGACAGCGGGTCAACCTGTCACATGTGCTGTGACAGTTCACTGTTTACACAAATGAACGAACATAAAGAACGAGTTGAGCTTGCAGCTGATAATTTCATCGAATCAGAAGGGATTGGCACAGTTTTGATTGAAACAGATAACTATAATATTCAATTATACAACGTTTTATTTGTTCCAGGTTTGAAGTCTAACTTCCTGTCTATGAGTAAAGTCACGGATAAAAAACACACAGTCGTTTTCAACGAAAGAAGCGCAGTCATACGCAATATGAAAGGAGAAACAGTTTTGCATGCCGATAAAGTCGGCAACTTGTTTTTGTTTAGAGTTGGAAATCATCAGTTGTTCGGGTTGTCCACGAAAAGCCCTGACAGCCAGTTTGTGAGATGGCATGAGCGTTATGGCCATTTAAATGCAAAAAGTTTAAGTTCTTTAGTGAAACAAAATATGGTCAGAGGTCTCGATATAAAAAATGTATTTGATTCCGTTGAATGTGAAACCTGTTTGAAGGGTAAAATGTGTGCCAAATCGTTTCCAAACAAATCATTCGGTCGCAGTAGGGAGGTGTTGGAACTAATACATAGTGACATTTGTGGTCCTATGCGCACAAAATCTATTGGAGGTGCTCGGTATTTCGCTCTCTTTATCGACGACTTCAGTCGAAAGATATTTGTGTATTTCTTACAAAGTAAGAGCGACATTTTACATGCGTTTAAATCATTCAAGGCGTCAGTCGAACTGGGAACATCTAAAAAGATAAAAACACTGCGGACTGATAATGGTGGAGAATATGTGAGTGGAGCATTTAATCGCTTTTTGGAAAGTGCGGGCATAAAAAGGCAGCTGACAGTTTCGTATACACCTCAGCAAAATGGGATTGCAGAGCGAGCCAACAGAACCTTAGTGGAAATGGCGAGGTGCATGCTTCTGAATTCAGATCTTCCAAATTCGGTTTGGGCGGAAGCAATTAATACGGCGACATATTTACGTAACCGGTCTCCAACCAAGTGCTTAGATAATATAACGCCATATGAAGCTTGGAGTGGTCAAAAACCAAGTGTGTCTCATCTAAAGATTTTCGGGTGCAAAGCCTTTATGCTGGATAAACGTCCAGGAAAGCCGAAGCTGGGAGCAAGAGCGATGGAGTGTTTCATGGTAGGCTACTCGTCTGAGTCTAAAGCTTATCGTGTGTACGAGCCAAAATCACAGAAAATATTCAAAAGCCGGGACGTTAGATTTTTGGAACATGTAGGTGAGAAAACACAATGTAAAAAGATTAATTCTATTTTAGAAACGAACGAAACAACCCGTGATCTGAAGGAAGATATGAAAGGCATTGTTATCAAACAAAGCGATAGCCTAAGTTCTAGTGCAGAAAGTTTATTCAACGACGCATTCGAAATAGAAGAGTCCAACGGAAGTGATCTGAGTTCGAGCAATAATGACGTTTTTGCTGAAGCTGATGGAAGTGTTGAAAATGATTTACCCGGTGGCGATTTTGCAGATACTGATGAAAGTGACGAGGAATTTCCCAGTGCTGATGTCACCCCTTGCCAACACGAAGAAGGTGCTCTGAAGAATGCTGATGGTGGTGATGAAGTCCCTCTACCAGAACCTTGTACAAGTAAGTGGTCAATGAAATTACGCCCGCGCAGGGAAAAATTAGGTTCCACAAATTTCTTCATAAACTCCGATGAGACCCTTACGAATCCAGTTACTGTTGAGGAAGCCTTGAATCGACATGATGGTGACAAGTGGTTGCAATCTATGCAATTGGAATACAACACATTGTTAGAAAACAATACCTGGGATCTCGTAAATTTACCTAAAAATCGTAAGGCCATCAAATCAAAGTGGGTCTTCAATATCAAGCGTGGAAAAACTGGAGCCATTGAACGCTACAAATCCAGATTGGTAGCAAAAGGATGTAGTCAAATATTTGGTATTGACTACAACGAGACGTTTTCACCAGTGGTACGTTATTCATCAATTCGGTTGTTACTGGCAATAGCAGTTGAATATGACTTAATCGTACATCAAATGGATGTTGCCGCTGCATACCTAAACGGCGATTTAAGAGAGGATGTGTACATACTCCAGCCAGAAAAATTTATTGATCCCAATAATCCGGATAAGGTATGTAAACTTAAGAAGTCGTTGTACGGGCTAAAGCAAGAGGGGCGAGAGTGGAATGCGAAGTTGGACAAAGTGTTAAGCAGTATTGGATTTAACAGGTGCACTTCCGATACCTGTGTCTACATTATGAATCGAGGAAGTGACATTAATATCATAGCTGTTTATGTGGATGATATTTTAATTGCGTGTTCCAGCTACCAAAACTTAAATCAAATTAAGTATTTCATAGGTCTAGAATTCGATGTAGTCGATAAAGGCCCAATCGACTATTTTCTAGGGATGGAGATAACCAGAGATGAAAAAGAGAAGACGATTAGCATATCCCAAAAACAATTTGTTCGCGATCTGCTACAAACTTATAACATGTCGGAGACAAGAAAATGCAGCACACCTTTGGACCCCGGATACAAGATAAGGAAGTGTGCAGATTGTTCGAGTTGCTCTAAAGTGGACCCGAAGTTGTACCAATCGTTAATTGGCTCGTTGATGTACCTGGGAATTTCAACCCGACCTGATATTTTGCACTCTATAAGCAAATTGGCGCAGTTCAATACGAACCCGCATGTAGAACACATGGCAGCCGCGAAGCATGTTCTTAGGTACTTGGCAAATACTTTAAGTTTTAATATATCTTTCAGAAAAACCAATGAATGCTTAACTGGGTTTGCTGATGCTGATTGGGCCGGAAGCTGCGATGATCGGAAGTTATATACAGGCTTTGTATTTTTCATTGCTGGTGGACCAATTACGTGGGAGTCTCGAAAGCAACCGTCCGTGGCACTTAGCAGCACTGAAGCTGAATATATGGCGCTCTCATCCGCATCGAAGGAAGCTGTCTATTTGAGAAAATTCATAGCGGAGCTTGGTTTTTCAAAACTTATACGAGGACCCACTGAACTAAATGGCGATAACTTGAGTGCGCAACAATTAGTTAAGAACCCTATTTACCATGCAAGAAGTAAGCATATTGATATACGAATCCATTATATACGTGAAGTATTTAATCTTAATTTAATTAAATTAACTTATGTACCAACTGGAGAGATGATTGCGGATATACTAACGAAAAATCTTAATAAAAACAAACATACCGCATTGTCTCGAAAGTTAGGCTTACTATAATTATTCTTTGAGATTTAAAACAATATATTAAGAAAGTATACATTTGAGGAGTTGTGTTGAAATATTTATATTATCCAAATCTATACTTTTAATATGTAGGTACTATTCTACTTAATGTTGCTCACATTGGTAACACTCAAATATTTGAGTATATGTTTTTGTATTGTACTAAATGAATTTATTGGAACTGAAACAAATGTAATATAACTATGTACCTACAATAGATTTAAGAGTCAGTTGCCGAAATAAACTGAAACATCGAAAGTCGAACTGTTTTTTTTTTCTTGCTATTATCCCTAACGTTTTCGACGCATCGTGTTGCACGTCGTCGCAGATATCGCTAAATGGAATTCTCATGGTCGGTCCTACAATACAGGATGAACTTTTGATCATTTTACTTCGCTTTCGCCTCTATCAGTACGCTCTTACCGCAGACATCGTCAAGATGTATCGTCAGGTGCTGATACATCCATCGCATCGAAAATGTCAGTATATTCTGTGGAGGGAAAACGAGCAAACCCCGGTACAAACGTATCAACTTAATACCGTCACCTACGGCACTTCGTCTGCTCCTTTTTTGGCAATTCGCTGCCTCAAATACTTAGCAGAACAAAATCAAAACCAGTTTGAACTAGGAGCTAGTGTCCTTCAATCGTACTTTTATGTCGATGATATGTTGACTGGAGCAGATGACATAGATACATTGGTCCATAAACAATTAGAGGTCGTAAAGATTCTAAGGTCAGCAGGATTGGAATTATCCAAATGGAACAGCAATCATCATGATTTCGTTCAACAATCGGAAAACAAACGGATGAGTTCAGCTTTTCATACAACCCTAGTCGTTGCTATTCCAAGTATACCAAAAGGTCAATTTTATCGCTTTCGTCATCGCTTTTCGATCCAATGGGCTTGCTAAGTCCTATAATCATAACAGCAAAAATAATTCTTCAAAAGTTATGGATTGAGAAGTTAGATTGGGATTCATCCATCCCTGAAACCATCGATACTGAATGGCGTCAGTTCATGGTTGAGATGCACTCGTTGCAAAATGTCTCTATCCCTAGATTTGTCTTCATGCCAGAAAGAAAAAGCTACCAAATCCACGGATTCGCCGACGCATCTATGAAAGCTTAGGGTTGCTGCATATATTTAAGAAGCATAGACGAACAAGGGAGAGTCGAGACAAAACTTTTAGTCGCTAAATCAAGGGTTGCGCCAGCAAAGAGGAAACAGCTTCCTCATTTAGAATTATGCGCAGCGCACCTTCTATCTAAACTCTGGGAAAAAATACAACCGATTTTTAAAAACTACAATGCTGAAATATACTTTTGGACCGATGCAGCCATCGTCCTACACTGGATAAACATGCATTCGTCAAAATTAAGCACGTTCGTAGGAAACAGGGTTTCTGAGATCCAAGAAATCACAAAAAACATTTCCTGGAAACACGTTCCAACACACGATAATCCCGCAGACATAGTCTCGCGTGCTTGTACGGTGGAAGAATTAAAGACATCCATTTGGTTTAAGGGGCCAGAATTCTTATCAAAAAGCAAAGAGATGTGGCCATCACTTGTTGATATTCAGCTTTCTACAGATGAATCCAAATTGGAAATGAAGAAAACAGTGCTAATCTGTCAAAAATCAGAACCAAACTACATTTTGGAAAATGTAGTAGATCGATACAGTTCGTATTTAAAAATTCTCCGTTTCGTGGCATACCTACAGAGGTTCGTCAATTGGTTTGTTAGGCGATCCAAAAAGCAAACCTATCAGGACAACCACAGTCTGACAGCGGTGGATTTGGAAAAGGCATTGTTCAAGATCGTGAATCTTATTCAACACAGCGCTTTCTCGGAAGAAATCAACGCAATCAAAAACAACAAAAAACTCAAAGGACCAATAAAATGGTTGAATCCGTTCATAGAGGAAGTAGACGGGGTCCTTTTGTTGAAAGTAGGAGGAAGGTTGAAGCACGCCAACATTCCAGAGGAATGCAAGCATCCACTTCTACTCCCGAAGAACTGCAGTTTCACCAAAACTATTGTCAGACATCTACATCTGACAAACTACCACGCTGGTCCGAAAGCTTTAGTCGCTTTAGTCAGACAAAAATTCTGGATAGTGAACGTAAGGGATATCGCGCGGCAGACTGTTCGTCAGTGCCCCAGTTGCGTCCGATATCGACCGAAATTGTTGCAGCAGGTGATGGGAAATTTGCCGTCGGAGAGGCTTATACATCAGCGCGTCCATTTCAATGTTGTGGAGTCGACTTCTGTGGTCCAATCTACACTTACCTCAAAATTCGTGGCAAGACCCCATATAAATCGTATGTGGCAGTTTTTGTTTGTTTTTCGTCGAAAGCTGTCCATTTGGAAGCTGTGTCAGATTTGTCTGCTGACGCTTTTATCGCGGCCCTGAAAAGGATGATAGGTCGTCGAGGTCTCCCAAGAGACATTCACTGCGATAACGCAACCAATTTCATTGGAGCACAGTCCAAACTTTTAGAGCTGCGAAATATGTTGTTCAAAAAATCTAACAAAGAAACAATAACAAATTTGTGTACTAATGCCAGCATAAATTTTCATTTTATACCCCCCAGGGCACCCCACTTTGGTGGGATTTGGGAGGCGGCCGTCAAAGTAGCTAAAGGCCATCTGTACCGGAGTTTGGCAGGAGCCAAGCTCACATTCGAAGAGCTAACAACAGCGCTGGTAGAGATCGAGGCCGTGATGAACTCAAGGCCGCTTACTCCAATGTCCTCTGATCCGAATGACGTCGAAGCACTTACTCCAGCCCACCTACTCATCGGGTCATCGCTAAAGACAGTTGCAGAGCCAGCAGTGGAAGTCGCGGACATCAGCTACATCGAACGTTGGCGTCGAATAAACGCCGTGAAGGCCCACTTTTGGCAGAGGTGGTCCAAGGAATACATCCACGAAATGCAGCAACGTACAAAGTGGACATCGCCTAGTCCAAATCTATCCATTGGCACACTCGTCATCATCCATGAAGACAACATCCCACCCCAAAAATGGCTTTTGGGCAGAGTGACAAACACCATCAAGGGACCAGATGGCATCGTCAGAGTCGCTGACGTGAAGACAACCCGTGGGGTATTCAGACGTCCCATCCGCAAGCTAGCAGCGATTCCGTCTTGAAAGAGAGTCCTTTCAAAGGGGGCGGAATGTTGAAGCAGAAATCATTCTATTCTTGCATTAGATACAAATAGTAAATTCAAATCTCGCGCCAAATTTTGTATAGTTTTATTATTTAAAAAAGCTGTAAAATATAACGAATTTGTTTGTTAACAGTTGAACTTTCTTGTATAAATAGCTTGCCAAACAATAAAAACTAAATCAGTTTGTACAAATCGAACCCATCAGTGGTAACTATTTTCGTTTTTATCTCGTCGCACGCTTTGATCTCGTCGTTCTACTCGGTGGCAGTGCAACAGCCACAACTCTCGTCGTCGTCATCAAACTGCAAGTGCAGCGCGGTCAATAACCCCTTGCGGTTAATCTATTAGAACTTTTGCCGTTCAAATTGCTAGCGTTTGGCATTCGGTCAAACGTATCAACTAGATTCCCTCTGTCCAATATCGTTTGGAAAAACAAGGAATCTCGGTTGACGTTCGGAATCCAATCCGTCCGTCCAGATAGACTTAACAAGCAGAGGGTGAAGATAAATTTATCTGAATGCAAATTTGTGTAAACCTCTGTGGAGTATTTAGGGCATATAGTAAGTCACAACGTAGTAAAGCTTAACCCGAAAAAGGTAGAGGCTATTAAAAACGCACCAGCACCTAAAAACTTGAAAGAGCTTCAATCCTTCTTAGGATTAATTTATTATTGTAGTATACTCGTAGCGTTATAAGCTAGAGACACAGTCGCTCTATTACATAATACACAGCACATACCGTACAGTGAATTCATCTGCTCATTCTCTCTGTAGTTAGTCGTTCACCAACCGCCAACCGATCATGTCATTAGTTCTAAGCTTTATTATAATAAACTGTTAAAACGAAAGCGTGTGTTTCACTCGGTTCATTACAGTGGCGACGAGAATAAAACAGTAACTTTTTGTTCGACTTAAACAAAAGAAAAAAGTGTAGTTATGGCAAAACAATTAATGGGCAGTGTGCCAAACTTCGATCATGAAACTAATAATTGGAATGTGTTTCAAAATCAAATAGAACAGTTTTTCATCGCGAATGAACTATCAGAAGTGAGCAAAAAGAAGGCAATTTTGCTTACATCATTGTCCGAAAGATCATATATACTCTTACAAAATTTAATAAATCCGTTATTGGTCGAGAGTCCAACTACAACCTTCGACATGTGCGTCAACGTTATGAAAACTCATTTTAAGCCACAGTCATCTAGTTTTGCTGAACGTTTTAAGTTCTACAGCGCAACAAAAAATGCGTCGGAAACCATAAATGAATGGGCTGTACGAGTGCGGTCCCTAGCCATAAATTGCGAATTTGGTCCGTTATTGGATACGGCAATTAGAGATAAATTTGTGATGGGGTTGGAAAAAGGTCCGGCCCGCGACAAAATCTTCCTGGAAGGTATTAAGTGTGACATGAACAAGGTGGTGGAGATAGCTAACACAACGGAATATATAAGCCATCAGTACGAGATCGCATCAGTAAAGCAAGAACCGCGTGATTCTTTTTTATACATGCAAAAAAATCACAACGGGAAAAGTCACCAAGCTAGCGGTTACTCACAACAGCAAGTGCAACGTCATCGGCAGAGCAGTCAGCAGCCTATACGTCGACAGCAGCAGCAAGTGAATCAACAACAACAACCACAACAACAGCAGCAGCAGTGCACCGTTTGCGGATATACTAACCATACCAGTAATTCTTGTAAGTTTAGGAACTATAAATGTAATAAATGTCACAAAAGAGGACATTTGAAAAAAATGTGCGAAACAGAGAGGGAATTAAATTACATAAATAATGAAGATGTTAGTTTATATTCTTTTGTTAGCAACCATGATGGTCCGATTAAGCTAAAAGTGCGCGTTAATAAAATTTCGTTAGAAATGGAATTGGACACTGGGTCGGAATATTGCGTTATCTCTTTTCGTACATTCCAAGAATATTTCCGCGATTGCAGGTTAAAGTCAACGAATTTGATATTAAAGGCTTACAACGGTATAGCAATTAGACCAGTAGGGATTTGTGATTTGATAATTGAGTATAAGGGCATGCGTAAGATTGTTTCATTTGTAATTATTAAGAATGGTGGTCCTCCGTTGCTTGGTAGAAAATTTTTAAAAAATTTTAATATTGATATTGCTAGCGTGAATTGTTTAGAAGAGGCTACAAAGGGAATAAGCGACCAAATTTTGCGCCGATTCGAAAAATTGTTTGATGGTACATTAGGGTGTTTTAAGAAAAGCAAGGCCATATTGCAAATTAAAGAGGGAACGACTCCAAAATTTTTTAAACCACGACCAGTTCCTTTAGCTATACAAGAAAAAGTAGAAAAGGAAATAGAAAAACTGGTTACATTAAATGTGCTTGAACCAATAGATTTTTGTGATTGGGGCACTCCTATTGTCCCTGTTATGAAGAAAAATGGTGAAGTGAGAATTTGCGGTGATTTTAAGGTCACGTTAAATCCAAATTTAATTGTAGAAAAATATCCTCTACCACGAATCGAAGATGTTTTCGCGAAATTGCATGGTGGAGAGGAGTTTAGCAAATTGGATTTAACGACGGCCTATCAGCAAATTGAATTGGATAAAGGTTCGAGAAAGTTCACAACTGTTTCAACAACTAAAGGATTGTTTCAATATAAGCGGTTGATCTATGGTTTAGCTTCAGCGCCAGCCATTTTCCAAAGGATTATGGACAGTCTGTTAATGAAGTTGGACGGAGTTGTGGTTTTTCTCGATGATATCCTAATCACTGCCCCAAATAGGAGCTCACATATCGAGCGAGTAGTGAAGGTCCTTCAGGTGCTACAAAATGCAGGTTTCAAATTGTCAAAAGACAAATGCCAATTTTTTAGGAAGCAAATTAGCTATCTGGGACATATTATTGATAAAAATGGCCTTCGAAGTAACCCGGAGAAAGTTCGAGAGATAAACAATATGTCTTATCCCACAAGCGTAAAAGAACTCCAAGCCTTTCTTGGCGTAATCAATTTTTACAGAAGGTTCTTGCCAAATGTTGCAAGCAATGCCGCTCCGTTATATGAACTTTTAAAGACAGGTAGACCATTTAAGTGGTCAGATAAATGCAAAAGGGCAGTGGATATATTAAAGGATGGACTAAAGGCAGACACCTGTTTATCCCACTTTAACCCTAATTTGAATACCAGGCTTACAGTCGATGCAAGCCCAGTAGGTGTAGCGGCGGTGCTGTCCCAAGTATCCCCGCATGGGGAAGAAAATCCTGTGGAGTTCGCGTCTCGCAAATTGACTGAAACTGAACAAAAATACTCCCAGCTAGATAGGGAGGCGGTGGCTATTTTGTTTGGAGTCAAGAAATTTCACCACTACTTGTTTGGCAGAAAGTTTGCGTTGATAACCGATAACAAGCCGTTACACCACATATTTAGTCCAAATAAAGGTATTCCGGTAATGGCAGCAAATCGATTACAACGTATAGCGTTGACTCTTTCCGCATACAATTTTGACATTGTTCACATTAAGTCAGAGGCGAACATAGCCGACTATTTTTCCAGGTACCCATCAGATAGTAACATTTCCTTCGAAGAGTTACCGGATGGTATTCATATTAATTATATTCAGCAAACTAATACGCTACCCCTTAATCTGGATGTAATACGAAAAGAAACAGCATCAGATAGGGTGTTACAAAAGGTGATTAAGTTCGTTAATTCGAAATGGCCCGACACCTGTGGCGATAAGGAACTGCAACCTTATTTCATTCGCAGGCTAGAGTTCACACAAGAGTCTGGATGTTTGTTTTGGGGATATCGACTCGTAATTCCAACAACTTTGCAAGCAGATGTTGTCAAATTTTTACACGCGTCCCACATGGGGATTATGAAAATGAAGTCCATGGCTCGTGAATGTTGCTGGTGGCCAAATCAAAGCAAAGATTTGGAGTGCATCATTAAGGGATGTACTCCATGCTTAATGACGCGTTCCAATCCCCCAAAACAGGAATTACAAAGTTGGGTATGTTCAGGACGGCCATGGGAGCGTATTCATGTTGATTTTTTTGGGCCTTTTTTCAATCGTTGGTGTCTCGTAGTGGTAGATAGTTACAGCAAGTGGGTAGAGTGCATCGATATGGGAAAGAATACTACCAGCAGCGCGACGATTACCGTATTGAAAGAGTTGTTTGCGCGTTTCGGGCTGCCCAAAACCATTGTTTCAGACAATGGGACCGCGTTTGTTTCTCAAGAGTTTAAGCGGTTTTTAGAAGCAAATGGAATGGAACAAATCACAAGTCCTGTGGGTCACCCCGCGACCAATGGCCAGGCCGAAAATATGGTCAAGACCATTAAAACTGCTTTAAAAAGGAACTTGTATCATACTGAGATAGCGCAATTTCAAAGTGTTCTCAATAGATTTTTGTTAGACTATCGAAATACAAAACATTGTAGTACTGGAGTCTCCCCAGCACAACTTATGTTTAAGAGACCGTTGCGAACTCGATTAGACTTGCTAAATCCAAAAAGAAAAGTAGAATCAAAAAGAGACCATTTTGTAATAGAAAATATTAAAACGCAACAAAGAAATCAACAGAAATACTTTCATGGTTCTAACAAGAATGCCTTTAAAATTAACGATTTAGTTATGGTAAGGAATTATTGTAACCCAGGAAAAGTCTCATGGAGCAAATGTACTATTACTAAAAAACTTGGTAAGCAAACATTTTTAGTAAAAACGTTAGATACTAACAAATCATGGAAAAGACATGCGAATCAAATGATTTTATGTAATAGTACTGATACTGATAGTTCTGAATGTTATATCCCTACTACTTTATTAGATTATGCTCAGAAAATTACAGTTGATAGAAATTTGCAAACAGAAAATTTTGATAACAAAAATGAAGATAATGTTAATGAAGTTGAAAAAGAAAAACATCACCATGGATATAATTTAAGAAGTAGAAATATTTAGTTGTAACAGATAAGATTAATAATTAAAACGTTGTACTTGAATTACTTTTGTTCTTTTCATTTTCGGAGGATAATATTTTTGAAATATATATATATATGGTACATAATTTTGTTGTCCTCAATTAAGAAAAAAACGCCATTAAGTTGCTGAACGACAAACTAAAGGGGGGTATTTGTAGTATACTCGTAGCGTTATAAGCTAGAGACACAGTCGCTCTATTACATAATACACAGCACATACCGTACAGTGAATTCATCTGCTCATTCTCTCTGTAGTTAGTCGTTCACCAACCGCCAACCGATCATGTCATTAGTTCTAAGCTTTATTATAATAAACTGTTAAAACGAAAGCGTGTGTTTCACTCGGTTCATTACAATTATTATAGGCGTTTTATACCCTGTCAAGTGAGTTAAGCATATGTACACCTTATTACAGAAAACCCCCTGCTTGTGGTCACTGTAGGATTTGGAGTGGGTGCAAGGCTGGGTCTATGCAAAGTTTTTATTATGTTGTTTGCTTAATTTTACCGCCAAAAACAATGGTTTTTTTTTTTATAATTTTATATCTCCGGTATTTATGGTCCGATTTTGATGAAACTTTTTTATAAGTTAACTGCACATTTAGGGAATATAAAAAAATTAAATTTTACAAACATTGGACACTCCATTCCTGAAATTTTGGTACTATTTTATATGGTATTTTTTGAACTTTGGGGGCATGCCACGCCCAAACGGTAAGAGACCGCATATTTGAGCTCAGCGCATTAAAGTCAATCGGAATAAACAAAAAAAAAAAGTATTTTTTTCGAAGTAAAGTAAAATCTAGCCGAAATTTTTAACCGAAATAAGTGTACCACTGCGGTTGCTGCTGCTAGGTTGCAGAGATGGGCAATAACATTGTCCATGTTTAAATACACAATTGTTCATCGTTCAGCAAAATATTTGACAAATGTTGAATCTCTATCTCGTTTACACATAAATGAGGAGACTAATGTTGAGTCAATAAGTATCAATGCTATTAACATTGGGGACAAACTACCCATAGATTTCAACAAAGTAAGAGAGTGCACACAAGCGAATGTTGTTTTAAGAAAATTGTATGAACATAGTTGGGGAAAACAGGTAGCTGATGAGCTTAATATATACTACAAATATAAAAAATGGTTGAGCATTGAAAACGATTGTATTTTTTACAACGATCGAATCTTAATTCCACAGGAATTACAATTGCATGTTTTAAAGCTTTTGCATGACAACCACAATAGTATCATTTTAATGAAAAAAACATCTCGATCATATGTATGCACTGCACAGTCCAGCTTATCGTTGGCCGAAAGACACGTTCAAACTATAAAAAATAATTTAAAAAAAAATTGTTTTGTCTAATAAAGACGATAAAAGTTTGCATGACCACGTAACAAAGTTTTTAATGTATCATCGAAACACTCCAAACTCAGTTTCACCAAAGTCCCCCATCCGAGCTTTTGTTTAAAAATATTGTTAGTTTCTTTAAACAATAAGAAACAGGTTTCATTTAATTTAAATAACGCATCTCAAGATATAATATCGCACAAACCAAATGTGAAGAATAAATTTCCTCAGTTAACATTGTATAAAGTTGGGGAAAGTTGCATGTATCGGAATCATTATAAAAAGTAATGAAATAACAACTAAGTTATATTCGATACAATATTATGATTTGAAAGCAAAATAGAATTGTACATGTAAATCAATTGAGAAAACTAAATTTGAATAAGAAGTTTAATTATACTTAATTCCTAAACCTTATAATGAATTTCAAAACCTGACTACAGGTCAGAATTATACTATGCCTAAAAAAAAGCAATTAGTCGTAGAGTTAGCAAGATATTGTTTGATACTGTAAGAAGAAGTAGTAGACTACAGTTAAAATACAAATATGCAAACAGAAACAGATAACAACATGTACACATTAAGATAATGAATAAAATATCTTAAATATAATTGAATTATGTAGTAGACTACAATATCCGTACATATAATAAAATTGTAGATTTTTTTCTCTGTTCCACAATGCCGTTAAAACTACTAACCCGATTGGTATGATCTTTTTGGAAATGGTAGCCCTTAACAATGGGCAATATCTATATATGTACAGCCATACCAGATTTCCTTCCTCGAATCCTGTAGTTGTTGCTTTGGCATCGTACCTCGTCTTCATGCGGTCGCTGGCTATCATAATCGTCCTCAGTCTTGGGTTCCTCAGTGGGAGATCCGAACATCAACTCACTAGGTAGCCGGACTGTTCGACCAAACAGGATTTCAGATGGTGTATGTCCCGTAGTGTTATGGACAGCATTGTGATAGTCTAGTAGAAACATCTGTTTATCCCAATCCCTCTGGTCGTCGCCTACAACCTTAGATAGGTGTTCATTTAAGGTTCTGTTGAACCGTTCTACCATCCCATCGGATTGCGGATGGAGCGGCGTTGTTTTCGTCTTTTTAATCCCAAGTAACTGGCATACTCCATGAAGAATCTTGGACTCGAAGTTTCGGCCTTGGTCCGAGTGCAATTCCAATGGTACACCAAATCGCTCACCCAGTTGAAAACAATCTGTTCTAACACGAGTTTGGCTTCTCGATTAGGGATAGCAAATGCTTCTGACCACTTACTGAAGTAATACATAACCACGAGGATATAACGATTTCCATTATTCGTTTCAGGAAACGGTCCGGCAATATCAACTGCAATTCTTTCAAAAGGGGCTCCAGCATTGTATTGGTGCATTTTGCCTTGAGTTTTCACTCTCGGACCTTTGCTGGCCGCACACGTTACGCACTTTCTGCACCAGTTTTCTACATCATCCCTTGAGTGGATCCAGTAAAATCGCTCTCGCACCTTTTCGAGATACTCCATCATGCAGTTCCTTTAGAACATCAATTACTTCGACCTGGGAACAATAAGCTGCATCACGAACGACTTTCCGTCCGAGCTTTCCCATCTTCTCCTCAAAACGCCGTCCTGTACGTTAAGTGTGAAGAGATTGCGCCCAGTATGCCTTTAGCTCGGGGCTCCTATTGGATATCTCCTGCCAGTCCGGTTTTCCGATATCCGGATCTTCCCTTTGAGCCTCTCTCTGGCTTGGAGAGAACTTTACTGAAGTAGGAAACTACTTTCTCTTGGCCATCATACACTTGCGAAAGGACGGCTCCAACTCACACATTACTAGCGTCTGCATCCACTATAAATGTTTTTCCCGGAGTGGGATACGCTAGTATGGGGGCGTCACACAGTTGCTGCTTAAGTTTTTCAAAGCTCTTTTCGCACTCACCTGACCAATTGAATTGTTTTCCTTTTTCTGTATGTTGATGCAAGCTCTTGGCAATCCCGGCAAAGTTCTTCACAAACCGTCTGTAGTAGGTCGCAAGTACCAGGAAGCTCCTCAGTTGGTGTTTGTCTTTGGGAACCGGCCAGTTTTTCACTGCATCGACCTTCTCTGGATCAGTCCTGACCTCTTCGGAAGAGATAATGTGCCCGAGATATTTTACTTCTGGTCTAAAAAGAGCACACTTTTTCGGGTTCAGCTTCAATTGCGCGCTTCGCAGTCTCTGGAACACTTCCTTCAAGTTATCTCGATGTTCTTTAAACGTTTTGCCCACCACGATGACATCATCTAGGTACACCAAGCAGGTTTTCCATGTTAGTCCCAGCAAAACTCGCTCCATTAGCCGTTCAAAGGTGGCTGGAGCATTGCGCAGTCCAAATGGCATTACTGTGAATTGCTAGAGCCCGTGTTTCTGAAGAAGGTGGTAATATCTCGTCTTCACTCATGACTAACCTTAGAGCTGTGACATGCTCATACCCGTAAATCATGGGAATCTCGACGTTGCTGTACTTTAGTACTTGCAAGCCGATGTCCAGTACTACATCATGCGCCTTCATAAAGTCGATTCCGATGATGCATTCGTCACATATATCGGCCACTGGGAAGGTATGGGAGGAGACTAATCACGCAAGATTTATTGTTAGCAGTACTTCTCCATACACCTTTGCCGTTGCTCCAGCTACTGTTTTCAGACAGTAGCTGCTGGTGTTGTGCAGCCCTGATTGGCGGACGATGTCCCTCCTTATGATGGAAGTGGTGGCACCGGTGTAGATGGTGGCCACATACTTTTCTGGCCGATGTGAGCTTCCACTGTCAAACTCTTGTTACCTCGTTTGGTTTGGGAAACTTTTCGATTCCAGAAACCATCTTCTGCTCTGCGAAGTTGGTTCTTACACGTTCATCCGCTGGACGCTCAGATGCCCATTCATTACGACTCCTAGCGCTGCAGTGCGGACAACTAGTGTGTCTGTGTGGAGATCTGCACTGTCGCTGTAGATGTCCAATTTTGTTACAGTTCCAGCAACGAATCGGTTCCTGCGAGCACTGTTCTGTTCTACGACGTTTGCCCTTTGGCACGAGCATTCGACGGTTGTCATCTCTCACACGGTGAAACCCTTGTGAAGCTTGGTCAGCAGCTTTCATTCTCAGGGCAAATGCTAGTGCCTCAGGGAGAGTTTTCTTTCCACCCATTCGTACAGCCATTTGCAGTTGTCGGTACTCTATGGCTTGGATAAATGCCTCTACAGCCATTTCGTTGATGAGATCCTCGCCGGCATTGGGATACGACAAATGCGCCGGACGTTCGATATCAGCTTGCAACTGCTAGAATGTTTATCCCCGCTTCTGGATTCTACTGCGCAGTTGTACCCTATATACTTGCTGCATGTGGTCATCACCAAAGCGCATTTCGGTAGCGTCGTAGTTGCGTTGCTTTTCTTCAGAAAAAGTTTGAAGCAACTCTGCAGCTGTGCCTCGTAGTGCTAGCGTTAGTGCGATGGACTTTTCCTCGTCGTCCTAGCTGTTGGTCATTGCAGCTGCTTCAAACTGCCGCTTATAAATTGGCCATGATGTTTGGCCATCGAAAACAGGCGGTTGCATCTCTGCCTGATATTCCTCACTTGTGAATGGTACTATATTATCACTATATTCGGCTTCGACAATATGTTGGTTACAGCACGCATTACGTAAACAGCGGTTCGCAGTAACATTTCCCAGGATTAGAATCTGTTTACTCGAGCTCGAGCCGAGGAATTGATAGAAGCTTAATTGGAGCCACTCGAGTTTTCGCACCGATCAATGAGCACTGCACATTTCCTCCTATTGCCATTCTCAGGTAAGCGACTGCTGCAAATGCATTTTCGCTGGCATCCACGAAAATATGAAGTTGGTGATCATCTTCTTCCGCGAATTTTGAATTTTTTAGATAGCAGCGAGGGATGCTAATTGCTTGGATCTTAGGCAATAAATTCACCCAACGAAGGCACTTTTCGTGTTGCGAATCGGTAATTGCATCGTCCCAATCAATCGATGACCGCCAAATATCTTGCAGGAGTATTTTAATGAATACGATGAAGTTCGCAATTAGGCCCAGTGGATCAAACATTTTCATCATGATCCGCAGAACCTGGCGTTTAGTAGGCCGACGATGTCCGCTCAAGATCGCCTCGTTGGATTTATCACACGACAGAACAAATGAAAAGGTATCATTCGTCTTTGACCACCACAATCCTAGGACCTTTTCAACTCCTAATTCCACATCGGAGTCAAAACATTTTTTATCTTTTTCAGAGTCCTCTCCGAGGGTATCGATGACTATCTTCGAGTTGGATATCCAGTTTCAAATTTCGAAGCCTCCTTGGCTATGAATGAACGTCACTTCTCTCGCCAGTTGTACATCCTCTTCCTCAGTATCGACACTATCTAAATAGTCATCCACATAATGTTTATGCAGAATTGCATTCACTGCACGTAGAAACTGCTCGGCGAATCCTCTGGCGTTTTTGTTTTTGACAAACTGTGCGCTGCTTGGAGAGCAGGAAGCGCCAAATGTCATCACATTTATCTGATAAGTGTCAACCTCGTCGTCAGGATCGTTTCTCCACAAAAAACGCCGGGAGCCAGCCAAGTCTTGTTTTCGCTGCAATCGGTTCAATCTCCTTACCCTCACGGATCTTTAGTGTCATGCCCAACTTCCAGTTGTCGAGCCCAATTAACAGCCTAGGAACTGCATTTTCATAAGCCTCTATTGGCATAGTCCTCTAAGGTAACTGTGTTTTTCCATAAGAGAAGCAACAGAAAGCGTTTGCGCTGGTAGGTTGAGTGACTTCACAGTATGTGCATTTGAAATAGAATGCGTAGTTTGTATTTGCAATCCAGAAATTTTAAAGGAAACAAGCTGGGACTCTTCCTCAGTACGATGGGTGTTGGCGGTCCATTTAAATCAAAGAGGTTCTGAGCTTCCCTTTAGATCCAATTGAATGGCCAGTTCCTGATCAATTAAAGTGAGGGACGATCCTTCATCCAAAAAGGCAAACGTCTCGATCTTCTGGTTTTTTCCATAAAGCACTACTGGCACAATATGAAATAAGATTGATTGGTTCTTGCTCCGATGTATATTGCATAATAGATTCGTTCGCCCTCGCAGTATTCACTTCATGTCTATTAACATTCGGAATGGTATTATGTAACAATGAATGGTGCTTATACCTGCAGCCATTCATTCCGCATACAGCATTTGACCTGCAGCGACCTCGGCCATGTGATGACAAACATGTTCGGCAGAGTTTATATTGACGAAGAGCATTCCATCTGTCATTAATCGTAAGTTCTCCGAATTGGCGACTGTCCTTAACTGTTGAGCACGATTGCTGACAGATGCAAAATTTTCCTTTATTTTGAGGCTCGTGGACTATCCAGTTGTTCTTGTACTGATCGCTCAGAATATGTGTTATCAAAATTCTTCCTCTTTGATCCGTCCTGTTTTTGATCATTCGCTGTTGTCACATTAAGTGAGACCTCGCTAATCGATTGTGCAATCTGTGTTAGCCAGTCGTTGAACGATAACAAATTTGGTGCAGTTAGATTCTGCCTGTGAACAGCCCAATTAACTTTTATTTGGCATGGCAACTTGTCAGTCAACTCTTGCAATATCATTGGGTTGTTAAGATGATCTATTAACCCTGTTGACTCCATAGTCGCACATAGGTTTTGTACAGAAAGCGAAAAATGTATTATCGTCTCCAGCTTCTCTGATTTGGGTGAAGGTTCGGATCGTACTTTCTGCAGCAATGAGTTCAGGATCAACTCAGGTCGGCCATATAACATACGGAGCGTTGAGATGATATTTGGAACATTTGAAGGTAGTAGCAGCCTGCAGCGCGCAGCTTCTAACGCCTTACCTTTTAGGCATCTTTGCAGTCTTACAAAGGTTTTCGTCATTGGTGTACCCAGAAATACGCGTGGTGGATTCAAAGCTGCTATAAAACAATGGCCACTCCTCAGGATGTCCATACAGCAATGGCAACTCTCTTGGCATTACATGATGCCTCGCCGCAATTTGGTCCGAACTCAACAAAACGTTCAATAATGCTTTTGAAGCAGGTGGTGCTATTTGTGCCTGGTTATTAGTGATACATATTTCGTTGGAACGAGGTCTAGTCATTTGTGGTTCCTGGAGCAGCGGCTGTTGATACCGGCTTGGACTGTTTTTTGGAGTACATTGCTTGATACATGCAAGTTGAGGAGCATGTGCATTCGGCACAGCTGTGTGGACTACTGGAAGTGCACTGGCGTTTTGTGCAGCTTAGTTTGGTTCGCTTGCGATTGCCCTTGTTGTGGCAAATTGTCAAGTGACAATGCGCGTCTAGTATGCGCCTCCTACGTTGAAACTAGGATAAACAGATTCCAATGTTTCTACTAGCTTATCGCAATGCTGTGCATAACACTACTGGACATACACCATCTGAAATCCTGTTTGGTCGAACAGTCCGGCTACCTAGTGAGTTGATGTTCGGATCTCCCACTGAGGAACCCAAGAATGAGGACGATTACGTTGCCGAACTCAGATAAGTCATGAGGTACGTGCATCGAAAATCAAGATAGCCAGCGACCGCATAAAGACGAGGTACGATGCCAAAGCAACAACTACAGGATTCGAGGAAGGAGATCTGGTATGGCTGTACAATCCCCATAAAAAAAATGTATGTCACCTAAGTTGCAACAAGATTGGGAGGGGCCCTATAGAGTAGTCAAGCGAATCAACGACGTGGTCTTTCGAATCGAAGAGGTAAACTCAAAGTTGTCCATGTGGATCGTCTTCATCGTTACATTGAGGAAAATGTTGACACATTTGTTCGGGACGAACAGGTTTAAGAGGGGGATGTGGTAGTGTGGATTGAAAAGTACTACTTATTGACCACAGCGCCATCTAATGAAAAGTAGATGAACATATTCAACGAAACTTCGAAATTCAACTAACAGTGAATGGTCTAAAACGGATCGATTGTTCCGGTTGGAGTATAGAATATTCGAGAAGCTTTAATGGGGAGTATAAAAAGGGTTGCGAAATCAGACGAGAGTGCAGTTGATTTTTAAATCGTGTAAAGTAAAGCTCGAACAGTATCGGTAGTGTTATAAAATAAGTGAAAAGATTTGTAAGAAGTGGAAAGTTGATTTTAAGTGATAATATTCTTTTAATAAAAGGGAATTATTAAAGTTTAGTAAACAGAATAGTGTTTTATCTTTTCGAATCCCAGCCGAATGTAACAATACTTTACAATGGAATTATAACACTTTTACTTGTTTTCTTATACTTACGTAGTCATCTCGATCTGCTGATAATGGATCTCGTTGTTCATGTTGTAAAAACTTTTCCAAATTAAAAAATGTATCAAAGAATACGCTAGTTAGTTTGCATTTTTTGAGGTCGCCAAGACTTATAAATTCAGCCTGTTTAGGTTTGATCATATCAAGCATCTAAAAAGAAATTTAAATATATTTCTAAGTAACCGTACACAGATTGTTTTCAGTTTTTATCTATAATTCTTTGATTTATTAATGCATAAATATAATGCTTATACACCTCAGAATAAAAAAAATTCCCAAGAATCAACGTACCTATCATATGTATTACCAAAAATATAAAGGAAGATTGCTAAGAAAGTAGCAAAGCCCTCTCTCGAACAACTAAAGTGACCCTTTATAAGACCCTAATCATCCCAGTCCTACTTTATGGTGCAGAGGCATGGACTCTATCAAAAGTGGATGAGGCTACTCTTGGCTGCTTCGAGAGGAAAATTCTTCGAGTAATTTTCGGTCCCGTCTGTATAGACGGTGAATGGAGGAGGAGATACAGCGACGAACTGTACGGGCTGTACAGCGACATCGACCTAGCCAGAAGAGTGAAGGTCCAACGACTGCGGTGGCTGGGTCATGTAGAGCGAATGAACGTGAATGCTCCGGCCCGGAAGATTTTCGAATCCGCAACAGAGGGACGGCGCAGTAGAGAAAGACCGCGACTCAGGTGGCGCACGCAAGGGGAAGGGGACCTTAACCAACTTAGCGTGCGAAACTGGAGACAGCTGGCCAAAGATCGTGCTGGCTGGAGACGCTTGTTGGTTGAGGGCCAGGCCCACCCCGGACTGTAGTGCCACCTTAAGTAAGAAAGTAAGTAAAGTAAAATCTTGCCGCGCATTAAATATAGTTACCTACCTACATACGATGGGTATATCTTCAAATTTAAAAAAACAATATTTTTCATAGGATTTTATGATTCTTTTGATAAATTTTATTTAATTAATTTTACCGTCCGAATAATACATTTCGATTAATAACGTTTATAATCACCGAACTGCGGTCTCAGTACAATGTTTTCTTTATTCTTAATCTATCTTTCCTTACCTACTGTGTATTTGTATTGAAATACAATCTTTTCTATATTCTTAATATATCTTTTCTTATCTACTGTGTACTTGGTACAAATACAATCTTTTCTCTATTCTTAATCTATCTTTTCTTATCTGCTGTGTATTTGGTTCAAATACAATCTTTTCTCTATTCTTAATCTATTTTTTTCTTATCTACTGTTGTGTGACCCATTCAACATTGAGATAAGACTTAATAATATTTAAACTATGTGGTTAAAGGTCCTTAACTCCCATCTTTCTTTAATAAAATCGTCCCAATTTTCTAATTGTTTCATTGTTAATTTTGCCATTTCCTTTTCGTATGACTTATTGAATTTTTGTCTAGTTTTTTGTTTTCTGCATTCTATTATGAAATGCATGATTTTCATTATTACATAAATTATTACAATAATTATTACAATGGTTAAGATTGTATGTATTGTTACATTCCGCTGGGATTCGATAAAGATAAAACACTATTCTGTTGACTAAACTTTAATAAATCACTTTTATTACAAGACAATAGGGGTATTTTGTTGGGAAGTGAGTATAACAAAACCAAAAGTGAGTATAACAATTTTGCAAGTGAAACGAAATGTGAGTATAACATACCAAAAGTGAGTAAAAGTAAAAGTAAAAGTGAGCTAGCTATAGATTCCCAAAAAATATGCCTAATATCACTAACTTTTACACTTATTACAATCTTTTCCACTTATTTTAAACACTACCGATACTATTCGAACTTTACTTTACACGGTTTAAAAATAAGCTGCCGTTTGTCTGATATCGTAACCCTTTTATACTCCCAACTAAAGCTTCTCGAATATTCTATACTCCAACCGGAACAATCGATAATGTACTAGTTTCGTTTTAGACCATTCACCATTCGTTGAGTTTCGAAGTTTAGTTGAATAAGTTCGTCTACTTTCCATTAGATGGCGCTGTGGTCAATAAGTAGTACTTTTCAATCCACACTACAGTATAATTGATAATACATGAAGTTCCTCAAATGGAATCATTATTTTGTTTAGGCTATCAATATTATTGAATGCATATAGCTGTTCTGTTATTATAACAGTGGTTATGAAAAATTCATTGTTATGTTTTCTTGCTATTATTTCTTTAATAGTTCTATCCATATTTTTATAATTTTTTCCATCTATGTTTACAATTGCCTCATATGTGATTAATTTCACATTATTTATGGCCTCGTTATTTATTTTATGGTTTCTATTAGTTAATATTACTCCTGGTACTATTTATAATACAATCAAAATTATATTCTTGTTTGATATTACATTTAAATTTTTTATTTTTTAATAATGGAATTATACAAATTGTATAGTGCTAGGATCGGTTGTATCGTTACATTCTATGATATGTCTAGGAATAAAATCAAGATAGCCAGTGACCGCATAAAGACGAGGTACGATGCCAAAGCAACAACTACAGGATTCGAGGAAGGAGATCTGGTATGGCTGTACAATCCCCATAAAAAAAATGTATGTCACCTAAGTTGCAACAAGATTGGGAGGGGCCCTATAGAGTAGTCAAGCGAATCAACTACGTGGTCTTTCGAATCCAACGAGGAAGAGGTAAACTCAAAGTTGTCCATGTGGATCGTCTTCATCGTTACATTGGGGAAAATGTTGACGCATTTGTTCGGGACGAACAAGTTTAAGAGGGGGATATTGTAGTGTGGATTGAAAAGTACTACTTATTGACCACAGCGCCATCTAATGGAAAGTAGACGAACTTATTTAACGAAACTTCGAATCTACGAAACTTCAAAACTTCGAAACTCAACGAATGGTTGTGTATAATAAAATAAGTGGAAAAGATTGTAATAAGTGGAAATGTTGATTTTAAGTGATATTGCCTTATAATAAAAGAGATTTCTTTAAGTTTAACAAACAGAATAGTGTTTTATCTTTTCGAATCCCAGTCGAATGTAGCAATATAGCTAAAAAGACTAAAAATCAAGAAGTAGTCACCTCACCCGGTTCCAAAAGCGCAAAGCCTCCGTTTTTGTCGCGCACATATGACCTGGATTTCGTAGTGGCATTGGGTGGTATGCATAAAAAAAAGTATTTACTTCAAGTAAAAGGTTTAAGTAAATACTGAAAGGTAGAAGTGGAAGTAGTAGTAGAATTTGAAGTAGAAGCTCCGATTTTCAGTATTTACTTCGTTTCATTTGCTGAAAAAAAAAAAGTTTTTACTTGATTGCAAATACACACATTGACTGCCAAGGCAATTTTGGAAAAATTTCTTGGGTTGCCAACACAAAATATTTCGTTATTTACAGGTATGGACAAATAAAACAATAATAGGATGCAATATTATTTATTGTCAATGCATCCTTGACGTCTAGGAGGAATTAATTTGAATGCAAATTCTTTCACTAGGGGCCATGGCTATCATAATTGATAGCCAGAATTATTAATTTTATATGCTTCCTTCTTTTCTTTTGAGATATATAACATCACCTTGAATTTATAATTTTGCTGTTTATACAATTTTATGACTTTTTATATATTTTTTTATATTATTATTATTATTATTATTATATATTATTATTATATAAAACTGTATGTATGAATTATCTAAATATAAATTATATTTTTAGTTTTAGCTAAGCTCTTCAAATGTAATAAATTATTTTCTTTTTTATTAAATACAAATTTATAAATTAATTATCTTATAAAATTGAGTTATTTTTTCCAAAAATTATAATTATTTTTATTTTTCCCTAAACTGTGTGCATAAAACATTAAATATTCCAAATTTGCTCAAACCACAAACGTTTATCTGATCGTATGGTGCCAAGCAATTTTTTCTCATACGAATTTGTTCGTAGTGGCTATCGTTTTTGCACGCCACAGCCCAAAATGAAAACATACCTGGCTATCATATTTGATAGATATGGCACCCACGGAACTACCACTGGCTATCACATATGATAGCCATGGCAGTCAATGTGTTAAGTAAATACTGAATTTATTCAAGTAAAAAGGTACTTAGAATTCGCCGGATATCATAGTAAATACTTATTTTTTTTAGTAGATGCTATGAAATTTTCAAGTTGGTCGATAGCAACTTGAAAAATTTCCAGTATTTACTGCAGAAAAACAAGGGTTGAGGGTGTGATGATGTAGGTGCCGTTTGGTATTATCA
Organism: Cheilosia scutellata; assembly: GCA_955612985.1. Lineage (NCBI taxonomy): Eukaryota > Metazoa > Arthropoda > Insecta > Diptera > Syrphidae > Cheilosia > Cheilosia scutellata. Next base: position 81,140,738 of record OY015312.1, on the reverse strand, counting down.
TTGAGTTTATACACATAGAGGAATCATGTTGGTTTTCCAATACTCATAATAGATGTCGCTACCATTACCACATCGGGAAAAATGTAATATAATCGAAAGAGAGTGGGGACTAATAGAAACACACAAAGACCAACCATATTGAACTCGATTCGAGACGAAGTAAATGAATGTATGTATAGATAGGTATTTATACATTGCTTGTATGTTTCGCTTCTTTATCGGATTCGATGCGGATGTATGATTCCTTATACAAATTAATAAACTGTAACTTGATTTGATTGTTTTATTTTTCGATAGGGATGATTTTATAAAAGGTTTTGCTTACGTTGGTGGTTACATAATCGTAGGTATGAATATGTGGATATGTCCCTACTATGATTTCCTTACAAGAAGATTGTTCTGAAAATAATTATATTTGTATATTTTTCGCCAAAAGCGATGGCTAAAAATTATTAAATTTCACATGCCTTTATAGCCCAGTCATTTTAGCATAAAAAAGGGGTAAATCTCTGAATGAGAGATAGAAAGCTGAATTTTTGCATATACAGTAGTCCCTCGATAATGTGAACTCATTAAAACAAGGCGTTTTCGGATTTTAGAGGGATTCACATTACTGGAACTTTTTTCAGTACTTACTAAACTGATTGAAAAGATTTTCAGATTAAAAACAACACAAATGGTTTTTAAAGCACAGTTTCAATATTTATTAATTTAGAAGAAAATAAAATAATTTTATTCATTTCAAAAAATACAAAAAAATTATATCGGCATAGATACCTCCTACCTATTGATATTATCAATTTTTGGTAAATTTTGTATAAACTTCGGTTTGTTTGACAAGGTCCAACAGTTTCTTCGAATTTAATTTTATTCCTGTAATTGTTGACTTTGGCACACCATACTTTTCAGCTAATAATGCAAATCCAGAATGTTCAGCATCTAGTTCGCGTAAAATCGATAAAAATCTATGCAATTAAGATGCCATTAAGTACCAATTGACCTCATTTTACACACTAAACGAAAAAAGAAACTCGAACTGATCATATAACATCCATACCTACACAAATGGCAGTTGTTGTCTCTCTATAACCTGCAGGTGTATTTACAGCTTAAAGACAAATAAAAATTATTTTAGTCCTTAATGTCGAACGCAAAACGAGTAAGAGAAACAAGAGAAATATAAAAATTTTCAAAAAAATTCACATTTTAGAGGTTCAAAATTTCGGAAGTTCACATTATAGAGATGACAATGTAAAGTTTTGTCGATTTACATTTTAGAGAAATTCACATTATCGGTAATTCACATTATCGAGGGACTACTGTACCTTTATTTTGATGTTCTAAATGTTCTTTCAAAAGTCTCATAAAATCTCGTGTCTGCGTCGTAAGTTATTCAAGGTCAAAGGTCAACAAAATAATAATCGTTTTTCGCGATTATCTCAGTTCCTGTTGCCCCAATGATGTTAACATGTACTACAAAATTGTAGAGCATAAAATTTGCAACAAATTTCATTACAACCATTTTTTTCATGCGCTCAATCGTTTTTGAGATAGAGGGCGGTGAGCTCGCAGCGTTCAGCCATACTTGGTAAATTTTACTTTACCGAGGGGGCGACCCGTCTCGGGTGACAAACTAATAGGGGGTGCCATCAGTAACAGCAAAATAACTATTTTGCACATTACACAAAATAAAAACACAAATAAAACAATAAAACGAGTTTCGGGCTTTATGCCATTTTCAAAGGTGCAATAAAGTCCAAATCGAAGTGGAAATAAAATCCAAACAACAAGTAGGTATATGGGGAGAATTGAAAGAAACAGGGTACAGTTCCGAACTTTACATTCAAAAAACCTCGCACCCACTCCAAATCCTACAGCGACCCTAAGCAAGGGGTTGCAGAAGGGAGCTTGCCCCCCATACATATCCCACTGGTATATACAAATTAACAATTATCAAAACGCAATTAAATTTTATAAAAACAGAACAAATTTTATTCACAACAAAATCTATTATTATTACATTACTATTACGAGTTGCACTGATGACTGTCTCCTCTGGTTACCGTTGATGTCCCTTTTATAGTCGATTCGGGTGTGTCGCTCGGTGACCTTTCGCCAGATGTTCTATGATGGTTCTCACGATCGTTTGTTATTGTTGATGTAGATGTTGTTGATGGGGGTCGGATGATGCAAGGTGTTGTGTTGGTTTTACGATCGTTCGCCAGATGTTTTCTCGCGATCGTTATCTCGTTCCCAAATAGTGTGGGAAATCAATTCAACCTCATGCTTTGCTGTATTTTTGTTGTTGTTGTTTGAAAATGGATAGTTCAGTGGGAGAACTAGAGTGTTAACTCCCCCTTTCCTTTAAAAAGCGCGCCCCGCAGCTTCGTATTGCCGTACAAGGTTTTGTATTTTTTCGGCTCTCTGTTCGAGGAGTTGTTCTGGGGTAGGCTTATGAGTTCTTCGTCTGTTCAGAGCAACTATAAATGTTATTACGAGGACAGTGAATGAGATTAGTCCAAGAGTAGAGATAATAGGGCTTTTAGTTGCTTCTATCTGTAAAGATTGTAATAGGTTTATATTATAAAACTATAGTTGCTCATCAAGTGATTCCAGATATTGGCCAATTTCGTATTTATCGATTGTGAAGGTCTTCAGGTAATTCTGGATCAGGCGTGTAGGATTTTCGTACAATCTTCCATCGATCGTTGTATTAATTTCAAAATTTACAAGGTAGACGTCCTTTAAAGTGTTATTCTCCACGGTATGTTCGCCAGATATGAGAATGGTGCCATCATTAATTACTTCTAAATCTAAGTTCTTCTCCTTAATATTATTACATACTGTTTTCTGATTGTTTAATAGTTCTGATAGACATGTTTTGTTTTTATCTGTTTTGCAGAATGTGTGCTTTAATTCATGTTAACAATTTGGTATATTAATAAATTTTTCATTACATTTGGCTATTTCTTTACTTAAAATTAATTTCCCATCCTCTTGGCTTATGGTCCTACTTTCATATAATTTACAATGTTTGTTAATGATGGGGTATTTAATGTAAATTATAATTATTCCATTTTTTTGTAAAATCTTAAATTTAGACATATCAATTAGGTCGCTTATAGTAAAAGTTTTAATAGGTTCATTTTTTACAATTTTGTTTATATCATCCATATTTAATATAGCTGGATTTAAAATGTTTAGCTTGGCTAGAGTGAGTGTGTTTATCAAATTTTGAAGTTCAAAGATAATTAACTTGCATTTTTCGGAAATAAGTTCATTTTTAAAAACATTTTTTACAGATTTGATTTTTTACAGATTTGATTGCTTCGAATATTTTAGAATTTGTTACAAATTTTTTATTGTTGTTTATTACAAGATCATTAATTTTATTCTCTATCGTAAGCTCATCATCATGGTCTGGGGTACCAGCTATCCATTTCCAGATAGTTCCTATTGTTTCGATTGCTCGTTCAGAGCGAGAAACCATAAGTTGGTCTAAAAGCATTTGTATGATATTGAAATTGTTATTATGTGTGTTATACGGCAGTGAGTCGGCATAGGTTTCCTTGTCATGAGGCTGTTTCAACGATTCCTTGGTTTTGTCAAGAAAATCTTGGAAATAAGTCAAGTTTGTTACGTGGAAGATGCTTGAAGTATTTTCGTATAGGAGTGCGTCCCCAGTTTCGATTAACACATAGTTGTCTCGAGTGTAGTCGATGATTTCTGCATGAGTTGTTATCATGAATGTTATCAGAAGGGTGATAATGTCCATTGTCTGAAATTAAAATTTCAGATAATCTTTGTGGACAGTTTTACCATTTTTAAGTTTGACTTTGTTCCCTAAATCTTCGGATATCTTCCGAGGTTTATACTTGGGTTGCAATTTGCCCCAGTGGGCACCTGTACTCTTTTGATACACCGTTTCATTGGTTTTGACTTCTTTAGATTTCCGTTTTTTATTAAGGGCTTCAAGCATTTTATCTTGGGCCATCGCTAGTTTTAATGGAACATCGGAATGATTAATTCTGTTGAACAGAACTTCTGCGGGTTTCTTCTCTGTAGAATAATGAATAGTTTTATTATATTCTTTAGCTGCTCTAATGAATATTTCAACTGGATCTAATAATTTAAACTCTTCTTTAACGCATCTGGCTATCTCCTGAAGGGTACTATGAGCTCGTTCCACTTGACCATTGGTCGTACTGTGGTTAGCTGGTGTATAGTATACAGAAATTTTCGATCTTCTCATTAGTGCTACGAAGGAAGCGGAGGTAAATGTGGGATCTTGGTCGCAGACTAAGTTTTTGCAATCAGGAAATGCTTGCAGTAGTTCGAGAACTTTATTTTGCATTTCTTGACGATTGTCTAGAATTTTTAAAATTAGGAATTTAGAATATGCGTCGATGCATGTGAGAATCTTTATTTTTTCTGCAAACATTACATCAATATGTACGCACTCTCCCTCTTTTACAGGAATTGGTGCCTCGCCAATTGGCTGTTTATTAGGATGCCTATCGTATTTATTTACGTTGCATATATCGCAGTTCCTCGTGAATTGTTGGAATTCGTCTGACATACCAGGCCAATAATATTTATCAATAACTTGTTTAAGGTTTTCTCTGAAGTTTCTGTGGGCGCGAGTGTGCGTTTGCTCGACTATTAGAAATATCGTGGGCAAAATATTTTGCCTGAATGATTTTATTCTTGAAGCACTCTTTCAAAATGTTTTTGATTTCATAGATTGTTTCGGGGGTAGCAAACAAGGCTACTAAACCTTCTTTTATAAATTCCTTGAATATAGGTATCAGGTCGGAAGGTTCACTATATGTGATGATGTGTCTAACTTTTGTAGGGAATGGTTTAAGATGTTCGTGAATAGTTGCTATTCTTTTCTCTATTATTATCTGTTGGTTAAACTGGTTTAGAGGTCTATTAATCAATTCAATTTGATATTCATCACTACTTTCGGCTGAGTGCTGAGTGGCTTCAGAAGAGCTGTCCGAAATCTGGTTTAAATTTTGTCTGGATAGGGCGTCAGCCACTATGTTTGTAGTTCCAGGTTTATAGACCATTTTCGGTGCATGTTCTTCAATGAGAGCATGCCAGCGTTTCATTTTAGCATTAGGGTTTCTGGGTGAAACCGCAAATGTTAAGGGCTGGTGATCCGTATGAATCTCTAAATTTGTCACTCCATACAAATAATTGCGATAAGACCGCTCCGATTACGTCGTCAGAAGCATCGGTAGTGAGGACAAATTTTTTTGAAAAGTCGGGCTGGGTAAGTTCAGTCTCAGTTATTAGGTGGTATTTAAGTGTATTAAATGCTTGCACCGCATCCGCATCTAATTTTATATTGGTCTTTTTTGCCATATGGGTAGACACTTGCCCGCTCTCGCTTTGGAGATATTTAGTTAATGGCTTAGTTATGCTTGCATAATTCTTTATAAATTTACGGTAGTAACCAATCATGCCTAAGAAACTTCTAAGTTGACGTAGAGTCGTTGGTTCAGGGTATTCTCGGATTGTTGCTACCTTGTCCGGGTTTGTTTTGATAACGTTATGTCCCACGACATAACCTAAGAAGTCTACCTTTTCTTGGTATAACATCGACTTTTCAATTGAAATTTTCATATTCGCGTTTTTAAGCACTTGGATTATCGTGTCCAAATGTTCTGTATATTCTTGAATACTATGGGAATACACAATTATGTCGTCTATATAGACATGACATATTTTGCCAATATATGGTCGGAGAATGTCGTCCATTGCTCTTTGAAAAATTGAAGGAGCATTCTTCAATCCAAAAGGCAATCGTATGTATTCGTACTTGCCATTATTGACAGAAAAGCTTGTTTTTTCTATGTCGGATTCCTTCATCTTTATCTGATGGAACCCTGATTCTAAGTCTAACGTGGAAAAATATTTAGCTTTTCCGAGATTGGATAAAATTACATTGGTATCCGGTATTGGATACTTGTCTGAAATTGTATTTTCGTTCAATTTCTTGTAGTCGGTAACTAACCTGCTTTTAGGCGAGCCATCTTTATTTGTACCTTTTTTCGGTACAATCCATACGGGGCTATTGTATGGAGATTTGGAAGGTCTTATACCTTCTTTTAATAGTTTTAGCACTTCGCTGTTCACAAAGTTATTTGCGGATAAAGGGTACTGATATTGTTTACTCCAGATTGGTTTATCGTTATTGGTGCGAATTTCTGCCAAAACGTCCGTTCTGAATGGTAAAGTAGTATCAATGTTACTATGAATATTTTCTATTTTCTTCATCATTGATTCAGAAAGGTAATCCGTATTCTTCTCCTGAATATTATTAATTTTAGTTGAATCGTTAAAATAAATGTTCTCCTTCTAGCGTTATGTGGGTTTTTGTTATTATTATAAAAATAATTATTGTTACCACGGAATTGGTGGGCATTATTTGTCTGCTGATGTATTTGTTTGAATCTATTCATTTCGTGAGAACTGATAGGTTTGTTAGCGGAGCTGCCGAGAACCATTGGTTCACAATGCTGTGGTAACTGTCTATAACCATTGCTATTTTGGTGTTGTGGAACTTGGGCATAATTATTCCGTGTAGGAAAACGCAGGACGTTAGAATCTCTTTTATTTCCCCCTTTCTGGGAACTAAATTGAAGGGCGAAATTTGCTCTTGTGTTATTACTTTCTAATTCCTGAGCCTTGGCAAGAGCGTTTGGCAAATCTTCTGGATTTAGTGAAAACAATATATTTGCCAGTTGGCCATTTAGTCCCGTGATAAATATGCGCAGCGCGTTTCTGCGATGTATGTTATTTAATTCTAAAGTAACTAGAGAATTAGATCCGTGTGTCATTATGGTTTTATTAGTTAACAGTGTTAGTTTTTGGTTCACTGTATTGTAGAAATCTAACAAGGACGTGGATCCTTGTCGAAGGATACTCAATTCTTGTTCTATAACATGAGCAGGGCGTTTATCCGCATAAGCAAAATCGAGACGTGCTATGATCGCATCGAAATTTAGTACTGTTCCGTGATTGGTGAGTACATCGTTAGCGTGGTCAGTGATTTTATTGCGGAATATTGTCAATGCCGCGAAATATTTTTTGCTTCCTATATCGTATAAAGATATAGAACTGTGAGCAGCCTCTCGCCAACTCACATATGCTGTTTGAATTCCAGAGAATTCGGGAAGTGACTTGATTACATCAAGTGCCTCATTACAGTTTATCGTAGGATCGATAGTCTGTACTTTATACTCCGTAATAGACCTAGTAATTCCCATTGATGATATGAGTTTCTCTAATTTATTAATTTCCTTTTGGTGTTTTTTTTTCTTGTTCTTGGAATGACCTTTGAATAGACTCGTTATTGAGTGTTAAAGCCTTCGCTATAATTTCATCAACTGTTTGTTGATTTAGAGTAGTACCAAAAGCCATTTCTGTTTTATTTTCAAGTTCGGAATCTGATTCTAAATCGTTTAATTTTAAACAAGTTTTATATGGCTTAAAATATCTGTTTTTAGTTTTTCTAAATCTATCCATACAACACTTTTTTCTCTTATAATCTTACAATTCTTAAAAATATTTCTTACTATTATTTTCTCCTTGTTTCTGGATACTTTTCCTGGTTTTCAAAGCTGGATACTCGGTCGTCTCGATCTGATGAATCCTTTTGCTTTTATTCTTTTTGATTTGCTCTTTCCTCAGTCGTGCGGAGTACTTTGGCTGTTTATTTGGCGATGCACTGAGTTTAAGTTTACTTTATTTTTTCAACTTTAATTAAACTTGAGCATCCGGTTTAGCCCCCAATTAACAATTATCAAAACAATTAAATTTTATAAAAACAGAACAAATTTTATTCACAACAAAATCTATTATTATTACATTACTATTACGAGTTGCACTGATGACTGTCTCCTCTGGTTACCGTTGATGTCCCTTTTATAGTCGATTCGGGTGTGTCGCTCGGTGACCTTTCGCCAGATGTTCTATGATGGTTCTCACGATCGTTTGTTATTGTTGATGTAGATGTTGTTGATGGGGGTCGGATGATGCAAGGTGTTGTGTTGGTTTTACGATCGTTCGCCAGATGTTTTCTCGCGATCGTTATCTCGTTCCCAAATAGTGTGGGAAATCAATTCAACCTTCTGCTTTGCTGTATTTTTGTTGTTGTTGTTTGAAAATGGATAGTTCAGTGGGAGAACTAGAGTGTTAACTTACATATATTATATCCACAATTCACAATGGGGTGGTGCTGCCCACCTGCAACCCCCCTGCTGGGGCCACTGTAGGATTTGGAGTGGGTGAATATGAAAAAATAAAAATAAAAATACAAGTAAATAAGTCCGCTGTCTGTGGAAAATATTTTCTTTTTTATTCTGTTCGTGGTTATCTATTAAATAGCTGAGTGCAATAAAGTCCAAAATTACGTTTTGAACCTTTTTGTATAAGACTTTATTTCATGGCGCCGTTTTTTCCTACATCTAGAAAGACTGCCAAAGAACTTACCGACGATATTTTAAAGCAACTCAACGAAGATAGTCTTGACATTAACCCTTGCCGGGCTCAGGGATATGATAATGATGCGATTATAGCGGGTGTTCATGGAGGAGTTCAAAAATGAATTCTGCAAATTAATCCAAAAGCTTTGTTTTCGCCATGTGCAAACCATTCTTTAAACCTTTATGGAGTTCACTCTTTGGGAAGCACTCCTTGAAGTACAACGTTTTTTTGAGACAGTGGAAAGACTTTACACATTTTTCTCAGTAGGTATTTCTATCAGTCAAGAGACTTGTAGACAATAGATGGAGCGCTCATCACGAGGGTGTTAAGCCATTGAATTAAAATTTCGTGAAGATAGTTTCAACTTTTGGACTCCTTTGTGATCCTCAAAAGGAAAATTTGGATACAAGAGGTGCCGCAACCATACTCTTATCGACGGCGACTTTACGTTTTTAAGGTTCCGTTTCCATGTGGAGGAACCTTATTGCTTTCGCTACGATATCTGTCCGAATAAAATAAGAAAATGTTGTACCTCAAGAACTAATTGACGTAGAAGGCTGGAAATTGCACACAGTATCAGGTATAACCTCTAGTTAATCGACTGGTTTTGGAGTTATTCTTAATTTCGTGGAAAAAATATGTTCATTCGCACAAAAAACTGTTTATTTTTAGATTTACAAAAAATACATTTAATCCTTTCTTGTAGATCATCTTCGCAGCTATATATGTGCTGAAGACTGTTATGTCGAAAAGTTAATATTTTAGAAGATATTTACAAAAAAAACTCAATCACCACATAAAATACACCACAATTGGAACTTCCATTCCAATTCCAATGCATACCCATATCATACGCCATTGTCAATGGCACCACACCCACACGTACACGGCTATACGCATACCTACCATATTGGTGTTTCGTTGAACAAGATCCATGATTCAATTACTATAGTTTACGCATTGCGCATGTTCGCCATTTTGAACGTGACGTCATTTGAGCGTAGAATTTGTGTAGTTCGTTCAGTTCGGGTTGATTTTAGTAGTCGATTGCCTTAATTGCTCCAATAAATATTTCAAAAATAATTAAATATCAACATTTATTGAAATGGATGTTTGTGCTGTGTTTGAATGTGTTTGAACACCAATACAGAAAAAAAAACATTGGACACCAGCTTCCATAGCTTCTCGAAGGAAAAAACTCTGCAAGCAATGGGTACTCTTCTGTAGAAAAAAAGATGTACTAAACCCAAAAACTGCAAGAGTTTGTAATCTGCATTTCCTAAAAGAGGAAATGCGGTCAATGGCCATGACTTAAAACTATTTTGCACACCTACAAAATGAAAATAATATCATCTTTTTTCGGTTCCATAATAAGACTGATACACTATTTGGATCTTAACAAAACCTTAACAAAATATATTTATCGCATCATTACGAATAAAAAAATTAAACATTTTCAGCAAATCCATTTATAATTAACACAAAACAAATGAAAACAAAACTCCACTGGCAAATAGTCTCACCATTATCTCTACTTGTCTGCGCTCAAATGAGGTAGGTGCGCAGAACGAAAAAAACTGAACATCACCATTGCGCTATCTGTAGTATTTGTATCATGAACATGATCTACACCGCGCCACGCGCAATCAAACCGAGAGAATTACTCCGAAAAGGGTGTGGCTTGTGTGTTTATCGCTCTCGATGCATTTTGCGTTGTTGGATTGCATGGTGACGGGGAGATTTCGTGTTGGATATGAGTGGAATGTCGTGGCTGGCAGTGGTGTGGTGGTTGCTGTTGGAGAAAATTATATTTGCTGGATAGGAGGCGGATCTTAGACCCCTTTTACACGCAGAATTTTTTCACTCATGACTCTTCTTAATTCTCTTTTGGGCACTTATGGTGCATTTATACGTTCAGTGTTTTCACTTTAGTGCCTTGATTGTCAAATTGTCTTTGTTTCCTTTTTTTCTCATTCGTCGCTCGCGGCGCAGACCGCATACAGTTCGAAAATAGAGCAAATGCAGACGTCTATCGCGACTGAGTACGGTTTGAGAATAAAGCAACGCTGAAAATAACGAAAGAGAGCGAAAGAGAATACAAGAATCGGATGGGAATTCGCGGCCCATCAGTGTTCGGCTATCCCCTGCACTTTTCATCCCCTTTACCAACACATTCTCGACACTAAAGTGAAAACACTCTGCGTGTAAAAGGGGTCTTAAGCGAGAGACATAATTCATATAGGATTTTTGCATATGAGATCGAGATGTGCTTGAGGAGAAACACCTTTTGTGGGGTTTGATGGGAGAGCATGGTGAATATTTTTTGCTGTGCATCTCGGTCGATTCGATGTCATGGTGGATGGAGGTGGAGCGTGGAGGGTTGTGCTCTGGCCTCTCCCCCCACGATCATCGCATTGTTTCATATTCGTTGTATCGTGTTCGTACTTCGTATATGCATTTTTGTTGCACGTGTGCTCAATTTTTGTTATACATCATATGGTAATCGAACTTGATCTTGAACTTGAAAATTCTTATATATATAGATACATATTAGGGGTATTCATGCAAAGTCGTAAACTCGTCGTAAACGTCGTAAGTTTACGACGTGGTAAATGAACTGTAAAAATTTGTATGGAAAATCATTTACGACGAGATGGTAAACTTACTACGCGAATTTGTGTGGAAAACCAAGATGGTAAACTTACGAAGAGGTTATTGTGACATTTCACACTTGAAATAAAGGCTCGAAATCAGAAAAAAATTACTTTCGTGCACTTATAATACTTTTGATGCATTTATAAATAGAAATTGCACATTTTACTATTCCAAGTAGGTGCAGGATAATTAGTTAGTCCATCAAATTGTATTAAGAAAACAAGTTTTAAAAGAGATTAAATAACGAAATTTCCAATTCCAAACAGGGAGTTTTCGTTCGCGGCAAAAAGATTGGTATTGTAAGTTTCGTTATTTAAACCCTTTTAAAACTTGTTTTCTTAATACAATTTGATAGACTATCTAACTATCCTACACTTGGAATAGTAAAATGTGCAATTTTCTCTTTATAATTGTATCAAAAGTGGTTTGTTCGCATTCTATCAATTCGTTCGTTCCCTCTCATGTGAAACAGCTGATTGGTTTACCACCATTTACCACAAACAGCAAATTGGGGCGTTCATGAAACGTTTGTCGTAAACTTACCATTTTACGCAAATGATAAACTTACGACGTTGCATGAATACCCTTATTAATACATTTACATTTTCATACTGCTTTTATGGGAACTGTATGAGTAATTACATGTATTACATTTGCTTTAGTGTTCTACCTTTTTACATTAATGCCCCATATTTGATGTGGGGGTGAGAATTGGATGCACATATGGTGACTGATCTTCCTTCTCTTTCTGTTTATGGTTACTTATTGCTATTACCAGTGTTGGTCGTTGTTACTGGTCGGAACTATAGCTATTTTGAACAACAACACTAATTGATCATCATACTTTTTCATAGCAATTACATATTTAAAATACATCTCCATTTTTACACTGGGTCCCTACGGTTCTTTGATTCAATTATGAGAGACTATGAGAAATTTTGTTGGCGTTAAATTTCACAGCGCTACATGTGATGTCATTCTGGTTTATCACTCCATATCAGTACATATTAATAGTTCCCAGCAAACCACTGGGCGCACGAAATGAAGTCGTGTTTTTTTCCAACCTACTTTAGGCTTCAATTATAGCTATCAGTAAAATGCAACCGAAAAAATATTTGTTTCCTTTTTTGGAGCACTTAAACTTAATCGTTGAACTTAACCTTGGTCTTAAAATGTTGCTTTTGAATTACAAAGTCAGTTCATCTAAAAATAAAAAGCAAATAATCTACAACTTTTCTTGAAAATGAATTTGTGGCACGAGTACGATAACTACGGCGCCAAAAATTGATAACGGTATTTTGTAGAGGGGGTAAATACAAGCATTTTTTACTATGGGAGGGGGGGTCTATCTGGCTTCGTTTAGGCGGGAGGGGCAATTTAAAAAAAATAATACTTAAAATGAAAAAAAATTAATTGAGAAACAATGGCAACACTTACAATAAAGGACTTTATGAATTTTGTAAGCCAGGAATCTGTTCTTTGATATTATTTTTAAATCAAGTTATAGCTGTTAATAGTTTTTGAAAAAAATACTTTCAAACTTGAAATTTAAGGGAAAAAATTAAAAAAAAATGTTTTATGCTGATTTTTTTCAATGTTGAGCAAATAGATACTTAATTTGTTTGTAGTTTTTACTGCCTAAATCAATTCTTAATCGAACACTCAAAACCAGTTTGATTTATGTCTTATAATTTTTGAGAAAATTGAAAATTACTTTTATATGTTGCTCCGCTTAGAGTACAAATTGCTACCCTTGCGCCTTGAAATGCGTATGGGGGGGGCATGCTGCCCCCTGCAACCCCCCTGCTTGGGGTCACTGTTGGATTTTGGGATGGGTGCAAGGCTGAGTATATGCAAACTTTCTTTTAATTATATTAGTTTACCCAATATCAACAACATTCTTCAGATACAATCTCTGGCCAGAAATTTCACATTGGTAGACAAAATTTTGCTGATTTGCATTTTAGACAATTTAGAACGAATTCCTGGCTTTGAAAAATACTATAGTTCTTTGTGGTAAGTGTTGCCACCCTCCCGCCTAACCGGAGCTAGATAGACCCCCCCTCCCATAGTAAAAAATGTTTGTATTTAACTCCTCTACATAAATTCCGTCATTAGTTTTCATCGCCAAAATTATTTTACTCACCCCAATTTTTGTCCTAAAATTTCAAGTTTGAAATTGTTTTTTTCAAAAACCATTTAAGGGAATAACTTGATTTAAAAATAATATAAAAGAACAGATTCTGGGCTTTCTAAAATGTCATAGTCTTTTATTATAAGTGTTGCCATTGTTTTTTAATGTATTTTTTTCCATTTAAAGTATTATTTTCTTTAAATTACCCCTCCCGCCTAAACGGAGTAAGATAGACCCCCCTCCCATAGTAAAAAGTGCTTGTATTTAACCCCTCTACAAAATACCGTTATCAATTTTTGGCGCCGTAGTTATCGTACTCTCCTCGAATTTGTTAATTTTTCCGTACGAAAAACTTTTTCTGTTCAACTTCTCATTCAGTTTCACGAAGTATTCCACTGAATTCCTATGATATGCTATGGTTAAATGTGTCAGTTTTGTTCTGTTTCGTATTTTTACGGATGCATTTTACTGATAGCTATAATTGAAGCCTTACGACCAGAACCATATGGTTTCCCAATTCGTATAAACTGTTCGCCTTTTTTCGGTTGGGTTTTGACCAACAAAAACGAATAGATACGATACAAATACAAGCGATCAATCCACTTTCCATACATGTCATTGAATTCACATTTCGCATACCAATACCTCGGAAAATAGTAGAAACGATGAATACTTGTTGAATGCACTACACTGCATTGTGCATAGACCAACATTTCAATGAAAAGAAAACACAAAAATTGGTGCCGTGAAATAACGCCGAGCGAAATAAGGCCGAATTTCGAAATTCGGCTTTATTTCCCATTATGAAAGCGAAATAACGCCGAATTTTGAGATTCGGCCTTATTTCACTATTAAAAGAGAAATAAAGACGAGTCGGCTTTATTACACTTTAAATTTATAAACACAATAGCGGACCCGGCAAACGTTGTTTTGCCTGCTCTTACATTTTCATTTCATTTTTATTTAACCGATGTGTCCAGACTGATTCTGTACTCCGTGTGCTTCGACCGATATTTCCTCGGACGTGTGCCCACGAATTGTTTTGTTTAGACAAATTTTTCCCCTTGACTGTCGAAGAATAACGTTTGAAAAGTATTTTTTGTTATGAGAGGTGTCACGCCCTTCTGGTAAGGCTGGTGCCATGGCCTGTTTTCCAATCCCACTTACTTTAGCTCCCATGGGTGTCCAGAAATAGGATTTAAAATGTATATTTTTTTGTACGGTAGGTACCACACCACGCTCCTTTGTCCAATTTTGATCAAACTTTCACAGAAACACCTTCTTCTTTCTTCTTCTTCTTCTTCTATCTTCTTAGATAATAAAGTTGCTTCGTAAAATGCGAAAAAAAAAAAAATCGATTTTCTTGAATTTTCTTTCTGCGTAAACCTGAAATACAGCAATACGAACAAAACAAAAAAAGAATCATGAAAATCGGCTCAGCGGTTATGGAGTTATAACGTCATCGAGTTTCACGCCATGGAAGATGTTTTTTGTGTGGGCGGTGCCACACCCCTTTGTCCAATTTTTACCAATCTTCATAGCAACACTCCTGGGCCAATACCTAAGATTGTCTGTAAATTTAAACTCAATCGATTCGGCGGTTTTCGAGATATAAGATTTGGAATGTTTTTTTTTGTATGGGCGGTGCCACGCCTCTTTGTCCAATTTTGACCAATCTTCACAGCAACACTCCTGGGCCAATACCTAAGATTGTCTGTAAATTTTAACTCAATCGATTCGGCGGTTTTCGAGATATAAGATTTTGAATTTTTTTTGTATGGGATGTGCCCCACCCCTTTGTCCAATTTTGACCAAACTTCACAGAAACCGTATATGGATCAATACCAAAGATTTGTGAAAGTTTGGTTAAAAACGGTAAATGCGTTAAGGCGTGAATCGACGACAAACATTTTAGGGCTCAATTTTTATATATATATAGAAGATAGATGTGTTGGAATTAGATTTTCGAAACGATGTTGATGGCAACGGTTGTTTCGATTGTGTGTTCGACTCCATGAAATTTTCAAGTGAGCTGTATCTACCTTCAATGAAAGATAAGAACGTTTTCCAATCGGGAATACTTCTTGAAGTCCCCAATTTCGTTTCCCAATCTTTTTGTGTGATTTTTGGGAGTTTGTGACATATGAGGTATATTAGTATGGGATCCCATGAATCCACCTCCATTCCCAGATTCATGGATACACTGATTACTGGTATCATGCAAGGCCCTTAAGAGATCGGCCGATTCAAATGTAATATTTTGTTGCTCTAACAAAATGTTTAACTGTGTGTTAACTAGTTTTCTTTTGTTTTGAAACCTTTCGGTGATGATTGCCCAAGCCGATGCGTAGCTTTTGCTATCGATTGGAAGATGTGAGATTAACTCTGCAGGTTTTTCACCCAAAGAAGATTTTAGAAATTGTAGTTTCTGGATATCAGACAGATCAGCGTTTTGATCTATTAAACTTTCGAAGACGTTGTTGAATTCACTCCAGTTTTCGGGTTTGCCTGAAAATGGCTTTATATTAATTCGCGGAAGACGGATATCCGACACCCCAGATCTTGTGGTATTTAATCGTGAGATATCGAGATTGGCACTGTGGTCGTGCGGAAACTTATCAATGTCATCGTTAATCATGCCACTGAATTTGAAATACATATGTTTGATTTTGGCATATGTTTCATCTGATTGATTTTTGGAGTTTACTCATGATTACGTTGTATTATTTTACTGATTGAATCAAATTTTGAGTTTTAAATTCAATATCTTAGGTGGATTTGGGATAATGCACTTATGTATATGAATGTTGGTATATGTAATGTATATTGCAAAAAAGGCTTTAGAAAAGAGGAATAAAATTCCTACCTTAATTTGCTTTTGCAACTGCAAATTGAGTCTCCTTGGCAGTTACAGTTGCAGAAGACTTGTGTTGCACAGTTCCTTGCTGTGAATAACTACAGTTCGCTTGCAGACCGCAGTATCGCTTGTAGACAGTTGTACCACTTCTAGACCGTTGTGTCGCTTTTAGACCGTTATGCCGCTTGTAGACCAATATATCACTGTAAATCCTTTGGTTTAAGGATTCGTTCACTCGGTGTGTTCGAGTATTGAGCAATTGAACATAGAAATATGTGTTTTGTTAAATGGAGCACTCAAAGGATTAAAAAGGAAAAGAATTCCTACCTTGGATTGCTTTTGCAACTGCAACTTTAGTATGTGAACTATCAGTTACAGTTCCTTGCTGTGTTTAATTACAGTTGATCCGCTTGCAGACCGCTGTGTCGCTTGTAGACCGTTGTGCCGCTTGTAGACCACTATATCACGGTAAATCCTTTGTTTCAGGATTCGTTCATTCGTTATGTTCGAGTGTTGAGCAATTGAACATACAAATGTGTGTTTTGTTAAATAGAGCACTCGTACAAAGGGAAAATAATTCATACCTTGGATTGCTTTTGCAACTGCAACTTCAGTATATAACTATCAGTTACAGTTGCTTAAGGCTTGCTGCTGCACAGCTCCTTGCTGGGATTGATGACTGTACGGGATATCGTCAAATCGTTGGAACACTTTTATGTTAGTGATAATGTACTTTTCCACTTTATGCACTATTCACTTTAAATTGAACTATCGTTTATTTCATACGCGGTTCTTATTGAAAGGATCGAAGGACCATGTTCTAAGCTGAGTTGAACTTAGAATAATTTTGGTGGAAGACATCCTTCTGGAGGAAGTTCAAGTTCAACTCAGCTTAGAACATGGTCCTTCGATCCTTTCAATAAGAACCGCGTATGAAATAAACGATAGTTTAATTTAAGTACAATTAAAGTAAAGTGAATAGTGCATAAAGTGGAAAAGTCCATAGGTCGCTGGTTCACATCCGGCTCGAAGGACCATGTTCTAAGCTGAGTTGAACTTAGAATAATTTTGGTGCAAGACATCCTCCTTGCAATCAAAATTATTCTAAGTTCAACTCATCTTAGAACAATTTGAAATGAAATATCTTGCTCGCATTTTTAGGGGGTAGATCAGTAAAGGTATTGTATATAGGTAGGTACTACCAAAGAATATAGAATTACCAAGAAGTATTATCTTACTTTGAAAATGAAATCAAACACAGAAAGCTCTTTTTTTAAATAATGAAAAGAGAGCCGACTGAAAAATAATTGAGAGTAAAGCTCTTTCTCATACAACCTCGATTCACACGTAGGTATCCATAATTACATATACCATGGAAATCTCCAATACTGCATTTTTTCGCAACGCAAAATGCATGTGCATCAACGAAGCGAATGAAAAAATCGTTACTGTGCAGAAGGATCGTGTGCCTTTCGTCGTCTTCGTCTCGTCGTTCATCAAGAACCGGTTATGCGGAAAGCAGAATATTCTGTTGGTATATGTGCGTGTACGTGGCTATAGGCATAAAGAGGTATCGTAGGTGGTATTATCTTGTGCTGTGGTCTGTGGATGACTGTGTCGCTGTTTGTATTGTAACTTCTCGTTTTATGAAATTCTCTTAGCGCAAGATTAAAAAGTTATTGATAAAGAAAAGCAATAGCAAAAGCTCTGAGAGCGGGCAGCAATGTCGGAACCCGCCATACAAAATTTTCAGTAGAAAGATTTGTATGAGATGCGTCTTCTTGGTAATTCTATATTCTTTGGTACTAAATAGTTAGTTTTCGAAGATCCAAGTAGGCATAGGTCGAAACTGACGAGTGACGACGACCGACGTTAGGGAACAATACCTTAACTATGCATGCATATTGCATGTTATTAAGCCAGTATTAGACGATATGTTGAATCAGCATACGTATGCTGAAAATTGTGTTCCAATCACAACATATCGTGCATACTTGATAACAGAAATTTATTTTTTACACGATATGTTGTGATTGAAACACAATTTTCAGCAAACGTATGCTGATTCAACATATCGTCTAATACTAGCTTTATGAACTAGCGTACGGAACCTTCGGTGCGCGAGTGACACTTGCATTTGGCCGGTTTTTTGTGTTATCTTTCATTCTGGTGCGATATTTTGGAAGAAGTTGAATGCCAGGTGAAAAGGCTCAAGATGCTGGTTTGACGCTGGAACAGGAACCACGAAGATCCATTTTAGAATGTCGGGATACATTTTGCACTGAACTTATTCATCGGCCTAAGGCCATGGAAGACGTTGCGTTAGTTTTCTCAGCTCTTCAACCAAAAATATTGCTGTATGGAATGGAAAAAGAACTGAGTGCTGTTGTTCCAATGCTTACCTCGACATTTACAGAACTAAACAACAGTAGTATTAAGCTTCATTGTTAAGTGGGACTTTTCAGACTCAGTCTGTCATTGGCGATGAAAATTTATTTAACAATTTTCGTTTCAGTGGCATCGTGTGAACGCAGCTTTTCAAAATTTAAATTAATTAAAACTTATCTTATCGATCCAAAATAGAGGTTGACTAATCTGGCTATACTTTCAATTTAAAATTATAGATTTTAATGATTTAATCGAAACATTCAGTGCAATAAAAGCTCGAAAGCACCTTTAAATAAAATCTCTGTTCCCCGTCCGAGAGTATGACTGTCCTGAAAAGCTTCTCATTCCAGCCGATATGAATTGGCTTAGAATCTATTATGTACCTACGCCTAACTCTGACATTGGAAACGTAAAAAGGTTTATCGCTGAATTTAATTTTAAATTTCCCAATTTTTCCAGGAAAATATTGCTTTAATGATTTATCCAGATCATTTTTCTACCATCACTGGGAAAATGGAAAATTATAGGGTGGATCCAAGGTACGTACTAAAACAATTTTTGTAAGACCTACATACTCATCCAACAGAAAAAAATATTTACAAAACCCATTAACACAAGGGCACAAGGCACAAAATGGAATTGGTAAAAACCCCAAAAAATAGGTACCGGTGCAAGTGCGCGAGCATATTCATTGAAGGTAATTATGACCATAATGAATAAGACACAATTAGCAACCATAAAGACTAATTAAGTAAATAGATTAAGTGCAGTGAGTAACGGAAGTGGTTAGCGAGAAAGATAATACAAAATCTGAATATAAACCAAGAAAATTATAGCATGAACAAATTTAACAATAATTGAAATACATTAACCAAAATTAATAATTAACAATTAAACGAATAAACAAGTAAACAAAAGAGTAATTTTGAACATAAAAACAAATATAGAATCTTGAACACCTATAATCATGTCATGCATGATCAATCCAAATGCGAAGTGGCTGAGGCCGCTGGGGCATCGGTTTTTCTTCAACCCTTAAAATTATATCAGCCAGCGTCATAACATCAACCAGCAAGATGCAGAAAATAACTAAAAAACTGATACTGAAACACAACCCAATTTTTCCTGCATTTTGCATTTGCGTTCATCCCTTTCTTTCTTTTTTGGTTCTTTTGAGAAAATATCTTAACTTAAATAATGTTCTCATCCACCAGGAAAACGTCGATTGAAGCTACATCATCGGCAAAAATAGACAACTTCGATTTCGCAATGGTAGACCGCGAGCCCATTTTTAGGCGACCGCGCAAGAGTTTCAATAAATGAAATAAAATCGATTTTTTATCTCCTTCATTCATTTTTATATAAACCAATTATTATTCTTTCTTCAACATTAAATTTTTTTCTTATAGAATGTCTATTTCTGAAACAAAAAATGCACTGCACGCATTCATTGTTATACTTTTTTTTGTGAGGTGACAAATGAAGATTTATGACGAATGGTTGTAAAAAATTCTAGCATAATATTAAAACCTTCTTTCGCACGCTTATGTCGTTTTCGGTTGGTCATCCAGAACCGTCCGGAAGAACTCTCCGCGATTCTGAATTCAAATCCAGTAGCAAATTTATCTTCTTTTTAGGAGAAGAACTGTCAGTTGAGTGCCAAACGAACGCTTTCAGAAGCGTTCGGACTGCTTCCGAAGTTTTGTAAAAGGTAAAAGT
Organism: Cheilosia scutellata; assembly: GCA_955612985.1. Lineage (NCBI taxonomy): Eukaryota > Metazoa > Arthropoda > Insecta > Diptera > Syrphidae > Cheilosia > Cheilosia scutellata. Next base: position 81,120,486 of record OY015312.1, on the reverse strand, counting down.
AGTCCATCACCTGAAAAAGTTTGCCCACCCATGCTCTATGTGTATAAACTCAATGGCCCTTAGTAATAGAAATTCGTAAAGTCGCTCCTAAAGTCGAATTTTAATAGGTGTAGCTAGGGTACTTTTAAGTTTTCGTAGTAATAAATCAGTTTTAACAAAACTCGAATTTAACGTACATAATCATTGTGACTCAAATTTACCCATTCACTATTGTGAGCTAGCAGAGCTGGTTTTGACAGAACAACAAACTGCAAATGTTATTTTGAAATGGCAAATTCAAATGTGGTAAGTTCATTAATAAATTCACTTTCATTAATTTGTTTTATCTATTATACATATTTAGAAACGTGAAAGGGAGCGTAATTGGACAATTGAGGAAAAAGAATTTCTCAAAGATATCATTCCTTGATATGTGAACATCGTGGATTCAAAAACCAACCGCACCACAATGATAACAAAAAAGAAAAAAAAAATTCGTGGAAAATAAGCCGAAGAAGTGACTAGTATTGGTGTCAATTTGCCAATTCCGAAATTAAAGGCACAGTGGATGAGGATGAAAACTTTAGCACGCTCCAATATCTACATTTGCCTAACTAGTTACCGACGGGAAACGCATTCAACTCGCTGCGGACTCGCGCGGTAAAAAACGCAAATGTGCGCCGGCATTGACTTATTATATATGGACTGCTAGTCGACGTCTCACGTTGGTTCCAACATAACCACTAGCCCTCTTGGTTCGGAGCGGAATAATGTGGAAATTCACACTTTTTTGTAGTGGCATCTATTGTTAACAATGACGCAACAATTTGAATTTCCACAGTTTTACTTGCCAAATCCACTAACGCCCAATAGGTGTCTCTAGCATTCTATGGAGAAATCAAAGATGGTTGTGATCATTGGCTTCGTTTTCCAATGCCATCTACTTTAAACAGTGACGCAACAATTTGAATTTACCTCATAAATTCTCTCACGCCCAATAGGTGCCTCTAGCATTCTATGGAGAAATTCAAGATGGTTCGTCATTTTGTTTCAATTATTTTTCGCTCCGAACCAAGAGCGCTAGTTTATGTTGGCGTCATTTTCTGGGAAAAATTTGTATGAACTGACATTTCACTAGCAGTCCATATATAATAAGTCAATGTGCGCCGGCACTAAGGAACAGGAACCAGATTGCCTCTACTATGACAACAAAGAATTGTTGCCACAATATTTCCATATATCGTCCATATTGTAGTTATCGACAGCGATGGTCATTTTAAGGAACAGCAAATTCCGTCAGCTGATTTGACAGCATCAACGAAAAATGTAACAAGAACTGGACAAAATGTTTTGCAGAAAAGGTTTGAGCAAATCGAAATGGAAATAGCAATGCAAAAGGAATTCGAAATGCAAAAACAAATTAATTTAAAACAAATTTGCAGATTGAGAATGAAAAAAAACATGTTTTATATACATAATTCTAGTGTTCAATTATTTTCTGTATCATTAATAATATCCAAATCTTGTAAAATTCGTTCGAAACTCATTTTGAAACGTTTGTCTGTCACTTTTAAATTCGACTTAAATACTACTGGACCACAACTAAGTATTTGTCGATATTAGAAGTATATCGAGCGTTTATTACTACGGATTTCGTGTTAAATTCGAGTTTACGTAAAACTCGAGTTTAAATTCGTTTATTACTAAGGGCCAATGGTTTTATGTATTGTTCTATCTTGTGGAACGATAATAAATATGCGTTCGACAATGGTATCATTCTTGCTAAATTTATTTGGTTGTGGTACAGGGACTAGTCCTCAGCGAGAAGCGAAAAAATACTTTGGACAAAAGTTTAAATACAACTCAACAACAATTTCTGTTGCACTAGCTTTTGCAGTTTCCTCGGAAAAAAGTGCCGCTATGTTTGTTAATTTGTTTACTTACGAATTAATATTTAGTAGATATTAGTCGTGATTTGATCGTTGTCGGTAGGCTTAAAAAAAAAATAATGGGCAAAGGAAAACAAATCGAGTCTAGTGTAAAAGATTTGATAATTAAACATTATAAAGAAGGTAAATCCTACCGAGATATAGGCAAAGTTTTAAATTTTTCGTGTGCAAGTGTCCAAAACATTATAAAAAAAAATATAAAACTTATATAGGCCCAGAACTGGGCGACCAAAAAAACTTTTTCGCCGAGATGTTAGCCATTATCCTTGTTGCTCCAAAAGCAAATGTGGAATCCTTTTCCAATGATAAATATTGAAAACTGCCGCATCCAATAAAAAAAGAAAAACTCCCAGCTTCCTTTTCTTCTCGGCAGTACAAAAATTCAATTTTATTTTCTATAAAGGAAATTACTTTAACACGCTTCAAATGAGATCACTTACAAAATACTTACAAATTGGTATAGGAATATAACCTGGCTTTTGCTTTTTACCCAGAAGCAACGCACTTAAATTTTCGAACGATCCTAAATCAAAAAAATCATTTACCTATTGCAAATTTCGATTATAGTTTTCTTTATAACAATTTACCCGGTAAATTATATCAGGTCCGCTTCGCTTCGTTCTTTTTCTTTGCTAACTTTCCCAGAATGAAGGGCAAAAGTACGTGGGTGACATTAAATTTTAACAACTATAATCTCATCTCTTTCTACCTGCTAGTAGAAAGAAGAAAACATAGCGTCGACGAAGAATCCCGAATTTAATAATTCTAATTCAAGTGATGCCACTGTTATATTCCCTACCTGTTAGAAAACTTAACTACCTTCTTATCTTAAATTATTAAAACTACATCTGATACGATTATCTTAGTTTTCTTTTACAAAATTAATGGCTCGACGACATTCCGGGGGCCGTCTGAGAACTAGGGCGAAGACTTCAAGTCCAACACGGCGAGCCTCCCGACCGATCTCTTTACCTTGATTGACCCATTAGGTAGCCTGACGTCGGCCATACGCACAACTCCATCTGCTCCTGGATATAACTTGATGACTCGTCCTAGATGCCACGCAGAACGAATTTCATTCGGTTCGATTGAGATAACGATGTCGTCTAATTCTACTTGCTTGGTGTTCTGAAACCACTTCGATCGCCTTGTTATAACAGGAAGATATTCTGTATACCACCGTCTTGTAAGCTCTGCCATCAAGTGTTGAGACCGACGACTGTACAGCCTGCTGCAGGCGTCGCTTTCCGAAAATACACCAGGAGCGATAACGTCTCGATCATCTTCACCGAAAAGCATGGAATTTGGCGTCAACGGTTTTGGATCTTCAGGATCGACTGGAATGTGTGTAAGTGGGCGGCGATTTATTTGTCCCTGGGCCTCCAAGAGAGCGTTGCGCAGGACATCTTCACGAGGAATCTGGCCTTTAAGCACGAAGTCGACACTTTTCTTTATCGATTGAATTAGCCGCTCCCAAGCCCCTCCCATCCACGGAGAATAGGCTGGTATGAATCGCCACAAAATACCCTCATACTTGGCCGAATATTCACTGAGAGAAGTCTCCATTTCCTTGGCATCCTTGTCCAGCAAGTTCTTTGTACCGATAAAGTTGAGGCCATTATCACTATAAAGGAACCGGGTGACGACGCGGTTGATAACGAAGCGTCTTACAGCCATAGTGCACTGGTCCAAGCTGAGATCGTTGAGTAATTCTATCTGCACTGCTCGAAATGTGAGGCACGTAAAAATCATCCCGTATCGTTTTACTGTCCCCCTGCCAAACTTAACCAACAGTGGCCCAAAACAGTCAACCCCAACGAGTGTGAAAGGAGTAAAGGGTCTGAAGTCAAATGCCAAACGTGCTTCAGGAAGCTGACCCATCAACGGCATAACCGGCTTAGCTTTCAGGCGCTTGCACAGATTACAGTTGACTCTAACTTTCTCCACTGCTCCTCGAATGCTAATTATCCAGGCTCGTTCGCGAATATCGGAAATGACAGTAGCAGTCCCCATATGAAAATTCTTTTCGTGATGATGTTGGATGAGAAGATCGACTAACGGATGACTTTTAGGAAGAATCGCAGGATTACGAGCCGCATACGAGATATTCGCCTTTTGTGCTCTCGTACTCATACGAATCGTGCCATCCTCATCTAGAAACGGTGACAGACTGAGAATTGAACTTGAAGGACTCACCTTTCCATGGGCTCTTAGAGAGGTAACATCGTTTGGGAAGACGTCGCTTTGAATTTTCCGAAACAACCAATTTTCAGCCTGAAGGAACTCGAATGGTGTAACGAAAACTTCCTTGTCGGTTGACTTCTTTCGTAAAATGGCTCTGAACCGGACAGGAAGGCAATGACCCTGACCAACGACGTCCATCTTGCCCGAAACCTGGCAGATAACATGTCATAAGCGCCGTATGAAATTTTGGGATGCTTTATATGAAGCAGATGTGTGGTCTCCAAATACTCGACCTTCTTTAGAACAACGGCAGTCTTCCCTGGCTTCACGGGCCATTCACTGAAAGGGCGTTTAAGGAACTCTGGGCCTCTGAACCACCTGGTATCGTGGTTTCCCATTGATGTCTCGAACCATTTGGTGCCATCGTCAGCGACATTGTCCTTGGAGCCGATGTGAAACCACTGACGAGGAGAGGTTGAATCAAGGATCTCTCCGACTCGAGATGCGACAAATGCAGGAAACTTATATTCTGTTGTGTTGATCCATGAGAGCACTGTCCTCGAATCGGACACGAACAGCACGTCGTCAATCCGAATGGTATGTGACCCTTTGATCGTAGACGCCAATCGAACGCCAAGCACGGCAGCCTGTAACTCCAAACGGGGAATCGATAGTTGCTTTACAGGCGCAACCTTGGCCTTTGCCATCACCAGTGCTACTTCAACTTTGTCGTCGCGTTCAAACCGCAAATACGCGACTGCAGCAAATGCCTTCTCCGAGGCGTCGACAAAAATAATCAGGCTTACCTTCGAGTCATCGGGGTTCCAGGAGACGTAACGGCGCGGAATCTTCAGCTCTTCAATATACTGCAGCTCCTTGATGAAAGCCAGCCACGATGTACACAGCGCGGACGACACTGGCTCGTCCCAGTCGAAACCCTCCCTCCATACGTCTTGGAGCACGATGCGTCCTCGAATTATGAATAGCGAAACAATTCCGAGAGGATCGAAAATCTTCATGATGGTTTTCAGCATCTGTCTCTTTGTAATAGCGGCATCCGAATTCAACATGTCCTTCAAAATGTTATCTTTCTAAAGTTTATACGAGAAATGGTCAGAGGATGGGTGCCAATACATTCCTAAAACCTTGGTGCACAAACTTTCACACTCGTTGGGATCGATGCTCACTAACTTGGTGTTGACATGATTTTCCGGCATCTGACGCAAAAACTCAACGCTGTTTGATTGAACACCGACCAGATCGAAGTTCATCGAGTGACAAATGCGAATGGCATCTCTCGTCACAGATATAGCATTTTCGACCGTATCATGGCTGTTAAAATAGTCGTCGACGTAGGTTCGTTTGGTCAATCCGTCCACAGCTTCTGGACATTCAGCACGAAAGAGGTTAGCGTGGTAGTTCTTCACGAACTGCGCGCACGTGGGTGAACATCTAGGACCAAACATCATGACCTCCATGATGTAGACTGTTGGTTGGCGTGAGCTGTCCCCATCTCTCCATAAAATTCGTTGGCACTGCTGGTCTTCATCCTTGATTCGTATTCGGTGGAACATTTCTTTCACGTCTGCGTTTACAGCTACCTGTCGCTCCCGGAATTTGAAAAGACCGGCATGCAGTGGTACAAGATTGTCGGGCCCTTTCAACAGGTGAGTATTTAGGAAAACACCGTTGACTTTCGCAGCCACGTCAGCAACACATCTGGGTTTCGGTGGAACTTTATTGGGATTTTCCACGATAAAGGTCGGGGCATACCAGACTCGTCGCCAATCCTGCGCCAACTCCTGAGGTGAAGCGATTCTTGCATAACCCTTAGAAATTGAATCACGCATATACTGGTTCTGCCACTCCAGAAGATGAGGTTTTTTCTTTAACGACTTTTCCAAGCCGACGAGGCGTTTTAGAGCCATCGGGAAACTGTCGGGAAGTGTGACATCATCGGTGGCCCACAGAAGTCCAATCTCGTACTGTGTGCCCACCAGCTTTAAGGATTGCTCCATTAATTCCACCGAACGGCGTACCTCGCGACTCACCAACTCACCCTTGGGCGGCATGACTCCAAACTCCTCCGTGGTAAAATGACGTTTTACTAGTTCGTGGAGATCCTCTTCATTCCTGATGGCGTCGTGGAACATGAGCTTCATAGAGGGTTTCATTGTTTGATGCACACAGGACACGTGCATTGATGAGGCCGATTTCCCATAAACAATCCAGCCCAAAAGTGTTTTCAAAGCATATGGCTCTTCGTCTTTGCCATGCCGCTGCCCGTGTCCTAAAAGGAACTTAGCTTGGTCCAAACCAAGTAAAATCTTAGGTTTAGCGTCCACCAGATCCTTCAGCGGAAGTCCTCGAAGATGGGGGTACATACTCTTCAACTGAGTCACATCTATGGACTGGCTAGCCAACCCCAAGTCCTTGACAGTGTAGACGTCCTTCAGCACATATTGTTTGCGTTTGTTAAAGCTAGACACTGTTAAAGAAGTGCGCATTGAATCTTCGTGGCGTGACACTCCCTTCGTCCACTGCAATGTTAGTTGTTCCGGTATTCCTTCCAGCGCAAGCTCGTTGAAAAGCTCTTCCTCAAGCATCGACAACGACGAACCATCGTCGAGAAAGGCAAAGGTATCGATGATTCTGGCATCTCTCCCATGAAGCCGTATCGGAACTACCTTGAACATTATCGCTGCGTTAGTTCCTGTATGTGAAGAGTGAACATGAGACTGCGGAACAAATGGAACAGCTGTTGAACTTAACGAAGAATCGCTGGTGGTAACTTGTTGATGCAGCAACGGATGGTGACGACGATTACACCCATTTGTCCCGCACGTTCTCTTTTTGGAACATGCTCGCCACTCATGTTTCGATGGATCCAGGCACGTAAAACAAATCGCCTTATCCTTAGCAAACGAAAGCCTTTGTTCCGGAGTTAAAGCTAAAAACTCTTCACAAAGGACTAGAGCATGATGCGCATTGCACTTACAACAAGCGATGTTTGAAACCGGAAGGGAAACAGGCTGATGTGTCATTACACGCGATGATTTTGACTGAGTCTTCTTGCTCTCAATGGATCCCGCCGGTCTCGTCAGTTCGGGAGGCAAATCGATTACTTTCTCAGTCAGGAACTCTGCAAACTGCTGAAAGTTGACACGTGGAAACATGGACTTTCTCTTTTGCCACTCTTGATAAAGGCCAGCACCTAACTTCGAAGCGAGATTAGTAAGAACAAACCCATTAGAAAGATCCTCCTCTCTATTCATCGACTTAACGTCGGCCACGAAACCATTCAGCTTAACTGCCCATATGCGAAGTTTTGGATCAGACTTTGATGTAAGCCTAGGCAGGTTTAACAAATCTGTAGTCAAGTCGTGAACCAGAACGTCGTAGCGCCCAAACATGACTCGAAGCGAGTCAATTATTGCATCCGCATCCGAAGAATATTTTAGACGGTCGCTCACGAGTTGATACGCCTCTCCCTTCAAAGCCTTGCGCAAGCGAGCAACATTCTCTTTGTCACTGAACCTTCCTTCGATCGTGGTGGACTTGTATACTTCCTCAAAATAAGGCCATTCCCGCTTGTTATCACCTGAGAATATCGGCAGTTCCTGGACGTTGTTGCGATTGAGGATCGTAAGTAGACTCGCCATATCGGTATCTCTGCTCGAAGTTTGATGACTGGTAGAGGAGTAGACTGACAAGGGGGCACGTAACCTTCCAACAGCGACTTGTGATGAGCTTGAATTCTCTTTATAAGTTCCAACCGTTCGTCAGAGACTATTGAACTTGTCTTAGATACGCTGGATGCAGCAACTGCTGGCTTTTCCTTGACAGTGACCGCTTTTGAGAGCTTCAATTTCATTTCAGACAGTTCAGCTCGTAACTCTGATAGCTCCTTATCGCGTTGAGCAACTGTTGCTTGTGCAACCGCTGCTGCTTCTATCAGCATATCCACCTGCTCTTCTACTTCACCTTTACCTGGTGCCATTGCACTTGACGTTCTGCACTTCGCTTCCCCAGAAACTGTATCACCATCTTCTCTCAACACGCAGTCGTTTTCCTCGCAAAACCAAGGTGTTACCGTATCATAATTATCTGGATCAAACGAATGGCAATTATAATGCCACCAACGTTTGCATTTTTCACAACAAACCATGGAGTCATCGTCCGTCCTGCGACACCTTGAAGAATTGCAACTATGTCCAGCACCCTCCATCTTAAGTTAACCGGAATGTAAAATGGCGTAACACGTAAAGCAATTTAAAATAAAATTATGTTGCTCCAAAAGCAAATGTGGAATCCTTTTCCAATGATAAATATTGAAAACTGCCGCATCCAATAAAAAAAGAAAAACTCCCAGCTTCCTTTTCTTCTCGGCAGTACAAAAATTCAATTTTATTTTCTATAAAGGAAATTACTTTAACATGCTTCAAATGAGATCACTTACAAAATACTTACAAATTGGTATAGGAATATAACCTGGCTTTTGCTTTTTACCCAGAAGCAACGCACTTAAATTTTCGAACGATCCTAAATCAAAAAAATCATTTACCTATTGCAAATTTCGATTATAGTTTTCTTTATAACAATTTACCCGGTAAATTATATCAGGTCCGCTTCGCTTCGTTCTTTTTCTTTGCTAACTTTCCCAGAATGAAGGGCAAAAGTACGTGGGTGACATTAAATTTTAACAACTATAATCTCATCTCTTTCTACCTGCTAGTAGAAAGAAGAAAACATAGCGTCGACGAAGAATCCCGAATTTAATAATTCTAATTCAAGTGATGCCACTGTTATATTCCCTACCTGTTAGAAAACTTAACTACCTTCTTATCTTAAATTATTAAAACTACGTCTGATACGATTATCTTAGTTTTCTTTTACAAAATTAATGGCTCGACGACAATCCTAAAAGAAGTGAACAAAAATCCAAAAATAAGTGCGCCAAAGTTAGCTGGCAGTATGGCTGCAATATCAGGCAAACATGTTCACCCAAAAACTGTACAAAGAGCTTTACGGGACAACGGCTATCGAAGCAGAGTTCCACGTAAGAAACCTCTAATTTCTGAGAAAAATAGACTGCTTCGTATAGAATTCGCAAACAAGTACAAGGATATGGATGAGGACTTTTGGAGAAGAGTGCTATTTACGGATGAATCAAAATTTAATATTTTTGGAAGCGATGGTCGCGCAAAAATTTGGCGCAAGCCCGGTACAGCACTTCAAACCAAAAACTTAATACCTACCGTTTATTCAATGCTACCGTTAAACATGGTGGCGGTAGTGTGATGGTTTGGGGAGCGATAGGGGCAGCTGGTGTGGGACATTTAGCCTTTATTGATGGTGTCGTGGACAGACACGTGTATAAGAGTATATTGGAACAATATTTGCAGCCTTCCGGGGATAGCTTGGGTCTAGGAAGATATTGGATATTTCAACAAGATAATGACCCCAAGCATACCGCGCGTTTGGTGAAAGAGTGGTTGCTGTATTATGCTCCCCGTCGCGTCAGCTTTGTAGTCCTCCCCAATCACCGGACTTAAACCCAATTGAACACGCTTGGGAACTACTGGTCCGAACAATTGATCGTTCGAAATTGCAAATTCAAAGACCAAAGAATCCCTTAAAGAAGCTCTAAAAAAGGCCTGGTCAGAAATCACACCATCCGAAACAGAAAATTTGGTTCTATCTATGCCACGTCGTTTGAAGGCAGTCATTGAAGCTCGTGGAGGGCCAACAAAATATTAATTTAAGTTTTCTTCTTTCAATGATGATGATGAATTGACTGTTATATATGCGACAAAATTAATTTTTTTGTTCTCGTTATGCTTTTTATTTAAGTACTAGCGTAGCCCGTGCACACTTCGTAGTGCAAAATAGTTAAATAGATAGACAGTTTTTATTGTAGTACTTTGTTTTTCCAGAAATCGTATTGCCTAAACAATATTCTTGACTTTCAGGACAATACATTATTCATATCAATGTTACAAATTTTAAAAACGTTGGCTTCCAATTCCAAGACTGTCTTAGAAGCTGTACCCGCCCGGCTTTGCACAGGAATTGCATTGTCTAGGTCTTTAGGTAATAATGTTCTTTCGTAAAATGCGAGAAATGAGAATAAATCGATTTGCTGGAATTTTCTTTCGGCCCAGCGGTTATCGAGATATAATGTCATCCAGTTTCACCCCATAGAAGATTTTTTTTTGTATAGGAGATTATATATATAATATTTTGAATGTTTTTTTATATGTGAATTGACGCTCCTTTTTGACCAAACTTCACAGGACCAGCTCAATCGATTAGGTGGTTTTCGAGATATAAGATTTTGAATTTATTTTTGTATGGGCGGTGCCACGAACCTTTGTCCAATTTTGACCAAACTTCACAAAACACATATATGGACCAATACCAAAGATGTGTGAAAGTTTGGTTAAAAACGGTAAATGCGTTAAGGCCTGAATCGACGACAAACATTTTAATGATCAATTTTTATATACCTAATATAGATAAATAAACTACATACTTACATTTGAGTTAAAATGCTTACTTATTTATAAAAGCGACTTTTGAGAGGTGTATTTAAACCTTAGTCCCTCACGGTATTTATAAGTTTCGCTTAGAAGTTATTTAACAATAATTAAATTTGGATATGAAAAGTTGTAGGTACTTTTTTTTTAATTCTCTCTGTTTTTCCTTTCGAATTCTACCAAATTTTTGCAATTGGGTCAATATTTCAAAATATTAATATTTTGCGGTCAGGCATTTATAGGCTAAAAAACATTATTTTTTTTAAATATTCACTGAGACACGATTCTGCAGAAACTCTTTTGACATGTGTACACACAAAAAAATAAAATAAAAATGCATAGTAATACCGAAATTTTAACTTAAACACCCAAAATGTCATTACCATGGCATGTCCTAAGTTGTACCTTCATTCAACAAATGTATTTTCTTTGTAAAATGTAAGCCGGTTTGCTAATTTTATTGAAGAAGAAAGGACAATGAGGACTGGGGCCCAGTCAATTTATTTGAAGGAAATATCAAAATTACGTGGAAGGTATTTAGATATTGTCCCCAAAAAAATTGTCATTCCCGTGACAAAAAGTAAATATTTAAAAACATTTAATTAACGGCTACAAACTAGGCGGCGGATTTCACATTAACAACGGTACATATTGATTGTTTTTGGAACATTTCGCTGTAAGCCCATATATATATCAGAAGTGATTTTTCTTTCATGTGGTTAAGGCGTTTCATGTTTTCGTTATCCAAAGTTGTCATTACCGTGGTTAGTGTTTTTGAATGTAATAATTAAATCAAATATTTTTTCCAATGCATGCCTTTTTTATGTACTTAATTAATTATATGCGTTTTTAGGAAAATATTCAATAAAGTTCGGTTTCATTTTAGAGAAATACCTACCTTTCGATGTCATTTCCATGTCGTCATTTTCATGGTTCCCGTGGCATACACGGTAATGACAATTTGGGCACGGAAATGACATACTCAATCATATTGCAAAAAATGTTGAAATATTTTCATATATTTCAAATTGATATAAAAGGTCATCTGTGCTTATCATGGCGCCTCGCAAAAGTGTAAATAAAAAAACTGAAAATGTCTTGTCGTTACCAAGATAGGATTTTGTCATTTCCATGTTAGTTCTGTCATTTCCGTAAAAAAAAAATTAAAATTAACAAAATTTGGTGGCCCATTGGCTTAAAATATTTAATAATGTTTCTTAAATACAGAGTACCCAAAAAAATATTAAATTTGATTATTTTAGTAAATGTCCATTTCGAAGTCCAAAATATTAATGTTTTGAAATATTGACCCAATTACACTTCGCGTCAACTGAATAAGCACAAAACTTTTCTAAGGTACGTTTTGAATTTTTTCCAAACATTGTTAGTAAATGTATCATTTGATGGTGATTACTGTTTGTCCATGATGTTGAGAAAAGAAATCAGAAAGAATAATTCCAAAAGTACCGCTATTTTTTCTCTGGCACTCTTGCAAAGCGTTCGATATGAAAAAATGCTGATTTTTTTTGCGTCAACTGAATAGACACAAGGTCATCAGGTCCTCAGGTCTTCATTGTTTATGAACGTTTTGAGGAAATCGACACATTAGATCAACAGTTGAAGTGTTTTAAGTGAAATTTAATCGTTGAACTGAAATTCAAACAAAAATGGGTACATCAAAATCTCTTAGCATTTTCTCATAGTGTTGAAAGAGCAAAACTTGATCTATTAAGAGATCAAGGACTAACCGGGCTTGTTATAGCGAATAAAATTGAACGAAGTTTTAGTGCGATCTATTCCTACTTAAGAAATATAGATTCGTATGGCAAAAACCTTAAAGGGGATAAAAAAACGGCAACAACAGGAGTTGATCGAAGAGAAATTTTAAGATATGCTTCCAATTCTTGTGACTCTGCGGCAAAAATAAAAGAGAAAGCCGGTGTAAGTGCAATGGTTTCAACAGTTCTAAGAGTAATCAGTAGTACCAATTATTTAAAACGAATAAAAATTTAAAAGAAACCATTAGTTAACGAGCAACGGATATGTATGCGATTAGAATTCTGTAGACTCCATATGAGTTGGAAAAATGAATGGCGTCACGTGTTTTCTTCGGAATAAAAGAAGTTTAGTTTTGATGACCCTGATGGGTTTAATTGTTATTTCCACGATGTGAGGAAAGATGAACGATTTTTAGCGCGGCATCATAGTCGAGAAGGTGGTGTTATGGTATAGGGAGCAGTTAGCTATATTACGGCACTGTTGAGCTTGAGTTCTAAACCTCAAAAATGACTGCAGTAAGTTATAAAGGAATTCTGGAAAAACATTTTCCTACAATTTTCGGACATTTCTGGAACCCAAACACGACGCGTATAGTAAAAAATTGGAAAGACAAGCAAAATCTGGAAATGCTTCAATGGCCGCCGTTCTTTCCTGACCTGAACTTATGGAAAATGTTTGGGGATGGTCAGTAAAAAAGTTTATGAGTCTGGCCGTCAGTTTGAGGTCAGATAATCCCATTAAATTAGCCTGGAGGGAAATTTTGCTGGACTACTCTAAGATTCCATGCTGGATCGAATTTATGATGTCATAACCGCTAAAGGCGGCAGTACCCACTACTAAAACTATACCCAATAAAAAACCGTTTTAAGAAAAATTTGTTTACTTCATTCCATTAACTTTTATTTCCAATTTCAATATTTTCAGTTGACGCAAAAAAAATCAGCATTTTTTCATATGAAACGCTTTGAAAGAGAGCCAGAAAAAAAAAACAATACTTTTGGAATTGTTCTTTCTGTTTCCTTTTCTCAACATCATGGACAAATAGTAATCATCATCAAATGATACATTTACGAACAATGTTTGGAAAAAATGCACAATGTAGGTACCTTAGAAAACTTTTGTTCTTATTCAGTTGACGCGAAGTGTATGTAAGTGTGCTTCAAACTCCTCGACATTACATTTGACGATTCACAGCCACGGGTTTTCCCCTTTTAATTAAAATCTTTATTATAATATTTTCAATCTCCATATTATGCATCATACCTATTCACTTTTGCATGTGTATGAATACCAATAGCGTGTCCCAAAAAAAAAATAGCCACACCCTTTCGAACACTAAATGCCTTGTTGTCAGGGGAAACGAACCACTGCAACTGGAACAATAAAGGTGAGTGGTTTGAAGGTAAGCGTTTATGTGGTGAATTGAAACATAGGTGGCTTTTAGGTTTCTGTCTTGGGTAGGGTGAATTTAGACCGGGTGTGTTGCGATGACCCCCTCTACGGCCAATACCTAAGATTACCTGTAAGTTTGAGCGCAATCCATTTGGTGGTTTTCGAGATTTTTAATGTTGTTTTTTTATGGGCGGTGCCACGCCCCTTTATCCGATTTTGAATTGGTTTTTCCTATCGATTGATCACCGTAATTACAGACATTTAAACAAAATCAAATCCACTAAATTGGTTCAAAATTACGAGCGGCAGAGGGAAACATATAGTTTTTGCCACTTTTATACTTATATAATTATAGAGAAGAGATGATGGTTATACTGCAAACTGCACCCATTCCTCTCTCCAAATTGATTGCCAGATGTTTCCAATTTTCTTCTCAATATCGGTTTTACAATTTACGATGGTGGCGATAACTGATAAGAGGTTCCTTTGCAGCAAGTTTTGCAACTGCATCCTGCAAGTTCGTTGCCCTGGATACCGACGTGGCCTGGGACCCAAGCAAGTTTTAACCTTGGTTTGAGTTGCGTAAGTTTGTTTCTATTGTGAGCGCAGTGGCTCAGTGGTTAGTATGTTGGGCTACTGTGCGAGGGGTCCGAGGTTCGATCCCCGGAAAAACACAAATTACATTTTAAGGTTTTTTCCACTGCGCCCACTCTCGCGAACGTCTGACAAACATCCGAAAGTATAACTGCCTTGAAAAAGCCTCTCAATTCAGCCCTTCGAACTCGGCATGAAATTGTAGGGCCCTTCCATTCGTCCCAAAAATAAAAACTCACACAAGCGAATGGTTGTGAGAAGCTATTTATTTTATTTATTTTATTTATTTTAAGTTTGTTTCTATTAATTGCAATGACCGGTGACTTTCCCAAAAAATTATTAAGCACTTCAAACATAGGAATGGACTAGGTCTCAAACGTAATGTACCCCGAAGTTCACACGCTTAAAGCAAAACGTAGGAAAAGGATTCACGAGAGAGTGAATGAAAGTGAACGGAAAGGACACAACTATAGCACAAAAGAAATCAGCATTCACTTCATTGGAACCTGTATAAACAATGCTGAGTTCAATCAGAAGATCCTTTTATGGAAAAAGTACTCTCTTCGGATGAAGTCGCGTTCGTAACGGTGAAAAATGGACTATATTTTTTTTAATTTAAATGTTTTAAGAAAAAAAAGACTGATTAATAACCTCTACTATAAATGTTTTTCAGTCATATAAAAATATATAAAACGTGACATTAGAATTCAATATTCGAATTATTCTTCATACATAGTGTTTTGACAAATTTCCACCTACCTGGCATAAGCAATCTGCAAATGGTAAGATTTCAATTCCTATTGACTCCATTCGTTGCTGTTGTTCCTCATAGAAATACTCCAGTTCATACATTGATAAAAGTCCGTCACCGTCAACATCCAAACATCGAAACCAATATTCAATTGCACTGGGCGTCCGTTTATCTTCTTCAGAGAGCAGAAACCATACAAAATCCATGTATGACATCTTATTCCTCAAATTATTTTTAATGGAATGAGTGCAGTGTGTAATGCATTCAGAAAAAATTCGTTCGATTATTCGAGATGACAATGTGTGATCTGAATATCGGGCAAGATCTCTCTTCCCTAAGTAAAAGTCATGATCGCCGTCCAGTTCCCAAAACTTACAATATATTACATAAAAATGCTCGTAACTAAAAAAGGCCATAATTTGATTAATGTCATCCTCGACTTCCAAAAGTCTTATAATCTATAAATTGTAAAAAAAATTTGCAAATTAAAATATTAAAATTTGAAGAATATGTACTTCTAACAAATCTGAGTTTCGCAGTTCCATTGCCGTAATTTTTCCGGACCAGCTTCGATTGACCGAGTAAAATATTCTGGCTATTACTGTTTGAACATATTTGGAATGAAATTCAGTAGCTTGTCTTAGAAATGCTAGGCCAGGATGATTTTCAACCACATCCTGAACAAGAGGTTCTAAGTCTTCAGGAACGATATATGGTCTAGATCGTTGTCCACGAGAAACAATATATATGAATTTAGATGCATTGTCATGGCAATAAACTGTCATTCTGTAATAAAGAAAAAACATTCGCAGCTGCATCAAAATCTTTTTAATTGATTATGATCATTGTTTAATACATTATATGTAATATAAAAATAACAAATTAGTTTTCTACCACTTCAGTTTACGATCGTTTCCGACGAAGTTTTTGCTGTTATCGAAGCGGATACGTATCTACTTAAGATCCTTTTCTGTTCTTCTATAAAATTGCATGAAATTTTACCACAATGATATGGAGAGAAGTTAAAGTTGTCTTCATACCCAAAGCAGGTAAATGCTCCCACACAAATTCTAAAGATTTCAGACCTATTAGTCTATCATCATTCCTTCTAAAAACACTAGAACGACTGATTGATATCCACTTACGCAACAGTATCGATAAAAAACTACTGTCAGCGGCCCAGCACGCATACTGCAAAGGTAAATCAGTGGAGACGGCATTACACACTTTAGTACGTAATATCGAATACTCCCTGTTCCATAAGGAGTACACGATGGTTGCCTTCCTTGACATAGAAGGCGCTTTTAACAATGTCAATACATCAGCGATAGCAGATGCGCTTTCAGCTCTGAATGTCGACAGCTCACTTGGCGAACTGATCAATCTACTGCTCAATGGCCGGATTATCAACTCAAAGCTGGGTGAGGTGTCCGCAAGAAGATCTGTCAGTAGAGGCACTCCGCAAGGTGGTGTTCTATCCCCTCTTCTTTGGAATTTGGTGGTCAATGAACTATTGATGATCCTGGAAGGTGAAGGATGCACGGCGATCGCTTATGCAGATGATGTTGCTATAGCCGTCTCAGGAAAGCACTTAAATACTCTTAAAGAACTCCTACAAAATGCTTTAAATAAGTTAGCCAGTTGGGCGAGTCGTTGTGGTTTAGGTGTGAACCCCCACAAAACTGATCTGGTGCTTTTCACCAGGAAATATAAAATTCCGACAGTCGACCCTCCCTCACTTAATGGTATCAACCTAACCTTCTCTGACAAAGCTAAATATTTGGGGCTTATCCTGGATAGGAAGCTTAGTTGGAAACTTAACATCCAAGAAAGAGTCAAGAAGGCTACAGTAGCACTCTTCTCTTGTAAAAAAGCTATTGGGAATAAATGGGGTTTACAACCTCGAGTAACCCACTGGCTCTATATCTCAGTTATAAGACCGATACTCACCTATGGGATAATTGTCTGGTGGACAGCCTTGGAGAAGGCCACTAACCGCGACCATATAAGCAAGGTCCAGCGCACAGCCTGCATGTGCATAAGCGGTGCACTACGCACAACACCCTCTGCGGCACTAGACATATTGTTTCATATATTACCCCTTGACATATTTAGCAAGCAAATGGCAGCGAGTGCAGCCATTCGCCTTAAAGCTATCTCACAGTGGTCAAGCAAAGACTTTGGCCACGCCTCTATTCTGAAAAAATTCGAGATCTCAACCGAAAACACTGACTACACCACCCCATCTCTAAACTTTGACAAGAATTTTCTCGTCACAATCCCATCCAGAGCAACCTGGAATGGAGATGCCTTCCCGGAAGATGAATCAGTTCACTTCTATACTGTCGGCTCAAAAACCAATGATGGAGTTGGTGGGGGTGTTTTCTCGGAACGTCTTAATCTTAAGCTCTCCTTCCGTCTACCAAATTACTGTAGCGTGTTCCAGGCGGAAATTATGGCGATTAAAGAAGTCTTATCCTGGCTCAAGAAAAACGTCATATCCGTTAAGGATATCTACATATTTTCGGACAGCCAAGCAGCCATCAAATCCTTGGATTCGATCTCTATAACTTCTCTAGTAGCCCTCGACTGCCGATCGTCTCTTACGGAGATGGCCGAACAGTTCAACATTCACCTAATTTGGGTGCCGGGGCATAGAGACATTCCAGGGAATTGTAAGGCCGATGAACTCGCTAGAATAGGAACAACTCAACCCATTCTGCCGGATAAAGGCACCCTAGGGATACCAATCGCTACTCGCAAACAAAAATTGAAGCTGAATGCTATCGAGAGTACAAATCTTAGGTGGACGAGGTTAACCACTTGTCTAGCGACAAAACAAATTTGGCCTAAGCTGGATCTGAAACGCTCTAAGAAATTGATCTCTCTCAACAGATTGCATATCGGCACCACAATAGGTGTCATTACTGGACACTGCTTGATTGGCAAACATGCCGCAAGGCTGGGCCTCTTCGCAAACGACTTTTGTAGAAGCTGCATGGACGAGGAAGAGGAGGAAACTATCCCTCACCTTCTTTGTTCCTGCCCAGCTCTCTCCCGCTGAAGGAAGCTTCACTTAGGAGCCTTCTATTACAACGACTTGGGCGATCTGACAAGCATAGACATCAGAAGCCTCTTACGCTTTATAAAGAGCTCAAAATGGTTCAACTAGTAGGGAGATCTCAGATCCTGCATCGTGGCATCACAATGGACCTATACTGGTCTAAGTGTGTTGGCGTTTTCAGCTGACAGCCACTTTCAACCAACCAACCAACTACCACAATGATAAATGGTAATAATAATAATAGTAAATACTAAATAGTAGCATAGTAGTTTTTATTACAACATTTTATTTAATTAATTTTACCGTCCGACTAAATTCAATTCGACAAAATTCATTTCGCAAATTTTATTTCGCATTTATTGAAATAAATTTAGTTTATCTCGCAATATTTGTTTCGCAAATTCTCATTCCGTCTTTGAATTATGTTGCTACGTGTTTATTTCGCAATGTTTTTCCCGCGCTTTTCCATTTCGCTTATGAAGCACTTTGGAAATTATACTGTTGCTAAAATTAGGAGTAAGGAGTATTTTAGAAAAAAAAGATGACTATTCCGATCTTGTCTTATTAAAAGCACTTGCCTCTAATATAAAACTATATTAATTTGTATTTATTATAAAGGGTCCGCCAAATAATTTTTTTTTTTTGAAAATGCTATAAAAAAAAACTACTGAATATTTTCTCAAATTTCTTTTTTTATTTGAAAGTACAATCCTTCCGGTTAATAATGGAAAATAATTTCATTCAAATGGCTGCCTCGGCCGGCCATGCAGTAGCCTACACGATCGGTCCAATTTTTAAGCACATTATCGATTGTGTGCAGCTGTATTTCACCAATGGCTTCACGAATATTGTCCTTTAAAGTGTCAATTGTCTCTGGCATGTGGGCGTAACACTTATCTTTTACGGCACCCCACAAATAATAGTCCAACGGTGTCAAATCGCAGCTCCGCGGTGGCCAAACGACATCAGCTCTGCGGCTGATAATGCTATCTTCAAAAACAGGGCGCAAAACATCGAGTGTAGCTTCGGCTCTGTGGCACGTAGCGCCGTCCTGTTGAAACCAAATGTTGCCAATATCCTCCTCTTCAATTTTTGTGTTCAACATGGCCCGATAACGATCGCCATTGACTGTAACGGCCACTCCTTGCTCATTTTCGAAGAAAAATGGCCCAATTATGCCTCTGGACCAAAATCCGCACCAAACAGTGACTCGTTTTGGGTATATCGGCTTTTCAATGTATGCGTGCGGGTTTTCTGTGCCCCAAATGCGACAATTTTGTTCAGCGGAAGGATAAAACTAATTATCTGTCAAATCAGACATGAGCTAAGTGTTACCATTCGCGAAATAAGCACTAGTTGAAAAAAAAAAAACGTGAGATGGCGGACCCTTTATATGTATTTAATGTTCATATGGATATTGTTTATTTTTGTTAAGTGAGGTTTCGCTCTTTAGGAAAATGGATAGTCCGGAAAACGTCTGTTTCTTATTGAAATCAATAAGAAACAAAGATAGGCTTAGTGTTGATGGTTTTTCCTACGACTTTGAGTATATAAACAAAGAAAAGCGTTTTGATTTGTTCACATTTTACTATTTCGCATTGTATTATTTCGCGAAATGTTTTTTTTTACAATCTATTACATGATAATAAATTTCGCCGCGAAATTTAAAAAAATTAAAAAGCAAGACAACAAATTGCGAAATGATTATGGCGAAATGATAAATTGCCAAAAATATTCCGCGAGTTGACCCCTACCCATTTATATCCTACTTGTACAATGTTTTCTTTATTTTTAATCTATCTTTTCTTATCTACTGTGTATTTGTACTCAAATACAATCTTTCCTCTATTCTTAATCTATTTTTTCTTATCTTATCTACTGCTGTCTGTGGTTAAGGGTCCTTAACAAGCGTGCTTTCCAGCGTCACGTGAAATAGCTGAATTAGTTTTGTCGCGATTCCTAATTCGGCCATCGCCATATAGAGCATCTGATGATGTATGCTATGAATAGGTGGTGAGTTTCGACTTGAAATTCGTTGATTTTTTCCAGGATTTGCCTCAGTGTAAAAATTTGGTCTATAGTCGATCTGCCGGGCAGGAAGCCACACTGCGGCCTTGTTGTTCTTAAGGTGCTAGTACACAGTATGTAGCGCGCCACATATATATGTGGCTCTGACGTAATTTTGACGTCAGCGTATGGAGCCAATGGCTACATAAGGTACTCATACGTATGAGGCACGATATGAGGCACGATATGAGGCACTCGTGACACATATACATTGTGTGGCTTTTCGACATTCCGTGTACTACCCTTGCACATACAATTTGTACGCTACATAATGCCCAAAGCAATAAAACAACATAGTACCTAAAGTTCTAGTGCCAGACTGCACACAGGGCAATAAAACTGCGGATAGCATCATCATAAACGAATAACCAACAGCCAACCGATATGTGCGCCCTTATGTAGCCACCGCGCTACATACGAAAAACGAAATGTGTGCCTTATGTGTACTCTATCTGGTGACGTCAGAGCCACATATATATGTGGCGCGCTACATACCGCTACATACCGTGTACTAGCACCTTTAAGCCAAGCCAAGCCAACTTCTTCTATACTATGTGGTGGAACTGGTTCTGGACTGGACGTGGGTTCTCTTCTTGACCTATTACTATCTCTAGATGATGCCCATTAGCAGCTGCTGGAATTGCTGCTTAAACACATCTACTATTCCCTGCGCTTAGGTGACTAAGTTATCTTCGCTGTCTCGAAGAGCCTGCGTTCCGGTTTGGTAGCCAGCAGCCAGTTTATATGTTTGTTGGAAAACATATAATCTCGTATCCATCAAAATAACACCTCCACAAATCAAGAAAAAGCAATAGAAGTTTATTTGGAACGTTCATTTGTCATCAAGTATCGGTCTGGTTAAGATCGTCCGGAAAGAAATATATAAAATACAAAAAAAATATTGCTTGTACAGAGTGCGATAAAGTTTTCTCCCATAAGTGGGTAATGGTTAGATATGTTAAAACGGCACATGGTGGGGATGTACGTGAAAAGTGTAATATCTGTCATAGCGTATTTAATCGAAAGGATAATTTCAAGAATCACCTTAAATTGCAACATTCAATAAGTGTTTCTAAGGAGGGCGAAAACAAATTAATAAGAGGAAGCTATCTGAAGAACCTTCGACGTCGTTAGCTCCTTCCAATAAGAAAACTATGTAACTATGTCACGTATTCCATGCCTTAGAGTTGATAGAATGGAGGTATCTAAAATACCTAAATGTTAAAAGAGAGGCGCGATTTTCCCAAAGCTTTCATTCCTATCTGACGTCAGAGTTTCACAAATAGGTGGAGAGCAAAAGATGTTATAAGCTCTCTGAGTTTTCCCACCCTGGGCCTGCCTAACTGGGTCTAAAATCCCATTAAAGCAACCTTAGCTACCACACACTCAAGTCTAGTGATAGCCCCTGTTATGAAATCCCTTTCGCTAATCTAATACATTTGAATTTTGAAATTTAGTTAACTGACTGATACAGTCCCATCCACCAAATGAAAATAATTTACTTAAAATTCATAATTTTATTTCATACGCAACTAATCTCTATACCAAATTAGGCCTAACAAATATTAATATTATAGCTATATATACTATTTCTCTTCTCTTCACCACGCTCCATTCCCTTCCATATTCCTTTCATTTACTTTTGTTGTTATACTTTTCATCGCAGTGCGATTGGGAAACACGGTGACCCCGATCAGAACGCGAACGGAGAGGAGTTGCTGGACTTTTGCTGTTCAAATGGAATGTCCATTATGAACACTTTCTTTCCACACAAAGATATCCATAAATACACATGGTACCGCCGAAGTCTTCAGCAGAAATCGCTGATAGATTTTTTTGTGGTACCGTCGTGTATTAAAAGGATGGTTTGTGATGTTCGTGTATTGAGAGGGGCTGAACTGTCAACTGATCACCACCTGGTGTTGTGTAAATTGTATCTCAACGATCAAATACCCATCCTGCCAAAGCGTAAACCAAGGATGGTTACGCGCATACGGTGGGAGGGGCTACAGAACGATGAGATACGGGAGGAATTTGCACGGCAGGTATCTGAAAGGTTTGAACAAATTCCAAATGTTCCATTGAATGTAGAGGAAGAATGGCAGTTGTTTTCAACAGCAGTCATTGCCTCTGCAGGACATGTTTGCGGAGTGAAGCGGCTTGGTGTGGCGGCTGGTGGTGAGAAAAGAACCGCGTGGTTTAAAACGCCCGGAGTTCAAGAAGCCATCAGAGAGAAGAAGAAGGCTTTCAAGGTGTGGATTCACTTGGGGGACTCGTCTTCTCGAAACCGGTACATTGAGGCGCGAAGAACTTGCAAATTGGCTGTTAAAGCAGCCAAAGAACAATCATGGAAGGAGTTCGGCGAGAAATTGGACCGTGATCACAGATCTGCAAGCAAGGTGTTCTGGCAGACCATCCGCCGTCTTAGAGGAAGGAAGTGGAATATCATTGAAGGAGTCAAATCCAAAGATGGTACACTTCTTTCTAATGAGGAGGACATCTTGCGCAGATGGAGCGAGCACTTTTCTGAATTGCTCAATCCAATCCAGGGCATTGAGGATGACAGATCCATCGCCTTGAGCAGGGCGGAAAATAGTCCCACGGTAGAGGAAGTCACTTTTGCGATCAAATCGCTAAAATCTGGCAAATCTGCCGGAGTGGATGAAATCCGGCCAGAAATGCTTAAGGCCTTAGGTGAAGAGGGAGTTAAATGGCTCTCCCGTGTCATTAAAGTGGCCTGGGAATGCGGCGAAGCTCCCAGCGATTGGCAGATTGGGGTGATTGTGCCCCTTTTCAAGAAAGGGGATAAAAGGGATTGCTCTAATTACAGGGGTATATCACTTTTAAGTCTCCCCGGAAAAGTCTTTGCCAAGGTGCTGGAAACGCGTTGCAGAGCTGTGGTCGAGGCACGATTAGGAGATGAGCAGTGCGGTTTTCGTCCCCGCAGAAGCACAACCGACCAGTTATTCACTCTCAGAATGGTGCTTGAGAAGGCTTGGGAGTATGCTACACCTGTTTACGCATGCTTCGTAGATTTGGAGAAAGCATACGACCGAGTCCCTCGAGGTAAACTCTGGAGTGTATTGCGGGAGTATGGAATTGACGGTTCTCTCTTGAGAGCCATTCAATCTCTTTACACAAACTGTAAAAGCTGTGTTCGGATAAACGGAGTTAAATCAATACCTTTCACCGTGGGCGTTGGACTTCGCCAGGGGTGCGTCTTGTCTCCTCTCCTTTTCATTACTTATATGGACTGGATGTTACAGCGCAGTCTTGGCGAAGAATGTTTCGAATTGGGAGATCTGAGGATAAGTCATTTGCTCTTCGCTGATGACTTGGTCATCCTTGGGTCCTCTCAGACTGAACTTCAGCGCGCACTCGATCGGTTTGTAGCCGTTTGTGTTGAAGCTGAGATGAAGGTTAACGTGAACAAATCTGAAGTGATGGTCGTCTCCAGAACGCCTGTTCAATGCACTCTGCATGTTAGTGGAGTCCCATTGAAACAGGTGGAGAAGTTTAAGTATCTCGGGGTCTTATTCACGAGTGATGGAAGGAGCAGTGCCGAGTTTTCCTGTAGGATTGGTCAGGCTGGGTCAATTTTGAGACAGCTTAGTCATTCTGTTATTAGGAGGACTGAACTTGGTGTCAAAGCTAAGTTGTCAGTCTTTTGTTCCAACTCTTACCTATGGTCATGAGGTTTGGGTAATGACCGAAAGAATAAGATCGCGAATACAAGCTGCCGAAATGAGATTTCTCCGTTGTATTGCTGGTGTGACTCGTAGAGATCGCATTAGAAATACCAGAATACGTGAGGAACTCAATGTCGAGCAGCTACTTCTCCGGACGGAGCGGTCCATGCTTCGGTGGTTTGGTCATGTTAAACGCATGTCCCCGACCAGGATTCCACGACGTGCTATGGAATCCGTACCATCAGGCAGGCGTCCTCTAGGTAGACCTAGGATGAGATGGTTAGATCAAGACCATAATCTCTCCTCTATCCGTATGGGGATTGCCCTTGATGATTTGGAGTCGATGGCGGAGGATCGAGAGCTATGGAGGGTCCACTTGAGCAACCTACACCCGCGACCCACTTAATGGACAAGCGGACCATTTTGAAAATGAAGGAATACTTTTCATCGCTTATAATATAGATAATAATAATAATACTCAGCTCTAGTAAAAACAAAAATCCACCGATCTTCGATGTCTCAAGCACTAGACAATATATATATCTCACTTTCAAGAGAGGACGAAACAAAATACTCCTAGCGAGAGCTTTCTTCACCTTATATTCAATTAGGTATATGGTGATGCACGTAAACACGCTCTAATTCATTTAAGAGACTACTAAAATTTTAGTTGGGTGTGTATGAATCGGGCAGGCATTGATTGGCATTAACTTGGCAATGTCCAGTGTTTTAACTTTCTCATACACATCAATCGTGCTAATTTTACCTCCCCGTGGTAACCACCGGGTACTGGTCTCTACCACCCGGGCTTGACTTCCTAAACTTATAAGCGCGAGTGTTGAACACAAAGGAAATAGCAACACTAATGCTCTGTCGGAATTGACTGTCTGCTCGAGTCTCAGAAGTCTAACATGAGCACCTCAAAATGAGGACGTACGGCGGATGAATTTAAACGATTAAATCAGCGGTGGCGTCAACAGTCAACAGTCAACTTGGCAGATACCTTAATGGGTTACTTCGACTTATTTGGAGCTAAGGCCATTAGGGCTTTTCAGTATTAGTCAGGATGTTGAAATAGAGATGGTGGCGGATGAGCCCTTTATGGGCCAACGGCAGCGCTCATATCCCCGCCTAGTCACAATCACATCAGGGCCACATTTAAAAATATCACGCTGATTTGTGCTCACGCCCCGACAGAGGAGAAAGACGATACAGCCAAAGAAGCATTCTACGATCTTCTTGAGAAAACGTATGATAAGTGCCCGGAGTACGACGTCAAGATAGTTCTTGGCGACTTTAACGCCAAAATCGGAAAGGAGGGGATCTTTGGCCCTACAGTCGGGAAGCACAACTCGACAACACCTTCGATAGCACTTTCGGTAACATTTAAAACAATCGTAGATTGGTAGCACAGTTTTTATCTGGGCTAAGGCATAAGCCCCGATGATTATCCGGTCTAACGATTCGTATGGAAAACTTGCTAAGCCCATATAGGATCGCAAAAAAAAACGCGCCTATTGTCAGACAATTAGGACATTGTAAGACTCATTGGATATTGTCATATGTCGTTGTTTATGGAAGCTGACAAAAGCTTACAATTTCTTCATTGTCAGACAATATAACCAGTGGTTTACGAGCGAAATCGAAGTTTTCTTTTAAAAATGGAAAATAATTCAGAAGATATTGATATCTGGAACTGTA
Organism: Cheilosia scutellata; assembly: GCA_955612985.1. NCBI lineage: Eukaryota > Metazoa > Arthropoda > Insecta > Diptera > Syrphidae > Cheilosia > Cheilosia scutellata. Next base: position 81,094,798 of record OY015312.1, on the reverse strand, counting down.
GAAATTGGAATTTAAATTCCAATTGGAATTGCAAAAGTCGAAAAAAAAATTTACAGGGGAAAGTACAGAGTGAATGGGGTTGTTGGATGCGCAGAGTATTAACTACCAAAAGAAGCCCTGTGGTAAGAGGTAGAGGTAATAAAGGAAAAAAAGTAGGGCCAAGTTGTCAATGAAACCGTCTCGATTTCCTGGATGATCGCGCACATATTGATGTCTTGATGTGTGGAGTCACCAAAGCTAGAATTTCATCGGATTGCGTTGAGTCCATTCGCAAAAAATTGCGCACCTCAACTTGCTATTAGGAGTAGAATCCTTCTGATAACGGGCCACCCTTCTTCAAAATATTTCATCGTTTTTGTATCAATTCATCATGCCCGCAGTCTTCTAACACGTAAGCAGTTAAAATCTCGCAAGTACAATATTTTGTTCCATAATTCGTACTACAAAAAACAACCCAATAGACTTTGAATTTATCTGACAATGTCTGACAATTCCATCGACCAATTTTTCATATTCAAATATCTTCCGAACGTGTGAACACCCAATTTTCAACCTGACTACGTTGTCATTGTAAGACATCCATCGGACAATGAAATCGTCAGACTTTGGGACAAAATCTTACAAACGTTTGAACGGACAATTTTCTATTGTAAGGTAGTTGGCTATTGTAAGCTCATTGTCAGTCATTGTCAGAGCATTGACAGATCTGACAATATTGTAAGATCTTACAATCGTGTGTACTTAGCTTAAGTCACCAACGCACAGCCCAAAACGGATAATCTAGGTCCGTTTTCTAACCACTGATCAACGATCACACGAAAGTTAGGGAAAATGAAAATCGAATAGGAATAAGATATGTAAGAGAATTATTTGTTAACAACATTAACACTGACGTACAAAACAATCATTTGGTAAGGGAGAGTAGAGAATTGTCAAACAGCATATGTAGGTACTAAATAACCTGTTGGGGATTTCTTATAGCTCCTTACAGAAGGTTATTGAGCTCATAATTATGGCAGCATTAGGCGGGTACCTAACCCCAAAAAACGCAAGCTAGACCATCACGGGGCTGCTAGTAATATCTACTAGGTATATGAAATAAAACTTGGCACTCTAAGGAACGTTCTTTTCTAAATACATAATTACTTTCATTTATAGTTCTGTATAAATCCCGTGAATATGTAGACATGTATGTATCTATCTAATATGTAGTTCTAGATTCCGGTATTTTCGGAACAAAATAATAATCCCGGGTCAATTGAGCATTCCCGGGTCAATACCTAAGTGCCTGGAAATTTGAACTCAATCGGTTTGGTGGTTTGCGAGATATAATATTTTTGAATTAATTACAAAAATGTAATGACAGAAAGAAAGCCAAAATCAGTTTTTATACAATTTGTCTCTCCCAACTGATCACCCCTTTAATCGTCCAAAGTGAACAGTTTCCCGTTCGGGAAAAATTCGATTTGAACGTTTTTAACGATACAGTGAAACTCCTACACATTACCCACACGGGGAACTGTTCACTTTGCGATTTTAACGATACCAAAATATTCTTTTCCATGAATAACTTCCCCCGGCGGATTCCACGATAGGGGTCAATATTGGCTGGGGTCTTGTGTGTTGATTGCTTACACATACATGCTATTGAAACTTATTATGTGCCTGGTAATATGGATTTTGCTTGCCTAATAAACGAGTACTATTTGCGAATCATGGCGGCGCATTATGTACACTTTCTGATGGAAAGGAAATTTTCTTCATTGCAGCTGATATGATATTTTTAGCAGAGCTGTAAAAGATCTTTTACTTTTTGTGTTTCGTTTATTTTCTATACCAAATTTGCATGCATTACATTTCTGTTGAAATCTGGTTCTGTAGGAAACCGCGGTTGTTTTTTATGTGAGGCACAATATCGATCCTCATTTCATTATTAGCAGGCAGACATAATTTTCGCAGGCTAAACAAAATTGATTTCCAATGAAGTTCGGATAGGTACACAAACACATACACATTTACACTATTTATTTTTATCGCTGCATGGCTACCCACCCTGCGAACCATAACAAAATTGGACTGGGTTCATATGTATTGTATCACATATACATCTTGCCTACCTATTGGAATTTATTTTGCAATTCTTATTCTACCCATCCCTACTAAAATTCCCTAAAGTTTCTTAGGGCCTGGTATAATAGATTTTGCTTGGCGTATGCGTTTGTATCCCTGCTACATATATATTAATTTGGGAACGTTATTATCATGCCATAATGCCGACGCCGTGCATTCCTGTTTTTATTCTTTGCAACTGGCATTTTTAGCAGAATTTTAAAAGACCTTTTACTTACAGAGCCAAACCTAAAAGTGGCATTAGAAGCTAAATTAGGCCAGCACAAAAATTAACGACTAAACAAATCAAAAGCACATAAATTGGAAATGCATATGCGCTTTTTAGTTTTTTGATTTCCATTCATTTATAGGATTTAAGTTAGCAGATTTCTGTTAACTTTACAGAATGGAAGCTTTAAATGTGATTTCTAGCTAAACGGCTTGAGCTGTGAAGTTATAAATTTAGCACAAAAAAAGCACATAAATCAGGCTTCAATAAAGTATATTAATTTTTTCAATTTTCGACCGATTTAAAGATGTGCTCTGCCAGCTCGACGTCAACTTGGCAGAGCACTTTTCAAGGACGATTTTCTCCGAAATCGTTGGAGCACAAAAATCAAAAACTAAGCACAAAACTAGCACATATTTCAGGGCTATTCAAAATTAAATTTTGACATATGTGCTCTGCCAAGTTGACGGAGGTCCATTTTGTTTGCTATAATTTGCACACAATAAACCGAAAATACAATTTTTCAAATAATTTGGTATCATGGACCATGGTCCATGGTACTTGGAATTTTAGATGACGTACATACATGCGCTGAATAAAACGCTCGAAAAAAAAGATAACCTGGAAAATATTACCTTTTATGGAAGTATAGGGTAATTTTCTTGTTGACACTTACTGTTTCCAAAACTCCAAAAATTTTTGACGCTCCACCATTCCAGACTGCTTTTGTTCTGTACATTTTAGAATTGGCATACGCCAATAAAACGGTAGATCACAAATTTTTAGCAATCGCGGTAATTCGTGTATGCTGAGTTGGTTATTTGGAAATGAATCGAATGAAGCCAAAATTAAACGTATGGTTTTCTCCGTGGCAATAGTAGGTGTAAGGTTGCCATGAGGAAAGTAGAATCTGTTCAGAAGACAAAGTAAGTTTCGTTAAAAGGATGAATAACACAAAATATCTGAGGCGGAAAAGATTTAGTAGATACGTATTAAATGAAATAGAGGGTGTCCCAGTTAAGCGGTATAATCCTTTGAGGAAAGATTCCCGAAGTTCCACCGAACAAAAAATTGTATGTCTATTCTCATCATATTTCCCGTTATAACCCATCAAAGTAGGCGACCTCTAACTTGGAGGTGTTACCACTTCAAATGCTATAACTTCTAAACTATTATAGGCACAAAACTATTTTGAAAAGACAATTTGCAGCTACAAAAAAGTTATGGCTACTTAAACTCACAATTTTGAAAATTTGTTGTTACATTTTTTTACTTAAAATGTTTTTTTCTCAAAAGGTTTACTTAATACATTTTTGTATTTTTTATGAAATTTGTATCCTTGAGAAATTTTCCAAAAATTATGTTAAGCAACTTTTTTTTACGTACGATCAACAGAAGTTGTAGTAAAAGACATTTTTTGTCAGACAAAAATTTTCAAACAAAATCAAGTGAAAATAATAAACTAACGTATCTATGAGCTATGGTTAATAGTTAATTGTCGAATAGGAAAAAACAGCTTAAAATTGATAAGTTGATCTTCTATAATAGTTTAGAAGTTATAGAATTTTTTTTAGCTCCATAGATGTACCCGAAGGGCTTAAGACTTGTATGCGCTACCAAATTGTCTTTTTAAATTCTATAAAACAATGTTTGTACCTATAATATTAGTTTAGAAGTTATAGCGCTTTAAGTGCTAGCACTTCCAAATGAGAGGTCACCTACTTTGATGAGCTATAACAGGAAATATGGTGAGAATAGACCCACCCCCTGCCATACAATTTTTTGGTCGGCGGAATTTCAGAAATATTCCCTTAAAGGATTATAGATTATGGATGATCTTTTGGTGATCTTTCAGGGTACCTTACCTTACCTATGTTTTGTGTATAAAATGGAATAGATTGGTGATAGCAGATTAGATGCGTCTATGGTTGGAAGCAGTGTTGCCAGTTTGACTGTTTTCCAGTCAAATTTGACGGGATTTTTTCGGTTTTGACTAGAAAAAAAAAATCAAATCCAGTCGACTGTTTTTTTTGACTGGAGTTTTTTCGCTTTTGACTGTAAATCAAACTGACTGTTTTTATTTTTTGACTATATAATTCCTAAAAAAATTAAAATGTAAACGAGCATTCGCGCAGTGCAATGAACTGAACACACCCATTTTCCGCAAACCGCTAAAAGTCAAATTGAATCTAGTATTTCTTGCAATTTGCGCAGCGTCTCTTGAGAATTTTGAATGCCTTTGCATTTAATTCGGTTTGTTGTATGTTGTTTATGTTTTGAGTTTTGGCAGCTATTCACTCCAGATTTTAGAAACAAAAAATAAACACAACTCTATTTGGAAAGAAAACTAAGTATCAAATTTTATCCATGTATTATGGCTTTATTAGTAAGAGCAAATATTCCCATTAATTATGGAACACAACGTCGTTCAAGTGGCTGCCTCAGCTGGCTTCGCAGTAGCGCATTCTGTCACTACAATTTTCCAAGACCTTGTTGATGGTTTCGGGCTGTATCTCAAGGATTGGTTGGATGATATTGGCCTTAACTGCTTGAATCGTTTCCCGATTGTTGGCATAACATCGGTCCTTCAGTAAAAAAAAAGTCGGTTAACAAGGCTCTGTAACGCCCACCGTTGACCGAAAAGTTGTTCCCAGCCTCGTACGAAGATTGGGACCATGAGTGTTGTCCACTAGCACACCAGTTTCACGAACTTTTTGGACAAACTTGCGTACAGCAGGCGCGGTGGGTGCTTCGGTCGAAACTTCTTTTCCAAAAAACACACTGTTTGGGATACGTAGCACTCACTTTGGACATATTTTTTCAATATTTCCCAACGTTGTTCAAGTGTAAAGCGACTCACTTCGTTCCGCGAAGGTATGATACTGACTACTGTCAACATTTCGAGCGGGAAACAGCTGTCAGTGTTAAAATAACCTATGATTTAAAAAGAAACCACAAAACGGTCAAATTTGACTGGATTTTAACATTTTGACCTGGTAACACTGGATGGAAGTAGTGTTCGTGATACGCAGCAGGTATAAACTGTAACATAAAGATGATCTTCGTCGCAGAAGGCGACGTTTATTGTTTTAAGTAATGCTGACGTTTGCGAATGCAACGTCGCTGGAGGTGGCCACACAGAAGTGTTTATTTCGCAGAAGGCGACTGAATTATAATAAACAAAGTATCAATTTGCTTAAGGCAAATTGGTTCTTAGAAAATACGAACGTTTGGTTCGTTTTCTTTGTATACAGATGTGGATATGTCACTATGGGTGGTATTCACCGTCCACTCGTAAATCGATTATTAACTTACGAAGCTCGTAACTTAATAGACCAAGAGCCCGCTGCAAATTTTGGGTGTGGATGATAACCAAAATAGATGAGTACCCCTAAAAAGTTTGGAAATTTCTTATTTCAAAAATGAAAGTCTTGCAGCCGGTGGTGGCGGCTCAGGTGAGTAATACTATGTTAAAAACTCAATTTTTTTTGAAATTTGGGATAATTGTGATAACCACTTGAAACTAGTCTCCAGATAAAGGAAATTACTCCCTAAATACGAATCCGTGGGTCCAAGACGTTTTGCAGGCGGCCAACCGCTTGCCAGACGCGCTCAAAAAACGACAAAAAACCCGTTTTTGTTTTAATTGATATAACCAATTAAGCTTGGCACTAAAATGTAGAGCTTGATGTCCTAAACACGAATATATGGGTGCAAGACGTCTTAGACGCGGCC